>CM066035.1:739952327-741264706 GCA_033557465.1 Ichthyophis bannanicus | reverse complement strand
TTCCTTAAGCGAGCCCTTTCAATGGCCAAGCCGTAAGCAAGAACCGATGTACCTGTGGCATTCATAGAGGACCCTGAAGCAGCAGATCCTCCCTTAGCGGCATCCATCACGGTTCCCCATCAAGCAGGCGCACCAGATTGGCACACCATGGATGACGAGGCCAATCTGGAGATACTAGAACCACTCTTCCCCGATGAGCCTTGATGCGCTGTACCACTTGTCCTATGAGCGCCCAAGGGGGAAACATGTAGAGGAGACCGTGGGCGGGCCATTGCTGAAGTAAGGCATCTAGACCTTCCGACATTCGTTCTAGTCTGTGGTAAAAGCAACTGGCTTTGGCCAACCAAAAGGTCGCCATGAGATCCATAACCGAATATCCCCACTTGAGGACAATCTGAACAAACACCTCCGGGTGAAGCTTCCATTCTCTGGGATCCACTCGAACCCGGATGATAAAGTCCGCAACCACATTGCCCGTTCCCGCAATGTGCACCGCCGACAGAGCCTGAAGCCGAGGCTCTACCCAAATGAAGAGATTTTCCACCTCCATTTCCAAAGCCGCGCTTCCCGTGCCCCCTTGACGATTGACATACACAACCATCGCAGCATTGTCCGAGAGCACTCTAACCGCTCGACCCCGTAAGGTGGATTCGAAGCCCCGAAGAGCTAGAACTACCGCCCGCAACTCCAGCCGATTGATGAACCATTTGGCTTCCTGTTTGGTCCAGCCACCTTGCGCGAAGAGCTCTCCGCAATGAGCTCCCCATCCTGTGAGACTGGCATCCGTTAACACTGGCATTCACTGTGGTTGTTCGAGAGGCATGTCCGCCGCGAGATTCTGCAGATGAAGCCACCACTGAAGAGACTTCCTGATCCACAATGGACAGGGTAGGCGTTTGGACAGAGAGTCATTCTGGTGAGACCATCGACGGAGCAGCGACCTCTGTAAGGGACGCATGTGAGCTCTGGCCAACGGCACAACTTCCAGAGTTGCCGCCATTATCCCTAACATGCAGAGATAATGCCAGGCTGATGGTGCAGGAGTCCTCAAAAAATTGCGCACCAGAAGCCGCAGGCCCTGGGCTCGGAGATCCGTCAGGAAAACCGATCCCACATGAGTGTTAAAGCGAACTCCCAAATACTCTGGAACTTGAATCGGAACCAATAAGCTCTTGGCCTTATTGATCACCCAACCGAGCCTCTGCAGAAGCTCTACCACTTTGTCTGTCACTCGCACACTCTTGGCCCTGGACTTTGCCCGAATCAACCACTCATCGGGATAGGGATGAACTAATACTCCTGCCTTTCGAAGAGCCGCCGCCGCCACCGCCACCACTACCATAACCGTGGTGAAGGTGCGTGGAGCCGTTGCCAGACCGAAGGGCAATGCCTGAAACTGAAAATGCCCCCACGGTAGCGCAAATCTTAGAAACCTCTGATGTTCTGGCCTGATCGGAATATGTAAATATGCTTCGGTGAGATCGAGAGACGTCAAGAACTCCCCTTGAAGAACCTCCACTATAACCAAACGTAAGGTCTCCATTCAGAAATGAGGTACCCGCAAACAGCGGTTTACCCCCTTGAGATCCAGAATCGGGCAGAAGACCCCACATTCTTTGGCACCACGCAATAAATTGAGTATCGACCGATACCGTAGTCCTCTTGCGGAACAGGAACCACTGCTCCGAGCTGCAAAGGACGAGCCAGAGTCTCCCGTACCGCAATCGTCCTTTCTCGCCCCCTGCACGGCGACATGACAAAAGAGTCGACCACCGGATGCACAAACTCGAGAGAATAAGCTTCACGAACAACCTCCAACACCCATTGATCGGATGTTATCTGGACGCAGGCAGGAAGAAACTCCCGAAGTCGACCCCTACTGGCTGAATTCTTGCCTGGGTCCACCTCACTTCATTGTGCTTTCTGAAAAACCGAGGAAGATGGACTAGCAAATCCTCTGCCTGCTCTCCGGAATCCCCTCTGCCCTCGAGGAAAACTGTCCTCTTTGAAACCCTCCCAAATGGGAGGTAAAAAAAACGCCTGAAATCCTGAGGTTGCCCATGGAAAGGTAACAGAGCTCGGCCCTGCTTCGACTTATCCTCCGGCAAGCAACCTCCTTTAGAATCCCCCAAATCCTTGATCAGCTTATCAAGATCTCCTCCAAACAGCAGCTTCCCCTTAAAAGGAAGCTTGCTAAGACGCGACTTGGAGGAACTGTCCGCCGCCCAGTTCCTGAGCCACCGCTTTGACCCGGTGAAAAGTGGGATATAAATACAGTTAAATAAATAAATAAATAAAGATAGCGGCGTGCGACTACCAAGGAAGCCATGCTATTCCCCAAACCTCTAATAAGATCATAGTGGACATCGGCCAAATATGCGGAACCTGACTCAAGTCACATCAGCTAGCTGCTCCTGCGTTTGCTGAACTGGCTGCTGCAAACGCTGCGACCAGCGAAAGCATGCTCTCGCAACCCAAGCTCCACAAATAGAGGCCTGCAGAGCCAGAGCATTAACCTCAAAAACTTGCTTCAATAAAGCGTTCATCTTCCAATCTTGTACGTTCTTCAAAGCCACACTGCCTTCAACTGGAATGGTAGTCTTCTTCGTGACCGCTGAAACTGCCGCATCTATACGCGGAGAACGAAACACTTCCTGTTCTTGATCCGCCAAAGGATAGACACGATTCATGGACCTTACACTACGCAAGCCTTCCTCCAGCACATCCCATTCATCCTTAATCATCTGCTTAACCACCCGGTGAACAGGAAAAACCGCCTGGGACTTTCGTACCACCTGAATGAGAGGATCCTCCAAACCCTCATCTTCCGCTGGTACCACCGACGAAAGATTGAGAGCCTGAAGGACTCCGTAATGAGTGATGTCAGCTCCTCCCTTCGAAAGACCCGGATAATCCTTGCTTGATCTTCAGGTTCCTGAATCTCACCTTTCTTTAAATCCTCCATCCCGGCTTCTGGCTCAAGCTCAATGTCCTCTGCATCCGGCCAGTCCGAACCAAGAGGCTGATCTTCCACTGACCGGGCCCTCTTAACCGGTCTACCATCACTACCACCGAACCTTTCGGTGGCTGCTTGGCCTCCTGCCGCCCGAAGAAGGGAGGCATCTGTGACTACCACCTGCTGCCGCAAGCAGTAAGCCTGATGAAGCAGCAGCACAAAACCTGGGAAGAAATCCTTGAAAGCTGCCAGAGATTCACCTTCCGCATAAGTGGCAGCACCCTGTACCACCAGAGCAGTGCCTTCTTTAGACCGATCCTGCGTTTCTTGCTCCATAGTAAGCGCCTCATATGCACAGCCACGACACACCCCCGTGTCCGAGACTGAGTCCCTATGGGCACCACAATCTAGGCATTGTGGCCGCATAGGCATTAGCGCTATGGGATCCGAGAGACTGGATAGTAAAGGAAATGGCTCCCGCAGACCACCAAAAAGGGCAACCAAACCAATTTTTATTTTTTTATTTTCTTGTACTGGCCCTTTAAAAGCTCCAAAACATCGCAAATTAAAAGTAATCAAAATTAATTCCAAGTAAGCAGAAAACTACAAGGATTAATTAAAGAAAGCTGTCAGCAAAGAAAAAGAGCACTGTGAAGAAAAAACGGCGGGAAAAAGGCCCGCCAAGATCCTGAGCTCTGTTAAACCACAGAACCTGCTTCACACAGCAGCAGGCCTCAAAAACGCTCACAGGACACTAGCAGCAAAGAATTAAACACTCACCTCTTCCTCCGAGACCTTCGGATCCTCTCTGCTGCCCGATAAATATAACAGGCTTCCTGTGAGCAGCACAGCTGAGAAAGGCTGTCAGCCGGCAGCAGCAGCAGAGAAACAAGGTTCGACGACAGTTTCTGACTGGAAATCTACAGCACAGAAAACTGAGCCAGTAAGGCGATGAAAAGCTTGCTAAAGAACTCCTCTCCATGCCAACAAGGAGGGGAGAGCAGGCAAAGGGGACAGAAATAAACGGGAGGGAGAAAAGTGTGTCCTCTAAATCGTGTCCTCTAAATCCCTTCCGATCCCCTCAGCCCTTGCTTTTTTTTTTTTTTTAAACAAGCTTTAATGAGCTTTAAAGCTATACATCAAAAGAAAAAACATTATAGGGAGAAAAGAAAAACTAAAAACCCTAGCTAAGCTGCCTAAAGCTCCTTATCCGCTCCTCTAGTGAGCCCAGCACCAAGGCTCACTACCTCTAGCTGCATGGAGACTGGACACACTGGGAGCTGGTGGGAGGTGCCAGCAGGATATCTACAGTGGTGTCACAGTTCTGACATGCCCAGTCTCCATGCCTCGGGAAGAGGTGCACAACCCAGAGGTGAGGGACTGAACTGGAGGGATGATAAGGAACTATGCTTTCTCTGGATACAATCGGGGGTATGCAGGCACACTCTAGGTGAGTCGAGAACTGAGGGCTGCTTGAAAGTTTAGTAATATATCTGGCCCGGGTAGAAAACTGGGTGGTGGAAACTTAGGTGAAGAGGTTTCGTGGGACAGCTTTGCCAAAAGCAAAGTCCGTGGCTGATGAGTGGTCCAAGCTATAGTGTTTTGCAAAAGTCCATGTGGTAGCTTTGCATATCTCTTGAGGAGGAATTTCAGCCAGATTAGCAACAGTGGCTGCAGTTGCACGAAGGCGGTGAGGGTCTATCTGCCCGGGGTAGAAGGGGAGGGGGAGGGGAGGCCCACTTGAAGGTAACAGAAAGAGATACAGTCTGTGATCCAGGAGGAGATGGTTTGCTTAGATGCAGGCTTCCCTGGATTGTTCGGGTTGAAGTTAACAAAAAGCTGAGAGGACTGAAGAAGCTACTTGGTAGCTTGTAGGTAAGTAAAGTAAAATTCATCTGCAATAGAGATAATGAAGTGTTTGCTCTGGTGAATCTGGTTGTACCGCCAGAAAAAAGGTAGGGAGCACAATGGATTGGTTGAGGTGAAAACTGGAGACTATCTTTGGAAGAAACTTAGGATGGGTATGCTGAAGTACTTTGTCATGAAGAAACTGTGCATATGAAGCATAGTGCACCAGAGCTTGGAGGTCGCTGACACGTCTGCTGGAGGAGATGGCAATCAGAAAAATGGTTTTCCAAGTAAGATGTTTTAAGAAAGCGGACCCCAGGGACTCAAAAGAGTCTTTCATGAGTTCTGAGAGAACACTGAGATCCTATGCTGGAGCAGGAGGCTTCAAAGAAGGCTTAGTGTTCATGAGGCTCTTCATGAAATGAGATACTAGAGGCTGCATAGAGATCGGCTTGCCATCCAAATAATGATGGGTTGCAGCGATGGCCTTGAGATGGTAACAAATTGACAAAGCCTGCAGTCCAGGGTTAGATAGGTGAAGGATATAAATAAGAACATGGCTGATGGGGCATTTGACAGGATCTATAGCCTGTGAAGAAGCCCAGTGAGAGAAACAAATCCATTTAGAATGATAGAAATGTTGCATGGAGGGGTGTTGAGATGCCTGGAGGATAACTTGAACTTCCCTCTAACATGGACTGGAGAGGTTCGTCTAGCCTGCCAACTTCCGTGCGGCCAGAGCAAGCAATTGCAGGTTGGAATGTAGGAGACAATCTTCCTGTTGCATTAGGAGGAAGGGATGAAGTGACAGAGGCCAGGGTCTTGTTGAGACACAGTGAGGACGTATCGGTACCAGATCTGTCTGGGCCATTGGGGAGCAATGAGGATGAGTGTCGCTCTGTCTGCATGAACTTTGAGAAGTGTCTGAGGAATGAGAGGGAACGGCAGAAAAGTATAGAGAAGGTGATCCACCCAAGAGATGATGAAGGTGTTTGCTGCCCATCTGAATGAGCTGGGATGGAGGGAGCAGTAGCATGGATACTTGACACTGTCATCTGATGCAAAGAGATCCACGTCAAGCATCCACCAGGCCTGAAAAATGGGGACAGAACCATGAGGTCGAAAGACCATTTGTGAGGATTGTCAGACGGCTGCCTGGGTGAGAATCTTCACACTCTTGGCAAGTGCATATTTCTATATGATTTGCAAGGTATTGTGGGCAATGTAGTTCATTCACACCAGACACAGCTGCTGACAATAATTTAGTTGTGCTCTTGGGTAAAGCCAATAAGATATTTATTTATGGGGTTATTTCTCCCAACACAGATATGCTTGGTAGCACATAAATTAGGTTACTTGCTTTCAGTGTTAACTTGGAAAAACAAAGTTAAAATCAGGAAAACAACAAATGAAAAGCCACAAAGCAAGAAACAAACGGTTCTTTTCAGGTTAACTTCTGATTACTTCCCACATAGATACAGAAGTGATTCTCTCCTAGCTCACAAGCAATTAGGTAAGGCTTAATTGCTAGCAGTTACCAGCTGAAACCCCTTAGCTGGCTTGCCTTCCACTGTGTGGGTCAAATCCTACTTCAGGAGCTTTTCTGAGTAGATTAAAGAACAAATTTGTATTTCTTTGTGATGGTTGCTGTACTTTATAACAGAAAGTTACCAACGGAGTTTAGATAGAGAGCAGTCCATATAAACAGGATCCTCATCTGCTATTATTCCCCCTTGTTCAACAAGCATGGGTTCAATATCATGGATTGGCACAGATGAATCTCTCAATGGAGCATTTTCAGGAGAATACTTGTTTCCCTGCTGTCTTTCAAGGTTATAGCTAGGGCATAGATCAGTGTTCATACCTGAGCTTCCATTGCTGCTAGAGTTCCTCTCTATATAGCCTGGCCAGTATGTAGTCCAGTTCTTATGTCCAGCCTTCCAATCCAGATCCCTGGACACTGGATCTCTCTTCACATACCTTCTGGCACAGGTCTTAGGGTCCCTTCCACATGCAGCCGTCTCCCTCACAGGTAGCCTCTGGTGATTCCTAGCTCTGCAGCACCATTCCTCTGGCTTTCCCCAGTCCAATGGTGTATGCTGGCCCTTGGAATACCTCCCAGTATACGTACTGCTTTGGACTCTTCTAGACCTCTCAAAGGCTTTTCTCTTCCTTCTTCCAAAGGGTCTCTTTCCCTCTCTGTCCGTCCGGTTTGGCTTCTGCTTCTGATGATCCTTCAGATGAAACTGATGATCCTTCTCTGGATATCCAAGGTGATCATGAAGATGGTCATCTGTAGAATAAACTCTACTCTTATTCTGCTTAGATGAGTGCTCCTCCCTAACACAGCGCAGCTGTGCTGAATCAGGCCCCGCCCTTTGAGATGAGTGCTTAGGGATTATCTCATAGCCCTCCTGATTGAACACACGTTTCCTCACTTCAGCTCCTCTAATGGCTGTTGGAAACCTGGTGCATTCTGGGACTGGTAGTCTTTTATGGCAAAATTCTGTTTTCATATTTCTACCAGAACTGACAGGTTGCTTGTTCAGAGTCACTTCACCTTTTCTATAGCTCCTTCCTGAGCTATGATAAGCTTCCTTATCACAGGATCGAGGCATCAACTAAGAGAGTCCGCTAACTGGTTCTGGACTCAAGAAAGGTAAGTGGAGGTGAGAAAGACCCTTAGAGATATTGTGTAGAGCCATAAGTGGACAACTTCACGGCAGAGCCGGAGGGGTCCAGAGCTGCCCTGCTTGTTGATGTAGAACATTGTGAATTGATTGTCTGTCTGTATAAGGAGTGATTTGTTGCAGACCTAAAACTGGAAGGTCTGAAGGGCATAGTAGACCGCGAGCATCTCCAGGAGGCTGATGTGTAGGGAAGACTCTCTGCTAGACCAAAGACCCTGAGTGGTGAGGTGCAGTAAATGAACTCCCCAACCCATATAAGCAGCATTTGTGATGAGCGTAAGCTGATGCGGGGGCAGTAGGAAGAGAGATCCTCCCATGAAGCTGAATTGGATTGTCCACCATCGAAAGGAGTGACATAATCGATGGATGGGTCTGGAGAGATGAGCCTGGCATCGAAGTGATTAAGTATACTGATTCCAGCTGAGTTTGAGGTGCCAATGAAGATGGCACATGTATAGGCACACGAGGGGCACCACATGCACTGAGGCTGCCATGTATCACAACATGTGCAGGATAGTGCGTGCTGAAGTCTGTGGAGCAGCCAACAGTTGAGTGGTAAGATGCTGAAAGATGGTTATCCTGCTGGGAAGGAAAGCTTTCACTGCGGTTGTGTCCAAGCGGGCTCCTATGAACGCTAGGACTTGAGAAGATTGGCACTCGGATTTTTGAAAATTGATGATAAATCCGAGTTGTTGCAGAAGGGAGGCTGTTAAGTGAATGGATTTATGAGTGAAGATCTTGTCCCAAGCGTAAATGAGCCAGTCGTCCAGATAGGGGTAAACACAATGATCTTGCTTGTGCAGATGCGCTGCGGCGATGGCCAAGCACTTTATGAAGACTCTTGGAACTGATGACAGGCCGAAAGGACTAATTCTGTACTCGTAGTGTTTTGTCTTGAATTGGGAGCGGAGATATTTCCAGTTGGATGGATGGAAATACGGGTGTAAATGTCTTTAAGATCTAGAGAAGCAAGCCAGTTGGCCTGTCGGAAGAGAGGAAGGATGTTAGCTAAGGACGCCATCTTGAACTTTTCTTTCTTGACATACAAGTTGAGGTCTTAGAGATCTAGGATTGGGTGAAGTCCTCCAGACGTCTTGGGGATGAAGAAGAACCTGGAGTAGAACCCCTGGCTGTGTTCCAATTGTGGTATACGCTCTATTGCACAGCTTTGCAACAAGGTCAATATCTCCTTTGCCAGGATGGGCGGGTGAAGTGGAGGAATCTTACTTGGCAGAGGTAATCTGCGAGGGAGGGGTGGTCGTGAAACAGCTTGTAAACTGATGTGATGATGCTGAGAACCCATCAATCTGTGGTGATGGGGTGTCAGACGTTCTGGAAGTGCTGGACTCGTCCTCCAACAGGTAGATAATCAAAAGCTTTGAGTCATCTTGGTGGATTATGCTGAGGCAACAGCAGCTTGCTTCCTGTCTCTCTGCCTGGGATGTGGAGCATAAACAGGAGCAGGTTGACGCTTTGGCAGAGGTTGAGCATACAGCTGAAAATGTCTTTGAGGGTAATACTGTTCGAAGTACTGGTAAGAATATGGTCTCCTGTACTGCAGATATTGAGGATGATGAGATTGGTGTGACTGTTCTAGTGGATGGGCTGAGATTTTCTGCACTGTGGAAGAATGCTCTTTTACTCTGTAACAAGCCTCTCGCACTTTGGTCCCGAAAAGGCTATCTCCTTGACAGGGCTAAGCGGTCATGGAGATCATTCCCAAGACCAGAAACACGGAGGCAAGCTGTACATGTGGCAAAAATAGACATAGCTATGATCCGGGCCACTGAATCAAAGGCATCATAAGTGGCCCGTATGATATGATAAAGGGACTCCTGCAGACTGTCTTGAAGGCTGTGATCTTCTGAAACAGGAGCCTAATCCCACTGCTGTGAAGAAAATTATGGTGGCACTGAAGCATATGAAGTTTGTGATAAGGAAGCCTGTAGTGAGCCTATGGAAATAGGAGAAACTAATGATTTTGCTTTTAAGAAAAGTGACATCCCTGCAGTGCACAGGTTTCAGCTTTTACCTAAAGAAAGCAAGCAGAGAGAAACTGAACCTAGGCTGCCACACCCAAGCTCTGCTGACGTAGTTGCGGGCTTGAAAGATAATTGCAAGCACCTATCCAGAGAGGGAGAGACACTGCCCGGGAAGCAGGGATATAAACCTTGGCTAGAGAGAAAGCAGGGAAGGAGAAGAGAGCCTGGGTGGAGAGAGCCTGGGAGGAGAGGAGAGCCCCGAGAGGGAGAGCACTGGAGAGGAGAGCACGGAAGGAGAGAGAAGGCTTCAAGCCCCAGTTCCTGTTCAGAAGGTTCAGAGAGTTCAGAGGTGGGAGCCCAGGACTCAGCACAGGAGTCAAAGGAGCCAAGCCTGGAACAGAGAGCCATGGCAGAGCTCCAGGAAGGAACTCAGGGAAGTGAACCGGGGACTGTTTCCCAGAAGCTGGAGGGAGACTGGTGAACTCAGCCAGGGAGAAGTGTCCACAGCTTCAGGTACAATTTATCCTTACCGGGTGGAGCAGTGCTCAAGAGAGACACAGGGATCCTCAGAGAGAAAATACCCTGAGACATACATTAAAAGCTCAGAGCAGGGCACTGCATTACCGGAGCCAGAGGAAATGCAGGTTGAGCCTATTGAGCAGGATTTATTGCCTCCAGAAGTACTCATGGACTGTACTCTATGTCAAGCTGTTAGCATTGAGTCCCTTTGCTAAAGAATAGCTGAAAAGATAAAGTCTCCTGAAAAGTAGAGTAATGAAACCTAACCTGAACTGAAGGTAGGAACTTGCTCTTTTTAAGGGGAAAGATACCTGTTGCATGTACATTTGAATGCTTAATGAAGACAAAGGTAAAAAGAAGATTTTTTACTTTGTTGAATGAAGAAGCTGTGTTTTCTTCATCCGTTATATTGATAAGCAGCCGCATATAATTAATGACTGTGAAGCTCATCCAGCCTAAGTTGTAAATAACCTTGAGCGAATGAATGGAGAAGTATCCTGTTACAGTCTACATGGACTTTGTTTGCGTTTGGGGAATAAATTTTGTCATTTGCCTTTACTTTCGGTTTCATGACTACACTTCATCTTAGAAGGCCAAAACTACAACTCCCAGCATGCTTCACTGGAGAAAAATAGTTTATTCAACCTTTTGTAAGAGAAGCTAATGGCAACCCTACCCCTCTAAGCCTTAGGCAGAGGCCTGGGGCGTGACAAGTGGCGTAGTTGTTTGGATCTCGCCTGTATCAGGATATACAACACTTCAGGATATACACCCCAAATGTTTTTCCACACCAAACTGCTGAGCTGTGCTGTGAGCTGCAGAGTGGAAAATCGCTGGCAGGGTCGGCCAGAACGACGGAGGTGGCCAGTGAGACACTCCCTTTTTAAGGCCAGAGTCAACGCCTAACCTCAGGTAAAGAGTATTTAGGCATGGGTCAAACCTGGATTCAAGTAAAAGGGGTGGAAGATTCCAAGCATTCAGCTAAAGGGACTAGCAGAGTTTTGGTGGTACCGCACTTGGTGGTTTTGTTTTTCTTTTCTCCTGCAGAAATTGCTGAGATGGATCCAAAAGACATACTGTAATGGATGGCGTCCCAATTCCAGAAACAGCAAGAAATGGCACACCAGGCACAAGAACAGGCAGCAGCCGCTTTGCCGGCACAACAGAAGCTGGTATTGGACTTGATGGAGGCGTTGATCGCTAACCAGAAAGCAACAGCTGGAGCATTGCCAACCCCATCGGGACTAGAAGGGACACCAAATACTTGTATGTAGGGCCACAGACATGTGGAACATTTTCCTTTGGAAAACTTTCAATAGAGGATGATATTGACGATTTCTTAGAATCCTTTGAGAGAGTTGCTCATACTGTAGGTTGGCCAATGGAACAGTGGGCTGTACGGCTAGCCACGTCTCTCACAGGAGAGGCATTAGCGGCCTACAGGGCCATGCCAGCGGCATTTGCTACAGATTATGGAGAGCTAAAAAAGGCTATCCGAGATCGCTTAGGTTTAACTCAGATGGTCTACCATCGCATGCTGAGAGCTACAAAGTTAAGAGCCGGTGAGACGCCTAAGGCTTTGTGCCAAAGGGTCAGAGGCTTAGCTTTGAAATGATTAGCTCCTGAAGGTAAAACCATGGATATGGTGATAGATAAAATTGTGTTAGAGCAGTTTATGGCTGCGATTCCTAAAGAAATCCAATCCTTTCTGATATTACAAAACTGTCAAACCACAGGAGAAGCAACCCTGCTGACTGAGAGATATTTAGAAGCAGAATTGGCTGGTCAAGCAAAAGGGGGCACTCTGAAAATAGCAGCAGAGGCTAGTTTTGAACAATCAGAAAGGAGACAAAGGAAAAATGTGGAATGTATGAAAACGTATCTACCTACGCAGGAGGGCAAGTGGGCAAGAAAAAAATGTTTTCAATGTGGAAAGTTAGGTCACATACAAAAGGAATGTAAAGCATGTACAGCATTGATAGGTGCTAATGTGAAGCAGCTAAGAGAGGGTTTCCTTTTGAATGTTGATATTCAGGGCATTGCTACTAACGCTCTACTCGACTCAGGTGCTGACCAGATATGATCTCACGGAGACTCTGGCGGGCAATAGAAGCCCAGAGTGAGTCAGTCCCGAGCCGACCAGAGGGAAGGGTCCGGATCAGATGTATCCACGGAGCAGCCTCCTTTTATCCCATGTATAAGGTGTTAATAAAGGGGTTAGGGATATAGAGGGAAGTCCTGGTAGCCGTAGTCCCGAGACTGCCCCATGACCTAGTGTTGGGTAGGGATTGGCCCCAATTCAAAAGAGGATTGGAGAAGGGCCTACATCAAAAAGTTGGACTGGTGTCTACACGGTCCCAGTCAGAGGCCCAAGACAAAAAGGATGAACACCCAGATGAATCCCTAGGTGAATTACCCTCACATGATGACCTAGTAGCTTCCCCTTCTGATAGGAGTAAGAAGGGAAAAGCTGAGAAACGCCGGGAAAGACAGTGTAGGTCTCGAGGGAGAGCTGAGATGGAAGATGGACAAGAGTTACTTTGGGTCCCTGCAGAATTGGTTGAAAAGTTCCCGTCCTTTCCCAATGAGAAGCAAGCGGACCCCGCGCTTACACGGGCGTTTGAATATGCCCAGGTTGAGAGGGATGCCCTCCCAAGATTCCTCTTGGATAAGGGAATACTATACAGGGAGAGTTTTGATCCCCAGGCAGGGACGGTCAGGAAGCAGCTGGTGGTACCCACCGCTTTTAAGACGTTGGTCTTGAGGCTTGCCCATGACCACCCAGTAGGAGGTCACAAAGGGGTACAGGGGACTCTAGACCAGATCCTTGCCCGCTTCTACTGGCCGGGCGTCTTCAAGGAAACCACCCAATTTTGAGAGTTATGCCCTTCTTGTCAGGTCACCACTGTCCGACCACCAGGGGTGCCCAAGATCCCGACGCCCGTAATATCGGAGCCTATTCGAAGAATCGCAATGGACATAGTGGGACCTCTGGTGAAGACACCCCGAGGCTTCCAGTATATTTTAGTTATAGTGGATCAAGCCACCAGGTTCCCGTGGGCCATTCCCTTGCGTAACATCTCTGCAAAAATGATAGCCTTAGAGGTAATAAAGCTATTTTGTGAGGTGGGTTTTCCCCGGGAGGTGCTGACAGACCGGTGCACCAATTTTATGTCAAAGTACTTGGCCCAGGTGTGGGATGCTTTCGGGGTACAGCACGTAAAAACAGCCGCCTATCAACCCCAGTCTAATGGGCTAGTAGAAAGATTAAACCAGACGTTGAAACAGATGCTAAGGCGAGGCTTGGATGGTAACATGACCGAGTGGGATGTTATGCTCCCTTTCATTCTATACTCCAGCTGAGAGCGGACACAGGCATCTTTAGGGGCATCCTCCTATGAGTTGATGTATGGACATGCCCCACGGGGAATTTTAGATATATTACGGGAGCAATGGGTCGAGCCAGAGATAGAAGTTATGGGAGTACCCCATTTTCTTCAAGATTTGAGGGGGCGGTTGCACAGGACCTCCCAAGTGGCTGAGGAAAACTTACAGGTCAGCCAGATTCACCAAAAGAACCATAATGCCCATCTGACCCGCTGGTATATGGCATTGCAAGCCTTCAACTTTAGGGTGGAACACAGGGCAGGAAGGTTGCATCGGAATGCTGACGCCCAATCGAGAATTACGGACTGTGCGGGGGAAATGCCGCCAGCCCGTAATATCTTAGGGAGGGGGGTATGTGATAAGGAAGCCTATAGTGAGCCTATGGAAATAGGAGAAACTAATGATTTTGCTTTTAAGAAAAGTGACATCCCTGCAGTGCACAGGTTTCAGCTTTTGCCTAAAGAAAGCAAGCAGAGAGAAACTGAACCTAGGCTGCCACACCCAAGCTCTGCTGACATAGTTGCAGGCTTGAAAGATAATTGCAAGCACCTGTCCAGAGAGGGAGAGACACTGCCTGGGAAGCAGGGATATAAACCTTGGCTAGCAAGAAAGCAGGGAAGGAGAAGAGAGCCTGGGTGGAGAGAGCCTGGGAGGAGAGGAGAGCCCCGAGAGGGAGAGCACTGGAGAGGAGAGCTCGGAGAGAGAGAGAGCATGGAAGGTGAGAGAGCAGAGAAGGCTTCAAGCCCCAATTCCTGTTCAGAAGGTTCAGAGAGTTCAGAGGTGGTAGCCCAGGACTCAGCACAGGAGTCAAAGGAGCCAAGCCTGGAACAGAGAGCCATGGCAGAGCTCCAGGAAGGAACTCAGGGAAGTGAACCGGGGACTGTTTCCCAGAAGCTGGAGGGAGACTGGTGAACTCAGCCAGGGAGAAGTGTCCACAGCTTCAGGTACAATTTATCCTTACCGGGTGGAGCAGTGCTCAAGAGAGACACAGGGATCCTCAGAGAGAAAATACCCTGAGACATACATTAAAAGCTCAGAGCAGGGCACTGCATTACCGGAGCCAGAGGAAATGCAGGTTGAGCCTATTGAGCAGGATTTATTGCCTCCAGAAGTACTCATGGACTGTACTCTATGTCAAGCTGTTAGCATTGAGTCCCTTTGCTAAAGAATAGCTGAAAAGATAAAGTCTCCAGAAAAGTAAAGTATTGAAACCTAGCCTGAACTGAAGGTAGGAACTTGCTCTTTTTAAGGGGAAGATACCTGTTGCATGTACATTTGAATGCTTAATGAAGACAAAGGTAAAAAGAAGATTTTTTACTTTGTTGAATGAAGAAGCTGTGTTTTCTTCATCCGTTATATTGATAAGCAGCCGCATATAATTAATGACTGTGAAGCTCATCCAGCCTAAGTTGTAAATAACCTTGAGCGAATGAATGGAGAAGTATCATGTTACAGTCTACATGGACTTTGTTTGCGTTTGGGGAATAAATTTTGTCATTTGCCTTTACTTTCGGTTTCATGACTACACTTCATCTTAGAAGGCCAAAACTACAACTCCCAGCATGCTTCACTGGAGAAAAATAGTTTATTCAACCTTTTATAAGAGAAGTTAATGGCAACCCTACCCCTCTAAGCCTTAGGCAGAGGGCTGGAGCGTGACAAGTTCATTTGCTAAAATTTTCATTGTAAGTATAGCATTCTGAAAAGTTTTCCAATTGACTGAGTCTAAGATCTGTTGATCCTTCCCAGGCAGAGTTTGTATATGAGTTTTGGAGAACTTAGCATTTTTGAGGACCACTTCAGAGACTACAGACTGATGTTGGAGTTGCTGATGTTGGAATCCTGGTGTGGGTAGTACCTTATATTTGAGGTCAAGATGGCAGGACATGGCGTGTCCTGATGCTGGTGTGGCCCAACATTTTGCTAGGAGATCCTGCAGGATCTGAAGGTCTGGCAGTAGGACCTCTTTGGGTGTACTACAAACCCCCACCCCCACAAGATAGACTGAAAAAGAGTAGTTACTCACCTGTAACAGGTGTTCTCCAGGAGCAGCAGGAATCAGTCCTCATTTATGGGTGTCATCGACGCCGACGAAGCCCCAGCGGAGCATTTCCCCAGCTTTCTATGAAAGCCTTTGGGAATGCTGGCACGCATGCGCAGTTCCCTTCCAGCCTAAAGGTGCCATCTTACCTCAGTCAAAGGACATGGCTAAGAACAGCACACAAAAATGTAAAAATGAAACTATGTACAACTGCAACTCCAAGGGGAGGAGGGAGGGTAGTGAGGACTGATTCCTGCTGCTCCTGGAGAACACCTGTTACAGGTGAGTAACTACTCTTTCTCCAGGACCAAGCAGGAGGTCAGTCCTCACTTATGGGTGACTCCCCAGCTCTGGGCTACCAGGAACCCAGGCTGAACAAGAGAACTCTCTCTAGTCTATGCAACACAGAAAAGGCTTTTCAAGGACACACCCTCCACAGGTAGCCCAACCAGAGGGCAGGAGTTGCCTAGACCTCAAAGAAATTCCGGAGTACTGCTTGGCCAAAACACTGTCCCTACGGGACTCCCTCTCCAGACAGTAGTGGGCTGCAAATGTCTGGCTTGAAGACCAAGTAGCAGCCCTGCAGATGTCTTGCAATGGAACAGAGCGGAGGTGAGGCACTGATGCAGCCATTGCCCTCACACGGTGGGCCGTGACCCTACCCTGCAAAGGAAGGTCAGCCGCCTTGTAAGCCCAGGTGATACAGTCTGCCACCCAGATGGACAAGGTACGCTTGGACACAGGCCTCCCCAAGTTATTGGGGTCAAAAGAAAGGAAGAGCTGAGAAGCCTTCCTGTGACCTTGCGTACGTTCAAGGTAGAAGGATAAGGTCCTCCTACAGTCCAAGCTATGGAGAACTGTTTCAGACTGACTTGCATGAGGCCTAGGGAAGAAAGTAGGAAGAACCACCTCCTGGTTGAGGTGGAAAGAGGAGACAACCTTAGGAAGGAACTTAGGGTGAGTCCTGAGGACTACCTTGTTTTTATAGAACCTGGTGTAAGGCCTATCACAGACCAAGGCCTGAAGCTCACTCACTCTCCTAGCCGAAGTAAGGGCTATCAGAAAGAGAGTCTTCCAGGAAAGGAAGCATAGAGGGCAAGTAGCCATTGGCTCAAAAGGTGGGCGAGTCAGCTGCTGCAAGACCACATTCAGCTCCCACTCAGGAGCAGGAGGACGTATGGGAGGTTTGAGAAGAAGCAAGCCTCTGAGAAACCTGGACACCAAAAGGTGCACAGACAAGGAATGGCCCTCAACTAGTGAGTGGTGAGCTGCCAAAGCAGAGAGGTGGACCCAAACAGAGTTGGACTTGAGACCTTGATTGGACAAGTGCAGCAGGTACTGAAGCACTACTGACACAGTACAGGAGAAAGGATCCTCTGCACGGAGCTGACACCACACAGAAAACCTCTTCCACTTGAGAGCATAGGTTTTCCTAGTGGATTGTTTTCTGGAGGCTAGGACAACCTCCTCAACTTCGGGAGGCAGGCCCCAGGGAGCCAACACTACCCTTGCAGCCTCCATGCCATCAGATTGAGAGCTTTGAGATTGGGATGCAGCAGGGAGCCCTGATTCTGAGATAGAAGGTCGGTTTGCAATCCCAGAGGCAGAGGTAGATCCACTGCCAGTTGAAGCAGGAGGGGGAACCAAGGCTGCCTTGGCCACCTGGGAGCTACCAGGAGGACTGAGGCTCTGTCTCGGAGAACCTTGAACAGTGTTTGGGCCACCAGAGGGGTGGGAGGAAACGCATAGATTAGGCCCTGAGTCCAGGGAATCAGAAAAGCATCTGCTGCTACCCCCAGAGGATGCGGTTGCCTGGAGCAGAACCTTGGCAGCTGGTTGTTCAGTGGACTGGCAAACAGGTCTATGGAGGGAAGCCCCCATCTCAAGAAAATCTTTTGAACCACTAAAGGATGTAGCTGCCACTCGTGTGGTTGCAGAATCCTGCTTTATCTGTAGGCCAGGCAATTCACCTGGCCTGGAAGATAGACTACTTTGAGGAGCATGTTGTGTTTCAGGGCAAAGGAACAGAGGTCCTGGGCCTCCTGACAAAGGGGCTGGGAACCAGTTCCGCCCTGTTTGTTTACATAGAACATGGCTACCAGGTTGTCTGTCTGGATCAAGACAGACTGTTGTGCCAGGGAAACAGTAAAGGCCTTGAGGGCCAAGCGGATAGCTCTGAGTTCCAGGAGATTGATCTGCTGGGACGCCTCCCAAGGAGACCACAGGCCCTGGGTGCACTTGTCTAGGCAGTGTGCTCCCCAACCCTGTAGAGAGGCATCGGTGGTCAGTACCACTGTATGAGGTGGCATCTGAAAGGGCACCCCTAACAGCAGATTAGGGAGGGTGCAACCACCAGTTGAGGGAGGTCAGGAAACGGTGGGATACTCTGATCCTGTCTCTGAGGCTGCCTGAGGCTTGTGACCACTGAGTCAGAAGGCACCACTGGGCAGGTCTCATATTGAGCCTGGCATTGGGGGTTACCTGTACTGTCGACGCCATGTGGCCCAGAAGCCTGAGACAGAGTCTGGCGGAGACCAGGGACCTGTGCAGAAACTTGCTGGCGAGGTCTATGAGCCTTTGTGCTTGGTCCACTGGTAAGAATGCTCTTGCCAGCTGAGAATCCAACCTTACCCCTATGAACTCCAAGTTCTGGGAGGGGAGCAAAGTGGACTTTGCGAAGTTGATGACAAAGCCCACCTTTTGGAGCAGTTCTATTGTCCTGTTGGTGGCCTGCTGAACTTCTAGGAAAGTCTGGCCTCTGATGCGCCAGTCGTCTAGGTAAGGAAACACAAAGATGCCCTGATTTCTCAGGTAGGCTGCCACCACTGCCAGGCACTTGGCAAACACCCTGGGAGTGGAGGTCAGTCCAAAAGGCAGTACTCTGTACTGATAATGGTTTCCTCCCACAATGAACCTGAGGTACTGTCTGTGGTCTGGATGAATAGGGATGTGAGTGTAAGCATCCTTTAGATCTAAAGAGCATAGCCAATCTCCCTGCTGGAGGTAGGGCAGAAGTGTTCCAAGAGATAGCATCTTGAACTTTTCTTTCACCAGAAACTTGTTTAGGTTTCTGAGATCCAAAATGGGTCGAAGACCACCGGTTCTTTTTGGTATCAGGAAATACCTGGAGTAAAACCCATGACCTTGGACGTGGGGAGGCACAGGCTCCACCGCCTTGTCCACCAACAGACCTTGTAGTTCCTGGAGGAGAAGGGCTGTATGCAGGGGAGGCCGTAAAGGTTTCCCTGGGAAGTGTGGCGGAGGCAGTTGGTGAAAGTGCAGGGCATAGCCTCGACTGACTATGTCCAGCACCCAACTATCCTGGTTTATCAAGGGCCACTGGTGGGCGAACAAGGCTAGGCGGCCTCCTGTGCAGGGCTGAGTCTGCAAGGGAGCTATGGCTATACTCAAGGAGTCAAAAAACCCCACCCTGCTGAGTGTAAGCAGGGGCTGCAGGCTTGGGGGTCCTCTGCCTACGGGGCCCATTACCCTCGCCCTTGGCTTGCTGACCCTGGGGGGCAGCTTGGGTAGCCGGATATTGTGGGTACTGTTTGTAGGCAGTGCCCTTCCTTAAGAGAAGGGGCAGAGGTCTTCCTCGACAGCCTCGTCCTCGTGAAGTGCTCAGTCTCAAGCTGTGCGGCCTTCTCAGCCACAGGCTTGCCAAAAAGGTTTTCACCTCGGCAAGGGACATTGACCAACTTGTCCTGAACCCATGGCTCGAGGTCCGATGACTGCAGCCATGCCTGGCGTCGAGCTGCGATGCCGGCTGCCGCTACTCGGGCCGAAGCCTCGAAGCCATCGTAGGCGGCGCGGGACATGAACTTAGAGCATTCCTGGATCCTCGAAAACAAGGACTTAAAACTCTGCAAGGGTTCCCCGGAGAGACCAGCAGAGAATCCGGCCAGGTCTCGCAAATACATGCCCATGTACAGCTGGTAAGTCTGGGGTCCACAAAGAAACAGCGCTAGCCACTCAAACGAGCAGAAACAAAAACAGGAAGCGGCAGATTCAACACCCAATGAATTTATTATAACCAAATAAGTGGCCTAAGCCCAACACAGGCCGTGTTTCGTATATAACTTCCTCAGGGGCTATCAGGACACACTAAAAAATAAATTATAAAACCATATTAGTATAAATAAACGATAACTATACCAAAAAGGAAGGGTTAAAATAAAAAGTTGTGACATGAATATACAATATACATAAAATAAAGGCGAAATTGGACTATATCAAATAACTTGCAAAGAAAACTCATCAATAATAATCAATTAAAATCATAAAAAAACATATACAGTCACTAAAAATAAACCCTAATCTATTCAATAAATTGTACTATGGATCTGATGACATATAAGTCTATTCAATAAACTGTCCTATGGATCTGATGACATATAAATATGTATCCATACATATGTAGAAGTACATAAATAGGATAATTAAATAAATAAATAATTAAAAGTGCTAAATGGAATCCAATAAAAAATACCAAACAATTTGTAATCGTACAAACACATGCAACAAAAAATGTAAAAAATGCCATATACAAACACTTAAAATTGAATCCTCATATATTAAATAAATTATGCTATAGATCAGTTAACATATAAATATGTATACATACATATACATAAGTGTATAAATAATAAAATTATTAAATAAATAAATAACTAAAAATGCTAAGAGGAATACAAAAAATAAAATCAAACATTTATAATTGTACAAGATTATACCAAAAATGTAAAAAACAACTATGTACAATCAAAGATGAGAAGGGATGAGGAGACTAAAGGAGTAGGTCTGAATGAAAAACAATTATGCTAATACTAAAAAAACTATATTGTAAAGTTGAACATTACCTGTGGGTGTGATGTGCATAGACTACACCAGGCTCAAAAGAGACAATGGAAGTCGCAACTATCAGAAAAGCTTCTAAAGATTAAAAATAAAAGCGGAAAACTTACGCCAAAATAGATGATTAAAAAATAAAATCATGTACGAATATTGCACTCTACTTTAAAAAAATAACAATGAATAAAATTATAATAACAATAAATAAAATTATATAAAAGATAAGAATATACTTTTTCGTCTTTCTTTCTCTTTCTGGGCTCATATAACCTATACATTTTTTATCTAATTTATTATTCTATTATTGGCTTATGTGTGTGGTCATGTATTTTTAATGGGGGTATTTTTTTACAATTAGAAATATATTTATATTTTTATGGGGGTAGCATCCAATTCCTCAATATAAAGAAGTATATTCTTATCTTTTATATAATTTTATTTATTGTTATTATAATTTTATTCATTGTTATTTTTTTAAAGTAGAGTGCAATATTCGTACATGATCTTATTTTTTAAATCATCTATTTTGGCGTAAGTTTTCCGCTTTTATTTTTAATCTTTAGAAGCTTTTCTGATAGTTGCGACTTCCATTGTCTCTTTTGAGCCTGGTGTAGTCTATGCACATCACACCCACAGGTAATGTTCAACTTTACAATATAGTTTTTTTAGTATTAGCATAATTGTTTTTCATTCAGACCTACTCCTTTAGTCTCCTCATCCCTTCTCATCTTTGATTGTACATAGTTGTTTTTTACATTTTTGGTATAATCTTGTACAATTATAAATGTTTGATTTTATTTTTTGTATTCCTCTTAGCATTTTTAGTTATTTATTTATTTAATAATTTTATTATTTATACACTTATGTATATGTATGTATACATATTTATATGTTAACTGATCTATAGCATAATTTATTTAATATATGAGGATTCAATTTTAAGTGTTTGTATATGGCATTTTTTACATTTTTTGTTGCATGTGTTTGTACGATTACAAATTGTTTGGTATTTTTTATTGGATTCCATTTAGCACTTTTAATTATTTATTTATTTAATTATCCTATTTATGTACTTCTACATATGTATGGATACATATTTATATGTCATCAGATCCATAGGACAGTTTATTGAATAGACTTATATGTCATCAGATCCATAGTACAGTTTATTGAATAGATTAGGGTTTATTTTTAGTGACTGTATATGGTTTTTTATGATTTTAATTGATTATTATTGATGAGTTTTCTTTGTAAGTTATTTGATATAGTCCAATTTCGCCTTTATTTTATGTATATTGTATATTCATGTCACAACTTTTTATTTTAACCCTTCCTTTTTGGTATAGTTATCGTTTATTTATACTAATATGGTTTTATAATTTATTTTTTAGTGTGTCCTGATAGCCCCTGAGGAAGTTATATACGAAACACGGCCTGTGTTGGGCTTAGGCCACTTATTTGGTTATAATAAATTCATTGGGTGTTGAATCTGCCGCTTCCTGTTTTTGTTTCAGCTGGTAAGTCTGGACACGTCAAGCAAGCATCAAGCCCTGAAAGCACTTTCTACCGACGCCATCAAGGCTTCGGGCTTCCCTACCGGGAGGCACCGCAGAGTGCATCTTCTGACTCTTCAGACGATGCATGGCCGATTCCACAACCATGGAATGGTGTGGTAGCTGTGCTTTCTGGAAGCCAGGACTCTTCCGGAGCCGATAGATGGAATCGACTCGCTTGCTCAAAACCGGCGCCAAGGCCGGTGCTTCCCACATCCGGAAGAGGAGCCGTTCCAGCATCGGAGGAACCGGGACAGTAAAGGCCTCCTTCGGAGGAGAGTCATACTGTAGAGCATCGAGCTCCTCGGCTCGAGGCTCCTCCTCGGGGTCAACCGGGATAGCCAGGGCAGCGGCCATATCCCGGATAAACTCCGAGAACCTAGTATCCTCCGGAGGGGATCTACTCCGGGGCTCAGACTCCGGTGAGTCCGAAGGGACACACCGAGTCTTGAAGGTGTCAGGAGACTCCTCGTCTTCGGTCTCACAAGCAGACTCGTCCGATGTGGAGTCGAGGTCCGACCCCGCGGGACCTCTAGGCACCCGCCCCGATGCCGGTGGTACCGGCGTCGAGACCCTCGGTCCCGAACGGGAGGTCGAGGGAGACCTCGACCGAGGACGACTTCGAGCCACAAAGGACTCGAGTATCGGCTCGGTCTCCGGGGTCGACTTCGAAGTCGATGTCCTGGTGGTCGGGGCAGATGCGCCAGACAGGCTGGCCATCAGCGCCCGCTGCTGATCCATGAAGGCAGACATTCTGCTCTCCAAGGCTGTCAACCTGAGACTCAGCTCGGGTGACGCAGCAGCCCCCGACTCGGGCGCCGCAGCAGCCCCCGACTCGGGCGCCGGGCCCAACGTCGGTACTCGGGGAGGCGAGTCCACGAGGACAACAGGACTTACGTATCCAGCAGACTCCGGCTCCATGCGAGGAACTTTAGTTGGCTTATCCTGGTCCACGGGCCCGGGATGACTGTCGGGGGTCTTAGACCTGGCCCTCGAGGGCTGAGGGACCTCCTCCGACGCCGCCCTCGCGAGCCGCTTCTTCCTCTTACGTTCCCGGTCGGGGGACCCCCTGTCCGAGGAGCTCCGACGCCTCTCGGGATCGGAATCCCGAGATGTCGAGGCCTCAGACGAGGTCCGGGCCCGGGCAGAGGCCGAGTCCGAGTCCGAGAAAAGCCTTTCACTTTGTTGCTGACGACTTCGGAGGGCCTTGGAAGACATCTTTCCACATGGCCCGCATGTTTTAGAATCGTGGTCCAGGCCAAGGCACCGAAGGCAGCAGTCGTGTGTGTTGGTGAGAGACATTATCTTTTTACACCGATCACACTTTTTGAAACCGCTGGAAGCCATCGGGGAGAAAAGGGTCCCCGCAAGGTCAAAGGACCGGCCTTCCAGGGAAAAATAAAAGGTTTTGGCGCGAGCGCCTAGCCACCAAGGGCAAAAAACGAAAAAGGAAAAAAGGGATTCGATACCGGGGTACCGAACCCGGCAGGAGGGGATCTGACGTCGAATCCGAGGAAAAAAGCGAAATAACGCCAAGAAAAAAACGTCTCTTTTTCGGGAAAAAAAGGACACACGTCCGATGGGCTTCACGGAAAAAAAATAGACTGAGGTAAGATGGCACCTTTAGGCGGGAAGGGAACCGCGCATGCGTGCCAGCATTCCCAAAGGCTTTCATAGAAAGCTGAGGAAATGCTCCGCTGGGGCTTCATCGGCGTCGATGACACCCATAAGTGAGGACTGACTTCCTGCTTGGTCCTGGAGAATCCTTGCTATTGGTGGGGGCCTGAAAGTCATTAAGAGCCAATGCTTTGGAAAGCTTTAGGAGAAATTTAGGGTAAGAAAAATCCTCAGGAGGTTCATGCTCCATTGATGAAGATGGGGGCCCCCTCAATGTCTCCCAAGAGAGAATGCTCTGTATAGTACTGATGAGAGTATGAGGGACTCTGCTGAGTAAGCCTGTTGACCGAAGGTCTCAGGTTCTCGACAGTCCAGGAGAGGCCAGAGGAGGAGGTTGGTAAAAGGGGATCTCTGAGGATGGTAGCCGATATGTCGGTGGGGCGGTTCCCAGGATGGTAACGGTGTCCTGGAGAAAGAGGCATAATGCCTGCAGTAAGGGGTCCCTGGAGAAGGATGCGTGATCCAATGTAGGAACCGCAGGAGAGAGAATGGGAACCGGCTCAAAGTGTCTTGGTTTTTTGGACACAAGGGAGGAGGTCTCTGATGCTCTCCCTCCGACTTATGTTTATGGCTTTGCGACCGTTTGGAGTTGTGGGTGCTGACAGGGTCACTCTTTTGAACATGCTTTGACTTATAGCGTAGTTACTCACCTGTAACAGGTGTTCTCCAGGAGCAGCAGGAATCAGTCCTCACTTATGGGTGACGTCGGCGCCGACGGAGCACTCGCGGAGCAATTTTCCCCAGCTTTCAAAGAAAGCCTTTGGGAATTGCAGCGCGCATGCGCGGTCCCCTTCCCGCCCAAGGGTGCCATCTTAGCCAGTCAGATGACATAGCTAAAAAAGACAGCATAAAAATTTGCAAAAAAACTAAAGCAGATGACTGCAACTCCACGGGGAGGAGGGAGGGTTGTGAGGACTGATTCCTGCTGCTCCTGGAGAACACCTGTTACAGGTGAGTAACTACGCTTTCTCCAGGACCAAGCAGGAAGTCAGTCCTCACTTATGGGACTCCCAAGCTCAAGGCTACCGGAGACCCTAAGCACAAAAATGAGCTCCCTCTAGCTCGGCAGCACAGAAGGAAAGAATCTTCGCTGAATTACTACCCACCGGTAGCCCACATCCGGGATGGAGGGTAGGAGTTGCTCAGACCTCGAAGAGATTACGGAGGACTGCCTGTCCGAAAGCACTGTCCCTGCGGGACTCCCTCTCGAGACAGTAATGGACCGCAAAAGTCTGGCTCGAAGACCAAGTAGCGGCCCGGCAGATATCTGCCAGCGGAACAGAGCGGAGGTAAGCCACTGACGTAGCCTTTGCCCGAACGCAATGAGCCGTGACTCGACCTTCCAAGGAGAGTCCGGCTGCCCCATAAGCCCAAGAGATACAGTCCGCAACCCAGATGGACAGAGTACGCTTGGAGACCGGGAGCCCCAAGTTATTGGGGTCAAAAGACACAAAAAGCTGAGCAGCTTTACGGTGCTCCCGCGTACGGTCAAGGTAGAAGTTCAAAGCCCTTCTACAGTCCAGGGTATGGAGGACCGTTTCAGCTCGGCTGGAGTGTGGTCTGGGAAAGAAGGTTGGAAGTACCACCTCCTGATTGATGTGAAAAGGGGAGACCACTTTTGGAAGAAATTTTGGGTGAGTCCGTAGGACTACCCTATTTTTGTAGAACCGAGTGTAAGGGGGATCAGACACGAGGGCCTGCAATTCACTTACGCGTCTAGCGGAAGTGAGGGCTATCAAGAACAGTGTTTTCCAAGAAAGAAAACGGAGAGAGAACAGGTAGCCATAGGTTCAAAAGGCGGACAGGTGATCCGCTGCAAAACCACATTCAGGTCCCAGTCAGGCGCTGGCGGGCGCAGAGGTGGTTTAAGTAGAAGGAGACCTCGGAGAAACCTCGCTACGAGAGGGTCGTTGGAGAGAGGTCTGCCGTCCACCGGCACATGATGTGCCGAAAGAGCACTAAGGTGAACTTTGACGGAGTTGGACTTAAGTCCCAGATTAGAGAGGTATAGCAAGTACTGCTAGACCACCGACACCGGGCAGGAGAAGGGATCCTGAGACTGTCGGGTACACCAAACGGAAAAACGACGCCATTTAAGGGCGTAGCATTTGCGGGTAGAAGGTCGTCGCGAAGCTAGGACGACCTCCTCCACCTCTGCCGGCAGGAGAAGGGGAGCAAGGACTACCCTCTCAGCAGCCAGGCCATTAGGTTGAGAGACCTGAGGTTGGGGTGTAGCAGAGACCCCTGATCCTGAGTGAGGAGATCCGGTTGTAACCCCAGAGGGAATGGATCCTCCACCGCTAATTGCAGCAGGAGTGGAAACCACGGCTGTCTGGGCCAGCGAGGGGCCACCAGGATCATGAAGGCTTTGTCTCGGAGAACCTTGAAAAGAGTCCGAGAGACTAGCGGGATGGGAGGGAAAGCGTACAGAAGGCTCCCCGACCATGAGAGTAGAAAAGCGTCCGCCGCAACCCGAAGGGGGTGAGGCTGACGAGAGCAGAAGCGAGGAAGTTGCCGGTTGTGAGGACTGGCAAAGAGATCCACCGTGGGGAGGCCCCACTTTAGAAAGAGCTTCTGAACTACCAAGGGATCCAGACGCCACTCGTGCGGCTGGAGGATCCTGCTGAGTTTGTCCGCCAGGCAATTCTCTTGGCCTGGGAGATAAACTGCCTTGAGGAGAACGCCGTGACTGACGGCCCAAGAGCAGAGCTTCTGTGCCTCCCGGCAGAGGAGGAAGGAGCCCGTGCCCCCCTGCTTGTTCACGTAGAACATGGCAACTTGATTGTCCGTCTGGACAAGGACGGACTGGTGAGAGGTCAGGTGGGAGAAGGCCTTGAGAGCCAGGCGGATCGCCCTGAGCTCCAGGAAGTTGATCTGCTGAGCAGACTCCCACGTGGTCCAGAGGCCCTGAGTACGTGCCCCTTGGCAATGCGCTCCCCAGCCCAGGAGGGATGCATCTGTTGTCAGCACCCGGGCCGGTTGAGGTGACTGGAAAGGCATGCCGAGTATCAGGTTCGGCCGCTGAAGCCACCACCGGAGAGACGAGATCAGCGGCTCGGAGACGCGCACTAGGTCTGCTAGGCCGCCTGTGGCTTGTCGCCACTGCTGGCGGAGACACCATTGAGCAGGCCGCATATTCAGGCGGGCATTGGGGGTCACATGGACGGTGGAAGCCATATGGCCGAGTAGTCTCAGGAAGCGCCTGGCGGAGACCAGGGGCTGGCTGCGAAAACGGTCGGCTAGGTCCATGAGCCGTTGAGCCCTGTCGAGCGGTAGGAACGCTCGTGCCTGAGGAGTGTGCAGCCTTGCGCCGATGAACTCGAGATCCTGTGAGGGGAGCAAAGTGGACTTTGCGAAGTTTATAACAAAGCCCAAGTACTGCAGAAGAGTCACCGTGCGGCGCGTGGCGTTGGTGACCTCCAGAGCGGACGCTGCTCTGATGAGCCAGTCGTCGAGGTACGGAAAGACAAAGAGGCCGTGAAGCCGGAGATGGGCCGCCACCACCGCGAGACATTTTGTGAAGACTCGCGGTGCGGAGGACAGGCCAAAGGGTAGTACTCTGTACTGGTAATGATTTCCTGCCACCACAAACCTTAGGTATTGGCGGTGGCTTGGGTGGATGAGGATGTGCGTGTAGGCATCCTTTAGATCCAAGGAGCATAGCCAATCTCCCTGCTGGAGGTAGGGCAGAAGGATTCCAAGGGTAAGCATCTTGAACTTCTCCCGCACGAGGAACTTGTTGAGGTTGCGCAAGTCCAGGATGGGTCTGAGGCCTCCTGTTCTTTTTGGTATTAGAAAATACCTGGAATAAAAGCCTTGACCTTTCAGGTGGTGGGGCACCGGTTCCACCGCCTGTTCCTGTAGAAGACCTGCCAACTCCTGAAGGAGTAATTCCTTGTGCAGAGGGGGTCGTGGAGGTTCTCCCGGAAAATAGGAGGGAGGGACCTGGTGGAAGTGGAGAAGATAGCCTTCTCGCACGATTTGAAGCACCCAGGCATCTGAGGTGATGCTGGACCACCTGTGGGCGAAGTGAACCAGCCGGCCTCCGGTGCTGGGAGGAACCAGCGGGGGGGGGGGAGAGGCTATGCTTAAGGAGTCAAAAACCCCCACCCTGCGGAGCAGGGGCTGGTGGTGCAGGCTTGGGGGCTTGCTGCCTACGGGACCCGTTACCCCGTCCCTTGGCCTGCTGGCCCTGTTGGGGAGCTGCAGGGGCCTGATAGTGGGGGTATTGTTTGTAGGCAGCCGCCTTCCTCGGGTAAAAGGACTTCTTTCCCGAGCCCTTCTTTTTCTGGGAAGGGGCGGAGGTCTTCCTAGAAAGCCTAGTCCTGGTGAGAGTCTCCGTCTCAATTTGTGCAGCCTTATCAGCCATGGGCTTGCCAAAGAGGTTTTCGCCTCGGCAAGGGACATCGACCAACTTGTCCTGCACCCAGGGCTCAAGGTCAGACGACTGAAGCCAAGCCTGTCGGCGGGCACCGATGCCGGCTGCGGCCACTCGAGCCGATGCTTCAAAGCCATCATAGGCTGCTCGGGACATGAATTTTGAGCATTCCCGAATGCCAGTGGACAAGGCCAGGAACCTCCGCAAGGGTTCCTCGGACAAACCAGCGGAGAAGCCGGCTAGCTCTTTAGCCAGGTCTCGGAGATACATGCCCATGTATAGCTGGTAGGTCTGGACACGACATGCGAGCATAGAGCCCTGGAAACACTTCTTACCAAGGCCATCCAGGTTACGGGCCTCCCTGCCAGGAGGCACCGAGGAGTGCATCTTCTGGCTCTTAAGACGATGCATGGCCGATTCCACTACCATGGAATGGTGTGGTAGCTGTGCTTTTTGGAAGCCAGGGCTCTTGCGGACTCGATAGATAGAATCGACCCGCTTGCTCAGGACCGGCGAGGTGGCCGGACTCTCCCACATGCGGAAGAGTAGTCGTTCCAGCATGGGAGGAACCGGTACAGTAAAGTGTTCCCTGGCGGGAGAGTCATACTGGAGGGCGTCGAGCTCTTCGGCTCGAGGCTCCTCCTCGGGGTCCGCAGGGAAGGCCAAAGCCTTGGCCATATCCCTGACGAAGTCCGAGAACCGGGCATCCTCCGGGGGGGACTGCTTCCGAGGTTCGGACTCAGGTGAGTCCGAGGGGACACACCGAGTCCGAAAAGAATCAGGCGACTCTTCCTCTTCAGACTCCCAGACCGACTCCGACGAGGACTCGGTGGGGTCGGCCCGGGCAGGGCGCGGCGCCTGCCGCCCCGACGCCGAGGGAGTCGGCGTCGGCGACCTCGGTCCCGAACGGGAGGCCGAGGGCGACCTCGACCGAGGATCGACTCGAGGATCGGCTCGGTCTCCGGGGTCGACTTAGACGTCGACGTCCCGGCGGTCGGGGTAGCGGCGCCAGCGAAGCCAGCGAGCAGTGCCCGCTGCTGGTCCATGAAGGCAGACAGTCTGCTCTCCAAGGCCGTCAACCTGAGTCCGAGCTCAGATGACCCAGCAGCCCCCGACTCGGGCCCCGACGGCGTCGGGCCCGACGTCGGCTGTCGCGGAGGCGAGTCCAGAAGGACCACAGGACTTACCCGAGCAGGCAGCTCCGACTCCAGGCGAGGTCGCTTCGTGAGGTGCTCCTTCTCCAAGGACCCGGGGCGGCTATCGGGGCTATGCGACCTGGCCCTCGCGGAGCCAGGAGCGTCCACCGACGCCGCCCTCGCGGGTTTCACCTTCCGTCGATGGTCCCCGGAGGGAGAACCCCTGTCGGAGGAACTCCGGCGACGGTCCGAGCTGGAACCCCTGGACGCGGAGGCCTCCGACGAGGTCCGGGTACGGCTGGGGTCAGCGAAGATTCTATCCCGCTGATGCCGCCGACTTCTCAACGCTTTGGAGGATAGTTTGCCACAAGGCCCACAGATCATTTCTTCATGATCCGGGCCCAGGCAGCGGAGGCAATTGTCGTGTGTGTCAGTTAGTGACATATTTCGGTCACACTGACCACACCGCTTGAAACCACTGGCAGCCATCGGGGGAAAAAGGGCCCCGGCGAGGTCAAAGGACCGGGCTGCCAGGGAAAAACCGAAAAAGAAGAAGAGGACTCGTGACCGGCGTCGCGAGTCCGGGCGGGAAAAAACCGGCGTCGAACCGAATGGAAAAAAGAGTAATTATGAAGAAAAATCAACTTTTTCGCGGGGACACGACGGGTACGTCTGTAGGGCTCCGCGGAAAAAAGAAGACTGGCTAAGATGGCACCCTTGGGCGGGAAGGGGACCGCACATGCGCGCTGCAATTCCCAAAGGCTTTCTTTGAAAGCTGGGGAAAATTGCTCCGCGAGGGCTCCGTCGGCGCCGACGTCACCCATAAGTGAGGACTGACTTCCTGCTTGGTCCTGGAGAAATTTATGTTTCTGACTTACTGGCTTATCCAGCCTCGGAGAATGAACAGTGGAGGTCGGATTAGGAGGAGATGGCGTTTGACCTCTGGCCTGGCTTTTAAGGCTCTGGGTTATCTGTTTTGACACTGCACTGGTAGGAAGTCTGCCTCCAGACATGCAGTGGCCCCTTCCTGTCCATCTTGTGCCTTAGCAGGGCCCGAGAGGACTGGGGAGATTTCAGGTGTAGTCATCCTTGCTAGTACAGAGGAGATCCTCTTGTTGATTTGAATGGTTCTTCAGTAGGGTATGTGAGAAGCTACCCCAAGTGCTGTAGAGGCTGACCTCACGCTGTCCTCTGTGGCTGTTCCCCCGCTTTGATTCCTCCTCCTCTTTTTTTTTGAGTGGGGAAGCTGAGAGGAAAAAAAAAACAGCACAGGAGGGCCCCTAGTGGCAGAGCCGCTCCGACAAGACTCTGCTTCTGTTTTGTTTTGTTTTTTTAAGAAAAAATATGCCCTGAAGACAGTATCCACGAATGAAACACTGAAGAAAATCAAAGGAAACTAAGTCAAAAGAAAGTAAAAATGGCAAATCTGATGAAGGAGGGGAGAGCTGAGCTGAAGTTATACTGTACCAGCAGAAAAGGAAGACTGAATCCTCTCAGAGCAGGCGGCAAGTTGGGAAGAGCCGGGCACAGGCACTGTCGGTGACAGCACCTAGAGTGTGCCTGCATATTCCCTGTTTGTATCCGGAGAAAGCCAGGGAAGAAGAAAGGGAGAATGAAGAAAAAGAAAATAGAAATTAGTGTCTGGAACAAGACTTGGGAGAAATCCAACAAGAGGAAGTGGTAAAGAAAGACCAAGACCAACTTAATTGGAAAAATAAAATGATCAAACAAAGCTATAAAATAATTTTATTGCCAGTTTTTAGAAAAAGAAATATGCCAACTTTGAAAATATTAATCCCTTATAGTTCAGTATGGAAGGAAATGCATTTCTATTTTTCTTTATGTGAACTGTAGGATACTGAAGAGTCTGTTTTTAGGGGTTTTCTATGCCATTTTGTTTGCATATTTGTTTCTAATTTGAAATTTATTGTTCTTATCTATGTGATGCTCTATGTTTTCACTGTGTAACTGAGGAGAGAGGTTCTGTTAACATGTAGGAACTGTGTAGATATCTGTACTAGTTCAGCTTGTTTCACTTTTCCCAACTGAAAGTGTATTGGTGTTCTAGAATATTTGTATTGCTGGCTTTTCATAGGTGGGGGTTGGTATAGTTTTAGTTCTTGGACTTAATGCTGGTATAGAATGATATGCTTCTGAATGCACATTTACAGGGTTCAGTGTTACTTCATACAATATCTGGCAATGGAGGAAGTCTGTGTTCCCATCACTGATGTGACACCAGAATTTGAATAGAATCTTTTTTATATGTTGTTGGGAGACTTTTATTGGTTAGTTTTATTTTAAATAAAATACCAGCCGGGATGTCTAAATTAAATCCAGATATTCAGTGTTGGTATATGGATTATGGCTAGTACTGAATATCTAGATAGTGCCAATACTGATAGCACAATCTGTATAGTAGCAATATTCAGCTCCACTATATAGTGAGCTATTCAAATAGCTATTTAGGAAAGGATTTTGCTTTACTATGCTATCTACATAGATATCCGTATAGTGATGCTCAAATTACTGCTATATAGGTAACTTTGTTCTCTGCTGCAGCTTCTTCCCCAGACTGCTCAGACATTATCCAGCTAGTGCTGAGGAAATCAGACAGAATATTCAGTGGCACTGTCTATACAGTGAGAGTATTACTATCACTGACACTTATCTGGTTAGCAGGTGCTGCTAATTTGATTATTGCTTTTGAAAACTGGCAGCAGTAGACTTTAATAATAGAATAACTTTTTCAAATATTTCTTCCTAAAAAAGAAATAAGACATGTAACTTTATAAAATATACTTATATATACACACATTTTTAGTTGTGTATTTCATGTTTATTTTATAAAGTAACATCTGCACATACTTTACTTCATAATATAGGGGTGTAAGTGATCAATAATGTGCTTTAAGGCGCAAACACTTACATCAGCCCTAAGTGTGGCATAAATGCCCATGTCTACATATGCTAGGAACATACATAAATTATACTATTTTATAAATGTACGTATGTAAAGCATGGTTACACACCTGTAATAGATGTTCTCCGGGGACAGCAGGAACCAGTTCTCATATATGAGTGATGTTGGCACCGATGGAGCCCGCATGGTAACCTCTCCCCAGCTTTCAAAGAAAGCCTTTGGGAGATCCACCATGCATGCATGGCTGCCTTCCCATCCAAGGGTGCCGTCATTTTGCCTCAGTACTGTCAGCATACATCAGCATGACATTATGCCTAGCATAGGTGTCATGGCTTTTTCCCAGACCTTGGATTACAAGCAGCTTTGATACTCTGGTGATGTCAGTCTCCAAAGTTAATGAACGTAGTTTACAAGATGAGATTAGCTCTGACCCCCTGGTGATGTCAGTCTCCGGGCCTGATGAGATTGGTCTGCAGCCCCTCCTTGCTAATCAAGTGATAGCAGACCTCAAACAAACCAAATTATGACAGAGGGAGGTGCTGAAGGAGATTTCACTATAAAAGACAGAGGACAAAAATATCTCGCTCTCTTCCTATTTTCATCGGACACACCTTACCCCCCACCCTCCCCTTCTGCTCTTTCTTATTCATCGGACATGAGGGACATGAGGCTCTGACACCCTCTCTCTCCTCCCCCTTGTACTTTTCTTTCTCTCTATATTCTTCTTACTAAGAGACTCTGACACACACTTCACACATGCACACACACACACACACACAGATTCATTGAGGCACACTGAAGCAGCTCTGTAACAAACACTATATAACTCTGTTCTGTACCTATGTAATAAGCCTATTTCTATATAAAACTCTTTTTCCAAGCCACACCAGTTTTGGTTGTCTTATTTGTGCTGCTTACCCTACTGTCTCTATGAAATTAACCCAGGACCAAACGGAGCATAACCAAAAGTAGAGAGCGGCGAAAGATTACATTTTCCAGAAGATTACAAGTACGATGACATAGCTCAAGATGGCAACAAAAAGAAAAGCAATTCCATGGGAGAGGGAGGGTTATGAGGACTGATTCCTGCTGTCCCTGGAGAAGATCTGTAACAGATAAGTAACTACATTTTCTCCAGGAACAAGCAGGAAGTCAGTCTTCACAAATGGGACTCTTTAGCTACAGGCTACCGAAAAAAACCTGTAAGCCATGGTTGGCCCCAAAAAAAACAAACTGTGAGGAACAGTAAGAGTACAATTTGGTCGCAAGACCTCAGCAGTGACCCCAGTATCGACTAGAGAAACCAGCTCTCTGGTAGCATGGACAGACTGAAGGGCCGGAGGGCAGGAGTTGCCTTAAACCACAAACAAGTGGCAGAGTACCACCTGGCCAAAAGTGCTGTCCCACTGGGACACCTCCTCCTCCAGGCAGTAATGCGTTGGACAGGTGTGAACTGAGGACCAGGTGGGGAACTGAGTGGAAAGTTTCGCCAAAGAGGCCAACATGGCCTGGATGCCTTGCACCGTGACATGATGCTCCAGCGAAGACAGGTCTGACCATAGGTGAAGGTCTGCCACCCACGTGGGCTGAGTATGCTTGGAGACCACTATGCCCAGGCAATTAGGGTCATAGGAGATGGAGAGCTATGAGGAGTGGCGATGGGGCTTGGTCCGCTCTAAATAATAGGCCTGTTTGTAATAGGCCTAGTGTATGGAGAGCGCCCTACTGGTGTGAGCAAGGAGGGAAGCACCACCTTGAGGTGAAACAGGGACACCACCTTAGGGAGGACCTTAGGCTGTGTCCGGAGCACCATCCTGTTCCGGTGAAACCCGGTATAGGGGACACGAGACACCAAAACATGGAGCCTCACTGACCTTGCGGTCAGACGTGGGTGTCACCAAGGAAGACCACCCTCCAAGACAGAAACTTGAAGTGGCAGGAAGCCAGTGTCTCAAAGGGTGGAGTGATGAGCTTTGAGAGGACCACATTGAGATCCCATACAGCCATCAGCAGACAAATGGGTGGTCGAGAGAGCAGGAGACCCCTCTGGAAGCGAGCCACGAGAGGCTGGGAGGAGAGGGGCTTCCCCTCAATGAGGTGATGGTACGCCGAGAGAGCATGGAGATAAACTCTGATCGAACTAGACTTCAAACCAGATTAGACAGGTGCAGCAGGTACTGCAGTACCAGTTGGACAGAACAGGAGAAGGGGTTCGTACCCCTCTCCATGCACCAAACCGAGAAGCGATGCCACTTGAAAGCATATGCCTGTTGGGTGGAATCCTTGTGGGATGCCAGCTGGACCTCTTCCACCTCCCTGGGCAAATCAAACTGGGCCAGGTCTACCCTTTCAGCAGCCAGGCCATCAGGGTCAGGGACCTCAGGTTGGGGTGCAGGAGAGAGCCATCCTCCTGCAAGAGCTGACCCCGGGCACTCCCCAGGGGGATTGGGGATGCCCAAGACAGGCTAAGGAGCAGCAGAAACCAGGGCTGCCGGGGCCACCGGCGTGCTATGAGAATCAGGGTGGCCTGGTCGAGCTGGAAGTTGAAGAGGTTCTTGGCAATGAGTGGCGTGGTAGGAAAGGCATAAAGGAGGCGTTCCGTCCATGGAATGAGAAAGACATCAGCCGATACCCGGGAGGGGTGCAGTACTTGGGAGCAGAGGCAGGCTGGCTAAGCACTGGCTGGACTGGCAGAGATCCACCACAGGAAGACCTCAACAGCGGAACAGTCAGTTGGCCATCTGCGGGTCGAGCCGCCACTCTTGGGGCTGTAGAAACCGGCTCTGATGGTCTGCCAGAACACTGCCCTGGCCTGGGAGGTACACTGCCCTGAGGAGCATCTTGTTCTCACTGGCAAAAGTTCAGAGATGGTCTGCTTCTGGGCACAAGAGGGACGATACCATGACCCCTGCTTGTTGAGGTAGAACATCGCCACCTGGATTGTCCACTGAATCAGAACGGCCTGGTTCCGCAGGTGGTGCTGGAAGGCTCGGAGAGCACAGGCAATTGCTCAGAGCTCTAGGAAGTCGATCTGTTGGAGACTCTCCGATGCCAACCACTGGCCCTGAGTGCGGAGGTCACTGCAATGGGCTCCCCAGCCCAACTTGAAGGCATCCATAGTAAGGACCCTCTGAGGAATCGGGACCTGAAAGGCCATCCCTGGAAGCAGGTTCGGTGGCTGTTATCACCAGTCGAGGGACTCGGCAAAGGGATAGGTGATGGTCACCCAGTCCTGCAGGCACTTCGTCACCTGAGACCACGGGGAGCAGAGGGCCCACTGGGCTAGCCACATGTGGAGACGAGTGTCAGTTGTGATATGCACTGTCGAGGCCTTGTGCCCTAAGAGGCGCAGCATGAGTTAGGCAGAGAACATAAGAACATAAGATATGCCATACTGGGTCAGAGCAAGGTCCATCAAGCTTACTATCCTGTTTCTAGCAGTGGCCAATCCAGGTCACAAGTACCTATAGGTTTCCCAGAAAGACAGGTTCCACAATGTTTGTATTGGGGCAAGCAGTAGATTTCCCGGGTCCTCTTTAATAATGGTTTATGGACCTTTCTTCTAGGAACTTGTCCAAACCTTTTTTAAACCCAGCTACACTAACAGCTTTTACTACATCCTCCGGTAATGAATTTCAGAGTTTGATTAAGCATTGAGTGAAAAAATATTTTCTCTTATTAGTCTTAAACAGATTACATTGTAGCTTCATTGCATGTCTCCTAGTTTTACTACTTTTGATGGCATAAACAATCGATCTACATTTAGCCGTTCCACTCCATTCATTAATTTATAGACCTCTAAGTTTTGACCCTGAACTTCCCTTGCGAGGGCCTTTAGATTCTGAGCCCTGTCGAGGGGGAGGAAGGCTCAGGCCTGGACCATGTCTAGCAACGCCCCTATGAATTCCAGGCTTTGAGTTGGCTGAAGGTATGACTTGTGGTAGTTGATGAGAAAACCAGGTGCTCCAGAGTGAGAATGGTGCAGTGAGCTGTCTACTGCACCTCTGACCAGCCAGTCATCCAGGTAGGGAAAACAAAGACCTCCTGCAGCTATAAGTGGGCAGCGACCACCACTAGGCACTTGGTGAACATCCTTGGGGCCGAAGCCAGGCTGAAGAGCAGGACCCTGTACTGATAGTGGTTTCCTCGGATGACAAACTGGAGGTACTCTGGTGGTGCTGATGGATGGGAATGTGTGTGTATGCGTCTTTGAATTCCAAGGAGCATAGCCAATCACCCTGACAGAGGTAAGAAAGCAATGTTCCAAGGGAGAGCATCTTGAACTTCTCCATCACCAGGAACTTGTTGAGATCTCGAAGCTCCAGAATAAGGTGAAAGCCACTGGTCCTCTTGGGAATCAAGAACTCCGGGAGTAGAACCACTCGACCTTGAGATGGAGCGTGACTAGTTCCACTACGTTGTCGGCTAGAAGCCTGGTAAGCTCTCCCTGGAGCATGTCTCAGTGAAGAGGAGTCATCAGGAGTTCTCCTAGAAAGAACAGGGGTAATGTCTGATCGAAATGAAGAAGGTAATCCTCTCCCACAACCTGGAGGACCCAGATGTCAGTGGTGATGCTGAGCCATCGTTTGGCAAAGAACACCAACACCCCCATATGTGCTGAGGGACTAAGCCTCCTTGGGAAAGAGAGGCTCCCACCAGGTTGCATCTGGGGTGCCACTTGGGGTTTGGGGGCCTTAGGCTTATGCGATCTGTGCTCCTGTCCCTTAGCCTGCTAACCCTGTTGGGGAGCTAGGAAACAGAGCAGTTTCTGTAAGCCTTCCTCTTTTTTGGGTAAAGGGGCTTTTTGCCTGAAGCCTCCCATCGGGAAGGGTCAGCGGTTTTCTTGGAGAGCCTGGTCCTGGTCAGGAACTCGGACTCCAGCTCGGTGATCTAGTCTGTCATGGGCTTGCCGAAGAGATTCTCCCCCTGGCATGGGACATCGACGAGTTTGTCCTGTACCCATTGGAGGACTGTAGTCAGGACTAGTGGTGGGCACTAAGACCCACCACAGTTACTCTTGCCACCGACTCAAAGCCATCATAGGCTGCATGAGTAATGAATTTGGAGTACTCCTTGACAGTCAAGATCAAGATCCAAAACCGCTGAACAGGCTCTTCTACCAGCCCAGCCAAGAACCCAGTAAGCTCCCTCGCTATGTCTCACAAGTATATGTCCATATATAGCTGGTAGTCCTCGATCTCGCCAATGAGCATCGTGCGTTGGTAGCATTTCTGTCCAAAGCATCCATGGAGTGGGCCTTCCTGCCAGGGGGCACCGAGGAGTGTGTCTTTTGGCTTTTAATCCTATGCATGGTCGACTCCACCAACATGGAGTTATGAGGCAGTTGTGGCTTTTGGAATCCGGGGCTCCTGCAGACTCAGTACATGGCATCAAGCTGCCTTCTCACAATCGTCATGGAGACCAGGGTCTCCCACATGTGGAAGTGAAGCCATTTCAGGATGGGGGGAACCAGCACCATGAGTGCTTCCTTCAGAGGGGCCTCGTACTGTAGGATCTCAAGGTCCTCCACCTGAAGCTCCTCCTTAGACTCCATGGTGAAGGTCAAGACCCATCAAGGGGATGTCATTGATGAGAATGTGTTCAGGAGCCCAGAGTCAATCTCCAGATGTCGATGACACTTTCTCCTGCCAGGGCATCTTGGAGGGCCGCTCCCGGCCATCGCCCTCAGCATCGCTTCAGGGGCTCCAATGCCAGTGACCATGAGACTTACCCACAGCTCCAGCATCATTTTCTGACGATGCCACGGGTGACGTTCGGCTCTGCAGGGGACAGCCCTCGGAAGAGGATCCCCTGTCTGATGCCCTGCAACCTCGGGACTCAAAATGGGCACGGTCATCATGCCAGGCTGAGGCCACCATGGCGGCAACCGAGAGAACCAACTCCACGAGTGATGCTGGGGCTGAAACGGAGGTCTTCCCGAACATGGACTCTCACTGCTTCACACAATTCTTTTGTCCCTTGCTCATCATTTGCTGACATAGGAGTCATCATCATGGTCCACACCAAGGCAACAGAGACAGCAATCATGCATGTCCATAAGGGTCATGGTGCGCCCACAGCAGTCGCACTTCTTAAACCCACTGGCCAAGGACATGTGGGGAAGACGGCGCCCGTGAGATGAAACTCAATGTCCCGGCCAGGAGGGCGCGAGGATTCCCCCCAAGAAAAAGACCCCAAAGGGCAAATAAATCCAAGAAAAATGTGCGCCGAGGTGGCAGCGGACCCAAGAGGGTGAAAAGGCACCAGTACGCATATCAGAACATGAAAACAACTAAGGGAGAAAAATTAAAAATTAACCTTTTCCAGGGTGCAGATGAACGTCTGATGGGCTCCACGGAAAAAAGGAGACTGAGGCAAGATGGCACCCTTGGGCAGGAAGGCAGCCACGCATGTGCGGTAGATCTCCCAAAGGCTTTCTTTGAAAGCTGAGGAGAGGTTCCCACCTGGGCTCTGTCGGTGCCGATGTCACCCATATGTGAGGACAGACCTTCCTACTTATTCCCGGAGAACCTTGCACTCCACCCACACTCTTCCAAGTGCATGCCTACAATGTACGTACATGCGATCAAATGTGTATGCGAACTTAAAGAATCGACTGCGTCATATATGCGCATAAGCAGCCACTAAAATACTGAAATTTACATGCATTGTTAAAGCATAAATCTAGACAGCCTGTTATAAAATTACCCTTATTGTGTACACAAATAAAAAGTAACTCACAGAATCAACTATATTGATGAGGTTTTCCATGTCTGTCCGCACTAAACTGCTGTTTTTCTTTGAAGCTTCATACTACAGAAAAACATCAGTAAATACAATTTTATTTAATCTTAACTTTATCTAAACTAAATATGAACTCATAGAGAATATGCTGGAACCAATCTTAATAGATTTTATACATTTACTACAAAAGTTTCACAATAATTCAGAATCAATTTTCTCCATTTAATTTCAAATTATTTCAAATAAGCAAACAATGCACAACTCGTCTTTGTAATGTTTTAGATAGATCATGAAATAGTTGAAATGTCAAAATTTAAAGGACCTATTTTTATTTATTTATTTTTAAATATTTAAAGGGTATTTCTATCCCGCCTTATCCTTCAATCAAGGCGGTGTACACAGCAAACAATCAAGGAGTTGGCATTTGTGTTCAAGGTATTCTTATATTGTACAGTGGATGTGTATGCGTGTAGATAGGTTGATTAGCGTGCGCTATTTACAGCATGAGCTTTATACAGTGCTATATACAATGAGCGTGCGGGCGAGACGTTAGTTCGTGTGTTCCAGGAAGAGCAGAGTCTTTAGTTGTTTCCGAAAGTCCTTAGTGTCTTCCGTGGATCGCAGTTCGTCAACGAGTGCGTTCCACATTCCAGGTGCTGCCATTGATAGCGCTCTTCATGCAGTGGACTTGCATGCGTTTGTGTAGTCTTTTGGCGTGTTGATTAAGTCTGATGTGGCTCTTCTTCTAGGTCTTGTGCTGACGTCGGGTTGTATGAGGGGTTGAAGGCTGTGGGCAGAGTTCTTGTGTTTGATTCTGAATATGTTTAGGATTGTCTTGTATTTGATTCGTGAGCTGATTGGGAGCCAGTGTAGGTCTTTTAGTATGGGGGTGATGTGGTCTTGTTTTGCTGCTCCGGATATTATTTGTGCCGCCGTGTTTTGGGCCATTTGTAGCAGTCTGAGCGACTGTTTTGACATACCTGTATAGATCGGGTTGCAGAAGTCGAGTATGGGAGTTATTAGAGCTTGATAAACTGTGTGGAAATGATATTGTGTAAGGAGTGGCTTGAGGCATCTGATTATTCTCATCTTGAAGTATGCGTTTTTGGTGGTCCTTCTGATGTGTGACTGTAGGTTTAGCTCCCTATGAAGCGTTACTTCGAGATATTTCACCTCCTTTTTTAATGGTATTGTTGAATTGTTGACATTGATGGAGGGTGGCGGACTGAAGCTGTTGTTTCGTGTGACGAGAAGTGCTTCTGTCTTCTTGTAGTTTATGGTCAGGTTCTTGTTATGTAGCCAGTTGGACATATTGTTGAGGCAGTCTGTTATTCTGGTGTAGTCAGGGTTGTCGAGGTTGACTGGGGTGTATATCATGATGTCGTCAGTCTATAACATACTGTAAGTGTTAATAATTTCAAAAGTGCACACTTACCAGTGTGACACAATGATATATTTCCCCTTTTCCACACAGACTTGGGTATGGTGCAGAGTGGTCTCTCCTTTTCTGGAAACTCTAAGTCAGAGGTTCCCAACTCCAGGCCTGGAGGGCCAAACACCATTCAGGTTTTCAGGCTGTCCCTAATAAATATGCATGTGATGCATTTGAATGCACTGCCCCCATTGTATTCAAATACATCTCATGCATATTCATTAGGGACAACCTGAAAACCAGAATGGTGTCTGGCCCTCCAGGATTGGAGTTGGGAACCTCTGCGGAAAGTGGTACAAAAAATCATAATGCAATGCTTAATAGAGCCACTAGCAGTCTCTGCCATCTAAGCAGAGAAGGAGCTTAGGGTCTCAACATGGCTAATATTTTAGACTGCCCCAGGGCCAGCCTTGCCATTAGATTAGAAAGCGAAATGCCCGCATAAGGCAGAATTGGGAGGGGGAGGGGGGCGGCTGCAGCATGGCTCGCATGATAGGAGAGCAGCATTTTTATGCTGTTTTCGGTGCAGCATGGGCCCTTTCAGCATAAGCCTGTGCTGAAACACTGCCATGTCCTGTCCTTCCAGACAGGAAGTCTGCATCAAAGGGGGTGAGCACAGGTCCCATCAGCACTGCTGATGTGGTATGTAATTGAATGGAATATGAGCTTCTTGTGAAGACAGATAGAATTATGTGGTATATGTTGTTGTTGTTAAGTGCCGCCGAGTCGGAGTCGACTCATGGCGACCCTCTGAATAGCTATCCTAAATTGTGTTCGGTCTTCAGTCAGGCGGCTCATTGTTGACAGACTGCTACCTGTCGCTGCTGTTATTGTATCGATCCATCTCATTGCTGGCCTTCCTCTTTTGCGTTGACCTTCTATCTTGCCAAGCATGATGTCTTTCTCTAATGATCTCTCTCTCCGCATAATGTGTCCAAAGTATGAAAGTTGAAGTCTTGTCACCTGAGCTTCTAAAGAAAGCTTAGGTTTGATCTCCTCTAGTACAGACTGGTTTGTTCTTCGGGCAGTTCATGGCATACACAGTATTCGCAGCCAGCACCATAATTCAAAGGCATCAATTTTCTTCCTGTCTATCTTTTTCACTGTCCAGCTTTCACATCCATATGATGTTATTGAAAATACCATGGCTTGAACAAGTCGAATCTTTGTATGGAGAGACACATCTCTGCTCTTGAGAATCTTATCTAGGTCTTTCATAGCCATTCTGCCAAGAGCAATGCGTCGTCTGATTTCTTGACTGCTTGTTGCTTCTTTATTGATAGTTGATCCAAGTAGATTAAAGTTATTCACGATTTCAATTTCTTCTCCTTCGACGATGAACCTGTTGATTATGCCAGTTGTCATGATCTTTGTCTTCTTTACATTAAGGTGCAGGCCCATTTTGAGACTATGTTCTTTGATTGTGAGAAGCAAATGTTTCAGATCATCTTCACTTTCCGCCAGTAATGTGGTATCATCAGCATAGCGAAGGTTGTTGATGAGTCTTCCACCAATCTTCACACCTCTGTTGTCTTCATACAATCCTGCTTTTCTGATGATTTGTTCTGCATATAAATTAAACAGGTAGGGGGAAAGTATTTGCATATTTTAAACCATTCTGTTTCTCCTTGTTCCGTTCGAATTGTTGCTTCTTGATCAATGTACAGATTGTGCAAGAGAACGATCAGGTGTTCTGGTATACCCATGCTTCTTAATGTGGCCCAGAGTTTCTCATGGTTTACACAATCAAAAGCTTTGCTATAGTCGATAAAGCACAAATAGATATCCTTTTGGTATTCTTTAGTCTTTTCAAGGATCCATCTCACATCCGCAATGATGTCTCTCGTTCCTCGCCCTTTTCTGAACCCTGCTTGCACTTCAAGTAGTTCTTGTTCCTGGTATGATTGTAGTCTCTTTTGAATAATCTTCAGTAGAATCTTGCTGGCATGTGGGATCAGAGCGATTGTGCGATAATTTCCACAGTCAGTTGGATCACCTTTCTTTAGTATTGGTATAAACACAGATCTTTTGGCCATGATGCTGTCTTCCATATTTCTTGGCAGAGCCTTGTAAGTACGGTAACAGCTGCATCAGATTGCTGTAATACTTCTATGGGAATGCAATCAATGCCTCGTGCTTTGTTCTTTGATAATTACACTAATAGCTGGTCAGTTACTGAATGATGCACAGTCTGCTCTATATCAAAACAATCGTTCACGTATGAAATGGCAAAAATATTTCATCCAGTCTTCTCTAAATTAATCTCAAACATTTAAAGAGGACCTCTTTAAATGTTTGAGATTAATTTAGAGAAGACTGGATGAAATATTTTTGCCATTTCATACGTGAACGATTGTTTTGTTCTTTGATAAGGCTTTCAATGCTGCTTCAACTTCTTCTTTCATCACCAATGGTTCCAGATCATAAGGTACAGGTTGAAACGGCTGTTGGTCCACTTGATCTTTATCATATAAAAACTCTGTATATTCCTTCCATCTTTTCAGCATCATTCAACATAGAACCTTGAGCATCTTGTAACATTCCAATTCGAGGCTGGAACGTTTTCTTTAACTCTCGTAGCTTCAGGAAAGCTGATCTTGTTCTTCCTCTAATAGTTTCTGCTTCTATATCCTTGCATGCGTCATTGTAGTACTTTTCCTTGTCCTGTCTTGCTGCATGTTGGAAATCTCTGTTGAGTTCTGTGATTGTCTTTCTTTCTCCTCTGGCTTTAGCTTCTCTGCGTTTCTGGGCAATTTTCAGAGTTTCTTCCGTCATCCATTTTGGCCGTTTTTTCTTTTTTACCTTTTGTAGAGACTTCTCGCTTTCTTCCAACACAACCTTCTTGATGTCATTCCATAACTCTTCTGGAGCTCTGTCATTTGTATCTAAAGCAGCAAATCGATTTTGCAGGAAGTCTTTAAATTCCAGTGGTATATTCTCAAGATCATATTTTGCTGCATTCATGAATGGTTTGCTCTTTTTCAGCTTTAGCTTGAGTTTGCATACTAGTAGTTGATGATCTGTACCACAGTCAGCTCCAGGTTTTGTCTTTGTTGATGTTATAGAGCTTTTCCATCGTTGACTTCCACAGATGTAGTCAATTTGATTTTTATACAATCCATTGGGTGAAGTCCATGTGTACAGTCGCCGCTTGTGTTGCTGGAAGAAGGTGTTCGAGATGAATAGATCGTTGGTCTTGCAGAATTCTATCAGTCTTTCTCCAGCTTCATTTCTGTTGCCAAGTCCATATTTTCCAACTACTTTGTCTTCTTCTTTGTTGCCAACCTTTGCGTTCCAATCACCCATGACTATCAGGATATCCTGTTTGCATGTTCTGTCAATTTCAGCTTGTACTTGTTCATAGAACTCTTCAATTTCTTTCTCTTCTGCAGCTGTTGTTGGGGCATATACTTGAATTATAGTTGTGTTGATAGGCATTCCTCGTAGACGAATAGAGATTAAGCGTTCGCTGACTGCATTGTATTTCATTACAGTTCTTGCAAGTTTCTTCTTTATTATAAATGCAACACCATTTCTTCTTTGTCTTTCATTTCTAGCATAGTAGACCATGTGATCATCTGATGCAAAGTGCCCGATGCCAGTCCATTTCAGTTCGCTGACACCCAACAGATCACGTTGTACACGTTCCATTTCGTTCTTGACCACCTGCAACTTCCCTTGGTTCATGCTTCGTACGTTCCATGTTCCAATGTGTAAGACATCTTTACAGCTTCTGACTCTCATTTCATGCGCAGCTACATCAGCAGTCAGACGTCCCGAGGGCTTTGATCCAAACACATCATAAATGCTGACTTTACTCTGAAAAGTCTTCAGCTCTTCCCCAGTAGCTAGTTGAGTGCCTTCCAACCTGGGGGTCTCATCTTCCAGCACTACAGCACAATTTGTTTTGTTGTAACTATCCATTGGGTTTTCATGGCAAAATACAGAAGTAGATTGCCGGGCATTTCTTCCGCGCAGTTTAAGTTTGGTGTTGTTGCCGTTGTCACAGAAATGTGATCCTCCGCCGTCAACACTATCCCATTCTGCTGCTGCCCAGATGGGTGGTTTGTCTTGGTCTGGCATCTCAGCTAAGACCTTGGGAGACGCTGCCAGTAGTTAAACTACCGATAGTTTAGCTCTCAGCATCACTGATGCACACAAGCCCTCACAGCACGACAAGCTGCAAACCAAGTGAGGGTGTGGTATATAAGTGAATTAATTTAACAGAAAAAAAATGTTAAAAAGTACTTTTTTGTATGTTTATTAAATATCATATAGGGGAGTTTTTGGGACCGATGATGCTTGAAGCTCTAATCCCCTATGGTGATTTGTTCTGCCACATAGTGGGAGGTAATGCATTAGTCCGAGGTCTTTTCTACCATATAAGAGGCTTAGTTTCATATATGTAATGAGTTTGGGAGTGAGGCACTTTATATGATGTTAATATCTTTATGAGGCTAAGGGTGTGGTCGTGTTTATGATTATTGAATCCCTTAGTGCAGTATAGAGTAGTTACTCACCTGTAACAGGTGATCTCCGGGAACAGCAGGAATTTAGTCTTCATATATGGGTATCGTCGGTACCGACGGAGCCTGCGCGGGAACGCTCCCCAGCGTCCAATAGGAAAGCTTTTGGGAGAATCCCAAAGCGCCTGCGTGCTGCCTTCCTGCCTTTCCCACTCTCCTTCGTCAGTTGAGTTTATAGCTGAGACAAAAGGAGAGAGAGAGAGAGACAACTCCTAGGGGAGGTGGGTGGGTTGTGAAGACTAAATTCCTGCTGTTCCCGGAGATCACCTGTTACAGGTGAGTAACTACGCTATCTCCAGCAACAAGAAGGAATGTAGTCTTCACATATGGGGACTCCCCAGCTAAGAGATGCCAGGGAGATGGCCCCAGGAAGCTGCAAACCCATGGTGAGAATGGGTCATGCTTCCTCCCATGGATCTCTGGCATCCAAACCCTGATGGTGGGTAGGAGTTGCACTGAGTCTGAAAGAGATGCTGAAGAACAGCCTGGCCAAACAAGGCATCCCGATGGGAGTCTCTGTCTAAACAGTAGTGGGCTGTAAAGGTGTGCACTGAAGCCCAAGTTTCTGCTCTGCAGATGTTGTCTATAGACACAGAATGAAGGTTAGCCATAGAAGCTGCCATGGCTCTCACATTGTGAGCTGTGACATGGCCTTCGAGAGAAAACCCTTTATTCTCATAAGCGAAGGATATGCACTGTGCAATCCAGTTAGAGAGAGTTCTTTTGGAAACTGGAAGTCCCAAATGACTAGAATCAAAAGCAACAAAAAGTTGAGAAGATTTTCTATGTTGCTGAGTTCTTTGCAGATAAAAGGCTAAGGCTCTTTTGCAGTCTAAGGTACGAAGATTCCTTTCTGCATTGGAGGCATGAGGCCTCGGAAAGAATACAGGAAGGTAAATTGCCTGGTTTACGTGGAAAGGCGAGACCACCTTTGACATAAAGTGAGGATGAGCCCTAAGAACAACCTTATTATGGTGAAATCTTGTATAAGGAGGATCAGCCACTAAAGCTTGTAATTCACTAATGTGTTGTGCAGACGTGATTGCAATTAGGAAGATGACCTTCCATGAAAGGAATTTTAGAGCTGAAGTGGCTAAAGGCTCAAAGGGTGGTTTCATGAGCTGCCCGAGAACAAGGTTCAGATCCCATGCCACCGGTGGTGGTCTAATGGGAGGTTTTGTTAGTAGAAGACCTCTCATAAATCTTGCAATAAGTGGACGAGAGGAAATAGGCTGTCCATTTAGAGGCTTGTAAGAGGCTGCAATAGCACCAAGATGAACTCTTACTGAATTGGTCTTAAGACCAGAATCTGATAAATGAAGGAGATATTCCAGTAATGATTCCAAAAGTATTGCAAGAGGGTTAAGTCCCTTTTGAGAACACCATATGGTAAACCATTTCCACTTGAAGGCGTATGATCACCTTGTGGATGGTTTTCTGGAAGCCTGAAGTATATCCTTTACCTGTTGAGAAAGGTTGAGACCCTGAAGGTCTAGGCTTTCAGTAACCAGGCCCTGAGATGCAGGGACTGGGGATTCGGGTGCCATAGTGTCCCGTACTCCTGGGAGAGAAGATCTGGAGCGCATCCCAACTCCAGAGGTGTAGCCTGAGAGAGATGTAGAAGAAGAGGATACCATGTTTGCTATGGCCAACATGGAGCTATGAGTATCATATGACCTCTGTCTCTCTGAAGCTTGAACAGTGGTTTGGGGATGAGGGGAATGGGTAGGAAGGCATAGAGGAAGTCCTGACCCCAATGAAGAAGGAAAGCATCCCTTGCCTGACAGTTTTTTGCTGGAATTCTGGAACAGAATCAGGGAAGTTTGGCATTCTGTGGACTTGCAAAGAGATCTATGTCTGGGGTTCCCCAGATTTGGAATACTCGGGCAATCTGGTCCGAGTGAAGGGACCATTTGTGTGGTAGCAGTACTCGGCTGAGTTTGTCTGCCCAAAGGTTTTGAATGCCTGGAAGATATACCATGAGGAGGTGAATTTGATGCTTTCTGGCGAGGGCCCATAGTTGTAAAGCTTCATTGCATAACGACAGAGAGCCTGTTCCGCCCTGCTTGTTCACATAGAATATGGCTACTTGATTGTCTGTCTGGACTTTGCAGCTGAGCTGGGCTTGGAATACTCGGAGAGCAAGGAAGATTGCTCTGAGTTCTAGGAGGTTTGTGTGAAGACAAGCCTCCTCTGGGGTCCAGAGACCCTGGGTGGAGAGATCGGGCAGGTGGGCCCCCTATCCCAACTGGGATGCATCTGTTGTTAGAGTGGCCTGGAACAGGGGCTGATGGAAAGGAGAGCCTATGAGAAGGTTTTCCAGTGATTGCCACCATTGGAGGGATGAAATAAGACGTTCTGAGTTTCTTATTTTGTCCGACAGGCGACCTGAAGCCTGTGTCCACTGGGCTGCTTGCATGTGAAGACGAGCATAGGGAACCACATGTAGAGTGGATGCCATATGTCCCAGTAGCTGAAGCATTTCCCGAGCAGTTAGGGAGGTTTTACCACTGCTTGGGAAGCTAGCTGCACTATGAGTAGACAGCGGGACTGTGGAAGGAAAGCCCTCGATTGTCTGGTATCTAGGCGAGCTCCTATGAATTCTAGGGACTGAGAAGGAGCGAGATGGGATTTTGGAAGGTTTATGACCAATCCCAAGTAATGCAAAACTCGGATTGTGCGAGTAAGAGCAGAGCTGGCTTCTGGAGCTGTAGGTGCTCGAATGAGCCAGTCGTCCAAGTAAGGGAAGACAAATATCCCCAGAGTCTGTAGGAATGCAGCTACTACTGCCATGCATTTTGTGAAAACTCTTGGGGCAGAAGCCAGACAGAAGGGAAGAACCCTGTATTGGAAGTGGAAAAGGAATCAAAGGAACTTCCTATGATCTGGATGGATGAGTATATGAGTATAAGCATCCTCTAGAGAACATAGCCAATCCCGACTCTGAAGGTATGGCAGAAGTGTTCCGAGAGAAATCATTTTGAATTTTCTTGGAACAGATATTTGTTCAATTCTCTGAGGTCCAAAATAGGTCTGTGTCCCCCTGTTTTCTTTGGGATGAGAAAATAGGGGGAGTAGAACCCTGTACCCTGTTGAGGTATGGGTACTTCTTCTCTTGCTCCCTGGCCAAGAAGTAATGTGACCTCCTGACTCAGAAGATTGGCGACAGGGGTTTGAGAATTGAACTGTCTTATGATTGTAGGAGGGGGCATGCTGTGAAAATGAAGTCTGTACCCCTCTCGCACAATGGACAGAGTCCAGTGTTCTGATGTTATTTGGTGCCATCTGGTGGCAAACTGACATAATCTGCTGGGGATGGTAGAGGGTTCTGGACCCTGCAGGGGCAGGAAGGCTAAATTCTCTAGAAGAGTCAAAGCCCCTGAGGAGGCTGAGCTTGCTGAGCCCTTGGAACGTTTGGTTTCTTCTGTTGTCTAGTTTGTTGCTGTTGTCCCTTTTGGGCAGCATGGACTGGACAATTACCCTGCTGGGTATAAGAAAGATAAAACTTCTTTTTCTTGTTGAAAAAGGGTATTTTATTAGATCTTTTCTTTGCTGGGTTGGCTGTAGACTTTGACAACCTGTCCAAGGTAATATTATCAGAGTCAATCTCATTAGCTTTTTCTTGTCAAAGAGATTTTCTCCTGTGCAAGGAATGCTTCCCAGTTTATCTTGTACCCAAATTTCCCAAGTCTGATGCCTGAAGCCAGGCAATACGACGTGCACCAATGAAGATAGCAGAGATTCTGTGGATGCATTCAAAGCAATCAAAGGCTGCTTGGTTGACAAACTTGGAAACATCTTGGGCATGTTTGACCAGAGCAACAACATCCTGTCTTTTATCATCAGGAAGAAGGGGGTTCATAAGCTCCAAGTCTCCTGTAACCTCTTTGAGGAACATCCACATGTATAGGATGTATGAGCTGATTCTAGCTGAGAGCATGGAAGCATCGACGCCCAAAAGCATTGACAGTCCTGGACTCGCAGCCTGGAGGATTGGAAGAATGTTTTTTTGCACTCTTTATCCTGCGCATGGCCGATTCCGCTACCACTGAATGGTGTGGTAACTGCGTCTTCTTAAAGCCAGGACAAGGTGGAATTCGGTACAAGGTATCGAGTCTGTGAGAGTGTGGAGATGTGGTTAAAGGAGTCTCCCACATTCTCAGCATGAGATCATGCAGGATCTTATGAATGGGCAAAGTAGCTGCCTCTTTAGGAGTTTTAGGGTATTGAAGAATCTCTAACTTTTCTGCCCTAGGCTCCTTTTCAGAAGCCACTGTGATTGCAAGGCCTCGAGCCACATCACAAATAAAATCCTGAAAGGATATATCCTCTGGAGGAGACATTCTACGCTGGGGAGAAGGAGATGGATCCTCTGGAAGAAGTGCTCTGGTATTAGCAGAGTCATCGGACTCATCGGAATTGGACGATTCAAAATATCTCTGATCCCGATGTTCGTGTAAGGCAAGGTACCGGTATCGATCGAAGTTGGTATCGAGGTGTCTCGGTACCGATCCTTCGATACCGGGAATGGAATCTAGACTCAGCATGGGGGGTATACCTGCCGAGGCCGGTGCTGATGGTACCGGTACTGATGTCAGTACCAGTGCCTGTTGAACAGTCTGAAGCGGTTTCAACGATACCAAAGCTGTTAGAATAGCCGCTAGACTGCGTTTGATAGCGAGAAATCTTTGATCTATCGCTCCTGCCGATGCTTGGGTGTCGGTACCGGTAGAAGCGGCCAAGACCTCAGAGCATGGCACCAGTAGTTCTGCCGAGGTGGAAGCCTCGAGAACATCCTGGAGCCCCGTTAGTGCTTTGGAAACCGAAGCTTCCCGCTGGGGCTGTTTTGCCAGTGAACTTTCCTCAAGGGCAACGCCGATGGCATCTTGATACTTTGAAGAAGATCTACCCTTTAAGGGCTGGCTAGTCTTTGCAGACTTATGTTTAGTTACCTGAGATCCATGGGAGGAAGATGAAGCTCTGGAAGATGTCGATGCAACGGACATCGCATCTGTGGCAAAAAGGGGTACCGAATTTTGCAGCTCTATTCTGCAGGCCCCTTTTGGTCATCTTTCTACAGGAGAGATACTCTAATGGAGAGTGGTCAGGTCCCAAACTTTTGAGACACCAGTCAGAGGTGTCGGTGACGGATATGGTACCGCCACACTTAGAACATTTTTTAAAACCAGTGGCTGTTTTTTCCATTGTAAAAGAAAAATGGGCCTAGTGCCCAAAATGGCGCCTAGCACCGAGAGGAAAAGACTTCTGAAGAAATACTTCAGAAAAGACAGATATATATATATATGTATATATATATTTTTTTTTAGTAAAGAAGAAAAGAGAACCGGCGGTACCGGTAGGCGTCGAGTGAAGGCAGACGCGACCACAAAAAACAAATAAGTAAAAAAGAATTTTGTGCGGTGAGAGGGTATGCAACCTGTCGGCTCCGCGGAAAACGAAAAACTGACGAAGGAGAGTGGGAAAGGCAGGAAGGCAGCACGCAGGCACTGTGGGATGCTCCCAAAAGCTTTCCTATTGGTCGCTGGGGAGCGTTCCCATACAGGCTCCGTCGGTACCGATGATACCCATATGTGAAGACTACATTCCTGCTTGTTCCTGGAGATTACAGTATAATTCAAGTTATATGTTTACCAGCTGTCAGTGAATGTATAATGTTTTTTGACTATTGGGACATAAATATATTTGCATTTGTTTGAAACAATATACGAATTGTTAATGAAATTTCCTAAATTCTTTGATATCATTTTCAAATGAAAATGGAAGAAGAAATCCTCAAATTTCAACATTTCCTTTCATTAACAATGCACACTATCAACATATGGAGAGCACTACTGGCACATAGCTTGCACTGAAATATAGTACGCGATCTCTTGATAACAATGCACAGTATATATTGTTTGCACGTACTATTCATCAGCTCCAATTCTGCACAGAAGCCGTAAGAGCTCTTACTAAAGAGACCCCATAGTGTACACTAAATAACTAATCATGACAGGGGCTTCCCGTGAGGGAGCTCTATTTCTGCATCAGCATAGTTACTCACCTGTAATAGGTGTTCTCCAGGGACAGCAGGAATCAGTCCTCACATATGGATGACACCGGTGCAGATGGAGCCCGTGCGGAGCATTTCCCCAGCTTTCAAAGAAAGCCTTTGGGACATACTGCCAAACATGCGTGGTCCCCTTCCCCCCCCAAGTGTCATCTTGCTCAGTCAGCTGACATAGCAAAAAAGGACTTAAACGATATAGTGAGGCAACTTCAAGGGGAGGAGGGAGGGTTGTGAGGACTGAATCCTGCTGTCCCTAGAGAACACTTGTTACAGGTGAGCAACTACACTTTCCCCAGGAACAAGCAGGAAGTCAGTCCTCCCATATGGGACTCCCTAGCTCCAGGCTCCCAAGGACCGAAACACGACAGTACTACCGGCGACCCATCAGGTAGTCATGAATTGCAGAAGAAGAGTCCCCACTGAGAGACTCTACATGACCCTAGAGTCCAGCGATATTATCACTCCAGTAGCCTGAACACAGAAGGGTCCGAGGGCAGGAGTTGCCTACACACCGAAAATATTATGTCATACTGTCTGCTGTGATGTAGCAGGCTCTTATGAAGCAAGAGAAACTAATAGTGATCCGGTGGAGAGAGCCGGTACTGCAGGGGAATGCAGGATTTTCTCTGTTGAGAGGAAAAAAGAATGCAGAGCTAATCAGGAAGCACTCCTCACTTCAAGGCAGGTAAGAAGCCAAGTCCCTGATTGGGCACGCCCAAGCAGGAGGCGGGCAGTGCAGTACTCAGCTAGCTTGTTAAAAGCCCAGAAACAGTTCGACAAGAGAGAGGACCACCAGGAGAGGGAAGAAGGACACAAGCACCTGGACGAGGACAGGTCAGATGAACAGGAACCGTGGGAGAGAGAACCACTAAGCAGCTGTGATCCAAGGAGCAGACAGGAGCTGGGAGACTCAGGGGCAGAGAAAGATTTCTGGAAGCAGAAGAATTCTAAGGCACTGAGAGACCCAAGGCTGCAGCTCAGGAGTTTAAAGGACCCAGAAGAACCTTGGAATAGGAGGCAAAGGGATAAGGAATTACCCTGGAAGAAGCCCAAGCACAAGGTATCTGGTGGGTGTGGCACGGCTAGCAAACTTAACAGTGGAAAGCCAGAAAGAGTGAATTTTAATTGTGAAAGACAGGATAAAGGCAGAAAGTTTGATACTAACTGGTTAAGTCAAGAAAAGCCTGACTGTTTTCCTTTTAACACTCTGAGAGACTCTCTAGACACAGCTGGAGCGTTTTACCCTGCACTGCCATGTGGAGATAGGTGGAGGAAGGGAAATGCTTGCACGCTGAAATGTTGTCCAAGTAAAAGCACTGATAATTGCCTAGAGATAAGAAATATAAACAAGCATTTACCTGAAGGAGGATTTTCACAGCCTAGCTCAGAAAATACACAGGCTGAATTACTGAATTCAGAGAGTTCCTTAAAAGCAGAGCAGTTTCTACTCAGAACGTAGCAAAGCCATTGATCAGCTGGCAAGAAGAAATGCCTTTAATTTCTTTGCCATCTACAAAACAGGAAGTCCCGATGGATTGCTCTACTTGTATGATTCCAAAGGACATTTAAGTGATTTGCTTGCCAGTGTTGTATGTAAGAAAATAGCAAAGTTACCTCATTGTATGCTGTGACAGAAGAGCTTATGTGAATGGAATAAGTGGAAGCATGTTCAGTGCAATTCAGGAGCAGTGCTGGTATCGGAGTTTTCTGTTACCTCAATGAAAAGGAGATCACATGACAGGTGAATGTGATCAGTAATGGACATTTAGTTAAGCAGTGAAAGAAGCCTTGTTTAAGTTCAGTTTCTCCATCCTGTTTTGTGCCATATTATTTCATTAACGTCTGCTGCATTTGAACTGCGTAAGCGGGAAATAAACCTCACATAAAAAAGAAATATTCTTTGCCTTGCCTTATCACTTGAGCACCAACACAACTACAACATTAACCCTCAAGGGCATTCAAGGCCAGCCCCTCCCTTAACCCTCAAGGTCCAGGGAGTGGGTGGGTGGCACTGCCCAAAGACACAATGTCCCTGTGGGACTCGCTCTCCAGGCAGTATTGAGCTACAAACGTATAGATCGAAGACAATGTGGCAGCCCTGCAGATTTCCATCACCAGCACTGAGCGGAGGTTGGTTACTGACATAGCCATAACCCGCATGCGATGTGCAGTTATCCAGTGCTCAAGGGAGAGGCCGCTTGCTCATAGGCAAGGGCAATGCAGTCCACCACTCAAGTGGACAGAGTCCGCTTCATTACCGAGAGCCCCAGTCTGCTGGGGTCATATGATACAAAGAGTTGAGGAGTTCTGTGATGGGCCTGGGTCCTTTGCAGATAAAAGGGCAGGGCCCGCTTGCAATCTAGAGTATGCAAGACGAGTTCCTCCCTGCAGGCATGGAGCTGTGGGAAAAAGGTGGGGAGGACCACCTCCTGGCTGAGGTGGAAGGGAGATATCACCTTGGAGAGGAATTTAAGGTGTGTGCGGAGCACTACACTATTCTTATAGAACCCTGTATAAGGCAGATCCGCCACCAAGGCCTGGAGTTCGCTCACTCTCCGAGAGAATGTGATGGCCACCAAGAAAACCACTTTCCAGCAGAAGTATCTCAATGTCATGTGGCCAAGGGCTTGAATGGCGGCTTGGTGAGTTGGGAGAGCACCACATTAAGGTCCCATTCCACCGCTGGAGGGCATTTTGGCAGCAAGAGGTCCTGGAGGAACCGTGAGACTAGGGGTGGCTTGAGAGGGATTTCCTTTCCACTGGGTGATGGTGAGTGGCTATGACACTGAGGTGTATCCTCACTGAATTAGACTTTAGGCCAGTGTGCGAGAAGTGCAGTAAGCATTGTAGAACTATTTGCACGCAGCAGGAGAATGGGTTCTCCCTTCTCTCCGTACACCAGATGGAGAATCTTCTCCATTTGAAGGCATTAGCCCATCTGGTGGAAGTTTTATGGGAGGCCAGCAGGATCTCCTCGATCTCCCCTGGGAAATTGAAAAAGGCCAGGGCTACCCTTTCAGCAGCCATGCCATCAATGCTACCAACCCCAGGTTGGGGTGCAGGAGAAAGCCTTCCTCCTGGGACAGAAGGTCCGGGTCCCGACCCAGCAGGACTGGGAGTGCCACCGACAGGGAGAGTAACAGAGGGAACCAGGGTTGCTGGGCCCATCTGGGGGCCATCAGGATCATTGATGCCTGCTAGCTCCGGACCTTGAAGAGGGTCTTGGCCACCAGAGGAGTCGGTGGGAAGGCGTAGAGGCGGTAGCCTGACCATGGAATTAGGAAGGCATCCGCTGCTACTCTCCCCAGATGCGGCTGGCGTGAGTAGAAGCAGGGCAGCTGCGTGTTGTCTGGGGAGGTGAACAGGTCCATCTCGGGCCTGCCCCAGAGGCGGAAAAGTCTTTTCGCTACCTTGGGATACAGACACCATTCGTGTGGGTGGAGGACTCTGTTGAGCTTGTCCGCCAAGCAATTGTCCGCTCGTAGGAACATTCCGTGGCATACTGCAAAGGAGAGGAGAGGAGAGCAATTGCTTCCTGGTAAAGGGAGTACAAGCCCGTGCCCTCTTGCTTGTTCACACAGAACATGGCAACCTGGTTGTCCATCTGGATCAGCACAGGATGTTTGTACAGGAGGTGGCAGAGCGTTTGCAGGGCTAGGAAAATGGCCCGGAGTTCTAGGAGGTTGATCTGCAGAAGCGACTCCTCTTGCGACCAGCTGCCTTAAGTGTCAGAGGTCTCTACAGTGTGCTCCCCAATCTAGAAGGGAGGCATCTGTGGTTATGACCATCTGAGGTGCAGGAGCTTGGAATGGCATCCCCTCCTGGAGGTGGTGTAGGGACTGCCACCAGCCGAGGTAGTCTGCCAGTTGGCAGGTGACCCTGACCCTATCGCATAAACTGCCCGTGGCTTGCGTCCACTGGGAATGGAGACACCACTGCCCTGCCCGGTATCAGGACAGAGAGCAGGAAGCACAAACTTCTCCCACTCTCCATCTTAAGGCCAATCAGGGCCCACCTCTTCAACTTCAAATTCAGCAGCGCCTGAGGGCCTTGCCAGAGGGCCCTTTGGTGTGGCCCTTAGGGGCGGACCGAGGGGGTGGACAGAATAAAACCATCTGAAAGCTACAAAAAGACACAACTCAGTCAACACTGGAGAAACCAACAACGCTATTGCAGCAACAAACAGAAAAAGAAGATCTCCAAGCAGACATCAGCCAGACAACTAGACAAGGTAAAGCAAAACTAATGCCTCTCCTTCTAGCAACCCCACACATATTGCTAAGATCTTTTCCTGCGCAACCATACACATCTAATCATGCCCAAAAACCAACACAGAAACACCCGGTATCATACTTCCACAGCAAAACACACCCACAACGAAGCCCCATCCCCATCCCACTTATACCACAGCACCAAACAGCACTCGTTCCCACAAGACTACTACAGATCACACTCAAACGCATGCTCTGTGAGGAACAAACTCCCCATACTCCAAGACCTCATCACAGATCAAAAAATTGATATTCTCTGCATAACAGAAACATGGCTGTCAGAATCAGACACCGTATTCATGAACCAGATCACACCCCAAGGATAGAAGATTTTTAACTGTTCCCGCACCCACTCCAGAGGAGGAGGAGTAACCATAATCGCAAAATCTAACCTGCACCTCCTGAACCTTGCAACAGAAAGCTCAGAAGAAGCCGACACTATCACAATTACCAATAAACACCTACTGATCTGCCTGATATAAAGACCTCCTGCAACAAATTCAGACCTATCAGACGTCCTCAAACAAGTATCAGAGAACTATAACAGCACAAAAGAACAGATAATACTCAGAGATTTCAATCTCCCCTCAGTACAAGAGAAACATGCGGAGGCATTCATGGAAGCAATGGGGGCTATGGAGATGAGAGAGGCAACATGAGAGCGGCAACATCCTGGACCTCATATTCCTCAACTCCAAACCCAAAAATGTGCGAAATCAACCAAAGATCACAGCTATACCATGGTGTGACCACTTTCGTATTACCTTCATCGCATCCTACCAACCCATTCCCACCAAGGAAGAACCATGCCCAACAAGAAGGTTCAAAACTTTTAACAAAGAGAACTTCCTCAGCCAAATCTTACCAGATATACAGTCCGGTCAGGCAGATCTTGAATCCTCAATTAACAACTGGAACACCATATTAGCTGCAGTAGCACGAACGACGACAACAAACGGAAGAAACAATGCAAGACAAACAAAATCACGTTGGTACACTGTACTTTTCCTTCCCTCCGTCTCTCACATTCTGCAACCTTGCCTGTTGTTTCCCTCTTGAAGAAAACATGATTAAATATTTTATATTTGGGATAGTGGATAGGAGTAAGAAAATGCACTAATGGATAGGTATCAGTAGTGCAGCACTGCAGTCAGTGTATACTTCTCTTTCAATCAAAAGTGTCATGGTGAAGCTTGCAACAAGAGATGGTCCATCAGTCACAGAGCTTTATTTTCAAATGATTAATCATTTTATTATTCTGCCTGTCCTCCTGACATAGGTAGGACCAGGTAGCTCTCTGCCAGACCTATGGAACCTAAAAACACAACTGAGAAGAGTTGAGAGGAAATGGAGAAAAACAAAAAATGAAGCTGATAGGGCAAGTTACATGGATGTTCTCAATAACTACCGCACCAAAATAGATGACACATGTAAAGCCTACCACTCGAAGATTATAAATGCATCACTTAACAGACCATGGGAGCTTTTCAACATTGTCAAGCAACTTACTAAGACAGCTAACCTCATGGATCAACTACCAAACATACCACCACAACAATTCGCAGCGCAAAACAAGCAGCTCCAACAGATGATCAGCATACAGTCCATAACAACTACAATCACACCGCTAATCTGAGATCCACGTGGGACACCTTTGAATCAATCTCCAAAGAAAGGATTGAAACCACAATATGAGGACTCAATACTACTACCTCCCCTCTTGACTCCTGTCCGGTTGACTGGATGAAGAAGACAGGAGTTAAGCCCAATACTCGCCAACATTGTAAATAAATCTCTCGAAAAGAGTCAGATGCGCACTTCCCTCAAAACATCTAACATAGCCCAACCCTCAAGAAACCGGATCTTGATCCTTTAGATCCTACTTCATTTAGACCAGTAGCCAGCCTCCTGTTCACAGCAAAATCATCAAGAAGATTGTACAACAGCAACTACAAGACCACCTGGACAAAAACAACATGCTTGACCCGCAACATGGATTCTGACCCTCGCATGGTGTCGAAACCCTCATGGTCTCATTATTAAACACCCTAACCAAGAGAACCCAAACAAAGCACACTGGATATGCATTGATCTTCCTGGATATATCTGCAGCTTTCGACACCATTTCACACAACATCCTCCTCGACAGACTGAAGGGAATCAATATCCAAGGCATAGTATTGCAATGGTTCCAGTCATATCTATCGGACAGATATCAACAAATCCGAACTAGCACCATCACTTCCACACCATATCAACAAACCCAAGGGATTCCACAAGGGTCTGCTCTTTCAGCCATGCTATTCAACATTTATCTACAGCCACTCTGCTCCATGATACTATCACACAAGGTCGACTTCCACATATATGCAGACGACATTATGATTTATGGACCCATAACCACTTCAAATCCAACCAGCCCACAGTTAATAACTTCCTTCAATGATGTATCAAGATGGCTTCAAGAGAATAACAGTAAACTTCAAAAAGATAGAAGCCTTATTTGAGACAAAAGATCATGAATTCACCCCACCAAAGCACCTCGCGCTAGGAGCCATACAAATTAGAGTCCAACCACAAATAAAATATCTGGGAATCATTCTGGACCAAGCACTATCATTCAAACAGCAGATTGCGAAAACTGCAAAGACAGTATTTTTCAAAGCCAGATTGATACAACAGCTAAAACCACTCCTAGACGCTCAGGACTTCAGATCTGTCATACAGGCTATGACTCTCCTGCATCTTGACTACTGAAATTCCCTATACCACGGCCTCTCAACCCACTCTTAACCCACTCCAAACTGTCCTCCACACAATAGCCAGAATCATCCAGAGTGAGAAAATTTGACCACATCCACCCAGTAGAGGCGAGGATCAAATACAAAACACTAGTACTGAGGCACAGAGCATTTCTTCAACAGCAACCATCACACTTCCATACACTTCTGACAAAACCGCATTCAGGAAGAACTACCCGGCAGCTCGCAAACAACATAATGATTGTGCCACATGAAAGAACTAAATTCAACTAGCAAATCTGCAACCGAGCATTCAACCAATATGCGCCTTCCTTATGGACCTCTCTGCCAACTAAAATCTGATGCATCAAGGAGCTCTCAAAATTTAGAAGGCAACTAAAAACCTACTTATTCCGTGAACATCTGGGACCTGAGCAAAACATCACCCAATGAAAATGAAGACTGGGTATAAAAACTGAGAAAAACTGGACAAACAGGATTATAAATATGTTATCCAATCAGCCCTCACATATGGGTGACTTCGGCGCCGACGGAGCCTTTATGCGGAGCATTTCCCCAGCTTTCAAAGAAAGCCTTTGGGAAAGCAGCGTGCAAGCGCGGTCCCCTTCCCGCCCAAGGTGCCATCTTGCTCAGTCTGATGACATAGCTAAAAGACAGCAAAAAACAAAATGAAGTATATGACTGTAATCCAAGGAGAGGATGGAGGGTCGTGAGGACTGATTCCTGCTGCTGCTGGAGAACACCTGTTACAGGTGAGTAACTACACTTTCTCCAGGACCAAGCAGGAAGTCAGTCCTCACATATGGGACTCCTCAGCTCTAGGCTACCATGAACCCAGAGCTGAAAAATTGGCTCCCTCTCAAGAGCCTCAGCATCCGTGATAAGAATTTTCTCTGAGAATGCACCCCGTATGGTAGCCCAACACAAGGGCCGGAGGGTAGGAGTTGCCTAACCTCAAAGAGATTATGGAGTATCGCCTGGCCGAAAACACTGTCCAGCTGGGACTCTCTCTCCAGGCAGTAATAGGCAGCAAAAGTCTGGCTTGAAGACCAAGTTGCGGCCCGGCAGATGTCTGCCAACGGAACAGAGCGGAGATGAGCTACTGATGTGGCCTTTGCCCTGACACGGTGGGCCGTGACCCGACCCTGCAAGGAGAGGCCGGCTGCCCTGTACGGCCAGGTGATACAATCTGCCACCCAAGTGGACAACGTACGCTTGGAGACAGATAACCCCGTCCTATTAGGGTCAATCGAGACGAAGAGCTGAATAGCTCTTTGATGCTCCCACGTACGTTCTATGTAAAAGGACAACGCTCTCTTACAGTCCAGGGTATGAAAGACTGTTTCAGCCGGCTGGAATGCGGCCTGGGAAAAAAGGTCGGAAGAACCACCTCCTGTTTGCGGTGGAAAGAGGAGACCACTTTTGGGAGGAACTTGGGATGGGTCCGTAGGACCACCCTGTTCCTATAGAACCACGTGTACGGTCTATCAGAAACCAGAGCTTGTAGTTCACTCACACATCTGGCCGAAGTAAGAGCCACCAGGAAGAGCGCTTTCCACGAGAGGAAGTGCAAATGGCAAGTAGCCATCGGCTCAAATGGTGGGCGAGTCAGTTGCTGCAAGACCATGTTCAAATCCCACTCAGTCGCCGGTGGACGAACCGGAGGCTTGAGCAGAAGCAGACCTTTGAGAAATCTGGATACCAAGGGGTGAACCGACAGACTGTCCCTCCACCGGTGAGTGGTGCGCTGATAGAGCAGTGAGGTGGACATGAACAGAGTTAGACTTAAGGCCTAGGTCTGACAGGTGAAGTAGATACTGCAGAACTACTGGCACAAGGCAAGAGAAAGGATCATCATTGCACTGAGCACACCATACTGTAAATCTACGCCACTTGAGGGCATTGGACTTTCTGGTGGACTGCCTCCTAGAGGCCAAGACCACCTCCTCAACTTCCTTAGGTAGAAGTAAGGGAGCTAGCACTATCCTTTCAGCAGCCAGGCCATCAGATTGAGGGACCTGAGATTGGGGTGCAGGAGGGAACACTGCTCTTGAGAAAGGAGATCGTGTTGCAGCCCCAGAGGGAACGGGGCTTCCACCGCTAACTGTAGGAGAAGTGGAAACCACGGTTGCCTCGGCCATCTGGGGGCTACCAGTATTACCGAGGCCTTGTCCCGGAGGATCTTGAACAGAGTATGGGCCACCAGGGGCGTGGGAGGAAACGCATACAGGAGGCCCGTAGACCAAGTGATCAGAAAAGCATCTGCTGCCATCCTCAGGGGATGCGGCTGTCTGGAGCAAAACCTGGGCAGCTGACGGTTTAGTGGACTTGCAAAGAGATCGATGGATGGAAGTCCCCAGAGGAGGAAGATCTGCTGGACCACCAATGGATTCAACTGCCATTCGTGAGGCTGGAGAATCCTGCTCAGCTTGTCTGCTAGGAAGTTTTCCTGACCAGGTAGATAAACTACTTTGAGAAACCTGCCTTGTTTGACCGCAAAGGAGCAAAGGTCCAGTGCCTCCTGTCACAGGAGCCTGGAGCCTGTGCCTCCTTGTTTGTTCACGCAGACCATTGCTACCTGATTGTCTGTCTAAACTAGGACAGACTGTTAAGAGAGAGCATGGCAGAAGGTTTGCAGAGCTAAGCGGATTGCTCGCAGCTCTAAAAGGTTGATCTGCTGTGTGGCCTCCCGAGAGGACCACAGGCCTTGAGTGCACGTGCCTTGGCAATGTGCACCCCAGCCCTTTAAGGAAGCATCTGTCGTCAGCACCCTTGTGTGTGCTGGAGTCTGAAAAGGTACACCCCTGAGGAGGTTTGGCATATGTAGCCACCACTGTAAGGAGTTCAGAAGTCATCTGGACACCTTTACTCTGTCTCGGAGGTTGCCGGTGGCTTGTGTCCACTAATCTCTGAGGCACCATTGAGCAGCCCGCATGTGCAGAAGGGCATTCGGGGTCACATGTACTGTAGATGCCATGTGGCCCAGGAGCCGCAGGTAGTACCTGGCGGAAACACGAGAATTGCTTTGAAACTGGTTGGCCAAGTCCAAAAGTCTATGGGCCCTGTCCTCGGGCAAGTAAGCTCTTGCTTGAAGAGTGTCCAACCTGGCCCCTATTAACTCTAGGTTCTGAGAGGGGAGCAAAGTGGACTTTGCGTCATTTATGACAAAGTCCAGATGCTGAAGAAGAGAGGCAGTGCGAAGAGTGGCCTGTCAGGCCTCCTGGAGTGACTGGCCCCTGATTAGCCAGTCATCCAGGTAGGGGAAGACAAAAAAGCGTAGTTACTCACCTGTAACAGGTGTTCTCCAGGAGCAGCAGGAATCAGTCCTCACTTATGGGTGACGTCGGCGCCGACGGAGCCCTCGCGGAGCAATTTTCCCCAGCTTTCAAAGAAAGCCTTTGGGAATTGCAGCGCGCATGCGCGGTCGTCTTCCCGCCCGAGGGTGCCATCTTAGCCAGTCAGATGACATAGCTAAAAAAGACAGCATAAAAATTTGCAAAAAGAACATAAGCAGACGATTGCAACTCCAAGGGGAGGAGGGAGGGTAGTGAGGACTGATTCCTGCTGCTCCTGGAGAACACCTGTTACAGGTGAGTAACTACGCTTTCTCCAGGACCAAGCAGGAAGTCAGTCCTCACTTATGGGACTCCCAAGCTCAAGGCTACCGGAGACCCTAAGCACAAAAATGAGCTCCCTCTAGCTCAGCAGCACAGAAGGATAGAATCTTCGCTGAATTATCACCCACCGGTAGCCCACATCCGGGATGGAGGGTAGGAGTTGCTCAGACCTCAAAGAGATTACGGAGGACTGCCTGTCCGAAAGCACTGTCCCTACGGGACTCCCTCTCGAGACAGTAATGGACCGCAAAAGTCTGGCTCGAAGACCAAGTAGCGGCCCGGCAGATGTCTGCCAGCGGAACAGAGCGGAGGTAAGCCACTGACGTGGCCTTTGCCCGAACGCAATGAGCCGTGACTCGACTTTCTAAGGAGAGTCCGGCTGCCCCATAAGCCCAAGAGATACAGTCCGCAACCCAGATGGACAGAGTACGCTTGGAGACCGGGAGCCCCAATTCATTGGGGTCAAAAGACACAAAAAGCTGAGCAGCTTTACGGTGCTCCCGCGTACGGTCAAGGTAGAAGTTCAATGCCCTTCTACAGTCCAGGGTATGGAGGACCGTCTCAGCTCGGCTGGAGTGTGGTCTGGGAAAGAAGGTTGGAAGTACCACCTCCTGATTGATGTGAAAAGGGGAGACCACTTTAGGCAGAAATTTTGGGTGAGTCCGTAGGACTACCCTATTCTTGTAGAACCTAGTGTAAGGGGGATCAGACACGAGGGCCTGCAATTCACTTACGCGCCTAGCGGAAGTGAGGGCTATCAAGAACAGTGTTTTCCAAGACAGAAAACGTAGAGAACAGGTAGCCATAGGTTCAAAAGGCGGACAGGTGATCCGCTGCAAAACCACATTCAGGTCCCAGATTAGAGAGGTGCAGCAAGTACTGCAAGATCACCGACACCGGGCAGGAGAAGGGATCCTGAGACTGTTGGGTACACCAGACTGCAAAGCGACGCCATTTAAGGGCGTAGCATTTGCGGGTAGAAGGCCGTCGCGAAGCTAAGACGACCTCCTCCACCTCCGCCGGCAGGAGAAGGGGAGCAAGGACTACCCTCTCAGCAGCCAGGCCATAAGGTTGAGAGACCTGAGGTTGGGGTGCAGAAGGGACCCCTGATCCTGAGTGAGGAGATCCGGTTGTATCCCCAGAGGGATTGGGCCCTCCACCGCCAGTTGCAGCAGGAGTGGAAACCACGGCTGCCTGGGCCAGCGAGGGGCCACCAGGATCATGAAGGCTTTGTCTCGGAGAACCTTGAAAAGAGTCCGAGAGACCAGCGGGATGGGAGGGAAAGCGTACAGAAGGCTCCCCGACCACGAGATCAGAAAGGCGTCCGCCGCAACCCGAAGGGGGTGTGGCTGACGAGAGCAGAAGCGAGGAAGTTGCCGGTTGTGAGGACTGGCAAAGAGATCCACCGTGGGGAGACCCCACTTGAGGAAGAGCTTCTGAACTACCAAGGGATCCAGACGCCACTCGTGCGGCTGGAGGACCCTGCTGAGTTTGTCTGCAAGGCAATTTTCTTGGCCCGGGAGATAAACTGCCTTGAGGAGAATGCCGTGGCTGACGGCCCAAGAGCAGAGCTTCTGTGCCTCCCGGCAGAGGAGGAAGGAGCCCGTGCCCCCCTGCTTGTTCACGTAGAACATGGCAACCTGATTGTCCGTCTGGACAAGGACGGACTGTTGGGAAGTCAGGTGGGAGAAGGCCTTGAGAGCGAGGCGGATCGCCCTGAGCTCCAGGAAGTTGATCTGCTGAGCAGACTCCCACGTGGTCCAGAGGCCCTGAGTACGTGCCTCTTGGCAATGTGCTCCCCAGCCCAGGAGGGATGCATCGGTGGTCAGCACCCGGGTCGGCTGAGGTGACTGGAAAGGCATTCCGAATATCAGGTTCGGCTGCCGGAGCCACCACCGGAGAGACGAGAGCAGCGGCTCGGAGACGCGCACTAGGTCTGCCAGGCCGCCTGTGGCTTGTCGCCACTGCTGGCGGAGACACCATTGAGCAGACCGCATGTTCAGGCGGGCATTGGGGGTCACATGGACAGTGGAAGCCATATGGCCGAGCAGTCTCAGGAAGCGCCTGGCGGAGACCAGGGGCTGGCTGCGAAAGCGGTCGGCTAGGTCCATGAGCCGTTGAGCCCTGTCGAGCGGTAGGTACGCTCGTGCCCGAGGAGTGTGCAGCCTTGCGCCGATGAACTCGAGATCCTGTGAGGGGAGCAAAGTGGACTTTGCGAAGTTTATGACAAAGCCCAAGTGCTGCAGCAGAGTCACCGTGCGGCACGTGGCGTTGGTGACCTCCTGAGCGGACGCTGCTCTGATGAGCCAGTCGTCGAGGTACGGAAAGACATAGAGGCCGTGAAGCCGGAGATGGGCCGCCACGACCGCGAGACATTTTGTGAAGACTCGCGGTGCGGAGGATAGGCCAAAGGGCAGTACTCTGTACTGGTAATGATTTCCTGCCACCACAAACCTTAGGTATTGGCGGTGGCTTGGGTGGATGAGAATGTGCGTGTAGGCATCCTTTAGATCCAAGGAGCATAGCCAATCTCCCTGCTGGAGGTAGGGCAGAAGGATTCCAAGGGTAAGCATTTTGAACTTCTCCCGCACAAGGAACTTGTTGAGGTTGCGCAAGTCCAGGATGGGTCTGAGGCCCCCTGTTCTCTTTGGTATCAGAAAATACCTTGAATAAAAGCCTTGACCTCTCAGGTGGTGGGGCACCGGTTCCACCGCCTGTTCCTGCAGAAGACCTGCTAACTCCTGAAGGAGCAACTCCCTGTGCAGAGGGGGGCGCGAAGGTTCTCCCGGAAAATAGGAGGGAGGGACCTGATGGAAGTGGAGAAGGTAGCCCTCTCGCACGACCTGAAGCACCCAGGCATCTGCGGTGATGCTGGACCACCTGTGGGCGAAGTGAACCAGCCGGCCTCCGGTGCTGGGAGGGACCAGCGGGGGGGGAGAGGCTATGCTGAGCGAGTCAAAAACCCCCTCCCTGCTGAGCAGGGGCTGGTGGTGCAGGCTTGGGGGCTTGCTGCCTACGGGACCCGTTCCCCCGTCCCTTGGCCTGCTGGCCCTGTTGGGGAGCTGCAGGGGCCTGATAATGGGGGTACTGTTTGTAGGCAGCCGCCTTCCTCGGGTAAAAGGACTTTTTTCCCGAGCCCTTCTTTTTCTGGGAAGGGGCGGAGGTCTTCCTAGAAAGCCTGGTCCTGGTGAGAGTCTCAGTCTCAATTTGTGCAGCCTTTTCCGCCATGGGCTTGCCAAAGAGGTTTTCGCCTCGGCAGGGGACATCGACCAACTTGTCCTGTACCCAGGGCTCAAGGTCCGACGACTGAAGCCAAGCCTGTCGGCGGGCACCGATGCCGGCTGCGGCCACTCTAGCCGAGGCCTCAAAGCCATCATAGGCTGCTCGGGACATGAACTTTGAGCATTCCCGAATGCCCGTGGACAAGGCTAGGAACCTCCGCAAGGGCTCCTCGGAGAGACCAGCGGAGAATCCGGCTAGCTCTTTAGCCAGATCCCGGAGATACATGCCCATGTAGAGCTGGTAAGTCTGGACACGACATGCGAGCATAGAGCCCTGGAAGCACTTCTTGCCAAGGCCATCCAGGTTACGGGCCTCCCTTCCAGGAGGCACCGAGGAGTGCATCTTCTGGCTCTTAAGACGATGCATGGCCGATTCCACTACCATGGAATGGTGTGGCAGCTGTGCCTTCTGAAAGCCAGGGCTCTTGCGGACCCGATAGATAGAATCGACCCGCTTGCTCAGGACCGGCGCGGAGGCCGGACTCTCCCACATGCGGAAGAGTAGTCGTTCCAGCATAGGAGGAACCGGCACAGTAAAGTGCTCCCTCGCGGGAGAGTCATACTGGAGGGCGTCGAGCTCTTCGGCTCGAGGCTCCTCCTCGGGATCCGCAGGGAAGGCCAAAGCCTTGGCCATATCCCTAACGAAGTCCGAGAACCGGGCATCCTCCGGGGGGGACTGCTTCCGAGGCTCGGACCCCGGTGAGTCCGATGGGACACACCGAGTCCGGAAAGAATCAGGTGACTCTTCCTCCTCAGACTCCCAGACCGACTCCGACGAGGACTCGGTGGGGTCGGCCCGGGCAGGGTGCGGCGCCAGCCGCCCCGACGTCGAGGGAGTCGGCGTCGGCGACCTCGGTCCCGAACGGGAGGCCGAGGGTGACCTCGACCGAGGATCGACTCGAGTTCTCATTGACTCGAGGATCGGCTCGGTCTCCGGGGTCGACTTGGACGTCGACGTCCCGGCGGTCGGGGCAGCGGCGCCAGCGAGGCCAGCGAGCAGTGCCCGCTGCTGGTCCATGAAGGCAGACAGTCTGCTCTCCAAGGCCGTCAACCTGAGTCCGAGCTCAGGTGACCCAGCAGCCCCCGACTCGGGCCCCGACGGCGTCGGGCCCGACGTCGGCTGTCGCGGAGGCGAGTCCAGAAGGACTACAGGACTTACCCGGGCAGGCATCTCCGACTCCAGGCGAGGTCGCTTCGGGAGATGTTCCTTCTCCAAGGACCCGGGGCGGCTGTCGGGGCTATGCGACCTGGCCCTCGCGGAGCCAGGAGCGTCCACCGACGCCGCCCTCGCGGGTTTTTTCCTTCCGACGATGGTCCCCGGAGGGAGAACCCCGGTCGGAGGAGCTCCGGCGACGGTCCGAGCTGGAGCCCTTTGACACGGAGGCCTCCGACGAGGTCCGGGTACGGCTGGGGTCAGCGAAGATTCTCTCGCGCTGATGCCGCCGACTTCTCAACGCCTTCGAGGACAGTTTGCTGCAGGGCCCACAGATCAGTTCCTCATGATCCGGGCCCAAGCAGCGGAGGCAAAAGTCGTGTGTGTCGGTTAGTGACATATTTCGGTCACACCGACCACACCGCTTAAAGCCACTGGCAGCCATCGGGGGAAAAAGGGCCCCTGCGAGGTCAAAGGACCGGGCTGCCAGGGAAAACGAAAATGAAAGCTGACTAAGTCAGAAAAACCGAAAAAACGCTAGAGGACTCGAGACCGGCGTCGCGAGTCCGGGCGGGAAAACGATCGGCGTCGAACCGAAAGAAAAAAGTATAAAATAAAGAGGAAAATCAACTTTTTCGCGGGGACAAGACGGGGACGTCTGCAGGGCTCCGCGGAAAAAAGAAGACTGGCTAAGATGGCACCCTCGGGCGGGAAGACGACCGCGCATGCGCGCTGCAATTCCCAAAGGCTTTCTTTGAAAGCTGGGGAAAATTACTCCGCGAGGGCTCCGTCGGCGCCGACGTCACCCATAAGTGAGGACTGACTTCCTGCTTGGTCCTGGAGAATCCCTTGATTTCTGAGAAAAGCCGACACCACCGCCAGGCATTTGGTGAAAACCCTGAGGGCAGAGGTCAGGCAAAAGAGAAGCACTCTGTACTGAAAGTGGTTTCCTCCCACCACAAATCGGAGATATTGTCTGTGGTCTGGATGGATGAGGATGTGAGTGTAAGCATCCTTTAGATATATAAGGAGCATAGCCAGTCTCCCTGCTGGAGGTAGGGCAGCAGTATTCAAAGGGTAAGCATCTTGAACTTCTCCCTCTCCAGAAACTTGTTCAGATTTCACAAGTCTAGGATAGGCCTGAGGCCTCCTGTTCGCTTTGGTACCAGGAAGTACCTGGAATAGAAGCCTTGCCCTTCCAGGTGGTGTGGCACCAGTTCCACCGTCTGTTCCTTTAGAAGACTTGCCAACTCCTGAAGGAGGAGGTTCCTGTGCAGAGGAAGTCTGGGAGGCTCCCCTGGATAGTAGGAGAGGGGTAGCTGATGGAAATGGAGCACATAGCCCTTCTGGACTATGCTCAGTACCCAGGTATCCCCTGTGATGGCTGGCCACCTGTAGGCGTACAGGGTCAGCCAACCTCCTGTGCTGAGTGGAGCCACCGGCAGAGGAGAGGCTATGCTGTGGGAGTCAAAAACCCCCTCCCTGCTATGCAGGAGCCGGGGCTGGCGGCTTGGGTTTTTTTTGCCTACGGGGCCCATGCCCCTGGGTATGCTGGTCCTGTTGGGGAGCTGGAGAGGCCTGATACTGAGGGTAGGTTTTGTAGGCAGCACCTTTCCTCGGGAAAAAGGGCTTCTTCCCCGAGCCCGTCTTTTTTTGAGAAGGGACAGAAGTCTTTCTGGATAGCCTTGTCCTGGTGAGAGTCTCGATTTCTGCAACCTTTTCAGTCATGGGCTTGCCGAACAGGTTGTCACCCCGGCAGGGGACATCGACCAACTTGTCCTGCACCCATGACTCCAGGTCCGATGACTGTAGCCAGGCCTGACGGCGTGCACCGATGCCGGCTGCGGCTACCCGGGCCAAAGCCTCGAAGCCATCATCGGCTGCTCGAGAGATAAACTTTGAGCACTCTGGGATCCCTGTAGACAAGGCTTTGAATCTCTGCAAGGGATCCTCGGAGAGGCCAGCCGAGAAGCCGGCAATCTCCTTTGCCAGGTCCCGTAGGTACATGCCCATGTACAGCTGGTAAGTCTAGAGAAAACAAGGGGGAGCGGCTGCTCTTGCAGGAACACAGGAAAGCAACAAAGGGCAAGAGTCGTAGGTGGGTGTAAACAAATTTATTAACCCCTATGCGTTTCGGCCGTAGCCTTCTTCAGGGGGCACACAGCTAATTTGAGTTAGGCTTTTCAGTCTTAACATTCTGTTCTCCTGAATGCAATTTAGCATCATGTATCTTTCTACCGTCACAATAGTTTCCTTTTTAATAAAAAAAATTTTTATACAATAATAATTTTTTCAAATAATAACATAATAATTAAAAGTCTATATAGATCAATTTTTCAATGTGTCTATTTTACAATTTTTTTGCGTTTATACTAAATAGATTTAGTTTCACTTTCCATAACGTATTGAAATAGTTGGGTCTATTACAAAGCAAAACAAGGTTTCCCTTTGATCATATTAGTTTCTTCTTTGCAAATTTATCTTTTCAAATGTTTCACTATTTGAGTTAGGCTTTTCAGTCTTAACATTCTGTTCTCTTGAATGCAATTTAGCATCATGTTTTCAGTATACTGCAATGTACCTTTCTACCGTTACAATAGTTTCCTCAAAAATTCTAAAATATATTTTTTTAAATTATAAAATTTTTTTATTATAAAATTTTTTTAAACAATAATATAATAATAAAAAGTCTATATAGATCAATTTTTCAATGTGTTTATTTTACAGCGTTTTTGCAGATGATATAAACAAACATTAGAAGGTTTATATGTAAGTAAGAAGTCTATTTTATTTTATTTTCTCAACGTTGTTTTTCGTCACATTGTTTTCAAGCAAATCATGCTATCTAGTATTATTATAAGCTATTTTTTGACATATTACATTTCAAACGGATCATTTTTTCATCTTTTCATTTTCAAAGGCTCACAGTTTGTGTGGCCAAAGTGCACAGCCAGCCTCTTTTATAAACAATACTCAATATTATGTGTTATTTAAATCTTAGTTGCTTCGGTGAATACAGTTTACGATTTGCAGATCTCGTCGATCATACACATGTGAGTTATTCAGAAAACTTCTTTCCTCTTTCCTCCCCCTCCCCCTTCCTCCCTTCCCCCTCCCCCCTCTCCCCCCCTTCCTCCCTCCCTTCCCCCTCCCCTCCCTTCTCTCTTTCTATCCCCCCTCCCCCTTCCCCCTCCTCTCCCTTCCCCCCCTCCCCTTCCCCCTTCCCCTTCCCCCCTCTTGTTCTATTACTTCATATAACAAGTTTACTATCATATATATATATTTTTTTTTTTAACATAATATTTTATTTGAACATTCATTGTTTATTTATCCCGTTATTCCACCCTGCTTTTCTTCGTTTATTATAAATGTATATATTTTTGGATTTGTGAGTTTATATTAATCTATTGAGCATTTGTACACGAACACATTTTTTATGTATATATTTATAACATTGGTCCATTGATATAAGGCAAATATGATTTTTAATATATTTTTAATATATTTATATGTTTTTTATGTTGTATGTCATTTAGCTGTGTGCCCCCTGAAGGCGGCTACGGCCGAAACGCGTAGGGGTTAATAAATTTGTTTACACCCACCTACGACTCTTGCCCTTTGTTGCTTTCACAGCTGGTAAGTCTAGACACGGCAAGATAGCATAGAGCCCTGGAAACACTTTCTACTGAGGGCATCCAGGTTCCGGGCCTCCCGGCTGGGAGGCACCAGGGAGTGCATCTTTTGACTTTTCAGCCTGTGCATGGCCGATTCCAAACCATGGAGTTGTGCGGTAACTGTGCCTTCTGGAACCCAGGGCTCTTACAGGAATTGACCCGCTTGCTAAGAACCGGCGCCGAGGCCGGTGCCTCCCACATATGGAAGAGCAGCCGTTCCAGCATCGGAGGAACCGGAACAGTAAAGGCTTCCTTCGGAGGAAAGTCATAGTGGACAGCATCGAGCTCTTCGGTTCGAGGCTCCTCCTCGGCCTCCGCCGGTAATGCCAAAGCCTTGGCCATGTCCCTGACAAAGTCCGAGAACTGGGTATCCTCCCGGGGGGGGGGGGGCCTTCTTCAAGGCTCGGACTCCAGGGAGTCCGACGGGACACACCGGGTCCGGAAGGTGTCAGGAGACTCCTCGTCCTCCATCTTCCACGCCGACTCCTCCGAGGAGTCTTCGAGCGGCTCCGGCCATGTGGGCCACGATGCCACCCGCCCCATCACCGAGCGTCGACAACCTCAGCCCCGCACAGGAGGTCGAGGGAGACCTCGGCCGAGTATCGACTTGAGACTTCATGGACTCGAGGCTTGGCTCAGCCTCCGGGGTTGACTTAGACGTCGAGGTCCCGGTGGTCGGGGCAGATGCACCGGTCAGACCGGCGATCAGTACCCACTGCTGCTCCATGAAGGCAGCCAGGCTGCTCTCCAGGGCCGTCAACCTGAGACCAAGCTCAGGAGACTCTGCAGCCCCCGACTCAGGCCCCGACGGCGTCAGGCCCGACATCGGTTCTCCCGGAGGAGAGTCCACGAGGACAACAGATGTTACCTGACTCAGGGACTCTGGCTCCAGGTGAGGAAGTTTGGTCGGCTTCTACGACTCCAAGAACCCGGGACAGCAGTCAGGGCTGCGCGACCTGGCCCTCAAGGATCCAGGTGCCTCCACTGATGCCGCCCTCACGAGCTTCTTCTTCCTATTTGGCTCCTGGGCGGGCGACCCCCTTTCAGAGGACCCACAACGGCGCTCGGGGTCAGACTCCCGAGATGTCGAGGCCTCTGACGAAGTCCGGGCCTGGCCGGATGCGGACTCTGAAAAAATTGTTTCACGTTGATGCTGACGGCTCCGAAGCGCCTTTGACGACATCTTGACGCACGGGCCACAGACCAGTGGGTCATGGTCGGGCCCGAGGAATCAGTCGTGTGTGTCGGTGAGAGACATAAGTTTCTTACACTGATCACATTTCTTAAACCCGCTGGTAGCCATTGGGGGAAAAAGGGCCCCTGCAAGGTCAAAAGACAGGGCTGCCAGTGAAAATAACAGAAAAAGCGCAAACGCTAGTCACAAAGGACAAAAACCGAAAAAGAAGTTCCAGGCTCGATACCGGTGTACCGAGCCGAGGCGGGATGGGGAACCGGTGTCGAGCCGGATAAAAGGGATGCGAAAAATCACAGAAAAATCAACTTTTTACCAGGTGACATGAACTATGTCCGTTGGCCTCCGCGGAAAAAGAAAGACTGAGCAAAACGGCACCCTTGGGCGGGAAGGGGACCACGCAGGCGCGCTGCATTCCCAAAGGCTCACCCATATGTGAGGACTGACTTCCTGCTTGGTCCTGGAGAAATTCTGCTCCAAGGCCGCCATCCTGGTCTTGATCCCAGGTGGCTTTGCAATTTTCGGCATGGGAACCAATGCCAGCACTCTCGCGAGTGCATCCTCAATGAAGACCACAGCCTCGTGCAGCCTCGCACGGTCACCGCTGGTCAAGGACTCCCTCTTAGAGACCTTTAGGACTCTGAGTTACCCGAGTCCCTCCACGGGACTTTACCAGGTTTCACCAGTGGAACCTCGACTGGCATCCAGGATTTTTACTTTAAAGGGTCCATCGTCTTTAGGGAGGAACTGCTGCAGGACTCCGAAGATGCCCGGGCTTCACGGGATGTGCTTGGCTTGGGGCTAAGCATCAGGGAAGCCAGTGCTGAATTGGACTGTGGGTACAGCTTTCTCTGCAACTCCGACCATTTCCTGTTGGCTATCTGAGTCATGAGCTGGCACAGGACGAACTGTGGTCCGGTCCGAGGCAGTGCAAGCAACAGTCATGAGGGTCTGTAACAGACATGGTCTGACCCCAGCGGTCACATTTTTTAAACCCACCAGGGGACATGGTAGGAGACACCAAGCCAGGGCTGACAACCCCCAGGCGAAAAAGGGCACGAACGTCGGTTGAGGCAAGCCTCATCAAAAAAGAAGGGAGAGAAGAGGCCGGCATCGGCTTGAGATGGGAAGAGGAACCGGTATGCAAACAGGGAAAAAAACAAGCTTTGAGGATAATTTTAGAGGATTTTTCCAGGGAAAAAGGACGCACGTCCGTTGGGCTCTGCGGAAAAAAGGAGACTGAGTAAGATGGCACCATTGGGCGGGAAGGGGACCACGCATGCGTGCTAGCATGTCCCAGAGGCTCTCTTTGAAAGTGGGGGAAATGCGCCACGTTGCCTCCATCAGCACTGTCACCCATATGTGAGGACCAACTTCCTGCTTATTCCTGGCAAACCCATTGTTACATGCTGCTGTATGTTTATGCTATTGCCATAGTGATATAACTTCATCTGAAAGAGTGAGGAAAGGACAAAGGAGCTGGGAAGTAAAAAGGATGCTATAGTTTAAATCCAGCAATCCTATGCTCTGAGGGATTTTGTTTCTAAGGGAGGAGTTTGGCACTTTATGGTTTGACCAATATAGTTTGATACTCTGTATTAGAACTAGAAAGTCCAATGTATCTTCTTTCTGACTAGAATCCAAACAACAACTCAATAACAAATTCAAAAATGCCGTAGGTCTCAGAAACTCGGGCTGCCACTGACTTATTGAATATCGTCAAGTGGACTAATGCCACTACTACATCAACGACCTTTACTTAGGCTTTTGAATTGTTCATAGAATTGTTCATAAAGCAGCTTCTATTTTCTATAGCTGCTGTATATATCCATTTCAATAAATGGGAAGCTGCAATATGTAGCTTTAGAAAGCATTCAACTTCCAATCGACTTCTCAAAAATAACAGTAATACAATTTTTAGGAGAGTGCAATGCTTAGCTTTAGATGGCGAGCTTGCAGCTTCTAATTCATTCCCGACGCTGTCAGGCGCGCTATTTGTAGCGTTTCACCCTTACAGGTTTCTTCAGGGGAGAACAGTAAAGCAGCACTATAAAACTGAAATAAGTTCATTAAGTACTGACTTTCAAAAATATTCTCTTACAGACACTAAACTAATGAATCTAAAACATACTTATGATCTGTCTCAAACGCTTCCTCACATAGCTCACTCGCTCTACTTCCACCAACTGTTAAAAGACGCCGCGCATGCGGGTTAGTTATACAAGGGCTATCTTGCTTGCAACTTAAAAAGGGAAGTGAATCACATACAGACTTCCCACTCTACTCTGGCATTCAACCCATCAGGAGCCACTGTTCTCAAATCGATAAATCCATCGTTGTTCTTGATAGAGCAGGGTCTGGTCCTTAGTTTTGCCAAATTGTGAGACAGTTATTTGATCTATACAGAAGCATTTTAGCTCTTCAAAATGATGTTTAAATTGTAGACAATGTTCCACTATAGGAGCTTCCCGTCAGCATCACTTTAATTTGCTTTTATATTCATTAATACGCAATTTAAAAGATCTACTAGTCTTGCCGACATATATCAAACCGCAGGGACAACGAATGCAATAAACGACATTAGTGGAGGAACAGGAAGTATGACATCTCAACTGATAGATCTTATCTCTATGAACAAATTCTTTCAATTCTTGGGCAACAATACAGATGTTGCACATGCCACATTTTGTATGGCCTGTCAACCCTTCAGCAGTAGAAGTTAATGGTCGCAAGACTGCTGGACTCAAAATTTCTTTTAAATTTTGCTGTCTTTGCCAAACAGTGAGAACAGTGGCCCCTGATAGGTTGAATGCCAGAGTAGAGTGGGAAGTCTGTATGTGATTCACTTCCCTTTTTGAGTTGCAAGCAAGATAGCCCTTATATAACTAACCCGCATGCGCGGCGTCTTTTAACAGTTGGTGGAAGTAGAGCGAGTGAGCTATGCGAGGAAGCGTTTAAGACAGATCATAAGTATGTTTTAGATTCATTAGTTTAGTGTCTGTAAGAGAGTATTTTTGAAAGTCAGTACTTAATGAACTTATTTCAATTTTATAGTGCTGCTTTACTGTTCTCCCCTGAAGAAACCTGTAAGGGTGAAACACTACGAATAACGCGCCTGACAGCGTCGGGAATGAATTAGAAGCTGAAAGCTCGCCATCTAAAGCGAAGCATTGCACTCTCCTAAAAACTGTATTACTGTTATTTTTGAGAAGTCGATTGGAAGTTGAATGCTTTCTAAAGCTATATATTGCACCTTCCCATTTATTGAAATGGATATATACAGCAGCTATAGAAAATAGAAGCTGCTTTATGAACAATTCAAAAGCCTAAGTAAAGGTCGTTGATGTAGTAGTGGCATTAGTCTGCTTGACGATATTCAATAAGTCAGTGGCAGCCCGAGTTTCTGAGACCTACGGCATTTTTGAATTTGTTATTGAGTTGTTGTTTGGATTCTAGTCAGAAAGAAGATACATTGGACTTTCTAGTTCTAATAGAGTATCAAACTATATTGGTCATATTATCTCTATTAAAAAAGGACCGGAATTGGAGTTGTGAATTACTGTATGGTTTGAAACTAAGCCTGTGTGTAGGCTTTTACATTTTAATCTGAGACCAAAGCAGTATAGAAGGGGGCTCTGAATGACTGCTGTGCTCAATGTTTAGCTTTATTGGGGGGGGGGAGGGGACAGATTCTAATAGCAGAGAAGCTAGAGGTAGAGACAGATATAGAGATATACTGCTAGTGACAGTGAGAGCATTAAACATTTGAAAATATAGCTGATTTGTCTTGTGGTGGAAGTGGCAGTCAGTGTGAGCTTCTTATTTTTCCCCCTAAACCCTCCTCGCCCCTTCCTCCTTTCTCAGTCTCTGTAGATAACTCTCTATTCCTCCCTGTCTCCTCAGCTAGCAACCTTTGACTCCTTCTCCACACACATCCAACTGATAGCTAAAACCTGCCCTTTCTTTCTCTACATCATGAACAAAATTCGCCCATTCCTTTCTGAACACACTACTAAGACACTTATCCACTCCTTAGTCACCTCCCGTCTAGAATATTGTAACCTCCTCCTTGCTGGTCTCCCTCTGAATTGTCTCTCTCCTCTTCAATCTATTCAACACTCTGCTGTGCAGTTAATCTTCCAGCCTCATCATGCTCATATTACCCTTCTTCTCAAGTCACTTCATTGGCTCCCTTTCTGTTTCCGCATCCAGTTCAAACGTCTCCTGCTGACCTGTAAATGCATTCACTCTGCAACTCCTCACTACCTTTCCTCTCTTATCTCTCCCTGCATTCCTCCTCGAGAACTCTGCACTTCTGGCATATAACTTCTATCTGTGCCCTTCTCTTCTATTGCTAATTCCCCCTAGATCAGGGGTCTCAAACTCAAATTGCTTTGAGGGCCAAATGAGGACTTGTAAAGTAACCCGGGGGCCGCATAAGACGCGGGGCCTCATTTGCATAAGGGGCCTCATTTGCATAAATATTCGCATAATGTTACCATACACTAACTTTTAGTAAACATGCCTCTTAATGAGTATGGATAAAGAAAGACTAAAAGATTTAGAAACAGGAAGATAATAATTAAACTGGGAACCCCAAAAGCCAAACTTGGAATGTACAACAACACTGTAGAAATAAAACTATAAATTAATTTCCTCTTGTACTAAACAAAGCGCAAACGTTAATGATGCACATTTCCCAGAGCTGACATATTCCAGTTAATAAATTCAAAATAAAGAGATATTTTTCTACCTTTTGTGCATTTTTTTTCAGTTGCAATTGTTCCAGCCACTTTCTTCTGGTTTCTTCATGTCTTCTGCTAACTCTCCATTGTCTGCTGTCCATTTGTCCTTTCTTCTCTCTCCTAGTTTTTTTTCCATTCTCTCTCTACATCTGCTTTAACATACTAATCTTTCTCCTTTTGCTCTTTCCTCATTTCTATTTCATCCACTCAAATTTTACCCCTCCATCCTCAATCCCCACTTACTCTCCCAATACCTGGCCAATTGTAGATTTGTCTTCTCTCCCGGACAAAATATTTTCCCCTCTCCATTTCACTTTCCCAGCTCCATCCCATTCTAATCCTCCCCCAACATCAGCTCCCTTCTAGTTCCAGCCCCACCCAGCATCTGCTCCTTTCTAGTCCCTGCATCAGTCCATTTCCAGTCCTATCCTAGCCTCACCATTGTGATGAAGAAGCCCCATTCTCCACCTTAAAAGCACAAGATTCACGGCATTTTAGTCCTGAAGCTGACAGGCAAGCAGGCCATGTGAGCAGCTGTTGTCAGGGACAACAGAAACAAACTCAGCCACGAGGTCTGAAAAAACACTCAGCTGAGAAACATTCCCCAGTTCCTAATAACGTACACCTGGAAAGGGGAAGAGCTTACAGCCGTTATAAGGGCTGTGCAGGGAAAGAGGGGGGAATACAGGGACTACAAGGACTAGTAGAACTGACGAAGCAAAGAGAACAGGCTGTCTTACCTGAAGCAGCTGGACGAGAGGAAGCAGGAGGCGTTTCCTACTTTGACCCAGGAAGTGAGTCAGAGTTAGAGCCAGGAAGAGCTCACCAGAGAAACTATTCAGAGTCCTACGGGAGGAAGCAGCTAGCAAGGGCAGAGAACAGGTGTGAATGTTCTGCTGATTGCAAACACTTTGGAGCACGGAGGCAACGTTCCAGACGGAGTGAGTGGAAGCCTAAAGCCAAATTGCATGTATCAGGAAGCTGTGACCTGAGGAATGAGTATGGTGAGAAGTTAAAGTTTGTGAATGATAGAAATTCCTACAGTGTGAATGCAGAGAAGCCTCATGCAGGAAGTCCTAGGTGGGGGCAGGGCTGTAACTCCCAACCGAGGGATTTGAGCAGAGAGCTGAGCAAAGAGCATTCAATACCTTCAGAGAAAGAGAGATATTACCCAGAGGATGTGTGCATGTCTGAAGATGACCTTATAGAAGTTCCTAAACCTCAAAGGAAACCCCGCAGGCTGAAACCTGATATTAAGAGAGGAGAAGGACATTATCTTTCCCAACCGGAGGATAGAAGCAGTAAGCTCACCAGGGGTGGAACCTCCTACAGGAAGGGAGTTTATAATAACCCTGAATGGTGGCTTCCCTCTCTCCCAGACACGAAAGAATACAAGAGCAGTTATTCTAGCCCTAGAGGGAGTGCTGCCGAGAGACACTGTGACGGCACGGCACAGGGGAACTTGCAAGCATATTTTAATAAGGAAAGTTCTGAATGCATACAAGAACCAATGATTATTGACACACTCAGTGAGTGTTCTTCCAACGGTGACCCAATGGACTGCACACTGATTTTGTCAGATAAAATAATGTCTTTGTGCTAGTCAGGGCTGTGCATAGTGTGAAGAGAAAACACTATACCTACTGAATGCTGGTTTCCACACAGTGAAACTGTGTGCTGAATTTGAATGCCTAACTTTATACTTTACTTTGAAGCAAGAGGAAGTTGTCCTATTTTTCTCCTTTATGTTTTTGCCAGAAAGCATGGCTCATTTCTTTTGAAGTATTGTGTTCTGTTTATTTGAATGATCCGACCCCGGGAGGGGAATAAATCCTTATTTGCCTTCAACCACTCGTGTCGTGCAACTACATTCTTTGCCATCAGATGCAGGCCTGCTAGCCAGGAGGCAGTCTGCCCACCTGGTGGTGACACCATCAGCCCATTTCCAATCTTAGCCCCCCATCAGCCCATTTCCAATCCTAGCTCCCTCCCCTCACAGCCCATTTCCATTCCAAGCCCCCCTCCCCATCAGCCATTCGCAGTTCAAGCCCCCCTTCCACTCAGCCCATTTCCAGTCCTAGCAACCCCCCAGCCCATTACCAGTCCTAGACCCCCCATAGCCCATTACCAGTCCTAACCCCCCGATAGCGCACTTCCAGTCTTACCCCCCCATCACCCCATTTTCAGTCTTACCCCCACCCAGAGCCCATTACCAGTCCTAGTCCCCCCATAGCCCACTTGCAGTCTTACCCATCACCCCATTTTCAGTCTTACCTCCCCTCATAGGCCATTACCAGTCCTAACCCCCCATAGCCCATTACCAGTCCTAACCCCGCAATCAGCCCACCTCCAGTCCTAACCCCCATCTGCCCATTTCCAGTCCTAGCCCCCACCATAGCCCATTACCAGTCATAACGCCCCCTGCCATTAGCCCACTTCCAGTCCTAACCCCCCATTACCCCATTTCAGTCAGCCCCTCCATAGCTCATTACCAGTCCTAACTCCCCCCATCAGCCCACCTCCAGTCCTTCCTAACCCCCATCAGCCCATTTCGAGTCCTACACCCCCCCTCCCTCCCATCAGCGCAAGTAAATAAAAAAAAACCCTGGCTTCTGCTGCTGCCGCCGTGGCAGCGGCAGAATCAACTGTCAAATTTGTTAGGCACCTTATCTCCTATGGAAGGCACCAATCTCTCTCTAATTCCCTCTCCCCACAATATGAAATACACTCTCCATGCATGAAGCCCACATGACAAGTGAAGTGAAGTGCTACCGAGCCACATCATATAGAACCGGGGTCTCAAACATGCGGCCCGCGACGGAGGGAAACAAAAAAACCCAAAAAAACCCTGGTTTCTGCTGCTGCCGCCGTGGCAGCGGCAGAATCAACTGTCAAATTTAAAAAAAAAAAAAACTGGCTTCTGCTGCTGCAGCAGCAAAATCAGCTGTCCCCCAGCCCGGAGTCTGCTTCATCAGCGGCGGGCTTTTTAAGACGCGAAGAGAGTATTTCCCTCTCACGCGGCTTAAGCCTATTCACTTTTCAAGCCACGCGAGAGGGAAATACTCTCTTCGCAGCTTGAAAAGCCCGCCGCTGATGGAGCAGACTCAGGGATCTCTGGGCAGAGGGGAAGGGGCAGCGGGACAGCTGATTTTGCTGCTGCAGCAGCAGAAGCCAGGTTTTTTTTTAAAAAATTTGACAGTTGATTCTGCCGCTGCCACGGCAGCCGCGGCAGCAGCAGAAGCCAGGTTTTTGGGGTTTTTTTTGTTTCCCTCCGTCGCGGGCCGCACAAAGTTCTCTCGCGGGCCCCGCGTGTTTGAGACCCCGGCCCTAGATGTATCCCATGTCTACAGCTACTGTGTTGTCTGTCTTGACTAGATTGTAAGCTCTGATGAGCAGGGACCGTTTTTTTACATGTGTCTGTGCAGCGCTGCATACGTCAGCATTGAGAGACCCTGTATGTTTTTGTGTATCAAGTCTCAGTATGCTGAGGTGGCTGTGTATAGTATGCACAGCACACACAGTGCCCAGGATAGATAGAAGGTGCAATATACCCCTGTGGGAGTAGTAAACTAGTGCTATAATTAAAATGGCAGACAGCTACCTGGTCCTACCTAAGTCAGGAGGACAGGCAATTGTTCTAGTCACTTTCTTCTGGTTTCTGCTGTCTTCTGCTAATTCTCCATTGCCTGCTGTCCATTTGTCCTTTCTTCTAGATTTTTTCCATTTTCTCTTAATCTGCTTTAACATACTGATCTTTCTCCTTTTGCTCTTTCCATTTCTTTCTTTATTCCTTTATCATCCAATCAAATTTCACCCTTCCATCCTCAGTCCCCACTTACTCTGCCAATACCCGGCCACTCGTAGATTTTTCTTCCCTCCCCACACAAAATATCTTTTCCCCCTCCATCCTCATTCTCCCAGCCCCAGCCCCTTTTAGTCCTCCCCCAACATCAACTCCCTTCTAGTTCCAGCCCCACTCAGCATCCATTCCCTTCTAGTTCCATTCTCCCACCCCCCGCATCATCTCATTTCCAGTCCTAGCCCCCCTCCAATCAGCTCATTTCCAGTTCTATTCCAGCCCCCATCAGCCCATTTCAGTCCAAGCTCCCCCCATCAACCCATTTGCAATTCTAGCCCCGCCATCAGCCATTTGCAATCCCAGCCCCCCATCAGCCAATTCCAATCCTATTCCAGCCCCACATCAGCCCATTTCCAGTCCATGCTTCCTCACACTCGGCTCATTTCCAGTCCTATCCCCCCTCCAATCAGCTCATTTCCAGTCCTATTCCAGCTCCCATCATCCCATTTCCAGTCCAAGCTTCCCATCAGCCCATTTGCAATCCTAGCCCCCCATCAGCCAATGCCAATCCTATTCCAGCCCATCAGCCCATTTCCAGTCTAGGTTCCCCCACACTCAGCCCATTTCCAGTCCAAGCCCCGACCATCAGCTCATTTCCAGTCCTAGTCCCCCCAATCAGCCCATGGCCAGTTCTGTCCAGCCCCCATCAGCCCATTTCCAGTCCAAGCTCCTCCCATCAGCCCATTTGCAATCTTAGCCCCCCCCATCAGCCATTTCCAATACTAGCCCCCCATCAGCCCATTTCCAGTCCAAGCTCCCCCACTCTCACCCCATTTCTAGTCCAAGCCCCCGCTCCCATCAGCTCATTTCCAGTCCTATTCCAGCTCCCATCATCCCATTTCCAGTCCAAGCTCTCCCCATCAGCCCATTTGCAATCCTAGCCCCCCATCAGCCATTTCCAAAACTAGCCCCCCCATTGGACATTTCCAATCCTATTCCAGAACCACATCAGCCCATTTCCAGTCCAAGCTCCCCCACACTCAGTCCATTTCCTTCTACCCCCCCCCAAAAGCCCATTTCCAGTCCTCCCCATCAGTTCATTTGCAATCCTATCCCCCCCCCACCTACTCAGCTATTTTCAATTTTAGGCCTTTCCACTCAGCCCATTTCAAATCTTAGGCCCCCCCCAGTCCATTTCTATCCCAGGCCCCCCCCCTCCCTCCCTGAAGAGCCCCGCAGCAGGCTTTAGAGGCCCCGGCTCATCTCCCTATAACGGCTTGCAGCTCCCTGCAGGCTCAGCAGCAGCTCCTTACATATACTATGTTACAGCCACCAAAGTGAAGAGTGTTGTTTCCCTCTACTTCGGCAGCTGTGTTGTAATATAGATCGCTGGCGCACTGGAGATCAAAGGACATTTCCAGTGTTCTGGCACTCAGCGGTCTACATTACAACACAGCTGCCAAAGTGAAGGAAAACAACCACTTCGGTGGCTGTAAAGAGCTGTTGCTGCTGGGAGCCGCAAGCCACTATATGGAGGTGAGCTGAGAGTGTGCAGGATGTTGTTGGTGCGGGGCCCCCTGAAGCGCAGGGCCCTGTGGAAACAACATTCTTGCAGAATGGACAGGCCGGCCTTGCCCAGTTCGTGTTGGAGAATATCTTGAAATTGGATAATATCTAAAAATTAGACATGAATAATTCTGAAATATTTCACCTATGTTGACTGTGGAAGTTAAATATTACTAGCTCAATGTCCAATGAGGAGACATCTAGGGCCCAATATTCACTTGCGATGGCTATGTGCCTCTAAAGCCACCGCCAAACTTTAACCCCGGATATTCAATCCGGGGCCATATCTGGCCACCAGCATTGAATATCCAGGGTCGCCACACAATCCCACATGGTGCAGAAGCTAACAGTGTAGTGGCGATATTCAGCTGCTGCCCAGTTAGCTCTGGCAGCGAAAGGACAGCTTTTGCTGTGCCTAACTTTTGGCGCTGAGGGATAACTGGGCAGTAGTTGAATAATCGCTGCTGCACAGTTATCCCAGGGTACTGCCTCTGGAATGCCCCCGACACACTCCAATGCTAAGCAGTAAGCATCGGGGCATATAGCAGCATCACTCTGGGAAATTCAGCGGCACTGTGATAGTGCTACTGGATATCCCACTTGGAGGCATTTATATAGTTTGCAGCTCTGTAAACCATGTAAATGCCTTTGAATATCGGGCTCCTAATGCAGAGACAGAAGTAAGCCACAACAGATACGAGATAGATATTGTTGATGACAGTACCAGTATACCTCTGGTTTCTGATTTGCCGTTAAATCACAGAAGAATCCAAGCACACAGGGAGGGTTTCAAATAAAAAGGCACATTTGGGAGGAAGTGACGTCACCGAATCTGATGGCGGTATGAGGCGACCGCTCTGGGCTCACCCTGCCTTTTAAAACAATAAAAAATCCTCCAAACCTTAAATTTCCACTAACCTAGGGTGGCAGAGTGCCCCAGGATCCTGCAAGTGGAGGAACGGGGGTGAGAGGCTGCGCGGCAGCAATAAACAAGTGGGGAGAGCAGGCGGCGGTGGCGGCAAGTAAGGCAAGCTGCAGGAGAGTGAGCCACGCGATCCACGTGCCGAAGTGGCAGCACAATGAAGAAATCCAAAGGGCTGCATCGGAGGGCACGCTGTGGGAGAGCGGGTGCAGACTGGTAGAGAATAGCGGACAGCGAGGGAGCCCAAAATTGACAAGTCATCTGCAGGGAAGTGGTGTGAATGAAGATCAGCGTCTCTGTGGCAAGCAAGTTGATGGGGTGAAACAGAGGAGAGCACGGTGGAAGCAAAGCAGGCAGGACAAAGAAGAGGAGCAATATCAGAGCCGGTGGGGCGGAAATCAGCAGTTCCGGCAGAGTCCCAAAGGGGAATCTGAGACCGCATGGCAAGGAAGATGGCTGCGAGAGCGGGAACAGCATCTGCCTGCGTTTGAGTGGGGAGTGAGAACATCGTCAGAGAGCTGACGACAATGGAAGCAGAAAGTGGTGAAGTAGGAGGTGGGGTTGACAAGGCGCCTTGAATCCATCAGAGGTACAGGGGGCACTGAAGGACTAATCGTATCACGGGGTTTGTATTGAAGCTTACCAATTGTGTTTGGGGAAGAGGGAGAAGGCGCATAGGGAAGTGATCTGTGCTGTGCATCATGACCACGAGACGGAAAATGATGGATCTGCGAGAATATGCATACCAGAGTGGGGGAGTAGGTGTAAGTGAGCAGACTGCTTCGGAGACTAAAAATAAGAAAGGTGAGCAACAGGAGCCAGCAGAGGGGGTCTACCAACAAGAGTGCGGCTGAGTAAGGAAAGGAACCATAAAAGGGTATATCCAGAACTGAGCTAAGAGAATGGTTTACTGAAATAAAGCAGAAGGTGCAGGCTGTGAAGATGGAGCTCAGTGATGATCTCGGGAATTTGAAGGAGGAAATAGCGGAATTGACACATACAGCAGGGGATCACGAAAATCGACTGCAAAGCCTGGAACATCAACAGGAGGAGCAACAACAAGAATTACAGGGAGAAAAGCGAAAGCAGGCGAAGATGCAAAATAAATTGGAAGACTTGGAGAATAGATCCCGGTGGAATAACCTGAGGATTCACGGAGTACCGGAAGAGAAGGAATTTACAGATAGTGGGAAAGTGGCTGCTTCAATATGTTCAGAGATCCTCAGAGTGGGAGGCGAGGAAGTGGCTCCGGCAGAGATAGCACTGGACAGAGCACATAGAGCGCTGGGAGTGGTGAGAGTGAACAGACCGAGAGATATTATCTGCTTTACTGGATATACAATGAAGGACAAGGCTGCTTCAACAATAAGGAGACATGGAGCTTTTACTTGGCAAGGCTATCCTATAACTATATTTGAGGATTTGTCTAGTGGCACACTGCAGCGACGGAGAGATATGCAGCCTATTACGCAGGCATTGAGAAGTGGGGAAATTAAATATCAATAGCTGCATCCTTTTTGCCTGTCTTTTACCATAAAAGGAAAGCAGTGGAGAGTACAAACTGTTGAGGAGGCGAAAGCAGCACTATAAGCAGCAGGGATGAGAGCTGTGAAAACTGCAGGCCATAGTGAATTGAGCCAAGCAGGGATGGAGAGGACACTAAGTAGAGAAGCTGTGAATCTCCCAGAGAGGAGTAGAGAGAACAAAGACAGGGCTAAGAGATGAGTAGCGTGCGGATGGTACCATTGAAAAAAGGCAGAGAAAGCGGCAAAGATGAACTGAGAAACAGTGATGCGGACAAATGTATAAAACAGACGAAGAGGATAATATATATAAGGATCTAAGGGGTGAAATGTTAAATGTTGTAGATATAATGATGTTAAATATGGAGTGGGAAAGGTGGGGGGGGGACAGAGAGGAGGATAGGTGGGAGCAGATGGGGGAGAGACAAGGTAAGAGCGGGGAGGAAGGGCGGGTGGGGGGAGTAGGGGACACACTACTCCAAGTACTACTGGATAAGGAGGGGGGGAATAGAGGGAGGGCGAGAGGGTGGGGAGGGGTAAAGGGAAATGGAGTGTAAAGCGGGGGGGGGGGGTAGGGGGTAACAGGAGAGGAGTTTGGGGGGAGCGTGAGGAAGGAGGGGTAGGTAAGGGGAGGCGAGGGGAGTTGTGGTGTGTGAAATTCAAACAACTAAGGATTACCACAATTAATGTGAAGAGGTTAAGAACGTGACAGAAAAGACGGTTGTTGGAGAGGGAGGGAGGGCGCATACATGATGATATATTTTGTGTGCAGGAAACACATCTAAGAGTGGGACAGGAATACTTCCTAACCTCCAAAAGATATCCAAAGGTGGTGTTGGCGGGGCAGCGGGCGAACCCTTGGAAGGGAGGGGTGGGAATTTTGGTGGGGGAGGCGCATAGGCATTCCATAACTGGGGAGGCGAGAGGGAAAGAAGGGAGATGAGTGGGGGTGAAGCTGAGAGTGGGGGTGGAAGAGGTGTGGGTGGTTAGTGTATATGGTCCCAATGAGGGGCAAGGGGAGGCATTGGATAAAATGACAAAGGAGCTGGAAGAGCTGAGGGAAAAGCATTTAATAGTGGGGGGGGGGGGTGGAATTTTAATCTTACTAGTAATCTAAGGCTAGATAATAGTGGGGGGTAGGGAAGTGGGGGGAAGGAGGATAGATTGAGTCTGAGGAGGATGCAGGAGAGGTTGGGGGTGATTGATTTATGGAGATCCAGGCATCCGGGAGAGTGCAAATACACCTTTTATTCGCAGGTGCATGGCTCATACAGTCGGTTGGATATGATCGGGGAGGGGGGGGAACACCCATGGGCTTTAAGAGCAAAGGAGGTGGAGCATGGGGAAATCACTTGGACAGATCATGCCCCAGTTAGTGTACTTTTTGATTTAGGGGAGGAGGAGGAGGGGTTGATGTTTTGGAAATGATTCCTTGTTGGAAGATGAGGGGAACATAGGGGAGATGAGGGAGGTGATAAAGGAATTTAATGAGGCAGGGGAAGTCCAGCTGAAGACCCTTTGGGATGGAAAGAGTAGTTACTCACCTGTAACAGGTGTTCTCCAGGAGCAGCAGGAATCAGTCCTCACATATGGGTGACGTCGGCGCCGACGGAGCCCTCGTGCGGAGCATTTCCCCAGCTTTCAAAGAAAGCCTTTGGGAATTGCAGCGCGCATGCGCGGTCCCCTTCCCGCCCAAGGGTGCCATCTTGCTCAGTCTGATGACATAGCTAAAAGACAGCAAAAAATTAGCAAAAACTAAATCATAGGACTGCAACTCCAAGGGGAGGAGGGAGGGTTGTGAGGACTGATTCCTGCTGCTCCTGGAGAACACCTGTTACAGGTGAGTAACTACTCTTTCTCCAGGACCAAGCAGGAAGTCAGTCCTCACATATGGGACTCCCCAGCTTAAGGCTACCGGAGACCTCAAGCTGAAAAAATGAGCTCCCTCTAGCTCAGCAGCACGTAAAGAAGGAATCTTCTCTGAGAACGCTCCCGACCGGTAGCCCAACACCAGGGTCATCAGCACTTCAGAATGTGGAGGGGTTTGAAAACCCACTTCAAGAACCAGATTCGGAAGATGAAGCCACCATCGCAGAGAGGAGACGAGCAGGTCGGATATTCTCACTGAGTCCGCCAGGCTCCCTGTGGCCTGATGCCACTGAGTGCGAAGGCTCCACTGAGCAGGCCGCATGTGCAGGCGGGCATTGGGGGTTACATGAACCGTGGAAGCCATATGGCCGAGGAGTCTCAGGAATTGCCTGGCAGAGACCAGGGAATTACTGTGAAACTGCCTGGCTAGATCCATCAACCTGTGGGCTCTGTCCACTGGCAGAAAAGCCTTCGCCTGAAGAGTGCCTAGCCTGGCTCCTATGAATTCCAAGTTCTGGGACGGGAGCAAAGTGGACTTTGCGAAATTTATGACAAACCCCAAGTGCTGAAGTAGAGCCACCGTGCGAAGGGTGGCTTGACTGGCCTCCTGGGAAGACTGGCCCCTTATGAGCCCGTCGTCCAGGTATGGAAACACAAAGAGACCTTGAAGCCTCAGGTAGGCCGCTACCACCGCCAGGCACTTGGTGAACACCCTGGGAGCGGAGGATAGGGCAAAGGGAAGTACTCTGTACTGGTAGTGGTTTCCCCCCACAACAAATCTAAGATATTGTCTGTGGTCTGGATGAATAAGGATGTGAGTATAAGCATCCTTTAGATCTAAAGAGCATAGCCAATCTCCCTGCTGGAGGTAGGGCAGCAGGATTCCAAGGGTAAGCATCTTGAACTTTTCCCTCTCCAGGAACTTGTTGAGGTTGCGCAAGTCTAGGATGGGTCTGAGGCCTCCTGTTCTTTTTGGTACCAGAAAGTACCTGGAATAGAAGCTGTGACCTCTCAGGTGGTGGGGCACCGGTTCCACAGCCTGGTCCTGTAGCAGACTTGCTAACTCCTGAAGGAGTAGGTCCCTGTGCAGAGGGAGTCTTGGAGGCTCCCCTGGAAAATAGGAGGGAGGTACCTGGTGAAAATGGAGAAGATAGCCCTTTTGGACTATATGGAGCACCCAGGTATCTGATGTGACGGCTGACCACCTGTGGGCAAACTGGGCCAGCCGGCCTCCTGTGCTGATGTGAGCCAGCTGAGGAGAAGAGGCTATGCTTGCTGAGTCAAAAAACCCCACCCTGCTGAGCAGGGGCCGGTGTTGGTGGCTTGGGGGTCTTCTGCCTACGGGGCCCATGACCCTGCCCCTTGGCCTGCTGACCCTGTTGGGGAGCTGCAGAGGCCTGATAATGAGGGTATTGTTTATAGGCAGATGACTTCCTCGGATAAAAGGTCTTTTTTCCCGAGCTCTTCTTTTTCTGATTAGGGGCAGAGGTTTTCCTGGACAGCCTAGTCCTGGTCAGAGTCTCGGTCTCGAGTTCTGCAGCCTTTTCAGCCATGGGCTTGCCAAAGAGGTTTTCACCTCGGCAGGGGACATTGACCAACTTGTCCTGCACCCATGGCTCAAGGCCGGATGACTGTAGCCAAGCCTGTCGGCGGGCACCGATACCGGCCCCGGCTACTCGGGCCGAAGCCTCGAAGCCATCGTAGGCTGCTCGAGAGATAAACTTCGAGCACTCTTGAATACCAGTGTACAAGGCTTGGAACCGCTGCAAAGGTTCCTCGGAGAGACCAGCAGAGAACCCGGCAATCTCCTTTGCCAGGTCTCGGAGATACATGCCCATGTAGAGCTGGTAAGTCTGAACCAGTCAGAAACCGTGGCAGGAGGTTCAAACGTAACCTTTATTGATCCACGGATAAGGTGCGCCAAACCCTACACAGGCCGTGTTTCGTACACCACTTCCTCAGGGGTTATAGGCTCACTACAAAATATACATACATGTAAAACCAACAGCAAACAGAAATCGTTGTGTAAACATGAATACAAAAAGACAAATCATGTTATACCACATTAAATAAAATAACTGAGATAAATCATTAAAAAATATTAAAATGAACTATAGAAAATAATTAAAAAACTTTAATAATAAACAAATAACAATAAATAAATTAAACATTAATTAAAAACGAGGTCCGGGTACGGGTGGGATCAGCGAAGATTCGTTCCCGCTGATGCCGCCGACTCCTTAACGAAAAATAACAGAAGGACTCGCAACGGCGTCGCGAGTCCGGGCAGGAAAAGGACCGGCGTCGAACCGACCGAGAAAAAAGAGATAAATCACGAAAAAATCAACTTTTCAGCGGGGACAAGACGGGCACGTCTGTAGGGCTCCGCGGAAAAAAGAAGACTGGCTAAGATGGCACCCTTGGGCAGGAAGGGGACCGCGCATGCGCGCTGCAATTCCCAAAGGCTTTCTTTGAAAGCTGGGGAAAATTGCTCCGCGAGGGCTCCGTCGGCGCCGACGTCACCCATATGTGAGGACTGACTTCCTGCTTGGTCCTGGAGAAACACTCATAATGCGATAACTCACTTAATAAAAATATAAAAAATTTTCACATTAAGAATATATATAGTAGTATTAATAATAACGATAATAACGACAATAAAAATGAAATATAATAATAAAACAACTTAAAAAAATAGATGTATCAACTATGTATATATTTTTTTTTCATAAGGCCTTTCTTAATTATAACCACAAGAACAAAAGAAAACGGAGAAAAACGGAGAAAAGGAGGACTTAAGGAACAAAATGATATAAATTGTTAATGCCAATGTCCAAAATAAAACTAAAAATAAAGATTAAAAAATATATATAAGAATTAAAATAAAAATAAAAATTAAACAAATATGTAAAAAATAACTTAAAAATAATTAAGATAATAAATAAATAAATAAAAATATAAAAAATATTTATAAAAAATAATAAATATATATGCATATATACAATAAATATACAATAAAATTATATTATAAAAAAACATTAAAACAAAATAACACAATAGGAAATTGTATAAACATAATAACAGAAGTTATTAAATATTACTAAAATAAAATTTAGCATAACCATAAAAATTAAAAAAGTTTAAAATAATAATACAACCTACCACTGCACCAAGCCAATTTCAGAAAAAACCTTTTGCTGAGCAGAGGCACGGATCCCACCTGCCTCTGGTGCGCGATGCACTTATGATTGTATGTGAAAAAAACTAAACAAATAAATAAACAAATAAAATCAATAAATAATTTAGACATTGGCAAAGATAACAAAGGATAAAATTTATCTTTCAGAGGAATCATAAACATGAGGAGCATCATAACATTGGGAGAGACCAGTGTTCCACTAACTAGATCATATACAAACCATTATGTGCTGTGATTCAAAAACCTATATTTTGATGTCCTTAAAAAACTGTGATTGTGAAATGAAAGGTGTAAAATGTGTCCTAATTTAATGCTGTACTAATTTTCTAAATTTGAACCAAAAACGGAGGTTTTACCAAAACGACTTATTTTAAATCATGCAAAGCGCTATTGGCATGTCGCCAGCACTGTAAAACCCAAAACCAAATAGGAGGAGAAGAAAATAATAAAGCGTTCGTCATCCTTATACTATATTTATTGAAGGCTAACTTATATTAATATTGTTGGCACTAAGTACTACTAGAATAAAAGTATATGTGTAAATTGACTTCTGCTGTGAAGAGTACAAGACCGTGAAATTAAAGGCGAAGTGCAATAAAAAACAGATGAATGTCAGAAGCCAACTGCTCTCGTACATTTCTCAAATATTCAGGCAAAAACAAAATGTTAAACCTGCTCAATGTTGTAGAATCCTTGTTCTTACGACTAAGTACTACTAGAATGAAAATATGTATGAAATTGACTTCTACTGTAAAGAATACAGGACCGTGAAAACAACCGCAGGGTGCAGTAAAAAACAAGTAAAAGTCAGAAGCCAAATGCTCTCATATATTTCTCAAATATTCAAGCAGAACAAAATGTTAAACCTGCTCAAACTGGTAGAATCATTCTTTTTGCAACAAGAAGAAAATGAAGAGAAAATATGAGTTTGATGAAAATCAAAAACTGTGTATACCGGAGACAAGAAGTGACTGACCGCCATCTACTTATAGCATAATTATAGATGTTAATGAAAACGTTTGCTTGCCCCGTATACCCGTTGTTCGTAGGGAAACAGTGAGAATCAAAAAACACTCTTGAACAAATGTAGGATACCCCTGTAACCCATAAAAATGCCGCATCTGATAAAAATTATCCAACCTGAGAATCACTCAATACCGCCGTGAAACGGGCACCACGCGCTAAAATTGACATCGCCATCAACTGCACATACGTGCTTCTTTTAAAGCGCCGTTTTTGGCGGGAGACAAAGACATTCAAAACCCAGACTGTCACCATATTAGAAGTACCGTTAAAAATTTTTGCTACAACAAATAGTATCTGAATTTCTTTGAAAAAAATTTTAAAAACGGAAGATGGCATGTGAATAACAATAACAGTAATAATGAAACATGAAATGATTAAAACTCACAAAATTTTTTTTACCGGAGACAGTGAGCGACGGACCGCCGCACACTAACATAGATGTAAATGTGAAATGAAACGCGTACTAGCCACGTGTATATATTGTTTTTAAGAGACCAAACAAAATTTATAACGCATTAACAAATGTGAGACACCCCTGTAGTCCCTAAGAACATACCACATGTGATAGATGATCCGAACTTGAAAATCACTTGATACCACCATGAAGCCAGGCACCTCGCACTGATTATAGCATCGCAGTCAACTGCACATGCGTGCTCCTTTTAAAGCGCTATTTTTGGCGGGAAGAAGGCATTTAAAATCCAACCTGTCGGCTCTTTGTTGTTTAAGAAATTTGTGCTGCCACAGAAAATGTTAGTTTCTAAAATCAGGGGATGACATATGAATAAAAATAAAAATATAAATAATAATATTATGGAACCCAGCACTGATTATGGCATTGCAGTCAACTGCACATACTGGTTTAAAAGCGCCATTTTTGGCGGGGAGAAGGCATTCAACACTCAACCTGTCAGGTCTTTTAAGAGATTTGTGCTGCCACAAAAAAATGTTGTAATTTCTGAAATCAGGGGATGACATATGAATAAAATTATAAATAATAATATTATGGAACCCTAAAGACAACAACTAAAACAAAATGACTAATTCAATTATTAACTAATTAAAATATAATATAAATATACTTAAAAAATGTTTAATTAAATAATCAAAAATAAAAATTATTAAAAATAATAATAATAATAATACTTAAAAAATATATTTAATGAAAATTACTTTATGAAAAACTGTTAAACCCAAACCGAAGATACGGGTCCATTGGATGTTGGAAGGTCTGTCAGACGTTGCTTGTTGGAAAATTTGAGGGAACAACACTATATACCTAACCCAACTTACAGAAACACCGATAAATCTTGATCCATGTTTAATCCATGTGGTACCATGGAATTTAGCAAGAAAATGTATTTTTGTTCTAACCGGGCTGTAGTTTTGACTAAATCTCCCCCTCTCCAGTTCAATTGTATCTTTTTCAAAACAAAAAATTTTATATCAGCCAAAGTGTGTCCCATATCTAGCCAATGCTGTACAATTGGTTTATCAGTTAATTTCCCAAAGGCTTTCATGGAAAGCTGGGGAAATGCTCCGCTGGGGCTTCATCGGCGTCGATGACACCCATAAGTGAGGACTGACTTCCTGCTTGGTCCTGGAGAAAGACAATTAGCAGGTAAGGTCTAATTTCTTCTTCCTCATCATCTCTCTGGGCTGGTCCAGGCACTTGAGGGAAGTACCCGAGCAGTAACTACCCCTGGGAGGGCCCCACTTGACCCGCTATAATGACCGCCTCCCCTACATTCGCATCCTGCCTGGCCTGAACATCCAATCTATAATGCTTTGAAAAAGTGTGCAGCGAGGACCAAGTGGCCACCCGACAAATATCCACCGGCGGAATCAAGGCTAGCTCAGCCCAAGACGCCCCCTGGCTACGCATGGAATGGGCCCGCAAACGCTCTGGCGGAGCCTTCCCGCTGGCCTGATAAGCTGCCGCTACGGCACATTTAACCCAGTGCGCGATGGAAGCCTTGGAGGCTGCCTCTCCCTTTCTTGGACCTCCAAACAACACAAAGAGCCTATCGGACCTGCGAAACGGCTTAGTCCGTCGAAGGTAGCGTTTAAGAACTCTACCCAAGTCCAACTTCCGGAGAACAGCATCGATGGGTTCCTCACCTAGATCTCTAAAAGTAGGCAGACAAACCGTCTGATTGACATGAAAACTCGACACCACTTTCGGCAGGAAGGAAGGAACTGGACGCAACACCACCTTTTCCCGCAGGAACTGGAGATAAGGTTCTCTGCATGATAGCGCTTGCAGATCCGACACTCTCCTCGCCGAACACAACGCCACGAAGAAGACGGTCTTCCAGGAGAGCTCCTTCAGAGAAACCTCGCTCGCTGGCTCAAAAGGAGGCTTCGCCAAAGCTTCCAGAACCAAATTGAGATCCCAGGGAGGAACTACAGAACACACTGGAGGACGCATGTTTTTAACCGCCCTCAAGAACCGAAGAATATCCGGATGCTCTGAGAGAAGACGGCCCTGTATCCGACCTCGAAAACACGCTAGCGCTGCTAACTGAACCCGAAGAGTGGCGAGGGACAAGCTCTTATCCAAACCAACCTGAAAAAAAGACAAAATGTCCGGCACGAGAGCCTTGATCGGGCGAAGACCTCGTCCCCCGCACCAGCGTTCATAGATCTGCCACACGTGAACATACGCAATGGACGTGGAAGGTCGTCGAGCTCTGAGAAGGGTGTCAATGACCGGCCGAGAATAACCTCTCCGTTTCAACCTTTACCGCTCAAGAGCCAAGCCTTAAGCGAGAAGCAATCCACGTCTGGCATAAGCAGCGGACCCTGACTCAAGAGGTTTGCCCGCGCTGGCAACCGCCACGGCTGGTCTGCCAACAGACGGACCAGGTCCGCATACCACGGACTCCTGGGCCAATCCGGAGCCACTAGAAGTACCCGACCGCCGTGATGTTCTATGCATCGAAGAACTCGCCCTATCAGAGGCCAAGGTGGAAACACATATAGCAGACCCTCGGATGGCCACGGTTGAGCCAGAGCATCGAGCCCCTCGGACATCCGCTCGTGGCGCCTGCTGAAAAACCAGCCCGCCTTGACATTGTTGAATGTAGCCATCAGGTCCATGACAGGTTCTCCCCAACGGCGGACTAGATCTTGAAACACTGCCGCGTTCAACTCCCATTCTCCTGGATTGACCGCTTGAAGACTGAGATAGTCGGCCTGTACGTTGTCTCGGCCCGCGACATGCGCCGCCAGCAGATGGCCTTCCGCCCAGCTCATCAACAGCTGACTCTCCTGCAACAGTGCTGTACTGCCGGTCCCCCCTTGGCGATTGATATACTCTACCGTTACCGAGTTGTCGGAGAAAACTCTCACCGCCTTCCCTTCGACGAGATGGCGAAGCTCGAGGAGCGCCAGGCGCACCGTCCAGAGCTCCAACAGATGGAGCAAACCGACTCCTCCGGCGACCACACACCTTGAACGAACTGAGCCTGACAATGCGCCCCCCAGCCCGCTAGGCTGGCGTCTGTCGTTAGGAGTAACCAGTCCAGCTGACGCAGAGGCATCCCTGCCCGGAGATGACAGGGATCCAACCACCAAAGAAGGCTGTCGCACACTTCCTGCAACTGAGGGAGCCTGCAGCTCAGTGGATGAGACTGCGAAGACCACCTCGTCAGCAACGCGTGCTGCAGCGGCCGCATATGCGCTCGAGCCCAGGGAACCAAATCCAGAGTCGCCGCCATGGAGCCGAGAAGCTGTAAGTAACGCCACGCCGATGGCGCCTTGAGACGCAAAAACGCCGCTACCTGAGCTACAATCTTCTGTATCCTGCTCTACGGCAAGAACACCGCTCCGACCTCCGTGTCGAACAGAGCCCCCAGATAAAGAAGTCTGCGAACCGGTCATAACTGACTCTTTGCTAGGTTTATCACCCAGCCCATCTATTCCAGTAGGCTGATCACCCGCGCTGTTGCCACTTCCGACTCGGCAACCGACGGCACCCGAATCAACCAATCGTTGAGATACGGATGCACTAACACTCCCTCTCGCCGCAAAGCCGCTGCCACCACCATCATCACCTTTGTGAAGGCTCGTGGAGCCGTGGCCAAGCCAAACGGCAACGCTTTGAATTGGAAGTGACCCATGGGTACCGCAAAATGCAAAAAAGCGTAGTTACTCACCTGTAACAGGTGTTCTCCAGGAGCAGCAGGAATCAGTCCTCACTTATGGGTGACGTCGGCGCCGACGGAGCCCTCGCGGAGCAATTTTCCCCAGCTTTCAAAGAAAGCCTTTGGGAATTGCAGCGCGCATGCGCGGTCGTCTTCCCGCCCGAAGGTGCCATCTTAGCCAGTCAGATGACATAGCTAAAAAAGACAGCATAAAATTTGCAAAAAGAACATAAGCAGACGATTGCAACTCCAAGGGGAGGAGGGAGGGTAGTGAGGACTGATTCCTGCTGCTCCTGGAGAACACCTGTTACAGGTGAGTAACTACGCTTTCTCCAGGACCAAGCAGGAAGTCAGTCCTCACTTATGGGACTCCCAAGCTCAAGGCTACCGGAGACCCTAAGCACAAAAATGAGCTCCCTCTAGCTCAGCAGCACAGAAGGAAAGAATCTTCGCTGAATTATCACCCACCGGTAGCCCACATCCGGGATGGAGGGTAGGAGTTGCTCAGACCTCAAAGAGATTACGGAGGACTGCCTGTCCGAAAGCACTGTCCCTGCGGGACTCCCTCTCGAGACAGTAATGGACCGCAAAAGTCTGGCTCGAAGACCAAGTAGCGGCCCGGCAGATGTCTGCCAGCGGAACAGAGCGGAGGTAAGCCACTGACGTGGCCTTTGCCCGAACGCAATGAGCCGTGACTCGACTTTCCAAGGCGAGTCCGGCTGCCCCATAAGCCCAAGAGATACAGTCCGCAACCCAGATGGACAGAGTACGCTTGGAGACCGGGAGCCCCAATTTATTGGGGTCAAAAGACACAAAAAGCTGAGCAGCTTTACGGTGCTCCCGCGTACGGTCAAGGTAGAAGTTCAATGCCCTTCTACAGTCCAGGGTATGGAGGACCGTCTCAGCTCGGCTGGAGTGTGGTCTGGGAAAGAAGGTCGGAAGTACCACCTCCTGATTCATGTGAAAAGGGGAGACCACTTTAGGCAGAAACTTTGGGTGAGTCCGTAGGACTACCCTATTCTTGTAGAAGCGAGTGTAGGGGGGATCAGACACGAGGGCCTGCAATTCACTTACGCGCCTAGCGGAAGTGAGGGCTATCAAGAACAGAGTTTTCCAAGACAGAAAACGGAGAGAACATGTAGCCATAGGTTCAAAAGGCGGACAGGTGATCCGCTGCAAAACCACATTCAGGTCCCAGTCCGGCGCTGGCGGGCGTAGAGGTGGTTTAAGTAGAAGGAGACCTCGGAGAAACCTCGCTACGAGAGGGTCGTTGGAGAGAGGTCTGCCGTCCACCGGCACATAATGTGCTGAAAGAGCACTGAGGTGAACTTTGACGGAGTTGGACTTAAGTCCCAGATTAGAGAGGTGTAGCAAGTACTGTAAGATCACCGACACCGGGCAGGAGAAGGGATCCTGAGACTGTTGGGAACCCCAGATTGCAAAGCGACGCCATTTAAGGGCGTAGCATTTGCGGGTAGAAGGCCGTCGCGAAGCCAAGACGACCTCCTCCACCTCCGCCGGCAAGAGAAGAGGAGCGAGGACTACCCTTTCAGCAGCCAGGCCATGAGGTTGAGAGACCTGAGGTTGGGGTGCAGTAGGGACCCCTGATCCTGAGTGAGGAGATCCGGTTGTACCCCCAGAGGGATTGGATCCTCCACCGCCAGTTGCAGCAGGAGCGGAAACCACGGTTGCCTGGGCCAGCGAGGGGCAACCAGGATCATGAAGGCTTTGTCTCGGAGAACCTTGAAAAGAGTCCGAGAGACTAACGGGATGGGAGGGAAAGCGTACAGAAGGCTCCCCGACCATGAGATCAGAAAGGCGTCCGCCGCAACCCGAAGGGGGTGTGGCTGACGAGAGCAGAAGCGAGGAAGCTGCCGGTTGTGAGGACTGGCAAAGAGATCCACCGTGGGGAGGCCCCACCTGAGGAAGAGCTTCTGAACGATCAAGGGATCCAGACGCCACTCGTGCGGCTGGAGGACCCTGCTGAGTTTGTCCGCCAGGCAATTTTCTTGGCCCGGGAGATAAACTGCCTTGAGGAGAATGCCGTGACTGACGGCCCAAGAGCAGAGCTTCTGTGCCTCCCGGCAGAGGAGGAAGGAGCCCGTGCCCCCCTGCTTGTTCACGTAGAACATGGCAACTTGATTGTCCGTCTGGACAAGGACGGACTGTTGGGAGGTCAGGTGGGAGAAGGCCTTGAGAGCTAGGCGGATCGCCCTGAGCTCCAGGAAGTTGATCTGCTGAGCAGACTCCCACGTGGTCCAGAGGCCCTGAGTACGTGCCTCTTGGCAATGTGCTCCCCAGCCCAGGAGGGATGCATCGGTGGTCAGCACCCGGGTCGGCTGAGGTGACTGGAAAGGCATTCCGAATATCAGGTTCGGCTGCCGGAGCCACCACCGGAGAGACGAGAGCAGCGGCTCGGAGACGCGCACTAGGTCTGCCAGGCCGCCTGTGGCTTGTCGCCACTGCTGGCGGAGACACCATTGAGCAGACCGCATGTTCAGGCGGGCATTGGGGGTCACATGGACGGTGGAAGCCATATGGCCGAGCAGTCTCAGGAAGCGCCTGGCGGAGACCAGGGGCTGGCTGCGAAAGCGGTCGGCTAGGTCCATGAGCCGTTGAGCCCTGTCGAGCGGTAGGTACGCTCGTGCCCGAGGAGTGTGCAGCCTTGCGCCGATGAACTCGAGATCCTGTGAGGGGAGCAAAGTGGACTTTGCGAAGTTTATGACAAAGCCCAAGTGCTGCAGCAGAGTCACCGTGCGGCACGTGGCGTTGGTGACCTCCTGAGCGGACGCTGCTCTGATGAGCCAGTCGTCGAGGTACGGAAAGACATAGAGGCCGTGAAGCCGGAGATGGGCCGCCACGACCGCGAGACATTTTGTGAAGACTCGCGGTGCGGAGGATAGGCCAAAGGGCAGTACTCTGTACTGGTAATGATTTCCTGCCACCACAAACCTTAGGTATTGGCGGTGGCTTGGGCGGATGAGGATGTGCGTGTAGGCATCCTTTAGATCCAAGGAGCATAGCCAATCTCCCTGCTGGAGGTAGGGCAGAAGGATTCCAAGGGTAAGCATTTTGAACTTCTCCCGCACAAGGAACTTGTTGAGGTTGCGCAAGTCCAGGATGGGTCTGAGGCCCCCTGTTCTCTTTGGTATCAGAAAATACCTTGAATAAAAGCCTTGACCTCTCAGGTGGTGGGGCACCGGTTCCACCGCCTGTTCCTGCAGAAGACCTGCTAACTCCTGAAGGAGCAACTCCCTGTGCAGAGGGGGGCGCGAAGGTTCTCCCGGAAAATAGGAGGGAGGGACCTGATGGAAGTGGAGAAGGTAGCCTTCTCGCACGACCTGAAGTACCCAGGCATCTGCGGTGATGCTGGACCACCTGTGGCCGAAGTGAACCAGCCGGCCTCCGGTGCTGGGAGGAACCAGCGGGGGGGGAGAGGCTATGCTGAGCGAGTCAAAAACCCCCACCCTGCTGAGCAGGGGCTGGTGGTGCAGGCTTGGGGGCTTGCTGCCTACGGGACCCGTTACCCCGTCCCTTGGCCTGCTGGCCCTGTTGGGGAGCTGCAGGGGCCTGATAATGGGGGTACTGTTTGTAGGCAGCCGCCTTCCTCGGGTAAAAGGACTTTTTTCCCGAGCCCTTCTTTTTCTGGGAAGGGGCGGAGGTCTTCCTAGAAAGCCTGGTCCTGGTGAGAGTCTCAGTCTCAATTTGTGCAGCCTTTTCCGCCATGGGCTTGCCAAAGAGGTTTTCGCCTCGGCAGGGGACATCGACCAACTTGTCCTGTACCCAGGGCTCAAGATCCGACGACTGAAGCCAAGCCTGTCGGCGGGCACCGATGCCGGCTGCGGCCACTCTAGCCGAGGCCTCAAAGCCATCATAGGCTGCTCGGGACATGAACTTTGAGCATTCCCGAATGCCCGTGGACAAGGCTAGGAACCTCCGCAAGGGCTCCTCGGAGAGACCAGCGGAGAATCCGGCTAGCTCTTTAGCCAGATCCCGGAGATACATGCCCATGTAGAGCTGGTAAGTCTGGACACGACATGCGAGCATAGAGCCCTGGAAGCACTTCTTGCCAAGGCCATCCAGGTTACGGGCCTCCCTTCCAGGAGGCACCGAGGAGTGCATCTTCTGGCTCTTAAGACGATGCATGGCCGATTCCACTACCATGGAATGGTGTGGCAGCTGTGCCTTCTGAAAGCCAGGGCTCTTGCGGACCCGATAGATAGAATCGACCCGCTTGCTCAGGACCGGCGAGGAGGCCGGACTCTCCCACATGCGGAAGAGTAGTCGTTCCAGCATAGGAGGAACCGGCACAGTAAAGTGCTCCCTCGCGGGAGAGTCATACTGGAGGGCGTCGAGCTCTTCGGCTCGAGGCTCCTCCTCGGGATCCGCAGGGAAGGCCAAAGCCTTGGCCATATCCCTAACGAAGTCCGAGAACCGGGCATCCTCCGGGGGGGACTGCTTCCGAGGCTCGGACCCCGGTGAGTCCGATGGGACACACCGAGTCCGGAAAGAATCAGGTGACTCTTCCTCTTCAGACTCCCAGACCGACTCCGACGAGGACTCGGTGGGGTCGGCCCGGGCAGGGTGCGGCGCCAGCCGCCCCGACGTCGAGGGAGTCGGCGTCGGCGACCTCGGTCCCGAACGGGAGGCCGAGGGTGACCTCGACCGAGGATCGACTCGAGTTCTCATTGACTCGAGGATCGGCTCGGTCTCCGGGGTCGACTTGGACGTCGACGTCCCGGCGGTCGGGGCAGCGGCGCCAGCGAGGCCAGCGAGCAGTGCCCGCTGCTGGTCCATGAAGGCAGACAGTCTGCTCTCCAAGGCCGTCAACCTGAGTCCGAGCTCAGGTGACCCAGCAGCCCCCGACTCGGGCCCCGACGGCGTCGGGCCCGACGTCGGCTGTCGCGGAGGCGAGTCCAGAAGGACTACAGGACTTACCCGGGCAGGCATCTCCGACTCCAGGCGAGGTCGCTTCGGGAGATGTTCCTTCTCCAAGGACCCGGGGCGGCTGTCGGGGCTATGCGACCCGGCCCTCGCGGAGCCAGGAGCGTCCACCGACGCCGCCCTCGCGGGTTTTTCCTTCCGACGATGGTCCCCGGAGGGAGAACCCCGGTCGGAGGAGCTCCGGCGACGGTCCGAGCTGGAGCCCTTTGACATGGAGGCCTCCGACGAGGTCCGGGTACGGCTGGGGTCAGCGAAGATTCTCTCGCGCTGATGCCGCCGACTTCTCAACGCCTTCGAGGACAGTTTGCTGCAGGGCCCACAGATCAGTTCCTCATGATCCGGGCCCAAGCAGCGGAGGCAAAAGTCGTGTGTGTCGGTTAGTGACATATTTCGGTCACACCGACCACACCGCTTAAAGCCACTGGCAGCCATCGGGGGAAAAAGGGCCCCTGCGAGGTCAAAGGACCGGGCTGCCAGGGAAAACGAAAATGAAAGCTGACTAAGTCAGAAAAAACCGAAAAAAAACGCTAGAGGACTCGAGACCGGCGTCGCGAGTCCGGGCGGGAAAACGATCGGCGTCGAACCGAAAGAAAAAAGTATAAAATAAAGAGGAAAATCAACTTTTTCGCGGGGACAAGACGGGGACGTCTGCAGGGCTCCGCGGAAAAAAGAAGACTGGCTAAGATGGCACCTTCGGGCGGGAAGACGACCGCGCATGCGCGCTGCAATTCCCAAAGGCTTTCTTTGAAAGCTGGGGAAAATTGCTCCGCGAGGGCTCCGTCGGCGCCGACGTCACCCATAAGTGAGGACTGACTTCCTGCTTGGTCCTGGAGAACCTCTGATGCTCTGGCTGGATGGGAACATGAAGGTAGGCCTCCGTCAGATCTATGGAGGTAAGCACTTTGGTTGGTTGCACCGAACAAATAACTGACTTTAACCGCTGCGGAAGTGCGGAACCCACAGACAGCGATTCACATGTTTGAGATCCAAGATGGGACGGAAGGAACCCTCCTTTTTCGGCACTACGAAATAAATCGAGTACCGACCGCATCCTAATTGGTCGAGCGTAACCGGCACTACCGCTTGTAGACGCAACAAATGGTGCAGTGTCTCGGCCACCGCCGCTGCTTTTTGCAGCGACCCACATGGCAACGCCACAAAAGCATCTCGTAAAGGTTGAGCCAGTTCAAGTGCATAACCGTCGCGGATAACTTCGAGGACCCAGCGATCTGTCGTTATGGTGGCCCAGTTGGAAAGGAACTGCTGCAAGCGCCCCCTACCGGTACTTCCACCTGGACCAACCTCACATCATTGCGGCTTTTTGTTGGAGTTCGGCGAGGAGGCAAAAAAAACCCTGCCGAACCCCCGCGCCCCTCGAAAGGACTGACCGCGAGAAACGAAACGGCCTCTCTGATAAGGGGAAAAGAGTGATCCCCTGAACCTGAAAAACTCCCGAGAGGGAGCCCTGTGACCACCGCCCGGGCGGAGACCCTTCGGACGGTCCTCAGGCAGGCGACCGCCTTTGGAATCTCCTAAACCTTTCACAATCTTTTCCAAGGCGGCTCCGAAAAGCAAGGTGCCCTTGTAAGGTAGTTTTCTAAGTCGCACCTTGGACGGGATATCCGCCGCCCAATTTCGCAACCAAAGGAACCTCCTAGCCGCAATCACCACCGCCAAGGACTTCGCAGAAATCCTGACGAGGTCATAAAAAGTGCCAAATAAGCCGAGACTGACTCCAGCTTAGCGCCTTCCTCTTCCACTGCCTTGGTCGAAGTGCCGCCTTGAATCCATCAAATAGAAGCCCTGGAAACATAGGCTCCACAGATAGCCGCTCGTAGCGAAAGAGCGCAAGTCTCAAATGTCTGCTTCAGCAGCGCCTCCAACTTTCTATCCTGCAAATCCTTGAGAGCCGTTCCGCCCTCCACAGGAATAGTTGTCTTTTTGGTAACCGCAGATACCAGGTAGTCTAACTTGGACATTTTTAACCAATCCTGCTCCTCTTGTGTCAATGGGTACAACCGGGCGATAGAGCGAGCCCCCCGGAGGGTGGCCTCTGGGCACTCCCATTCAGACTCCACCATCTGTTTCATAACCCTGTGAACAGGGAAACACCTCTGCTCAGTTCTAAACCCTTGAAGCAGAGGATCCTCCAACGGCTGATCCTGCGCCGGAGGTAGTACAATATTCAAGGTGGCGAGAGTCTGTGAAATAAGCTCCCCTAATTCCTCCTTTCTAAAAACCCTGAACAGACTTGGATCGTTGCTGGCACCCAATTCCCCTTCCTCTATATCAGTGGCCCACTGATCCAGGAGCGGATCCAGCAAAAGCTCTCCCTCCTCCACGCTATGGAGGTCTGGGAGCGGGAGACCAAAGCCATCTGCCCTCTCCTGAGAAGGCAGGATTGGTTTAGAAGTACCCTCCCCCGGGTCCAGAGGAGAAAGGCCTTTCTCTAGGATCTGGGAAGAAGGAGGGGTTTGATCCTGACCCTGTGCCTGCTGCCATCACAAACAATAGGCTTTATGTAAAGCCAAGATAAACTCAGCAGAAAATGGAGCTTCCAAACCCTGCTGCTCCACGGGTAGCGATTGTGAAGGAGCTTCCCCCACAGTATTGTGCTTTTTTGTCTTTGCCTTGCGCTTAGATGAACCCGTGTGACCAGCAGGCACAATCTTCGCGGAATCAGAAATGGCCGCCGTTCCCGCCGTTTCTGCAACAGCATGGAGTCCTGACAACCCCCTGCCCGGCCTCCATAGTGGAGAAACTGAAGCGCGGCAAGATAAGACCCAGGAAACAAACAACGGAAGAATGTCCTGAAACCAACCGCCGCACCCCGATGCTGCCTTGGGCTAAAAGACTGCCGAGATCCCTAACCGCAAAAGTAAAAACTGCCGGCTGTGACTGACCTCGTGCAGACAGGCTGTTGAACGCGCCGGCCCTTCTCTCCAAGCCGAATTCACCCGCTGCTAGCGGAGAAATGTCTGAGAGTGCGAGGGAAGACGGATGGTAACTGGGACTCCCAGAACCGCCGTCCAAGTACCCCTGTGAGCCCGGAGCTGTAATTGAGGTAGGCTCTGACTCTACTGCTCCGGGAATGGCAACCGGATTTAAGCCCGCAGCACCAATAAGCCAAGAGCTCTGCTAGAACTCCTGCTACAATAGGCACATCAGGAAAGCAAAAGAACCAAAGAAATCAAATAAATCAAATAAACCAGAAACATCTAATGTCTCTCCGGGAGCCAGATCCCTAACGTCTCCTTCAGCTGCTGAGGACTGAAAGACTGAGGTTGGTCCAGCAGAGGGAGCCAGATACTGTTTCTGTAAAACTTCAGTTTTTGCAGTCCTCAGCTGCTGGAGAAGGTTGACAACCCTCAAGTGCCTGGACCGGCCCGGAAAGACGATCAGGAATGCATGGTTCTAGACTACCTCCTAGCAAAGGAATATGAGGAAAAGTAGTGAAAGACCTGCTAGATAAAGTTAGAAACTGTACTTTTGTCCCAAGTAGTAACTATGTGAGTTCTTTCTTTGGTTTCTTTGACTGTCTCTTCTTTCTGGAATTCACTGTCTAAACTGCAAGGGACGCTGGCATCTCTGCTTGGATTCTGGGGAATTTTCATTCTTGGAGCATTGTTTCTCGGTGTAATGTGTGATGCAGCAGACCAGCAGGGCTTAGGAAAAAATGTTTTAAACGTGGAAAAAGAGATGCAAAAGCTGCAGTATTCGCAGGAGCCTGATAGGGGGAGCAAGAGGGACCTCTGGAAGACTGAGGATCCACGCCCTACAGGGTGTAACCGAAAGCCAGCCAGCCTCCAATCCAGGAAGAGAGGAACTCCTTTTAAAGGAAGTCAGGAAGACTGGAGAGGGGCAGAGGTACTGCAAGAGGCACAGACACCTCAGGACTGGAAAGCACAAGCACGAGCACAGTCACAGCAGGACTGGAAAGGCAGAAGTAGCGGTAAAGCCAGGAGCAGCAAGGAAGGCAGCAGAAAGGTTGCAGAGCCTTCAGAAGCCGGAGGAGCGGCAGGAGCTGCAGGAGTGGCAGAAACTGCAGGAGCTGGAGAAACTGCAGAAGCTACAGACACTGCTGGAGTGCAGGAAAGAGGTACAGGCCAAAGGAACCTGAAAGGCCAAAGAATCCAGAAGGGTCCAGGAGATTCAGGTACACGAAAGCTGCATTGTGAATGCTGTAGGCAGAACCCAAGCCATATTCCTGAATCAAGACAGAATATTACCAGGAGTAGGCCACAAGCCTCGTCTCAGAGGAAGAAGCAGGAGTTACAAGGTAACCCATACTGTATTGAAGATAGCCCACAGAGGGTTAGCGCATGGAAAGGACAAGAAACAGAAGCTCCCTGTACATGTCCCACTTCGCAAGAGAAAAGGTATGAAAAGTTTTTATTGAATAAGAAACTTTTAAGTAAACCTGCTTTGCATGAAGTGCATGAAAGTCCTTGGAAGAAAGAAAGATGTTCACTTTGTAAAAATACTCATGGCCGACGCCCCACGCTAAACTCTAGACACTGGGAGGTCATTCAGCATTTGAGGGAGAAACCTGACTATAGCTTGCCGGGAACTGTTGACTCTAGCTCAGATACATTGCAGGAGGAGCCGATGCAAGTGGAAGAGGTAGAGTCCTTGTCAGAAGAAGAAATGGATTGCAGCTATTGTACTACGGGCAGCGTGGAATGCTTGTACAACCAGTGAGCTTTAAAAACCGGTGTAAATAGGAATGCTTGTTTTGTAACCTTTTTCTGTGAAGAGAACAGTTTTTCTTTTGAACATGAGTTGTTATTTTTCTACCCTGATGTAAGGATATTTCTGTTGGTGTTTGAAGCCGATCCTTTGAACCTTTGTGCAAACGAGGGAAATAAAGCCTTATTTTTTCCCTACACTCGATGACCTTTTGTTCTTTGGGTATTTTTGGTATTCAGGACGCTACCAGGGCTATACAACCCTGGGCCCTAGAAAGAAACACATACCAAACCCAACTTTACTTTTATTTATGTCCGACCCGTCTTGGATCCTATTAACCACCAGGGCGGCGTTGTGACAAATGTCTGCTTGTTGTAAGAAGTCAGTAGAATCCAAGATGATGTTACAGATCAGCCCAGAGTTTATCTATGATCCTTCCTTAATATCAATGCGAGTTCCCTTACTTTTAAAGTGACTCTTTACGGAATCAGAGGGCAGACTGAAAGGAGGCCTGTCCATACAGTACTGTGTACACTATAAAGCACTGAATAGGCGCTCAATAATAGCAATACTTGAAAGTCCTCAGAGTTAGTACCACAGATTCAGTAGCTCAGACATTCCAGTTTATTGCTAGGGATGGCCTTGGGAAATGCCACAGAAAGTTTAGATGCTGCAGAAAGGTTGTGTGTGTATTTATAGTACAGAAGTTGCAGGGAAGAACTGTCTCTTCAGTTCTGAAACACACAGAGTAAGAAAAGCTTGCTTATAGAATTACTGTTTAAGAAGTTATATCCGGAAATAAATAAGTGTCTCTGTCCAGAATAATAAGACTTGACTTGTAATATGGAGATACATATCAAATATGCATTAGTAAAAATGTAATAGAAACATAAGGTAGAAATTATACAGTGCAATGGCTTTTTGAACCAATAAAAAGGTTACCAAGGTGGATGGGCATTAAAGAGAAATTGCAGACTTCGCAGTTCTCTCCCAGAGCTTTGGTCACTGTTTGTGTGAATTGTTTTATTTATTATTATTGTTTGTTTCTCTTATTGCTTTGAATGAAGTGATTGAATCCCAAGATCCCAGGTGCTGTTGCCAGTGAGAGGTGAATGCAGATCATTCAATGTATGTGTATATGTGTACATATATATGTGTGTGTGTATATATATTTTATTTTATTTATTTTTATTTATTTCAACTTCTTATATACCGCACTCTTTGACATCAGCGCGGTTTACAAATAACAGAAAGGAACCAGAACAACAGGCTGTTTGGTATTACATATAACAGGAGTATCAACTTGGATAACATGGGAGAACTATTTACATGGAGTATATAATCTATTAGCTAGATAGCATGCTCGAACTATTTACATAAAATTAGCAGTGATGCTTGGAACAAGAGGGATATTGTGGATTATACTAGGGTATATATATATATATATATATATATTGTCGTCAGCACTCCCTGGTGGCCAGTGTAAGGGTAGGCTGAGCATTTTTATTGTTTCAAGGAGGAAAGGGCTCTTTAAGGCCAAGTGCAGGTTGGTCTTTGTAGTCCAGCTCCTTGTATGAACAAATGGTATAAGCCAAATAGAGGGTATTAAGGCTTTTATTTCCCCTTTAACGCAAAGGCTCAGTAAGGCACAGAAATAAAGAAAGTCCTTTCTTTCAGGGTTCCACCAAACATAGGCAAGAAGAAAGCGTAGTTACTCACCTGTAACAGGTGTTCTCCAGGAGCAGCAGGAATCAGTCCTCACTTATGGGTGACGTCGGCGCCGACGGAGCCCTCGCGGAGCAATTTTCCCCAGCTTTCAAAGAAAGCCTTTGGGAATTGCAGCGCGCATGCGCGGTCCTCTTCCCGCCCAAGGGTGCCATCTTAGCCAGTCAGATGACATAGCTAAAAAAGACAGCATAAAAATTTGCAAAACAAAAAACTAAAGCAGACGATTGCAACTCCAAGGGGAGGAGGGAGGGTAGTGAGGACTGATTCCTGCTGCTCCTGGAGAACACCTGTTACAGGTGAGTAACTACGCTTTCTCCAGGACCAAGCAGGAAGTCAGTCCTCACTTATGGGACTCCCAAGCTCAAGGCTACCGGAGACCCTAAGCACAAAAATGAGCTCCCTCTAGCTCAGCAGCACAGAAGGAAAGAATCTTCGCTGAATTATCACCCACCGGTAGCCCACATCCGGGATGGAGGGTAGGAGTTGCTCAGACCTCAAAGAGATTACGGAGGACTGCCTGTCCGAAAGCACTGTCCCTGCGGGACTCCCTCTCGAGACAGTAATGGACCGCAAAAGTCTGGCTCGAAGACCAAGTAGCGGCCCGGCAGATGTCTGCCAGCGGAACAGAGCGGAGGTAAGCCACTGACGTAGCCTTTGCCCGAACGCAATGAGCCGTGACTCGACTTTCTAAGGAGAGTCCGGCTGCCCCATAAGCCCAAGAGATACAGTCCGCAACCCAGATGGACAGAGTACGCTTGGAGACCGGGAGCCCCAATTTATTGGGGTCAAAAGACACAAAAAGCTGAGCAGCTTTACGGTGCTCCCGCGTACGGTCAAGGTAGAAGTTCAATGCCCTTCTACAGTCCAGGGTATGGAGGACCGTTTCAGCTCGGCTGGAGTGTGGTCTGGGAAAGAAGGTCGGAAGTACCACCTCCTGATTGATGTGAAAAGGGGAGACCACTTTTGGAAGAAATTTTGGGTGAGTCCGTAGGACTACCCTATTTTTGTAGAACCGAGTGTAAGGGGGATCAGACACGAGGGCCTGCAATTCACTGACGCGTCTAGCGGAAGTGAGGGCTATCAAGAACAATGTTTTCCAAGAAAGAAAACGGAGAGAACAGGTAGCCATAGGTTCAAAAGGCGGACAGGTGATCCGCTGTAAAACCACATTCAGATCCCAGTCAGGCGCTGGCGGGCGCAGAGGTGGTTTAAGCAGAAGGAGACCTCGGAGAAACCTCGCTACAAGAGGGTCGCTGGAAAGAGGTCTGCCGTCCACCGGCACATGATGTGCTGAAAGAGCACTGAGGTGAACTTTGACGGAGTTGGACTTAAGTCCCAGATTAGAGAGGTATAGTAAGTACTGCAGGATCACCGACACCGGGCAGGAGAAGGGATCCTGAGACTGTTGGGTACACCAAACGGAAAAGCGACATCATTTAAGGGCGTAGCATTTGCGGGTAGAAGGTCGCCGAGAGGCTAGGACGACCTCTTCCACCTCTGCCGGCAGAAGAAGGGGAGCAAGGACTACCCTCTCAGCAGCCAGGCCATTAGATTGAGAGATCTGAGGTTGGGGTGTAGCAGAGACCCCTGATCCTGAGTGAGGAGATCCGGTTGTAACCCCAGAGGGAATGGATCCTCTACCGCTAATTGCAGCAGGAGTGGAAACCACGGCTGTCTGGGCCAGCGAGGGGCCACCAGGATCATGAAGGCTTTGTCTCGGAGAACCTTGAAAAGAGTCCGAGAGACTAGCGGGACGGGAGGGAAAGCGTACAGAAGGCTCCCCGACCATGAAATCAGAAAAGCATCCGCCGCAACCCGAAGGGGGTGTGGCTGACGAGAGCAGAAGCGAGGAAGCTGCCGGTTGTGAGGACTGGCAAAGAGATCCACCGTGGGGAGGCCCCACTTTAGGAAGAGCTTCTGAACTACCAAGGGATCCAGACGCCACTCGTGCGGCTGGAGGACCCTGCTGAGTTTGTCCGCCAGGCAATTTTCTTGGCCCGGGAGATAAACTGCCTTGAGGAGAATGCCGTGACTGACGGCCCAAGAGCAGAGCTTCTGTGCCTCCCGGCAGAGGAGGAAGGAGCCCGTGCCCCCCTGCTTGTTCACGTAGAACATGGCAACTTGATTGTCCGTCTGGACAAGGACGGACTGGTGGGAAGTGAGGTGGGAGAAGGCCTTGAGAGCTAGGCGGATCGCCCTGAGCTCCAGGAAGTTGATCTGCTGAGCAGACTCCCACGTGGTCCAGAGGCCCTGAGTACGTGCCCCTTGGCAATGTGCTCCCCAGCCCAGGAGGGATGCATCCGTGGTCAGCACCCGGGTCGGCTGAGGTGACTGGAAAGGCATTCCGAATATCAGGTTCGGCTGCCGAAGCCACCACCGGAGAGACGAGATCAGCGGCTCGGAGACGCGCACTAGGTCTGCTAGGCCGCCTGTAGCTTGTCGCCACTGCTGGCGGAGACACCATTGAGCAGGCCGCATATTCAGGCGGGCATTGGGGGTCACATGGACGGTGGAAGCCATATGGCCGAGTAGTCTCAGGAAGCGCCTGGTGGAGACCAGGGGCTGGCTGCGAAAACGGTCGGCTAGGTCCATGAGCCGTTGAGCCCTGTCGAGCGGTAGGTATGCTCGTGCCGGAGGAGTGTGCAGCCTTGCGCCGATGAACTCGAGATCCTGTGAGGGGAGCAAAGTGGACTTTGCGAAGTTTATAACAAAGCCCAAGTGCTGCAGCAGAGTCACCGTGCGGCGCGTGGCGTTGGTGACCTCCAGAGCGGACGCTGCTCTGATGAGCCAGTCGTCGAGGTACGGAAAGACATAGAGGCCGTGAAGCCGGAGATGGGCCGCCACCACCGCGAGACATTTTGTGAAGACTCGCGGTGCGGAGGACAGGCCAAAGGGCAGTACTCTGTACTGGTAATGATTTCCTGCCACCACAAACCTTAGGTATTGGCGGTGGCTTGGGTGGATGAGGATGTGCGTGTAGGCATCCTTTAGATCCAAGGAGCATAGCCAATCTCCCTGCTGGAGGTAGGGCAGAAGGATTCCAAGGGTAAGCATTTTGAACTTCTCCCGCACTAGGAACTTGTTGAGGTTGCGCAAGTCCAGGATGGGTCTGAGGCCCCCTGTTCTCTTTGGTATTAGAAAATACCTGGAATAAAAGCCTTGACCTCTCAGGTGGTGTGGCACCGGTTCCACCGCCTGTTCCTGCAGAAGACCTGCTAACTCCTGAAGGAGTAATTCCCTGTGCAGAGGGGGTCGTGGAGGTTCTCCCGGAAAATAGGAGGGAGGGACCTGGTGGAAGTGGAGAAGATAGCCTTCTCGCACGACTTGAAGCACCCAGGCATCTGCGGTGATGCTGGACCACCTGTGGGCGAAGTGAACCAGCCGGCCTCCGGTGCTGGGAGGAACCAGCGGAGGGGGAGAGGCTATGCTTAGTGAGTCAAAAACCCCCACCCTGCTGAGCAGGGGCTGGTGGTGCAGGCTTGGGGGCTTGCTGCCTACGGGACCCATTACCCCGTCCCTTGGCCTGCTGGCCCTGTTGGGGAGCTGCAGGGGCCTGATAATGGGGGTATTGTTTGTAGGCAGCCGCCTTCCTCGGGTAAAAGGACTTTTTCCCCGAGCCCTTCTTTTTCTGGGAAGGGGCGGAGGTCTTCCTAGAAAGCCTGGTCCTGGTGAGAGTCTCAGTCTCAATTTGTGCAGCCTTTTCCGCCATGGGCTTGCCAAAGAGGTTTTCGCCTCGGCAGGGGACATCGACCAACTTGTCCTGCACCCAGGGCTCAAGGTCTGACGACTGAAGCCAAGCCGGTCGGCGGGCACCGATGCCGGCTGCGGCCACTCGAGCCGATGCTTCAAAGCCATCATAGGCTGCTCGGGACATGAACTTTGAGCATTCCCGAATGCCAGTGGACAAGGCCAGGAACCTCCGCAAGGGTTCCTCGGACAAACCAGCGGAGAATCCGGCTAGCTCTTTAGCCAGATCTCGGAGATACATGCCCATGTATAGCTGGTAAGTCTGGACACGACATGCGAGCATAGAGCCCTGGAAACACTTCTTACCAAGGCCATCCAGGTTACGGGCCTCCCTGCCAGGAGGCACCGAGGAGTGCATCTTCTGGCTCTTAAGACGATGCATGGCCGATTCCACTACCATGGAATGGTGTGGTAGCTGTGCCTTTTGAAAGCCAGGGCTCTTGCGGACTCGATAGATAGAATCGACCCGCTTGCTCAGGACCGGCGAGGAGGCCGGACTCTCCCACATGCGGAAGAGTAGTCGTTCCAGCATAGGAGGAACCGGTACAGTAAAGTGTTCCCTTGCGGGAGAGTCATACTGGAGGGCGTCGAGCTCTTCGGCTCGAGGCTCCTCCTCGGGGTCCGCAGGGAAGGCCAAAGCCTTGGCCATATCCCTGACGAAGTCCGAGAACCGGGCATCCTCTGGGGGGGACTGCTTCCGAGGCTCGGACTCCGGTGAGTCCGAGGGGACACACCGAGTCCGGAAAGAATCAGGCGACTCTTCCTCTTCAGACTCCCAGACCGACTCCGACGAGGACTCGGTGGGGTCGGCTCGGGCAGGGCGCGGCGCCTGCCGCCCCGACGCCGAGGGAGTCGGCGTCGGCGACCTCGGTCCCGAACGGGAGGCCGAGGGTGACCTCGACCGAGGATCGACTCGAGTTCGCATCGACTCGAGGATCGGCTCGGTCTCCGGGGTCGACTTGGACGTCGACGTCCCGGCGGTCGGGGCAGCAGCGCCAGCGAGGCCAGCGAGCAGTGCCCGCTGCTGGTCCATGAAGGCAGACAGTCTGCTCTCCAAGGCCGTCAACCTGAGTCCGAGCTCAGGTGACCCAGCAGCCCCCGACTCGGGCCCCGACGGCGTCGGGCCCGACGTCGGCTGTCGCGGAGGCGAGTCCAGAAGGACCACAGGACTTACCCGAGCAGGCATCTCCGACTCCAGGCGAGGTCGCTTCGTGAGGTGTTCCTTCTCCACGGACCCGGGGCGGCTGTCGGGGCTATGCGACCTGGCCCTCGCGGAACCAGGAGCGTCCACCGACGCCGTCCTCGCGGGTTTCACCTTCCGACGATGGTCCCCGGAGGGAGAACCCCGGTCGGAGGAACTCCGGCGACGGTCCGAGCTGGAGCCTTTGGACCCGGAGGCCTCCGACGAGGTCCGGGTACGGCTGGGGTCAGCGAAGATTCTATCACGCTGATGCCGCCGACTCCTCAACACTTTTGAGGACATTTTGCCGCAGGGCCCACAGATCAGTTCCTCATGATCCGGGCCCAGGCAGCGGAGGCAAAAGTCGTGTGTGTCAGTTAGTGACATATTTCGGTCACACTGACCACACCGCTTAAAACCACTGGCAGCCATCGGGGGAAAAAGGGCCCCTGCGAGGTCAAAGGACCGGGCTGCCAGGGAAAAACGAAAACGAAAGCTGACTAAGTCAGAAAAACCGAAAAAAAGGAAGAGGACTCGTGACCGGCGTCGCGAGTCCGGCGGGAAAAAGACCGGCTAAGATGGCACCCTTGGGCGGGAAGAGGACCGCGCATGCGCGCTGCAATTCCCAAAGGCTTTCTTTGAAAGCTGGGGAAAATTGCTCCGCGAGGGCTCCGTCGGCGGCGACGTCACCCATAAGTGAGGACTGACTTCCTGCTTGGTCCTGGAGAAAAACTGCTACAAGCTTCACAGTTGATTGGAGAAATTAACTAAAAGATTCTCTTACTTCAGAGCAAAATAAGCAAAACAATTCTCTGGCACTTAGCACAAAACATGAGCATTCTCAAAGCATAAAGGTCTGTTCAAATCACAGTTCTGCTAATGACTCAAGGCTACTAGCAATACACAAGGTACAGTCCATTAATTCATCTGGAGGCATGGGAATAGGATTCTCTAGGTCTATTTCCATGGACTCTGGGTCACTGGCCTCTCCCTCTGAATTGGATGTTTACCTTGCTGCTATACTTTCCCAGACTTTGTCTCTGTTTGCTTGCTTCAAGTAGGGCTGTTCTAAGTCTCTCAAACGTACATGGCCTGTTCTTCTGCCCTTAGATACTGGGTTGTAAAACTCTGACTTGTTTCCTTTTTTCCCCCACTGAGCATCTGTTTCACCAGAGCTTCTATGAGATAAACTTTCTTTTATAAATGAAGTGGCACCATACCTGGGCTTCCTCCTGTAACCGGTATAACTGGAGCTTTCTCTCTGAGGCACCTCTCTCTGGAGACAGGCTTTCTCTTGGAACCTTCTGAGCAGTGCTTGACCTTTCTGTAGTTCAGGAAAACCTGGTGAGGACTCCGGATTTCCTTGCTTCTGGGTAAAGGTAGCTCTGCTATCAGAACCTTTCCTTCTTGTACCTCTTAATCCTGATTCAGACTCCTCCGGTGAGCGTAGGCCTCTCTCAAAGCATGGCTTTCTCCTCCCAAGCTCTTTGCCTCTGTGGTCCTTTGCTACCGAGTCTCTCTCCAGACTGACTCTCCTCGAGCTGTCTTTCTTTCTGACTTTCTCTGCTCCTTTTCCAGCACTTACTGTTCTGAGCGTTCTGCTTGATCCAGCTACGCTGCTTGGGCTGGAGGTATCACTCCTTCCGCCTGGAGTGCTTCTCCTGGTAGTCTCTCTCTGGACTGTCCCTCTCTGGACTGCTTTCCTCCGGACTGCTTCCCTCTCGATCGGTTCCCTCTGAACTGGTTCCTTCTGCTGGCCTGCTTTCCTCTGGACCGGTTCCCTCTGGACTGGTTCCTCCTGCTGGCCTGCTTTCCTCTGGACTGGTTCCTCCTGCTGGCCTGCTTTCCTCTGGACCGGTTCCTTCTGCTGGCCTGCTTTCCTCTGGACTGCCTTTCTCTTATAAAGGCATTCTACCTTTGAGTTTCCCAGGTTTGTCGTCAGGTGCAGCGGATTAGCTCTTACATAATCAGTGGCTGGGTGTGTTAACTCAGCCTCAGTAGTTTTGCTCTTGCTCCCTCTAGCTGGGCTGCAAGGTAATTGCATCCTCTGCACATCAACAACCCTGTGAAAGACAGGGTTTTTTCTAAGTCTGCACTCTCAGTAGCTTCAGCTTCATGACATTATATGTACACACATATACACATACATACAAAGAGTGCCTTGCGAAAGTATTAATCCCCTTGGTTTTTGTCCTGTTTTGTTGCATTATGTACAATCTGGAATGAAAATGGAGCTTCATTTGGATGATAGGTAAAGCGTAGTTACGCACCTGTAACAGGTGATCTCCGGGAACAGCAGGAATTTAGTCTTCACATATGGGTATCGTCGGTATCGACGGAGCCTGCGCAGGAACGCTCCCCAGCGTCCAATTAGAAAGCCTTAGGGAGCATCCCACAGCGCCTACGTGCTGCCTTCCCGCCTTTCCCAACTGCCTCTCTCCAGTTGAGTTTAAAGCTGAGACAAAGAGAGAGAGAGGGAAAGAGAAAGAGATAGAGAGATACAACTCCTAGGGGAGGTGGGTGGGTTGTGAAGACTAAATTCCTGCTGTTCCCGGAGATCACCTGTTACAGGTGAGTAACTATGCTATCTCCAGGAACAAGCAGGAATGTAGTCTTCACATAAGGGGACTCCCTAGCTTTAGATGCCAGGGACAGACCCCAGAAGTTGTGTGCCCCTGTGAAAGGGCTCAATTTCCCCCCATGGATCTCTGGCATCCAACCAGGGATGGTGGGTAGGAGTTGATTAGGTATGGAACAAGTGTTGAAGAACAGCTTGACCAAACAAGGCATCCCAGCGGGAGTCCTTGTCCAAGCAGTAATGGGCTGTAAAGGTATGAACCGAGGCCCAAGTAGCTGCTCAACAGCTGTCGTCGATAGACACAGAGTGCAGATGAGCCATTGAAGCTGCCATGGCTCTCACATTGTGAGCTGTGACATGGCCCTCCAGAGGAAGATTCTTACTCTGATAGGCAAAGGAAATACACTGTGCAATCCAGATGGACAGTGTTCTCTTGGAGACTGGAAGCCCCAAATGAGAAGGATCAAAAGCAATAAAGAGTTGAGAGGACTTTCTATGTTGCTGTGTTCTTTGCAAGTAAAAGGCTAAAGCTCTTTTACAGTCCAAAGTATGAAGATTCTTTTCTGCATTAGATGCATGAGGCCTTGGAAAAAACACAGGCAGGTAGACTGCTTGGTTTAAATGAAAAGGCGAGACCACCTTTGGCATAAAGTGTGGATGAGTCCTAAGGACTACCTTGTCATGATGGAACCTTGTATAAGGTGCATCAGCTACTAGTGCCTGCAACTCACTGATGCGGTGTGCTGATGTGATTGCAATGAGAAAGATAACTTTTCAAGAAAGGAATTTCAATGAGGTAGTAGCTAAGGGTTCGAAAGGTGGCTTCATGAGCTGACCAAGAACCAGGTTTAAGTCCCATGCCACCGGTGGTGACCTAATGGGAGGCTTAGTTAGAAGAAGGCCTCTCATAATTCTTGCTATAAGAGGATGGGAGGAAATAGGTTGTTCATTTAGAGGCTTGAAAGAAGCTGTGATAAAACTAACTCAGTAAGAGTCCATTTGAGTGCTAAGTCCTGCATTGGATAAATGAAGGAGATACTCCAGTAATGATTCCAGAGGTATCGCAAAGGGGTTAAGACCCTTCTGCCAACACCACATGGTAAACCTTTTCCACTTGAAAGCATAAGAGCGTCTTGTGGAAGGTTTCCTGGAAGCATAAAAGATATCCTTTACTTGCTGAGGGAGGTTAAGATCATGAAGATCTAGGCCTTCAGCAATCAAGCCCTGAGATGCAGAGATTGGGGATTGGGATGCCATAACATTCCGTCCTCCTGAGACAGGAGATCTGGAGCAGATCCTAACTCCAGGGAGGGAGCTTGAGAGAGTTGTAGAAGCAAAGGGTAATACACTTGCCGTGGCCAATGTGGAGCTATGAGAATCATACGGCCTCTGTCTCTCTGAAGTTTGAACAGGGTTTTGGGAATTAGGGGAATGAGTGGAAAGGTATAAAGGAAGTCTTGACCCCAGTGAAGGAGGAAAGCATCCCTGGCCTGAGAGCCCTGAGCCGGAATTCTAGAACAGAACCGGGGAAGTTTGGCATTCAACAGACTTGCAAAGAGGTCTATGTCCGGGGTTCCCCAAATTTGAAAATTTTTGGCCAACTGGTCTGCATGTAGAGACCATTCGTGTGGAAGCAGAACTCGACTGAGTCTGTCTGCCCAAGAGTTTTGTATGCCTGGAAGATACACTGCCAGGAGATGAATCTGATGCTCTCTGGCGAGGGCCCATAGTCGCAAAGCTTCGTTACAAAGCGACAGAGAGCCTGTTCCCCCCTGCTTGTTCATGTAGAACAGGGCTACTTGATTGTCCATATGAATGAGGACTGTCTTGTAGCTGAGCAGGGTGTGGAACACTAGAAGAGCAAGGAAAATTGCTCTAAGTTCTAAGAGATTGATATGTAGATGAGTCTCCTATGGAGTCCAGGTGCCTTGGGTGGAGACATCTTGCAGATGAGCTCCCCAACCCACTGGTGAAGCATCTGTTGTGAGAGTTGCCTGGGGTAAGGGTTGTTGAAATGGGGAACCCAGCAACAGGTTCTGAGTGGACTGCCACCATTGGAAGAACAAAATAAGGCGATTTGTGCTTGCTATTTTGTCTGACAGGCACCCTGATGCCTGGGTCCATTGAGTGGATAAAGTCCACTGGGCTGCTCTCATATGGAGGTGAGCATAAGGAACCACATGCACTGTAGCTGCCATGTGGCCTAGTAGTTGTAGCATTTCTCGGGCAGTGAGATGAGGCTTTAGCACTGCTTGAGAAGCTAACTGCACCATGCGAAGGCAACAGGCCTGGGGAAGATAGGCCCTTGCTTTTCTGGTATCCAGCAAAGCTCCTATTAACTCTAGAGACTGAGTGGGAGTTAGACTGGATTTTGGGATGTTTATGACCAGACCCAAATACTGAAGGATACGCATTGTGCAAGATAGAGAAGTCCTAGCCTCTGACTCTGATGGGGCTTGAATAAGCCAGTCGTCTAAGTAGGGGAAGACGAATATCCCTAGAGTGCGGAGAAATGCTGCTACCACAGCCATGCATTTCGTGAACACTCTTGGTGCGGAGGCCAGGCCAAAAGGAAACACCCTGTATTGGTAGTGCTTTCCTTGAAAAAGGAGCTGAAGGAACTTTCTGTGAGTTGGGTGGATGAGAACATGAGTGTACGCATCCTTGAGATCTAGAGAACAAAGCCAATGCTGACTCTGAAGGTATGGCAGCAGAGTTCCCAGAGAAATCATTTTGACTTTATCTTTGAACAGGAATTTATTCAATTCTCTGAGGTCCAAAATAGGTCTGTATCCCCCTATTTTCTTTGGGATAAGGAAATAGGGGGAGTAAAGCTCTGTACCCTGTTGATGAACAGGTACTTCTTCTATTGCCCTTGGGCAAGAAGCATAGTGACCTCTTGATCTAACAGGTTGATGAGAGAGGACTGAGAATTGAACTGTCTTACCATTGTGGGAGGGGGCATGCACAGAAAGTGCAGTTTGTATCCCTCTCTTATAATGGAGAGTGTCCAATGCTCTGCTATTATCTGCCCCCATCTGGGGGCAAAGTGACATAACCATCCTGGAATGGTGGAAGGCTCTGGTCCATTGAGGGCCAGGAAGGCTAAGTTCTCTAGATGAAAGTCAAAGGCCTTGTGCAGGCTGAGACAGTTGAGGTTTAGCAGTCTTTGCTTTCCTTTGTTTAGGTGGTTGCTGACTCTTTCGAGCAGGCTGACCTGCAGAATGTCCCTGCTGGGAATAAGAGGGATAAAACCTCTTCTTTTTTGAGAAGAAAGGTTTCTTGAAAGATTTCTCTCTCGCAGGATCAGCTGTGGCTTTGGATAACCTATCCAAAGTGGAGTTGTCAGCATCCAACTCATTGGCTTTCTCTTGCCAATTCTTGCCGAATAAATTCTCACCTGTACAAGGGATATTGCCCAGTTTGTCCTGCACCCAGAGCTCCAAATCGGATGCCTGGAGCTAGGCAATTCTACGTGCACCTATGGCAATGGCAGAGGTTCTGCTTATGCACTCAAAACAGTCAAAAGCTGCACGACTGACAAACTTAGAAACATCCTGGGCATGTTTAACCAGTGTGAGAAAATCCTGCCTTTTGTCCTAAGGAAGGAGAGGGCTAAAAACCTCTAAATCTCCTGTGACTTCTTTAAGGAACATTCCCATATATAAAATATAGGAACTGATCTTGGCAGAAAGCATGGAAGCCTGGAAAGTACGACGTCCAAAGGCATCCAAAGTTCTACACTCATGTCCTGGAGGATTAGAGGCATGCCTCTTTGCACTCCTGATCCTTCTCATAGCTGACTGCACTACAATGGAGTGGTGAGGAAGCTGAGTTTTCTGGAAGCCAGGACAAGGAGGGACGCGATACATGGTATCCAGTCTGCGAGAGTGAGGAGAGGTGGTAAGAGATGTCTCCCACATTCTCAACATGAGATCATGCAAAATCTCATGGATAGACAAGGTAGCTGCATCCTTAGGAGCTTTGAGATATTGTAAAATCTCCAACTCCTTAGCCCTGGGCTCTGTTTCAGGAGTCACAGTAATGGACAGACCTCGAGCCACCTCCCTGATGAAATCCTGAAAGGAGATATCTTCTGGAGGAGACATCCTACGTTTAGGAGAGGAAGGCTCCTCCGGGAGAAGTATCCCGGTACCGGCAGAGCTGTCAGAATCCTCGGAGTCCTCCGAGGAGTCGAAGTACTGTCTGTCCGGATGCTCTTGAAGAGCCCGATACCCATACCGACTGAAGTTGGTACCAGGGGGAATCGGTACTGGTGTATCGGCACCGGAAGGCATCGCATGACTGGGTGCTGGCAAAGCCGATACCGATGTCTATGCTATCGGTACCGGTACCGAGACCGATACCGGCGTCAGTGCCGATACCGGTTGAACTGTCTGACCTGGTTCCGAGGGTGTCGATCCCGCAAGGAGAGCCGCCAGACTGCGTTCAATAGCCAGGAACCTCTGGTCTATCGACGCTGCCGATGCCTGGGTATCGGTACCGGAAGCAGCCGGTACCCCAGAGCTTGGCACCAGTAGTTCTGCAGAGGTCGAGGCCTCGAGAACATCCTGGAGCCCCGATAATGCTTTGGAAGCCGAAGCCTCCCACTGGGGCAATTTTGCCGGTACAGAACACTCAAGGGCAACGCCAGGGGCATCTCGATGCTTGGAAGGAGATCTACCCTTTGAGGACCGGCTAGACTTATGTTTAGTTATCTGAGATCCATGGGAGGAAGACGAAGCCCTGGAAGACATCGATGCCACCAAAGCTGCATTTGAGGGAAAAAGGGTGCTGAGCTTAGCAGCTCGGTTTTGTCGACCCCTTTTGGACATCATGGCACAAGCCATACACTCGGTGATGGTCAGAACCTAAACATTTAAGACACCACTCATGGGTGTCGGTGACGGAGATGGTACCGCCACACTTGGTTCACTTTTTGAAACCCGAAGCGGGTTTTTCCATAGTGGAGGAAATTTTGAGCCTAAGGCCCAAAATGGCGTGTGCAACTGGGAAGAAAAGTTTGGAAAAAAATAAGAATATATATATATTTTTTTAAACAAAAGAAAGAAAGAAAAGAGAACCGGCGGTACCGGTGCAGCGTCGAGGAAGGCAGACGCGACCACAAAAAATAAAGAATAAGGAAAAGACAGGAACAACAACCTGCTGGCTCTGCGGAAAATGAAGAACTAGAGAGAGGCAGTTGGGAAAGGCGGGAAGGCAGCACGCAGGCGCTGTGGGATGCTCCCAAAGGCTTTCTAATTGGACGCTGGGGAGTGTTCCCGCGCATGCTCCGTCGGTATCGACGATACTCATATGTGAAGACTACATTCCTGCTTGTTCCTGGAGATAGTGTAGTTACTCACCTGTAGCAGGTGATCTCCAGGAACAGCAGGAATTTAGTCCTTACATATGGGTGACGTCGGCACTGACAGAGCCCGCATGGAAAGATCCCCAGCTGCCAATAGGAAAGCCTTTGGGAGCAGTCCACTGCACCTGCGCTGCTGCCTTCCCGCTCTTCTGACTCTCTCAGTTGAGTGCATAGCTGAAGAGAAAGGAGAGTAGAAAGAAGGAAAGAACCCTACAAACTCCTTGGGAAGGTGGATGGGTTGTGAGGACTAAATTCCTGCTTTTCCTAGAGATCACCTGCTACAGGTGAGTAACTACACTATCTTCAGGAACAAGCAGGAATATAGTCCTCACATATGGGACTCCCTCGCTCCTAGATCTCGTAAGGGTTGGAACTTGGATAAGTTCGTTGACCTCAACTTCCCCGGCATGGAGATCTGGATTGAAGCAGGCGGGGGAGAGGAATTGTCTTAGGTCCCAAAGAGATGCCAAAGGACCGCTTGACCAAAGGCTGCATCCTGGTGGGAGTCCTTGTCCAAGCAGAAGTGGGCTGCAAAAGTATGGATGGAGGACCACGTAGCAGCTCGGCAGATTTCAGCGATTGGCACTCCGCATAGGTTCATCACTGAGGTGGACATTGCTTGAACATTGTGTGCAGTGACGTGTCCAGTGAGGGATAATTCTGTGTTGTTGTAGCAGAAAGAAATGCAGTCCGCTATCCACAATGATAGGATGCATTTAGATACTGAAAGTTATAGATGAGGATACAAAAAGTTGAGAGGACTTCCTGATGGCTTCTGTTCTTTGTATGTAGAAAGCCAGATCTCTTTTGCAGTTCACAGTATGCAGGAGTTGCTTCCGTCTGTGTCTTCTTGGAGTTTGGAATGTGTTTTCAGGATCAGGGGCATTGGTGGAAATGCATAGAGAAGCCCACGATTCCACAGAATCATGAAGGCATCATTGGACAGACTGAGGATTGATGGCAGCTTCAAGCAAAAGCAGGGTAGTTTGGCATTGCGTTGAGTAGCAAATAGAACTATCCATGGAGTTCCCCAGGTGTTGAACAAGAGGATGGCCACCATCTGGTCTAGAGCCCATTCGTGAAGATGGAGCAATCTGCTGAGTTTCTTCGCCTGCAGGTTGTCCTGACCTGGAAAGCGTAGTTACTCACCTGTAACAGGTGTTCTCCAGGAGCAGCAGGAATCAGTCCTCACATATGGGTGACGTCGGCGCCGACGGAGCCCTCGAGGAGCAATTTTCCCCAGTTTTCAAAGAAAGCCTTTGGGAATTGCAGCGCGCATGCGCGGTCCCCTTCCCGCCCAAAGGTGCCATCTTGGCCAGTCTGATGACAAAGCGAAAAGACAGCAAAAAATTTGCAAAAACTAAATCATATGACTGCAACTCCAAGGGGAGGAGGGAGGGTTGTGAGGACTGATTCCTGCTGCTCCTGGAGAACACCTGTTACAGGTGAGTAACTACGCTTTCTACAGGACCAAGCAGGAAGTCAGTCCTCACATATGGGACTCCCCAGCTTAAGGCTACCGGAGACCCTAAGCACAAAAAATGAGCTCCCTCAAGCTCAGTAGCACCAAAGGAAGGAATCTTCTCTGACTAATCTCCAACCGGTAGCCCAACATCCGGGATGGAGGGTAGGAGTTGCTTAAACCTCGAAGAGATTACGGAGGACTGCCTGTCCGAAAGCACTGTCCCTGCGGGACTCCCTCTCGAGGCAGTAATGGGTTGCAAAAGTCTGGCTCGAAAACCAAGTAGCGGCCCGGCAGATGTCTGCCAATGGAACAGAGCGGAGGTAAGCCACTGACGCAGCCTTCGCCCTAACCCGATGAGCGGTGACTCGACTTTCCAACGAGAGGCCTGCCGCCCCATAAGTCCAAGCGATACAGTCAGCTACCCAGATGGACAGAGTACGCTTGGAGACAGGGAGCCCCAATTTATTAGGGTCGTAAGACAGGAAGAGCTGAACAGTCTTACGGTGCTCCCGCGTACGATCAAGGTAGACGTTCAGCGCCCTTCTACAGTCCAGGGTATGCAAGACCATTTCAGCTCGGCTGGAGTGTGGCCTGGGGAAGAAGGTCGGAAGCACCACCTCCTGATTGATGTGAAAAGGGGAGACCACTTTTGGAAGAAACTTAGGGTGAGTCCGCAGGACTACCCTATTCTTGTAGAACCTAGAGTAAGGGGGATCAGACACTAGGGCCTGCAGTTCACTAACGCGTCTAGCGGAAGTGAGGGCTACCAGGAATAAGGTTTTCCAAGAAAGAAAACGGAAAGGACAGGTAGCCATGGGTTCAAAAGGCGGACAGGTGATCCGTTGTTAAACCACGTTCAGGTCCCAGTCAGGGGCTGGGGGGCGCAAAGTGGTTTAAGGAGAAGGAGACCTCGGGAGAACCGTGCCACGAGAGGGTGGCCGGAAAGAGGTCTGCCTTCCACCGGCACATGATGTGCAGAAATAGCACTGAGGTGAACTTTGACCGAGTTGGACTTTAGTCCAAGATTGGAGAGGGAAAGCAAGTACTGCAAGACCACCGACACCGAGCAGGAGAAGGGATCTTGAGACTGTTGAGTACACCAGGTGGAGAAGCGACGCCATTTAAGGGCGTAGGATTTCCGGGTAGAGGGTCGCCTGGAAGATAGCACGACCTCTTCCACCTCTGGAGGCAGCAGGAGGGGAGCAAGGACTACCCTTTCAGCAGCCAGGCCATCAGATGAAGAGATCTGAGGTTGGGGTGTAGGAGAGACCCCTGATCCTGGGTCAGGAGATCGGGTTGAAACCCCAGAGGCAACGGAGTATCTACCGCCAGTTGCATCAGTAGCGGGAACCACGGTTGCCTGGGCCACCGGGGAGCTATCAGGATCACCGAAGCCTTGTCTTGGAGAACCTTGAAAAGTGTTCGAGACACCAGCGGCATGGGAGGAAAGGCATACAGAAGGCCCGTGGACCATGAGAGCAGAAAAGCATCCGCCGCTACTCGGAGGGGATGCGGTTCCCGAGAGCAGAACCGAGGAAGTTGCCTGTTTAGAGGACTGGCAAAGAGATCCAGCGTGGGGAGGCCCCACTGGAGAAAGATCCTTTGAACCACCAACGGGTCCAATCTCCACTCGTGTGGTTGGAGGATTCTGCTCAGTTTGTCCGCCAGGTAATTTTCTTGACCTGGAAGATAGACAGCTTTGAGGAGGATTCCTCGGCTGACGGCCCAAGCGCAGAGCTTTTGTGCTTCCCGACAGAGAAGGAAGGAGCCCGTGCCCCCCTGTTTGTTCACGTAGAACATGGCCACTTGATTGTCCGTCTGGACGAGGAAGGGCTGGTGAGTGGTAAGGTGGGAGAAGGCCCGGAGAGCCAGGCGGATCGCTCTGAGCTCCAGGAAGTTGATCTGCTGGGCAGATTCCCACGGGGTCCAGAGACCCTGAGTACATGTCCCTTGGCAATGTGCTCCCCAACTCAGGAGAGACGCGTCGGTCGTCAGTACCTGAACAGGCGGAGGAGACTGAAAGGGCATTCCGAGCACTAGGTTGGGCAGATGAAGCCACCACCGTAGCGAAGAGACCAGCGGGCTGGAGATTCGTACTGAGTCCGCTAGTCTCCCCGAGGCCTGACGCCATTGTGAGCGAAGGCACCACTGAGCAGGCCGCATATTCAGGCGGGCATTGGGGGTCACATGGACCGTGGAAGCCATATGGCCGAGCAGTCTCAGAAAGTGCCTGGCCGAGACCCGGGAATGGCTGCGAAAGCGGCTGGCGAGAGCCATGAGCCGTTGTGCCCTGTCGAGCGGCAGAAAGGCTCGCGCCTGAAGCGTGTTTAGTCTGGCGCCGATGAACTCGAGATCCTGAGAGGGGAACAAAGTGGACTTTTCGAAGTTTATGACAAAGCCCAAGTACTGGAGCAGAGTCACAGTACGTTGCGTGGCGTGAGTGGCCTCCGTGGAGGACAGTGCTCTGATGAGCCAGTCGTCTAGGTAAGGGAAGACAAAGAGGCCTTGAAGCCGGAGATAAGCCGCCACCACTGCGAGACATTTTGTGAAGACTCGTGGTGCGGAGGATAGGCCAAAGGGCAGTACTCTGTACTGGTAATGATTGCCTGCCACCACAAACCTTAGGGTGGATGAGGATGTGAGTGTAGGCATCCTTTAGATCCAAGGAGCATAGCCAATCTCCCTGCCGGAGGTAGGGCAGCAGGATTCCAAGGGTAAGCATCTTGAACGTTTCCCTTTCCAGGAACTTGTTGAGGTTCCGCAAGTCCAGGATGGGTCTGAGGCCTCCAGTTCGCTTTGGTACCAGGAAGTACCTGGAATAAAAGCCTTGACCTCTCAGGTGGTGGGGCACCGGTTCCACCGCCTGTTCCTGAAGAAGACTTGCCAACTCTTGAAGGAGTAAGTCCCGGTGAAGAGGAGGTCGCAGAGGCTCCCCTGGAAAGTAGGGGGGAGGTACCTGGTGGAAGTGTAGAAGATAGCCCTCTCGGACTATGTGGAACACCCAGGTATCGGACGTGATGTTGGACCACCTGTGGGCAAAGTGGACCAGCCGGCCTCCCGTGCTGAGAGAAACCAGCGGAGGGGGAGAGGCTATGCTGAAAGAGTCAAAAACCCCCACCCTGCGGAGCAGGGGCCGGTGGCACAGGCTTGGGGGCTTGCTGCCTACAGGACCCGTTACCCCGTCCCTTGGCCTGCTAACCCTGTTGGGGAGCTGCGGAGGCCTGATAATGAGGGTAGTGTTTATAGGCAGCCGCCTTCCTCGGGTAAAAGGGCTTTTTCCCCGAGCCCTTCTTCTTCTGGGAAGGGGCAGAGGTTTTCCTGGAGAGCCGAGTCCTGGTGAGAGTCTCTGTCTCGAGTTGTGCAGCCTTCTCATCCATAGGTTTGCCAAAGAGGTTATCACCTCTGCAGGGGACATCGACCAACTTGTCCTGCACCCAGGGCTCGAGGTCGGATGACTGAAGCCAAGCCTGTCGGCGGGCACCGATGCCGGCTGCGGCTACTCGAGCCGATGCCTCAAAGCCATCATAGGTTGCTCGAGAGATAAACTTTGAGCACTCTCGAATACCAGTGGACAAGGCCTGGCACCTCCGCAAAGGGTCCTCGGAGAGACCAGCAGAGAATCCGGCTATTTCTTTAGCCAGGTCCCTGAGATACATGCCCATGTAGAGCTGGTAAGTCTGGACCCGACAAGCAAGCATGGAGCCCTGGAAACACGTCTTACCGAGGCCAACCAGGCTGCGGGCTTCCCTGCCGGGAGGCACCGAGGAGTGCATCTTCTGGCTCTTGAGCCTATGCATGGCCGATTCCACCACCATGGAATGGTGCGGCAGCTGTGCTTTTTGGAAGCCAGGGCTCTTGCGGACTCGATATATGGCATCGACCCGCTTGCTTAATACCGGCGACGACGCCGGGCTCTCCCACATGCGGAAGAGAAGTCGTTCCAGCATCGGAGGAACCGGTACAGTAAAATGCTCCTTTGCAGGAGAGTCATACTGGAGGGCATCGAGCTCCTCGGCTCGAGGCTCCTCCTCGGGATCCGCAGGGAAGGCCAAGGCCAAGGCCTTGGCCATATCCCTCACGAAGTCCGAGAACCGGGCATCCTCCGGAGGGGACTGTCTCCGAGGTTCGGACTTGGGGGAGTCCGAAGGGATACACCGAGTCCGAAAAGAATCAGGTGACTCTTCCACCTCGGATTCCCAGGCGGACTCCTCGGAGGAGGAGTCGAGCGGCTCCGGCCGGGCGGGCACAGACGCCGTCCGCCCCGACGCCGAGGGAGTCGGCGTCGACGACCTCGGCCCCGAACGGGAGGCCGAAGGGGACCTCGACCGAGGATCGACTCGAGCCCGCATGGACTCGAGGATCGGCTCGGTCTCCGGGGTCGACTTAGACGTCGACGTCCCGGCGGTGAGGGCAGAAGCGCCAGCGAGGCCAGCGATCAATGCCCGCTGCTAGTCCATGAAGGCAGCCAGGCTGCTCTCCAAGGCCGTCAACCTGAGTCCGAACTCAGGAGACCCAGCAGCCCCCGACTCGGGCCCCGACGGCGTCGGGCCCAACGTCGGACCCCTCGGAGGAGAGTCCACGAGGACAACAGGACTTACGTGAGCAGACGAGTCCATCTCCAGACGAGGCTGTTTGGACGGCCGCTCCAGTTCCAAAGACCCGGGACGGCTATCGGGGCTATGCGACCTGGCCCTCGCGGAGCCAGGAGCGTCCACCGACGCCGTCCTCGCGGGTTTCTTCCTCCGATGATGTTCCCGGGTAGGAGACCCCCTCTCAGAGGAGCTCCGACGGTGTTCAGAGCCAGATTCCCTGGACACCGAAGCTTCTGACGAGGTCCGGGTACGGCTGGGGTCAGAGAAGATTCTCTCCCGCTGATGCTGCCGACTCCGCAAAGATTTCGCGGACATCTTGCTACAGGCCCCACAGATCATTTCTTCATGATCTGGGCCCAGGCAACGGAGACAGCAATCATGTGTGTCAGTAAGAGATATTAGTTTCTTACACTGAACACACTTTTTAAAACCACTGGCGGCCATCGGGGGAAAAAGGGCCCCTGCAAGGTCGAACGTTCGTGCCGCCAGGGAAAAGTGAAAAAAGCGCGAATTTGTCACGAAGGACAGAAAAAACTGAAAAGAAGGGGAGGCCTCGCAACCGGCGTCGCGAGGCCGGACGGAAAAAGGACCGGCGTCGAACCGAAGAAAATACTAAAATAAAGAAAGAAAATCAACTTTTCAGCGGTGACTTGTAGACAGCGTCTGTAGGGCTCCGCGGAAAAAAGAAGTCTGGCCAAGATGGCACCTTTGGGCGGGAAGGGGACCGCGCATGCGCGCTGCAATTCCCAAAGGCTTTCTTTGAAAGCTGGGGAAAATTGCTCCGCGAGGGCTCCGTCGGCGCCGACATCACCCATATGTGAGGACTGACTTCCTGCTTGGTCCTGGAGAATGTAGAATGCCCTGAGCTGTATATGATGTGAATGGCCTGGTTGCAGATCTGGCACACCTCCGTGCAAAGGGGAAGAGAGCCCATACCCCCCTTGCTTGTTGATATAAAACATGACCACTTGATTGTCCGTTCTTACAAGGACAGAACTATTGGCTTGAAGACTTGGAGAGCCCTCGACATAGCCCAAAGTTCCAAAAGGTTTATCTGTTGTGTGACTCGGGGGTAGTCCAGTGGCTTTGCATGGAGAGAGTGTCCAAGTGAGCTCCTCAGCTGAGTTTGGATGCATCCTTTGTTAGGGTATGCTGAGGTGGGGGGGGGGGGGCAGAATGGTGATCTTTTGAGAAGATTTTCGGGGGTTATCCACCATCAGAGTGATTATGCCATGGATGGTGATATGGTGATGGACGAATGCAGATCTTCAGATGCCTGTGTCCACAGGGTTAACAGAGTCCACTGCGTTTGGAGCATGCGCATTCGGAACTATGTGTACCGGGGAGGCCATGTTGCTCAGCAGCTGTAGGAAGGATCATGCCGGAGCTGACTAGCGCTGTCGCATGATCTCTGCTAATAGTATGCATACGGTCTTTTGGGAGAAAGGCCTTCCATTGGATGGTGTCCAGGACAACTTCTATGAACTCCAGTCTTTGTATAGGAACAAGCTGTGATTTTGGAAAGTTGATCACGAAGCCTACGAAGTGCATGGTTTTGTGTTGTGCTGAGGAGAGCTCCTCAGGAGAGTCTGCCTTTATGAGTTAATCGTCTAATTAGGGGAAGAAGTAGATGTGGTTGATCCGAAGATGAGCCACTACGACTGCCATGCACTTTGTGAAGACTCTTGGTGCTGAGGCGAGGCTGAAGGGGAGCACCCTGCATTCATAAAGTATCTCTTGGCAGACGATTCACAGATACTGCCTGTGAGAAGGGTGGATTAGAATGTGAGTGTAGGCCTCTTTCAGGTCTAGGGAGCAAAGCCAGTCATTTTGCTGTAGGTGAGGAAGGAGGGTCTCCAATGAGATCATCTTGGATTTTTCTTTTACGAGGAATTTGTTGAGATCTCAGAGGTCTAGGATGGGCCTGAGACCTCCCGATTTCTTTGGAATGAGGAAATAGGGAGTAGAATCTCCTGCAATGTTCCTGTATGGGGACGGATTTGATGGCTCCTTGAGTGAGGAATGAGGTGACTATCTGATGTAGAAAGATGTTAAGAGATTTTGGAAAGGGCTTGCCCCCTGAAACGAGGAGGGAGAAGTTCTCTGAAGGTGAGATGGTATTCCTTGTGGGTGATGGATAAAGCGTAGTTACTCACCTGTAACAGATGATCTCTGGGATCAGCAGGAATTTAGTCTTCACATATGGGTATCGTCGGTACCGACGGAACCTGCGCAGGAACGCTCCCCAGCGTCCAATACAAAAGCCTTTGGGAGCATCCCACAGCGCCTGCGTGCTGCCTTCTTCCCACCTTTCCCACTGTCCCTCTTCAGTTGAGTTTATTGCTGAGACAAAGGAGAGAGGGAGAGAGAGAAAAGAACATAAGAAATGCCATACTGGGTCAGACCAAGGTCCATCAAGCCCAGTATCCTGTTTCCAACAGTGGCCAATCTAGGTCATATGTACCTAGCAGTTTCTCCAAAAGACACAGGTTCCACAATGCTTTTATTGGGTCAAGCATTGATATCCTGGTTCCCTTCTTAATAATGGTTTATGGACCTTTCCTCCAGGAACTTGTCCAAACCTTTTTTAAACCCAGATACACTAACAGCCTTTACTACATCCTCCGGTAACAAATTCCAGAGTTTGATTACACGTTGAGTGAAAAAATATTTTCTTTTATTAGTCTTAAATAGTTTACCCTGTAGCTTCATTGTATGTCCCCTAGTCTTTCTATATTCTGATAACGTAAACAATCGATCTACGTTTACCCGTTCCACTCCGTTCATTAATTTATAGACTTCTATCATATTTCCCCTCAGCCGTCTCTTTTCCAGGTTGAACAGCCCTAACCTTTTTAGCCTTTCTTCATAGGAGAATCCTTCCATCCCCATTACCATTTTGGTGGCTCTTCTCTGAACCTTTTCTAATATCGCTATATCCTTTTTAAGATATGGCGACCAGAATTGCACACAGTATTCAAGGTGTGGTCTCACCATGGAACGATATAGAGGCATTATAATATCTTTTGTTTTATTTTCCATTCCTTTCCTTATGATACCTAGCATTCTATTTGCTCTCTTGGCCGCCGCTGCACACTGGACTGAGGGTTTTAACATGGTATCCACAATGACGCCAAAATCTTTTTCCTGGGTGGTGGTTCCTAATGTGGAATCTTGCATCGTGTAATCATAATTTGGGTTGTTCTTCCCTAGGTGCATAACTTTGCACTTGTCCACATTAAATTTCATCTGCCATTTTGATGCCCAGTCTTCCAGTTTATCAAGATCCTCTTGCAATTTTCCACAATCCTCTTGGGTTTTAACAACTTTAAATAGTTTTGTGTCATCTGCAAATTTGATAACCTCACTTGTTATTCCACTTTCCAGGTCGTTTATGAATATGTCAAAAAGCAGCGGACCCAGCACAGATCCCTGGGGTACACCACTATTCACCTTTCTCCACTGGGAAAATTGGCCATTTAGCCCTACCCTCTGCTTTCTATCTTTTAACCAGTTCCTGATCCACAATAGTACACTGCCTCCTATCCCATGACTCTTTAGTTCTGCCACAAGTCTCTCATGAGGGACCTTGACAAAGGCTTTCTGAAAGTCCAGATACACTATATCAACCGACTCACCTTTGTCCACCTGTTTATTCACACCTTTAAAAAAACATAACAAATTAGTAAGACAAGATCTTCCTTGTCTGAAGCCATGTTGGCTGTCTCCCATTAGGCCATGACTATCTACATGCTGAGTAATTTTATTCTTTATGATGGTTTCTACCATTTTTCCCAGTACTGACATCAGGCTCACCGGTCTGTAGTTTCCCGGATCACCCCTGGAACCCTTTTTAAAAATTGGTGTTACATTGGCGATCCTCCAATCTTCAGGAGAGAGAGAGATAGAGAGACAACTCCTAGGGGAGGTGGGTGGGTTGTGAAGACTAAATTCCTGCTGTTCCCGGAGATCACCTTTTACAGGTGAGTAACTACACTATCTCCAGGAACAAGCAGGAATGTAGTCTTCACATAGGGGGACTCCCTAGCTGAAGATGCCAGGGAGATGGCCCCAGGAAGCTGCAACCCATTGTGAGATGGGCCATGCTTCCTCCCATGGATCTCTAGCATCCCACCAGAGATGGTGGGTAGGAGTTGAATTAAGTCTGAAAGAGATGTTGATGAACAGCCTGGCCAAACAAGGCATCCCGGCGGGAGTCCTTGTCTAAGCAGTAGTGGGCTGTAAAGGTATGTACCAAAGCCCAAGTGGCTGATCGACAGATGCTGTCGATATATACAGAGTGAAGGTTAGCCACAGAGGCTGCCATGGCTCTCACATTGTGAGCTGTGACATGGCCTTCAAGAGGAAGACCCTTACTCTCATAGGCAAAGGATATGCATTGTGCAATCCAGTTAGACAGAGTTCTTTTGGAAATTGGAAGTCCCAAATGACTAGAATCAAAAGCAACAAAGAGTTAAGAAGACTTTCAATGTCGCTGTATTCTTTGTAGGTAAAAAGCTAAAGCTCTTTTACAGTCCAAGATATGAAGGCTTCTTTCTGCATTGGAGGCATGAGGCCTCGTAAAGAATACAGGAAGGTAAACCGCTTGGTTTAAATGGAAAGGGGAAACCACTTTTGGCATAAAGTGTGGATGAGTACTAAGAATGATCTTATCATGGTGAAATCTTGAATAGGGAGGCTCAGCCACTAGAGATTGCAACTCACTAATGCGGCGTGCAGAGGTGATTGCAATTAGGAAGATGACTTTCCAGGAAAGGAATTTCGGAGATGTAGTGGCTAAAGGTTCAAAGGGCGGTTTCATGAGCTGCCCGAGAACAAGACTCAAATCCCATGCCACCGGTGGTGGTCTAATGGGAGGTTTTGTTGATAGAAGACCTCTCATAAATCTTGTTATAAGTGGATGAGAGGAAATAGGTTGTCCATTTAAGGGCTTGTAGGAAGCTGCAATAGCACTAAGATGGACTCTTACTGAATTGGTCTTTGATAATGAAGGAGGTACTCTAGTGCCGATTCTAGAGGTATCGCAAGGGGGTTAAATCCCTTTTGAGAACACCATATGGTAAACCGTTTCCACATAAAGGCGTATGAACGTCTTGTGGAAGATATTCTAGAAGCCTGTAGGATATCCTTTACCTGTTGAGATCCTGAAGGTCTAGGCTTTCAGCAACCAGGCCCTGAGATGCAGGGACTGGGGATTTGGATGCCATAGCGTCCTGTTCTCTTGGGAGAGAAGATCTGAAGTGCACCCCAACTCCCGAGGTGCAGCTTGAGAGAGATGTAGAAGCAGAGGATACCACGTTTGCCGTGGCCAACATGGAGCTATGAGAATCATACGACCTCTGTCTCTCTGAAGCTTGAATAGTGCTTTGGGAATGAAGGAAATGGGTGGGAAGGCATAGAGGAAGTCTTGACCCCAGTGAAGGTCGAAGGCGTCCCTTGCCTGACAATCTCGAGCCGTAATTCTGGAACAGAACCGTGGAAGTTTGGCATTCAGTGGACTTGCAAAGAGGTCTATGTCTGGGGTTCCCCAGATTTGAAATATTTGGGCAACCTGGTCGGAGTGGAGAGACCATTCATGTGGCAGCAGTACTCGGCTGAGTTTGCCTGCCCAAAGGTTTTGAATGCCTGGAAGATATAGCACGAGGAGATGAATTTGATGCTCTCTGGCGAGGGCCCATAGTCGTAAAACTTCGTTGCGTAACGACAGAGAGCCGGTTCCGCCCTGCTTGTTCACGTAGAACATGGCTATTTGATTGTCTGTCTGTACTAGGACTGTCTTGTAGCTGAGTTGGGCTTGGAATACTCGAAGAGCAAGGAAGATTGCTCTGAGTTCCAGGAGGTTTATGTGAAGACAAGCCTCCTGTTGAGTCCAGGTACCCTGGGTAGAGAGATCGTGCAGGTGGGCCCCCCCATCCCACCTGTGATGCATCTGTTGTTAGAGTGGTCTGGAATAGGGGTTGCTGGAAATGAGACCTTACCAGAAGGTTCTCCAGTGATTGCCACCATTGGAGAGATGAAACAAGACGTTGTGAGTTTGTTATTTTGTCCTACAGGTGACCTGTGGCCTCTGTTCACTGAGTGGATAAGGTCCACTGGGCTGCTCGCATGATGAGCATAGGGAACTACATGTACAGTGGATGCCATATGTCCCAATAGTTGGATCATTTCTCGAGCAGTCAGGTAAGTTTTCACTGCTGCCTGGGAAACTAGCTGCACTATGCGCAGAGAGTGGGGCTGTGGAAGGAAAGCCCTCAACTGTCTGGTATCTAGGCGAGCTCCTATGAATCCTAAGGACTGAGTGGGAGCGAGATGGGATTTTGGTAGGTTTATGACAAATCCCAAATATTGAAGGATTCGCATTGTGCGAGACAGAGCAGAGCTGGCTTCTGGAGCTGTGGGACTCGAATGAGCCAGTCGTCTATGTAAGGGAAGACGAATATCCCTAGAGTTTGCAGGAATGCAGCTACTACCGCCATGCATTTTGTGAATACTCTTGGTGCCGAAGCCAGACCAAAGGGAAGAACCTTGTATTGGAAATGTTTTCCCTGGAAAAGGAACCATAGGAATTTCCTGTGATCTGGACGGATGAGAATATGAGTATATACATCCCTTAGATCTAGAGAACAAAGCCAATCCTGACTTTGAAGGTATGACAGAAGAGTTCCTAGAGAGATCATTTTGAATTTCTCTCGGAACAGATATTTGTTCAATTCTCTGAGGTCTCAAATGGGTCTGTGTCCTCCTGTTTTCTTTGGAATAAGAAAATAGTGGGCGTAGAACCCTGTACCCTGTTGTAGAATGGGTACTTCTTCTATTGCTCCTTCAGCAAGGAGTGTTGTGACCTCCTGACCTAAGAGACTATTGACAGGGGTCTGAGAATTGAACTGTCTTATGATTGTAGGAGGGGGCATGTAGTGAAAATGAAGCTTGTACCCCCTCTCGTATAATGGACAGAGTCCAATTTTCTGTTATTTGGTGCCATCTGTTGGCAAAATGACACAACCTGCCAGGGATGGCTAGGGGTTCTGGACCATTCAGGGGCAGGAAGGCTAAGTTCTCTAGGTAGGAGTCAAAGCCCCTGAGGAGGCTGAGCTCTCGGCCCCTTTGGCTTCTTTTGTTGTCTAGTCTGTTGCTGTTGTCCCTTTTGGGCAGCCTGAACTGGACCGTGCCCCTGCTGGGTATAAGAAGGATAAAATTTCCTTTTTTTGCTGAAAAAGGTTTTTTTTATAAGATTTCTTTTTGGCTGGGTTGGCTGTAGATTTTGACAGTCTATCCAGGGTGATATTGTCAGTATCTATTTCATTAGCCTTTTCCTGCCAATTCCTGCCAAAGAGATTTTCTCCTGTGCAAGGGATATTTCCCAATTTTTCTTGTACCCAAAGTTCCAAGTCGGATGCCTGAAGCCAGGCAATCCGATGTGCACCAATGGCAATAGCAGAGGTTCTGCTGATGCATTCAAAGCAGTCAAAGACTGCACGGTTTACAAACTGAGCATGTCTGACAAGATTAAAGAAGTCTTGTCGTTTATCATCAGGAAGAAGGGGGCTCATAAGCTCCAAGTCTCCTGTGACCTCTTTGAGGAACATTCCCATATATAGGATATAGGAGCTGATCCTGGCTGAGAGCATGGAAGCTTGGAAGCATCAACGCCCAAAGGCATCGAGAGACCTGCACTCATGGCCTGGAGGATTGGAAGCATGCCTCTTTGCACTCTTCATCCTACACATAGCTGATTCCACTACCATTGAATGGTGTGGTAACTGAGGTTTTTGGAAACCAGGACAAGGTGGAACGCGATACATTGTATCGAGCCTCCGAGAGTGAGGAGATGTGGTTAAAGGTGTTTCCCACATCCTCAGCATAAGATCATGTAGGATCTGATGAATAGGCAGAGTAGCTGCTTCCTTGGGAGCCTTAGGGTATTGAGGGATTTCTAATTCATGTGCCTTAGGTTCCTTTTCAGGAGTTACCGTGATTGCAAGGTCTCGAGCCACATCACAAATAAAATCCTGAAAAGATATGTCCTCTGGAGGAGACATTCTGCTTTGGGGAGAAGATGTTTCCTCCGGAAGAAGTACTCTGGTATCGGCAGAGTCATTAGAATCATCAGAATAGGAAGATTCAAAATATCTCTGATCCCGGTGTTCGTGCAGAGCACGGTATCGATATCGATCGGCGGTACCAATCTGTCGATACCGGAGATAGACTCAAGACTCGGTATGGGGAGTATGCCCACCGAGGCCGGTACTGGTGCCTGTTGAACCCCCTGAAGCGGTCTCAAAGATACCGAAGCCGTGAAAAGAGCTGACAGACTGCGTTCGATAGCGAGAAACCTCTGATCTATCGACGCTGCCGATTCTTGGGTGTCGGTACCGGTAGAAGCAGCAGGAACCCCAGAGCATAGCACCAGTAGTTCTGCTGAGGTGGAGGCCTCGAGAACATCCTGGAGCCCTGTTAATGCTTTGGAAGCCGAAGCTTTCCGCCGGGGCTGTTTTGCCGGTGAGGTTTCCTCAAGGGCAACGCCAATGGCTTCTCGATGCCTAGAAGGAGATCTACCCTTTGAGGACCTGCTAGATTTATGTTTAGTTACCTGAGATCCATGGGAGGAAGATGAGGCTCTGGAAGACGTCGATGCAACAGACATCGCATAAAAGGGTACCGAGTTTTGCAGTTCTATTCTGCAGGCCCCTTTTAGTCATCTCCCTACAGGAGAGGTACTCCGATGGAGAACGGACAGGGCCTAAACATTTAAGACACCAATCATGAGTGTCGGTGACGGATATGGTACCGCCACACTTAGAACATTTTTTTTTTTAAAACCAGTAGCTGGCTTTTCCATTTTTAAGGAAAATGGGCCTAGTGCCCAAAATGGCACCTCGCACCGAGGAAAGAAGGTTTCTGAAGAAAAATATCTCAGAACTATATATATATATATATATATATATATATATATATAATTTTTTTTTTTTTTTTTTTAAATAAGAAAGAAGAACCAGCAGTACCGGTAGGCGTTGAACGAAGGCAGACGCGACCACAAAAAAATAAAGAATAAAGAAGGAACTTTTTGCGGTGACAGGGTATGGGACCTGTCAGCTCCACGGAAAATGAAGAACTGAAGAGGGACAGTGGGAAAGGCGGGAAGGCAGCACGCAGGCGCTATGGGATGCTCCCAAAGGCGTTCCTATTGGATGCTGGGGAGCATTTCCACGCAGGCTCCGTCGGTACCGACGATACCCATAGGTGAAGACTACATTCCTGCTTGTTCCTGGAGATTGTCATTTTTCGGAAGTTATAGTCCTCCATTGAGAGATGAACTTTGAGAGCCTTCCTGGAATGGTAGGAATGGGGAATGGCCATGCTCACCCTGTAAGAGTCAAAAAGATGGTGCTGAGACAACTGGTTGAGGTTGAGATGTTTCTTTGGTCAACCATGGCTTTTTGGCTTGTTTAGCTCCCTGCTGTTTATGTTGTGGAGGGTAGGTTGTATAGAAGGCCTTTTTTGCTTGAGCCTTCTTCTTGGAGGGATGTGAAGTTTTTCTTGACAACCTTTTGAGGGTGGTGTCGTTGGTTTCAAGTTCTCCTGCTTTTTCCCTCCAGTTCTTTCTAAAGAGGTTTTCACTTGTACAGGGGATATTGGCCAACTTGTCCTGATGCCTAGAACCAAGCCAACCAACTTGCCCCATGGCTATGGAGAAGACTCTACTAGAGGAATTGAAGATGTCGAAAACTGCTCTGTTGACAAACTTAGAGACATTTTGACTGTGGGTGAGGACTGCCTGAAAGGCAGGGCACTTCTCTTCAGGGAGGAATGGCAGGAAGCCCTCCCAATCTTTGTTCAACTCTTTAAGGAACATCCCCATATACAAGATTTATGAGTTGATCCTGCTTATGAGTATGGAGGCCAGGAAGGTGGCCTCAAAGGCATTGAGGATTCTTGATTCACATCCCGGAGGAACCAAGGCATGGTTCTTGGCACTTTTTAACTGACGCATCGCTGATTCCACCACGATGGAGTGGTGCGGAAGTTATCGTTTCTGGAAGCCAGGGCATTCAGGGACTTGGTACATGGTATCGAGACAATGATTTATGGGAGCAACGGATAAAGAGTAGTTACTCACCTGTAAACAGGTGTTCTCCAGGAGCAGCAGGAATCAGTCCTCACATATGGGTGTCATCGGCGCCGATGAAGCCCCAGCGGAGCATTTCCCCAGCTTTCCATGAAAGCCTTTGGGAATGCTGGCACACATGCGTGGTTCCCTTCACACCTAAAGGTGCCATCTTACCTCAGTCAAATAACATAGCTAAGAACAGCACACAAAAAATGAAAAAAATTAAGCTATGTACAACTGCAACTCCAAGGGGAGGAGGGAGGGTTGTGAGGTCTGATTCCTGCTGCTCCTGGAGAACACCTGTTACAGGTGAGTAACTACTCTTTCTCCAGGACCAAGCAGGAAGTCAGTCCTCACATATGGGTGACTCCCCAGCTCTGGGCTACCGAGGAACCCAGGCTGAACAAGAGAACTCCCTCTAGTCTGAGCAGCAAAGAAAGGCTTTTCAAGGACACAACCTCCACCGGTAGCCCAACAGAGGGCAGGAGTTGCCTAAACCTCAAAGAGATTCCGGAGTACTGCTTGGCCAAAAGCACTGTCCCTATGGGACTCCCTCTCCAGACAGTAATGGGTTGCAAACGTCTGGCTTGAAGACCAAGTTGCAGCCTTGCAGATGTATACTAAGGGCAGAGAGCGGAGATGAGCCACTGAGGCAGCCACTGCCCTGACACGATGGGCCGTGACCCGACCCTGCAAAGGAAGGTCAGCCGCCTTGTAAGCCCAGGTGATACAGTCAGCCACCCAGATGGACAAGGTACGCTTGGACACAGCCAACCCCAACTTATTGGGGTCAAAGGATATGAAGAGCTGAGTAGCCCTTCTATGCCCCTGCGTACGATCAAGGTAGAAGGATAAGGCCCTCCTACAGTCCAGGGTATGCAGGACTGCTTCAGCCTGGCTTGCATGAGGCCTAGGGAAGAATGTTGGAAGAACCACCTCCTGATTGAGGTGGAAAGAGGTGACAACCTTTGGGAGGAACTTGGGATGAGTCCTGAGGACTACCCTGTTCCTATAAATTCTAGTGTAAGGCCTATCACAGACCAGGGCCTGAAGCTCACTCACTCGCCTAGCCGAAGTAAGGGCTATCAGGAAGAGAGTCTTCCAGGAAAGGAAGCGTAGAGGGCAAGTAGCCATCGGCTCAAAAGGTGGGCGAGTCAGTTGCTGCAAGACCACATTCAGCTCCCACTCAGGAGCAGGAGGACGGAAGGGAGGCTAGAGCAGAAACAAGCCCCTGAGAAGCCTGGACACCAAGGGGTGCCCAGATAGAGAATGCCCCTCCACCAGTGAGTGGTGAGCTGCTAGAGCTGAGAGGTGGACCCGAACAGAATTGGACTTAAGTCCCTGATTTGATAAATACAGTAAGTACTGAAGCACTACTGGTACAGTACAGGAAAAAGGATCCACGGTACGTAGCTGACACCACACAGAAAACCTTTTCCATTTCAGAGCATAGGTTTTCCTAGTGGACTGCTTCCTAGAGGCTAGGACAACCTCCTCAACTTCCTGAGGTAGGCCCCAGGGAGCCAAAACTACCCTTGCAGCCTCCAGGCCATCAAATTGAGAGATTTGAGATTGGGGTGCAGAAGGGAACCCTGATCCTGAGTGAGAAGGTCGGGTTGCAACCCCAGAGGTAGTGGGGGATCCACTGCCAGCTGTAGCAGGAGTGGAAACCAAGGCTGTCTCGGCCACCTGGGAGCTACCAGCAAGACCGAGGCTTTGTCCTGAAGAATCTTGAAAAGAGTTCGGGCCACCAAGGGCGTGGGAGGAAACGCATGCAGGAGGCCCTGAGACCAGGAGATCAGAAAAGCATCCGGTGCTATCCTCAAAGGATGCGGTTGTCTGGAGCAGAACTTGGGCAGTTGCTTGTTCAGCAGACTGGCAAAGAGATCTATCCAAGGAAGACCCCATTTCAGGAAGATCTTCTGAACCACCAAGGGATGCAGCTGCTACTCGTGGGGCTGCAGAATTCTGCTCAACCGGTCGGCCAGGCAGTTCTCCTGGCCTGGAAGGTACACCGCCCTGAGAAGCATGTTGTGTTTTAGGGCAAAGGAACAAAGGTCCTGAGTCTCCCAACAAAGGAGCTTGGACCCAGTCCCGCCCTGTTTGTTCACATAAAACATGGCTACCTGGTCGTCTGTTTGCACCAAGACTGACTGATGAGCCAGGGCAGGAGAAAAAGCTTTGAGAGCTAAGCGGATAGCCTGGAGTTCCAGAAGATTGATCTGTTGTGCTGCCTCCCAAGGAGACCAGAGGCCCTGAGTGCACTTGTCTAGACAATGAGCATCCCAGCCCCGGAGAGAGGCGTCGGTGGTTAAGACTACCGAGCACTCTGGCACCTGGAAGGGCATCCCCTTCAGCAGAATGGGTGGATGTAGCCACCAGCTGAGGGAGGTCAAAAAGGGTTTGGACAGCCTGATCCTGTCTCTGAGGCTGCCTGAGGCCTGTGACTACTGAGTTTGAAGGCACCATTGTGCAGGCCTCATATAGAGCCTGGCATTGGGAGTCACATGTACTGTCGAAGCCATGTGGCCCAGAAGCCTGAGACAGAGCCTGGCGGAGACAAGAGGCTTGTGTAGGAACTGTTTGGCCATGTCCATCAGTCTCTGGGCTCTGTCTTCTGGCAAGAATGCCTTTGCTAGTTGAGAATCTAACCTTGCCCCTATTAACTCCAAGTTCTGGGAGGGGAGCAAAGTGGACTTTGCGAAGTTTATGACAAAGCCCACATTCTGAAGCAGAGCAATGGTTCTAAGGGTGGCCTGTCTTGCCTCCTGGCACGTTTGACCCCTGATGAGCCAGTCGTCCAGATAGGGGAAGACAAAGATGCCTTGATTTCGAAGGTAGGCCGCAACCACTGCCAGGCACTTGGTAAAGACTCTGGGAGCGGAGGTTAGGCCAAAAGGTAGTACTCTGTACTGATAATGGTTTCCTCCCACAATGAACCTGAGATACTTTCTGTGGTCTGGATGAATAAGGATGTGAGTGTAAACATCCTTTAGATCTAAAGAGCATAGCCAATCTCCCTGCTGGAGGTAGGGCAGAAGTGTCCCAAGAGTTAGCATCTTGAATTTTTCTTTCTCTAGGAACTTGAGGTTCCTGAGATCCAGGATGGGTCGAAGGCCACCGGTTCTTTTGGGTACCAGGAAATACCTGGAGTAGAAACCGTGACCTTGGAAGTGAGGAGGCACAGGCTCCACCGCCCTGTCCACTAACAGACCTTGAAGTTCTTGAATGAGAAGGTCTGTGTGCAGGGGAGGCCTCAGGGGCTCCCCTGGGAAGTAAGACGGAGGCAGTTGTGAAAATGCAGAGCATAGCCCTTTTGGACTATGTCCAACACCCAACAACTGTCATAGGTAATGAGGGGCCACTAGTGGGCAAAGAGAACAAGGCGACCGCCTGTGCAGGGGTGGGAGAGCAGGGACGGAGTGGCTATGCTCAAGGAGTCAAAAACCCCCACCCTGCTGATTGGAAGCAGGGGCAGAAGGTTTGGGGGTCCTCTGCCTACGGGCCCCATTACCCTGGCCCTTGGCCTGCTGACCCTGGGGGTCAGCTTGGGCAGCCTGATAATGAGGGTACTGTTTGTAGGCAGTGCCCTTCCTCGGGTAAAAGGACTTTTTACCCGAGCCCTTCTTCTTGTGTGAAGGGGCAGAGGTCTTCCTCAACAGCCTTGTCCGGGTAAGGTGCTCGGTCTTGAGCTGAGCGGCCTTCTTGGTCACGGGTTTGCCAAAAAGGTTCTCACCTCGGCAAGGGACATCGACCAACTTGTCCTGAGCCCATGGCTCGAGGTCCGATGACTGCAGCCATGCCTGGCGTCGAGCCGCGATACCGGCAGCCGCGACTCGGGCCAAAGCCTCGAAGCCATCGTAGGCGGCGCGGGAAATGAACTTTGAGCATTCCCGAATCCCCGAGGACAAGGTCTTAAATCTCTGCAAGGGTTCCCCGGAGAGACCAGCAGAGAACCCGGCCAACTCCTTGGCCAGGTCCCGGAGGTACATGCCCATGTACAGCTGGTAAGACTGGACACGGCAAGCAAGCATAGACCCCTGGAAGCACTTTCTACTGATGCCATCGAGGTTGCGGGACTCCCTGCCGGGGGGCACCGCAGAGTGCATCTTCTGACTCTTCAGACGATGCATGGCCAATTCCACAACCATGGAATGGTGTGGTAGCTGTGCTTTCTGGAAACCAGGGCTTTTGCGGAGTCGATAGATGGAATCGACTGGCTTGCTCAGAACCGGCGCCAAGGCCGGTGCCTCCCACATCCGGAAGAGGAGCCGTTCCAGCATCGGAGGAACGGGACAGTAAAGGCCTCCTTCGGAGGAGAGTCGTACTGTAGAGCATCAAGCTCTTCGGCTCGAGGCACGGCCATATCCCGGATGAACTCCGAGAACCTAGTGTCCTCCGGAGGGGGATCTACTCTGGGGGTCAGACTGCGGTGAGTCCGACGGGATGCACCGAGTCTTAAAAGTATGGGGAGACTCCTCGTTCTCCATCTCCCAGGCAGACTCATCCAAGGAGGAGTCCGGGTCCGACCCCACGGGGCCCCGAGGCACCCGCCCTAATGCCGGGGGCACCGGCGTCGACACCCTCGGTCCCGAACAGGAGGTCGAGGGAGACCTCGACCGAGGACGACTTCGAGACACGAGGGTCTCGAGTATCGGCTTGGTCTCCGGGGTTGACTTCGAAGTTGATGTCCCGGTGGTCGGGGCAGATGCGCCAGACAGGCTGGCCATCAGTGCCCGCTGCTGCTCCATGAAGGCAGACAATCTGCTCTCCAAGGCTGTCATCCTGAAACTCAGCTCGGGAGACGCAGCAGCCACCGACTTGGGCCCCGGTGGCGCCGGGCCCGACGTCGGCTCTCTGGGAGGAGAGTCCACGAGGACTACAGGACTTACGTGTCCAGCAGACTCCGGCTCCACGCGAGGAACCTTGGCAGGCTTCTCTTGGTCCACGGTCCCGGGACCTCCTCCGACGCAGCCCTCGCGAGCCGCTTCTTCCTCTTGCATTCCCGGTCGGGGGACCCCTGTCCGAGGAGCTTCGACGGCGCTCGGGATTGGAATCCCGAGATGTCGAGGCCTCAGACGAGGTCCGGGCCCGGCCGGATGCTGAGTCTGAGAAAAGCCGTTCCTTTTGATGCTGTCGACTTCTGAGTGCCTTGGAAGACATCTTCTCACATGGCGCACACAACTTGGTGTCATGGTCAGGGCGGAGGCACCGAAGGCAGCAGTCGTGTGTGTCGGTGAGAGATATAAGCTTCTTACACCGATCACACTTTTTGAAGCCACTGGAAGCCATCGGGGAAAAATGAGCCCCTGCGAGGTCAAAAGACTGGCCTTCCAGGGAAAAAGAAAAAAAGGGCGCGAACACCAGCCACTAAGGGCAAAAACCGAAAAAGAAGAAAACGGGCTCGATACCGGTGTACCGAACCCGGCGGGAGGGGAACCGGCATCGAACCGGAGAAAAAAGAGCGAAAAAATCGCCGAAGAAAAAATCACTTTTATCCGGGAGAACAGGACAGACGTCCAGTGGGCTTCTCGGAAAAAAAGAGACTGAGGTAAGATGGCACCTTTAGGCGGGAAGGGAACCGCGCATGCGTGCCAGCATTCCCAAAGGCTTTCATGGAAAGCTGGGGAAATGCTCCGATGGGGCTTCATCGGCACCGATGACACCCATATGTAAGGACTGACTTCCTGCTTGGTCCTGGAGAACGGTGTTTCCCACATTCTAAGCATCAGATTGTGCAGTATGCGGTGCACCAGTAAGATGGTCGCTTTTTTCGGTGCAGTGGGATATTGTAATATCTCAAATTCTTCTGCCCAGGGCTCTGGTTCTGAAGCTGCAAGAATGGAGATACCCACTGCCATGTCTTTGATAAAATCTTGGAAAAACTTATCTTCTGGCCAGGATTTGCTTCTGCTACTGGTCTGTGGTGGTGAGGAATGTGGGACGACATCACTGAGGTCATCAGAGTCCAGGGATCTGTAGTTGGTGTCAGAGGATTCTGAGTCAGATTCCAGAGAGTACCCGAAATGTAGGTCAATGTTCTCCGGTTCTGCATGGTGCATGGAAGAGGATGGAGCTGGTGGTGGTAGTGGTACAGGCATCGGCATCGATGAAGGCCCGGGCATCGGTAAAGGTATCAGTATCGATATCAATGAAGGTTCAGGCATCAGAGAAGGTATCGACAACGGTGAAGGCATTGGCATCAGTGATGGTACCAACATCGGCATCACAGATGGAATTGACACCAGGGTCGATAGCAGCATAAACATCGGCATCAAGCCAGCTTGTGTTCCCAATGTCGGTACCGATGTGGTCTGTAGTGACATCGGGGCCGATGGCGTTAGGTTCACCGAGGCCGCTAGTATGGCTGCTAGGGTGCGTTCTAGAGTCAGAATGCGTTGATTCAATGTCGTCTCTGGTGTCTGGTCATCGGATGGAGCAGGATCAACCGCCACCGGACCTGGGCATGGTGTCGAAGGTTCCGTGGAGGTGCGCGCTCCTGGTACCTCTCGACTCCCCACTGAGGCTTTAGAGGGGAAGTCCTCCTGCCGGGGATACCTTGACCTATTACTGGAATCAGAAGAGGTCTGGGATAATTCCTGGTGAGCACGGGAACGGCTCCCTCGACTGTTCTTTGAACCTTTTGGCTCGATTCCCGAGGCCTCATTTTGTCATCTGCTTGCAGAGTATGCACTCTGTGGGGACATGATCGGGGCCAAGGCATTTGAGGCACCAGTCATGTTTGTAGGTAATCAAAATTGTGCTGGAGCACTTCATACATTTTTTAAACCCACTGGTGGGTTTTTTCATGATGCCTCGGAGGGAAGGCCTGGGATGGAGTGAGAGCCTCAGGGGAAGAGAGAGAGAGTCCAGAGGGAAAAGGGTTTTTTTTGTTTATTTGTTTTATATTTTATTAAGAAGTAGTAGAAGATTAGAGTAGAAGAAATTATAAGAAAAAGGAGTATCGATGATACGGGTGAAGGCAGCAGTTCTTTAGTGGTTAAAGGAGAGATCCTGTCGGTTCTGCGGAAAAAAGAGAACTGAGGAGAGTCAGTTAGAAGAGCAGGAAGGCAGCAGCACAGGCACAGTGGACTGCTCCCAAAGGCTTTCCTATTGACAGCTGGGCAGCTTCCCGCGCAGGCTCTGTCAGTACCAACATCACCCATATGTGAGGACTACATTCCTGCTCGTTCCTGGAGATTTTAGTCTTCACATATGGGTGACATCGGGTACCAACAGAGCCCGTGTGGGAAACTCCCCAGCTACCAATAGGAAAGCCTTTGGGAGCACTTCACTGCGCCTGCACTGCTGCCTTCCCACTCTCCCAACTCCCTCTCCTCAGCTGTGTTTGTAGCTGAAGAAAAGGAGTGGAAAAAACAAAACAAAAATAATCCTACAACTCCAAGGGGGAGGAGGGCGGGTTGTGAAGACTAAATTCCTGCTGTTCCCGGAGATCACCTGTTACAGGTGAGTAACTACACTATCTCCAGGAACAAGCAGGAAAGTAGTCTTCACATATGGGACGCCCTAGCTGCCTGTTCTCTGAAGAACTGGAACGGGTCAGAAAGTCTGACATACTCATTTGAACCTAGACTCCCCCCCCCAAGGAGATCTGGCAAGAAGTGGGCGGGGGGTAGGAGTTGTTTCTACGTTCCAAAGAGATGCTGAAGGACTACCTGGCGAAAGGCTGCATCCCAGCAGGAGACCTTGTCCAAGTAGTAATGGGCTGCGAAGGTATGGACAGAGGACCATGCAGTAGCTCGGCAAATCTTGTCAATGGCTACTAAATGGAGGTTAGCAACAGAGGTTGCCACTGCTCGGACATTATGAGCAGTTACGTGTCCTGTGAGGGAAAGACCTGCTTTGTCATATGTAAAAGAGATACAGTCTGCTATCCATTTGGATAGTGTACGTTTGGTCACTGGAAGTTACAAGTGAGAAGGATCAAAGAAGACAAAGAGCTGGGAGGACTTCCTAATATCTTCTGTCCTGTGGAGAAGGCCAGAGTCCTCTTACAGTCAAGTGTATGTAGGGTGGTTTCTGTACGAGAAGCATGAGGTCTTGGGAAAAAGACCGGCAGGATCACTGACTGATTGAGATGGAAAGGTCATACTTTGGGAAGAAAGTGGGGTGTGTCTGAAGAACGACTTTGTCATGATGAAAATGTGTATATGGAGCATGAGCCACTAAGGCCTGTAGCTCACTGATGTGCCTGGCCAATGTAAGGGCAATGAGGAATAAAACCTTCCAAGATAAGTATCGGAGATGTGTGGTTGCTAAGGGCTCAAACAGTGGTTTGAGGAGTTGAGCTAGTACCACATTGAAATCCCATGTCACTGGTGGTGGTTGAATGAGTGGTACCAGAGGAGCAATGGAGATGGGTCTGCCCTCCATAGGCTTATGGAAAGCTGAAATAGCACTAAGGCGCACTTGAACTGAATTTGTCTTAAGACCTAGAGAAGATAAATGCAAGGAGCGTACATACTTTTGCTTCAAATGGATTGTGACCATTTTGAGAGCACCATGAAGCATATCTACGTCATTTGAAAGAATAGGTCTTTCTGGTGAAGAGCTTTCTGGAGGAAAGGAGAATATGTTTTATAGCAGTAGACAGTAGCAGGCCCTGGAAGATTATGCTCTCAGTAGCCATGCTGTCAGGTGAAGGGACTGCAGATTTGGTTGGAGAAGTGCTCCGTTGTCATGAGATAGGTGACCCGGCCTGGAACCCAGTGGGATTGGTGATGTTTGCATCAGATGAAGTAGAAGAGGAAGCCAGGGTTGATGGGGCCAGTGAGGGGTTATGAGAATCATAGAGCCCTTGTCTGCTTGTAGCTTGAGGAGGGTCTTCGAGATGGGGAGAAACGCATAAAGGAGTCCCCAACCCCAGTGGATCATGAAGGCATCTGAAGCTAGACTGAGTTTGGACGGAACTCAGGAGCAGAACGTAGGAAGTTGAGTATTCTGCAGAGTGGCAAAGAGATCTATCACTGGTGTTCCCCAGATGTGGAACAGTTTTGCCGCTGCTAAAGACCATTCGTGGGATCCAACTCAGCTTGTCTGCTAGGAGACTGGATTCTTCTGGAATATAAACTGCACCGAGGTGCATGTGGTGGAGGATGGCGAACTCACAGAGTTTGCAGGTTTCTTGACATAGGGGGAGAGAGAACCCTCCCCCTGTTTGTTTATATAAAACATAGCCACCTGATTGTCTGTCCTGACGAGAATCTGACTGAGAGGTGGTGCTGGAAAACTTGGAGAGCATACGTGACTGCTCAAAGCTTGAGGAGGTTTATATGCTGTATGGATTCCTGGGCTGTTCAGAGGCCCTGTGTGGAGATGAAATCCAGATGTGTTCCCCAACCCTGCTTGGAGGCATCTGTTGTCAGTGTATACTGAGGTATGGGTGTCTGAAAAGGTGACCCTATGAGAAGATTTTCTGGGGTGCACCACCAGAGGAGAAATTCGGCCATAGGTAGTGTAATCTGGATGACATCTTGGAGGTTCCCTGTGGACTGGGTCTACTGGGTTGAGAGAGTCCATTGAGACAGACGCATGTGAAGTCTTGCATAAGGGACTACATGTACTCTGGAGGCCATATGTCACAGGAAGGACAGAAAACATCGAGCCGTAGCCATCTGTTGTTAGTGCAAATGGATGGCTAGTTGCACCAACCTATTCATGCGGTCCACAGGGAGAAAGGCTCTGGACTGTGTTGTGTCCAGAACGGTTCCTATGAATTCCAATCTTCGAGTTGGAGTGAGTTGGGACTTTGGGAAGTTTATCACAAAGTCGAGGTACTGCAGAAGTGCAACAGTTCTTTGTTGAGATGAGCAGAGTGGTCCAGGAGAGTCTACCTTTATGAGCCAGTCATCTAAGTAAGGGAAGGCAAAGACTTTGTTGCTCCAGAGATGAGCTGCTATGACGGCCATGCACTTTGTGAAAACCCTTGGTGCAGATGCCAGACCAAAAGGAAGGACCCTGTACTGGTAATGGGTGCCCTGACAGGTGAAGCGAAGAAACGGTCTGTGGTCTGGATGTATCAAGATCTGAATGTAGGCCTCTTTGAGGTCTAGGGAACGAAGTCAGTCTTGTTCCTGTAAGTAGGGCTCCCAGAGACATTATTTTGAATTTCTCTTTTGACGAGGAATTTGTTTAGCTCTCTGAGATCGAGAATGGGCTTGTGGCCTCTTGACTTCTTTGGAATGAGGAAGTAGGGGGAGTAGAAGCCTTTGAACCGTTGGTTTGTTGAAACTATGGCTCCTTGGGAAAGGAGAATATTTATCTCTTCCTTGAGCAGTACATCCAGGGGAAGTTTGGAGAGAAGCTCTCTCTTGAAGTGGTGAGAAGGAAGCTATCAAAAGTTTAGTTGGTAACCACTCTGGATTATGTTGAATCCACTGCTCTGTAGTGATGAAATGCCAATGCTGAGCAAAGTGAGAGTCTTCCTGGGATGGCGGTGGGCTCTGGTATGTGAAGGAGAAGGCTAACTGTGCTTCCTATGTATGAGTCAAAAGCAGTAGTTGGCTGAGTGGCTGGCTGTGGCATGGTTAGCCTGGGCTTTTTAACCTGTTTAGGGCCCTGTTGTTTTTGTGGAGCCTGATAGGCTGGCTGGGAGTATGAAGGATGGAATCTCCTCTTCTTAGGGTAGAAGGGCTTCTTGTTAAGTGCCTTCTTTTTAGAAGAATTGGAAGTCTTCCTGGAGAGCCTCTTAATTGTTGTGTCATTTGTTTCAAGCTATCCTCACTTCTCCCGCCAGTTCTTCCCAAACAGGTTTTCACCAGTGCAGGGGATGTTACCGAACTTATCTTGGACGCACTGTTCCAAGTCAAACGTTTGGAGCCAAACCAGATACCTTGCACCTATGGCACTAGAACAAGCCCTGTTTGATGACTCAAAGGTGTCAAAAGCAGTTTTATTCATAAATTTAGAGACATTTTGGCTGTGAGACAAGACAGCCTGGACAGCTGGATGCTTCTCCTCTGGAAGAAAAGAGAGAAATCCCTCCCAGTCTTTATTAAGCTCCTTTAAGAACATTCCGCTGTAAAGGATGTATGAATTTATCCTACTGGATAGCATTGATGCTTAAAAAGAGCAACGGGCAGAGGAATCAAGATTCCTCGATTCCCTGTTCGGAGGAATGGACGCAAGACTTTTACCACTTTTTATATGATGCATCGCTGATTCCACTACCATGGAATGGTGTGGAAGTTGTGGCTTTTGGAAGCCAGGGCATTCAGGTACCCTATACATGGTGTCCAACTGACAACTTATGGGAGAAACCGTTAGAGAGGTCTCCCACATCTGGAGCATCAGATTATATAGAATCCGGTGTACTAGGAGGACTGCAGCCTCTTTCGGGGCTGTGGGGTACTGGAGGATCTCCAATTCCTCCGCTCTCGATTCCGGTTCCAACTGCTGGGATGGAAAGGCCAGCCACCATGTCTCAGATAAACTCCTGAAAAGCAGGAGGGGATTTATGGCGAGTACTAATTGACGGTGGTGAGGGCTCCGAGACGATGTCTTGGAGGTCATCGGAATTGAGGGATCGGTGGTAGGAATTGGAAGTGTCTGGATCAAATGCTAGAGTATCGCCGAAGCAGACAGTGACATGAACGGAGGTTTCCCAAGACTAAAGTGGTATTTAAAGGTGATACTGCAGAGGAATTGAGAGAAATATTGCTACACTGGGAAGATGTATTACAACTATTTGATAAACTGAATAGTAGCAAATCACCTGGACCAGATGGTATACATCCAAGAGTGTTGAAAGAACTGAAATAGAAGATCTGCAATCTCATATTAGTAATCTGTGAACTTTCATTAAAATCAACTGTAATACCTGAAGATTGGAGGATCGCCAATATAACGCCAATTTTTAAAAAGGGTTCCAGGGGTGATCCGGGAAATTACAGACCGGTGAGCCTGACGTCAGTAGAGGGGAAAATGGTAGAAACCATCATAAAGAACAAAATTACACAGCATTTAGACAGTCATGGCCAAATGGGAGACGGCCAACATGGCTTTAGACAAAGATGAGTCAGTTTATGTAGTGTATCTGGACTTTCAGAAAGCCTTTGACAAGGTCCCTCCATCAGAGACTTTTGGCAAAACTAAAAAGTCATGGGATAGGAGGCAGTGTACTATTGTGGATCGGGAACTGGTTAAAAGATAGAAAGCAGAGGGTAGGGCTAAATGGCCAATTTTCCCAATGGAAAAAGGTGAATAGTGGAGTACCCCAGGGATCTGTACTGGGTCCGCTACTTTTTGACATATTCATAAATGACCTGGAAAAGGGAATAACTAGTGAGGTTATCAAATTTGCAGATGACACAAAACTTTTTAAAGTTGTTAAAACCCAAGAGGACTGTGGAAAACTGCAGGAGGATCGGGATAAATTGGAAGACTGGGCATCCAAATGGCAGATGAAATTTAATGTGGACAAGTGCAAAGTCATGCACCTAGGAAAGAACAATCCACACTATGGTTACACAATGCAAGGTTCCACAATGGGAACCACCACCCAGGAAAAAGATTTAGGAGTCATCGTGGATAACATGTTAAAACCCTCCGCCCAGTGTGCAGCAGCGGCCAAGAAAGCAAATAGAATGCTAGGTATCATAAGGAAAGGAATGGAAAATAAAACAAAGGACATTATAATGCCTCTGTATCGTTCCATGGTATGACCGCACCTTGAATATTGTGTGCAATTCTGGTCACCGTATCTTAAAAAGGATATAGCGTTATTGGAAAAGGTACAGAGAAGAGCCACCAAAATGGTAAAGGGGATGAAAGGCTACTCCTATGAAGAGAGGCTACAAAGGTTAGGGCTCTTCAACCTGGAAAAGAGACGGCTGAGGGGAGATATGATAGAGGTTTATAAATTAATGAATGGAGTGGAACGGGTAAACGTAGATCGATTGTTTACGCTATCAGAATATAGAAAGACTAGGGGACATGTAATGAAGCTACAGGGTAAACTATTTAAGACAAATAAGAGAAAATATTTCTTCACTCAACGTGTAATCAAACTCTGGAATTTGTTACCGGAGGATGTAGTAAGAGCTGTTAGTGTAGCTGGGTTTAAAAAAGGTTTGGACAAGTTCCTGGAGGAAAGGTCCATAAACCATTATTAAAAAGGGACCCAGGATATCAATGCTTGACCCAATACAAGTATTGTGGAACCTGTCTCTTTTGGGGATACTGCTAGATACGTATGACCTAGATTGGCCACTGTTGGAATCAGGATACTGGGCTTGATGGACCTTCGTCTGACCCAGTATGAAATAACTTATGTTCTTATGATGCTCCTCGACGTCCTCGGGGCCTAATCTTTGTGCAGACCAGGCAGATTCCGTGATTGATGCCAATACTGGGCCCTGTACCGATACCTCAGTGCCGAATGTATCAATGCCAAAGGCAAGACCGATGCCGCCTGTTGCACCGGAGTGGATGGAGTCATCAAGGTCGATGCTCCTGACTGCATTCCTGGAGCTGTCAATGCTAATGGAAACAAAGCCGCTATGCTCCTTTCCAAGGAAAGCATACGCTGATCCAGGGAGGTAGTCTGCATCTCATCCAATGAAAGAAGGGGGCTGGGCACAACCATACCAGAGCAAGGCATAGGGAGCTCTCTGGAGGCCTCGGGTGCCTCCCGAATCCTCATCAAGGCTTTGGAGGACAAGTCCTCCCGTCGGGGATGCCTGGACCAATGACCAAATTCAGAGGAAGTCCTGGATGATTCCCGATGAGTCGAGCCTGGTGAGTCGAGGATTCCAGAGACTTCCCCGAAGAGTCCTTGGATTTTTCTCTCGGTTCCTTCAGTTTCTCAGAGGAGTCTCGGGTGTTTTACTTATCTTTTGGAGGCTTAGAAGGAGACATAGTTTTCTTAGTCTTCTTCTCCGAGTACTTCGACCCCTTGGAGTGCTTCGAACGTTGGAAGCAGGACAGTGCTCTGGGTGAAGTAGAGACCAACGACAATGAGTCCGAAGGGAAGAGTTCCCCAAACATTATGGCCCGGTTCCCTAGGCCTCTCTTCATCATCTGCTTGCAGAGGGAGCAGTCTTGGGAATATGGTCGGGACCAAGGCACTTCAGACACCAGTCATGTTTATCGGTAACCAAGATAGTGCTGCAGCACTTGGTGCATTTTTTGAAACCTTTGGAGGGTTTCTCCATCTTAAGATGGTGGGCAAAGCCCAAGGGGCACGAGGCCCTGAGGATTTTTTTTTTTTTTTTTAAGAAAAGAAAAAAATAAATAAAAGAATGAAGGGAGTAGTATCTAATGACACTGCTGCGGTTAGGGTGCACAGTTAAGGAAACGTTTTTAGAAGTTCTTTTCTGCACTGATAGGGTAGTGACTCGGTTCCGCGGAAAAAGAACTGAGGAGAGGGAGTTGGGAGAGGAGGAAGGCAGCAGCGCAGGTGCAGTGGAGTGCTCCCAAAGGATTTCCTATTGGTAGCTGGGGAGCTTCCTGCGCAGGCTCCGTTGGTACCCAATGTCACCCATATGTGAAGACTACATTCCTGCTTGTGCCTGGAGAATGGACCTAATAATATAGTCCAAACTGGTGAAGTGAAATAACAATAAAACACTTGTATATATAAAAAACAAGTAAAAACTTAAAAGTTGTGAATGCATATGTATTCATCCTTTTTGCTATGAAACCCCTAAATAAGATCTGGTCCAACCAATTAACCTCAGAAGTCACATAATTAGTTGATTAGGGTACACCTGTGTGCAATCAGTGTCACATGATCTGTCACATGATGTCTGTATAAATATACTTGTTCTGAAAGGCTCCCGACTCTGCAACACCACTAAGCAAGCAACATGAAGACCAAGGAGTACTCCAAACAGGTCAGAGACAAAGTTGTGGAGAAGTATAGATCAGGGCTGCACTATAAAAAAATATCCGAAATTCTGAATATCCCATGGAGCACCCTTAAATCCATTATAACAAAATAGAAAGAATATGGCACCACTACAAATTTGGACCCATCATGCGAAGAGAGAGATCATTAGAGAAAGACATCATGCTTGGGAAGATAGAAGATCAACGCAAAAGAGGAAGGCCAGCAATGAGATGGATCGATACAATAACAGCAGCTACGGGTACCAGTCTGTCAACAATGAGCCGTCTGACTGAAGACCGAACACAATTTAGGATAGCTATCCAGAGAGTCGCCATGAGTCGACTCCGACTCGACGGCACTTAACACCACCACACCACAAACCTGACAAGAGAAGGCCGCCCACAAAATCTCAGACCGGGCAACGAGGGCATTATCAGAGATGCCATAAAAACACCAAAGATAAAACTGAAGGAGCTGCAAAGATTCACAGCGGAGATGGGAGTATCTGTCCATAGGACCACTTTAAGCCACACACTCCACAGAGTGGGGCTTTATGGAAGAGTGGCCAGATAAAAGCCATTGCTTAAAGAAAGAAAGAAGAAAACACATTTGGAGTTTGCACAACAGTATGTGGTGGACCCCCCACAAGCACATGGAAGAAGGTTCTCTGGTCAGATAAGAAGAAAATTAAACTATTTGGCCATCATGGGAAAAGCCATGTATGGCGCAAACCCAACACTTCCCATCACCCCAAGAACGCCATTCACACAGTGAAACATGATGGAAGCAGCATTATGCTGTGGAGATGTTTTTCATTGGCAGGGACAGGAAAACTGCTCAGGATTGAAGGAACAATGGATAGCATTAAATACAGGGCAATTCTTGAGAAAAACCTGTTTCAATCTGCCAGAGATTTGAGACTGGGACAAAGGTTCACCTTCCAGCAGGACAATGACCCTAAACATACTGCTAAAGATGGTTTAAACTGAAACATTTAAATGTTTTGGTATGCCCTAGTCCAGTGATGGCTAACCTTTTTGAGCCCGAGTGCCCAAACTGCCGCACAAAACCAAAGAATTTCCTCAAAGTGCCAGCACGTCAATTTGCATAAATATTTGCATAATGCTAACTTTTAGTAAACATGTCTCTTAATGAGTGTATGGATAAAGACAGACTAAAAGATTTTTACATTACTATAATCCAGTGCCAACCGCCAGGCACATTAGGAACTACTACAAACACTGCCCATTTAGAACCAATAGCAAACCCGCCGTATCCTAACAGCACTACCAGGACTCACAAAGCACCACACCATACCTATCAAAAGGCAACACTGCAAATATTAAACCAATACATTTCAGACAATAACAATACATGACCTACTGGGGAAAGAGAACAAGTGGCAATGTCAAAAAGGAATTACATAAACAGAATACCTCAGCTCAGTTATACAGTTGCAATTGCTCCAGCCACTTTCTTCTGGTTTCTTCATGTTTTCTGCTAACTCTCCATCATCTGCTGTCCATTTGTCCTTTCTTCTCTCTTCTAGTTTTTTTTTTCCATTCTCTCTCTCTACATCCGCTTTAACATACTAATCTTTCTCCTTTTGCTCTTTCCTCATTCCTATTTCATCCACTCAAATTTTACCCCTCCATCCTCACTCCCCACTTACTCTCCCAAGACCCGGCCAATTGTAGATTTTTTATCCCTCCCACACAAAATATTTTTCCCCTCTCCATTTTACTCTCCCAGCCCCATCCCATTCTAATCCTCCCCCAACATCAGCTCCCTTCTAGTTCCAGCCTCACCCAGCATCCATTCCCTTCTAGTCCCTGCATCAGCCCATTTCCAGTCCTAGCCCCCCATCAGCCCATTTCCAGTCCTAGCAACCCCCCAACCCAATACCAGTCCTAGCCCCCCCCATCAACCCACTTCCAGTCCTAAACCCCCATCACCCCATTTTCAGTTTAAGCCCCCCCTATAACCCATTACCAGTCCTAACCCCCATCACCCCATTTCCAGACAGCCCCCATCAGCCCACAGCCCATTAGCAGTCCTACCCCCCCGCCCGCCCGCCCATTAGCAGTCCTAACCCCCCCGCCCGCCCCCCCCCGCCCATTAGCAGTCCTAACCCCCCCTCCCTCCCTGCCCATTAGCAGTCCTAACCCCCCCTCCCTCCCTGCCCATTAGCAGTCCGAACCCCCCCCTCCCTCCCTTGCCATTACCACTCCTAACCCCCCCCCTCCCTGCCCATTAGCAGTCCTAAGCCCCCCTCCCTCCCTGCCCATTAGCAGTCCTAACCCCCCCCTCCCTCCCTCCCTGCCCATTAGCAGTCCTAACCCCCCCTCCCTCCCTGCCTGCCCGCCCATTAGCAGTCCTAACCCCCCCCTCCCTCCCTGCCCATTAGCAGTCCTAACCCCCCCTCCCTCCCTCCCTCCCTGCCCATTAGCAGTCCTAACCCCCCCTCCCTCCCTCCCTCCCTCCCTGCCCATTAGCAGTCCTAACCCCCCTCCCTCCCTGCCCATTAGCAGTCCTAACCCCCCCCTCCCTCCCTGCCCATTAGCAGTCCTAACCCCCCCTCCCTCCCTCCCTGCCCATTAGCAGTCCTAACCCGCCCTCCCTCCCTGCCCATTAGCAGTCCTAACCACCCCTCCCTCCCTCCCTGCCCATTAGCAGTCCTAACCCCCCCTCCCTCCCTCCCTCCCTGCCCATTAGCAGTCCTAACCCCCCCTCCCTCCTCCCTCCCTGCCATTAGCAGTCCTAACCCCCCCTCCCTCCCTCCCTGCCCATTAGCAGTCCTAACCCCCCCTCCCTCCCTCCCTCCCTCCCTGCCCATTAGCAGTCCTAACCCCCCTCCCTCCCTCCCTGCCCATTAGCAGTCCTAACCCCCCCCTCCCTCCCTCCCTGCCCATTAGCAGTCCTAACCCCCCCCCTCCCTCCCTGCCCATTAGCAGTCCTAACCCCCCCCCTCCCTCCCTCCCCTGCCCATTAGCAGTCCTAACCCCCACCCTGCCCATTAGCAGTCCTAACCCCCCCTCCCTGCCCATTAGCAGTCCTAACCTCCCCCCCTCCTCCTCCCTGCCCATTAGCAGGCCTCACCCCCCCTCCCTGCCCATTAGCAGTCCTAACCCCCCCTCCTCCTCCCTGCCCATTAGCAGTCCTAACCCCCCCTCCTCCTCCCTGCCCATTAGCAGTCCTAACCCCCCCCTCCTCCCTGCCCATTAGCAGTCCTAACCCCCCCCCCTGCCCATTAGCAGTCCTAACCCCCCCTGGCAAAGTTTAAAAAAAAAAAAGCAGGCGCTGGCTGCGGCCGCGGCAGATTGCAATGTCCCGCGGGGCCCCCGCCGCCCGCTAAGCCCCTCTGCAAGGGCTTTCAGAGTCGCGAGGGAGAGCATCTCCCTCGCGTCTCTGTTAAGCCCGCAGGGGCTAATGGGAAATTTCCCATCAGTCCCTCGCGTCTAAAGGGGCTGATGGGAAATTTCCCATTAGCCCCTGCGGGCTTAACAGAGACGCGAGGGAGACGCTCTCCCTCGCGAATCTGAAAGCTCTTGCAGAGGGGCTTAGCGGGCGGAGGGGGCCCCGTGGGACGCTGCATTCTGCCCTTGCCGCGTCCGCGGCAGCAGTCAGAGCCAGCTTTTTCTTTTTTTGCGGACCTTCCCGCGTGCCAGCTGCAAGGCCTTCGCGTGCCACAGCTGGCACGCGTGCCATAGGTTCGCCATCGCTGCCCTAGTCAAAGCCCAGACCTCAATCCAATTGAGAATCTGTGGCATTACTTGAAGATTGCTGTACACCAACGCAATCCATCTAACTTGAAGGAGATTGAGCAGTTTTGCCTTAAGGAATGGGTGAAAATCCCAATGGCTAAATGTGCTAAGCTAATAGAGACAAACACCAAGAGACTTGCAGCTGTAATTGCAACAAAAGGTGGCTCTACAACATATTGACTTTGGGGGGTGAATACATATGCACACTCCTGCTTTCAGGGTTTCTTTTGTCTAAACTATTGTTTGTGTCACAATAAAGGATATTTTTCACCTTAAAAGTGCATGTTGTGTATATCACATGATGATAATCCCCAAAATTCCATTTTAATTCCAGGTTGTAATGCGACAAAAGAGGACAAACACAGAGGAGATGAATACTTTTGCAATTCACAGTATATATATATATATATATATATATATAGTGGTGAAAAGGCTGCAGCAGAACCTAGGAAAATAGCCAGAAATAAAGCTTTTTCATCTGAGAGGAGGAATAGCTCAGCCAGGCATACGTATAAAGCTACAGACAGAGAAAAAAACCACACTTGCAGAACTACTGAGTTCAGACCACACCCAGGCTCCATGGCAACACAGGGTGGAGATAGGAAGCACCGGTGGGTGGAGCCAGAGGGGGAAGGACGCTTACATACATTTAAGCTCTCAGAAACAGAGAGGAAGGGAGGAGGAACTGCGGGAGCAAAGCACAGTGCAGCGCACGGGAACAGAGCCAGCCACAGCAGCAGTCACGAGCCGTCCAAGAGAGAGGGACTAAGAAAACTGACTACAGGCCAGCTGGAAAGAAAGCTCACAAACCAGGCTGAAGAGAACAGAATCTTCAGAGGGGAAAGGCAGAGCGTGTCTAGGGACAGACACAGGAGAAACTCTCAAAGCAGCCAGTATACAGGAGACTGCTCTTCAGAGTGGAGCCCCTGCCGTGAAGACACGGCAGCACGCTTTGAAGGTGGGAGGGAAAGCCCTGAGAGAGCGGTGGATTCTAGCTCAGACTCAGAGGCAGCCCTAGAAGACTCTGAAGGAGAAATTACACTGTTTAAAAGGCCTATGAGAAAGACTGTTCCCAGAAGCAAGGGGAGACAGATAGAACCTTTGAAAGTTTTACTCAGAGGTAAAAAGCCTTGTAGCCGTGTTAGAAACTCAGAGGAGAGAAAGAAATCTCATTGGGAAAGGCTGTTTACACTTTTAAAGAAAGTTAAGCCACAATTCTCAGAAGCAGATATAAGCCCAGATACTTATGAGCCTGATTATGAAGATATGGAGACAGAGCCTTCTATAGTGGAGCAGGACTCTGCTGATTCTTTAATGGATTGCTCTTTGTGTCTAAAGTCAGAGTAAAAGGGAGCCAACGTTTTTTAAGCCAGGCAAGAAAAACCAGGAGCCAAAGCAATTAATGGTCCTGATACTCTGAGGGCCGGAAACCTGGGAGATAAAGAGAATTGCTAATGACAAGAGGTGTTCAAGTGTGAAGTGAATGTGTTGAAGATATAGCTGTGCTGTTTGTAATACAGACAAACAGGGAAAAGGCTGTTTTAAAACCCTGAACAGTTGAAGGGAACTGAAGTGTGCTAGATGGCAATAGGAAGCAGTTAGCACTAGTTTCAACTGGGCATGTGAAGAAAGAAAAATACTTTGCTGTTATATGAAAGCTGATTGAAGCAAGTTTATTTTATCACTGTTTGTATGATACCTTTTTGGGTGAAGAAATACTTTCCTTTGTGTTGTCCTGTTCAAACTTCCCAAGAGGAATTGTTTGCAAAGCATAAACCACAAAAAGAATAAATTTTCCTGTGTTTGCCAAAAACTGTAGTAGGCCCCAGAAATTAGCCAGGCCTCTGGTAGGCCTCATGCATGGAAATGTATCTATAACAGTATTGAATTACCAACCCCCACTGTAGACTTGTGCTGGAAAGAAATATCTGCTTTTAAAAACGGCTTCTGAACATTTCTTCTCTTTCCAGCCCCCCTCCCTTCTGCTGCTCGCTCAAGCGTTCCTTGAACTCAAATCGACCTGGCCTTCCTGGGCCAGGAATGCCTTCCCAATTAAAATGGTTTAATTAGAAGTGTACTTATGGTGGGCCTCATCTCCGGGCCTGGAGGGATAGGCCCCCACCTCACAGAGCAGGAAAGACCATATATGGTGGGTCCATCTGTCCAGGTGCCCCTGCTTTGTAGATAACCCACTCTAAGCTTTGAATCTCTCTGTGCCTTTTGAAGTTTTAGATAGAGAACTTGTTATGCAGATGCAGAAATGTCTTAACGAGGGAAAGGTGGGCTGGAGTGGAGGAAGAGGGCTGGCATGGTTACTGATTGGATGCCAATTGCCAATGGAGAACTTACTTTGACTTAATGATGAAAATGGATATGTGAGAATGTATATAAGCAAGCTGCGAGCGCACCTCGTGGCTCAGCCTTTTGTTCCTTGGATTTGTTCCAGCTGAGCCTGTGCAGCACATTAAAAACTTGATTTGACGGTTGGGCAATGAGCTGATCGGACGTCTTACGGTCAGCTCCGGGTAATCTGCCCCGTAAAACGGCTTTAAAATCCTGCAATAGTGGCTTTTAACCGCAAGTGCCTATTTACTATATCCTACGGAGGCTATAAATCAGTGCTGGAAGTGGTATACCTGCCGGTACCAACCCGATGGCATCGAAAACGCCCGGAAAGGAGAAGCCTCGCGCCACGGAGAGTAAGATGGCGGAGGGCCCACCACCTAGCCCGAAAGCTGGTGGCACATCTGATCTGGTAGCGGAGGTGAGTGCCGCAGTGGTTCAGGAGCTCAATACTCGGTTCCAGACTTAGCTGACCAAATACAAACTGTTGGCCAACGTTTCACGGATGTGGTGGAGCGACTGGATCAGGCCGAGACTAGAGTTTCTGATGTGGAAGACACCCAACAATCCCTGGTAGCTAAAGTGGTGGCCTTGGAGACCCTGGTGAAACAGCATGGGGATAAACTCGACAAGCTGGAAAATCGGGGTCGGCGCAAAAACCTGCGTTTTATTGGAATATCAGAGAGTGTCGCAGATGGTGCCTTGTTTGGCTATTTGCAGTCCTGGATTGGGAGCCTACTGCCAGGCCCGAGAGATGACCCTATTAAGTTGGAGCGCGTGCATAGGCTGGGCCAACGCAGAGAACAGGCGAGGAGGCCGCGCGCGGTAATCGCCCGCTTTTTGGACTATCGGCAAAAAGAAGAGGTGTTGAAAGCTGCTCGGGGCCGACGGAGACACCAGCAGGACTCTGAACCGATTCTGGTGTTCCAGGACTATTCGGTAATTGTCAGTCAGCAGCGTCGGGCCTTCTCCGGGGTCTGTACCCAACTGTTGAATCAAGGTGTGTGTTTCTCGTTGCTGTATCCTGCCCGGCTGCGGGTGGAGATTCAAGGGCAGACTCGCTATTTAGCGACCCCGGCCGAGGCTACTGCACTTCTGGAGACCCTGACTACCCAGGCGGCCTCGTGATTCTTGGGGGGTAAAGACAGAGGTGTCTGGATGTCCCAATGGGAAAAGAGGGCCCTAGAGACTGCTGTGGACTTAGCATTTAGCAGCTGACTCCCCGTTGCTCTCAATGCTGCCTGGTAACTCTTGTTCCTGAATCCAACGTGGTTTGCCACATAGCGATACAAAGTTTCATTAGCTTTGTAACCCTTGCTACTCGGATGGCGACATTGTACATTTGTTAATCTGTTTCAATTGTCTTTATTTTTCTATGTGCTGTTTCCTTGCAGGCTGATTGGGATATAGGGGAATTTGACAGTGGGAAGGGTGGAGGGCTGCTGGAAGGTTAGTAGTGGGTGGTTTAGTTGTGCGAAAGATGCCCATTTGTTCCTCCCTTTGTACAGATGTTTGTTTACCTGGGATGTAGTCGAGGGCCAGGGGGAGAACAGCGGCCTGCAAGATCCTAGGTGCCGAAGGCCGGCGAGAGAACTGGGGGGGGGGGGGGGGAAACCCTGGTTTGGCTCTTTGTGCGGATAGGGGGGGGGGGAGTTAAAGGTGGGAGGCGGGCCTTTGTAGAATGGGTTACCTGGGAGGTCTGACTAGCCCGATATTGCAGTACAAAAGCTAGCACTCCGGTGATGGTATTTATCTGAGGGAACTTCATGGCTGGATTGATTGCAGGGGGAGGAAGCTTGTGGGGGGGTGGGTGTGTGTGGAGGGGGTATGATCGACAGGAGTGTTAGAGGAAGCCTGCTTTGCTTTATTCATCCTATGCTCATACCGATGCCTCTTTTCTACTGCTGCAGGGGTCTAGGATCTGGGTGGCGTCTCCCCCCTTGCTGCCTTACGCTTGAAGGTGGTTTTTTATTTTTTTATTTTTTATCTTAGCGACCTGGGGTGGGGCACGGCTGGGGTTCTTCTGCTGGCTTCGGCTGCGTACTGTGAAGCGGATTTTCCTTGACTGCAGTGGTATAACAGGGCCACATGGCTTGATGTGCAGGGGGCTGCCAGGGTGGGGAAGGGCAGTGCCCTATAAGGGGGGAAAGGAGCTATAGGCTTGGAGGGATAAGTGAGGTTGGTACCGGATAAGAGGTAGGGTGTTGTGTATTAAAGCGTGGGCATAGGTTGAGAGGGGTCGGGTCTCGGGAGAGTGGTGGGGGGGGGCGGAGGAGGGCTCTGGATTATCCTTATTGTAGCGGTTAAATGCAGGGTGCTATATTTAGGTTAGTCAGGAGGCATTGTTTCTTGGGGTTGATGGGGCGATCCCGTTTGCCAAGGGAAGTTGTCCAGCATATGGGTGGACTTGAGAGTTTGGGGAGGGTGGGGGGGTGGGGGGGAGCGAGGGGGAGGCGAGGGGTGGGGATAGTGCACACTCCACTATCTAATTGCAGATGGCACGATCTCTTCGTATTGGCTGATGGGGGGCTTCAGGCTGGAGGGGTCCCTCAAGTACGACTGGTGATATTCATGTGGTGGAACCTTGGCACTGCCCCGTCGCTCTGAAAGTTATTACTTGGAATGTCTGTGGACTGGGGAACCCTATTAAGCAGTATAAAGTACTGCAGGCACTGGCTCGGCACAAATGTGATATCGCATTACTTCAGGAAACCCACCAGACGGCTGTTGAGCATAGTAAACTCTGTCGGAATTGGGTGGGCCAAGTTTGGGGATCTCCGGCTCAGGGGCATAAGGGTAGAGTAGCTATACTGGTCCATAAACGAATACGATTCGCGGCGGAGACTGTTTTAGCTGATAATATGGGTAGATCTCTGTTGATATATGGTCATTTAGAGGGGAAACCGGTGATTATTGGAGACCTCTATGGTCCCAATGTTGCTGACCTGGGCTTTTATAGTGGTTTGGCCTCAAAAGTGGAGCAACTTCCGGATTGTCCCGTGATTCTGGGGGGGGGGGATTTTAATGGAGTCCTCGATGTGGACCTGGATACATCTAGGGGGGGAGGAGGGTGAGAAAGGGTGGCGCCCTCTCAGATGCTGAAACGGTTCTGTAAGAGATTAGGTATGCTCGATCCCTGGCGATTGATGCATCCCCTAGAAAGAGACTTTACGCATCAATCCAGGGCGCATGGCACTAGTGCACGCATAGATTATGTGTTGACCTCGGGGACCTTGTTTGCTCACACGGAGGATGCCCAGATTGGTCCCCTGGAAATCTCTGACCATGCGATGGTCTGGCTTGAATTGCATTGGGGAAGAGATGTGACTCGGACGCGTCTGTGGAGGTTTCCTTTAGAATTGTATTCTGACGGGCAGTTCCACCAGTTTATACGTCAGAGGTGGAAGGAGTTCATCAGTGATCATCACGATCACTTGGACGATCCCGAATTAGTATGGGAGACAGCGAAGGTGGTCCTTCGGGGGGATATTATAGGATACACTGCGCGGAGGCGTCGGATGATGGCCGAGCGCATTATCCTGCTTGAACGCCAGGTTACTAAACTTCGTCGTAGGTGTGCTCATATGCCGTCATCCTTGAATAAGAAACAGTTATGGGAAGCCCAGATTGATCTCAATGAGTTGTTACATCAGCGAGCTAAGAAGTCAGTCCTGTATTATCGCTATAGATTGCATTGCTTTGGAGATAAGCCTGGCAAGTTGTTGGCTCGCTGTTTGAGGGCTCGCCGGGGTTCTGCCTATGTGGCAGCTATAAGGGAAGATCAGGGAGGTGTTCATAAGGAGAGTGCGGAAATTGCAAAGGTTTTTCGCAGTTTTTTCCAAATTTTATATAAGGCGGAATCTGGACCCAGTGAGGCGATGCAGGATTATGTGAATGCTTTGGAGCTCCCCCAGCTCACTGAGGAACAGAGAGAGGTCTTAGATCTACCCATTACCCCTCAAGAGATACAATCAGTAATCTCCTCTGCCCATTGCTATAAGGCGCCAGGACCGGATGGGCTAGGTGCCGAATTTTATAAAATCCTGGGTGATTGTGTTAGTCCATTGTTGCGAGAGGTTTTTAGTGGGCGGGCGGAGAGGGGAGCATTCCGTTGGGGGCGGAATCATGCCCATATCACCCTGATCCCGAAGCCGGGTAAAGACCCGATGTTAGCGGCCTCGTATCGACCTATATTCCTCCTTAACTTTGATCTTAAATTGCTTGCGAAAGTTCTGTCCGAAAGGTTGGCGGGTGTACTGGGCCATTTAATTCATGACGCGCAAGTGGGCTTTGTAAAAGGGCGTTATGCAGTTCGGAATCTTCGGAAAATTTTGGCTTCCCTGGAGTGGGTGCATACGGGGTACGCGGCAAAGCTGTCCTCTATCGCCCTTGTTATTTGTTCTCTCACTAGATCCCCTGATCCGTACTATTGCGACCTCGGGAACGATAAAGGGAGTGAGGATGCGATCGCAGGAATTTATTATTTCGGCATTTGCGGACGATTTGTTAGTCCATTTGACATCCCCGGCCAGTTCCCTGCAACCTCTATTGGAGGAATTCCTGCGATTCGGGGCATTTGCAGGCCTTCGTATTAATAAGGATAAGTCTGAAGCAGTGGATGTTTTGGGGCATCTCCGTGGCTCATGGGGGGGGCCCTTCCCTTTACGGTGGGCAGATGGGGAGTTTGTCTATTTGGGCATAGTATTGACTGGAAGACCACAAGAGTTATATAGGCGTAATTTGGATCGTATCCTGAGACATTTGGCTGTGCAGCTAAAAGCCTGGGAATCCCTCCCGTTGTCCTTGGCCGGGAGAATAGCGGCAGTGCAGATGATTATTTTACCTCGAATCTTATATTGGTTGCAAATTCTGCCGGTCTGGCTGCTGGGTCAGGATTTGCGTAGAGTGGAAGCTTCCCTTAAGACGTTTCTTTGGCGGGGGAAGAGGGCGCGTATCCAGTGTGGTCGGTTGTTGGGAAAGTGGCGAGAAGGGGGTATGGGACTGCCAGATTTGAAGATGTATGTTTTGGCCTGTCAAGCTAGACACTTGGGCGATTGGTTAGGAGGGACTGAAGCATATACAGCTAGGGCCTTGGAGGAGTGCTTAGTGGCTCCTGCGACTTTGTTGGGGATCTTGCATGGGACGTATAGGGACCTACCGGATTCTGTTCGGCGGAGTGCATTGGTGGATTCTGTTCGGCGTACCTGGCAGCAGATTAATAAAAACTGGAATGAATCGTGGAGGGTTTCCAGTTGGTTACCATTACGGGGGAACGCCCAATTCACTCCTGGGTCCGAGACGGTGGTGTTTCAGGACTGGTGGTCACGAGGTATATGGAATGTGGGGCACTTAGTAGACCCTGAGGGAAGATGTAAGTCCTTTAGGACCTTAAGTCGGGAGTATGATCTGCCCACTACCCACTGCTTCGCTTACGTACAAGTCTCCCATTATGTGGCTTCCTTGCCGCGTGGCACGCTGCAGATCAAGAGGTCGGCCCGTATCTTGGAATTTTTTCAGTTGGGGGAGGAGCGTCCACCATCGATTTCTAAATTGAAGCTCTGCTTAGATCAGTATAGAGCTCTCCACGATTATAGTGGAGTTGAAATGGCTTGGGCAGCTGAATTGGGGGTGGGAGGTGGCCCCGGGATTGGTCTATGCGGCATTGAAAAGGATTGTCCGTATGGCGCAAGGGGCGCGTTGGAGAGAGATCCAATTTAAATGCGTGACTAGAGCTCACTTTTCGCCACGGCGTGCACTGCGAAGTCGCTTGGAGACAGATGGTTCTTGCCCACGTTGTTCAGAGTCCTTGGCGACTCTGTTACATATGTGGTGGGGATGTCGGGGAATGCATTCCTACTGGGCTCGGATATGCAACTTTCTCAGTACACTGCTTCAACAACGTGTTCGATGGACTGGCTCCTTTGTAGTATTGGATCAGATGGCGGTCCCCGGGCCTGCAAAAGCAGGGGAACGTTTGCTATTGCGAAAGGCCTGTTTGGTGGGTAAAGGGCCGATTCTCCGTCTGTGGAGAGAACGCCAGTTGCCTACTTTTAGTGAATGGCGGAACAGCTTTCATCAGTTGATGTTAACGGAGCGGTGGCTAGCGCGGGGCAGTGCCAAGCGTTGGACAGTGTTCCTGTCAATTTGGGAACCTTATATTCAGCAACTCGGGGCTCGCAGTCGTAATGAAACCCTTCAGTTGGGGAGTTAAGTGAGTTTGGCCAGGAAGAGTGGTGGTGGATCAGTCCGAGTTGCCCTTTGACGACCTGTTTGGTCTAGGATGTTGGTAGTGGAGTGTGGGATGGTTGGCGGGAGAGGGGGATGGAGGGGGCGGGAAGGGAGGGGGGATGGGATGGGATAAAATGTACATAACCCACCTATTATATTTTTGCATGTTGACTCCCGGCGGGGATCAGAGTACACCCCCCCGTGGAGACGTTTGTATGATGTTTTGCTTTGATTTGTTGGTGGATTTAAATAAAGTTTATAAAAAATAAAAAAAAAACTTGATTTGAATTCTGCAATCGACTCCTAGTTTTATTCATTGAATACAATCAGCCACAACATTTTGGTGCATTGGCCGAATGCTTGGAGGAGATGGTATTTAAGTGAATATACTACAGTTTTTGCCTCCAGGTCTAGCCTGGCTGGAGCCACACTCTGAGCGATCGCAAAGGAAAACCCAGGCACCGCCGGTCATCTTGCATCGGAGGGATTCCTTCTCGCCTCGACAGATTGCTGGTTCCAGCTGGCTTACACCTCTGAGGGGAGTCCAGGATTCAACCCATGACCTGTTACTGGTACCGGATCTGGTGAGTAGAATTTTTCTGCTAATCAGTCAGTCAGTCGGGATTCTGGAATAAGCGCTTGAGTCTGATTACCTCTCGGGGGGGGGGTCCTAGTAAGTCTCGGAAGTCTTAAAAGGTATAAGCAGAGACTGAAACTTCCCCCCAGCCAGTCAGTCAGGTTTTTTGGGAATGTTGGGATTTTTTATTCTGTCTTGAATGTCTGCTTGTGTGAATGAGAGGCCTTGAAAAACAGACCAAGCGAGAGTGGGTTCCTGAGTAGCGCAGTTCCTGACCGGGCGACCGCGTTCAGGTCGCAAAAAGGAGGAAGTGTTTGGTGTTCTCTGTTCTTACTGTTTGTTGTTTGTCTCTGATTTTTGTTATCTGTTGAAACTGCAAGTTTCCCTTCTGGTATGATGTAAGATTATTCTGTTGAGTAATTTGTGACAGTTTACCGATTAAGAAATAGTATTAAGAAAAGAAGAAAGAGGACGCGGAACACCTATGCCGGAGTCACTTTAAATCAAGAAACTGTCTCACTGATTTCAGGTTTTGTTTCAACACAGCGTGAACAATCAGAGAGAGAAGGGGGCGTGTCTTTCACACAGCCCAGAGAAAGGAATGTTTAAGGTTTACTTTCAATTTATTCTACGTTCTGCAGCTGGGTTAATTTGTGCATATCTCAGGGAAATTGTACCTGTTTTATTCAATATGTTCTAATAGTGATGTTCCTTCTGCTATGGCCATGTATTATATATCACTTGGTAGGAACATTTAGTCAGAATATTGGATCCCCGACAGTTTTGGGGCTTGGCCTGGAGAGGGTTAAGTTCTTATTAACCCCTTTCGATCTCCTCAACTGTTTTTGGTTCTACCTCAGCCCTGCCCGTAGTCCTAAGTCCGATAGAAAAATTAAGGAAACTGCTTTTGTTTTTTTTCCTTTGGCCTTCGAAGTAATGACAAGCACCTCATAGAGGACATAATTATTGTTCATAAATTACAGAAACAACAAAACAGAGCTGTAACTGTTTTAGGATTTAACGTTCTCAAATAACGTTTCGTTGTATTTTAACCCTTAGTGTTTACGACTGCTCTGTTTTCCTTCAGCTGCATGATAATTTACAGCTGCTTTAAAAGTCAGGATTTATTTGGCTCAGATAACTTCAAGGCTGGCTTCAAGGCGCTGAGTAATTTGTCTTAAAAAAATAAAAAATAAATAAATAAATAACTTCTTTGGTTTCAAATCAGCTTAACACCAGTCACTGCTATTATGTATAAGGTTTTAATTTAAATGAGAAAAGTTCATCTTGCGGAGTATTCCAGATATTCACCAACCTTTTCATGAAAACGTATAAGTCATTTGAATGCATGTTTCCCCGAACTGTAAGATTTAAGGTAATTACTTTGAATTCCTTATCGTCACTCCAGTCCAGTCCCTTTACTTCTGGGTTACGCAACCCTTCCAGCAGCTTGGAGGCTGAGCCCAACCTTTTTGGAGGTGGAGCGGTATAAATACCACTGGGACCACCCACTACCTCCAGTATACTCAGCCTCCAAGCAGCTGGAGGGTTCCGTAAGCCTTGGGCTTACTGGAGTCCTACCTTTATTCTTTAATTTACTTAATTCTACTTAATTTTATCTTTATTTGTTCCCACTTCAGTAGAGGACAAGTCGGCTAGACTCCTCGGGGCTATCAACCCTGAATCTAGCATCCCCTCCAAGCGCCTCCGTCTGGATGGAGAAGACCTCTCACCGCCTTTCGCCGAGGGGGCTCTGGAGGAGGATAGCTCGTTTAAGGATCTGGACGAGGATGAGGAGGAGCTGGAGGAAGGAGAGATCCCGGAAGAGGATCAATCACGGATAGTTAGGGTCTTTCGGCGGGAGGAGCTCCCGGCCTTAATTAACGAATCCTTAAAAGTCCTCAATGTGGCCTCGGACATACCATCACAGGAAGAGGCGTTGGAGGACCCCTTAATACAGGCCATTAGGAGATCACAGAAGGTCTTCCCGGTCCACAGGGTGGTTCGCCAGATGATCCAGGAAGAATGGGACCAGCCAGAATCCAGTTTAAGGGGAGTCAGAACCATGTCTCGTCTATACCCTCTCCCGGAGGCAGATAAGGATCTGCTGAAGTCACCCAGGGTGGATGCAGCGGTATCAGCAGTTACTAAGAGGACGACTATCCCAGTTGAGGGAAGCTCGGCTCTAAAAGACGCACAAGACAGGAAGTTGGATACGCTCCTGAAACAAGCCTTTGATGTAAGCGCTCTCGCTTTGCAGGCCTCCGTGTCAGGAGCTTGGGTGGCTCGAGCCTGCTTAAGGTGGGCTCAACAGCTTCAGTCAGAGGGCTCTCCGGAGGAGATTCAGGCGAACTCGGCCAGAGTGGAATCCGGCGCAGCCTACTTGGCGGATAGTCAGTATGACCTCATCAGAAGCTTAGCCAAAAACATGGCGTCAGTGGTGGCGGCCAGGCGTTATCTGTGGCTACGTAATTGGGCAGCTGATGCTTCCTCGAAGGCACGCCTAAGTCGGCTCCCCTTTAAAGGGAAACTATTGTTTGGGGAGGATTTAGAGAAGTTGGTTAAAGACCTGGGCGAGTCTAAGGGTGGCAGACTACCAGAAGATAGGCCAAAACCAGGCCGCTCCCCAGTCCCAGGGCGCTCCCAGCCTAGGGAGGCGCGGAGATTTCGCACGGCCAGATCAAATCCCTTTCCCAAGGGTAGGTTTCCATCTAAGGGACAAGGCTTCAGAGGTTTTCGGGGGGCAGGGAGGGGATTTGGAGCTTCGTCCTCCTCCTCCTCCTCCTCCTTCTCGGGCACCAGGAAACAGCAATGAGAGCGCGGGGGTCCAGGGGGAGGGACGACCGATAGGCGGCCGCCTAAGTCTGTTTCTCCCCGCCTGGACCCGGGTCACGTCCGATCGTTGGGTTCTAGAGGTGATCAGAGACGGTTATGCGCTCGAATTTGCAAAACAAATCCCACCAGCATTTGTTCAGTCGCCCTGCGGCGCCCCAGCGAAAAGAGCAGCAATAGACGTAACTCTTGCCCGTCTAATAGCTTTAGGGGCGGTGATTCCAGTACCTCCAGACCAGTGCGGATCGGGTCGGTACTCGATTTACTTCGTAGTACCAAAAAAGGAAGAGTCCTTTCGTCCAATCCTAGATCTAAAACAGGTCAACCGCTGCCTCAGGGTGCCTCACTTCCGGATGGAGACCCTACGTTCAGTCATAGCAGCCGTGAGGGGGGGAGAGTTCCTAACGTCTCTCGACTTGACGGAAGCTTACTTACACATTCCGGTCAGGAAGTCTCATCAACAGTTCCTGAGATTCGCAGTACCAAGAGGTCACTTTCAGTTCCAAGCCCTACCCTTCGGCCTAGCCACGGCTCCCAGAACATTCACCAAGGTAATGGTCGTAGTGGCGGCCTTCCTCCGGAAGGAGGGAATATTAGTACATCCCTACTTGGACGATTGGCTGATCCGGGCAAAGTCGGAACAGGAAAGTCAGGCGGCAACGTCCAGAGTGATCCACGTCCTGGAGGAGTTGGGATGGGTCATCAACCGGGCAAAGAGCAGATTGGCTCCCGCGCAGGAGCTCGAGTACCTCGGAGCAAGGTTCGACACCCTCAAGGGCAGAGTATTCCTGTCTCGATCAAGATCAAGAGAACTAAGAGCTCTAATCACACAGTTTCTAGGCAGACGGAACCCCTCTGCGTGGCATTATCTTCAGGTTCTGGGGACTATGGCGGCGTCGATAGAGGTAGTGCCATGGGCCAGGGCCCACATGCGACCGCTGCAGCGAGCTCTTCTGCGTCGTTGGTCTCCCCAACATCAGCCTTTCTCAATGCAGTTACCTTGCGCTCCGCGGACCAAACATTCTCTCCACTGGTGGAGATGCCCGAAGAATCTGGACCGCGGAATGCCACTCGATCCCCATCAGTGGTTGCTGCTGACGACGGATGCCAGCCTGTCGGGCTGGGGAGCGCACTGCAAAGACCAGTTCGTCCAGGGTCGCTGGTCACAGTTGGAATCACAATGGCCCATCAACAGACTGGAATTGCGGGCTGTCAGCCTGGCTCTCAAGGCTTTCAGGAGCCTAGTGCAAGGAAAGGCGATTCGCGTCCTCTCCGACAATGTCACCGCAGTGGCCTACATCAACCACCAGGGAGGCACCAGCAGTTACGCCCTGGAGAAGGAGGCGGACTCTCTTTTCCAGTGGGCGGAGTCCCGACTACTGGCACTCTCAGCGCAACATGTGGCGGGCGAGGACAACGTCACAGCCGACTTCCTCAGCAGGTGCAAGATAGACCACGGAGAGTGGGAACTAGAACAGGAGACCTTCGACCAGATAGTGGACCTTTGGGGTCGCCCAGTCATGGACCTCATGGCTCGGTTCTCCACAGCCAAGGTGGGCAGATTCTTCAGTCGGAGGAAGGAAAGGATGTCCGAGGGATTAGATGCCCTATCGCAGAAGTGGCCTTCGGAAGGTCTTCTCTATGTATTCCCTCCATGGGCTATGATCGGAAAAGTGCTCCAACGGGTGGAATCTCACCAGGGCTTGGTAATCCTCATAGCTCCGGATTGGCCTCGCCGACCCTGGTATGCCGATCTGATCAGACTACTAGCCGACCGTCCTTGGCGACTTCCTTGCAAGAGAGATCTACTGAGGCAGGGCCCGGTCCGGATGCCCCACGTGGATCGATTCTCGCTTACGGCCTGGCTATTGAAAGGGCGCGGCTCCTAAAACGTGGTTACTCAGGAGCGGTAATCTCGACGCTCTTGAAGGCCAAGAAGCGCTCGACCTGTCTATCTTATGTGAGGGTTTGGCGCATCTTCGAAGCTTGGTGCGCAGTGCATCGGCGAAAGCCCCTTTCAGCCTCGGTCCCGGAGATTTTGGACTTCTTGCAAGCGGGCTTTGATAAAGGTCTGGCTCACAGCTCCTTACGGGTTCAGCTGGTGGCCATCTCTTGTTATAGAGGAAAGGTCCGGGGCAAACCACTAGGGGCACACCCGGACGTCTCCAGGTTCCTAAGAGCGGTTAGTCGTCTACGCCCGCAACGGAGATCGGTCATCCCCCCTTGGGACCTTAACCTAGTGCTAAATGCCTTGATCGGGAAACCGTTCGAGCCCGTAAAAAGAGCCTCCTTAAAGGATTTAACACTAAAGACGGTGTTTCTGGTCGCCATCTGCTCGGCCAGAAGGGTCTCGGAACTACAGGCGCTATCTTCACAGCCCCCCTTCCTGTCCTTCTTCAAGGACAAAGTGGTCCTGCGTACTGTGCCGTCCTTTTTACCCAAGGTTATCTCTCCTTTTCATGTGAACCAGACAGTCACCCTGCCAGTCTTAGAGTCCAAAGGACAGGAAAGGGGTAATGACAAGCTGCGCCTCCTGGACGTCCAGAGGGCCTTGAAACGTTACCTTTCTCGCACAGCCCCATTCCGAAAGTCCGACCGACTATTCATCCAATTTGGAGGTCCGCACAAGGGGGAGGCGGCCGCCAAGGCTTCCATCTCCAGGTGGATTAGAGAGACTATTGCCTCCGCCTACATCCTGAAGGGGAAGCAGGTTCCGGTGGGGCTGCGGGCACACTCCACTCGGGCTCAAGCAACCTCTTGGGCGGAATTCTCCTTGGTCCCTCCGCTGGACATTTGTAGGGCAGCGACTTGGTCATCACTACATACCTTCTCCAAGCACTATAGGCTGGACTTGCAGAGTGCAGCGGACGCCCGGTTCGGGCTAGCGGTCCTTCAGTCCGGTATGCCGGATCCCACCCGGGGTTGAACTGCTCTGGTACTTCCCAGAAGTAAAGGGACTGGACTGGAGTGACGATAAGGAAATAGTAATTAGATCTTACCTGCTAATTAGTGTTCCTGAAGGAACGACAGTCCAGTCCCTGATCCCACCCGCTTCCGGCAACCGTTCAGACCTCATGTCCATGACAACGCTTCGGGCCGGGCGTAGCACCGGTACGGCAGGAAGGAGAGCAGGTGGCGGCCGGCTCGGGTAGAAGCAGACATCTCCTCTGGCTGTTCCCAAGCTCCCTCTCCCTTCTCCTTTATTGATGAAAAAAAAAAAAAAAAAAAAAAGGAGGTAGCAATATTTTGAGATATGCTTGTTGCATACGTTTCAGTTTTCATATCATGTTAGGTTATGGAGTTTTGATCGAAAGTTATTTTGTTCTGCTTTTTCATTCGAATACTGGAGGTAGTGGGTGGTCCCAGTGGTATTTATACCGCTCCACCTCCAAAAAGGTTGGGCTCAGCCTCCAAGCTGCTGGAAGGGTTGCGTAACCCAGAAGTAAAGGGACTGGACTGTCGTTCCTTCAGGAACACTAATTAGCAGGTAAGATCTAATTACTATTTGTTAAACTCTATACTGATGACTAATGAACAGGCCAGTTAGCTACACTGACTTTTACAATATTGGTTTTAAAGATAAATTCATCTGTTTTTCTGTATTTGCATTTTGTGTGTCTGCGTCCAGAGAAAAAGGGTACTTTGTTTTTGAAAGTCTTTTAAATTTCAGTTTCAGGAGTACAGTCTTTAGTTTCAAGACGTTACTTAGCTCGTTTAGACAGTTGCTGTTTAGAATGAGCACATACATCCATTATGCTTATTGCAACCAATCTTAAGCTTATGTATTTTCCCTGACCAGTTCCCTTACATAGAATCCTGGCTACGTATTTGTGAAAGAGAACCCTCTTGGATAAAACGTTGTTCTGAGGAGCAGTGCAGAATATTTTTAGCAATCACCCAAAGTAGTCAAAAATATAGAATGTGCCAGAAAACGAAAGTAGAAAAAAACTGCCTGTTTATTCTCCCCCAGAATCTCCTGACATTCTGTCCTGTCCGGCCTAGTTTCTTTATGGGCCAGTCACTTTGGCTCCGCTACCACCCCAAGCAGAGCCTGTCCCTGCAGTTTTTTCTGTCGGCAGCCCTATGATGCCACAAGCAGGGATTCAATTGCCAGTTCAGGGTCACTCACTGCCATGGAATGGAGCCCCAACAGTCTCGAAAACCTTATGCTTCAAAAAAATGCGGCCTCAGTGGGTCAGTCCCAGGGAGCCATCAAACGGAAACTGCAGAAGCTAGAAGGATTTGCGGGCATGACTACAGCAGTTAATGGAAGTTGCTCAGAGTGTTTGTGAATTGTGATAAAGAATGTGAGAGAAAGTGAAGGTGGGATGTAGAAGAAAGCTGATTTTCTTGCTGTAGCTTTAGTTGAACGGACAAGGAGAAAGTTTTTTCTAACAGAAGGACCTGAGGACGTGGAAGGGGCCAAGGAATGGACGGCCCCCGGTGGGTGTGAATCAATGTGCCCACTGCAAGGAAGAGGGACATTGAAAATCTGAATGCATTTGGAGAGCAGAGGGACAAATTCCAGAGTCATGAGAAAATGCATCGCACACAGTTCCAAGAAGAAGAAGCAGCTATAGAGGGAGTGGCAGCTGAAGGGGGCTACAACATGGATGAAGACTAGGCCAGACTGGGCTCCGAGTTTCCTGGGTCCCCAGGAGCCTACGGTCAGTTTGAAAGTAGGGGACCAATATTTATTTATTTACAGTCTCTTATATACCGCACTATTCAGCATCAGCGCGGTTTACATGGAACAGAAATGCTCAGTACAGTTAACACGTATGAGTTTACAGATAACAGGGCAAATAACTTGGATAACAGGGGTAACTATTTACAAAACTTACTACATTTATGGTGGATACGGGAGCTAAGCCTTTCCTGCAGAACCGCATGTGTGAACTAGGGGGACAGAAGATAACGCACCAGTTCTTGTATATGCCTGAATGTCCGATTCCCCTCTTGGGCCGAGATATGCTGGCTAAGCTCCAGGCGCAGATATCATTTCACTGAAGGGGGAAAGATGGAAATGACTCTGAATTTGAAACCAACCGGTCTGATGGTGTTAGCTGTCCCCTGGGAAGAAGAATGGCGGTTCTATAGTGCATCTCCGATAGAGACCGCCCGCCCCTGTATACCCTCCAACATCTTAGCTCCACCTGAAGTGTGGGCGGAGGATAATCCACCGGGCCTAGCGAAGAACATAGCCCCTGGATTTATGGTGGATACGGGAGCTAAGCCTTTCCTGCAGAACCGCATGTGTGAACTAGGGGGACAGAAGATAACGCACCAGTTCTTGTATATGCCTGAATGTCCGATTCCCCTCTTGGGCCGAGATATGCTGGCTAAGCTCCAGGCGCAGATATCATTTCACTGAAGGGGGAAAGATGGAAATGACTCTGAATTTGAAACCAACCGGTCTGATGGTGTTAGCTGTCCCCTGGGAAGAAGAATGGCGGTTCTATAGTGCATCTCCGATCGAGACCGCCCGCCCCTGTATACCCACCAACATCTTAGCTCCACCTGAAGTGTGGGCGGAGGATAATCCACCGGGCCTAGCGAAGAACATAGCCCCTATCATTGTCCCCCTCAAACCAGGAGCGGAACCAGTGCATGAGCAGTATCCTCTTCTGAGACCAGCCATTGAAGGCATCCACTGCCATCTGATAAAATTACTGACGTATGGACTACTCAAAGAGTGCCAGTCGCCCTGGCATACCCCCCTCCTCCCAGTCAAGAAACCTGGGATGGGAAACTACCGCCCAGTACAAGATTTGAGAAGAGTAAATGATGCAGTTGTAACTATACACCCAGTGGTACCAAATCCTTATACTCTCTTAGGACTGATCCCCGCCGAGGCTACTAATTTCACCGTCCTGGACCTGAAAGAGGCCTTCTTCTGCATACGCTTAGCACCCCCCCCCCCCCCCCCCCCCACCCCCCCCCCCCCCCCCCCCCCCCCCCCCCCCGCCCCCCCCCCCCCCCCCCCCCGATCATAACTGTCTGGAAATTATGAACACTATATTCTCAAGTCGCCCGGATCTGACTGATGTCCCTGTGGAGGACCCTGAATGGACTTTCTTTGTGGATAGAAGTAGTCTCATCATCACTGGACGTCGTTGTACTGACTATGCAGTAGTGGCCCTTGATCTGGTAGTTGAGTCCTCTGCTCTGGCCCCGGGGACTTCAGCGCAGAAAGCTGAACTGATAGCTCTCACTAGAGCACTGATAATAGGAAGAGGGCTCCATCTAAATGTGTACACAGATTCCCAGTATGTCATCACAACTCTGCATGCACATGGGGCCCTGTATAAAGAATGAGGGTTGATAACCTCAGGAGGCAAGTCCATTAAGTATGACCCTGAGATATTGGCCAACCAAAACCGTGGATTGCAATGGAAGAACTATTTATTCAATAAAAATCAGCCAGGCCCGACACAGGCCCTGACCCTGAGATATTGACATTATCAGATGCATACTGCCTACAGGCCTCAGAATTTAGGAAAAGTAGAACGTATGAATAGAACCCTGAAATCTCAGTTGTCTAAACTTTGTCAAGAGGTTTACCTGAAGTGGTCCCAGGTTCTTCCTATAGCCCTCCTCAAGATACGCTCTGCTCCCACTAAGGTGTTAGGAATTTCCCCATTTGAGGTTTTGTATGGGCGGCCCCCGCCCATTGTCCAAGGGATAAAGGGAGATATGAATCAGATTGGATCTGAAATCACTAGACTAGAATTGTTGGCATTAGGTTCTGTCTTGCAGAGTCTCCATGCTTGGATTCAAGATCAGCTGCCCTTTAATCTGGCTGAGCCACTGCACCCCTTCAAGCCCGGGACTTCAGTGTGGATTAAAGAGTGGAGAAAAGAACCGTTGGAGCCACACTGGAGAGGGCCCTACATCGTCATACTGTCTACCCCTACGGCAGTTAAAGTTGCGGAGCTCGCACCTTGGATCCACCACAGTCGGTTGAAGCCGGCTGCACCTACTGATCCTCAGCTTTGGACATCAACGAACCATCCCGATTCGCCCCTGCATCTTACCCTGAGGCGGCAGAGACCATCGGTGTAGACTCGACAGCCCTACTCTTATCACACGTCGTGGAAGCTGACAGGCCTACACATGGCGGAAGCTGTGAAAGAGGAAGAACCTAAGTAAAAGAAAAGACTTTCAGTTCTATATAGAGACTTATTGAAGTAGTATAGCTATGATGAATATGCATGTCTATATTGTACTTGCGGTATTCCTGGGGCCCTTTAGAATGACTTCCTCTATACCCCCTTGTACCCCCTGCATAACCACCACCCGAACAGGAGTAAAAATTACCCAAACCCTGCTCTACCACTCACACTACAGCTGCACCGGTTCTGTTGGCCAGTGTGAATATAATGGTACGGAATTGAGTATCTGTACGATAGGGAAAACCAAGACTTGCTTTAACCCACGCCAGAGTCCCACCTATCAGGTTATCGAGGTTCGCTCCCACTTAGCTGTGGGCCACCTCTTAAATTCCACGAAGATATCCTCCCCCACTAGCCTGGCCTCTCTCTTTTTCGATGCTTGTGCAGCCATAAATGCCAGCAAATGGCACAAGGGAAGGTGTGGTTCCCTTAGCCAGGAACGCACCTATACACACAATGACAAATACATACTATGGCCCAGCTACTTGGACAGAAGATGGGACTTGGGGATACTGCTCTCCTGTTTATATGTTAAATCGTATTATCCGCTTACAAGCTGTTGTAGAAATCATAACTAATGAAACCGGTAAGGCATTAACCCTCCTGGCAAAACAAAATACCCAGATGCGTACTGCTATTTACCAAAACCGGTTGGCCCTTGATTACTTATTGGCCACTGAGGGAGGGGTATGTGGAAAATTCAATCTGACTAACTGCTGTTTGCAGATTGATGATCAAGACCCAAGTCATTGAAGAAATAGCCAACTGTACGCGGAGGCTAGCTCATGTACCTGTTCAGACCTGGCATGGACTGGAGCTAAATGGATGGTTTGGTTCTATATTTACAGGGATAGGGGGTCTGAAAACTATTGTATGTACTGTTTTACTAATGCTAGCTTTAAATATGCTTCTTCCATGTTTTCTACCTCTTTGCCTACGCATGTTCACCTCTATTATTGATAGTACAGTTAAACGCAAGACTGCAGCCCGAGTATTAGCTATATGGAAGTATCAGGCCTTACCTCAAGAGGAGGCCACAGTTTAAGATAGTACTCAATGTGTGATTTTTCTCTCACCCCTTTCTGGAGGGGTGGCAATAATCAAAAGTGGGGAATGTGGTAGGCCCCAGAAATTAGCCAGGCCTCTGGTAGGCCTCATGCATAGAAATGTATCTATAACAGTATTGAATTACCAACCCCCACTGTAGACTTGTGCTGGAAAGAAATATCTGCTTTTAAAAACGGCTTCTGAACATTTCTTCTCTTTCCAGCCCCCCTCCCTTCTGCTGCTCGCTCAAGCGTTCCTTGAACTCAAATCGACCTGGCCTTCCTGGGCCAGGAATGCCTTCCCAATTAAAATGGTTTAATTAGACGTGTACTTATGGTGGGCCTCATCTCCGGGCCTGGAGGGATAGGCCCCCACCTCACAGAGCAGGAAAGACCATATATGGTGGGTCCATCTGTCCAGGTGCCCCTGCTTTGCAGATAACCCACTCTAAGCTTTGAACCTCTCTGTGCCTTCTGAAGTTTTAGATAGAGAACTTGTTATGCAGATGCAGGAATGTCTTAACGAGGGAAAGGTGGGCTGGAGTGGAGGAAGAGGGCTGGCATGGTTACTGATTGGATGCCAATTGCCAATGGAGAATTTACTTTGACTTAATGATGAAAATGGATATGTGAGAATGTATATAAGCAAGCTGCGAGCGCACCTCGTGGCTCAGCCTTTTGTTCCTTGGATTTGTTCCAGCTGAGCCAGTGCAGCACATTAAAAACTTGATTTGAATTCTGCAATCGACTCCTAGTTTTATTCATTGAATACAATCAGCCACAACAAAACCACTCGGACTGCTTTATTGCACACAACTACAATCCCAGAAGCCTTAGCTCTGGGGCTAAAGCATAAAAGAGACATTAGATGGCACGCTGCCTCCTATAGGCAACCGCCTAGACGGGGTGCAGCGCCACAATATATATACAGTCTGACCAGAAAACAATGGGCCTGGGGGATGGAGTTGGAATCTAACCCCAAAACAAACAGATTCTGTAGTACTGATTGGCTAAAGTTGCTGTCTCATCGAGAATCCCCTTCCAGACAGTACTAAGATGTGAATGTGTGGATTGAAGACAACGTTGCAGCTTTGCAAATCTCTTCCATGGAGACTTAGTGCAAGTTGAGCATTGATACTGCCATGGCTCTGACATTGTGAGCCATGACATGAACATCGAGGCTCAGGCCTCCCTGGGCATAAGTGAAAGAGATGCCGTCTGCTAGCTAAATAGAAAAAAACAGGATGGACTTTCTATGGGCTTTTGATTGTTCCACATAGAATGCTAAGGCTTGCTTGCAGTCCAACATGTGCAGCACAGTTCCCCTTGGTAAGCATGTGGTTTTGGGAAAAATGTTGGTAGGACAACTGATTAAGATAGAAATCCAATGTCATTTTCGGAAGGAATTTAGGATGAGCATGAAGGACCACTCTATTATGATGGAATTTAATATAAGGTGGATAAGAGCCTGAAGCTTGCTCATCCTATGTGCTAAAGTTACCACCGCCAAAAACAAAACCTTCCAAGTCTAAAATTTCAGAGGACAGGAATTAAGTGGCACAAAAGGAGTTTTCATCAGCTGCGCAAGAACCACATTGAGGTCCCAAGACACTGCTGGAGGTTTGTAGAGAAGCTTTAAGACCAGCAAACCCGCATAAGTGAACAATTAAAGGCTGTACAGAGATGGGCTTTCCCAAATTACCCATGTCTACCAATAGCCAGATTAATATGAATAAAATACAGTCTCTAAAATGCTTGTATGCAAATGCTAGAAGTCTAAAAAATAAGATGGGAGTGTTAGAATATATAGCACTAAATGAGAGGTTAGATATAATTGGAATATCAGAGACATGGTGGAAGGAAGACAATCAATGGGACACTGTGATACCTAGGTACAAACTATATTGTAATGATAGAGCTGATCAAATTGGTGGAGGGGTTGCGCTCTATGTTAGAGAGGGCATTGAGTCAGAAAGGATTCAAGATCTGCAGGAAACAAAATTTGCTGTAGAATCTCTATGGATTGAAATTCCATGTAAAAAGGGGAAGGCGATGGCAGTATGGGTGTACTATCGACAGCCTGGCCAGAATGAACAAATGGAAGATGAAATGCTCAAAGAAATCAAGGAAGCTAACAAAAGTTACAGGGCAGTAATAATAATGGGTGATTTCAATTACCCCGGTATCGACTGGGTCAGTGTCACTGCAGGACATGCTAGGGAGATAAAGTTCCTAGAAGAAATAAATGACTGCTTCTTGGAGCAGCTGGTTCATGAAACGACCAGAGGGAAAGCCATATTAGACCTAGTCCTTAGTGGAACACCAGATCTTGTGCAAGAGATAAGGGTGTTGGGGCCACTTGGCAATAGTGATCATAGCATGATCGCGATTGATTTAATTAGTGGAGGAGGGATAGTAAGGAAATCCACAGTACTACCTTTTAACTTTCGAAAGGGAGACTATGATAAAATGAGGAAAATAGTTACGAAAAAACTAAAAGGAGCAGTTGCAAAGGTTAAAGACTTACATCAAGCTTGGGTGTTGTTGAAAACTACTATCTTGGAAGCCCAGACCAGCTGTATTCCACGCTTTAAGAAAAGTGGAAGGAAGTCCAAAACTGCCAGCATGGTTTAAAGGTGAGATCAGAGAGGCTGTTGTTGCCAAAAAAAGCATCTTTCAGGAAATGGAAAAAAGAGCCAAACAACAAAACCTGGAAACAGCACAAGCACTGGCAAGTTAAATGCAGGACATTGATAAGGCAGGCAAAGGGAGAATTTGAGAAGAAGCTTGCTGCGGAAGCAAAAATGCAAAATAAAGACTTTCAAGTACATTCGTAGCAAAAAACCTGTGAGTCAGTTGGTCCATTAGATGATAGAGGGGTTAAAGGGGCACTAAGAGGCAACAAAGCGATAGCGGAGAGACTGAATGAATTCTTTGCTTCGGTCTTTACTGAGATGTAGGGATGTTACCCATGACTGAAGTAGTATTTAAAGGTGCGGAAGAATTGAAGGAAATATTGATACATCGGGAAGATGTATTACAACTATTAGATAAACTGAAGAGTAGCAAATCACCTGGGCCGGATGGTATACATCCAAGGGTGTTGAAAGTACTGAAATATGAGATTGCAGACCTGCTATTAGTAATCTGTGAATTTTCATTAAAATCATCTGTAATACCTGAAGACTGGAGGATTGCCAATATAACGCCAATTTTTAAAAAGGGTTGCAGGGGTGATCCCGGAAAATACAGACCGGTGAGCCTGACGTCAGTACTGGGGAAAAATGGTGGAAACCATCATAAAGAACAAATTTACTCAACATGTAGATAATCATGGCCTAATGGGAGTCAGCCAACATGGCTTTAGGCAAAGAAGATCTTGTCTTACTAATCTTTTATGTTTTTTGAAGATGTGAATAAACAGGTGGACAAAGGTGAGTCGGTTGATATAATGTATCTGGACTTTCAGAAAGCCTTTCGCAAAACTAAAGAGTCATGGGATAGGAGGCAGTGTACTATTGTGGATCAGGAACTGATTAAAAGATAGAAAGCAGAGGGTAGGGCTAAATGACCAATTTTCCCAATGGAGAAAGGTGAATAGTAGTGTACCCCAGGGATCTGTGCTGGGTCCGCTGCTTTTTGACATATTCATAAATGACCTGGAAAAGGGAATAACGAGTGAGGTTATCAAATTTGCAGATGACACAAAACTTTTTAGTTGTTAAAACCCAAGAGGACTGTGGAAAACTGCAGGAGGATCTGGATAAATTGGAAGACTGGGCATCAAAATGGCAGAGGAAATTTAATGTGGACAAGTGCAAAGTTATGCACCTAGGGAAGAACAACCCAAACTATGGTTACACGATGCAAGGTTCCACATTAGGAACCACCACCCAGGAAAAAGATTTAGGCATCTTCGTGGATAACATGTTAAAACCTGTCAGACGGCTGCCTGGGTGACAAACTTCACAGTCTTGACAAGTGCATATCTCTATATGATTTGCAAGGTATTGTGGGCAATGTAGTTCATTCACACCAGACACAGCTGCTGACAATAATTTAGTTGTGCTCTTGGGTAAAGCCAATAAGATATTTATTTATGGGGTTATTTCTCCCAACACAGATATGCTTGGTAGCACATAAATTAGGTAACTTGCTTTCAGTGTTAACTTGGAAAAACAAAGTCAAAATCAGGAAAACAACAAATGAAAAGCCATAAAGCAAGAAACAAACTGTTCTTAACCTCTGATTACTTCCCACATAGATACAGAAGTGATTCTCTCCTAGCTCACAAGCAATTAGGTAAAGCTTAATTGCTAGCAGTTACCAGCTGAAACCCCTTAGCTGGCTTGCCTTCCACTGTGTGGGTCAAATCCTGCTTCAGGAGCTTTTCTGAGTAGATTAAAGAACAAAATTTGTATTTCTTTGTGATGGTTGCTGTACTTTATAACAGAAAGTTACCAACGGAGTTTAGATAGAGAGCAGTCCATATAAACAGGATCCTCATCTGCTATTATTCCCCCTTGTTCAACAAGCATGGGTTCAATATCATGGATTGGCACAGATGAATCTCTCAATGGAGCATTTTCAGGAGAATACTTGTTTCCCTGCTGTCTTTCAAGGTTATAGCTAGGGCATAGATCAGTGTTCATACCTGAGCTTCCATTGCTGCTAGAGTTCCTCTCTATATAGCCTGGCCAGTATGTAGTCCAGTTCTTATGTCCAGCCTTCCAATCCAGATCCCTGGACACTGGATCTCTCTTCACATACTTTCTGGCACAGGTCTTAGGGTCCCTTACACGTGCAGCCGTCTCCCTTACAGGTAGCCTCTGGAGATTCCTAGCTCTGCAGCAGCATTCCTCTGGCTTTCCCCAGTCCAATGGTGTATGCTGGCCCTTGGAATACCTCCCAGTATACGTACTGCTTTGGACTCTTCTAGACCTCTCAAAGGCTTTTCTCTTCCTTCTTCCAAAGGGTCTCTTTCCCTCTCTGTCCGTCCGGTTTGGCTTCTGCTTCTGATGATCCTTCAGATGAAACTGATGATCAAACTCAAGCTGATTCTCAGGATACTGAGGACAATTCTCTGGATATCCAAGGTGATCATGAAGATCCTGAGGATGGGCATCTGTAGAATAAACTCTACTCTTATTCTGCTTAGATGAGTGCTCCTCTCTAACACAGCGCAGCTGTGCTGAATCAGGCCCTGCCCTTTGAGATGAGTGCTTAGGGATTACCTCATAGCCCTCCTGAATGAACACACGTTTCCCCACTTCAGCTCCTCTAATGGCTGTTGGAAACCTGGTGCATTCTGGGACTGGTAGTCTTTTATGGCAAAATTCTGTTTTCTTATTTCTACCAGAACAGACAGGTTGCTTGTTCAGAGTCACTTCACCTTTTCTATAGCTCCTTCCTGAGCTATGATAAGCTTCCTTATCACAAACCCTCCGCCCAATGTGCAGCGGCGGCCAAGACAGCAAATAGAATGCTAGGTATCATAAGGAAAGGAATGGAAAATAAAACAAAGGATATTATAATGCCTATGCATCGTTTCATGGTGCGACCACACCTTGAATATTGTGTGCAATTCTGGTCGCTGTATCTTAAAAAGGATATAGCGTTATTAGAAATAGTACAGGGAAGAGCAACCAAAATGGTAAAGGGGATAGAAGGATACTCCTGCGAAGAGAGGCAAAAAAGGTTAGGGCTCTTTAAACTGGAAAAGAAGCGGCCGAGGGGAGATATGATAGAGGTCTATAAATTAATGAATGGAGTGGAATGGGTAAACGTAGATTGATTGTTTACGTCATCAGAATAGAGAAAGACTATGGGACATGTAATGAAGCTAAAGGGTAGCCTATTTAAGATTAATAAGAGAAAATATTTTTTCACTCAATGTGTATTCAAACTCTGGAATTTGTTACCGGAGGATGTAGTAAAAGCTATTAGTATAGCCGGGTTTAAAAATGTTTTGGACAAGTTCCTGGAGGAAAAGTCCATAAACCACTATTAAAAGGGACCCGGGATATCACTGCTTCACCCAATACAAGCATTGTGGAACCTGTGTCTTTTGGGGAAACTTCTAGGTACGTATGAACTAGAATGGCCACTATTGGAAACAGGATACTGGGCTTGATGGACCTTGGTCTGACCCAGTATGGTATATCTTATGTTCTTAACCTTCTCCACTTAAAGGTGTAAGCCCACTTGGTGGAGGTTTTTGGGGGAGGGCAGCAGAACTTCCTCTACTTCCCCTGGAAGGATAAAAGGGGCCAGCGCCACCCTTTCAGCAGCCACACCCTCAGAGTTAGCAACCCCATGTTGGGGTGCAGAAGGGAGACCCCCTCCTGGGAGTTCCACCTACAGGGAGAGCAACAGAGGGAACCAGGGTTGCCTGGGCCACCTGGGTGCAATCAGTATTACTGATGTCCTCTCAATCTGGATTTTGAAGAGGATCTTTGTGACCTGGGGGAGGGGGGGTCAGTGGGAACGCATACAGTAGGCCTTAGAAACATAGAAACATGATGACAGAAAAAGACCACATGGCCTATCTAGTCTGTCCTTCCATATCAACAACTACAACAGTCCCCTCTGTGTTTGTCCCATGCTTTTTTGAATTCAGTTACTGTCCTCATCTCTACCACTGCCACTGGGAGACTAAGAGTAGTTACTCACCTGTAACAGGTGTTCTCCAGGAGCAGCAGGAATCAGTCCTCACATATGGGGTCACGTCGGCGCCGACAGAGCCCCCATGCGGAGCATTTACCCAGTTTTCAAAGAAAGCCTTTGGGAATGCAGCCACGCATGCGTGGTCCCCTTCCCGCCCAAAGGTGACATCTTGCTCAGTCAAATGACATAGCTAAAAGACAGCACGAAAAAAGAAATGAACTGTATACAACTGCAACTCCAAGGGGAGGAGGGAGGGTTGTGAAGACTGATTCCTGCTGCTCCTGGAGAACACCTGTTACAGGTGAGTAACTACTCTTTCTCCAGGACCAAGCAGGAAGTCAGTACTCAGATATGGGTGACTCCCTAGCTGTGGGCTACCAGGAACCCAGGCTGAAAAATAGAGCTCTCTCTAGAGCCTCAGCAACAGTGAGAGAATCTTCTTGGAGACCACACCTGAACGGTAGCCCAACACCAGGGCCGGAGGGTAGGAGTTGCCTAAACCTCAAAGAGATTACGGAGTACCGCTTGCCCGAAAGCACTGTCCCTACGGGACTCCCTCTCAAGGCAGTAGTGCTCCGCAAAAGTCTGGCTTGAAGACCAAGTAGTGGCCCGGCAGATGTCTGCCAATGGAACAGAACAGAAGTGAGCTACTGATGCAGCCTTCGCCCTGATCCAGTGGGCCATGACTCGACCCTCCAGGGAGAGACCGGCTGCCCTGTACGCCCAGGCAATACAGTCTGCCACCCAGATGGACAACGTACGCTTAGTGACAGGCAACCCCAATTTATTAGGGTCAAAGGAAATGAAGAGCTGAGAAGCCCTTCTATGCCCCTGCGTACGTTCTAGGTAAAAGAACAGCGGCTTCTACAATCCAGGGTATGCAAGACAGTTTTGGCCCTACTGGCGTGCGGCCTGGGATAGAACGTCGGAACTACCACCTCCTGGTTGAGGTGGAAGGAGGACACTACCTTGGGAAGGAACTTAGGATGAGTCCTCAAAACTACCCTGTTCTTATAGAACCTGGTATATGGCCTATCCGAGACCAGGGCCTGAAGTTCACTCACACGCATGGCCGTGAGTGCCACAAGAAACAACACCTTCCAGGATAGGAAACATAAGTGGCAGGAAGCCATTGGCTCAAAAGGTGGGCGAGTCAGTTGCTGCAAGACCACATTGAGATCCCACTCAGTGGCCGGTGGACGAATAGGAGGCTTGAGGAGAAGCAGGCCTCTGAGGAAGCGAGACACCAGAGGGTGGCCCGAGAGGGATTGTCCATCCACCGGCGAGTGGTGAGCTGAGAGGACACTGAGGTGGACCTGGACAGAGTTGGACTGAAATCCCAGGTTGGAGAGGTGGAGCAGGTATTGCAGTACCACCGGGACCGAGCAGGAGAAGGGATCCTCCTGCTGTTGAGAACACCAAGTGGAAAACCTACGCCACGTCAGAGCATAGGCCTTCCGAGTGGAATGCTTCCTGGAGGCCAACACCACCTCTTCAACCTCCTTTGGTAGGAGCAAGGGAGCAAGGACTAGCCTTTCAGCAGCCAGGCCATCAAATTGAGGGATTTAAGGTTGGGATGCAAGAGGGACCCCTGATCCTGAGTCAGAAGGTCGTGTTGCAGCCCCAGAGGAAGTGGAGCATCCACCGCCAACTGCAGAAGAGGGAACCACGGCTGCCTGGGCCACCTGGGGGCTATCAGGATCACCGTGGATCGGTCCTGCTGGGTTTGAATAGCGTCCGGGCCACCAGAGGTGTGAGAGGAAACACATACAGCAGGCCTTCTGACCAGGGGATCAGGAATACATCTGCCACTGCCCTCAGAGGATGCAGTTGTCTGGAACAGAACTTGGACAGTTGCCTGTTCAGCGGACTGACAAAAAGATCCATGGTTGGAAGACCCCCACTTCATAAAGATCTGTTGGACTACCCGAGGATCCAACTGCCATTCGTGAGGATGCAGGAGTCTGCTCAGCCTGTCCGCCAGGTAGTTTTCCTGGCCTGGGAGGTAGACCGCCCTGAGGGTCATGCCCTGATTGATAGCCCAGGAGCAGAGAGCTTGTGCTTCCAGGCACAGGAGTCGAGATCCTGTGCCTCCCTGCTTCTTCACGTAGAACATAGCCACCTAGTTGTCCGTCTGAACTAGGACAGACTGGTATGAGAGGACCCGAGAGAAAGTCCGTAAGGCTAGTCGAATGGCTCTCAATTCCAACAGGTTGATCTGCTGGGCGGCCTCCCACGGAGACCACAGGCCTTGGGTGTAGGTCCCCTGGCAATGTGCCCCCCAGCCTTGCAGGGAAGCATCGGTTGTCAGTACCTGAGTGTGTGGGGAGGCTCGGAAAGGAACTCCCCCGACCAGGTTTGGGAGATGCCTCCACCAGCGCAGGGAGTCCACCAAGGGTTTGGACACCTTTATCCTGTCTGACAACTTCCCTGTGGCCTGTACCCACTGTGCCCTGAGGCATCACCGAGCCGGCCTCATGTGCAGATGGGCATTTGGAGTGACATGCACTGTGGAAGCCATGTGACCTGCCGGAGGAAGTGTCTGGCAGAGACCAGAGAGATCGCCTGAAACTGGCCGGCCAACTTCATCAGCCTGTGAGCTCTGTCCACAGACAAATGGGTCTTTCCATGGAAGGTATCCAACCTCGCCCCTATGAACTCCACGTCCTGTGACGGGACTAAAGTGGACTTTGGGAAGTTTATAATGAACCCCAGGTGCTGAAGCAGGGATATGGTTCTGAAGGTGGCCTGCCTGGCCTCTTGTGAAGACTGGCCCCTGATAAGCCAGTAGTCCACGTAAGGGAACAAAAAGATCCCCTGGTTCCTGAGGTAGGCTGCAACCACCGCCAGGCACTTTGTAAAAACCCTGGGGGCGGAGTTGAGGCCAAAGGGAAGCATTCTGTACTGGAATTGGTTCCCTACCACAACAAATCTGAGGTATTGTCTGTGATTTGGATGGATGAGGATGTGAGTATAAGCATCCTTCAGGTCTAAGGAGCATAGCCAATCTCACTGCTGGAGGTAGGGCAGTAAGATTCCAAGGGTAAGCATCTTGAACTTTTCCCTCTCCAGAAACCTGTTCAGATTTCTCAGGTCTAGGATGGGTCTGAGACCTCCTGTTCTTTTTGGTACCAGGAAGTACCTCGAGTAGAAGCCTTGCCCTTCCAGGTGGTGAAGCACCGGTTCCACCGTCTGGTCCTGTAGCAGACCTTCCAACTCCTGAAGGAGTAAGTTCCTGTGCAGAGGGGGTCTTGGAGGCTCCCCTGGAAAGTAGGAGGAGGGTATCTGGGTGAAGTGGAGCAGATAGCCCCTTTTGATGATGCTTAACACCCAAGTATCCCCTGTGATGACTGGCCACCTGTCTGCATACAGGGTCAGCCGACCTCCTGTGCCCTGAAGAGGAGGAGAGGCTATGCTGGCATAGTCAAAAAACCCCTCCCTGCTGAGCAGGAGCCAGAGTAGGAGGCTTGGGAGCCTTCTGCGTACGGGGCCCATGACTCTGCCCCTTGGCCTGCTGGCCCTGTTGGGGAGTTGCAGAGGCCTGGTAGTGAGGGTAGGTTTTGTAGGCAGTGGTCCTCCTCGGGTAAAAGGCCTTTTTCCCCCGATCCCTTCTTCTTCTTAGAAGGGGCAGAGGATTTTCTGGACAGCCTTGTCCGGGTAAAAGTCTTGGTCTCGAGTTCTGCAGCCTTTTCCGCCATGGGCTTGCCAAAGAGGTTTTCACCTCGACAGGGGACATCGACCAACTTGTCCTGTACCCATGGCTCGAGGTCCGAGGATTGTAGCCAGGCCTGGCGGCATGCACCGATGCCGGCCCCTGCTACTCGGGCCGAAGCCTCAAATCCATCATAGGCTGCTCGAGATATAAACTTCGAGCACTCTCGAATACCAGAAGACAAGGCCTTGAACCTCTATAAGGGTTCCTCGGACAGACAAGCAGAGAACCAGGCAATCTCCTTTGCCAGATCTCGAAGATACATGCCCATGTACAGCTGGTAGGTCTGGACGTGGCAAGCAAGCATAGAGCCCTGGAAACACTTTCTACCAAGGGCATCCAGGTTCTGGGCTTCCCTGCCGGGAGGCACCAAGGAGTGCATCTTCTGACTCTTCAGGCGATGCATGGCCGATTCCACAACCATGGAGTGGTGCGGTAGCTGTGCCTTTTGGAACCCAGGACTCTTGCGGACTCGATAGACGGAATCGACCCACTTGCTTAGAACCGGCATCAAGGCCGGAGCCTCCCACATGTGGAAGAGCAACCGCTCCAGCATCGGAGGAACCGGTACAGTAAAGGCCTCCTTGGGAGGAGAGTCATACTGCAGGGCCTCGGGCTCGAGGCTCCTCCTTGGGGTCCACCGGGAAGGCCAAGGCTTTGGCCATGTCCCGTACGAAATCCGAGAATCGGGTATCCTCTGGGGGGACCTCGTCCGAGGCTCGCATCCCGGTGAGTCCAAAGGGACGCACTGAGTCCAGAAGGTGTCCGGGGACTCCTCTTCCTCAGTCTCCCATGCCGATTCCTCCGAGGAGGAATCGAGCGGCTCCGAGTGGGCAGGCACCGACGAAATCTGCCCCGACGCCAAGGGTACCGGCGTCGACGACCTCGGTCCCGAACGGGAGGCCGACCTCGGCCGAGGATCGACTCGAGTTTGCATGGCTGCTGCTCCATGAAGGCAGACAATCTGCTCTCCAAGGCCGTCAACCTGAGTCCAAGCTCAGGAGACTGAGCAGCCTAAGACTCAGGCCCCGACGGCGCCGGCCCGACGCCCAAGTAGCTGCTCGACAGATGTCGTCAATAGTCACAGAGTAAAGATCAGCCGTTGAGGCTGCCATGGCTCTTATATTGTGAGCTGTGACATGGCCTTCCAGAGAAAGGTTCTTACTCTGATAGGTAAAGGAAATACATTGTGCAATCCAATTGGACAATGTTCTCTTGGAGACTGGAAGTCCCAAATGAGAAGGATCAGAAGCAACAAAGAGTTGAGAGGACTTTCTGTGTTGCTGTGTTCTTTGCAAGTAAAGCACAGTTACTTACCTGTAACAGGTGATCTCTGGGAACAGCAGGAATAAGTCTTCACATATGGGTATGTCGGTACCGACGGAGCCTGCGCGGGAACACTCCCCAGCGTCCCAAAAAAGGAAAGCTTTTGGGAGCATCCCACAGCGCCTGCGTGCTGCCTTCCCACCTTTCCTAACCGCCTCTCTCCAGTTCGAGTTTTAAGCTGAGACAAAGAGAGAGAGAGGAAAGGAAAGATAGATAGAGAGATACAACTCCTAGGGGAGGTGGGTGGGTTGTGAAGACTTATTCCTGCTGTTCCCAGAGATCACCTGTTACAGGTAAGTAACTGTGCTATCTCCAGGAACAAGCAGGAATGAGTCTTCACATATGGGGACTCCCCAGCTAGAGATACCTGGGAGATCCCCAAGGTTGTGAGACCCCTGAGAAGGGCTCTACCTTCTCCCCTGGATCTCAGGCATCCAAACAGGAATGGAGGGTAGGAGCTGATTAAGCATGGAACAGGTGTTTGAGAACAGCCTGACCAAACAAGGCATCCCCGCGGGAATCCTTGTCCAAGCAGTAATGGGCTGTGAAGGTATGAACCGAGGCCCAGGTGGTCGCTCGACAGATCTGGTCGATGGACACAGAATTTAGATGAGCCATGGAGGTTGCCATGGCCCTCACATTGTGAGCTGTGACATGGCCCTCCAGAGAAAGGTTCTTACTCTGGTAGGCAAAAGAAATACACTGAGCAATCCAATTGGACAGTGTTCTCTTAGAGACTGGAAGTCCCAAATGAGAGGGATCAAAAGCAACAAAGAGTTGAGAAGACTTTCTATGTTGCTGTGTCCTTTGTAAGTAAAAGGCAAGAGCCCTCTTACAATCCAGGGTATGAAGATTCCTCTCTGCACTTGATGCATGAGGACCTGGAAAAAAGACAGGTAAATACACCTCTTGGTTAAGATGAAAAGGTGAGACCACTTTAGGCGTAAAGTGTGGAATGGTCCTAAGGACTACCTTATCATGATGGAACCTTGTATAAGGTGGATTAGCCACTAAGGCCTGCAGCTCACTGATGCGGCGAGCTGAGGTGACTGCAATAAGAAAGATAACCTTCCAGGAAAGAAATTTCAAGGAGGTAGTGGCTAAGGGTTCAAAGGGTGGCTTCATGAGCTGACCAAGAACCAGATTCAAGTCCCATGCCACTGGAGGTGGTCTAATGGGAGGTTTAGTTAAAAGAAGGCCTCTCATGAATCTTGCAATAAGAGGATGAGAGGAAATAGGTTGTCCATTGAGAGGCTTGAGAGATGCTGCAATAGCACTCAAATGGACCCTTACTGAATTTGTTTTGAGGCCTGCATGGGAAAGATGCAGGAGATACTCTAGTAAAGAATTCAAAGGTATTGCGAGAGGGTTAAAACCCTTCTCAGCACACCAAATGGTAAACCTTTTCCATTTAAAAGCATAGGAACGTCTAGTAGAAGGCTTTCTGGAAGCATGAAGGATATCCCTCACTTGCTGAGAAAGATGCCAATCGTGAAGGTCTAAGCCTTCAGCAACCAAGCCCTGAGATGGAGAGATTGGGGGTTTGGGTTCCACAACGTTCCCCCCCTCCTGAGACAGGAGATCTGGAGCAGATCCCAAGTCCAGGGAGGGAGCTTGAGAGAGATGCAGAAGTAGAGGGTACCACACTTGGCGTGGCCATCGTGGAGCTATGAGGATCATAGTCCCTTGCTCTCTCTGAAGCTTGAACAGGGTCTTGGGAATTAGGGGAATGGGTGGAAAGGCGTATAGGAAGTCTTGACCCTAATGAAGGAGGAAGGCATCCTTGGCCTGAACTCCCTGACATGGAATTCTGGAACAGAATCGGGGAAGTTTGGCATCCCACGGACTTGCAAAGAGGTCTATGTCCGGGGTTCCCCAAATTTGAAAGATTATGACTATCTGGTCCATATGGAGGGACCATTCGTGTGGAAGCAGAACTCGACTGAGTCTGTCTGCCCAAGAGTTTTGAACTCCTGGAAGGTATACTGCCAGAAGATGAATTTGATGCTCTCTGGCGAAGGCCCACAATCTCAGAGCTTCGTTGCAAAGCGACAGAGAGCCAGTCCCTCCCTGCTTGTTCACATAGAACATGGCTACTTCGTTGTCCGTGTGAATGAGGACTGTCTTGTAGCTGAGCAGGGTATGGAAGACTCTGAGAGCCAGGAAGATTGCTCTGAGCTCCAAGATGTTGATATGTAGAGAGGTCTCCTGTGGGGACCAAATGCCCTGGGTGGAGAGGTAGTGAAGATGAGCTCCCCAACCCTTTGGAGAGGCATCTGTTGTAAGGGTTGCTTGGGTAACAACTGTTGGAAGGGGGACCCCAGCAACAGATTTTGAGTGGACTTCCACCACTGGAGAGACCAAAAAAGGCAACTGGAGGTTGCTATTTTGTCTGACAGACCCCCTGATGCCTGGGTCCACTGGCTGGACAAAGTCCACTGAGCTGCCCTCATGTGAAGGCGAGCATAAGGGACCACATGCACAGTGGATGCCATGTGGCCTAGCAGTTTTAACATCTCTCGAGCAGTTAAATGGGTTTTTAACTGAATCTGGGAGGCTAACTGCACCAAGCGTAGGCAACGGGCCTGGGGAAGATAGGCCCTTCCAGTGGTGGTATCCAGCAAGGCCCCTATGAACTCTAGAGACTGAGTAGGGGTGATTTGGGACTTTGGAATGTTTATCACCAGTCCCAGATACTGCAGAACACGCATTGTGCAGGTAAGGGAAGTCTGGGCCTCTGACTGGGATGGAGCTCGGATGAGCCAGTCGTCCAGATATGGGAATACGAATATTCCTAGAGTGCGTAGAAATGCAGCTACTACTGCCATGCATTTTGTGAACACTCTTGGAGCAGAGGCCAGACCAAAAGGAAGCACCCTGTATTGGTAGTGCTTTCCTTGATAAAGGAACCGAAGGAACCTTCTGTGTGTTGGATGGATGAGTATATGGGTGTACGCATCCTTGAAATCTAGAGAACAAAGCCAATCCTGACTCTGAAGGTATGGAAGGAGAGTACCTAGAGAAATCATCTTGAATTTCTCCTTGCATAGGAATTTGTTCAATTCTCTGAGATCTAATATGGGCCTGTAGCCCCCTGTTTTCTTTGGAATGAGAAAATAGGGGGAATAGAACCCTGAGCCCTGTTGAAGAAGGGGTACTTCTTCTACTGCGTTTTGGGCAAGAAGGGTAGAAATCTCCTGACCCAGAAGGTCGAGGAGAGATGCTGGAGAATTGAACTGTCTCACCATGGTGTGAGGAGGAAGGTTTGAGAAATGAAGTTTGTACCCCTCCCTTATGATGGAGAGGGTCCATTGCTCTGCTGTGATTTGCTCCCATCTGGGAGCAAAGTAAGCTAACCTTCCTGGAATGGTGAGAGGCGCTGGTTCTTCTAGAGCCAGAAAGGCTAAGTTCTCTAGATGCAAGTCAAAGGCCCTGAGAAGGCTAAGGCTGTTGGGCTACAGTAATCCTTGCAGCCTTAGGCTTGGCCTGTTTAGGTTGTTGACGCTTTGCAGCAAAACGACCTGCAGAAGATCTCTGTTGACCATAAACAGGATAATATCTTCCCTTCTTGGGAAAATATGCCTTTTTGAACAACCTCTTCTTGACAGGATTAGAGGTAGACTTTGAAAGCCTATCCAAAGCAGAATTTTCTGCATCCATCTGTGTGGCCTTTGCCGGCCAATCCTTGCCAAAAAGGTTTTCACCTGTACAAGAAAGATTTCCTAATCCATCTTGGACCCAGGGTTCCAGATCAAAAGCTTGTAACCAAGCAATTCTGCGTGCACCTATGGCAATAGCCGAGGCTCTGCTGGCACCCTCAAAAGAGTCAAAGGCTGCACGGTTGGAAAATTTGGAAACATCCTGGGCATGCTTAAGCCAAGTGAGAAACTCTTCCCTCTTATCTTCTGGAAGGGAGGAAAGTTTGCAGATGATCTGTAACTTCTTTCAGAAACATCCCCATATAGAGACTATAGGAGTTGATTCTGGCAACAAGCATATTGGCCTGGAAGATTTTCCTGCCAAAAGCATCTAAGGTTCTACATTCTCTTCCTGGAGGAGTAGAGGAGTGCCTTTTTGCACTCTAACATTTTCATAGCAGACTCCACCACAATAGAGTGGTGAGGAAGCTGAGTCTTATGAAACCCAGGACAAGGAGGGACACGGTACATGGTGTCCAGCCTACGAGAATGGGAAGAGATGGTGAGAGGAGTCTCCCATTTGCCCAACATGTGATCATAAAGGATCTCATGAATTGGTAAGGTGACTGCCTCCTTAGGAGCCTTGGGATATTGTAAAATATCCAACCTTTTGGCTCTAGGCTCTGACTCAGGGGCTACTGAGATAGAGAGCCCCTTGGCCACTTCTCTTATGAAGTCTTGAAAAGACAAGTCCTCTGGAGGAGACATTCTTCTTTTTGGAGAAGAAGGCTCTTGAGGAAGGAGTACCGATGCTTCGACAGAGGCCTCCGATGCATCAGAGTCTTCGGAGGAATCGAAGTATCGCCTGTCTGGATGCTCCTGCAGAGCCCGATACGCGTACCGAGTGGTATCGACATCGGGAGTGATCGGTACCGGTTCGGGAGTGATCGGTACCGGTTCGGTACCGATGGGCATCATCGGACAGGGTACCGCTGCAGTCGACACCAAAGCCGATGTCGATGCAATCGGTACCGGCACCGGAACCGATATCGGTGCCGGAGCCGGTACCGACAACGGAGCTTGTTGCGGTACCAGCGGCGTCGCAGCTTGTATGAATGCCGTGATGGCCTGCTGCAAGGTCAGAATATTCTGATCCATCGACGCCATCAATGTCTGGATGTCGGTACTGGCAGATTCCACCGGTACCCCAGAACATTGTAACAGGTGATCGGTCGAGGCCGTGCCATCGATGTCAACCTGTGACCCCATAGGAGGAGCTTTGGAAGCCGGAGCTTCCCGCCGGGGTACTTTTGCCGGTGCAGAATCCTCGAGGGCAAGCCCGGAGGCATCTCGATGCTTAGAGGGAGATCTACCCTTCGAGGACCGGCTGGATTTATGTTTGGTTACCTGAGATCCATAGGAGAAAGAAGCAGCCCTGGACGATGTCGATGCCACCGAAGCTGCATCAGAGGGAAACAGGGTATTGAGCTTAGCTGCTCGGTTCTGTAAACCTCTCTTAGACATTATGGAGCAGGACGCACAATCCGTGATGGAATGGTCAGGACCCAAACATTTAAGACACCAGTCATGGGTGTCGGTAACAGAAATGGTACCGCTGTACTTAATGCATTTTTTAAACCCGGAGGCAGACTTTTCCATGAGGAAATTTCCCTTAGGCCTAAGGCCTAAGGAGACATAAAACATACACTAAAGTGGAACGGAGGGTATTTTTTTTTTTTTTTTTAAGAAAAAGAAAGAAAAGACCAGCGGTACCAGTCCGACGTCGAAGAAGGCAGACACGCGACCAAAGAAATAAAATAAAATAAAGAACTTCTTCAGCGGTGACAGGAACATGACCTGCTGGCTCCCCGGAAAAGAAGAACTGGAGAGAGGCGGTTAGGAAAGGCTGGAAGGCAGCACGCAGGCGCTGTGGGATGCTCCCAAAAGCTTTCCTTTTTTGGGACGCTGGGGAGCGTTCCCGCGCAGGCTCCATCGGTACCGACGTACCCATATGTGAAGACTCATTCCTGCTTGTTCCTGGAGATAAGGCAAGTGCTCTTTTACAGTCCAAAGTATGAAGATTCCTTTCTGCATTTGAAGCATGAGGCCTTGGAAAAAACACAGGCAGATAAACTGCTTGGTTCAAATGAAAAGTTGAGACTACTTTTGGCATAAAGTGTGGATGAGTCCTAAGGACTACCTTATCATGATTGAACCTCGTATGAGGAGGATCAGCAGGCAATGCTTGCAATTCACTGATGAGACATGCTGATGTGATTCCAATGAGAAAGATAACTTTCCAGGAAAGGAATTTCAAGGAGGTAGTTAGCTAAAGGTTCAAAAGGCGGCTTCATGAGCTGGCCAAGAACCAGATTCAGGCCCCATGCCACTGTGGTGACCTAATAGGAGGCTTAGTTAGAAGAAGGCCCCTCATAAATCTCACGATGAGAGGAAATAGGCTGCCCATTTAAAGGCTTTAAAGAAGCTGAAATAGCACTTAAATGGAGTCTTACTGAGTTAGTCTTAAGTCCTGCATTAGATAAATGAAGGAGATACTCCAGTAATGATTCCAGAGGTATAGCAAGGGGGTCAAGACCCTTCTGCAAACACCAAATGGAAAACCTTTTCCACTTGAAAGCATAAGAGCGTCTTGTGGAAGGTTTCCTGGAAACCCAAAGGACATCCCTTACTTGTTGAGAAAGGTTAAGACCATGTAAGTCCAGGCTCTCAGCAACCAGGCCCTCAGATACAGAGCGTGGGGATTTGGATGTCACAACATCCCGTCCTCCTGAACCAGGAGATCTGGAGCAGATCCGAGATCCAGAGATGGAGTTTGAGAGAGATGTAGGAGCAGAGGGTACCACACTTGCCGCGGCCAATGTGGAGCTATGAGAATCATATGGCCTGTGTCTCTCTGAAGCTTGAAAAGGGTTTTGGGAATTAGGGGAATGGGTGGAAAGGCATATAGGAAGTCCTGACCCCAATGGAGGAGGAAAGCATCCTTGGACTGACAACCCTGAGCCGGAATTCTGCAACAGAACCGGGGAAGTTTGGCATTCAGTGGACTTGCAAAGAGGTCTATGTCCGGGGTTCCCCAAATTTGAAAAATCCTTGCTACCTGGTCTGCATGGAGCGACCTTTCGTGTGGGAGCAGAACTCGACTGAGTCTGTCCGCCCAAGAGTTTTGAAAGAGTAATTAGACCTTACCTGCTAATTAGCGTTCCTGAAGGATCTCCAGTCTGGTCCCTTCTACTGGGTTGTGCCCCCCCTACCAGCAGCTTGTGGACTGAGCATGTCATCTTTTGATGACCCTGGGGTATAAGTAGACTGGCACCGCCCACCAACTCCAGTGACCTATTGGCAAAGCAGACTTAACGGAGAGACCAGTGAATACATACCAAACTTAATACTAAAACTGTACTAGAAACTTAATTTACATTCTCTTATATACCGCGCTATTCTGCATCAGTGCGGTTTACATTGAACAAACCTTAATTACATTGAACAGGGCATTATAACTTGGAGATAACTATTTTACAGGGAACATGGGCTATGGAGGGCTAAGTGGCTTGCCCAAGACCACAAGGAGCACCTGTGGGACTAGAAACCCCAGTCCTTCCGGCCCAAGGTTGCTGTCCTCTAGTGGGATTTGAACCCCCAACCTTCCGGCCTGAAGTACCTTGCCCCAACCACTAGGCAACTCCTCCACTCAAACAAAACTTAAACAAAAGAAACCTTGATACCCCCTCCCCCGGGAGGACTTCCCACCGTCCCCAGAGAAGAAAGGCTTACCTGACTCGCTCGCACCGGCGAGACGCCTGAACCATCCAGCCCGCCTCACGAAAAGGCCTCCGAGGAGCAACCAACCGCTCCTAGCTCTGCTTATTTCTTTGGGCCGAGCATACCTGAAAAAAGACATCCAAGATCTGGGAGGGAACAGGGACCAGACTGGAGATCCTTCAGGAACGCTAATTAGCAGGTAAGGTCTAATTACTCTTTCCTTAGCGTCTCTCCAGTCCGGTTCTTTCTACTGGGATGTACCAGAGCAGTTCCAAAATCGGGAGGGCCCAGCAATGCCAGACCGAAGAACTGCAACCCCAAAACCTGCTTCCTCAGACGCCTGAACATCCAACCTATAATGCTTAGCAAAGGTATGCAGGGATGACCAAACTGCTGCTCTACAGATGTCCAGCGGAGGGACCAGGCTGAACTCCGCCCACGAGGCCGCTTGGCCCCGAGTGGAGTGCGCCCGGAGCCCCGCCAGGACCTGTCTGCCTTTCAAAATGTAAGCCGATGAAATGGCCTCCCTGATCCATCTGGAAATTGAGGACTTCGCTGCCGCCTCCCACTTACGCGGCCCTGCAAACAGCACAAACAACCGTTCCGACTTGCGGAAGGGCTCAGTGCGAGCTAAGTAGCGCTTTAGAGCTCTGCGCACGTTGAGGAGATGCAGATGAGCGTCATCCCCTTCTCGGCGATCCGCGAAGGAGGGGAGAAAAACCGAATGATTCACATGAAAGGCCGAAACCACCTTCGGCAAGAAGGACGGGACCGTACGGAGGACCACCCTTTCCCTAGAAAAAAACAGAAAGGGCGGACGGCAAGATAACGTCTGCAACTCCGAAATGCATCTCGCCGAACAGATGGCCACCAAAAACACTGCCTTAAGAGTAAGATCCTTCAGAGATGTCCACTGCATGGGTTCAAAGGGCTCAGCGGAAAGAGCGTCCAAAACGAGGTTAAGGTCCCACGGGGGAACCAGCGATCTCTGTTGCGGCCAAAGCCGCTGCACCACCTTCAGAAACCTACCTACGTCCGCATGCTCGCCCAAGGGCTTTCTCTGAATCCTGCCCCTATAACAGGAAATAGCCGCCAGCTGCACCCTCAAAGAACTAGCGGCTAGGCCCTTGTCGAAGCCTACCTGCAAAAAGCGTAGTTACTCACCTGTAACAGGTGTTCTCCAGGAGCAGCAGGAATCAGTCCTCACTTATGGGTGACGTCGGCGCCGACGGAGCCCTCGCGGAGCAATTTTCCCCAGCTTTCAAAGAAAGCCTTTGGGAATTGCAGCGCGCATGCGCGGTCGTCTTCCCGCCCGAGGGTGCCATCTTAGCCAGTCAGATGACATAGCTAAAAAAGACAGCATAAAAATTTGCAAAAAGAACATAAGCAGACGATTGCAACTCCAAGGGGAGGAGGGAGGGTAGTGAGGACTGATTCCTGCTGCTCCTGGAGAACACCTGTTACAGGTGAGTAACTACGCTTTCTCCAGGACCAAGCAGGAAGTCAGTCCTCACTTATGGGACTCCCAAGCTCAAGGCTACCGGAGACCCTAAGCACAAAAATGAGCTCCCTCTAGCTCAGCAGCACAGAAGGATAGAATCTTCGCTGAATTATCACCCACCGGTAGCCCACATCCGGGATGGAGGGTAGGAGTTGCTCAGACCTCAAAGAGATTACGGAGGACTGCCTGTCCGAAAGCACTGTCCCTACGGGACTCCCTCTCGAGACAGTAATGGACCGCAAAAGTCTGGCTCGAAGACCAAGTAGCGGCCCGGCAGATGTCTGCCAGCGGAACAGAGCGGAGGTAAGCCACTGACGTGGCCTTTGCCCGAACGCAATGAGCCGTGACTCGACTTTCTAAGGAGAGTCCGGCTGCCCCATAAGCCCAAGAGATACAGTCCGCAACCCAGATGGACAGAGTACGCTTGGAGACCGGGAGCCCCAATTTATTGGGGTCAAAAGACACAAAAAGCTGAGCAGCTTTACGGTGCTCCCGCGTACGGTCAAGGTAGAAGTTCAATGCCCTTCTACAGTCCAGGGTATGGAGGACCGTTTCAGCTCGGCTGGAGTGTGGTCTGGGAAAGAAGGTTGGAAGTACCACCTCCTGATTGATGTGAAAAGGGGAGACCACTTTAGGCAGAAATTTTGGGTGAGTCCGTAGGACTACCCTATTCTTGTAGAACCTAGTGTAAGGGGGATCAGACACGAGGGCCTGCAATTCACTTACGCGCCTAGCGGAAGTGAGGGCTATCAAGAACAGTGTTTTCCAAGACAGAAAACGTAGAGAACAGGTAGCCATAGGTTCAAAAGGCGGACAGGTGATCCGCTGCAAAACCACATTCAGGTCCCAGTCAGGCGCTGGCGGGCGCAGAGGTGGTTTAAGTAGAAGGAGACCTCGGAGAGGGCGGAGCCTAGCGCTGAGCAAGATGGTTGCATAGAGCGTTAGCTCCGGAGAGTCTGTGTAGAATCCTGCCTAGCACCCCGAGTATCTGTGTTGAGTTGCAGCGAATTAGTGTCTCTCAGGTGGGGGAAAATGTCCGGGCCGAAGCCGACGCGGCTGGACTTCCCCGCCGCACAAACTAGCAGTGCGAAGAGAACGAAAACGGAGCCCCCCTCCCCTCAAAAGATGGCGCCTGTACACGAACCCGAGGCCCTGCAGGAGTTGCTCTCTGAGGTGCGAGCAGTACGGGAGATGGTTCGGGCGAACGGGGAGGCGCTGACGGCAGTGCAGGACGATGTCGGGGCACTGAGAGCCTCTATAGAAGCGCTTACTCTGCGGCAGGACAAAGCGGACAACGTGCTGGATGCACACGAGGAGCGGCTTCGCCTCCTGGAAAGACAGGTGAAGCAAATTAAAACTCTGCAGAAGGACGTGGAAGAGGGGAATAACAGAGCGCGGAGGAATAACGTGCGGATCGTTGGCGTTCCGGAAGGAGCTGAGGGGAAAGATATGGTGGCGTTCTTACAAAAGATGATCCCGCAGGTGCTGCACCTAACTTTTGCGCTCCCTTTTGAAATCGAACGCGCACATCGGGTTCCTTCTCAATTACAATTGAACAGCCAACGTGTACGACCGGTTATCCTCAAGGTGCTCCGCTTTCAACAAGTCCTGCAGATTATGGAGGCCTCGCGGCTGCGGGGCCCCATAGAATATGAGGGGCGTAGACTCCTTTTTTTTCCTGATTTTGCTAAATCTACAGTGGATCGCCGGAGAGGCCTGCTAGCTTTGAGGCCCCGACTACAACAACTCCAGGCCAGGTTTGGGCTGTTCTACCCGGCCAGGATGCGTGTGACCTTGCACAACCAGACAAGGTCATTTGAAGATCCGGAGGCTTTAGCCGCATTCCTGGAGGAGAAAGAACAGGCTCAAATGCGCTGATTTGCAAATGGCAGTGACTGATTTATTTTTCCGGGATGGCCTTCCCCCCTGTCTGCGCAGCGGGTTTGCTGTTGTAAAGCGAGGGGCCTGAGCTCTTTGGGGGAGGCCGAAGAAGTTACGTCTTTGGAAAAGAGCAGGGGTCCGTGGACTGCTGGTGGTCTTATGTTTGGATATGTAATCCGCACTCGCGCGGACGGGGGGTGTCGGGGGGAGGGTGGTTAGACATATTGTATCTGGGGTTTGCTTGTTTGTTTCTTTTCTGCTTTTCTTTTTCGCTGCTCTCTTTATTTAATCCCTTTATTTAATTTTGGTGTTAAAAAGATTTACTTGGGGTTCTGGGCTGGTGACTGGGTATTGGTTTGGGCTCTCTGTGCACCTTTTGTTTCTCCTGGGTTTCCCCGTTATTATTGTTGGGTGGGTTCCTCTCCCGGGGTTCACAAAGGTGTTGTTGGTTGGGGTAATGAAGGGCGAAGGGCAACGATGTGAGTGTGCTAAGGCTTTCAGGGGCTTGGGGTGGGCTAGTCTAGGGGTGTGGGGAGTGCTCAGAAGTGTGAGTGGTGCGGGAGTTGGGGGATGGGGCCTGCTTATGTTAAGTTTATTGTTATCTACACATGGCGAACCTTACGGTTCTCTCCTTGAATGTTAAAGGAATTAACAATCCTGTTAAACGGAAGAAAATAATAGCATATGGGAGATATGAAAAGGCTGATGTCCTGTTTCTTCAAGAAACGCATCTTAATTCCAGAGAATCTCTGAAGCTTAGTATTCCTCCCTTTACTGTGGTGGCATATTCGGGAGCAGTGCATAAACGTAATGGGGTGGCCATTTTGGTGAGGAAGTCCCTCTCACCGGAGGTACTTCAAACACGTTCGGATGCGGAAGGGAGATGGTCCTTAGCTGTCCTGAAGATCAGAGGGGCAGCAATGGGCTTTATTAATATCTATGCTCCAAATGTGGACAGCCCAGAGTTTTTTAGCTCCCTTGCGGAGGAGGTTCATGCTGCCCTGCGGACGCCGCTGGTCATGGGGGGGGACTTTAATTTAATAATTGACCCTCTTTTGGATAGGTCTCCCCCGAAGATGGTAAGGGCTTCGAGGGCGCATGCCATCCTTCTGCCGCTGCTGCAGGATGCTGGGCTGGTTGATATTTGGAGGCTACAGCATCCGACCAGTCGAGATTTCACTTTCTTTTCCCTTCCGCATAAGACGTCCTCTCGAATAGATATGCTGTTGGTTTCTAAGGTGTTAATTCCCAGGATTGAGGAGTCTAAGATTCATGCCATGCATATCTCAGACCATGCGGCAATATCGTTAATCCTAGGCGTGGATGCCCAGGCTTCTCCCCGGGGGCGTTGGTTTTTTGATCGGTGTCTGTTGGAGGAGGTGGACTTCAGATCAGCTATACAGCTTGCGATCAGGGAGTACTTTCGTTTTAATAATCGACAGGATACGGCGGGGTGGGCCTGGTGGGAGGGCTTTAAAGCATCCATCAGGGCAGTTATTACCAGTTATAGTATTGGTCAGAAAAAGAAGACTCAGAGGCAGCTTAGGGTTCTTGATGCCCAAATCAAGGCTGGCGAGCGCATCCTCTTACGCCAGTCGGATCCTTGTATCTTATTGCGATTGCAGCGCCTGAGGTATCAATACAATCAGATCCTCTCGAGTGAGGTCTCCCGTAATATAACTGCGCAGAATGGTAACTACTACTGGGAAAGTAATAAGGCGGGTAAACTGTTAGCTAATACGTTGCGGGCCCGCAGGGAAGCAGGGCGGATTGTGGCTATTCGGGACTCTCAAAGTGCAGATCTCTTAGTCTCCGATGCGGCGATCGCGGAGGCGTTTGGATCCTTTTACAGTAAGCTTTATACCTCTGAGGTCGACTCTGGGAAGGAGAGATTTGAGGCGTTAGTTGCGGATGTGCAAAGACCCGTGCTGGATAAGGAAGTTGCGGGCAGGTTGGACACGGCCTTCTCTGTGGAGGAAATTGGTCGAGCCATTGCTTCACTGGCAGGAGGGAAGGCTGCGGGGCCGGATGGACTTCCAATTGAATTCTTTAAATCCTTTTCTGCAGAACTCGCTCCACAGCTTCAGGTGTACTTTAATTCCTTACTTTCGGATCCGACTCAGCCGGGAGCTTTTGCTGCAGCCAATGTCATTGTGTTGGAGAAGGCGGGTAGAGATCCTCAATTGGTAAGTAGCTACCGCCCCATATCCCTGCTGAACTCAGATTATAAAATCTATGCCATGGTTCTGGCCCGCCGAGTTGCTGAGGTTGCTCCGATGCTGATTCATCCGGATCAGTGTGGGTTTGTGGAGGGCCGGTCTACCGCTGATAACGCTAGGCTGTTGTGCCATGTCTTAGTGGAAGCCGCCCAGGTGACCCACCCAGTAGTGGGTCTGTCACTGGACGCGGAAAAGGCGTTTGATCGTTTAGAATGGCCATTTATGTTTGCAGTGCTTGATTGGTTCGGCTTTGGTGGAGGGTTTGCTAATCTTCTAAAAGTGATGTACTCCTGTCCCACGGCCACTATCTGTGTGAACGGCACACAATCGCAACCATTGGTGCTCGGCCGGGGTACCCGTCAAGGGTGCCCCTTATCCCCGTTATTGTTCAATCTGGCTTTGGAACCCCTGGCGATACTGATCCGGCAGAAGCAGGGTATCCAAGGCATCTCCGTGGGGGGGGTGGAGGTGAAACTGTCGGCTTATGCCGATGATTTGCTTTTATTTGCCACTCCCAGTTCAGTGCCCCAGATCTTGAGTCTTATTGATGCTTATTCTAGTTTGTCGGGATATAAAATAAATTGGGAGAAATCGACGGCCTTCCCGCTGAACTCCTTTGCGAACAAAAGTGATTTGGAACATTTTTCTTTTAGGTGGGAAACGAAAATGATTAAGTACTTGGGTGTGCAGTATTGCTACCCCCTGGAGGAGACCATGCGTTCTAATGCAGAGCTGTTATTGGCTCTTGTTCGGGATGTGTCTTGCAGGTGGTCTCCCTTGACCTTGTCATGGTGGGGACGCTTGGAGACGATTAAGATGTCTATTACCCCAAAGATTAATTACATTCTCGAGATGCTTCCTTGTTATTTCCCAAGACCGTTTTACGGTCAGATTGAGGGGCTCTTAAGCCGATATCTGTGGAAAGGTAAACCCCCAAGGATAGCGCTGAAAAAGCTGAAAGCGCGGAAGGAAGAGGGTGGGGTTAATTTCCCGGACTTTCGGGCGTATCACGGTGCCTTCCTGCTTAAGCAGGGCTCTAGGTGGTTGGAAACCGACGACGGGTCAGAGCCCTACCTGGTTGGTGTTAGAAAAGAATCTAACTGCCCCCATTCCTAGTAACCTTCTGCCTCTGATGATTTGCCCCGAGGGGTCGACTGCAGTAATGATACGGGACTCACAGAGAGCCTTTTCAACTCTACGGCACGCGATGGCCTCTGATAAGGAGCTGCATGCATTCTCACCTCTATGGCATAACCCGTTATTCCTAATTCAGCGTGAGATGTTTGCTTGGAGCAAGTGGTATTCACGGGGGATTTGGGAACTAGGACAGTTGTTTGACGAGGGAGGGTGGAAGTCTTTTGATACATTGCAACGGGACTTTAATCTCCCCGGGGCCCTCTATTTTCAATGGTTACAACTTAGACATTGTGTGGGTAAAGCTGGGGTAGATGTGCAAAGGTTATACACGCCAAGTGCCTTTGTTAACCTGATTCAACAGGTCCCACAGCTGTCTGGGGCAGCGTCTCGCTATTATAAGATACTGCGTCAGGCTGAACCCTCTTGTATAAAAGGTCTTTGTGGGGTCTGGGAATATGACACGGGCGTTGCACTCTCCATTCCGAGCTGGGGGAAGTATTGGTCCAGATCGGTTAGGGTGTCCAGAGCGGCGTCTATTACCCAGTCGCTTTTCTTCTTTGCACATAGAGCCCATTGTACCCCAGTGAAGGTGGCCAAATGGGACGGGACCTCCGGAAATAAATGTTGGTCCTGTCAGGAAAATATAGGTACTTTGGAGCACCTTGTGTTGTGCTGTCCGTGCATCCGGGGCTTCTGGGAGCAGGTTTGGGATCGGATACAGCAAGTTTTGAAATTTACGGCTCCCCTCACTTGGGCCATAGTGGTTCACCGGTCCCAGGTGGGGATTCCGTCTCTGGAACAGGATTGTTACTTCCTTCTTGATTTTATGTTGGGGATTGCTGTCTATTTGATTCTTAGAAATTGGAAAAATGCATCTGATGTTAGTTGGTGTGCTTGGTGGAACTTGATCTCTCTTTATAGTAAATATGAGCAACTGCCTAGAAAGGGAGTGACCGTGGATGTGGCTAAAACAAAAAGGAAATGGCAGGCCTTAAATGAGTTTGCTGCCCATGCCCGTGTAGATTAACAGGGTATGCCCTTGTCCGACACTGCAGGTGATGGGTCTTAGTTGCCATCTGTGTGTTGTGTTTGGATGGTGGACCCGGGGAGAGGGGGGGGGAGTGGGAGGGGGGAGGGTTAGGGGGGGTTTGTGGGACTGGGTTATTTGTACCTATTATGTAGCATCTGTTGTTGAGTTTGCATTATGTTGTTGTTTGTTTTGTTGGTTGGAAAACTAAATAAACACTTTAAAAAAAAAAAAAAAAGAAGGAGACCTCGGAGAAACCTCGCTACGAGAGGGTCATTGGAGAGAGGTCTGCCGTCCACTGGCACATGATGTGCTGAAAGAGCACTGAGGTGAACTTTGACGGAGTTGGACTTAAGTCCCAGATTAGAGAGGTGCAGCAAGTACTGCAAGATCACCGACACCGGGCAGGAGAAGGGATCCTGAGACTGTTGGGTACACCAGACTGCAAAGCGACGCCATTTAAGGGCGTAGCATTTGCGGGTAGAAGGCCGTCGCGAAGCTAAGACGACCTCCTCCACCTCCGCCGGCAGGAGAAGGGGAGCAAGGACTACCCTCTCAGCAGCCAGGCCATAAGGTTGAGAGACCTGAGGTTGGGGTGCAGAAGGGACCCCTGATCCTGAGTGAGGAGATCCGGTTGTATCCCCAGAGGGATTAGGCCCTCCACCGCCAGTTGCAGCAGGAGTGGAAACCACGGCTGCCTGGGCCAGCGAGGGGCCACCAGGATCATGAAGGCTTTGTCTCGGAGAACCTTGAAAAGAGTCCGAGAGACCAGCGGGATGGGAGGGAAAGCGTACAGAAGGCTCCCCGCCCACGAGATCAGAAAGGCGTCCGCCGCAACCCGAAGGGGGTGTGGCTGACGAGAGCAGAAGCGAGGAAGTTGCCGGTTGTGAGGACTGGCAAAGAGATCCACCGTGGGGAGACCCCACTTGAGGAAGAGCTTCTGAACTACCAAGGGATCCAGACGCCACTCGTGCGGCTGGAGGACCCTGCTGAGTTTGTCTGCAAGGCAATTTTCTTGGCCCGGGAGATAAACTGCCTTGAGGAGAATGCCGTGACTGACGGCCCAAGAGCAGAGCTTCTGTGCCTCCCGGCAGAGGAGGAAGGAGCCCGTGCCCCCCTGCTTGTTCACGTAGAACATGGCAACCTGATTGTCCGTCTGGACAAGGACGGACTGTTGGGAAGTCAGGTGGGAGAAGGCCTTGAGAGCGAGGCGGATCGCCCTGAGCTCCAGGAAGTTGATCTGCTGAGCAGACTCCCACGTGGTCCAGAGGCCCTGAGTACGTGCCTCTTGGCAATGTGCTCCCCAGCCCAGGAGGGATGCATCGGTGGTCAGCACCCGGGTCGGCTGAGGTGACTGGAAAGGCATTCCGAATATCAGGTTCGGCTGCCGGAGCCACCACCGGAGAGACGAGAGCAGCGGCTCGGAGACGCGCACTAGGTCTGCTAGGCCGCCCGTGGCTTGTCGCCACTGCTGGCGGAGACACCATTGAGCAGACCGCATGTTCAGGCGGGCATTGGGGGTCACATGGACAGTGGAAGCCATATGGCCGAGCAGTCTCAGGAAGCGCCTGGCGGAGACCAGGGGCTGGCTGCGAAAGCGGTCGGCTAGGTCCATGAGCCGTTGAGCCCTGTCGAGCGGTAGGTACGCTCGTGCCCGAGGAGTGTGCAGCCTTGCGCCGATGAACTCGAGATCCTGTGAGGGGAGCAAAGTGGACTTTGCGAAGTTTATGACAAAGCCCAAGTGCTGCAGCAGAGTCACCGTGCGGCACGTGGCGTTGGTGACCTCCTGAGCGGACGCTGCTCTGATGAGCCAGTCGTCGAGGTACGGAAAGACATAGAGGCCGTGAAGCCGGAGATGGGCCGCCACGACCGCGAGACATTTTGTGAAGACTCGCGGTGCGGAGGATAGGCCAAAGGGCAGTACTCTGTACTGGTAATGATTTCCTGCCACCACAAACCTTAGGTATTGGCGGTGGCTTGGGTGGATGAGGATGTGCGTGTAGGCATCCTTTAGATCCAAGGAGCATAGCCAATCTCCCTGCTGGAGGTAGGGCAGAAGGATTCCAAGGGTAAGCATTTTGAACTTCTCCCGCACAAGGAACTTGTTGAGGTTGCGCAAGTCCAGGATGGGTCTGAGGCCCCCTGTTCTCTTTGGTATCAGAAAATACCTTGAATAAAAGCCTTGACCTCTCAGGTGGTGGGGCACCGGTTCCACCGCCTGTTCCTGCAGAAGACCTGCTAACTCCTGAAGGAGCAACTCCCTGTGCAGAGGGGGGCGCGAAGGTTCTCCCGGAAAATAGGAGGGAGGGACCTGATGGAAGTGGAGAAGGTAGCCCTCTCGCACGACCTGAAGCACCCAGGCATCTGCGGTGATGCTGGACCACCTGTGGGCGAAGTGAACCAGCCGGCCTCCGGTGCTGGGAGGGACCAGCGGGGGGGGAGAGGCTATGCTGAGCGAGTCAAAAACCCCCTCCCTGCTGAGCAGGGGCTGGTGGTGCAGGCTTGGGGGCTTGCTGCCTACGGGACCCGTTACCCCGTCCCTTGGCCTGCTGGCCCTGTTGGGGAGCTGCAGGGGCCTGATAATGGGGGTACTGTTTGTAGGCAGCCGCCTTCCTCGGGTAAAAGGACTTTTTTCCCGAGCCCTTCTTTTTCTGGGAAGGGGCGGAGGTCTTCCTAGAAAGCCTGGTCCTGGTGAGAGTCTCAGTCTCAATTTGTGCAGCCTTTTCCGCCATGGGCTTGCCAAAGAGGTTTTCGCCTCGGCAGGGGACATCGACCAACTTGTCCTGTACCCAGGGCTCAAGGTCCGACGACTGAAGCCAAGCCTGTCGGCGGGCACCGATGCCGGCTGCGGCCACTCTAGCCGAGGCCTCAAAGCCATCATAGGCTGCTCGGGACATGAACTTTGAGCATTCCCGAATGCCCGTGGACAAGGCTAGGAACCTCCGCAAGGGCTCCTCGGAGAGACCAGCGGAGAATCCGGCTAGCTCTTTAGCCAGATCCCGGAGATACATGCCCATGTAGAGCTGGTAAGTCTGGACACGACATGCGAGCATAGAGCCCTGGAAGCACTTCTTGCCAAGGCCATCCAGGTTACGGGCCTCCCTTCCAGGAGGCACCGAGGAGTGCATCTTCTGGCTCTTAAGACGATGCATGGCCGATTCCACTACCATGGAATGGTGTGGCAGCTGTGCCTTCTGAAAGCCAGGGCTCTTGCGGACCCGATAGATAGAATCGACCCGCTTGCTCAGGACCGGCGCGGAGGCCGGACTCTCCCACATGCGGAAGAGTAGTCGTTCCAGCATAGAAGGAACCGGCACAGTAAAGTGCTCCCTCGCGGGAGAGTCATACTGGAGGGCGTCGAGCTCTTCGGCTCGAGGCTCCTCCTCGGGATCCGCAGGGAAGGCCAAAGCCTTGGCCATATCCCTAACGAAGTCCGAGAACCGGGCATCCTCCGGGGGGGACTGCTTCCGAGGTTCGGACCCCGGTGAGTCCGATGGGACACACCGAGTCCGGAAAGAATCAGGTGACTCTTCCTCCTCAGACTCCCAGACCGACTCCGACGAGGACTCGGTGGGGTCGGCCCGGGCAGGGTGCGGCGCCAGCCGCCCCGACGTCGAGGGAGTCGGCGTCGGCGACCTCGGTCCCGAACGGGAGGCCGAGGGTGACCTCGACCGAGGATCGACTCGAGTTCTCATTGACTCGAGGATCGGCTCGGTCTCCGGGGTCGACTTGGACGTCGACGTCCCGGCGGTCGGGGCAGCGGCGCCAGCGAGGCCAGCGAGCAGTGCCCGCTGCTGGTCCATGAAGGCAGACAGTCTGCTCTCCAAGGCCGTCAACCTGAGTCCGAGCTCAGGTGACCCAGCAGCCCCCGACTCGGGCCCCGACGGCGTCGGGCCCGACGTCGGCTGTCGCGGAGGCGAGTCCAGAAGGACTACAGGACTTACCCGGGCAGGCATCTCCGACTCCAGGCGAGGTCGCTTCGGGAGATGTTCCTTCTCCAAGGACCCGGGGCGGCTGTCGGGGCTATGCGACCTGGCCCTCGCGGAGCCAGGAGCGTCCACCGACGCCGCCCTCGCGGGTTTTTCCTTCCGACGATGGTCCCCGGAGGGAGAACCCCGGTCGGAGGAGCTCCGGCGACGGTCCGAGCTGGAGCCCTTTGACACGGAGGCCTCCGACGAGGTCCGGGTACGGCTGGGGTCAGCGAAGATTCTCTCGCGCTGATGCCGCCGACTTCTCAACGCCTTCGAGGACAGTTTGCTGCAGGGCCCACAGATCAGTTCCTCATGATCCGGGCCCAAGCAGCGGAGGCAAAAGTCGTGTGTGTCGGTTAGTGACATATTTCGGTCACACCGACCACACCGCTTAAAGCCACTGGCAGCCATCGGGGGAAAAAGGGCCCCTGCGAGGTCAAAGGACCGGGCTGCCAGGGAAAACGAAAATGAAAGCTGACTAAGTCAGAAAAACCGAAAAACGCTAGAGGACTCGAGACCGGCGTCGCGAGTCCGGGCGGGAAAACGATCGGCGTCGAACCGAAAGAAAAAAGTATAAAATAAAGAGGAAAAATCAACTTTTTCGCGGGGACAAGACGGGGACGTCTGCAGGGCTCCGCGGAAAAAAGAAGACTGGCTAAGATGGCACCCTCGGGCGGGAAGACGACCGCGCATGCGCGCTGCAATTCCCAAAGGCTTTCTTTGAAAGCTGGGGAAAATTGCTCCGCGAGGGCTCCGTCGGCGCCGACGTCACCCATAAGTGAGGACTGACTTCCTGCTTGGTCCTGGAGAACTTCCAGAACCTCAGGGACCGAAACTGAGAGGGGCCTCATCTTCCTTTCTGCACACCAGGCCTCAAAGATACGCCAGACCCTCACATAGGACAGACAGGTCGAACGCTTGCGGGAACTTAGCAGGGTGGAGATCACCGCTCCTGAGTAACCTCTCTTTCACAGCCTAGCCCTCTCAATAGCCAGGCTGTAAGCGAGAATCCATCCACCTGTGGCATGCGCACCGGCCCCTGGAACAGAAGGTCATCCCTCACCGGCAGGCGCCACGGACGATCTGCTAGAAGACGCATGAGGTCGGCATACCACGGACGGCGCGGCCAGTCCGGGGCGACAAGGACCACCAACCCCGCGTGAGCCTCTATCCGTTGAATGACCCTGCCGATGAGCGCCCACGGCGGAAACACGTACAAGAGACCGCCGGTCGGCCAGCTTCTCACTAGGGTGTCCAAGCCCTCGGACATCCTCTCCTTCCTTCGACTGAAGAAACGGCTTGTCTTGGCTGACTCCCACGTCGCCATCAGATCCATGATGGGGGGACCCCATCTGCACACTATCCTTTGGTAGATCTCCTGTGACAGCTGCCACTCTCCGTGATCCACTTTGTGACGACTTAAGCAATCCGCCGTCACGTTCTCTGTTCCTGTCATGTGTTGCGCCGATAGGGCCACTAGATGGGCTTCGGCCCAAGCCATCAGCTCCTCCGCTTCTTCCTCCAAGGCGGGGCTGCTCGTTCCGCTCTGACAATTGATATATGCCACGGCGATCATGTTGTCGGAAAGAACTCTGACCGCCCTCCGGCCCATCTAGCTTCCGAATTCCCTGAGGGCTAGGCGAACCGCCCTCAGTTCCAATCTGTTGATGGGCCACTGTGCCTCCTGCATGTTCCAAAGCCCCTGAGCGATCCGACCCTCGCAGTGGGCCCCCCAACCTGAGAGGCTGGCATCCGTCGTCAGTTGCAACCACTCCAGCAGTTCGAGGGGCATCCTGAGTTCCAAGGGGCCTGGAAGGAGCCACCACTGCAAGGATTCCTTGACTGACACCGGGCAGGGCAATGTTACTGACAAGGCCTCTCTCTCGTGGGACCACCGACAGAGCAGAGCTCGCTGAAGGGGCCGCATGTGAGCTCTGGCCCACGGGACCAGCTCTATTGTCACCGCCACGCCAAGGGCGCCCTCAAGGTCAGGAACTGGCAGAGCAACTCCCGAAGCGTCCCTATCCTGCGCTCCGGCAAGAACACCCTGCCCCTGCCCGTGTCGAACCTTGCTCCTAAATACTCCAGCTCCCTGGAGGGAACTAACTTGCTCTTTGATACATTGATAACCCAACCTAGGCTCTCCAGAAAGATGACTACCCGGTGTGTGGCCTTTCAACTCTCTTGCTCGGACTTCGCTCGGATCAACCATTGGTCGAGATACAGGTGGACCAAGATCCCTTCCTTGCGTAGGGCCGCCGCTACCACCACCATAACCTTTGTAAAGGTGCGTGGTGCCGTTGCTAAGCCAAACGGCATCGCTTGAAACTGAAAGTGTCCCTGCGGAACCGCAAACCGCAGGAACTGTTGATGGGATTCGCGGAAGGGAATATGCAAATATGCCTCCGTGAGATTGACAGAAGTCAGAAACTCCCCTTGTCGTACAGCTACCAGCACCGACCTTAAGGACTCCATGCGAAAATGTGGTACCCGTAGGCACCTGTTGACTCCTTTCAAATCCAGGATCGGACGGAAGGAGCCCTCCTTTTTGGGCATCACAAAGTAAATGGAGTACCGTCCGGTCCTGCGCTGTGCCGCGGGAACGGGAACAACTGCCCCCAGCGCCTGTAGTCTCCTGAGCATCACCTCTACCGCCGCCCGCTTGGACGGAGAACGGCAAGGGGAAAGAACAAAGGAAGGAAAGATGGGCTTTGCGAACTCGAGAGCATAACCCTCTCGAACCACTTCCAAGACCCACTGGTCTGTCGTGACCCGGGCCCAAGCAGAGAGGAACCACCTCAGTCTGCCCCCTACTGGCAGGTCCTCTCCCCGGGCCCCCGTGGCTTCATTGGGACTTCCTGGCAACCGAGGAGGAGGGTGAGGCTCCAAAACCACTTCCTGTCCCCCGAAACCCTCGGAAGCCGTCCCCTAGAGGAGAACCTCCCTCTCTGATAGGACGAGGAGCGAGCGGTCCGAAACCTCCTCATCTCCCGAAGCTGAGCCCTCCCTAAGGAGGGGGCTCTATTCTGTTTAGGCCTATCCTCCGGGAGTCTACCCCCCTTAGACTCCCCCAGCTCCTTCACCAGCTTATCCAAGTCCTCCCCAAATAATAATTTGCCCTTAAAGGGCAGCCTACCGAGACGAGCCTTTGAAGAACTGTCCACTGCCCAATTGCGGAGCCACAGATACCACCGGGCCACAACTACCGAGGCCATATTCCTCGCTAGGCTTCTAATGAGATCGTACTGACTATCAGCCAGGTACGCTGCGCCCGACTCAATCTTCGCTGCCTCCCCCGTGCCTTCAACGGGGTTCTCCCCCGCCAGCTGGATCTGTTGGGACCAGCGCAAGCAGGCCCGGGCAAACCACGCCCCACATACAGAAGCCTGAAGCGCTAGGGCTCTTACATCAAAAGCCTGTTTCAGCAGTGTGTCCAGCTTCCTATCCTGGGAATCCTTAAGGGCCGAACTGCCCTCAACCGGAATCGTGGTCTTCTTGGTGACAGCTGCCTGGGAGAGCGCAGCAACTCCTTCTCCCCTTCCGGTAGCGGGTACAATCTAGACATGGACATTGCTCCCCTTATGGCCGATCCCATTCCTCCTGGATCATTTGGCGCACCACACGATGGACTGGGAAAACCTTTTGAGATTTCCTGACCGCCTGAATCAAAGGATCTTCCAGCGCCTCTTCCTCCGCTGGTCCTCCGGCCGACATGTTCAGGACCTTGAGGGCCTCTCTGATCAAAGCTGGCAATTCTTCCCTGCGGAAGACACGAACAATCTTGGCCTGTTCTTCGGGAATCTCACCTTCTTCCAGCTCCTCTTCGTCCCCCATTCCGTCAGACAGATCCCCCTCCAAGGACTCTGGCAATGGGGGGTGGGACTCCTCATCCTGTGACATTCTCTGACGCTTTGCCGGCAGCGGGCCTACCTCTGCCAGCTCCCTGGTGTCCGCCTGCCGGGCCTTTGCCCCCGCCTGCGCTGGCTCCTGCCCATGTCACCCCTGCTTTCGGAGGCAAAACGCCTTATGCAGAAGAACAAACTCCGGGGAGAAGTCGCCAGTAGCCTCCTCCTCCATCTCCAGCCCCGCGGAGGGAGGACTCGGCTTGGGAGGTGGCTGAGTGGGGAAGTGCCCTGGCATATTCAGGGGGAACTCAGGACGGCCTACCTCCCCAGAAGGAGTACCCAAATCCTGGGAAGAAGAGGGAGGAAGATCCTGCCGGCTCCCCGTCCGGCTCCCTAACTCCCCTGAGGCCGCCTCTGCCATACAGGCTTTGCAGATGCCTGAGTCCAAGGCTCCCCTCTTGCAAGACCCGCACACCATGCACTGGGCTTTAGCTGGCATAGTTACCTCAGCTAGCCCCAGGGCTGGGAGAGAAAACGAGGGAGAGGGGAACAGAGGCAGGCAGAAGCCTAAAACACCTTTCCACACTCTCTTTAATTACTTGACTATATGTAATTATTTTTTAAACTAACTCTTGGCTGACTCCCCCTTTAGCCCCTTGAGTTCCCTCTGTTTTCCCTTTTTTTTTTTTTTTGCGGGAAAAACGGCCCCTTAATGCCAAAAGTACTGGAGACTTGCAGCCCTGTCTAATTCTGCGCGTGTGCGCTCACCACGTGAGGGAAAACAGCGTGGAACTCACCTCCCGACGCGCGGGCCTCACCAAGTACGCGGTCCACGACCGCGTGGAGAGCCGCTCCTCCGACGGCGCACTACCGCGAACCTCCTCTTCAGGCGTGCTGCTCCTTTGCGCCGCAAAGCCAGGCGGCTCTTCGGCCTTCCGCCCGCTCGCTCAGCCGCCTCGAGGGCTTCTGCGGCGAGGCGGAAAGGACGGAAAGGCTTGTCTCCTCTCACCAGCGAGGAAGAGGGAACAGCCCCAGCTCTGCCGGCCTCAACCCAACTCCCTCTTCGGCGGTAAGGCCTCCTTCCGACCGCTCCCACACCAGGGGGGGGAGGGGGGAAGTCTCCGAATGGGTATTAAATAAATGAAATGAAATAAAGGTAAATAAAGGTAAAATAAATAAAAGTAAAAATAAACCCAAGATCTGCCTAAGCTAGTCTCTCCAGTAAGCCAGATCCCTGGATTGTTGTACCCCTACCAGCTGCTAGCAGACTGAGCACAAAAACTGGAGTTGGTGGGCGGTGCCAGTCTACTTATACCCCAGGGTCATCAAAAGAAGACGTGCTCAGTCCACAACCTGCTGGTAGGGGGGGGTACAACCCAGTAGAAGGGACCGGACTGGAGAAACGCTAAGGAATGCCCGGTAGATACACCGCAAGGAGATGAATTTGATGCACTCTGGCGAGGACCCAAAGTCGAAAAGCTTTGTTGCAAAGCGACACAGAGCCTGTCCCCCCCTGCTTGTTCAGATAGAACATGGCTACTTGATTGTCCATCTGAATTAGGACTGTCTTATAGCTTAGCTGGGTATGGAACACTCGAAGAGCAAAGAAGATTGCTCTGAGTTCTAGGTGATTGATATGTAAGTGGGTCTCCTGAGGAGTCCAGGTGCCTTGGGTAGAGAGATCTTGCAGGTAAGCTCCCCAACCCAGCGATGAGGCATCTGTTGTCAGAGTGACCTGGGGTAGGGGCTGCTGGAAAGGACACCCTACCAACAGGTTCTGCGTTGATTGCCACCATTGGAGGTACAAAATAAGGCGATTTGTGTTTGCTATTTTGTCTGATAGGCAGCCTGATGTCTGAGTCCACTGAGTGGATAGAGTCCATTAGGCTGCTCTCATATGGAGGCGAGCATAGGGGACCACATGCACGGTAGATGCCATGTGGCCTATTAATTGTAACATTTCCCGAGCAGTGAGATGAGTTTTCAACACTGCCTGGGAGGCTAACTGCACAATGCAAAGGCAGCAGGGCTGTGGAAGATATGCCCTTGCTTTTCTGGTAACCAGCAAAGCCCCTATGAATTCTAGAGACTGAGTGGGAGTTAGGCTGGATTTTGGGATGTTTATAACCAGACCCAAATACTGAAGGATACGCATTGTGCAAGATAGAGAAATCCTGGCATCTGACTCTGATGGGGCTCGAATGAGCCAGTCGTCTAAGTAGGGGAAGACGAATATTCCTAGACTGTGAAGAAATGCTGCTACCACAGCCATGCATTTTGTGAACACCCTTGGTGTTGAGGCCAGGCCAAAAGGAAGCACCCTGTATTGGTAGTGCTTTCCCTGAAAAAGGAACCGAAGGAATCTTCTGTGAGTTGGATGGATGAGAACATGAGTGTACGCATCCTTGAGATCTAGAGAACAAAGCCAATCCTGACTCTGAAGGTAAGGCAGCAGAGTTCCCAGAGAAATCATCTTGAATTTCTCCTTGAACAGGAATTTGTTCAATTCTCTGAGGTCTAAAATAGGTCTGTGTCCCCCTGTTTTCTTTGGGATAAGGAAATAGGGGGAGTAAAACTCTGGACCCTGTTGAGGAATGGGTACCTCTTCTATTACCCCTTGGGCAAGAAGCATAGTGACCTCTTGATCTAACAGGTTGTTGAGAGAGGTCTAAGAATTGATCTGTCTTACCATTGTGGAAGGGGGCATGCAAAGGAAATGAAGCTTGTACCCCTCTTTTATAATGGACAGAGTCCAATTTTCTGCTGTTCTCTGCCCCCATCTGGGGGCAAAGTGACATAACCTTCCTGGAATAGTGGAAGGCTCTGGACCATTGAGGGCCAGGAAAGCTAAGTTCTCTAGATGGAAGTCAAAGGCCTTGTGGAGGCTGAGACTGCTGAGACTGTTGAGGCTTAGCAGTCCTTGCTTTCCTTTGTTTAGGTGGTTGCTGACCCTTTCGGGCAGGCTGACCTGCAGAACGTCCCTGCTGGGTATAAGAGGGATAAAACCTCTTCTTTTTGGAGAATGGTTTCTTGAAAGATTTCTTTCTTGCAGGATCAGCTGTGGCTTTGGATAATCTATCCAAAGTGGAGTTGTCAGCATCCAGCTCATTGGCTTTCTCTTGCCAATTTTTGCTCAATAGATTCTCACCTGTACAAGGGATATTGCCCAGTTTGTCCTGCACCCAGAGCTCTAAATCAGATGCCTGGAGCCAGGCAATCCTACGTGCACCTATGGCAATGGCAGAGGTTCTGCTTATTTATTTAATTTATTTATTTCTTTTCTATACCACACTTATGCATTCAAAACAGTCAAAAGCTGCATGATTGACAAACTTAGAAACATCCTGGGCATGTTTAACCAGTGTGAGAAAATCTTGCCTCTTCTCCTCAGGAAGGAGAGGGCTTAAAATCTCCAAATCTCCTGTGACTTCCTTAAGGAACATTCCCATATACAAAATATAGAAACTGATCCTGGCAGAAAGCATGGAAGCCTAGAAGGTACGACGTCCAAAGGCATCCAAAGTTCTACACTCACGTCCTGGGGGATTAGAAGCATGCCTCTTTGCACTTCTGATCCTTCTCATAGCTAATTCCACTACAATGGAGTGGTGAGGAAGCTGAGTCTTCTGGAAGCCAGGACACGGAGGCACTCGATACATGGTATCCAGTCTACAAGAGTGAGGAGAGGTAGTAAGAGGTGTTTCCCACATTCTTAACATGAGATCATGTAAAATCTCATGGATAGGCAAAGTAGCTGCCTCTTTAGGAGCCTTGGGATATTGTAGAATCTCCAATTCCTTTGCCCTGGGCTCTGTTTCAGAAGCCACAGTAATGGAAAGACCTCGAGCCACCTCCTTGATAAAATCCTGAAAGGAGATGTCCTCTGGAGGAGACATCCGACGTTTAGGAGAGGAAGGCTCCTCCGATAGAAGTACTCCGTTACCGACAGAGCTGTCAGAATCCTCAGACTCCTCCGAAGATTCGAAGTACCTCCTATCCGGATGCTCTTGTAGAGCACGATACCCGTACTGACTGAAGTCGATGTCGGGGGGTATCGGTACCGGAAGGCATCGCATGACTGGGAGCCGGCAATGCAGACACTGACGTCGATGCCGATGCTGTCGGTACCGGTACCGGAGTCGGTGCCGGTACGGGTACCGGTTGAACTGTCTGACGGGGTTCCGAGGTTGCCGATGCCGCAAGGAGAGCCGCCAGACTGCGTTCAATAGCCAGGAACCTCTGGTCTATTGACGCTGCCGATGCCTGGGTATCGGTACCGGTGAAAGCAGCCGGTACCCCAGAGGATGGCACCAGTAGTTCTGCCGAGGTTGAGGCCTTGAGTACATCCTGGAGCCCCGATAATGCTTTGGAAGCCGAAGGCTCCCGCCGGGTCAATATTGCCGGTGCAAGACCCTCAAGGGCAACGCCAGAGGCATCTCGAAGCTTGGAAGGAGATCTACCCTTTGAGGACCAGCCAGACTTATGTTTAGTTACCTGAGATCCATGGGAGGAAGATGAAAACCTGGAAGACGTCGATGCTACAGAGGCTGAATCGGAGGGAAAAAGGATGCTGAGCTTGGCAGCTCGGTTTTGACGACCCCTCTTCGACATTATCCCACAGACCATACACTCCGAGATGGAGTGGTCAGGACCTAAACATTTAAGGCACCACTCATGGGTGTCGGTGATGGAGATGGTACCGCCACACTTGGTACACTTTTTGAAACCCGAAGCGGGTTTTTCCATAGCAAAGGAAAATTTTTGGGCCTAGTGGAAATTTTTTTTTTTTTTTTTAAGGAAAGAAAGAACCGGTGGTACCAGTATGGCGTCGAAGGAAGGCAGACGTGACCACAAAAAAGAAGAAGAATAGGAATAAATTTTCTGCGGTGACAGGAACGACAACCTGTTGGCTCCGCGGAAAACGAAGAACTGGAGAGAGGCAGTTGGGAAAGGCGGGAAGGCAGCATGCAGGCGCTGTCAGATGCTCCCAAAAGCTTTCTAATTGGACGCTGGGGAGCAATCCTGCGCAGGCTCCGTCGGTACCGACAATACTCATATGTGAAGACTACATTCCTGCTTGTTCCTGGAGGTATCATTTTGAACTTCTCTTTGAACAGGAATTTGTTCAATTCTGTGAGGTCTAAAATGGGTCTGTGTCCTCCTGTTTTCTTTGGCATAAGGAAATAGGGGGAGTAAAACCCTGTACCCCATTGGGGAATGGGTACCTCTTCTATTGCCCCTTGAGCAAGGAGCAGTGACCTCTTGACCTCTTGTAGGAGGGGGCATGCTAAGGAAATGAAGCTTGTACCCCTCTCTTACAATAGACACAGTCCAATTTTCTGCTGTTATCTGACCCCATCTGGGGGCAAAATGAAATAACCTTCCTGGAATGGTGGAGGGTTCTGGGCCGTTCAGGGCCAGGAAGGCAAAGTTCTCTAGATAGGTGTCAAAGCCCCTGTGGAGGTTGAGTTTGCTGAGCCTGTTGAGGCTTAGCAGCTTTTGTCTTTCTTTGCCTAGGTTTTTACTGCTGTCCCTTTTGGGCAGACTGACCTAAGCGATGCCCCTGTTGGGTATAGGAGGGATAAAACTTCTTATTGAAGAATGGTTTCTTAGAGGATTTTTTCAACGCAGGATCAGCTGTAGATTTAGACAACCTATCTAAAGTGATATTGTCAGCATCTATCTCATTAGCTTTTTCCTGCCAATTCTTGCCAAAGAGATTCTCTCCTGTGCAAGGAATATTCCCTAGTTTATCCTGTACCCAAATTTCCAAGTCAGATGCCTGGAGCCAGGCAATCCTACGCATACCTATGGCAATGGCAGAGGTTCTGCTTATGCACTCAAAGCAAAGGCTGCAAGATTCACAAACTTGGAAACATCCCGAGCATGTTTGACAAGGGCGAGGTAATCTTGCCTCTTATCATCAGGAAGGAGAGGGCTCATAAGCTCTAAATCTCCTTTGACCTCCTTAAGTAACATTCCCATATACAAGATATAGGAACTGATCCTAGCAGAAAGCATGGAAGCCTGGAAGGTTCGACGTCCAAAGGCGTCAAGAGTCCAGCACTCACGTCCTGGAGTATTAGATGCATGCCTTTTTGCACTCTTTATCCTTCTCATGGCTGATTCCACCACCATGGAATGGTGTGGTAATTGAGTCTTCTGAAACCCAGGACGAGGAACTCGATACATAGTGTCGAGTCTTCGAGAGTGACGAGATGTGGTTAGAGGTGTTTCCTACATCCTTAACATGAGATCATGCAAGATCTCATGAATAAGTAAGGTAGCTGCCTCCTTGGGAGCTTTAGGGAATTGTAGGATTTCTAATTCCTTTGCCCTAGGCTCTTTTACGGGAGCCACTGTGATGGAAAGACCTCGGGCCACATCTCGGATAAAGTCCTGAAAGGACATATCCTCTGGTGGAGACATCCTACACAGCGTAGTTACTCACCTGTAACAGGTGATCTCCGGGAACAGCAGGAATTTAGTCCTCACATATGGGTATCGCGGTACTGATGGAGCCTGCGCGGGAACGCTCCCCAGCGTCCAATAGGAACGCTTTTGGGAGCATCCCTCAGCACATGTGTGCTGCCTTCCCGCCTTTCCAACTGTCCCTCTTCAGTTAAGTTTGTAGCTGAGTGAAAGGATAGAGGGAGAGAGGAAAGAGACAAAGAGAGAGAGACAACTTCCAGGGGAGGTGGGTGGGTTGTGAGGACTAAATTCCTGCTGTTCCCGGAGATCACCTGTTACAGGTGAGTAACTACGCTATCTCCAGGAACAAGCAGGAATGTAGTCCTCACATATGGGGACTCCCTAGCTGAAGATGCCAGGGAGATAGCCCCAGGAAGGTGCCACCGTCGAAGGTATGAATCCTTCCTCCCATGGATCTCTGGCATCCCAACAGGGTTGGTGGGTAGGAGTTGGTTTAGGTTTGAAAGATATTTTGAAGAACAGCTTGGCCAAAAAAGGCATCCTGACAGGAGGCTTTATCTAGGCAGTAGTGGGCTGTGAAGATGTGTACCAAAGCCCAGGTGGCTGCTCGACATATGTCATCGATAGAAACAGAGTGGAGATTAGCCATAGAAGCTGCCATGGCTCTCACATTATGAGCTGTGACATGGTCCTGAAGAGGAAGACCCTTACTCTCATAAGCAAAGGATATGCATTGGGCAATCCATCTGGATAAAGTTGTTTTGGAGACTGGAAGTCCCAAATGACTAGGGTCAAAAGCTATAAAAAGTTGTGAGGGCTTTCTATGTTGCTGTGTTCTTTGTATGTAAAAGGCCAAGGCCCTTTTACAATCCAAAGTATGAAGGTTTCTTTCTGCATTAGAGGCGTGAGGCCCCAGAAAAAATACAGAAAAGCAGATTGATTGATTTAAATGAAAAGGTGAAACCACCTTTGGCATAAAATGTGGGTGAGTTCGGAGAACCACCTTATCATGATGAAACCTAGTATAAGGAGGATCAGCCACTAAAGCTTGCAATTCACTAATGCAACGGGCAGAGGTGATTGCAATTAGGAAGATGACCTTCCAGGTCAGAAACTTAAGGGCTGTAGTGGCTAAAGGATCAAAAGGCGGCTTCACGAGCTGCCCAAGAACTAGATTTAGATCCCATGCCTCCGGTGGTGGCTTGACGGGAGGTTTAGTTAATAAAAGGCCTCTCATAAATCTTGATAGGAGTGGATGAGAGGAAATTGGTTGTCCATTTAGAGGCTTATAAGAAGCTGCAATTGCACTAAGATTGACTCTTACCGAATTGGTCTTTAAACCAGAATTCGATAAGTGAAGGAGATAATCTAGTATCAATTCTAAGGGTATGATCAGGGGGTTTAATCCCCTCCTGGAGCACCATATAGTAAAACGTTTCCACTTGAAGACATAAGATCTTCTTGTGGAAAGTTTCCTTGAAGCCTGAAGGATATCTTTTACCTGCTGGGACAGGCTGAAGTCCTGGAGGTCTAAGCCTTCAGCAACCAGGCCATGAGGTGCAGGGACTGGGTATGCGGGTGCCATAGCGTCCCGTTCTCCTGGGAAAGGAGATCTGGAGCATGCCCTAACTCCAGAGGTGCCGCTTGAGAGAGATGAAGAAGTAGGGAATACCACGTTTGGCGTGGCCATCGTGGTGCTACGAGAATCATGCGACCTGTCTCTCTGAAGCTTGAAGAGTGTTTTGGGGATGAAGGGAATGGGTGGGAAGGCGTACAGGAAGTCCTGACCCCAGTGGAGGAGGAAGGCATCCCTTGCCTGACAGTTGTGAGACGGAATCCTGGAACAGAACCGGGGAAGTTTGGCATTCACTGGACTTGCAAAGAGGTCTATGTCTGGAGTGCCCCAGAGATGAAATATCTTTGCCACCTGGTCTAGGTGGAGTGACCACTCGTGAGGCAGCAGTACTCGACCGAGTTTGTCTGCGCAAAGGTTTTGAATGCCTGGAAGATATACCACTAGAAGCTGTATTTGATGCTATCTGGTAAGAGCCCACAGTCGTAAAGCTTTGTTGCATAACGACAGAGTCCGTTCCGCTCTGCTTGTTGACGTAGAACATGGCTACCTGATTGTCCGTCTGGACTAGGACTGTCTTGTAGCTGAGCAGGGCGTGGAACACTCGAAGAGCTAAATAAATTGCTCTTAATTCCAGGTGGTTTATGGGTAAACCAACCTCCTATGGAGTCCAGGTGCCCTGGAGGTAGAGAGATGATTCAGGTGTGCTCCCCAACCCACCTGTGATGCATCTGCTGTTAGGGTGGCCTGAAAGAGTGGTTGATGGAAAGGAGACAACACTGACAGATTTTTTAGTGATTGCCACCATTGGAGGGACAAAATTAGTCGTTGAGAGATTGCTATTTTGTCCGACAAATGACCTGTGGCCTGTGTCCACTGTGTGGAGAGGGTCCACTGGGCTGCTTCCATGTGGAGGAGAGCATAAGGGACTACATGAACTGTGGATGCCATGTCCCCCAGTAACTGCAGTAGCTCCCAAGCAGTGAGGGAGGATTTGCCTGCTGCTTGAGAAGCTAGTTGCATTATGCGAAGACACCGGCTTTATGGAAGGAAAGCCCTTTCCTGTCTGGTATCCAGACAGGCTCCTATGAATTCTACAGTGAAATACAAGAAAACCAGAGACCTGGGTCAAGAATATAAAATAAAAAAAACAAATACCCGATCTATTAGATTAACCAACTCATCAGATAAGCCTAACAATAATCGTGTTTTTTTGTCGGATATGCCAGCACAGTAAGAAGGGAGAACCCTTTCACCGCTGTGGCCCATCCATTTTAATAAGGAAACGTTTATAAGCAGCTTGTACTTAGCTGAAAAATAACTTATCACAAGGCTGTACCCAGCACCACCGCAGTCAATTAGATGTGGCACATTTCGGGTTCTTCAACTAAACACCCTGCTTCAGGTCAAATTCTGCGTGGACAGTCATCAGCCACCCAAACGTGACACGTCGATTTGACTGCGGTGGTGCTGGGTACAGCCTTGCGATAAGTTATTTTTCAGCTAAGTACAAGCTACTTATAAATGTTTCCTTATTAAAATGGATGGGCCACAGCGGTGAAGAGGTTCTCCCTTCTTACTGTGCTGGCATATCCGACAAAAAAACAAGATTATTGTTAGGCTTATCTGATGAGTTGGTTATTCCAATAGATCGGGTATTTGTTTTTTTGATCCAATGAATTCTAGGCATTGAGAAGGAACTAGTTGAGATTATCAGAAGTTTATCACCAATCCCAAGTATTGGACGATTCGCATTGTATGGGACAGTGTAGTGCTGGCCTCTGCAACTGTAGGGGCTCAAATGAGCCAGTCGTCTAAGTAAGGGAAGACGAAAATCCTCTGGGTTCGCAGAAATGCAGCTACTACTGCCATGCATTTCGTGAATACCCTTGGTGCTGAAGCCAGACCAAAGGGAAGAACCCTGTACTGGAAATGTCTTCCCCTGAAAAGGAATCATAAGCATTTCCTGTGATCTGGATGGATAAGAATGTGAGTATATGCATCCTTTAAGTCTAGAGAGCAAAGCCAATCCTGGCTTTGAAGGTATGGCAGAAGAGTTCCTAGAGAAATCATCTTGAATTTCTCTCGAAACAGATATATGTTCAATTCTCTGAGGTCTAGAATGGGTCTGTGTCCTCCTGTTTTCTTTGGAATAAGAAAATAGGGGGAGTGGAATCCTGCACCCTGATGAAGAATGGGTACTTCCCCTATTGCCCCTTGGGCAAGAAGTGTGGAGACCTCATGATCTAGCAGATTGTCTGCAGAGGTTTGTGAAATGAATTGCTTTAGAATTGTAGGAGGGGGCATGTTGTGAAAATGAAGCTTGTACCCCTCTCCTACAAAGGACAAAGTCCAATCTTCTGCTGTTATCTGATGCCATCTGTTGACAAAGTGGCATAACCTGCCCGGAATATTGGGGGGTTGGGGTCCCTCAGAGGCAGGAAGGCAAAGCTCTCTAGGAAGGAGTCAAAGCCCTTGAGGGAGCTGAACCTGGAGAGCTGGTTGGGCTCTCGGGCCCTTTGGTTTCTTTTGCTGTCTAGTTTGTCCCTTTTGGGCAACCTGACCTGGAGTCTGACTCTGCTGGGTATAGGAAGGATAAAACTTCCTTTTTTTGCTAAAAGAGGGATTTTTATAAGGCTTTCTTTTGGCTGGAGTGGCTGCAGACTGACAATCTATCTAAGGTAGAATTGTCAGCATCTAACTCGTTAGCCTTTTCCTGCCAGTTCTTGCCGAAGAGATTCTCCCCCGTGCAAGGAATGTTGCTAACTTGTCCTGTATCCAAGTCTCCAAGTCTGATGCCTGTAGCCAGGCAATCCGTCGTGTGCCAATGGCAATAGCAAAAGTTTTGCTGATGCATTCGAAGCAGTCAAAGGCTGCACGATTGACAAACTTGGAGACATCCTGAGCATGCTTAACTAGAGCAAAAAAATCTTGTCACTTATCATCTGGGAGAAATGGGCTCATAAGTTCCAAGTCTCCAGTAACTTCCTTGAGGAACATTCCCATATATAGAATATATGAACTGATCCTAGTTCAAAGCATGGAAGCTTCAAAAGTTCTGCGTCCAAAAGCATTCAGAGTCCTGCATTCACTACCTGGAGGATTGGATGCATGCCTCTTTGCACTTTTCATCCTACGCATGGCTGATTCCACTACCACTGAATGGTGTGGCAGCTGAGTTTTCTGAAATCCAGGACATGGCGGAACTCGATACATAGTATCAAGTCTCCTAGAGTGAGGAGAAGTAGTCAGAGGTGTCTCCCACATTCTGAGCATCAATCTATGCAGAATTTCATGGATAGGCAGAGTGGCTGCCTCCTTAGGAACTTTAGGATATTGGAGAATTTCCAATTCCTTTGCTCTGGGTTCATCTTCAGGAGCTACTGTGATTGAAAGACCCTTGGCCGTATCACGGATGAAATCCTGAAATGACATGTCCTCTGGAGGTGACATTCTGCGTTGGGGAGAAGAGGGATCTTCTAAGAGAAACCCTCTAATGCCAGCAGAATTGTCAGAGTCTTCGGAATCGGAGGAATCAAAGTATTCCTGACCCTGATGCTCTTGCAAAGCACAATCCCGGTACCAATCGAAGACGGTACTGAGCTGACCCGGTACCGCTTTGTCAATTCCAGCCAGAGATGGCATGGGAAGAGCTCCCACCAGGGCCGGTACCATCGGTACCGGTATCGTCAGTTTCGGTACCGGTATCTGTACCGGTGTCGGTACTGGCGCCCTTGGGACCACCGGTACCGCAGCTGAAAGAAGAGCTGCGATGCTGCGTTCGATAGCGAGAAACCTCTGGTCTATCGACACTGCCGATGCCTGGGTGTCAGTACCGGTAAGGACGGCCGGAACCCCTGAGCATGGCACAGGTAGTTCTTGCAAGGTTGAGGCCGCGAGAACATCCTGAAGCCCCATCGATGCTTTGGAAGCTGAAGCCTCTCGCTGGGGCTGTTTTGCCGGTGTGCTTCTCTCAAGGGTAATGCCAATGGCCTCTCGATGCTTAGCAGGAGAGCTACCCTTTGAGGACCGGCTTTTTATGTTTAGTTACCTGAAATCCATGGGAGGAAGAAGAGGCCCTTGACGATGTTGATGCACTGGATCTGGCATCTGAAGAAAAGAGGGTACCGAGGTTTGCAGCCCGGTTCTGTCTTCCTCTTTTAGTCATCCCCATGCAGGAGAGACATTCAGTTGGAGAATGTTCAGGTCCTAAACATTTCAGACACCAATCGTGGGTGTCAGTGACGGAAATGGTACCGCCACACTTAGTACATTTTTTAAAAACACTAGTTGGCTTTTCCATGATTTAGGAATATGGGGCCTAGTGCCCAGCACCAAAGAGAAAGGTTTCTGAACAGAAACAGTCTAAAGCCTAAGTTTTCTTTTTTTTGTTTTTTTAAAGAAAAGAAAAGAACAGGTGATACCGGTAGGCGTCGTGCAGTAGGCAAACGCGACCACAAGAAAAGAAATTTAAAGACAGAATTTTCTGCGGTGACAGGGAATAGATCCTGTTGGCTCCGCGGAAAATGAAGAACTGAAGAGGGACAGTTGGAAAGGCGGGAAGGCAGCGCGCATGTGCTGTGGGATGCTCCCAAAAGCATTCCTATTGGACGCTGGGGAGCGTTCCCGCACAGGCTCTGTCGGTACCGACGATATCCATATGTGAGGACTACATTCCTGCTTGTTACTGGAGATTGAGGAGAAGAATCATCCTCAGGAAGAAGTACTCTGGTATTGGCAGAGCTCTCAGAATCTTCAGAATCACCCGAGGATTCAAAGTATCTCCGATCCGGGTGATCGTGCAAGGCATGATACCGATCGAAGTCGACATCGGAGTGGTCCAGTACAGACTTGTTGATGCCAGATAAACGCGCATGACTCGGTCCCAGCAGTATACCTGCCAATATTGATGCAGTCAGTGCCGGCAACGGAGTCGGTGCCGGTTGAATTGTCTGAAGCAGTTTCAGGGGCATCGAGGCCGTGAGAAGAGCCGCCAGACTGTTCAATAGCCAAGAATCTCTGGTCTATTGACGCTGCCGATGCTTGGGTATCGGATGAAGCAGCCGGTACCCCAGGGCATGGCACCAGTAGTTCTGCCGAGGTTGAAGCCTCAAGAAGATCCTGGAGCCCTGTTAGTGCTTAGAACATAAGAACATAAGATATGCCATACTGGGTCAGACCAAGGTCCATCAAGCCCAGTATTCTGTTTCCAACAGTGGCCAATCTAGGTCATATGTACCTAGCAGTTTCCCCAAGAGACACAAGTTCCACAATGCTTGTACTGGGTCAAGCATTGATATCTTCGGTCACTTCTTAATAATGGTTTATGGACCTTTCCTCCAGGAACTTGTCCAAACCTTTTTTAAACCCAGCTACACTAACAGCCTTTACTACATCCTCCGGTAACAAATTCCAGAGTTTGATTACACGTTGAGTGAAAAAATATTTTCTTTTATTAGTCTTAAATAGTTTACCCTGTAGCTTCATTGCATGTCCCCTAGTCTTTCTATATTATGATAACGTAAACAATCGATCTACGTTTACCCGTTCCACTCCGTTCATTAATTTATAGACTTCTATCATATCGCCCCTCAGCCGTCTCTTTTCCAGGTTAAAGAGCCCTAACCTTTTTAGCCTTTCTTCATAGGAGTATCCTTCCATCCCCTTTACCATTTTGGTGGCTCTTCTCTGAACCTTTTCTAAAATCGCTATATACTTTTTAAGATACGACGACCAGAATTGCACACAATATTCAAGGTGCGGTCTTCACCATGGAACGATATAGAGACATTATAATATCTTTTGTTTTATTTTCCATTCCTTTCCTTATCATACCTAGCATTCTATTTGCTCTCTTGGCCGCCGCTGCACACTGGGCCGAGGGTTTTAACATGGTATCCACAATGACGCCTAAATCTTTTTCCTGGGTGGTGGTTTCTAATGTGGAACCTTGCATTGTGTAACCATAGTTTGGGTTGTTCTTCCCTAGGTGCATAACCTTGCACTTGTCCACATTAAATTTCATCTGCCATTTTGATGCCCAGTCTTCCAATTTATCAAGATCCTCTTGCAATTTTTCACAATCCTCTTGGGTTTTAACAACTTTAAATAGTTTTGTGTCATCTGCAAATTTGATCACCTCACTCGTTATTCCACTTTCCAGGTCATTTATGAATATGTCAAAAAGCAGCGGACCCAACACAGATCCCTGGGGTACACCACTATTCACCTTTCTCCATTGGGAAAATTGGTCATTTAGCCCTACCCTCTGCTTTCTATCTTTTAACCAGTTCCTGATCCACAATAGTACACTGCCTCCTATCCCAAGACTCTTTAGTTTTGCCAAAAGTCTCTGATGACGGACCTTGTCAAAGGCTTTCTGAAAGTCCAGATACACAATATCAACCGACTCACCTTTGTCCACCTGTTTATTCACTCCTTCAAAAAAACATAACAGATTAGTAAGACAAGATCTTCCTTGTCTAAAGCCATGTTGGCTGTCTCCCATTAGGTTGTGACTATCTACTTGCTGAGTAATTTTATTCTTTATGATGTTTTTTACCATTTTTCCCGGTACTGACGTCAGGCTCACCGGTCTGTAGTTTCCCGGATCACCCCTGGAACCCTTTTAAAAATTGGTGTTACATTGGCGATCCTCCAATCTTCAGGTATTAGAGATGATTTTAATGATAGTTCACAGATTACTGATAGCAGGTCTGCAATCTCATATTTCAGTTCTTTCAACACCCTTGGATGTATACTAGGGTGGTCCACTGCCATAGGGGAAAAAATAAAAGTAGGAATTTCTTTGCTCCCTGGCCTGATTCTGGTTCCATTTATGTAGAAAACAATGTGTGCAAAGTTTGAAGCCAATCAAATAATATTTAGGGGTGGCGCAAGGTCCCTATCTATCAGGCCCCTGGATCCCCCCCAGGGTTCGTCAGACCACTGGGTATTATCCGCTCATAGACGGGGGTATCATGCTTGCCAAGCACTCAATGTGGTCCAGATGCTAGTAAGGACTTTGACGATGTGGGGAACATCTTACAGTGTTGCGAGACAACACCCAGAAGGAACTGGAGTTGCTCTTCTTTTGTGGTGTGTCGGCCGTTGAACTACTCAATGAGTTTGACCCCTCGCTCAGCCACATCGTTGATCACTGGAAGATTTTTTACTTTCTTCAGACCGTCTTTGAATGATGCATTCTCTTCCCAGTCTTCTGGGTCTGCATTAAGAAAATCACTGTTGATGTCGAGGTGTTTCAGGAAACGGATTGACTTGCGAGTTGCAAAAGATTCAAGTGGTGGAATCATGGAACTTTTCAATTCGACCCGCTTTGGGGGATCTTCGTCTTCGTCATCATCCTCATCGCTTTCATCTGATTCTGCCGGGATCATGGCCGACACTATGGCCTGCTTTGTCGGTGCTGAAACAGCTTCATCGAACAGTGACAGTGCCACAAGCTCCTCTGACACATACCACAGATGCTGTTGCAGTTTGTCTCTGGCCGCTCTTCCAACACGGTCATTGTGGTAAGAGTGTAGTTTCTTCAGCATCTCCAAATCTGTTCGAGGAGCAACTGCGGCATCAGGGGCAGAAAACCAGGCTTCCACATGAATCAGGATGGAGAAAATGCTCACATCCATCACAAACACAGGACTCCTCCCGTTGGGTAAGATCTTTGAGTTGTCCTCGGAACATCCAAATCTTGAGACAGTACAAGACTTTTGCCATCCATCTGGCATGATGGAAAGCTCCGGGTTTCTTGAAATTGAAACTAGGAAGATTCCCTCCAAGGCAGACAATCGTTAACTCCAAGAATTCCAGGTAATCATCTCGGTGATTGCCCTGTGCCAACTTGTATTCCGCAAACTTCATGATGCGATCCCTGTCAGGTTGCAGCACCTCCAAGTCTTTTCCAGTTTGATAGTTGGACTTGTCAAGGGAGCACCAATTCTTTTGGAACCGGCGAAAGAGTTGGACATCGGGACCCGATGAAGCTCCAGAGCATGTAGAGAATAATGCACCAAGAATTATTTCGTAAATGTGATGGCGGCATGCCAAATGAAGGACTGTGCGACGGAGTCTCTGTTCTAGAAGAATGCATGCTCCTGATCAACGTCCCGTGTTCGATGCAGTTGTATCAAAGAAGAAGCCTGCAACCTTTTCATCCAAACACCATTCCTGTAACAGTTCATAAACTGCTGCAGCTTGATTCTCGCCCATTCCTGATGTCAATTTTGGTACACCAAGAAGTTGTGTTTCTCCAGTGGAGACAGCCGTTATCAAAACTGGAAGGCGGTCAACAGATGTGGTTGAAAAGAGGAGAGATGGCAATAACTTGCTACCCCAATGCACAATGCACGTTTTGCCTTTGGCTTTGAATGCGTTGTGCAGGTCCGTCCATTGTTGCTGACGGTGCTTTTCTCTATGGCGTTTGACGCTGGAGAGGCTGATATTGAGCTCCCCAGGATAATGTCCCAGACTTCTGGCGGTTTCAGCTACCACAAACAGAGCATTGCGATCCGTTGTCCCTGTCCGATCCAGGGCTGCTGTAAGCTCTGGGGTCCAGACATTGTTAGGTCGAAACTGCTTCGTTTGTGGAGTTGCTTTCTTCTGTCCGTTATCTGAATCCGCAGATGTCAACGAGTCTTCACCTGACTCTGCTGAGGAAGAAGATCCTTCCAGCTGAACTTGGCTTGTAGTTGCCTCGGCTTCGGCAACATGTTTTTGTCTGCGCCTTTTCAGTTCTTCTTCTCGCTGTTGCGATCTTGCTTCCGTGTTGGCCAGTTTCTTGTCCATCGCGCACATTGAGCCGCAGCGCCCTGGTTCTCGTTGCGCTATTAAGAATTCTTTGTCTTCTTGAATATGAATTAAAGACATTGCATTGGCATGCGCCACATCAAATAGGTTTTTCATTGCAACCTGGAATTCGTTTTCATTTGCCTCTTGTTTCCCTCCTCTCCCTTTGTTTTTCTTCAAAAGTTTCCACTGATTGAACAATTTCTTTACTTTTTCTTGAATTTTGTCATTTCTTTGAACAGGAAGCTTGGCCTTTTCCCAGTAAGCTTCTACTTCACTTGTTACAATAGATGCACTTTCACTAACGCCTTTGTTTAATGTCATATGGTGATGTAAAAATACACGTAACACTTGCTCCTTGCTGGGGAGCTTGGCCCCCAGAATTGTGGTGGACATTTCTTCAATGAGATAAAAACCACGTTTTTTCGCCATCTGAAAAGAATAAAGATACAAAGATAATAGTACAATGTCTTTGCCACCTCTCAGAGACGAGATTAGTTCAAATATGATGCAATCAAATGTAATCAGCGTGGAACTGAGTGGATGATACAAGATGATGCAACATTTCGTCATCTGCTCCCAGGGGGAAATCTCAAGACTTGTTGAGCCACCCCTAAATATTATTTGATTGGCTTCAAACTTTGTACACAGTGTTTTCTACCTAACTGGAACCAGAATCAGGCCAGGGAGCAAAGGAATTCAGGAATTCATTTTTATGGACCACCCTAATGTAATATTAAAACGAACGCCAACCTTCCTAAACCCCAACGTTCCTTACTATTCCAACATTGAAATAAATCACTAATTTAACAAAGGTAAACCATCCGGCCCAGGTGATTTGCTACTCTTCAGTTTATCTAATAGTTGTAAGACATCTTCCCAATGTATCGATATTTTCTTCAATTCTTCCGCACCTTTAAATACCACTTCAGTCATGGGTAACATCCCTACATCTTCCTCAGTAAAGACCGAAGCAAAGAATTCATTCAGTCTCTCCGCTATCGCCTTGTCGCCTCTTAGTGCTCGTTTAACCCCTTTATCATCTAATGGACCAACTGACTCTCTCACAGGTTTTTTGCTACGAATGTACTTTAAAAGGTCTTTATTTCGCGTTTTTGCTTCCGCAGCAGGCTTCTTCTCAAATTCTTTCTTTGCCTGCCTTATCAATGCCTTGCATTTGACTTGCCAGTGCTTGTGCTGTTTCCAGGTTTCGTCGCTTGGCTCTTTTTTCCATTTCCTGAAAGATGCTTTTTTGGCAACAGCCTCTCTGACCTCACCTTTAAACCATGCTGGCAGTTTTTTGGACTTCCTTCCACTTTTCTTAAAGCGTGGAATACAGCTGGTCTGGGCTTCCAAGATAGTATTTTTCAACAACACCCAAGCTTGATGTACGTCTTTAATCTTTGCAACTGCTCCTTTTAGTTTTTTCTTAACTGTTTTCCTCATTTTATCATAGTCTCCCTTTCGAAAGTTAAAAGGTAGTACTGTGGATTTCCTTACTATCCCTCCTCCACTAATTAAATCAAAGGCGATCATGCTATGATCACTATTGCCAAGTGGCCCCAACACCCTTATCTCTTGCACTAGATCTGGTGTTCCACTAAGGACTAGGTCTAATATGGCTTCCCCTCTGGACGGTTCATGAACCAGCTGCTCCAAGAAGCAGTCATTTATTTCATCTAGGAACTTTATCTCCCTAGCATGTCCTGACGTGACACCGACCCAGTCGATACCGGGGTAATTGAAATCACCCATTATTATTACTACTGCGCTGTAACTTTTGTTAGCTTCCTTGATTTCTTTGAGCATTTCATCATCCATTTGGTCATTCTGGCCAGGTGCTCGATAGTACACCCCCACTGCCATTGCCTTCCCCCTTTTATATGGAATTTCAATCCATATAGATTCTACAGCAGATTTTGTTTCCTGCAAAACTTTAATCCTTTCCGAGTCAATGCCCTCTCTAACATAGAGCGCAACCCCTCCACCAATTTGATCAGCTCTATCATTACGATATAGTTTGTACCCAGGTATCACAGTGTCCCACTGGTTGTCCTCCTTCCACCATGTCTCTGATATTCCAATCATATCTAACCTTTCATTTAGTGCTATATATTCTAACTCTCCCATCTTATTCTTTAGACTTCTAGCATTTGCATACAAGCATTTTAGAGAATGTATTTTATTCATGTTAATATGGCTGTTGTTAGACATGGGTAAATTGGGATCTTTAAGCTCTGTCTGCTCCATACTTGAGGGCATTTGGGCTACTTTACTCTTTTGTGGAACCTCTCTGCTTTTGGTAGTATCCTTCAAGGATACATTCTTCCGCACCATCCACTCTTGGGCGACTGTCGGCTTTCCCCTAATATCTAGTTTAAAAGCTGCTCTATCTCCTTTTTAAAGGTTAATGCCATCAGCCTGGTTCCATCCCGGTTAAGGTGAAGCCCATCCCTTCGGAAGAGCCCCTCCTTTCCCCAGAATGTTCCCCAGTTCCTAACAAATCCAAAACCCTCATCTCTGCACCACTGTCTCATCCACACATTGAGACTCCGGAGCTCTGCCTGCCTTTTGGGTCCTGCGCGTGGAACAGGAAGCATTTCGGAGAATGCTACCATGGAAGTTCTGGATTTCAACTTCCTACCTAAAAGCCTAAATTTTGCTTCCAGAACCTCCCTACCACATTTTCCTATGTCATTGGTACCGACATGTACCAAGACAGCAGACTCCTCCCAAGCACTATCTAAGACCTTATCTAGGTGGCGCGTGAGGTCCGCTACCTTCGCACCAGGCAAGCCGAAGCCTCCCGCCGGGGCAATTTTGCCGGTGAAAGTCCCTCAAGGGCAACGCCAGGGGCATCTCAATGTCTAGAAGGAGATCTACCCTTTGAGGACCGGCTAGATTTATGTTTAGTTACCTGAGATCTATGGGAGGAAGACAAAGCCCTGGAAGACGTCGATGCCACGGATGCTGCATCAGAGGGAAAAAGGGTGCTAGGTTTAGCAGCTCGGTTTTGCCGGACCCTTTTCAATATCATTCTTCAGGCAACACACTCTGAAATAGAGTGGTCAGGACCTAAACATTTGAGGCACCACGTCATGAGTGTCGGTGACGGAGATGGTACCACCACACTTAGAACACTTTTTAAAACCCGAAGCGTGTTTTTCCATTTTTAAGGAAAAAGTTGGGCCTAGTGCCCAAAATGGCGCGTGGCACCTGAAGAGAAAAATACTGGAAAGACTCCAGAAAGTATTTATTTTTTTTTTTTTTTAGAGAAAAAAGCAAAGAAGACCCGGCGGTACCGGTGTAGCATCGAGGGAAGGCAGACGCGACCACAAAAAAGAAGAATAGAAGGGAATTTTTTCTGCGGTGACAGGATGTGCGACCTGTCGGCTCCGCGGAAAACGAAGAACCGGAGAGGGACAGTTGGGAAAGGCGGGAAGGCAGCACGCGGGCGCTGTGGGATGCTCCCAAAAGCTTTCCTATTGGACGCTGGGGAGCTTTCCCGCACAGGCTCTGTCGGTACCGACGATACCCATATCTGAAGACTACATTCCTGCTTGTTCCTGGAGATAAGGCTATAGCGGAGAGACTGAATGAATTCTTTGCTTCGGTCTTTACTGAGGAAGATGTAGGAATGTTACCCATGACTGAAGTAGTATTTAAAGGTGATACTGCAGAAGAATTGAAAGAAATATCGCTATACCGGGAAGATGTATTACAACTATTTGATAAACTGAAAAGTAGCGAATCACCTGGATCAGATAGTATACATCCAAGGGTGTTGAAAGAACTAAAATATGAGATTGCAGACCTGCTATTAGTAATCTGTGAACTGTCATTAAAATCATCTCTAATACCTGAAGATTGGAGGATCGCCAATGTAACGCCAATTTTTAAAAAGGGTTCCAGGGGTGATCCGGCAAAGTACAGATCTGACATCAGTACCAGGAAAAATGGTAGAAACCATCATAAAGGACAAAATTACTCAGCATGTAGATAGTCATGGCTTAATGGGAGACAGCCAACATGACTTTGGCCAAGGAAGATCTTGTCTTACTAATCTGTTATGTTTTTTTGAAGATGTGAATAAACAGGTAGACAAAGATGAGTCGGTTGATATAGTGTATCTGGATTTCCAGAAAGCCTTTGACAAGGTCCCTCATCAGAGACTTTTGGCAAAAATAAAGAGTCATGGGATAGGAGGCAGTGTTCCACGGTGGATCAGGAACTGGTTAAAAGATAGAAAGCAGAGGATAGGGCTAAATAGCCAATTTTCTCAGTTGAAAAAGGTGAATAGTGGAGTATGACAGGGATCTGTGTCTGGTCCGCTGCTTTTTGACATATTCATAAATGACCTGGAAAAGGGAATAACGAGTGAGGTTATCAAATCTGCAGATGACACAAAATTATTTAAAGTTGTTAAAACCCAAGAGGATTGTGGAAAATTGCAAGAGGATCTTGATAAATTGGAAGACTGGGCATCCAAATGGCAGATGCAATTTAATGTGGACAAGTGCAAAGTTACGCACCTAGGAAACAACCACCCAAACTATGGTTACACGATGCAAAGTTCCACATTGGTAACCCACCAGCCAGGAAAATGTTTTAGGCGTCATCGTGGATAACATGTTAAAACCCTCCGCCCAGTGTGCAGCAGCGGCCAAGAGAGCAAATAGAATGCTAGGTATCATAAGGGAAGGAATAGAAAATAAAACAAATGATAATTACACTTACCTGGTAATTGTAGTTCCTTGAGTGACGACAGTTCAATCCTCTACCTCTGGGTTGTCAATCTCCTCCTGCAGCCTGGAGACTGGTATGTCAGAATCATGACATCACTGGATATAGCCTGCCGGACACTCCCATCAGACCCAGTGTAAACTATTTAACAAAGCAGACTCAAAGGAGCAACAAATAAGTAGCTATAGTGCATATAAGAAAACTAGAACCAAAACTTCGCTAACAAACCTTTCTTACACTCTTCCCCGCCAAGCCTTGAAATAGCGGAAGGAAATAGTGCAATGAGAATAATGAATAATCAAACTTACCAGTAAGTCCTGCGAGTGCGCCACTGAGCTGAAAACAGTCTAATACAACCGGTTGGGAAGGAGGACTGAACTGTCGTCACTCAAGGAACTACAGTTACCAGGTAAGTGTAATTATCATTTCCTTATCATTCCTCCAGTTCAGTCCTCTACCTCTGGGATGTACCAGAGCAGTAATCAGTGGGTGGGGGGACCTTTCAAGCCAGAACGCAATACCGCCGATCCAAAGCGGGCATCACTCGCCGCCGCCACATCCAGATGGTAATGTTTACTGAAGGTATGCAAGGACGACCAGGTCGCCGCTCTACAAATGTCCGCCGCAGGAACCAAGCCTTGCGCCGCCCAAGACAACGCTTGTGCTCTAGTAGAATGAGCTCGTAATCCCACCGGTACCGCACGACCTTGAAGGAGATAGGCGGAAGCAATTGCCTCATGAATCCGTCTTGCTACAGAAGCCTTTGCCACTGCTTCCCCTTTGCGTACTCCGCCAAACAAAACGAACAAGCGATCCGACTTGCGAAACACCTTCGTCACCTGCAAATAGCGCTTCAAGACCCTTCTCACATCCAAAAGGCGCAAGCTGCGACGACTCCTTCCTGCGCCCGTAACACCGGTAAGGAAACCGTCTGATTGACATGAAAGGACAAAACTACTTTAGGAAGAAAAGAGGGAACCATTCGCAGTACCACCTTCTCTCTAGAAAACGACAAAAAGGGCTCTCTGCACGAAAGTGCCTGCAGCTCAGAGATGCGCCTAGCCGAACAGATGGCCACCAGAAATACAGCCTTCAACGTCAAGTCCTTCAGCGAAGCCAGATGCAGTGGCTCAAAGGGAGGATTGGATAAAGCTGTTAACACTAAATTGAGATCCCAAGGAGGAACAAACACTCTACCTGAGGGACGCAACTTGGCTACCGCTTTGAGAAAGCGCAACACATCTGCATGTGCGCCTAGACTAACTCCCTGAATCTTGCCACGATAACAGGAGAGAGCTGCCAGCTGCACTCGCAAGGTACTGGCAGCTAGGCCTTTATCGAACCCCTCCTGTAAAAAACTCAGAATCGACAGAAGGGCTACCGCCGACGCCCGAAGTTGACATCGCTAACACCAATCCTCAAAGATACGCCAGGTCCGAACATACGCCAGGGAGGTGGAATGTTTCCTAGCCCTAAGCAACGTAGCTATGACTGCCGACGAATAACCTCTCTTCCTCAACCTAGCCCTTTCAAGGGCCATACCGTAAGCGAGAATCGATCCACTTGAGGCATGAAGAGCGGACCCTGCACCAATAGATCCGGCCTGGTCGGAAACCGCAAGGGCTCTCCATCCAGGAGCCGCATTAGGTCCGCGTACCACGGGCGCCTCGGCCAATCGGTTGCCACCAGAAGCACCCTCCCGGGATGAGCCTTGATCCGCTGAATCACCCGACCGATTAATGCCCAAGGAGGGAAGACATACAGAAGACCCAGGAACGGCCACTGATGCAATAGTGCGTCTATTCCTTCCGACATTCTTTCACAAATTCTGCTGAAGAAACGGCTGGCCTTTGCTGACTGGAAGGTCGCCATTAAATCCATTATGGGACTTCCCCAATGGCCTACTATTTGAGCAGAGACGTCTGGATGCAGTTCCCACTCCCCCGCATCCACTTGTACTCTGCTGAGAAAATCGGCCATCACATTGTCCTTGCCGGCGATGTGTGCCGCCGAAATCGCCGACAACCGGCTCTCTACCCAGGCAAACAACAAGTCCGCCTCTTCCTCCATGGCCACACTCCCCGTGCCGCCCTGGCGATTGATGTAGGCGACTGCCGTTGAGTTGTCGGATAACACCCGGACCGCCCGACCGGTCACTAATGTCTCGAACGCTTGCAGGGCCCTGAAGATCACTCGGAGTTCCAGGCGATTGATCGACCAAGAGCTCTCCAGCGGGAACCAAACCCCCTGTGCAAACCTGCTCTCGCAGTGGGCTCCCCAGCCCCCGAGGCTGGCGTCCGTCAACAATGGAAGCTACTCCGGCTGCTCCAATGGCATCCCTGCCGCCAATGACCCGGGAAGCAGCCACCACCTGAGGGACTGCCGGACCTTGCTGGGACACGGCAACCACTTGCCCAAAGGATCCCTCTGGTGCGACCATCGCCGGAGAAGAGACCTCTGCAATGGCCGCATTTGAACTTTGGCCCATGGAACTGCCTCCAACGTCGCCGCCATCATTCCCAGTACGCGTAGGTAATCCAATGCCGAGGGCGCTGGAGTGGCCCAGAAAGAACGCACTAACTTCCTGAGGCTTTGGGCTCACGTCTCCGGAAGAAACACCCGGCCACTCTCCGTGTCGAACCGAACCCCCAGGTACTCCAGGTTCTGAGACGGCTCCAACCTGCTCCTGAGTGGGTTGACCACCCAACCAAGACTTTGGAGAAACTGGACCACGCGGTTTGTCACCTGTATACTCTCTTCCTTGGACTTTGCCCGAATTAACCAATCGTCGAGATACGGATGTACCAAGACTCCTTCTCTGCGCAACGCCGCCGCCGCCACCACCACCACCATGATTTTGGTGAAAGTTCGCGGTGCGGTTGCCAACCCGAAGGGCAACGCTTGAAACTGGAAATGTCCCCAAGGAAAAGCGAACCTCAGAAACCTTTGATGAGTTGACCGAATGGGAATATGCAAATACGCCTCGGTGAGGTCTAGCGACGTCAAGTACTCCCCTTGTCGCACCGCCACAATGACGGACCGTAACGTCTCCATCCGAAAATGCGGCAGTCTTGAACAATGATTCACGCCCTTGAGATCCAAAATGGGCCGCAGCGCACCGCCCTTCTTTGGCACCACGAAATAAATGGAGTACTGCCCTGGCTGTGCTCGCTCTCCGGCACTTCTACGACTGCCCCTAAAAGCAGGAGATGTTGCAGAGTCGTGCGAATTGCCAGGGCCTTTCGTGGGCCTCTGCAAGGAGACATGACGAACGAGTCCCGCACGGGCCGTGCGAACTCCAGAGAGTATCCCTGACGAACTATCTCCAATACCCACTGGTCGGACGTGATTTGGGTCCAGGCAGGCAGAAACTCACGAAGCCTCCCTCCAATCGCCGTTTCGTCCACCTGGACCCGCCTCACTTCATTGTGGCTTTCGCGACGCGGGCGCAGACCCGGCTGCAAAGCCCCTATTTGCTCCTCGAAAGCCCCGAAAGCCTTGGCCCCGTGAGGAAGACCGCCCTCTCTGGGAAGACCGAAACGAGATGCGCGGAACCTGCGGAAATCCCGAAACTGCCCCCGAGGACCCAGTCCGGACTTCCCTGGCTTGGGCTTATTCTCGGGTAGTCTACCACCTTTGGTCTCCCCGAGATCTTTCACTAATTTATCTAAGTCTTCTCCAAAGAGCAATCACCCCTTAAAGGGCAACTTACCCAGGCGGGATTTGGACGAACTATCTGCCGCCCAGTTATGCAACCACACCGATCTGCGGGCTGCCACCACAGACGCCATGCTATTAGCGAGGGCTCTGATCAAATCGTAATGAACATCAGCCAAATATGCCGCGCTGGACTCCAGGCGGCCGAGTTCCCTGAGCTCCTCCTGGTCCAGGTGAGATGAAAGACGCAGCCGCTGGACCCAACGTAGACAAGCCCGAGCTACCCAAGCACCACAAATGGACGCTTGCAAGGACAGCGCATCCGCTTCAAAAACCTGCTTCAGCAAAATCTCAACCTTACGGTCCTGAGCATCCTTCAACGCCGCACCGCCTTCCACCGGAATAGTGGTCTTTTTCGTCACTGTTGCAACCGCCGCATCCACCCGAGGCAACCTAAACCTGTCCTTATCCTTGTCGGCTAGAGGATAAAGCCTATTCATCATCCTCACTCCTCTGAGCCCGGCCTCTGGCTTGTCCCATTCATCTTGAATCATGCGGTTTACCACCTTGTGCACCGGAAACGCCACCTGCGTCTGCCGCACAGCCTGAATGACCGGATTCTCTACCTCTTCTTCACTAAGAGACGGAGTCGCTAGATTCAGCATTTGCAAGGACTCCGTGATCAGCGCGGTAAGCTCCTCTCTCCGAAAATCTCGTATGATCTTAGCCTGATCTTCGGGTTCAGGGATCTCTCCTTCCTCCAGATAAGAACATAAGAACATAAGATATGCCATACTGGATCAGACCAAGGTCCATCAAGCCCAGTATTCTGTTTCCAACAGTGGCCAATCTAGGTCATACGTACCTAGCAGTTTCCCCAAGGGACACAGGTTCCACAATGCTTGTATTGGTTCAAGCATTGATATCCTGGGTCCCTTCTTAATAATGGTTTATGGACCTTTCCTCCAGGAACTTGTCCAAACCTTTTTTAAACCCTCCGACTCCTCTTCCTGCTCCCAGTCGGGAGCCACCATTTCCGTCCACTCATCTTCTGCGGACGATAGGGCTTGCGTCCGAGTCCTCTTAGGCGCCGAAGGCCCTGCCCCTCTATCCTCAGCAACTTCGGTCTGTTGAGAAAGTACCGGTAGCGGCCACAGACCAGGCAACTTGCCATGCCGCTGCAAACAAAAAGCCTGGTGCATTAGCAAGATGAAATCCGGGCAAAACTCCCCTAGATCCGAGGATCCCGAGGCTGACAGCAGTCCAGATGTCCCTGCTGTCTCCACCACACCGGACCCCTGCCCGGAACCCTGCGCTAACTCGGGTGCCGGCCCCCCCGATGCCCCTTGCGCCTCAGGGGCCCCTTTATCCATTTGTTGTTCCACTGAGGAAGAAAGAGTTGCGCAGCCGTGGCAAATCCCGGATTCTGCCACCGTGCCTCTCCGGGTGCCACACACCACACACTGTGGTTTCAGCTATGGTTTCTCGGGAGCCTCTAGCTAGGGAGTGCCATATGTGAGGACGGACTTCCTGCTTGTTCCTGGAGAAAGAGTAGTTACTCACCTGTAACAGGTGTTCTCCAGGGACAGCAGGAATCAGTCTTCACATATGGGTGACATCGGTGCCGATGGAGCCCTTGTGCAGAGAAAATTCCCAGCTTTCAGAGAAAGCCTTTGGGAATTGCATCATGCACAGTCCCCTTCCTGCCCAAGGGTGCCATCTTGCTCAGTAAAATGACATAGCTAAAAAACGGCAAAAAGAACAAAATATAATAATAGGACTGCAACTCCAAGGGGAGGAGGGAGGGTCATGAGGACTGATTCCTGCTGTCCGCGGAGAACACCTGTTACAGGTGAGTAACTACGCTTTCTCCGGGAACAAGCAGGACGTCAGTCTCACATATGGGACTCCCCAGCTATAGGCTACCAAAAGCCCACAGCTGAAAAATAGGCTCCCTCTATGAGAGCCGCAAGCAGCCAGAATAGGAATCTTACTGAGAGAGTAGCACTCCGGTAGCCTGGCACAGAAGGGTCGGAGGACAGGAGTTGCCTAGACCTCGAAAAGGTTACGGAGTACAGCCTGGCCGAAAGCACTGTCCCATTGGGACTCCCTTTCCAGGCAGTAATGGGTTGTGAAAGTCTGACCTGAAGACTAGGTAGCGGCCCGGCAGATGTCTGCCAGCGGAACAGAGCGGGAATGAGCCACTGATGCCGCCATGACCCTGACCCGGTGGGCCATTACATGCTTTTCCAACGAAAGGTCGGCTGCCCTGTATGCCCAGGCAATACAGTCTGCCACCCAGGTGGACAGAGTACGCTTAGAAACAGCCATCCCCAGCTTACTGGGTTCGTAGGATATGAAGAGCTGAGAAGCCCTTCTATGGCCCTGCGTACGTTGAAAATAGAAGGCCAACGCCCTCTTACAGTCCAGGGAATGCAGAACTGTCTCTGCCCAACTGGCATTTGGCCTGAGAAAGAAGGTAGGCAGCACCACTTCTTGGTTAAGGTGGAAGGAAGAGACCACTTTCGGATGTAACTTGGGGTGTGTACGGAGCACCACCCGGTTCCTATAAAACCTTGTATGAGGCCTGTCGGACACAACGGCCTGAAGCTCACTCACTCGTCGGGCCGATGTGAGTGCCACCATTAAAACTACCTTCAAAGAAAGGTAGCATTGATGGCAGGTTGTCATCGGCTCAAAAGGCGGTCGAGTAAGCTGCCCTAAAGCCACATTCAAATCCCACTTGGTCGCCGGAGGGCGGACCGGAGGCTTCAGAAGAAGTAGGCCTCTCAAGAACCTAGACACCAGAGGATGCGCAGAGAGAGGTTTTCCTTCCAACGGGATGTGGTGTGCAGCCAGAGCACTGAAGTGCACTCTGACGGGGTTGGACTTAAGGCCCAAATCCAAAAGGTGGAGAAGATACTGTAGTATTACTGAAACCTGGCAGGAGAAAGGATTCACTTTCTGCTTCTCGCACCAAACCCCAAACCTACGCCATTTGAAGGCATAGGTCTGTCTGGTTGATAGCCTCCTTGAGGCCAGCAAGACCTCTTCCACATTTTTTAGAAGGAGGAGTGGTGCAAGCACTACCCTTTCAGCAGCCATGCATTAGGTTGAGGGAACTGAGATTAGGGTGCAGGAGACTGCCCACCTCCTGGGACAGGATGTTTGGAGAGGACCCCAGGGGAATGGGGATCTCCAATGCTAGCTGAAGTAAAAGTGGAAACCAGGATTGCCTTGGCCACCTGGGGGCTATCAGGATGACCGAGGCCCTGTCCTGGAGAATCTTGAATAGAGTTTTGGCCACCAGAGGCGTGGGGGGAAACGCATACAGGAAGCCCACGGACCATGATATGAGAAATGCGCGGCAGCCACCCTGTGCGGGTGTGGTTGCCTGGAGCAGAACCGGGGCAACTGGTGATTTTGCAGATTCTCAAACAAGTCCATTACTGGCCGTCCCCAGGTCTGAAAAAGTCAATGGATTACTTCCTTGTCCAGCTGCCACTCGTGGGGCTGCAGAATCCTGCTTAGTCTGTCGGCTAAGTAGTTGTCCTGGCTTGGCAGGTAAACTTCCCTCAGATGCATGCCATGTTGGACTGCAAAGGAGCACAGATCCAGGGTTTCCTGACACAGTAGGCGGGACCCCGTGCCACCCTGTTTGTTCACAGAGAAAATGGCTACTTGGTTGTCTGTCTGTGCCAAGACAGGCTGATAAGCCAAGGTCTGACAGAAAACTCGTAGAGCCAGGAGGATGGCACGAAGTTCCAAGAGATTGATTTGCTGTGTGCTCTCTTCCGGAGACCAAACACCCTGAGTACAAAGCCCCTGGCAATGGGCTCCCCAGCCCAGCAAGGATGCATCCGTGGTCAGGATCCTCATGTGTCGAGGAGCCTGGAAGGGCATCCCCGCCTCCAAGTGTAATGGTTGAAGCCACCCAGCCCAAGAACTGTACCAGTCTTCTGGACACTTTGACCTCGTCTCTGAGGGCACTTGTGGCCTGCGTCCACTGGTCTCTGAGGCACCACTGAGCTGTGTGCATGTGGAGGCGGGCATCCAGTGTTACATGGACGGTGGAGGCCATGTGACCGAGGAGGCGCAGAAAGTGCCTTGCTGATGCCTGGGATCTGCGACTCACTTGGCGTGCCAGGGCCAGAAGCCCTTTTGCCCTGTCTGCCGGCAGGTAGGACCTTACTTGAAGGGTTTCTAGTCTGGCCCTATGAAATCTAGTTGTTGAGTGGGCACTAGGCTGGACTTGGGGTAATTGAATACAAACCCCAGATGCTGGAGCACCGCGATGGTGTGAGATATGGCCTGTTGGACCTCCATGGCTGAAGTGGCTCTGATGAGCCAGTTGTCTACGTAGGGGAAGACAAAATCTCCTTGGAGTCCGAGGAAGGCGGCCACCAATGCCAGGCATTTTGTGAATACCCTGGGGGCCGAGGCCAGGCCAAAGGGAAGTACCCTGTACTGGTAGTGATTGCCTCAGACCACAAAGCGTAGATATTGCCTGTGGTCTGGGTGTATCAGGATGTGTGTATACGCATCCTTTAGGAGCATAGCCAGTCTCCCTGGCAGAGGTAAGGCAGCAATATTCCAAGTGAGAGCATCTTGAACTTCTCCCTCACCAGGAATTTGTTTAAGTTGTGCACGTCGAGGATGGGTCTGAGGCCTCCTGTCCTTTTTGGTATCAGAAAGTATCTGAAGCCCTTGCCTTGTAGGTGGTGGGGCACCGGTTCTACCGCCTGATCCTCTAGAAGACCTGCTAACTCCTTCAGAAGAAGGTCTCAGTGAAGGGGAGACCTGAGGGGCTCTCCTGGAAAATAAGGAGGACGAACCTGGGTCAACTGAAGGAGACAGCCCTGATGGACTGTCTGCAGGACCAGGCATCAGTGTTGATGGCTGTCCATCTGTGGGCATACAGGGCAAGCCTTCCTCCTGTGCATTGCCTGTCTCCTGTGGTGAGAGGGGCTATGCTTTGAGAGTCAAAAGCCACTCCCAGGCTGGGCTGGAGCCGGTCCCTGGGCTTTGGGGGCTTTCTGCTTACGCAAGCCATGCCCCTGTCTCTTGGCCTGCTGCCCATGTTGGGGAGCCAGGGAGGCCTGAAATGGGGGGTAGCTTCAGTAAGCAGTACCCTTCATCAGGTAAAAGGGCTTCTTACACGAGCCCTTCTTCTTTGACGGGGCAGAGGACATCTTTGAGAGCTGTGTCCTGGTCATATAATCAAACTCGATCTCAGCAGCCTTGTCGGTCATGGGTTTGCCAAAGAGGTTCTCTCCCTGCCATGGGACATTGACCAACTTGTCCTGAACCCATTGCTCGAGGTCTGATGACTGTAGCCATGCTTAGCGGCGTGCACCGATGATCGCCGCAACTACCCGGGCAGCCGACTCAAAGCCGTCATAGGCTGCTCGAGTCATGACCTTCGAGCATTCACGGACACCGGTGGACAGGCTCTTGAAGCGCTGCAAAGGTCCCTCGAAGAGACAAACTGAGAACCCGGCGAGTTCCTTTGCCATGTCCCTCAGATACATGCCCATGTACAGCTGGTAGGCCTGGATGCGACATGTCAACGTAGAACCCTGGAAGCACTTCTTGCCCGAGTAGTGCGTCTTCTGGCTCTTTAGCCTGCGCATGGCCGATTCCACAACCATGGAGTTGTGCGGCAACTGTGCTTTTTGAAAAACAGGGCTCTTACGGACTCGATACATCGAGTTGATCCATCTGCCGATCACCAGCGCCGACGCCTGTGTCTCCCACATTCGGCGCATCAGTCGTTCCAGGATCGGAGGCACGGGTACAGTAAGGGCCTCCTGAGGGAGAGAGTCATACCGGAGGATCTCAAGCTCTTCGGCTTGAGGATCCTCCTCGGACTCCGCAGGGAATGCCAAAGACTTTGACATGTCCCTTACGAAGTCCAAGAACCTAGTGCCCTACGGGCGGGGGGGGGGGGGGGACCTTCTCCAAGGCTCGGATGCCGGGGAATCTGACGGGATGTCCCTGTGCCGGCAGGTGTCCGGAGACTCTTCTTCCTCCGCCTCCTATCCCGATGCCTCCGAGGAGGAATCAAGAGGCTCCGGCATCGAGGGCCCTGGCCTCGACCGTCCTGACGCCAGTGGAACTGGCGGCGATGACCTTGGTCCCGTTCAGGAGGTTGAGTGAGACCTCGGCTGAGGATCGACTCGGCCTCTGGGGTCAACTTGGATGTCGGTGTCCTGGTGGTCGGGGCAGAAGGACTGGTGAGACCGGCAATCAGTGCCCGCTGCTGCTCCATGAAGGCAGACATACTGTGCTCCAGGGCCACCATTCTGAGACCGAACTCAGAAGGATCCGCAGCCTCTGGGTCGGGTCCCGACGCCAGTTCCACCGTGGGAGGGGGGAGGGGAGTCCTCAATGAGGAGCGTTACCTGCCTTGGCTGCTCTGTATCCCGTCGAGGGAGCATTGCTAGATGCTCCATCTCCGAGGATCCGGGCCGGCGCTCGGGGCTCCGCAACCAGTCTCGGGGCTCGGCGACCGGTCTCGGGCGAGACCTGGTTGTTCAGAGCCATCCAACGATGCTGCATTCGAGGATTTTTTCTTCCTTCGATGTTCCCGTGAGGGAAACTCCCTCTCCGAGGAACCTCTACGGCGCTCGGGCTCAGAGTGTTATCCCCAAGACGTAGAGGCCTCAGAAGAGGTCTGGGGATGCAAAGGTACGGACTCAGCAAAAATCCTATCATGCTGCTGCAGGCGGCTTCTCAGGGCCTTCGAGGACATCTTCCTACACGGGCCACAGACCTTCGGGGTCATGGTCAGGCCCAAGGCACCGGAGACAGCAGTCATGTGTATCGGTGAGGGACATTAGGTTTTTTTATTTTTTTTAAATCTTTTTATTGGTTTTTCAAATACCAAACAGAACAGATCCAACAAACACACTTCAACAAACGGAAATATCAGAAACTCCGAACCCACTTATCTCCAATACAATTCCCTCCCCAACCCAACTCCTACTTCCCACCTCCCTCCCACCCCCCTCCACCTAATCCCCACAACCCCCTTACCCCTTCCCCTAACTCCCCCCCTCCCCTCAGGATAAATCCCCTGCCACAACCTCCCCCACCGAGCTTCAAATTGCCCCCCCTCTCATTCCTCGTTGCTGTTAATCTCTCCAACAAAATTATATGGTGAATACGCCCTTCAAACTCTCCCATCCCCGGTGCCTCTTTACGCTTCCAGGCGGCTGCCACTGCACATCGTGGCGCACATAGACAGGCCACTACCCCTTGTCCCCCTCCCTTTGCTTCGCCCCCCCCCCCAAGACAGCAGAAATAAGCCCGGAGACATCTCAATTTCCTCCCCAAGTCTATCCCTGATCCAATCCCGTATCTTACTCCAGAATGCCTGAATTTTTACACACCCCCACCAAATATGCCAAAAAGACCCCTTCCCCCGCATTCCCTCCAACATGCAGATGAGACTCCTGGGTACATCCTATGCAGTCTCTCCGGGTTATAATACCACCGCAGCAGAATTTTATAACTATTTTCCCGAATACTGATCGATATAGGGGTCTTTTTAAGCTGATCCCAAATCCCCATTCAATCGGTGGCCTCTAACTGCACCCCTAGGTCTTTCTCCCACTCCAGCATATATTTAAACTTTGCCCCCCCCCCTTGCTCACCCCTTTATACAAAGCCGAGATCATTCCCCTAGAACTCTCTGTCCCCACCCAAACAGCTTCAACCCCCGTTAAGTCCGCCTCTAACTCCCCCTTACCCCGCCGCCCCCTAAGGTAGGACTGAATCTGAACATAAGCATACCGATCTGTCTCTTGAAGTCCATAGCTCTCCTACACCTCCTCAAACCTCATCAGCTTATCCCCATCCAACATCTGGAAGAAACATTCCAACCCGTTACGCGTCCAGCCATCAAAGGCCCCTCCTTCCCACCCCGGGGAGAAACGCCTTATCCCACCTCCACGGCGTTGCAAGAGAGAACCCCTTCCCCCCTCCTATAAGGCCCTGGGCTCGGACCTCATCCCACACTGCTACCACATGCCTCATAGCTGGAGACCCTACCCCTAATTCCCTCCTATCTTTCCCTTTCACCCACAACCATGCAGCCAACCTCCCCCCCTTCACATACACTTTCTCTGCCCTGACTCCCATTTTAACCGGTCCCTTCCCCCTCCAATCCATGACATGCCGAAGCTGCGCTGCTCTATAATAATCCCGAAAAGTGGGCACCCCCAAACCCCCCTCCCTTTTACAGGCATACATGACCTCCCTCGCTATTCTCGGGGGCTTTCTTTTCCAGATATATTGAAAAACTTTCCGCTGTAGGACCCGAAGTACTCTATCCGGCACCTTCACAGGTAGCACCTGAAAAGGATATAATAACCGGGGTAGAATATTCATTTTCACCCCTGCAATCCTACCAAGCCAGGAGACCTCCGCATTCATCCAACAATCCAGGTCCCTATATAACTTCCCTAACACCCTGGGGTAATTCACCTGATATATATCTTCATACTTCCCCGGAATCTGTACCCCTAAGTACCCCAACGATTTTGAAACCCATTTAAATGGGAACTCCTTCTTCAACCGCTGTTCCACCCCTCTTGGAACCGAGATATTTAATACCTCCGTCTTCTCCACATTCATCTTAAAGCCCGACACCCCCCCTACTCCTCCACCTCCTCTATAATGCTTGTCAATCCTCCCGCTGGATTACGAATATACAGTAGGATATCATCCGCATATAAGGAAATCTTATGCTCCACTCCTCCCACTGAAACACCCCAGATCTTCCCATTGTCCCTAATCCGTTGCGCCAACGGTTCGACCAGTAAGGCGAACAGCAACGGCGAAAGAGGACACCCCTGCCTTGTCCCTCTTTCCAGTTCAAAGTCCGCCGTATAACTGCCATTCACCTTCACCCGGGCCTGGGGCCCCTTATACAAACCCTCCACCCACTTTACAAAGTTTGGCCCACACCCTATCTTCCCTAACACTTGCCATACAAAATCCCAGTGCACCCGGTCAAATGCCTTCTCGGCATCTATTGACATCAGAATACAGTCTGCCCCCCCCCCCTCCCGCTAACCCAATCACCTCTATTGCCCTCCTGATGTTATCCCCCGTCTGCCTCCCCATTATGAACCCCGTTTGATCTTCCCGAACCAACCCTGGCATCCACGGCGCCAGCCTATCTGCCAGTGCCTTAGCTTAAATTTTTACATCCACATTCAGCAGGGATATCGGCCAATAGGATCCACATTCCATAGGATCCTTCCCTGGCTTCGGCAAAATCGAGATTCCCGCCGTCAACATTTCAGGAAGCAGCTCTCCCCCACCTCCTTTAACATCCCATTAAATACTCTCAACACTATATCTCCAAGTTCCCCCCAGAACTGCTTATAGAAGGACCATGGCAGCCCATCTAATCCCAGCGATTTCCCCCCCTGTAACCCCCTCACCACCTTGCCCACTTCTTCCTCCGTCAACTCCCCCTCCAACCCATCCCGCGCTTCCTCTCCCAAGGTAGGCAGCTCCAGGCCCGCCAGATACTTACCGATTTGCTTGTCCCCCACCCCCTCCTGTCTCCGATACAACTCCTGATATAATTGCTCAAATCTCTCCCTAACTGCCTTTTCATCCCTCATCACCTCCCCATCCCGTCGCCTGATTTGATATATCATAGAGGCCCCCTTCCGCTTCCTAAGCTTGCGAGCCAACAATCACCCGGCTTTATCACCAAATTCGTAATATAGCTGTTGCACCCGCTTCATATCAAACGCAATCCGATCCACCTGTAAGGCCTGCAGTTCCCCTCTAATACGCTCCATATTTTTCCGGGCCCTCCCCGTTCCTACTTCTCGCAACACCCTTTCGGCCTCCCTCACTTCAGCCCTTAACCCCTCCTCCTTCCGACCTCTTTCCTTCTTCAACCTCGCCCCCCATTTAATAAACCTCCCTCGGATATAGGCCTTCACCCCCCCCCCCCATACCATGACTTCTCTCACTTGCCCATTATCATTCATATCAAATATTCCCGTATCGCCCCCCTGATATCCGCCAGCACTTCCTTATTTTTCATTAGGCTCTCATTCAAACGCCAGAACCTAGTTCCCATTTGCCGCTTACTTCGCACCCCCACTACTACAGCACTATGATCTGACCACACAATCGGTACAATCTCCGCCTCTATTACCTCCACCATCCACTCCTCACTCATCATAATCATATCTATCCTACTCCAGCAATTATGTGGTGCTGAGAAGAAAGTATATTCTCTGTCCGCCGGGTATCTCTTTCGCCAGACATCCACTAAATTATGCTGCTCCATTAATTTTTTTAGCCCTTTCCTATTGGACCCCCTCCCGTCCCACCCTCTAGGGCTCCTATCCCAACCATCTTGCAAAGTGCTATTAAAATCTCCCCCCATCACCAGCTTCCCATGTGCTTCCCGATCCAACAACCGCCTGGTAGACTCCCAGAAAGTCCCCTGGGCCCCATTAGGAGCATATATTGAAACAATAGTTATCTCCTCCATCCCCCAACTCCCTTTAATCCCCACCACTCTCCCCTCCTCATCTTTAAACCACTCCCTCATCTGTATACCTACCCCCCCCGCCTTTCACCAAAATTGCTACCCCCGTTTACGCTCTTCCCCCCCTAGCACACAAAAAATATTGCTCAGGGAACCCTGAATGTTTTAATCTTGCCACCTCCCCTCCCCGTAGATGTGTTTCTTGCACCAAAACCACCTCCCACCTGTTATCCTTGATTTCTCTAAATAGTTGTCGTCTCTTCTGTGGAGAGTTCAACCCCTTCACATTTAGAGATCCAATCCTCAACATTACCCTAAGTCACCCCCTGCCCCGCCCCTCCATTCTCTCTGAGATGTGGCACCACCTCCCTGACCACCCTCCCCCCCCTCTCCCCCCCTCGCCCCTGGCTTCCCCCCCTCTCCTCCAAGCTTCCGTGTGAGTCATGTCCTATCCCGACGCCATCCCTTGGTCAAATCCCTAATCCTCTTCATAGCACCCCACCGAAACCACAATCCCTTCCCTTACCAAAACCCACCCCGACCCCCCAATATGCAACCCTATCATGCAACAGGCAATTCCCAGCACCCTACCGTCCCATTCTCCCCTACCGACCACCTCCCCCTACCACCATACTCCATTTTGCATCCCCAAACACATATGTCAACCAGAACCCTCCCTCAATGTTCAAGTATTCGCTGCGAGGTCTCCTCCAGACGCCTCCTGGGATCATCGTTTGAGCCGCTTCCCTTTCTCACTCTCCGCCACTGTGACGTTCTCTGCTCCTTGCCACGGTCCTCACGGGGGGCCCCACTATCCACAGTCTTGGGGAGATGTTCACACCCCAACTCAGTCAACACACGCCAGGCCTCCTCTGCACTTTTGACTTTCCTAGAGATTCCATTGACAGTCATCAGGAGGCCAAAGGGGAACAACCAACGATATCTCAGTCCTTTCCCCCGTAAGAACGCCGTAACTTCCTTCATACCGCGTCTCCTCTCAAGTGTTCCTTTAGAAAGATCATTATAAATCTCCACCTCACAAGATTCCCATGCAATTCAGCCATACTTCCTTGCCAAGCTCAGGACCCGCTCTTTAATAGGGAAACTGCTCAGACAGGCAATCACATCCCTTGCTTGCTTCTCCCGCATAGGGCCAAGGCTGCGGTGCGCTCTCTCCACTCCGACCGCCTCCACGTGCTCCTCCCCATTTTCCTCCATTCGTAGGATATGCCGGCACAGCCGTTGCACCGTTGTAACACAGTCCTTAAAACTGTCCGATTCAGGAATCCCTTTAAATCTTAGGTTATTCCGTCGTGCCCTGTCTTCCATCTCCTCCATCTTTTCTTGCATTTCTCCCTGCCGGTCTCGCAGTCGGCGCTGCTCCACTTCGACCTCCCGCAGCGCTCCCTCCACTGTCTCCACTTGTTCCGCCACCTCCTCCACACACTGCCCCACGCTATTCAGTTCCTGATGAAGCGAGTGCAATTCCTCTTTTAAGTCCTTTCTCAGCTCCTTAATATCGCCCCGGAGGTCTCTCTTAAACTCTAAGAGCCATCCTTTCAACTCCATGCCAGTTGAGAGCTGCTCGGGCACACTGTTATCCTCTCCAGAGCTCCCACCGCCACTACTCTCGTCACCCGCCTCAAGACTCCGCAGGCCTTTCTCCTCTCGCCGCGCGTACGCGGACTTGAAACCCTTGAGTTTCTTTCGGACCGCCATAGCGCGCCCTGGGGTCTCTTTCTCCACCGATTTCACACACGGGATTTCGCTCATTACCTACTTTAGTCGGGAATCAGACAGAGCTCGGCTACCTCGCAGCCATCTGCTCCGTGACATCACCGGAAGTCTCCAGGACATTAGTTTTTTACACCAATCACATTTTTTAAACCTGCTGGCAGCCATCGGAGAAAAAGGGCCCCTACAAGGTTGAAGACCCGAGCTGACAATGAAAAAGAAAAAGGGCGCTAATGCTAGTCACTAAGGACAAAAAACAAAAAATCAAGCCGGACTAGATACTGGTGTACCTAGCCGAAGGCGGGAAGGGGAACCAGTGTCGATCCGGAAGGAAAGAAACAAGTCTTAACTATTTTAAACACTTTTTCACAGCGACTATGGACAATGTCCAGAGGGCTCCGCAGGGCTGTGCAGGAGCCGGAGCTGGTGGCTTGGGGGTTTCTGCCTACGGGGCCCATGTCCCTGCCCCTTGGCCTGCTGACCCTGTTGGGGAGCTGTGGAGGCCTGAAAGTGAGGGTATGATTTGTAGGCAGATGACTTCCTTGGGTAAAAAATCTTTTTTTCCGAGCCCTTCTTCTTTTGAGAAGGGGCAGAGGTTTTCCTGGACAGCCTTGTCCGGGTGAGAGTCTCGGACTCGAGTTCTGCAGCCTTCTCAGCCATAGGCTTGCCAAAGAGGTTTTCACCTCAGCAGGAGACATCGACCAACTTGTCCTGCACCCATGGCTCGAGGTCCGATGACTGTAGCCAGGCCTGACGGCGTTCACCGATGCCAGCCCCGGCTACTCGGGCCGAAGCCTCGAAGCCATCATAGGCTGCTCGAGAAAAAAACTTCGAGCACTCTCGGATCCCTGATGACAGGGCCTTGAACCTCTGCAAAGGTTCCTCGGAGAGACCAGCAGAGAACCCGGCAATCTCCTTTGCCAGATCTTGAAGGTACATGCCCGTGTACAGCTGGTAGGTCTGGAGACACAAACAGGAGCACCTGCTTGCAAAAACTTCTCAAAAGAACACAAAAGGCGAGCAGAATTGAAGGTCACATGCGCTTTATTGAAATTGAGAACCCCAACGCGTTTCGGCGGATGCCTTCATCCGGGGGCTGGAGGACTGCAAACAAATAATATAATTACAACAGACTATATAAAAAAACATAGTGAAATATTAAAAACAAAGTATTAAAAACAAAAAATGATCATAGGAACATGAAAACATGTAAATGACCATGCATAATATGAAATAGGACAGACACAATCAGATATTCTGTAAAGAAAAGTCATGGTGTACTTACAAATTGTATATGTCAATACACTAGATGAAGCACATAGAGGAGAATAAATTTATGGCACAGAACCAATCGTTGATAATGCTAAAAGACGAATGATAAAGCACAGTTACTTACCTGTAACAGGTGATCTCTGGGAACAGCAGGAATTAGTCCTCACATATGGGTACGTCGGAACCGACGGAGCCTGCGCGGGAAAGCTCCCCAGCTTCCCAGAAGGAAGCTTTTGGGACCTCCCACTGCACATGCGCGCTGCCTTCCCGCCTTCCTGACCAGCTCTCCTCAGTTCGAGTTTATAGCTGAGACAATAGAGAGAGGAAAGGAAGATAGATAGAAGATACAACTCCTAGGGGAGGTGGGTGGGTTGTGAGGACTAATTCCTGCTGTTCCCAGAGATCACCTGTTACAGGTAAGTAACTGTGCTATCTCCAGGAACAAGCAGGAATAAGTCCTCACATATGGGGACTCCCTAGCTAAGATGCCTGGGGGATCCCCTTCCAAGGGTTCGCCATCTTCGTATGGATCTCAGGCATCCATCCTGGGAAGGTGGGCAGGAGTTGTTCAAGTATGGAACAGGTGTTTGAGGACAGCCTGACCAAACAAGGCATCCCGGCGGGAGTCCTTGTCCAAACAGTAATGGGCTGTGAAGGTATGAACCGAAGCCCATGTGGCGGCTCGACAGATCTGATCAATGGATACAGAGTGAAGATGAGCCATAGAAGTGGCCATGGCTCTCACATTGTGAGCTGTGACATGGCCTTCCAGAGAAATATTTTTACTCTGGTAAGCAAAGGAAATACACTGAGCAATCCAATTGGAAAGTGTACGTTTGGAGACTGGAAGTCCCAAATGAGAAGGATCAAAAGTCACGAAAAGCTGGGAAGACTTTCGATGTGGCTGAGTCCTGTTGAGGTAAAAGGCAAGAGCTCTTTTACAATCTAAAGTATGAAGGTTCCTCTCTGCACTGGATGCATGAGGAGCTGGAAAAAAGACAGGTAGATATACCTCTTGATTAAGATGAAAAGGCGAGACCACTTTGGGCATAAAGTGGGGATTCGTCCTAAGGACCACCTTATCATGATGAAACCTGGTATAAGGTGGATGAGCCACTAAGGCCTGTAGTTCACTGATGCGGCGAGCCGAAGTGACTGCAATAAGGAAAAGGACCTTCCAGGAAAGAAATTTCAAGGAGGTAGAAACCAACGGTTCCAAAAGGTGGCTTCATAAGCTGACCCAGAACTAGGTTCAAGTCCCATGCTACCGGAGGAGGTCGGATGGGAGGCTTAGTTAGAGTCAGGCCTCTCATGAACCTTGCAACAAGCAGATGAGAGGAGACAGGTTGTCCATTTATAGGTTTTAAGGATGCTGCAATAGCACTCAAATGGACTCTTACTGAATTTGTCTTAAGGCCTGCATTAGAAAGATGCAGGAGATAGTCTAGTAGAGAATTCAAAGGAAGTGCTAGAGGGTCAAGACCCTGTTGAGCACACCAAATGGAAAAGCGTTTCCATTTGAAAGCATAGGAACGCCTCGTGGAGGGTTTCCTAGAGGCATGAAGGATATCTTTCACTGGTTGAGAAAGATTGAAGTCATGAAGGCTTAGGCCTTCAGTAACCAAGCTCTGAGGTGTAGGGACTTGGGGTTTGGGTGCCACAAAGTCCCTTCCTCCTGAGAGAGAAGGTCTGGCGCAGCTCCCAGGTCCAGGGAGGGTCCCTGGGAGAGATGCAGAAGTAGAGGGAACCACACTTGGTGTGGCCAGCATGGAGCTATGAGGATCATCGATCCGTGATCCCTCTGGAGTTTGAACAGAGTCTTGGGAATCAAAGGAATGGGTGGAAAGGCATATAGGAATTCCTGACCCCAATGCAGGAGAAAGGCGTCGTTGGCCTGAGCTCCCTGACACGGAGTCCTGGAACAGAACCGGGGAAGTTTGGCATTCCACGGACTTGCAAAGAGGTCTATGTCCGGGGTTCCCCATTCCTGAAAGATTCTGCCTATCTGGTCCATATGTAGGGACCATTCGTGTGGAAGCAGAACTCGACTGAGTCTGTCTGCCCGAGAGTTTTGAACCCCTGGAAGATATATTGCAAGAAGATGAATTTGATGCTCTCTGGCGAAGGCCCATAATCTGAGAGCTTCGTTGCAAAGCGACAGAGAGCCTGTCCCTCCTTGTTTGTTTACGTAGAACATGGCCACCTGATTGTCTCTCTGAACTAGGACGGTCAGGTTGACAAGGAGGGTATGGAAGACTTTGAGGGCAAAGAAGATTACTCGCAGTTCCAGGAGGTTGATGTGAAGGGTGGTCTCCTGTGGAGACCAAGTACCCTGAGTGGAGAGGGATTGTAGATGGGCTCCCCACCCTGTTTGGGAGGCATCTGTTGTGAGGGTTGCTTGGGGCAACAAAGGTTGGAAGGGGGCCCCCAACAACAGATTCTTGGTGGACTTCCACCATTGGAGGGACCAAAACGGACGCTTTGAGGTGAGTATTTGGTCGGAAAGCGCTCCTGATGCTTGAGTCCACTGGGTGGCCAAGGTCCATTGAGCTGCTCTCATATGAAGACGAGCGTAGGGCACCACGTGTACCGTGGAGACCATGTGGCCCAGAAGTCGCAGCATTTCTCTGGCTGTCAAGTGACTGCTGGACTGAGCTTGGGAGGCCAAGCACACCAGACGTTGGCCCCGGACTTGAGGTAGGTAGGCCCTTGCAGTGGTGGTGTCCAACTGGGCCCCTATGAATTCCAGAGACTGAGTAGGGATAAGTTGAGACTTGGGAAGGTTTATCACCAGTCCCAGATACTGCAGAATGTGTCTTGTGCGGTCCAGGGAAATCTGGGCCTCTGACTGAGATGGAGCTCGGATGAGCCAGTTGTCCAGATATGGGAATACAAAAATTCCCAGACCTCTTAGAAATGCGGCAACGACTGCCATGCATTTGGTGAACACTCTTGGAGCAGAGGCTAGACCGAAGGGAAGTACTCTGTACTGGAAATGTTTTCCCTGAAACAGAAATCTTAGATATTTTCTGTGGGATGGGTGGATGAGTATATGTGTGTACGCATCCTTGAGATCTAGAGAACAAAGCCAATCCTGACTCTGAAGGTATGGAAGGAGAATGCCTAGAGAAAGCATTTTGAATTTCTCCTTGTACAGAAATTTGTTCAATTCTCTCAGATCTAGGATAGGTCTGAATCCCCCTGTCTTCTTTGTTATGAGAAAATAAGGGGAGTAGAATCCTGACCCTTGTTGAAGAAGAGGAACTTCTTCTATTGCCCCTTGTGCAAGGAGAGAAGAGACTTCCTGATCCAACAGGCCCAGGAGAGATGGGGGAGAATTGAAGTGCCTCACCATGGTATATGGAGGAAGGTTGGAAAAATGAAGTTTGTAGCCCTCTCTGATGATAGAGAGGGTCCAGTGCTCTGATGTAATTTGCCCCCATCTGGGAGCAAAGTGAGCTAACCTTCCGGGAATGGTGAGGGGCTCTGGTTGTTCTAGAGCCAGAAAGGTTAAGTTCTCTAGGGGCAAGTCAAAACCCCGAGGGGGTTGAGTCTGCTGAGGAGTGGCACACGCTGCAGGCTTTGACCTTGCCTGTTTAGGTTGCTGACGTTTAGCAGCAAAGCGAGGCTGAGAAGATTGTTGGCCAGTATTTGTGGAAAATCTGGCCTTCTTGTAGTAAGGCCTCTTGAAAGACTTTTTCTTGGCAGGAGTAGAGGTAGACTTAGAAAGTCTATCTAATGTAGCATTTTCTGCGTCCATTTGAGTGGCTTTAATTTGCCAGTCCTTACCAAATAAGTTCTCACCTGTACAGGGCAGATTCCGTAAGCCATCCAGGACCCAGGGTTCTAGGTCAGAGGCCTGGAGCCAAGCAAGTCGTCGGGCTGCAATAGCAATGCCCGAAGCTCTACCGGCACCCTCAAAGGAATCAAAAGCTGCTCTGTTGGAGAACTTAGAAACATCTAGAAGCTGTTTCACCAGAGAAATGAACTCCTCCTTTCTATCCTCAGGGATAAAGGAGGCACAATGCCGTACCTTTAGGGCAAGTTCCCTGAGAAACATGCCCATATACAGACTGTAAGAATTAATCCTGGCTATAAGCATACTAGCCTGGAAAGTTTTCCTGCCAAAAGATTCTAGGGTCTTACATTCTCGCCCTGGAGGGGTAGAAGAGTGCCTTTTGGTGCTCTTAATCTTTTCAGCGCAGACTTCACCACAATGGAATGGTGAGGCAGCTGAGTCTTTTGAAACCCAGGAGGAGGGAGGACCCGGTACATGGTGTCCAACCTACGAGAGTAAGGAGACAACATTAGAGGAGCCTCCCATAAGTCCATCAAGTGTTCTTGAAGGATTTCATGGATAGGCAGGGTGACTGCCTCTTTAGGAACCTTAGGGTATCCTAAAATATCCAATTTCTTTGACCTAGGTTCTTTTTCAGAGGATGTGGTAATAGAAAGTCCTTTAGCTAGCTCTATAATGAAGTCTTGAAAGGACAAATCCTCTGGTGGAGACATTCTCCTCTTTGGGGAAGAAGGGTCTTCATGAAGAACTAGAGACAGCTCATCAGAGTCCTCAGAGGAGTCAAAATCCTCAGAAGAATCAGAGTATTCTCTATTTGCTTCCAACGCACGATACGCATACCGATCGGTATCGACATCGGGCGTACCGGGTATGGGATCGGTATCGGGTGAAAACCCGGATCCGGCATGCGGAACCGATCTGCGTTTGGAAGTCGATGGTCTCGGTTCCGGTATGGGAGACGATACCGGAACCGGTACCGCTGTAATAAAAGCCAGCATGGCCTGCTGCATGGTCTGAACAGTATTGCTCATAGACGCCACTGCTGACTGGATGTCGGTACCGGTATGAGCCGGTACCCCAGAGCAGTCTAACAGGTGATCAGTCGAGGCCGTGCCATCGATGTCAACCTGTAACCCCATAGATGGTGCTTTGGAAGCCAGAGCTTCCCGCCGGGGTTGTTTGGCTGGGGCAGGATCCTCAGATTCAAAAGTGAGAGCCTCTCGATGCTTTGAAGGAGATTTGCTCTTTGAGGACCTGCCCGAAGGAGGTTTGGTTACCTGAGATCCATTCGGAGAGGAAGACCTGGATGACTGTGATGCTGGATAATCTGAAGCAAACAGCACATGGAATTTGTTGGCCCGGTTCTGCAAACCACGTTTAGACATCTGGGAGCAGGATGGGCAGTCCGGAATGGAGTGGTCAGGTCCCAAACATTTAAGACACCATTCATGGGTGTCTGTGACAGAAATAACAGCACTACACTTGGTACACTTCTTAAAACCAGGGGCTGGTTTCTCCATGAGGAGAATTTGTGTAGGCCTGAGGCGTAACCGAAGTCACCAAGTTGTGCAAAGATAAAGATTTTTTTTTTTTTTTAAAGAAAAGAAAAGAGAGACCGGCGGTACCGGTTTCGGTATGGGGAAGGCAGGTACGCGGTCTAAAGAAACAAACTAAAACAATAATTTCTTCAGCGGTGACAGGAACACGACCTGCTGGCTCCGCGGAAAAAGAGAAACTGAGGAGAGCTGGTCAGGAAGGCGGGAAGGCAGCGCGCATGTGCAGTGGGAGGCCCCAAAAGCTTCCTTCTGGGAAGCTGGGGAGCTTTCCCGCGCAGGCTCCATCGGTTCCGACGTACCCATATGTGAGGACTTATTCCTGCTTGTTCCTGGAGATCAATAATAACTTGGAAAATGAAATTTTATATAAAAAAAATATTTATATTTATGTTTAAGGATTAATGTTTTCAATTTCATTTTCCAAGTTATTAATGTTATAATTCGTCTTTTAGCATTATCAACGATTGGTTCTGTGCCATTATGTTTTTTTTATATAGTTTGTTGTAATTATATTGTAGCAGCAGAGCGCAGACAAACCAATGATACCAGGAGTCTGTTCAGAAGGTCCAAATCATTTATTTGTGCACAAGTCTCAAGCAGAATCAAATACAAAATGGCTGAGCGATGTTCTCTGGCAATACAACAACTTTTATAGATTTTTGCTCCATTCTAGGTATAGAAAAACATTTCACTGGTCCCGGTAACCTCCCGTACCCCTTCTATTGGTCCCGGTACTGATATGATTATCCAATTATGTTCTTTGAGTGGGCTCAGCACCTGCTCACCCCCCTTCTAGTCCCAATTACAATGGCCAGTTCACCAACTTGTTACTTTCCTACTTCCAAGGCCATTGGGCTAGTTAGTACGTGCGGGGAAGCAGGGCTCTGTAACCTTTCTGTCAGCAGTTTTAATTAAATCCCTTACAGCTGTATTTTCTTATAAGGGGCATTCAAACATATTTTTCTGTATTTTTCCCACTTTCAGTTCTGCTTGTCTAAGTTGATTCAATACTTTTATTGAGTTCTAGTTCTACAATAGCAGCATGTTGGGGGATGTGCAATTCCTATGGGCCTCTTCACAGGCTTCATTTATAGGTCAAACTAGTTAGGCCTGTCTGTTTATGTCAGACACTGTGGATCACAGGCCTTCACCTGCCACAATATTATTTGTTTGCAATCCTCCAGCCCCCTGATGACGGCATCCGCCGAAACGCGTTGGGGTTCTCAATTTCAGTAAAGCACAGCTGGTAGGTCTGGACACGGCAAGCAAGCATAGAGCCCTGGAAGCACTTTCTACCGAGGGCATCCAGGTTCCGGGCCTCCCGGCCGGGAGGCACCAAGGAGTGCATCTTCTGACTCTTCAGATGATGCATGGCCGATTCAACAACCATATAGTGGTGTGGTAGCTGTGCCTTTTGGAACCCGGGGCTCTTGCGGACTCGATAGATGGAATCGACCCGCTTGCTCAGAACCGGCGACGAGGCCAGCGCCTCCCACATGCAGAAGAGCAACCGCTCCAGCATCGGAGGAACCAGTACAGTAAAGGCCTCCTTGGGAGGAGAATCATACTGTAGGGCCTCGAGCTCCTCGGCTTGAGGCTCCTACTCGGGGTCCGTGGGGAAGGCTAAAGCCTTGGCTATGTCCCGCACGAAGTCCGAGAACCGGGTGTCCTCCGGGAGGGACCGTCTCCGAGGTTCGGACTCCGGTGAGTCCGAGGGGACACACCGGGTCCGAAAGGTGTCCGGGGCTCTTCATCCTCCGTTTCCCAGCCCGACCCCTCCGAGGAGGAATTGAGCGGCTCCGGTTGGGCAGGCACCGATGCCATCTGTCAGCATACATTTCATGCATCTTTGGACTCTGGTGACTTCAGTCTCCAAAAGTAATAGGACAGTTTACAAGATGAGATTAACTCTGACCCCCTGGTGATTTCATTCTCCAAGGCCTGTCTGAAGCCCCTCCTTGCTAAATCAAGAATAGCAGACCTTAAAGGGAGTGGCTAGCAGACCTCAAGGGGACGTGCTGGAAAGGATTCAGTTCACTATAAAAGACAGAAACACTTCCTGTCTCTCTCTCTCTCCATCCATCTGACCTGAAGGACAGGAGGCTCTGATAATCAATCAATAACTGACCAAATCTTACATCTTTATGGGGACTCGTCTCTCGAATTTCACAGCAGATCTCCAGTTCGGTAAGTAATAATTTTGTATAATACATTAAGTAGATTTCAGACAGAGTGAGACAGAATCGAAAGTCCGTGTGACCATTTACAATTTTGTTTTGTGGGTTAGACAAGGTGAGATTTTTATTGTCAAAAGGCTCTGTAAGAATCTAGAATTTTAAGGACATCACACAGAGTGGCTTGCAATTGTCTTATTATGATGTATAGGCTTGCTATAGTACTTGAGCTGCTAAGAAAAGACAGAGAGATAGTCCAGATTTAGTTTGGAAGTGGTACACAGGTATTACCTCCTGTCCCTTTTAACTTTTATTTCTCTGTCTCCTGTCAGTAACTATCTTAGTGAGAGCAGGCTTAAAGCTGGCTGCAATTGATACAATTCTGTTAATCTCCTAACACCCTTCTTACTATAACTTCACCCTAAACTTCCACCATGTTAAAAAGGTGAGAAGCACTTTTTATTCAGGTATAATTTTAAGGTGTGGTATTTATGCCAGTACTCTTTACTGAACACCCATAAAATTTATACCATTCCAACTATAATTCTAAGTCTCACTTCTTCATAAAAGTGAGCATTCCTCCTTCTAAGGTTACACATTTGAGATAGTCCAACTACACTTTCTGCAGTATCAAATATGGAAGCCTTTGATTTTAAAGAACTTAAACACATTTTAATTTCATACTGTAAGAGGAAAGGGGGTCCCTTTGAAGGGGAATAATATTCAAAGACAAATGTTAAACCATGATCAAGAATTCAAAAAGAAAACAAATAAAAGAAAATGCCTTTTTATCCAAGGCATGTGCAGGGGGCTCATTAGCATGAAAAAAGACAACTCTAAACTGACTTCTCAGTGTACCCAATTGACCAAAGACCTTGAGGAGGCACAAATTTGCATCTCTATACAAAGAACTCAAGTGATACAAGCCACAAATTCTTTTGTAACTGTTAGTGATCAATTAGAAGCACTTAAACTTGAATTGAGTCACGTTAAGGATCAATTGGCCTCTGCAAGACAAAAGCCAACACCCACTCCCTCAGCTCCTTATGCCTATGACACACCCTATCAACAATGCATACAAGCTACTGACAAACAAAAGAATACTAAAGTATGCACAGTTCAACTTAGAAATGGGAAGCTGAATCAGAGGAACAAAATTCTGATAGTTTATCTCAGCCAGAACAGAGCAATAATCAGGATCTCTGTCAGGAGGATAATTCAGATGACTTACTCAAAGCACCAGTTAAATTAATGTTGCAGGAACATTTAAAAGATAGAGATATAGAAAAAATAGTTGAGAAAATTGGCACTATGCCTCTTAATGTAAATCAGTGGGTTAAATGGGCGACTGATATTCTGATTCACTGGGGTCTAGGGAAATACAGAAGAAAACAATCAGACTTTGATAGACTTATGCATTTGGCTCTGGGGCCACACTATTGTAGAGTTGGCTCTCTCACTCACCCATACCAGTTGGTTAAAAGGGGTACTGAGAAACTATTTCACTGTTCCCCAATACAAGTATTTAAAATTATTTCACCTCTACGAAATGATACACTGGAACAGTTTGCATATAGAGCCTGGATTTTAAAAGCAGTTCTTAATGAGCAGGAGTCCTGGCCCAAGGCAGAAGATTATGGGGAGAGCATGCATAAGGAATTTTTATTAGAATTGTTATCCCCTGAGATTACAAAACACCTTCTGTTATTTTCTGAAGACCCTGAAGCAACCCCTTTTGATACTTTAATGCTCAGAATTGGGTCTGTTTGGAAGACCCAGCCCTCGCAGGTCATTACAGTATCAGAAGCACGGAAGTGGCAAGCCAATGAATCCTCTCAGTACACAAGAAACACAGACAGAGGACACACACCTTGGAGACCACATGGCAGAGGTACTTTTAGAAACTCCTCAGGTTACATTCCTTTTCAGGAGCTCAAAGCACAGAGAGATGGGCTAGAAAATGAGAAAACTAAATGGGAACAAGACAAACATATACTGCAGATAGAAATAGATAAATTAAAACAGGATTTACAAGCAGCTCAGGACAAACACAAGGCTAGTGCATAGGGTGTCCTGACCTCTTGAGCTCAGATATCAAAATGTCTCAAGCCTTTATAGCCCAGCCTGCCTCCTTTATCTCAGCAGAGGACTCAATTCCAGAGCCTCTGGATGATGAAATGGATACAGGCCCAGGACACAATTTAAGGCTTCTAACACCCTTGATACTGGACTCTTGTGCACGCCCCAATATTATCAGCAGAATAGGGGGTCAGGATAAATTAGCTTTGATTGACACAGGGGCTGGAATTAGTTTTACTAACAGAGCTTCCCCCATTGCGCATCAGAAAAATATGGAAATTTATGAAATTCAAGGAATTAATGACACAGCTTCCAAATGTGTGGCTATCCCAGCTAAATGGGGTATCCCTGTGCACAGTGAACAAAATAAGGAAATGTTGGAAACCACTGCCTCCACTATAGTGAACACACCAAAAGAAATAATTGGAATTGATGTTCTCAACCAGTTAAATTTGGTGGTGGATATGGCTAATCTTAAATTGTGGCAGTACTCAGGAACTTCAAGTGCTTCTAAAACTTTAGTGCATGAAGTCATTCCCATGCAGTTAGCAACTCAGTGCACTAAGGCAGCTCAACAGTATGATCTGTGTGTAATTCCCTCAGAAGTGACTGATATTCCAGTCTGGGCTCAAGACAAGTTAGATTGTGGGAAAATGCACACAGAAATACTGTTGGAAGGTGAGGATCCTCCACCACAGAAGCAATACCCAGTACCTCATCAGGCTATAGAACCAGTGACTAAAATTGTGAAGATACTGGAGGAGAGGGGTCTGATTAGACCTATTTCTTCCACATGCAATTCACCAGCCTGGCCGAAACAGTGTGCATGGACTGTGCTTCCACAGGGATATAAGGATTCCCCATCAATATTTCATGAATACATGAAGGAAGCCCTGTCACTAGTGTCTTGCAGAGATGAGACCTAGATCAAACCTCCCCTTTGGAACTGCACAGTGGGAGGGACCATACTTAGTTACTGATACCTTAGGCCCAAGCCTATACCAGATCCTAATGCCTGACAACCAGCAGTACTGGAAACACATCACCCAGTTAAAACCATATGGGTAAAACGTGTTTTATCAGTCTTTGTTTTCAGACACCACCTGAAGACAACACGGACAGCTGCTTTCTGAAGACAGCATGGACAGCTGCTTTCTGAACAAAAGTCGCTTGAGGACGGTAACTAGTTACTCCTGCTGTACATGTGTTTAATAGCTATGTAAATAAGTAGTTAGTTATGTAAATAAGTAGTAAAAATTATTAATTTTTTTTTTGTTTTGTTGTTACATAGTATAAGTGGGGAGCATTAGTTTACTCCCTAGTAGAGTGAAACAAGTTTGCTTTTATTATGTCTCGGTTTCCTGTTGTTCTTGTATCTGCTCTCTTCTACTCAAGTCTCATTACAGGAACTATCATCCGAATATGCACGATTGGCTGGGCTAATTCCACAGGTGGAGTGTATCGCTACCAAGAAATACCCCCACCTTTCCCGGAAAGAAAGGATCTGGTCATCCTGAGTTTCTGTTCGGTACAGGACAAGCCGGTGTTCTATTCATTAAACATCACTCAAGTACAGTGGGAGCCACCAGTTTCCACTTCTCTAGAAAGGACACAAGAATTGAGGGCACGCCCAGAACGTTACTTTCTAGGTCCTCCTGCTTTGATTTTGTACAATATTTCCTGTCAGGACAGAGGTACCTGGAAAAAGCGTAGTTACTCACCTGTAACAGGTGTTCTCCAGGAGCAGCAGGAATCAGTCCTCACTTATGGGTGACGTCGGCGCCGACGGAGCCCTCGCGGAGCAATTTTCCCCAGCTTTCAAAGAAAGCCTTTGGGAATTGCAGCGCGCATGCGCGGTCGTCTTCCCGCCCGAGGGTGCCATCTTAGCCAGTCAGATGACATAGCTAAAAAAAAGACAGCATAAAAATTTGCAAAAAGAACATAAGCAGACGATTGCAACTCCAAGGGGAGGAGGGAGGGTAGTGAGGACTGATTCCTGCTGCTCCTGGAGAACACCTGTTACAGGTGAGTAACTACGCTTTCTCCAGGACCAAGCAGGAAGTCAGTCCTCACTTATGGGACTCCCAAGCTCAAGGCTACCGGAGACCCTAAGCACAAAAATGAGCTCCCTCTAGCTCAGCAGCACAGAAGGATAGAATCTTCGCTGAATTATCACCCACCGGTAGCCCACATCCGGGATGGAGGGTAGGAGTTGCTCAGACCTCAAAGAGATTACGGAGGACTGCCTGTCCGAAAGTACTGTCCCTACGGGACTCCCTCTCGAGACAGTAATGGACCGCAAAAGTCTGGCTCGAAGACCAAGTAGCGGCCCGGCAGATGTCTGCCAGCGGAACAGAGCGGAGGTAAGCCACTGACGTGGCCTTTGCCCGAACGCAATGAGCCGTGACTCGACTTTCTAAGGAGAGTCCGGCTGCCCCATAAGCCCAAGAGATACAGTCCGCAACCCAGATGGACAGAGTACGCTTGGAGACCGGGAGCCCCAATTTATTGGGGTCAAAAGACACAAAAAGCTGAGCAGCTTTACGGTGCTCCCGCGTACGGTCAAGGTAGAAGTTCAATGCCCTTCTACAGTCCAGGGTATGGAGGACCGTTTCAGCTCGGCTGGAGTGTGGTCTGGGAAAGAAGGTTGGAAGTACCACCTCCTGATTGATGTGAAAAGGGGAGACCACTTTAGGCAGAAATTTTGGGCGAGTCCGTAGGACTACCCTATTCTTGTAGAACCTAGTGTAAGGGGGATCAGACACGAGGGCCTGCAATTCACTTACGCGTCTAGCGGAAGTGAGGGCTATCAAGAACAGTGTTTTCCAAGACAGAAAACGGAGAGAACAGGTAGCCATAGGTTCAAAAGGCGGACAGGTGATCCGCTGCAAAACCACATTCAGGTCCCAGTCAGGCGCTGGCGGGCGCAGAGGTGGTTTAAGTAGAAGGAGACCTCGGAGAAACCTCGCTACGAGAGGGTCATTGGAGAGAGGTCTGCCGTCCACTGGCACATGATGTGCTGAAAGAGCACTGAGGTGAACTTTGACGGAGTTGGACTTAAGTCCCAGATTAGAGAGGTGCAGCAAGTACTGCAAGATCACCGACACCGGGCAGGAGAAGGGATCCTGAGACTGTTGGGTACACCAGACTGCAAAGCGACGCCATTTAAGGGCGTAGCATTTGCGGGTAGAAGGCCGACGCGAAGCTAAGACGACCTCCTCCACCTCCGCCGGCAGGAGAAGGGGAGCAAGGACTACCCTCTCAGCAGCCAGGCCATGAGGTTGAGAGACCTGAGGTTGGGGTGCAGAAGGGACCCCTGATCCTGAGTGAGGAGATCCGGTTGTACCCCCAGAGGGATTGGATCCTCCACCGCCAGTTGCAGCAGGAGCGGAAACCACGGCTGCCTGGGCCAGCGAGGGGCCACCAGGATCATGAAGGCTTTGTCTCGGAGAACCTTGAAAAGAGTCCGAGAGACCAGCGGGATGGGAGGGAAAGCGTACAGAAGGCTCCCCGACCACGAGATCAGAAAGGCGTCCGCCGCAACCCGAAGGGGGTGTGGCTGACGAGAGCAGAAGCGAGGAAGCTGCCGGTTGTGAGGACTGGCAAAGAGATCCACCGTGGGGAGACCCCACTTGAGGAAGAGCTTCTGAACTACCAAGGGATCCAGACGCCACTCGTGCGGCTGGAGGACCCTGCTGAGTTTGTCTGCAAGGCAATTTTCTTGGCCCGGGAGATAAACTGCCTTGAGGAGAATGCCGTGACTGACGGCCCAAGAGCAGAGCTTCTGTGCCTCCCGGCAGAGGAGGAAGGAGCCCGTGCCCCCCTGCTTGTTCACGTAGAACATGGCAACTTGATTGTCCGTCTGGACAAGGACGGACTGTTGGGAAGTCAGGTGGGAGAAGGCCTTGAGAGCTAGGCGGATCGCCCTGAGCTCCAGGAAGTTGATCTGCTGAGCAGACTCCCACGTGGTCCAGAGGCCCTGAGTACGTGCCTCTTGGCAATGTGCTCCCCAGCCCAGGAGGGATGCATCGGTGGTCAGCACCCGGGTCGGCTGAGGTGACTGGAAAGGCATTCCGAATATCAGGTTCGGCTGCCGGAGCCACCACCGGAGAGACGAGAGCAGCGGCTCGGAGACGCGCACTAGGTCTGCCAGGCCGCCTGTGGCTTGTCGCCACTGCTGGCGGAGACACCATTGAGCAGACCGCATATTCAGGCGGGCATTGGGGGTCACATGGACGGTGGAAGCCATATGGCCGAGCAGTCTCAGGAAGCGCCTGGCGGAGACCAGGGGCTGGCTGCGAAAGCGGTCGGCTAGGTCCATGAGCCGTTGAGCCCTGTCGAGCGGTAGGTACGCTCGTGCCCGAGAAGTGTGCAGCCTTGCGCCGATGAACTCGAGATCCTGTGAGGGGAGCAAAGTGGACTTTGCGAAGTTTATGACAAAGCCCAAGTGCTGCAGCAGAGTCACCGTGCGGCACGTGGCGTTGGTGACCTCCTGAGCGGACGCTGCTCTGATGAGCCAGTCGTCGAGGTACGGAAAGACATAGAGGCCGTGAAGCCGGAGATGGGCCGCCACGACCGCGAGACATTTTGTGAAGACTCGCGGTGCGGAGGATAGGCCAAAGGGCAGTACTCTGTACTGGTAATGATTTCCTGCCACCACAAACCTTAGGTATTGGCGGTGGCTTGGGTGGATGAGGATGTGCGTGTAGGCATCCTTTAGATCCAAGGAGCATAGCCAATCTCCCTGCTGGAGGTAGGGCAGAAGGATTCCAAGGGTAAGCATTTTGAACTTCTCCCGCACAAGGAACTTGTTGAGGTTGCGCAAGTCCAGGATGGGTCTGAGGCCCCCTGTTCTCTTTGGTATCAGAAAGTACCTTGAATAAAAGCCTTGACCTCTCAGGTGGTGGGGCACCGGTTCCACCGCCTGTTCCTGCAGAAGACCTGCTAACTCCTGAAGGAGCAACTCCCTGTGCAGAGGGGGGCGCGAAAGTTCTCCCGGAAAATAGGAGGGAGGGACCTGATGGAAGTGGAGAAGGTAGCCTTCTCGCACGACCTGAAGTACCCAGGCATCTGCGGTGATGCTGGACCACCTGTGGGCGAAGTGAACCAGCCGGCCTCCGGTGCTGGGAGGAACCAGCGGGGGGGGAGAGGCTATGCTGAGCGAGTCAAAAACCCCCACCCTGCTGAGCAGGGGCTGGTGGTGCAGGCTTGGGGGCTTGCTGCCTACGGGACCCGTTACCCCGTCCCTTGGCCTGCTGGCCCTGTTGGGGAGCTGCAGGGGCCTGATAATGGGGGTACTGTTTGTAGGCAGCCGCCTTCCTCGGGTAAAAGGACTTTTTTCCCGAGCCCTTCTTTTTCTGGGAAGGGGCGGAGGTCTTCCTAGAAAGCCTGGTCCTGGTGAGAGTCTCAGTCTCAATTTGTGCAGCCTTTTCCGCCATGGGCTTGCCAAAGAGGTTTTCGCCTCGGCAGGGGACATCGACCAACTTGTCCTGTACCCAGGGCTCAAGGTCCGACGACTGAAGCCAAGCCTGTCGGCGGGCACCGATGCCGGCTGCGGCCACTCTAGCCGAGGCCTCAAAGCCATCATAGGCTGCTCGGGACATGAACTTTGAGCATTCCCGAATGCCCGTGGACAAGGCTAGGAACCTCCGCAAGGGCTCCTCGGAGAGACCAGCGGAGAATCCGGCTAGCTCTTTAGCCAGATCCCGGAGATACATGCCCATGTAGAGCTGGTAAGTCTGGACACGACATGCGAGCATAGAGCCCTGGAAGCACTTCTTGCCAAGGCCATCCAGGTTACGGGCCTCCCTTCCAGGAGGCACCGAGGAGTGCATCTTCTGGCTCTTAAGACGATGCATGGCCGATTCCACTACCATGGAATGGTGTGGCAGCTGTGCCTTCTGAAAGCCAGGGCTCTTGCGGACCCGATAGATAGAATCGACCCGCTTGCTCAGGACCGGCGCGGAGGCCGGACTCTCCCACATGCGGAAGAGTAGTCGTTCCAGCATAGGAGGAACCGGCACAGTAAAGTGCTCCCTCGCGGGAGAGTCATACTGGAGGGCGTCGAGCTCTTCGGCTCGAGGCTCCTCCTCGGGATCCGCAGGGAAGGCCAAAGCCTTGGCCATATCCCTAACGAAGTCCGAGAACCGGGCATCCTCCGGGGGGGACTGCTTCCGAGGCTCGGACCCCGGTGAGTCCGATGGGACACACCGAGTCCGGAAAGAATCAGGTGACTCTTCCTCCTCAGACTCCCAGACCGACTCCGACGAGGACTCGGTGGGGTCGGCCCGGGCAGGGTGCGGCGCCAGCCGTCCCGACGTCGAGGGAGTCGGCGTCGGCGACCTCGGTCCCGAACGGGAGGCCGAGGGTGACCTCGACCGAGGATCGACTCGAGTTCTCATTGACTCGAGGATCGGCTCGGTCTCCGGGGTCGACTTGGACGTCGACGTCCCGGCGGTCGGGGCAGCGGCGCCAGCGCGGCCAGCGAGCAGTGCCCGCTGCTGGTCCATGAAGGCAGACAGTCTGCTCTCCAAGGCCGTCAACCTGAGTCCGAGCTCAGGTGACCCAGCAGCCCCCGACTCGGGCCCCGACGGCATCGGGCCCGACGTCGGCTGTCGCGGAGGCGAGTCCAGAAGGACCACAGGACTTACCCGGGCAGGCATCTCCGACTCCAGGCGAGGTCGCTTCGGGATGTGTTCCTTCTCCAAGGACCCGGGGCGGCTATCGGGGCTATGCGACCTGGCCCTCGCGGAACCAGGAGCGTCCACCGACGCCGCCCTCGCGGGTTTTTCCTTCCGACGATGGTCCCCGGAGGGAGAACCCCGGTCGGAGGAGCTCCGGCGACGGTCCGAGCTGGAGCCTTTCGACGCGGAGGCCTCCGACGAGGTCCGGGTACGGCTGGGGTCAGCGAAGATTCTCTCACGCTGATGCCGCCGACTCCTCAACGCCTTTGAGGACAGTTTGCTGCAGGGCCCACAGATCAGTTCCTCATGATCCGGGCCCAGGCAGCGGAGGCAAAAGTCGTGTGTGTCGGTTAGTGACATATTTCGGTCACACCGACCACACCGCTTAAACCCACTGGCAGCCATCGGGGGAAAAAGGGCCCCTGCGAGGTCAAAGGACCGGGCTGCCAGGGAAAACCGAAAACGAAAGCTGACTAAGTCAGAAAAACCGAAAAAAGTAAGCGGACTCGAGACCGGCGTCGCGAGTCCGGGCGGGAAAGCGATCGGCGTCGAACCGAAAGGAAAAAGAATAAAATAATGAAGAAAATCGACTTTTTCGCGGGGACAAGACGGGAGTAGGGCTCCGCGGAAAAAAGAAGACTGGCTAAGATGGCACCCTCGGGCGGGAAGACGACCGCGCATGCGCGCTGCAATTCCCAAAGGCTTTCTTTGAAAGCTGGGGAAAATTGCTCCGCGAGGGCTCCGTCGGCGCCGACGTCACCCATAAGTGAGGACTGACTTCCTGCTTGGTCCTGGAGAATAACTTATACATGGGTTGTGAGTGATCAACAGCACATCACTGAGACTTCATTCCTTTTGGATGTATCTTGTTTACCTACCACCCCTCATCCCACCCCTCCCACCACTTCTGCTCCTCCTGTACTCTACCTTTCTGATATCCACCCATTTCAGGAAGGACATCCCTTTCAGATTAAATATGATGCACCACACGATGTTTTATATGATGTGGAATACCATTTTCTTACTTGGCATCTATTTCCCAAATTGTTTCTAGTTACTCACAAATATCCAAACTGCTCTCAGTTTGTTGCCAACCACATACAAATGCTCAATACTTGGTTTGATATGCAGTCAGTAACACCCCGAGCCAAGCAATTTAGACACAAGCGTGAATTAATTGATACAATTTTAGGTGGCACAGGGACTGCACTGGGTGCCCTTAATATAATTGATATAGAGGTGCTCCGTAATAAAATGGGATCCACTGCTCAGCATGCTGCTGATGGTTTTACCTCACAACATATTATTAATGAAGCTTCCTCTAAACTGTCCAATGTCGTTGTAGATACCTTTGCTCTTATATCTCCCATTATAGAACAGAAAATTGTTACCTTAGCACATGCAGAATATAGATTGGGAAAGAATATTTCCTGGGCTCTTGCCTGTGATCAAGTACAGATCAAGCTTATTACTATACTAAAGGAAATTCTGATCACTGCTAAGTTAGGACACTGGCCACCATCTCTCATTCATATGGCTAGTACCAAAATACCGGAATTTGCTATAGCTCACCTTGATTGGTGGACAGTTAGTGTTCCCATTTGTTCACCACAAGGCTGCTCTATCTGTACTTTGATCCCATGGTCAGGACAACACACAGTTATTTATCCTATTGTTAATATTGGGGTGCAGTTTGATAATATGCTTATGTATCCTGTGGACCATCTCACATGGGTGCAGCCACTGGACGACACCTGGACTTCATTCAAGCCAATGGACCCCAGTTTGTGTGAGCAGACTACATTTCAGTTCAAGTGTCAACCTCACCAGTTTAAAGAGGCTGACACCTCCTGCTTCAACAATTCCTCCTCTTGTTCCCTGACTGTTAAGCTCTCATATTCCCTGACTACCTCACACAGTTTGTATTACCTTGGAGCTGGACACTTTTGTTTTCATCTGTTCTTTCCCCAGAATGTTTCTTTTTCGATTGCTCCCAGAATGCATGACATTCGCCTTCCCAAGAACACTTTGTTGTACAGTTCAAACTATTTACCAAACAATACCTGGTGCAGTTATACACCACTGGTCTCCCTCACCATTAATGGGACAACTTATTCCACACCGCTGGTTACCAATGACTCTATGGACATTCCAGACTTTATCTCATATGCTGTGCATCCCTTACCACTTGGCATGGGAGAAGAGACACTACATAAACTGCTCAACTTTACAGAACTCCATGCCTATATTGATCACCTTAAAACAACATCCACTGAAGTGAATCACACCATCGCTTATGAGAATGGACACATTCAACAAATTGTTGGACACTTGCTACAAGATGCTCATGTGTCTGTGTGGGAATTGTTATTTGGTTACTCACCTACTGCTGATCATGTCTTTAATGTTTTTATTCACCCTATTATTATTTTAACTGCTGTACAAATATTTCTATGCATTATTGTAATTTTCCTGTGTTGTAAAATGAAACAAATGTACATATCCTTGCAGCACATGTCATACAGAATCACAACATTTTAAGGTAGTTACACTGAACTTCTCCAGCATCCACCCCTACATCCAGGCTAATTTGGCCTGCTAATTTGGCTAATTTGGCATTTCCTATTACACTGAATACCAGAGTCAGCTGCAGTCTAGTATTGCTTCCTATCCTCACTCATAGCATCCTGGTACCTTTTTGCTTTAGCCTCCTCAAAAATTCCTGCAGACCTTATGCACTGTTCACTCTCTCTAAGACGGAGACGGGCACGGAGGTAGCATATTGGGTTCCCCCCCCCCCCAGTAGTGGCTGCTCTACCTAAGACACGAGGTTTGGACTCATAAGGAGACTTGTTTATCTCTAGAAACTAGAGACAGTACTGTGCAGGACAGGGGACTTGCTGGACATAGCAAGGTATTTAATACAGGAGGTATTAGACAAGCTGCCTACTATCATGTAATGGCAGCTGGGACAGGTACCACAGGCTTGCTTCCACCATTTCCAGGCACAAATAATAAATAAAAAAAAAAAAGGTGTGGGAGATGTCAGCATACATTTCATGCATCTTTGGACTCTGGTGACTTCAGTCTCCAAAAGTAATAGGACAGTTTACAAGATGAGATTAACTCTGACCCCCTGGTGATTTCATTCTCCAAGGCCTGTCTGAAGCCCCTCCTTGCTAAATCAAGAATAGCAGACCTTAAAGGGAGTGGCTAGCAGACCTCAAGGGGAAGTGCTGGAAAGGATTCAGTTCACTATAAAAGACAGAAACACTTCCTGTCTCTCTCTCTCTCTCTCCATCCATCTGACCTGAAGGACAGGAGGCTCTGATAATCAATTCCCTTCACCCCTCCCCCACTCTCTCTCTCTCTCTCCCTTGCCATGAGGCTCTGAGCCACATGTTCGGGCCTATCTCTCTATCTTACACTTCACACTTCACACATGCACACCCAGATTCACTGATGCACACTGAAACAGCTCTGTAACAATCACTATATACCTCTGTTCAATACCTATGTATTAAGCCTATTTCTACATAAAAACCTTTCTCCAAGCCACACCTGTTTGCTTGTTTCGTTGCAAACCCTACTGCCTCTGTGAAGTGAAATGAACCCAGGACCTACAGAAGAATAACTGACCAAATCTTACACCATCCGCCCCGACGCTGAGGGTACCGGCGTCAATGACCTCGGTCCCGAACGGGAGGCCAAGGGAGCCCGCGGCCGAGGATCGGCTCGGCCTCCGGGGTCGACTTGGACGTCTATGTCCCGGTGGTCGGGGGCAGATGCACCGGTGAGACCGGCGATCAGTGCCCGCTGCGGCTCCATGAAGGCAGCCAAGCTGCTCTCCAAGGCCGTCAACCTGAGTCCGAGCTCAGGAGACTCAGCAGCCCCCAACTTGGGCCTCGACGGCGGCTCCCCCGGAGGACAGTCCACAAGGACTACAGTACTCACGTGACTCGGGGACTCCGGCTCCACACGAGGTTGTTTAGCAGGCCTCTCCGACTCCGAAGACCCGGGACGGCATCCGGGGCAATGCGACCTGGCCCTTGAGGAGCCAAGTGCGTCCACCGACGCTGCCCTCGCGGGTTTCTTCTTTTTGCGATGCTCCCGCTAGGGAGACCCCCTCTCAGAGGAACCCCGGCGATGCTCAGGACCGGAATCTCGAGTCGTCGAGGCCTCTGACGAAGTCCGGGCCCAGTCGGACACGGAGTCAGAGAAGATTCTTTCCTTCTGGAGCTGCCGACTCCTCAACGACTTTGAGGACATTTTCCCACACAGGCCACAGATCATCGGGTCATGATCAGGCCCGAGGCAGTGGAGGCAGCAGTCATGGGTGTCGGTGAGAGACATAAGTTTCTTACACAGATCACACTTTTTGAACCCACTGGCAGCCATCGGGGGAAAAAGGGCCCCTGCTAGGTCAAAAGACAGGGCTGCCAGTGAAAAACAGAAAAATGGTGCGAACGCTAGTCACGAAGGACAAAAAACGAAAAAAGAAGTCTGAGCAAGATGGCATCCTTGGGCGGGAAGGGGACCGCGCATGCGCGCTGCATTCCCAAAGGCTTTCTGTGAAAGCTGGGGAAATGCTCCGCATGGGGGCTCCGTCGGCGCCGTCGTCACCCATATGTGAGGACTGACTTTTTGCTTGGTCCTGGAGAAAGGGGAAGTGCTATTGATAGGGGATTTCAATATGCCAGATGTTGATTGGCACATTCCTGCTGCAGTATCATCTAGAAGTAAAGAGATCCTGGATTCTCTACAGGAAGAACTATTCAAGCAATTGATAACAGACCCCACACATGAAGGGGCCATACTGGACTTGGTGCTTACCAATGGTGAACATGTTTCTGATGTTATAGTGGGAGATCATTTTGCATCCAGTGATCACCAGATGGTGTGATTCAGTATTAGGACTAGGGCTGTTAGAATTCATTCAAAGGTGAGGGTCTTAGACTTTAGGAAGACTAACTTTGACAAGATGGGCCAATACCTCAGGAAGTCGTTAGCGGAATGGGAACAGCTGGGGGATGTAGAAAAACATTGGGCAAAACTGAAAGGAGATATTTTAAGGGCAACCAACCTTTTTGTTAAAATGGTAAATAAAGGTAAAAGGAAAAGGAGACCGCTTTGGCTTTCGAAAGAGGTAGCTGAAAAAGTGAAGAAAAAGAGGGAGGCCTTCATGAAATACAAGAGATCACAGAGAGAGGAAGACAGGCATCTATATTTGGAAAAACTTAGAGAAGCTAGCAAAATAGTCAGGAAAGCAAAGATTAAAAAAGAGGAGGAAATAGCCAATGCAATAAAATGGGAGGATAAGACATTTTTCAGATATGTTAGTGAGATGAGGAAGGGCAAAAGTGGTATTGTCAGACTCAAGGGTGAAGGGGAGGAATATGTAGAAGCTGATGAGGATAAAGCGGAATTGCTTAACAAATATTTCTCTCCTGTGTTCACAGATGAAGAACCAGGAGGAGGACCTCAGAAAACATCCACAAACAGGAACAGAAGCGAGGGACATCTCGAACAATTTTCAGAAGACTGTGTTCGTGAGAAACTAGCTCAACTTAAAGTAGACAAAGCGATGGGACCGGATGGGATACACCCTAGAATACTGAGGGAACTTGGGGACGTTCTAGCAGCTCCACTGACTGACCTTTTCAATGCCTCGTTGGAGTCGGGAGTGGTGCCAAAGGACTGAAGAGAGGCTCATGTGGTGCCTTTACACAAAAGCGGAAGTAAGGATGTGGTTGAAAACTAAAGTCCGGTTAGTTTAACTTTGGTGGTGAGTAAATTATTGGAAACAATGCTGAAAGAGAAAATAGTGAGTTTCTGGAGTCCAGCGGATTACAGGATCCGAGGCAGCATGGATTCACCAGAGGCAGGTCTTGTCAGACAAATCTGACTGATTTCTTTGACTGGGTGACCAGGGAGTTGGACCGAGGGAGAGTCATAGATGTGGTGTATTTAGATTTCAGTAAAGCCTTTGACACTGTTCCTCACAGACGACTTACAAGCAAACCGAGCACCCTAGTGATGGACCCTAAAGTTACTGCTTGGGTTAGAAACTGGTTGGGTGGGAGGCGACAAAGGGTACAGGTAAATGGTGCTCACTCTGAGGAGAAGGATATTACCACCAGTGGGGTGCCCCAGGGATCTGTCCTTGGTCCGATTCTTTTTAACATCTTTGTTAGTGATATAGTGGAAGGGCTGTCGAGTAAGGTTTGCCTTTTTGAGGATGATACCAAAATCTGCAATAGAGTAGGCAGTAGAGAGGGCATTGAGTCAGAAAGGATTAAAGTTCTGCAGGAAACAAAATTTGCTGTAGAATCTCTATGGATTGAAATTCCATGTAAAAAGAGGAAGGTGATGGCAGTGGGGGTGTACTATCGACCACTGGGCCAGAATGAACAAATGGATGATGAAATGCTCAAAGAAATCAAGGAAGCTAACAAAAGTTACAGCGCAGTAATAATAATGGGTGATTTCAATTACCCTGGTATCGACTGGGTCAGTGTCACAGCAGGACCAGCTAGGGAGATAAAGTTCCTAGATGAAATAAATGACTGCTTCTTGGAGCAGCTGGTTCATGAACCGACCAGAGGGGAAGCCATATTAGACCTAGTCCTTAGTGGAACACCAGATCTAGTGCAAGAGATTAGGGTGTTGGGGCCACTTGGCAATAGTGATCATAGCATGATCGCATTTGATTTAATTAGTGGAGGAGGGATAGTAAGGAAATCCACAGTACTACCTTTTAACTTTCGAAAGGGAGACTATGATAAAATGAGGAAAATAGTTAAGAAAAAACTAAAAGGAGCAATTGCAAAGGTTAAAGACTTACATCAAGCTTGGGTGTTCTTGAAAAATACTGTCTTGGATGCCCAGACCAGCTGTATTCCACGCTTTAAGAAAAGTGGAAGGAAGTCCAAAAAACTGCCAGCATGGTTTAAAGGTGAGGTCAGAGAGGCTGTTGTTGCCAAAAAAAGCATCTTTCAGGAAATGGAAAAAAGAGCCAAACGACGAAACCTGGAAACAGCACAAGCACTGGCAAGTCAAATGCAAGGCATTGATAAGGCAGGCAAAGGGAGAATTTGGGAAGAAGCTTGCTGCGGAAGCAAAATCGCAAAATAAAGACTTTTTCAAGTACATTCGTAGCAAAAAACCTTTGAGTCAGTTGGTCCATTAGATGATAGAGGGGTTAAAGGGGCACTAAGAGGCGACAAGGCGATAGCGGAGAGACTGAATGAATTCTTTGCTTCGGTCTTTACTGAGGAAGATGTAGGGATGTTATCCACGACTGAAGTGGTATTTAAAGGTGCAGAAGAATTGAAGGAAATATAGATACATCGGGAAGATGTATTACAACTATTAGATAAACTGCAGAGTAGCAAATTACCTGGGCCGAATGGTATACATACAAGGGTGTTGAAAGAACTGAAATATGAGATTAAAGACCTGCTATTAGTAATCTGTGAACTTTCATTAAAATCATCTGTAATACCTGAAGATTGGAGGATCCCATTTATCCTAAGACAGGGAGTTCCCCAAGGATCCAGTTTATCTGCGCTACTATTTAACATATTCCTTCACCAAGTCTGCAAGATTTTTCAAAATTATGGAATTTATTACCAATTATACGCAGACGACATTATGTGTTTCACCCCTTTCAATTTAACAAACCCCAATTTTTCAAACCTAATTGAATGCATCGCAAACCTGAAGACCTGGCTTTCAAATCACAACCTCATAATTAACCAATCTAAAACTGAAGCTCTTCAAGTATTCACCAACGCTTCCTATACCCCACCTACAACCCTTACACTTGGAGATATCACCCTCACCATTAAAAATCAAGTGAAATATCTCGGTCTCATCCTTGATCAGAACCTTACATTCCATGAACAGATAAAAAAACCCTCTAACACAATATATGCAAAACTACGTACCCTTCGGAACCTCCAAACTCTCCTAAACCCAGACTCCTTTCGCACTGTCTGCCAGGCCCTCACCATCCCAACCCTTGATTACTGCAATCTCATTTATCATGGCCTTCCTAAGAACAGCCTACATCCCATCCAAATGGCACAGAACACAATAGCTCGGCTCATCACTAATAACCCCAGACGCTCACACATAACGCTAATCCTCTACGATCTGCATTGGCTCCTCATTCAGTACAGAGCTAAATTCAAAGCAATCACCCTCATTCACAAGAAGGCAAAAAATAAGCCTTGGTGACTGGAGGAATTAACTCAGCTGACACCTTCAGTACTTCTTGAAGATACCTTCTAAACAATTCCACAGGAGTTGATAGAAAAACCATAGGAAAATTAAGTAAACAAATATTGGAAGATCTAGTGGCATTTTCCAGGACTTCCAGCTTCAGCCTAATAGCCATATTTTCCTTAACCAAGGATCCCGAGAGATCTGAAACTTGCATAAGTTTCTGATCAGTAGTAATAGCTTGTGATTTAATTTCCAAAACCTCCGACTGATGTTTAGAGCAGGAATCCTCAAGATTAGACACCCGAGAGTTAGCAAGAACCATTTGCTGGCTCACAACGGCAGCCAGTTGAGAAATAGCATCCCAAATGCTTTCCAGGGAGATCACTGCTGGATGCGGTAAAGTAAAACTCAGCGGCGATTCCAGTCCTATAGGTAAAGGCGAGGGAACTTCCTCCACACCTGGCTCACTAAATCCCGGAGTAGAAACTGCGACCTCCGATGATTGCACCACCACCGGGCCTACAGCGTTAGTTGTAACTCACTGATCATCGGGCCGGCACTCCAACAGGCCCCGCTCTCCAGCCGCCGCCTCCACATCTATGGAGGAAGTCCCAGCTGTGCCCGTGGAGTAAGGTTCCGGGAGGCCCGGGGGTAAAGGAGGCACACGCCCATCGGGAGAGAGAGTCACATCCAGGGTAAGCAATGCCGATATTTCCTCAGCCGACATCGCCAATCCCTCTCGCATCTCTCTCATTTGCTGCTTGGTTAACTGGACAAATCGATCCATGGGTCCTCCAACAGCAAGGGGTGGCTCCGCAGACGAGGTCTCCACAGGAGAGACCTTCCACTTCCCCTTCCATTTAGGCATACCAGCTCAATACGGCTCTGCCACCATCTTGAAACTAGACCACTCCCCTGTATCTGATGATCTTAAAGTAGCTAAACAGGTAGAAAAGGCAACGGCAAAAGCTAGAAGGATGCTTGGGTGCATACGGAGAGGAATGGCTAGTGATAGTGCCTCTGTATAAGTCTTTGGTGCGACCTCATTTGGAGTATAGTGTGCAACTCTGGAGACCGCAACTTCAAAAGGATGTGAACAGGATGGAGTCGGTGCAGAGGGTGGCTACTAAACTGGTTAGTGGTCTTCATTATAAAGCATATGAGGACAGACTTAAGGATCTTAATATGTACACCTTAGAGGAAAGGCGAGATAGAGGTGATATGATTGAGATGTCTAAATACCTTTGTGGCATAAATGTTCAGGGGGAGAGCGTCTTTCAATTGAAAGCAAGTTTTGCTAAGAGGGGTCATGGGATGAGGGTGAAGGCGGATAGATTCAGGAATGATTTGCGGAAATATTTCTTTATGGAAAGAGTGGTGGATCCGTGGAATAGTCTCCCTGTGAAGGTGACAGAGATGAGGACAGTTACTGAATTCAAAAAAGCATGGGACAAACACAGAGGATCTCTAAAGGAAAAAAGGGGACTGTTGTAGTTGTTGATATGGAAGGACAGACTAGATAGGCCATGTGGCCTTTATCTCTCGTCATATTTCTATGTTTCTCTATCAGAATATAAAAAGACTAGGGGACATGCAATGAAGCTACAGGGCAACCTATTTAAGACTAATAAGAGAAAATATTTTTTCACTCAATGTGTAATCAAACTTTGGAATTAGTTACCGGAGGATGTAGTAAAAGCTGTTAGTATAACTGGGTTTAAAAAAGGTTTGGATAAGTTCCTGGAGGAAAGGTCCATAAACCATTATTAAAAGGGACCCAGGATATTACTGCTTGACCCAATACAAGCATTGAGGAACCTGTCTCTTTTGGGGATACTGCTAGGTACTTATGACCTAGATTGGCCACTGTTGGAAACAGGATACTGGGCTTGATGGACCTTGGTTTGACCCAGTATGGCATATCTTATGTTCTTATATAAATAAACTAGTACCCCCTCTATCCCCTGGGGGGAAGTATACCCTGCCTCACCCTCCAGGATGGGAAGGCCTACCTGTTGAGCATCCGAGCAACTCCAACCAGCAGGGAGCAAGTGACTAACAGCTACTCCGATCTGCCACCCCCCCCCCAACACCAATTACACCCCACTCCCCAGCTCCTCCTGGTCACTTCCTCCACCAAGGGAACCAGCTTCAAGACCAGGGTGCGCACAGCTTATCACAGAAAGCACTTAGGTAGGGTTTTGGGACGGGACTGAAGTTCCTCAAGGAACAAGGATTAGCAGGTAAGTCTAATTTCTCTTTCCTTATCGTCCCTCCAGTCCAGTCCCACATCTCTGGGATGTATCAGAGCAGTTAAACTAATCGGAGGGACACGCACAACTGGCCTGAAGCACTGCCGATCTGAAACGAGCATCCCCCACAGCCTGGAGATCCCGGTGATAACGCTTAGAGAAAGTATGCAGCAACAATCAGCAACAACCACATTGCCGCCCTACAGATCTCCACTGGCAGAACTATACTCTGCCCACGAGGCTGCCTGAGCCCTTGTGGAATGCACCTGCAACCCCGCCGGCACTTCAAGATGTACGCCGACGCGATTGCCTCCCTGATCCATCTGGAAATGGAGGTCTTAGCTGTCACCTCACCTTTGCGTGGCCCACCAAACAGAACCAACAGACGGTCCGATCTCTGAAAGGACGATGCCCTTTTCACATACATTCACAGGGCTCTTAACATCCAGGCAGCACAGCTGTGGAGGGGTAGGGCCCACATTCGCGCTCACCAGAGCCAGTAAGGAAAAGGCCTGATTTACATGAAACACTGACACCACCTTGGGCAAAACTGAAGGTACCGGGCACAAGACCACTTTCTCCTTGGAAAATGAAAGGAATGTTTCCTGGGACGACAGGGCCTGAAACTCCGAAATCCTGTGTATCGCGGAAAATGCCACCAGGAATACCGTTTTCAAAATAAAATCCTTCAGGGAAGCTCAACCCAGCAGCTCAAAGGGTTCCCCAGACAGGGCCATCAGCACCAGATTGAGATCCCAAGGCGGTACCACCACCCCCCTCGGCAAACAGTGGTGGGTCACTGCCCTTAGAAATCTCAGCACATCTGGGTGTGTACCCAATGGCACCCTGTGGACTTTCCCGCGATAAAAGGAAATCACCGCCTGTTGCACCCTCAAGGAACTGGCAGCTAGAATCTTATCAAAATTGGATTGCAAAAACGCCAAGATGTCCAGGACGGAGGCAGTAGACGGGCAAGCCTGCCTCTCTCCACACCATGATTCAAAGATGCGTCCTACGCGGATGCACGCCAGGTTCGTAGATCTCCTCCGGGCCTTAGCAAGGTTGCTATGACCGAGCCCGAATATCCTCTCTTCAACCTCGCCCGTTCAAGAGCCATGCTGTAAGCAAGAATCGATCCACCTGGGGCTTGCGATGGGGCCCCTGCGTCAATAGGTCCTTTTGACCCGGAAGCCACCACGGTCGATCCGCCAGTATCCCAATCAGGCCTACCATGGGTGCCTCAGCCAGTCCAGTGCCACCAGACTTACTGATACCCAGTGCACCTCTATCCGTTGTATTATCCGGCCTATGAACGGGGGAAAAACATTGGAGAGACCCTCTTTGGGCTACCACTGAATTACAGCATCCAAAACCTTGGACATCTTTTTTCTTCTTCCACTGAAAAATCAGCAGGCCTTGGACGACTCAAACATTGCCATTAGGTCCATGACCGGTGTGCCCCATCAGCAGACCACCTGCTCGAACACCTCCTGAGTGAGCTGCCACTCTCCAGGGACTACACGCACTCAGCTGAGGTAGTCTGCCATCACATTGTTGAATCCCGCTACGTGCGCCACCCGCTAACACCTGGAGACAAATCTCTGCCACTCCGAACAGCCTTTTCGGCATCCTCCTCCAGGTCTGCACTGCCTGTGCCTCTTAGCTGGTTGATGTAAGCTACCGTGGTCACATTGTCTGTGTGGACTCAGACTACCTTCCCCAACCTGATAGACTGGCATTGGTCATCAGTGGAACCAACACCAGGACTCAAGTGGCATGCCAACTTCCAGGCTCCCCGGATGCAGCCACCACCTGAAGGCTCTCCTGTTGCTCCACGGGCAGGAGAGTTCTTGGGACAGGTGTTGACTCTGATGGGACCACCGACAGAGCAGAGCCCTCTGCAGCCGTCGCATCTGTGCCCTTGTCCATGGGCCTAGCTTGAGAGTGGCTGCCATGGTCCCCAGAACCTGCAGATAATGCCATGCCAACGGTCTCGCCATCTTCAGGACTGCCATATCAAATGTCATAGCTCCTGTGCCCGGCGATTTGGAGGAAAACCCTGCCCACACAGGTATTGAAGCGCACTCCCAAATACTCTAGCTCCTGGGCAGACCATAACTGACTCTTTGCCAGGTTGACCCCCCAACCGAGACTTTTAATATCACCACCCGCGATGTTGCTCTTTCACCGATGTCCCTGGACTTTGCCCGGATCAGCCAATCATCTAGGTACGGATGGACGAGAACCTCTTCCTTGCGGAGAGCTACTGCCGCCACCACCACCATGACCTTGGTGAAGTTATTGGTGGGGGGGTCACCAGACCGAAGGGCAACGCTCAAAACTGGGAATGGCCCCTTGGCACCACAAAGCAGAGAAATTGCTGATGTTCTGGATGGATGGGAATATGCAGATATTCCTCTGAGAGATGTCAAGAACGTTCTGCTTCCTACCACCACTATTACTGATCCCAGCATTTCCACATAGAAATGGGGTACCCGGAGACAGCAGTTCATGCCCTTGAGGTTGAGAATCGGGTGAAAGTGGCCTTCCTTTTTGGGCACCACGAAATATATGGAGTATCAACCGCAGCTGTACTGGTCTTGCGGAACCGGTTCCATGGCTCTTAGCTGCAGGAGATGAGTCACGGTCTCTTCTACTGCTGCTGACACTGCTGCATCTACTTTGGGCGATCAAAGGAGCTCTTGTTCTTGCTCCAGCAGTGGGTACAGACACATCATGGATCGCACCCCTTTAAGACTGGCCCCCTGGAAGATCCCACTCATTCTGGATCATCTGTCATGCTACTCCCTGTACCAGGAAGACTTTCTACGATTTCTGCACCGCCCGGAGCAGCAGATCCTCCAGCGTCTCTTCGTCTGTCGGGAGATTAGCGGGCATATTCAGGGCCTTGAGAAACTCCAAGATGAGTGCCGGCAGCTCCTCCTGGTGGAACACCCGAACAAATCCGGACCCGATCCTCCTGTTCTGGGATCTCCTTCCAACTGCCCCTGCAGATCTAGCTCCATGTTGAGGTCTACCCCATCCAACCCCTCCAACAGTGGTGATTGCTGCCACTCCTCTGAGCTTCTAGCCAGCATAGACATCACAGCCCCTGACTCGTGCTCTTGCATCCAAAGCCCTCTCAGCACATGTTCTGGGGATGCGGAGCCATTTTCCAAGCCCTGTTGATATCGGAAAAACACCTTATGCAAAAGAAAGACAAACTCTGGTAATAACTCCCCTGGGAGCCCTATTGCTCCTTGGGAGTGAGCGGTGGATAGCCCGGGCATCCTGCAGGGACCTGGAGCCAGATCTGGCACCTCTTGCCTCTAGGGTCTCTTGCAACCGAGAGGGACTCTCGTCCTACAGGCCCTACTCCAATGACTTAGCCTAATGCATGCAGTCTAGGCAGATGCCTGCCTCCGAGACCGCTCCCCGTTGGGACCCACATATCTTGAGGATTTTTAGATTGCGCTGCCGTTTTGTACCTCACAGATATGACATGGACCATGTATTGATCCAGACTCTGACACTTTCTCTGAGTAAAAGCTAATATTTTTATAAGGAGTACAGCTTCCCTTAAGCATAGTTACTTACCTGTAACAAGTAATCTCCAGGAACAGCAGGAATTTAATCTTCACATATGGGTAACGTCAGTACCGATGGAGCCCGCGCGGAACGCTTTCCAGCATCCAATAGGAAAGCTTTTCGGAGCATCCCACTGTGCATGTGTAGCTGCCTTCCTGCCTTTCCAACTCTCCCTCTTCAGTTGAGTTTGTAGTTAAGATAAAAGGAAAGAAAGAGAAGAGAAGGAAAAAGTACAATTCCAAGGGGAGGAGGCTGGGCTGTAAATTCCTGCTGTTCCTGGAGATCACCTGTTACAGGTGAGTAACTATGTTAGTTCCAGGGACTAGCAGGAATGTAGTCTGCACATATGGGACTTCCTAGCTCGGAGATGCTAGAGAAATGACCTCAAAGTGAGCTGTGGAGCACAGGCATAGCCAAGTACGTCATATATCCTCCAAGGATGTCAGGTATCGAAACCCAGGACAGAGGGTAGGAGTTGATCTAAGTCTGAAAGAGATGCTGGAGAACAGCTTGGCCAAACAAGGCACCCCGGCGGGAGTCCTTGTCTAGGCAAAAGTGAGCAGCAAAAGTGTCGCCAGAAGAGCAAGTTGCTGCTTTGCAAATCTCATCGTTGCTACAGAGCGTAGATTTGCCAAAGAGGTAGCCATGGCCCAAACATTATGTGCAGTGACATGACCATCGAGGGAGAGTCCTGCACTTTCGTAGGCAAAGGAGATGCAATCTGCTATCCATCTGGAGAGAGTTTGCTTGGATACGGGCAATCCCAGGTGACTCGAGTCAAAGGCGATGAAAAGCTGGGAAGCTTTTCTGTGCTCTCGAGTTCTCTGGAGATAAAAAGCCAAGGCACGTTTGCAATCCAGAGTGTGAAGGGTTGCCTCTGCCCTAGAGGAATGAGGTCTATGGAAAAAGACAGGAAGACAGACAGACTGGTTTAAATGGAAGGGCGAGATCACCTTCGGCATAAAGTGAGGATGACTATTAAAACTATCTTATCATGTGGAATCGTGTATAAGGAGGGCCAGCGACCAGAGCTTGGAGCTCATTAATGCGTCTTGCTGAAGTGAAGACAATAAGGAAGGAGACCTTTCAGGTGAGAAACAGAGTAGTATTGGCTAGAGGTTCAAAGGGTGGCTTGAGAAGCTGTCCTAAAAGAATATTAAGATCCAATGCCGCTGGAGGGGGCTTAATGGGAGGTTTAGTTAATAGAAGACCCCTCATGAAGCGTGCTACAAGTGACTGAGAAGAGATGGGCTGACCATCTAAGGGCATTGTGAGAGGCCACAATTGCACTTAGGTGTACTCTTACCAAATTGGTTTTGAGTCCAGAGGAAGACAGGTGGAGAAGATATTCAAGTAATGCATCCATTGGAACTGAGAAGGGATTAGGCGACCTCTGCAAACACCAGAGAGAAAATCTATGCCGCTTGAAGGCATATGAGCACCTGGTGGTAGGCTTCCTAGAAGCTAAAAGGATATCCTTAACCTTTTGAGAGAGGTTAATGTCCTGGAAGGCTATGCCTTCAACAGCCATGCTGTAAGATGGAGGGACTGCGGATTGGGATGCAGCAGCATCCCCTCCTCCTGCGAGACATCTGGAGAAGACCCCAGATCTATGGGCTGAGCTTGAGACAGACATAGAAGAAGAGGATACCATGGTTGTCGTGGCCAACATGGGGCTAGGAGTATCATGTAGTCCCTGACTCTCTAGAGTTTGAAAAGAGTCTTGGGAATGAGGAGAATGGGAGGGAAGGCATATAGGAAGCCTTGATCCCAGTGAAGGTGAAAAGCATCTACCTGCTGGCTGTCCAGTGCAGGAGTCATGGAGCAGAAGCGAGGAAGCTTGGCATTCTGAGGACTTGCGAAGAGGTGTATCTCTGGGGTTCCCCAGATCTGAAAAATGTGAGCAACCTTGTCTGCATGGCGAGACCACTCGTGGGGTAGAAGGACTTGACTCAGTTTGTCCGCCAAGACTTTGTGTTTGCCTGGAAAATTCACCGCAAGCAGATGAATGTGATGCTGTATGGCAAAAGACCACAGATGCAGGGCTTTGCTGCAAAGGGTCCAAGAGCCTGTTCCGCCCTGCTTGTTCAAGTAGAACATAGCTACTTGATTGTCTGTCTGGACTAGAACTGTGCGGCCTTGAAGATGGTCCTGGAACACTTTGAGAGAATTGTACATGGCTCTGAGGTCCAGCAGATTTATGTGGACTTGTGACTCCTGATGAGATCAAAGTCCCTGAGTGGAGAGATTGTCCAGATGAGTTCCCCAGCCCAATATGGATGCATCCGTCGTCAGGATACATTGATGTGCTGCAATCTGAAAAGATTACCCTACTAGGAGGTTTTCTGGGGATTGCCACCAATTGAGAGATGAGATGAGGTGGGTAAAGACCATTATTCTGTCTCCCAGGCGACCAGATGCCTGAGACCACTGGGAAGCCAGTGTCCATTAAGCAGCGCGAATATGTAGACAAGCATATGGAACATTACTGTTGATGCCCTATGACCCAAACGTTGTAGCAGTTCTCGAGCAGTGAGAAATTTCTTGAGGCATGCCTGAGATGCTAAATAATTGAGTCAAGCTCAGCGGGCTTGGGGCAGAAATGCCTTTGATTGTTGAGTGTCTAGGAGAGCCCCTATGAACTCTAGAGTTTGAGAGGGAACGAGTGGGACTTTGGAAGATTTATTACAAATCCCAAGTGTTGCAGCACTTGCATGGTGCTTGAGAGGGAGACTCTTGGGGCAGAGGCGAGGCCGAAAGGCAGGACTCTGTACTGATAATGTCTCCCCTGAAACAGAAAGCGCAGGAATTTTCTGTGCTGTGAGTGAATAAGTATGTGAGTTTATGCCTCATTTAGATCTAGAGAACAGAGCCAATCCTGACTCTGGAGATAGGGAAGAAGAGCTCCTAGGGAGATCATTTTGAATTTCTACCGTACTAGGTACTTGTTCAGTTCTCTGAGGTCCAGAATGGGCCTGTACTCTCCTGTTTTCTTTGGAATGAAGAAATATGCAGAATAATAGCCCATTCCCTGCTGGGACGGTGGAAACTCCTCTACTGCGCCCTGAGAGAGAAGGGAGGTGACCTCTTACAACAGACTGGTCAGATGGGGCTGAGAGTGGTACTCTCTTAGAGGCTTCTGGGGTGGGTGGGGGTAGACTTTGTAGATGAAGCTTGTACCCCTCCCATACTATGAACAGTGTCCACTGCTCTAATGTGATAAGATGCCTCCTGTGGGCAAAGTGACAAAGTCTGCCAGGAATGTGGATGGGATCTGGAACTTCCAGAAGCAGAACGGCTATGTTCTAATGGGGAAAGCCGACAGTCACCCAGGAGCGCACGGTTCGGACAAAGGTATCCTTGAAGGATACTACCAAAAGCAGTGAGGTTCCAAAAGGGAGTATAGTAGCCCAAATGCCCTTGAGTAAGGAGCAGACAGAGCATAAAGATTCCCAATTACCCATGCCTACCAATAGCCAGATTAATATTAATAAAATACAGTCTCTAAAATGCTTGTATGCCAATGCTAGAAGTCTAAACAATAAGATGAGAGAATTAGAATATATAGCATTAAATGAGAGGTTAGATATGATTGCACTCTCAGAGACATGGTGGAAGGAGGATAACCAGTGGGACACTGTGATACCTGGATACAAACTATATCGTAATGATAGAGCTGAACAAATTGGTGGAGGGGTTGCGCTCTATGTTAGAGAGGGCATTGAGTCAGAAAGGATTAAAGTTTTGCAGGGAACAAAATATGCTGTAGAATCTCTATGCATTGAAATTCCATTTATGAAGGGGAAGGTGATGGCAGTGGGACTATACTATCGACCACCTGGCCAGAATGAACAAATGGATGATGAAATGCTCAAAGAAATCAAGGAAGCTAACAAAAGCCACAACAGAGTAGTAATAATGGGTGATTTCAATTACCCCGGTATCGACTGGGACAGTGTCACAGCAGGACAAGCTAAAGAGATAAAGTTTCTAGATGAAATAAATGACTGCTTCTTGGAGCAGCTGGTTCATGAACCGACCAGAGGGGAAGCCATACTGGACCTAGTCCTTAGTGGAACGCCAGATCTGGTGCAAGAAATAAGGGTGTTGGGACCACTTGGCAATAGTGATCATAGTATGATCATGTTTGATTTAATCAGTGGAGGACAGATAGTAAAGGAATCCACAGTACTACCTTTTAACTTTCAAAAGGGTGACTATGATAGAATGAGGAATATAGTTCGGAAAAAACTAAAAGGAGCGGTTCCAAAGGTTAAAGACTTACAGCAAGCTTGGGTGTTATTTAAAAATACTATCCTCGAAGCCCAGACCAGCTGTATTCCACGCATTAAGAAAAGTGGAAGAAAGTCCAAAAAACTGCCAGCATGGTTTAAAGGTGAGGTCAGAGAGGCTGTTGCTGCCAAAAGAGCAACCTTCAGAAAATGGAAAAAAGAGCCAAATGATGAAAACTGGAAACAGCACAAGCACTGGCAAGTTAAATGCAAAGCATTGATAAGGCAGGCAAAGCGGGAATTTGAGAAGAAACTTGCTACGGAAGCAAAAACACGAAATAAAGACTTTTTCAAGTACATTCGTAGCAAAAGGCCTGTGAGAGAGTCAATTGGACCATTAGATGATAGAGGGGTAAAAGGGGCAGTAAGAGGAGACAAGGCTATAGCAGAGAGACTGAATGAATTCTTTGCTTCGGTCTTTACTGAGGAAGATGTAGGGGTGTTACCCAAGACTGAAGTGGTATTTAAAGGTGATACTGCAGAGGAATTGAGAGAAATATCGCTACACCGGGAAGATATATTACAACTATTTGATAAACTGAATAGTAGCAAATCACCTGGACCGGATGGTATACATCCCAGAGTGTTGAAAGAACTGAAATATGAGATTGCAGACCTGTTATTGGTAATCTGTGAACTTTCATTAAAATCATCTGTAATACCTGAAGATTGGAGGGTCGCCAACGTAACACCAATTTTTAAAAAGGGTTCCAGGGGTGACCCGGGAAATTACAGACCGGTGAGCCTGACGTCAGTACCAGGGAAAATGGTAGAAGCCATCATAAAGAACAAAATTACACAGCATGTAGATAGTCATGGCCTAATGGGAGACAGCCAACATGGCTTTAGACAAGGAAGATCTTGTCTTACTAATCTGATCTGTTTTTTTGAAGGTGTGCATAAACAGGTAGACAAAGGTGAGTCGGTTGATATAGTGTATCTGGACTTTCAGAAAGCTTTTGACAAGGTCCCCCATCAGAGACTTTTGGCGAAGCTAAAAAGTCATGGGATAGGAGGCAGTGTACTATTGTGGATCGGGAACTGGTTAAAAGATAGAAAGCAGAGGGTAGGGCTAAATGGCCAATATTCCCAATGGAAAAAGGTGAATAGTGGAGTACCCCAGGGATCTGTACTGGGTCCGCTACTTTTTGACATATTCATAAATGACCTGGAAAAGGGAATAACTAGTGAGGTAATCAAATTTGCAGATGACACAAAACTGTTTAAAGTTGTTAAAACCCAAGAGGATTGTGGAAAACTGCAGGAGGATCTGGATAAATTGGAAGACTGGGCATCCAAATGGCAGATGAAATTTAATGTGGACAAGTGCAAAGTTATGCACCTAGGAAAGAACAACCCACACTATAGTTACAAGATGCAAGGCTCCACATTAGAAACCACCACCCAGGAAAAAGATTTAGGAGTCATCGTGGATAACATGTTAAAACCCTCCGCCCAGTGTGCAGCGGCAGCCAAGAAAGCAAATAGAATGCTAGGTATCATAAGGAAAGGGATGGAGAACAAAACAAAGGATATTATAATGCCTCTGTATCGCTCCATGGTACGACCGCACCTTGAATATTGTGTGCAATTCTGGTCACCGTATCTTAAAAAGGACATAGAGTTATTAGAAAAAGTACAGAGAAGAGCCACCAAATTGGTGAAGGGGATGGAAGGCTACTCCTATGAAGAGAGGCTAAAAAGGTTAGGGCTCTTTAACCTAGAAAAGAGGCGGCTGAGGGGAGATATGATAGAGGTGTATAAATTAATGAATGGAGTGGAACGGATAAACGTGGATAAATTGTTTACGCTATCAGAATATAGAAGGACTAGGGGGCATGTAATGAAGCTACAGGGTAAACTATTTAAGACAAATAGGAGAAAATATTTCTTCTCTCAACGTGTAATCAAACTCTGGAATCTGTTACCGGAGGATGTAGTAAGGGCTGTTAGTATAGCTGGGTTTAAAAAAGGTTTGGACAAGTTCCTGGAGGAAAGGTCCATAAACCACTATTAAAAAGGGACCCAGGATATCAATGCTTGGCCTAGTACAAGCACTGCAGAACCTGTGTCTTTTGGGGAAACTGCTAGGTACGTATGACCTAGATTGGCCACTGTTGGAAACAGGATACTGGGCTTGATGGACCTCGGTCTGACCCAGTATGGCATTTCTTATGTTCTTATGTTCTCCAGAAAGGAATCAAAGACCCTGAGGAGGCTGGGTCTGCTGAGGTGGCTGTGACTTAGGAGTCTGAGCTTTCTTTTGTTGTTTTGATCACTGCTGCTCCTTCTGGGGAGCAGGTGTTGACACTGTACCGCAGGGATGTAAGAAGGGTAGTAGTACTTATTATTATTGAAAAAAAAACTTTCTTTGCTGCCTTTTTCATAGCAGGGTTGGCAGTAGATCTTGATAGTCTATTAAGAGTGGTGTTCTCAGATTCTAACTAAGAGGCCATGTCCTGCCAGTCCTTGCCAAAAAGGTTTTCACCGGTGCAAGGGATATTACCCAGCTTATCCTGAATCCATTGTTCAAGATCGGATGTTTGGAGCCAAGCAATCCTACGTGCACCAATGCAGATAGAAGTTCTGCTGATGCACTCAAAACAGTGAAAAGTTGAAACATTTTGAGCAGGCTTTACAAGGGTGAGATAATCTGCTCTCTTGTCATCAGGGAGAAGAGGAGCCATTAACTCCAAATCCTTAGCCACCTCTCTAAGGAACATACCCATATAGAGTATGTAGCAACTAATCCTGGCCGATAACATGGAAGCCTGAAAACGTCGACCAAAGGCATCGAGGGTTCTTGATTCCCTACCTGGAGGGTTCAAGAAATGTGTCTTAGCACTCTTTATTCGATGCATTGTTGATTCCACCACCATGGAATGGTGCAGTAATTGTGTTTTTTGAAAACCTGGACACTCCGGTACATCACCGTATATGTGGTTCCCCATGCCCGCCTGCACATGCGGACGGCTCAGTGGTATCTCAGCGCTCAATGGAGCCAGTCCCTCGGACACTTCAGGGACCCCGTCAGGGTTCTTCCCGACCTCCGCTTGTCCCTGAGCTGGTGGCAAAATCCCCACAACCTCCTGCGGGGATTGCCCTTTCAGGCTCCGCAGCACAAAGTGATACTGACGACAGACGCTTCCTTGTTAGAGTGGGGAGCCCACTGCAGACCACTGCAAGCAGGGGCATGGTCGCCCGAGGATTCTCAGTTTTGTTCTCTGTGAACCGCTTTGATAAACTTGATAAGCGGTATACAAAAATGTTAAATAAATAAACCTGCTTGAGCTCCGGGCAATTCGGTGGGTCCTGAGGGGCTTCAAGGAACACAGCGGGAGGTCAGTTCTAGTGCAGACCGACAACCGTCTTCGATAAAGACGTAGATTTCGATACCTGAGATCCTTGGAAGGAAGATGAAGCTCTCGATGACGATGATGTCAAAGATACTGCATCGGCGGCAAAGAGGGTGCCCAGCTTTACAGCTCGGTTCTGTAGGCCTCTCTTTCTCATCTTCATACAGAGAGGACATTCTGATGGTTGATGATCTGGTCCTAAGTATTTTAGACACCAGTCATGGGTGTCTGTGGCTGAAATGCTACTGACAAATTTGGAACACTTCTTAAAACCACTGGACGGTTTTTCCATTTTGTCTGTGACAAAAGGGGAGGCCTAAGTCTAAGATGGCGTCGATGTGCCTTAAGGAAGAAAAAGCGTAGTTACTCACCTGTAACAGGTGTTCTCCAGGGACAGCAGGAATCAGTCCTCAATTATGGGTGACGTTGGCACCAACGGAGCCTGCGCGAAGCAATTCCTCAGGTTTCAAAGAAATCCTTTGGGATGCTGACACGCATGCGTGGTCCTCTTCCCGCCCAAGGATGCCATCTTGCTCAGTCAGGTCCCTTAGCTCGAGCCCTACCAAGCAGATGGCAAAGGAAGGACAAAAATTCAGCAACTCATCAGGGGAGGCGGGAAGGTAGTGAGGACTGATTCCTGCTGTCCCTGGAGAACACCTGTTACAGGTGAGTAACTACACTTTCTCCAGGAACAAGCAGGAAGTCATTCCTCATTTATGGGACTCTCTAGCTACAGGCTACCAAACCTGTAACCAAAAAATGCCTCCGCGAGGCCATGAGCAGAAGCCGAAGCCCGAAGGAGCCCGAGCCCCCGGTAGCCGTGAAGAAGGGTCGGAGGGCAGGATTTGCTTATACCCCAAACAGGTTGCGGAGTACAAACTGGCCGAAGGCGCTGTCCCGGCGGGACTCCCTCCCCAGGCAGTAGTGGGCAGCAAAGGTATTCGTGGAAGAACAGGTCGCCACCCGGCAGATGTCCATCAGTGGCACGGAGCGCAGCGAGGCCACCGAGGCCGCTTTGGCCCGGACACTATGTGTGGTGACTCAACGATCTAGTGGGACGCCCACCTTCGCATGGGCGAAGGTGATGCAGTCCACCACCCAAACCGAGAGGGTGCGCTTGGTGACTGCCTGCCATGGCCTATTGGGATCGTAGGTCACGAAAAGCCGGTCAGACTTGCCATGAGTCTGGGTACGCTGCAAATAAAAGTCAAGGGCCAGTTTGCAGTCAAGGGTGTGGAGAGCCTTTGACACCTGGTCGGCATGGGTCTCAGGAAGAAGGTCGGCAGGACTATCTCTTGGTTGAGATGGAAGTCCAAAACGACCTTAGGCAGGAATTTAGGGTGGGTACGGAGGACCACCCTGTTCCGATAAAACCTGGTGTAAGGGGCGCCAGCCATGAGAGCCTGAAGCTCACTGACTCAGCAGGCTGAGTTCAGTGCCACCAGGAAGGCCACCTTCCAGGACAGGTGCCGCGGTGAACACGTCGCCATTGGCTCAAAGGGCGGATAGGTGAGCTGCGTGAGTACCACATTCAGGTCCCATTCTGCCGGAGTATGATGGATGGGCGGCTTGGAAAGCAGAAGACCCCGCATGAAGCGGGAAACTAACGGCTGCCCTGAGAGAGGTTTTACCTCAATGGGGAGGTGATTAGCTGAGATGGCGCTCAAATGTACCCTGACAGAGTTTGACTTCAGCCCTTCTCTCGAGAGATGGAAGTGGTACTGGAGAACCCATCGAACGGGGCACGAGAAGGTCGATCTGGCGCTCTGAACATCAGACAGAGAAGCGTCTCCACTTAAAGGCATAGGCTTGCCTATAGGAATCCTTCCTCAACCTCCTCCAGAAGGCCAGAGAGGCTAGGGAGACCCGTTCAGCTGCCAGGCCGTGAGGGATAGGGAGGTTAGGTTCAGGTGCAGCACCCAACCCTCTTCCTGCATCAGCAGATCCCGGGCAGAGCCCAGGGGAATTGGAGGCTCAGTCGACAACCGGAGCAGGAGTGGGAACCAAGGCTACCGAGGCCACGAGGGAGCCACGAGAATCAACGATGACCCGTCCCGCTGAGCTTTGAAGAGTCCTTGCAATGAGGGGGAAAAGAGGGAATGCATAGAGAAGGCTGGAGGACCAGTCCAGGAGAAATGCATTGGGGCCCTCCCTGCTCGGGTGCGGCACCGGCCCGCAAAAGCTGGGAAGCTGCGTGTTCTGGGGACTAGTGCAGAGGTCTATCGCCGGTGTCCCCCAGCGGAGAAACAGCCAGTCTGCTACTCTGGGATCCAGCTACCCAATCATGGGGGTGAAGGATTCTACTGCATCTGTCCACCAGGCCATTCTTCTGACCTGGGATGTACGTCGCCTTGAGGGATATCCTACACCGGACAGTGAAAGAGAAGATGAGGACCGCTTCCCGGCAGATGGAGCGCGATCCTGTGCCTCCCTTCTTGTTGATGTAGAACATCGCTACACGGTTGTCGGTCTGCACTAGAACTGACCTCCCGCTGTGTTCCTTGAAGCCCCTCAGGACCCACTGAATTGCCCGGAGCTCAAGCAGGTTTATTTATTTAACATTTTTTGTATACCGCTTATCAAGTTTATCAAAGCGGTTCACAAAGAACAAAACAGACTCCTCGGGCGACCATGCTCCTGCATGCAGTGGTCCACAGCGGGCTCCCCACCCTAATAGGGAAGCGTCTGTCATTAGCATCACATCGTGCTGCGGAGCCTGAAAGGGCAATCCCCGCAGGAGGATTGCCACCAGCTCAAGGACAAGCGGAGGTCGGGAAGAACCCTGACGGGGTCCTTGAGGTGTACGAGGGACTGGCTCCATTGAGCGCTGAGATACCACTAAGCCGTCCGCATGTGCAGGTGGGCATGGGGAACCACATGTACGGACGAGGCCATGTGGCCCAGGAGACGTAGCATGGTCCAAGCAGTGACCTGGGGAGCACTTTGGACGCGAGCCGCCAGAGTTGGGAGGCGGGTGAAGCGATCCACCGGCAAAAAGGCGGTTGCCTGCTGAGTATCGAGGCACACCCTGATAAACTCGAGAGCCTGCACCGGCTTAAGGTGAGACTTCGGGTAATTGACTAAAAACCCCAAGTTCTCCAAGTGGAGGACAGCACACGACATCGCTCGCCAAGCTTCCTCGACTGAGGAGCCCGTAATGAGCCAGTCATCGAGGTAGGGGAAGACTGGCACACTCTGACGCTGAAGGTAAGCAGCGACCACAACGAGGCACTTTGTGAAGACCTGTGGGGCGGACGCAAGGCCGAAGGGGAGCACCCTGTACTGGAAGAGCTCTCCCTGCACCCTGAAATGCAGATACTACCTGTGTTGGGGGTGGATTAAGATGTGGGTATAAGCGTCCTTTAGATCCAAGGAGCATAGCCAGTCACCCTGCCAGAGGAAGGGCAGCAGAACACCAAGAGATAACATCTTGAATTTCTCCCGCACCAGGAGCTTGTTTAGCCTGCGGAGGTCAAGGATGGGCCGCAAAGCCGTGTCTTTTTCAGGACGAAGTAGTACCGGGAATAGAAGCCCCAAACTCGAAGGTGGGGCGGGACCTTCTCAACTGTCCGTTGGGTGAGGAGAGAATGTAATTTCCACTGCAGCAGCAGCTGGTGTGCGGGGAGTCGAGGCGGCTCCGCCGGGGAGAAAGTGAAGGCGATAGCAGTCTCAGACTACTTGGAGGACTCAAGCATCTGAGGTGATGGAAGCCCACGATGGGGAAAAGCAGGACAGGCGTCCCCCCAATGGCTGCTGCGTCGCCGGAGAGCGAGGGGCTATGCCGATGGCGTCAAAACCCCTGAATGGTTGTGGGGGAGCCAGCGTTTGGGCCTTTGGTCCCTTTGGCTTACGATGCCCCTGGCCAGATTTTCCCTGCACCAGAAATTTTCCCTGCACATGGGAGTAGCTGGATATGGTGGATAGCCCCAATACTGGAGACCCTTTCTAGGGAAGGTGGTCTTCTTGTTTGGCTGCTTCTTCCGAGGTAGGGTGGACGTTTTGCGGGCGAGACGGGTTCTGGTAATGAACTCCTTCTCAATTTCCGCAGCCTTCTCCTCCACTGGCTTGCCGAAGAGCTGCTCACCGAGACAAGGCACGTCGAGGAGTTTCTCCTGCACCCCTTGCTCCAAATCTGAGGATTGGAGCCATGCCTGGTGGCAGGCCCCAATGCCCGTGGCCGCCACCTGAGCCGATGTCTCGAAGCCGTCTTAGGAGGCTCGGGAGAGGTACTTAAAGCAGTCCGCAACGGACTTTAGCAGGGTGTGGAACCTATTGAGGGGTTCTCCCTCGAGGTCCGCAGAGAAACCCCTGAGTTCCTTAGCCAAATCGCGCATGAACATACCAGTATACAGCTGATATTCCTGGATCAACAAGAGAGCATGGAGCCTTGGTAGGACTTGTGGACCAGGGCATTAAGGGCTCTAGACTCTAGGCCAGGTGGAACTGACAAGAGCGATTTTGGGCACTTTTGTTTCCTCATGGCCGATTCCACCACCATCGAGGTATGTGGGAGTTGGGTCTTTTGGAAGCCTGGCCCACGTTGTACCTTGTACATCGTGTCAAGGTGCTTGCTTATGATGGGGACCAAGGCCGGGGCCTCCCACATGTGGAGCAGCAGCCGAGATAGAATAGGAGGTATAGGCACAATGAGGGATTCCCTGGGCGGGGACTCGTACTGAATAATGTCGAGTTCTTCAGCACGAGGGTCCTCCTCAGCCTGAGTGACCAGGTTAAGGGCCCGTGCCATGTCCCAAATGAACATCAGGGAGGAGGTGTCTTCAAATGGTGAGTGCGGCTGGAATGCGGGCAGTGAGGGGTCCGACGGAAGATCCTGGTGGGTACAGATTTCCTGGGAGGTGTCCCCATCAGACTTCCCAGTCCGAGAAATTGGTCGAGGAGTTCGAGCCAGGCAGATCACCCTGTCCAATGGCCGGTGGCCTGGTGCCGGAGGCCCTGGATGATCTTGTCTCTGAGGAACGGGAGGGCAAGCGAGACCAACGTCGAGGACCCTCATGAGGCCTGCAGCTCTGTCGGGTTTCCTGGACGGATTTGGGTGTCCCATGCGAGAGCGCGAGTTAGCAAAGTTGGCCATGAGTGCCTGCTGGGAAGCAATGAATGCAGAAAGGCTGCATTCCAGCGCCAGCATGCAGGACTCCCATGCGGGCGTGGAGCCCTGCGACACTGATACCGGGGTCACTGGATCGGACGTCGAGGAGGTGAGGGGGTCCCCACCGGGACGACCCTCAGGAGACCGGGCACCTTCACCGGAGGCCTCCGCTTCTGTGCGGGGTACTTTACGGGACCACTCCTTGTCCGACTCTTGGGATTGCCAAAGGGGGTTTAGCGACCAGGCGTGGGAGCGCTTGCGTTTGTCGGGAGCCCCAGACAGCGACTTTGAGGCCTTCTTTTTTTTGTGTCGCTCCACCTCGGAGGACCCCTGGTCGGCGTGCAACCGAGAACGCAGGGCCGTAGTGGGAGAACCCACCAGAGGAGAGATGACCGAGGGTGCCACTTGGGATTCCGAGGTGGCCTTTCGGAAAATGTCTTCGGACTTCTGCTTACGGCTGAGCAGGACATTTTCTTGCAGAGTGAACAGAGCTCTGGATCATGGTCAGCTCCGAGGCACCGCAGACAACAGTCATGAGTGTCCGTAAACGACATGTTCCTAGAGCATCTATTGCATTTTTTGAATCCGGTGGCCATGGGGGCAAAAATGGCCCCTGCGAGGTCAAAGACCCTCGCAGTTAGAGAAGAAAAAAGGGCGTGAAGCCCATAACGAAAAATGAAAGAAAAAAGGAGAATCCCCGATAGCTCTAAAAAATAGAGGAGGAGGAGGACGGGTAAAGGACTGGTGCAACCGGAAAATAGAAAAGCCTGTAAAGGTGAAAACACAAAACTTTTTCCGAGGAATGAGGGCATGCGTCCAAAGGGCTCTGTGGAAAAAGGGAGACTGAGCAAGATGGCACCCTTGGGCGAGAAGAGGACCATGCATACGTGGCAGCAATCTCAAAGGCTTTCTTTGAAAGCTAGGGAATTGCTCCGCGCGGGCTCCATCGATGCCAACGTCACCCATAAGTGAGGACTGACTTCCTGCTTGTTCCTGGAGAAGATTCCTTTTCTCACAGAAGATTTTTTTTTTAAAGAAAGAAAGAAAGGAAGAAAGCACAGATACGGGCTGGTGCCAGCGTCAACAGGAAGGCAAATGTGACCACAAAAAATAAGAAGGGACAAATTTTCTGCGGTGACAGGAATTACTTCTTGTCGGCCCTGCGGAAAATGAAGAACAGGAGGGAGAGCTGGAAATGCAGGGAAGGCAGCTACGCAGACATAGTGGGATGCTCCCAAAAGCTTTCCTATTGAAGACAGGGGAGCGTTCCCACACAGGCTCCGTCGGTACTGACGTTACCCATATATGAAGACAACATTCCCGCTTGTTCCTGGGGATCACGCAATATACACCCTTTGAAAATGGAAGAGCTAGTATATTCCAAAATACTCTAAATAAGCTACTTTAATATGTTATTTAGCTCTTTTGCTAAACAGCTCTTGATATTAAAAGTGAGTTCTATCTTATAATGTAATTGTGTTATATTTATTGTAAACACACATGACCGCCTGGCAGATGCCCCATGCGTGGGGGGACACCCTCTTTGGTGAAAAGGTTAAGGACACTTAACGACATGAAGGACCGGTGCACCACTCTACAAACTCTGGCGGAGGAAGGGCTAGAGCGAAAAACTCCCTCCTCAAAGCGTACTTATAACCATTCCCAGAGACCTTTTCCATCCGCGAAGGACAATGCTTACAATTCCTACTGCAAGTGGCAAGCCCCCCGCTATAAAGCACAGTTACTTACCTGTACCAGGTGATCTCTGGGAACAGCAGGAATAAGTCTTCACATATGGGTACGTCGGTACCGACGGAGCCTGCGCGGGAACGCTTCCCAAAAAGGAAAGCTTTTGGGAGCATCCCACAGCGCCTGCGCGCTGCCTTCCCACCTTTCCTAACCGCCTCTCCTCAATTCGGTTTTAAAGCTGAGACAAAGAGAGAGAGAGGAAAGGAAAGACAGATAGAGAGATACAACTCCTAGGGGAGGTGGGTGGGTTGTGAAGACTTATTCCTGCTGTTCCCAGAGATCACCTGTTACAGGTAAGTAACGGTGCTATCTCCAGGAACAAGCAGGAATGAGTCTTCACATATGGGGACTCCCTAGCTAGAGATGCCTGGGAGATCCCTTAGGTTATGAGACCCTGGGAAGGGCTCTACCTCCTCCTATGGACCACAGGCATCCATTCTGGGAAGGAGGGCAGGAGGATTAAGAATGGAACAGGTGTTTGAGAACAGCCTGACCAAACAAGGCATCCCGGCGGGAGTCCTTGTCCAAGCAGTAATGGGCTGTGAAGGTATGAACCGAGGCCCAGGTGGCCGCTCGACAGATCTGGTCGATGGACACAGAATTTAGATGAGCCATAGAGGTGGCCATGGCCCTCACATTATGAGCTGTGACATGGCTCTCCAGAGAAAGGTTCTTACTCTGGTAGGCGAAAGAAATACACTGAGCAATCCAATTGGACAGTGTTCTCTTAGAGACTGGAAGTCCAAAATGAGAGGGATCAAAAGCAACAAAGAGTTGAGAAGACTTTCTATGTTGCTGTGTCCTTTGTAAGTAAAAGGCAAGAGCTCTCTTACAATCCAGAGTATGAAGATTCCTCTCTGCACTTGATGCATGAGGAGCTGGAAAAAAAGACAGGTAAATATACCTCTTGATTAAGATGAAAAGATGAGACCACTTTAGGCATAAAGTGTGGATTGGTCCTAAGGACTACCTTATCATGATGGAATCTTGTATAAGATGGATTAGCCATTAAGGCCTGCAGTTCACTGATGCGGCGAGCTGAGGTGACTGCAATGAGGAAAATATCCTTCCAGGAAAGAAATTTCAGGGAGGTGGTGGCTAAGGGTTCAAAAGGTGGCTTCATAAGCTGACCAAGAACCAGATTTAAGTCCCATGCCACCGGAGGAGGTCTAATGGGAGGTTTAGTTAAAGTTAGGCCTCTCATGAATCTTGCAATAACAGGATGAGAGGAAATTGGGTGTCCATTGATAGGCTTAAGGGATGCTGCAATAGCACTCAAATGGACTCTTACTGAATTCGTCTTAAGGCCTGCATTGGAAAGATGCAGGAGATATTCCAATAGAGAATTCAAAGGTAATGCTAGAGGGTCAAGACCCTTCTCAGTACACCAAATGGAAAACCTTTTCCATTTAAAGCATAGGAACGTCTAGTAGAAGGTTTCCTGGAAGCATGAAGGATATCCTTCACCTGCTGAGAAAGATTCCAATCCTGAAGGTCTAGGCCTTCAGCAACCAAGCTCTGAGGTGAAGGGACTTGGGGTTTGGGTGCCACAAAGTCCCCTCCTCCTGAGACAGAAGGTCTGGAGCAGCTCCCAAGTCTAGGGAGGGAGCTTGAGAGAGATGTAGAAGTAGAGGGTACCACACTTGGCGTGGCCAGCGTGGAGCTATGAGGATCATAGATCCTTGATCCCTCTGGAGCTTGAACAGAGTCTTGGGAATCAAAGGAATGGGTGGAAAGGCATACAGGAAGTCTTGACCCCAGTGAAGGAGGAAGGCATCCTTGGCCTGAACTCCCTGACATGGAATTCTGGAACAGAACCGGGGAAGTCTGGCATTCCACGGACTTGCAAAGAGGTCTATGTCCGGGGTTCCCCACTCTTGTCTGACAGAGCACCTGATGCTTGAGTCCACTGGGTGGACAAATTCCATTGAGCTGCTCTCATGTGAAGGCGAGCATAGGGGACCACATGCACTGTGGATGCCATGTGGCCTAGCAGTTGCAGCATCTCCCGGGCAGTTAAATGGCTCTTTGACTGAATCTGGGAGGCTAACTGCACCAGGCGTAGGCAACGGGCCTGAGGAAGATAGGCCCTTGCAGTGGTAGTATCTAGCCAGGCCCCTATGAACTCTAGGGATTGAGTAGGGGTGAGCTGGGACTTTGGGAGATTTACCACAAGTCCCAGATACTGCAGAATGCGCCTTGTGCAGTTCAGGGCAGTCTCGGCCTCTGACTGTGATGGAGCTCGGATGAGCCAGTCCTTCAGGTATGGGAATACAAAAATTCCCAGAGTGCGTAGAAATGCAGCTACTACTGCCATGCATTTCGTGAACACTCTTGGAGCAGAGGCCAGACCGAAAGGAAGTACCCTGTATTGGTAATGCTTTCCTTGGAAAAGGAAACGGAGGAATCCTGTGAGAAGGATGGATGAGGACATGTGTGTACGCATCCTTGAGATCTAGAGAACAAAGCCAATCCTGACTCTGAAGGTATGGAAGGAGAGTGCCCAGAGAAAGCATCTTGAATTTCTCCTTGCATAGAAATTTGTTCAATTCTCTGAGATCTAATATGGGTCTGTAGCCCCCTGTTTTCTTTGGGATGAGAAAATAGGGGGAGTAAAACCCTGAACCTTGTTGAAGAAGAGGTATTTCTTCTATTGCCCCTTGGGCAAGAAGGGTAGCCACCTCCTGACCTAGAAGGTCAAGAAGAGATGTTGGAGAATTGAAGTATCTCACCATGGTATGAGAAGAAAGGTTTGAGAAATGAAGCTTGTAGCCCTCCCTTATGATGGAGAGGGTCCACTGCTCTGTTGTAATTTGCTCCCATCTGGGAACAAAATGAGCTAACCTTCCTGGAATGGTGAGAGGCTCTGGCTGTTTTAGAGCCAGAAAGGCTAAGTTCTCTAGCATCAAGTCAAAAACCCTGAGGAGGTTGGGATTGCTGAGTTGCAGCAGCCCCTGTAGACTTAGGCCTGGCCTGTTTAGGTTGCTGACGCTTAGTAGCAAAGCGACCTGTAGATGATTGTTGGCCAGAAATAGAAGGGAATCTGCCCTTTTTGAAAAAAGACTTCTTGAAAGGTTTTTTCTTGGCAGGAATGGAGGTGGACTTTGAAAGTCTATCCAGAGCAGAATTTTCTGCATCCATTTGAGTGGCCTTTATTTGCCACTCTTTGCCAAACAGATTTTCACCTGTACAGGAGAGATTTCCTAAACCATCCTGGACCCAAGGTTCTAAATCAGAATCTTGGAGCCAAGCAATTCTGCGAGCAGCTATGGCAATGGCCGAAGCTCTGCTGGCATCTTCAAAGGAGTCAAAAGCTGCACGGTTGGAAAACTTTGAAATGTCTTGAGTATGCTTGAGCCAAAGAAGGAATTCTTCCCTTTTATCCTCTGGAAGAAAAGGGAGGAAAGTGTGCAGCTTATCTGCAACTTCTTTTAGAAACATACCCATGTAAAGACTATAGGAATTGATTCTGGCAATGAGCATACTGGCTTGGAAGATTTTCCTACCAAAAGCATCCAAAGTCCTGCATTCTCTTCCTGGAGGGGCAGAAGAGTGTCTTTTTGCACTCTTTATCTTTTTCATAGCTGACTGCACCACAATAGAATGGTGGGGAAGCTGTGTTTTATGAAAACCAGGACAAGGAGGGACATGGTACATAGTGTCCAATCTCCGAGAATGAGGAGAGATAGTGAGAGGAGTCTCCCATAAGTCAATCATGTGCTCATAAAGAATATCATGAATTGGCAAGGTGACTGCCTCCTTAGGAGCCTTAGAATAACCTAAAATATCCAGTTTTTTAGCTCTAGGCTCTGATTCAGAGGATACTGAAATAGAAAGTCCTTTAGCCACTTCTCTTATGAAGTCTTGAAAGGATAAGTCCTCTGGAGGAGACATTCTTCTTTTTGGAGAAGAAGGCTCTTCAGGAAGGGCTAGGGATACTTCAGCAGACTCCTCTGATGTATCAGAATCATCAGAGGAATCAAAGTATCGCCTGTCAGGGTGGTTTTCTAAAGCTCGGTACGTGTATCGAGCGGTATCGACATCGGGCGTCGTCGGTACCGGTTCGGTACCGACTAGCATCCCTGGACAGGGAACCGCTGCTGTCGGCATTCTGGTTGATGTTGATGCAGTCGGTACCGGTACCGGCACTGGTGCCGGTACCGGAGCCGATACCGACAACGGAGTCTGTTGTGGTATCAGAGGCGTCGCAGCTTGAATGAAGGCCGTGATAGCCTGCTGCATGGATAGAACATTCTGATCCATCGACGCCATGAATGCCTGGAATTCGGTACCGGAAGGCTGCGCCGGTACCCCAGAGCATTCTAACAGGTGATCGGTCGAGGCTGTGCCATCGATGTCAAGCTGTAACCCCATAGGAGGAGCTTTGGAAGCCGGAGCTTCCCGCTGGGGTTGTTTTGCCGGTGCAGGATCCTCGAGGGCAAGCCCGGAGGCATCTCGATGCTTGGAAGGAGATCTACCCTTCGAGGACCGGCTGGATTTATGCTTGGTTACCTGAGATCCATGGGAGGAAGAAGCAGCCCTGGAAGACGTCAATGCCACTGAAGCTGCATCAGAGGGAAACAGCACATGGAGCTTGGCAGCCCGGTTCTGTAAACCCCGTTTAGACATCAAAGAACAGGACGGACAATCCGGAATGGAGTGTTCAGGACCCAAACATTTAAGACACCATTCATGGGTGTCAGTAACAGAAATAGTACCGCTGCACTTAGTGCATTTTTTAAACCTGGAGGCTTGCTTTTCCATGAGGAAAAATTCTTTGTGAGGCCTAAGGCCCAAAAGAAGAAAAAAACACACTAAGTGAGGGAAAAACTAAGTTGTTTTTTTTTTTGTTGTTGTTTTTAAGAAAAGAAAGAAAAGACCAGCTGTACCGGTCCGGCGTCGGGGGAGGCAGACGCGCGCCAAGGAAATAAAAATAAAACAAAGAACTTCTTTAGCGGTGACAGGAACACGACCTGCTGGCTCCGCGGCAAAGAAGAACTGAGGAGAGGCGGTTAGGAAAGGCGGGAAGGCAGCGCGCAGGCGCTGTGGGATGTTCCCAAAAGCTTTCCTTTTTGGGAAGCTGGGGAGCGTTCCCGCGCAGGCTCCGTCGGTACCAACGTACCCACATGTGAAGACTCATTCCTGCTTGTTCCTGGAGATGCACCAATACAACAACTACAACTCCTATCGCACCATGCCGCACCAACGGGACCGAAAACCACAGAAGAGCGCACCGTCCAACACAAGAAAAGCCAACCCTTCCTTTTGACAGGAACTCCACAGCCAGCTTCCCCTCCGGGGGACGCCTGACAGCCTTCATAGATACCTGGAAAACAATCACCACAGACAAATGGGTCTTGAAAATCATCAAGGAAGGACACAGTATGAGGTTCGCCTTTCCCCCATTACAACACAAACCTCCCTGCAACAGCATTCCAAAACCTTCACTGCTCGCCCTCGCTGCAGAGGTACGCTCATTACTGACAGCATGAGACATAGAACCGCTACCAGTCAGCGAAATCAACACTGGCTTCTACTCCAGAGTCTTCCTCATCCCCAAGAAATCGGGCGGAGTTCGCCCTATCCTCAACCTGCGCAAACTGAAAAAGTTCATAACAAAGGAAAAATTCAGAATGTACTCCCTGGGCTCAATTTTCACGCTCATACAACCAGGGGAATGGTTGGCCTCACTGGATCTGCACGATGCCTACACACACATCCTGATACATACTTTTCATCAGAAATACCTCCGCTTCCAGGTGCAGAACGAACACTATCAATACAGAGTTCTTACGTTTGGCTTGTCACTGGCCCGAGTCTTCAGCAAATGCGTGGCGGTTGCAGCCGCGCACCTGCGAAGACAGGACATCTATGTGCTTCCATACCTGGATGACTAGCTAATCGCCGGCCGGTCCCCTCAGGAAACACAGTCCGCCGTCAAGAGCACGATCAACCTGCTGACCGCCCTAGGATTTCGGGTAAGCTTACAGAAATCCCACCTATGCCCAACACAACGCCTGGAATTCATCGGAGCGGAGATAAACACGGTATCAGCACAAGCATTCCTCCCACCTCTACGGAGAAACACCATTGCCAAACTGGCTGTGTGCCTTTCCTCATCTCAGCAGACATCTGCTCGGAACATACTCCGACTCCTGGAACACATGACAGCATCAACACAAGTTCTGCCACTCACAAGACTACATATGCGCCACCTTGTGATGAGGAAGGCACTGGTGAGCCTGCAGAGTTAGAGAAAATCAGTGATTGTACCTTTAAAAACATTCCAGCAGTGCACAGGCTTCAGAGCATGCTTAGAGTTTCTGAGGCTAGGCTGCCACACCCAAGCTCTGCTGACGGAGTAGCAGGCTTGGAGCATGATTATGAACACCTGTTGAGGCTGAGAGAAACGCTGCCCAGGAAAGAGTAGTTACTCACCTGTAACAGGTGTTCTCCAGGAGCAGCAGGAATCAGTCCTCACTTATGGGTGTCATCGACGACGATGAAGCCCCAGCGGAGCATTTCCCCAGCTTTCCATGAAAGCCTTTGGGAATGCTGGCACGCATGCGCGGTTCCCTTCCCGCCTAAAGGTGCCATCTTACCTCAGTCAAATGACATAGCTAAGAACAGCACACAAAAATGTAAAAATTAAACTATGTACAACTGCAACTCCAAGGGGAGGAGGGAGGGTAGGGAGGACTGATTCCTGCTGCTCCTGGAGAACACCTGCTACAGGTGAGTAACTACTCTTTCTCCAGGACCAAGCAGGAAGTCAGTCCTCACTTATGGGTGACTCCCCAGCTCTGGGCTACCAGGAACCCAGGCTGAACAAGAAAACTCCCTCTAGTCTCAGCAACACAGAAAAGGCTTTTCAAGGACACACCCTCCACAGGTAGCCCAACCAGAGGGCAGGAGTTGCCTAGACCTCAAAGAGATTCCGGAGTACTGCTTGGCCAAAAGCACTGTCCCTACGGGACACCCTCTCCAGACAGTAGTGGGCTGCAAATGTCTGGCTTGAAGACCAAGTAGCAGCTCTGCAGATGTCTTGCAATGGAACAGAGCGGAAGTGAGCCACTGATGCAGCCATTGCCCTCACACGGTGGGCCGTGACCCTACCCTGCAAAGGTAGGTCAGCCGCCTTGTAAGCCCAGGTGATAAAATCAGCCACCCAGATGGACAAGGTACGCTTGGACACAGGCCTCCCCAAGTTATTGGGGTCAAAAGAAAGGAAGAGCTGAGAAGCCTTCCTGTGACGTCGCGTACATTCAAGGTAGAAGGATAAGGCCCTCCTACAGTCCAAGGTATGGAGAACTGTTTCAGCCTGACTTGCATGAGGCCTAGGGAGGAAAGTAGGAAGAACCACCTCCTGGTTGAGGTGGATAGAGGAGACAACCTTAGGAAGGAACTTAGGGTGAGTCCTGAGGACTACCCTGTTTTTATAGAACCTGGTGTAAGGCCTATCACAGACCAAGGCCTGAAGCTCACTCACTCTCCTAGCCGAAGTAAGGGCTATCAGAAAGAGAGTCTTCCAGGAAAGGAAGCATAGAGGGCAAGTAGCCATAGGCTCAAAAGGTGGGCGAGTCAGCTGCTGCAAGACCACATTCAGCTCCCACTAAGGAGCAGGAGGACGTATGGGAGGTTTGAGCAGAAGCAAGCCTCTGAGAAACCTGGACACCAAAGGATGCACAGACAAGGAATGGCCCTCAACTAGTGAGTGATGAGCTGCAAAAGCAGAGAGTTGGACCTGAACAGAGTTGGACTTGAAACCTTGATTGGACAAGTGCAGCAGGTACTGAAGCACTACTGACAAAGTACAGGAGAAAGGATCCTCTGCAAGTAGCTGACACCATATGTTTATGTTTATGTTTATTAAAACTTTATATACCGCCCAATACAAAATAGCATCTGGGCGGTTTACAATACATAAAAGCATTTAAAAGGAAGGCTGCGGAAAAGAAACAGAAAAGAACGCCATAAAATCAAAGAACAGGGATAGAAACAGATAGCAGTCAGGGGATACAGAAGGCAGACATGGAGGGAAGGAAGGGAGCACATAGACAAAACAAAGAAGCTCAGGAAAGAGGAATTAGGAACTAACATAAGTTGACTAAGAAGGAGAAGAGGGTGGGGCTGGAAGGTGGAGGTTGAGGCAGACATGAAGGGAGGGGGAAGACATTGACAACACACAAGGTGCAGGAAGGAGGGTTTAAGGATTTGACATGATTAGTCCTGTGACGAAGAAGAGGACGGAACTGGAGGAGGGAGGTTAAAAGCAGAACAAAAACTGTGAGTTTTCAACTTGGCTTTAAAGGATTGATAGGAGGTCTCTAAACGTAGGGAGTGGGGGAGTGAATTCCAAAGCCTTGGACCGAGAAAGAAGAAAGCAGAAGATCGAGTTAGTTCTAAGTGTGCTTGAGAGGGAGGGGGAAGAAACATACGATTAGCGTGGATGGAACGTAGGGAGCGGTGAGGAGTATGAAGACGAACTTGATCAGCAAGATACAAGGGGACACCTGAGTGGATCACCCTGTGAACAAAGATAAGAACTTTAAATTGGACACGAAAAGGAACAGGAAGCCAGTGATAGTGTATTAACCAAGGGAGTGACATGATCAAAACGAGAAGCGCGAGAAAGAATACGAACAGCAGCGTTTTGGACCCGTTGAAGACGACAAATTTGTGATTGGGGAAGCCCAGCAAGACAGACATTACAATAGTCAAGACGCGACATAACAAGGGAGATAAGCAGGGTGGCCAAAGAGGAAGGGGTAAGGAAGGGGCGTACAGTACGAAGTTGTCTTAAAGTAAAGAAAGAACGCTTAACCACAGAAGAAATATGTTCTTTAAAGGACAGGGAGGAATCCAGAGTTACACCCAAGTACCGCATAGAAGAAACAGTGGGTATAGGCGCAGAGGAAAACGTTGGGGAGAGGTTGGGTGGGGAAGAACCAAAGGTGAACCAGATAGCTGAAGTTTTTGCGAGGTTAATGTGCAGAAAGTTGGTCGAAAGCCAGGAGGCGACGGAAGAGAGAGACAGGAGTTAAAGGCAGTGATGTCAGGTGCAGCAGAGTCAGTGTGAAAGAGGAGAAAGATGTCGTCAGCGTAGAAGTGGGCAGAGACACCGTGCTGTTGAATAAGAAGAGCAAGGGGGGCCAGAAACACATTAAAGAGAAGGGGAGCAAGAACAGAACCTTGGGGAACACCACATGAAAGGGGGGTTGAAGGTGAAGACCCAGAACCAGTGTGAACCGAGAAGGAGCGATTAGACAGGAAGGAGTGAAACCAACGGAGGACCCGGCCAGAGAGGCCGGCATCTTGAAGACGAGATAGGAGAGTGCGATGATCAACCAAGTCGAAAGCGGCGGAGAGGTCTAGTGAAACAGCAAGAGAGAGTAAACCACGGTCATGAGCAATGTGCAGATCGTTGAGAAGGGAAAGAAGAACAGATTCTGTGCTGTGACCTGGGCGAAAACCGGATTGACGGGGGTGAAGAGTGAAAGAAACCTCAAGATGAGAAGAGAGTTGAGAGAAGACTAGTTTTTCCAAAAGTTTAGAGAGAAAAGGGAGGTTGGAGATGGGGCGCCAGCTGGAGGGAGAGGAAGGATCAAGGGAGCTGTTCTTCAGAATAGGACGGACAGAGGCGTGCTTCCAAGGGGAAGGAAAAGTACCAGAAGAAAGACTAGAGTTAAACAGTGAAAGAATAAAGGGAGACAGAGCAAGAGAGGGTTCAAGTAGCCAAGCAGAAAGCACAGTTACTTACCTGTAACAGGTGATCTCTGGGAACAGCAGGAATTAGTCTTCACTTATGGGTGCGTCGGTACCGACGGAGCCTGCACGGGAATGCTCCCCAGCATCCAATCAGAAAGCTTTTGGGAGCATCCCTCGCGCCTGCGCGCTGACTTCCAGCCTTTCCCACTGCCTCTCCTCAGTTGAGTTTCATAGCCGAGACAGAAGGAGAGAAAGAGGAAAGGAGATAGATAGATACAACTCCTAGGGGAGGTGGGTGGGTTGTGAAGACTAATTCCTGCTGTTCCCAGAGATCACCTGTTACAGGTAAGTAACTGTGCTATCTCCAGGAACAAGCAGGAATGAGTCTTCACATATGGGGACTCCCTAGCTGTGGGTGCCAGGGGAGATCCCATAAAATGCGTATCCCTGGAACAGGACGGCATTTCCTAAACCTGGATCCCCGGCATCCCCTGAGGGATGGGGGGTAGGAGTTGAATAGAGAAGAGCTGTAGAGGAACAGCGAATCTAAAGACTACAGAAAAAATGAGTCTTTAGAATGTATGTCAAGTATCATTAAAATATTTAATGAACTAGTACAATATAGAGCTTACCTACTGGATTGTAGGAAGTAGAACTGTGATGGAGTGTACTGTAGATGCAGTAGCGGAATCCTCAAGGTAACTTCACAGCAGTGAGGATGAAGTTCCAAACCAGGAATGGGCAGGTGACCCAAGTGTCAACTGGGGTAGGAGAAGAACGGCAGGTCTTCAATGGAAAGCTTTATGGGAACAAGCTGAAAACTCTTTTAGGTACAGAGTTATTAACATTGAGGACTAAAAGAAGAAGACTGACCGATCTGGAGAATTAGCCCAGTCCTGAAGGGAAGAGGGGGTATGGAAAAAAGCCCCTATTCCCAAGGAGAACAGAAGTGTACTCAGAAATACTGAAGATGTACACTGTCTTTCCTAGCTGGTAAGAGATAGGAAGACATTGAAGTTTAATACTTCATAGACAGGGAGATCTATAACAAAAATAGAAGCTGTTGACATCACAGCAGTAATTGTGTGTATAACCGCTCCCACTTACTGAGCCATATGAGAATAGGCAGGTTGACTGTCTGGACCCCTTAAGAAGGTAAAAGCTTTATAGCACAGACAGTTAGGGAGATAGTAGGTAATACCCAGCGTCCTATGGACATCTCCCAATAGGCATATATATATATATATGAAGATACATACATATCTATATATATGTGCATATATGTCTAGATATGTGTGATAAATATATATATATATATATAGATGGGCATGACTTATGCCCACACAGATTACAAAAATATGTATGTATAGGACATATACATACATGAATATAAGTCTGAGGATACATGCCTGCAACTGAGCCCCACAAAAACATTCACATGGGAATTGTGATGGGAAAAGATTCATCTAATAATAAGGGGGTGGAAACCACCTGAAGATATATAGAGAATCTATTTCTGCGGTGCAGGAATGTAGTTCAGTGGAATAACCAGTATGGTTGCGTGAAAAAACAGAGGATAATAGCAGTCTGGCAAGAGCACGTCAGGAGTACTTTAGGACTCTGACATGTCCAAGGGACAAAAAAACGCATAGACTAAGACACCAGGATGGCCCAGCCAAGGGACACAGGGGTATCATGTACACTGAAAGAGTATGCATTGTCCAAGTGGAGCAGAAAAACATAATGCCAAGCTGTAAGGAAAAAAGGGGTAGATTCCTGCAAGATTGGGAACTCCTTGGACATTCACGCAGAAAAAGCTTGTCTTCTGTATCACAACAGGAGACAAGAGGGTATAAAGAACCCATATAACCATTGAATGATTATATAAGCTTTTTCTACTATATGGAAAAACCCTCAGAGACAAAGTTCAATGCTCTGTAGCAAGGGCCCATAGTAGAAAGCTTCTCTGAAGATTGCAGAGAGCATTGTGTAGGAGAATTATGAGATAAAACTGACAGAAGTCAGGTGTGTTGCCACATCCTAGGAAAGGATATGGCTAGAAGAAGATAACCTGCAGTGAGTAGAAGAAGATAACCTGCAGTGAGTAGTATTATGCAAGATAGTTGAAAGAGCTTGCAATGAGCATTAAAGTAATCACTGGAACTCCTGCATGCACAGCAACTGAACAAAACAGCAGAGGGGATTCTCCTGTATAAAAACAGAGAGAAAACAGACAAAGGGAGCGGAGATATGCCCGTCCCTGTCTGATGAGTTGTTCAGAGCATGCATTGAAGGATAACAAAAAGTCTACAATGGAAAGAAAGAGAAGTGTTTCAGTATGGTACCAACTCAAGCAGGGAAAACCCTGGAAGAGAGGGGGTTGGAAGGTGACTTACCATATGGTAAGTCAGCTGAAGGAAAAGATGTCCATGTGGGGACAGAAACTATCATGGGATAGTTGTAACCTCCCTTCGTAGTGGTGAGAAGGGGAGAATTCTGTAACCCATGGACAAAAGTATCGTAACAGCTTAGCATACTGAAAAAGAAAAAAAAAACAGTGTAGAGTTTGAAGAATAAACTTCTGCTAAGAAGAAGTTAACTGTAGATTGCAACATACAGGAACCTATGGTTGCTGGTTATTAGACTGGTTAGAGTCTGGAGACTTCAGACTAGGATGAGATGTCCCTTGCTTGGGTACATCTGGAGGATGGGCAGGAGAAGGGTGAAACCTTCTTTTCTTAGGGAAAGAAGGTTTGGTAGGACATTTCCTAAGTCCTGGGGAAAAAGAAGGCTTAGGATGGTTTCCAGAACCAGGGAAGTCAGTGGAGCAATGAGCAACCTGACGTAAAGCCTCTCTATTGAAGAGATTTTCTCCAGTACAAGGAGAATTACCCAGTGTATGTTGTGCCCATCTGCTCAAGTCTGAAGCTTGCAGCCAGGCTTTACGATGTGCTCCAATGGCAATAGCAGAGGATCTGCTAACAGACTCAAAAGAGTCTAGAGAAGCACGAGAAAGAAACAAAGAGATATTCCTGCTATGATTAAGAAGCAAGGAATAGTCAGTGGCCTTAGGCTCTGACAAAAAAGGGGACAAAAGAGATAATTTCTCTGTGACCTCCTGAAGTGTCAAAGACTCATATAAAAAATATATGAAATAATTCTTGAAGCCAGCATAGAAGTTTGGAAGGTTTGACGTCCAAAGGCATCAAGTGCTTTAGATGCACGACCTGGCGGATAAGAAGAATTTATTTATTTTATTTATTTATTTATTTAACATTTTCTTCTATACCGCGCTATTAAAATCATCGCGGTGTACATCGAACAATAATACTGCAATGTATACAAATAACATTGAGTTTACAAATAACAGGGAATTGAACATGGGGGAGAAAACGGGGAAACTAAATACATATTAACTCAAACTATGTACAATGCTCTAATGTAACTGGGTGTTGCATTAGTTTTGTGAAGGTTGGTAGGGTTTGGGGGACTACCTATTATTTGTGGTGTTGACGTGCAGGGGCGACTGGTGTGTGGGGGAAGTTTGCAGGTTGTTGGTTGTGCTTCTATCGCTGGAGGTTTCTGAGTAGCATTTTGTGAACAGGTGGAGCTTTATGGCTTTTCTAAATAGGATGAGGCTTTTTATTCCACGGATTTCGTGGGGGAGTGCATTCCAGTTTGAAGGGGCAAATAATGAGAAGGCTCTGTTGGAGGTAGCTTTTGTGCACTTAGTCATTAACTTAGGGACTGTTAATGTGTTCCGTGCAGTAGATCTTCTGTTTCTGTTTTCTGGGGTGCCATGAATTAGTTTGCTGATTGGTGTAGGGGGGTAGTTATTTAGGGCTTTGAAAGTGAGGACCAATGATTTGTATTGGAGCCTGGCATGTAGAGGTAGCCAATGCAATTCTTTCATGATGGGTGTTATGTGGTCGGATCTTGAAGATCCGGAGAGGACTCTTGCGGCTGCATTCAAGGCTAAGCGGAGGGGGTTTAAAGTTGATTGTGGGAGGCCGTGCAGGATGATGTTTGCAAAATCGACATGTGGAAGGACTAGTGCCTGGAAGGTTGTCCGATAGTCTGTGAAGTCCAGTAGGTGTCGGAGGTGGCGTAGAGTTCTGATTTTGTGGTATATTGCCTTTGTGATGTTTTTGATATGCGTTGTCATGTTCAGGTGCTGGTCCAGGGTGATGCCGAGGTAACGGATTGTGGATTTGGACTTCAACTCTACATTGTTGACACGTAGTGATGAAGGAGGTATGAATTTGAGGTTCTTTGTGACAAATAGGACATCTGTTTTACTGTGATTGATCCGTAAGTTTTGTGATAATAGCCAATTGGCTACTGCTTCGAAACAGTTAATGATTGGGGAGAGCACTGGTTGGTCTATCAAGAACGGCATGTAAAGGAGGATGTCATCAGCGTATGCCAGGCACTTTACGTTGAAGGATCGAATCAAATCACATATCGGCTGCATATAAATGTTGAACATCAGGGATGATAAGGACGATCCTTGGGGAACTCCCTGTGTTTGCAGAAATGGTTTGGAAGATGTTTGGCCAACCTTGACTTGTTGCCATCTATTAGATAAGTAGGATTCACACCATTTTAGCGCTGTGCTTTGGATCCCCTTTTCTTTTAGGTGTTGTATAAGTATGTCATGGCTCACCGAGTCGAAGGTGGCAGATATGTCCAGGAAGATGAGGACAAAGCCTTGTTGTATGTTGTTGATTCCTGTGATCAGATCGTTGAAAAGGGTTGTGAGGACAGTGTCTACTCCGTGTGCTTCCCTGAATCCGTGTTGGACAGGATCCAACGGTGCTTGGGTGTCGATATGTTGCTGGATTTGTTGTTGAGCTGCTTTTTCAATGATCTTAGCAAGCTGTGGGATGCTCGATATTGGTCTGAAGGATTCTACTTTCGAAGGGTCTAGTTTGTTGTTTTTTAGTAGGGGCTTGATAGAGGTGCTTTTGAGACTCTGCGGGAATGATCCAGTGATAAAGGACTGGTTCAGTATGTTAGCCAGGATGTTGCTTATGTCATGGCGAAGCTCTTTGATCCAGCTGGCAGGACAGGGGTCATTAGGTGCAGTGCTGGGGTTAACAGAGGCAACAATGTTTTCAACCTCTTTAGTGGATACTGCGGTGAAGTTGCATAGAGGAGTTGTTTGAGATGTTTTAGATGGTGTGGAGGGGTTATTGGTGCCTATGTTTGTGTTGGTCTTGATCATCTTCGATTGTAAATAATCTGCATACTCCTGAGGTTGAGGCATTGGAGGGTGGGCTGAGACAAGCTCTCCTGTTATAGACTTTACTATATTGAACAAGGCATGTGGTTTGTTGATGGAGCGTTTTAATATATCAGTGTGATAGAGTTTCCTTTTTTGCGTTATCTTCGCACGGTGAGTTAGCAAGTATGAGTTATAGGCGGTGTGTGCTTCAGCGGAATGGGTTCGGCGCCATTGTCTCTCAAGTTGGCGTAGGTGGTGTAGAGATGTTCGTAGGTCCATGGAGAACCAGGGTGCATGTTCTCGTCGTATTGTTGTCTTCGTGGCGTGAGATGGACAGGATGCATCTCTGAGGTTTTCATCCCATTTAGATATGAGGTCATCCAGGCTGAGGGATGTGTTGGTCATAAGAGGTTGGAGGTTCTCTAGGACTTTGCTCTTGTTGAGAGGGCGGAAGCGGGTTGCTAGATTCTTGGGAGTATTTGTAGTTAAATGACTGTTGCTGGGAGTGCTTATGGGTATGTGGAAGTTAAGGAGATGGTGGTCAGACCACGGGACTGGTGTCACGGATAGTGCGAGGTCCTGGGATGACGAGGCGTCAGAAAGAGGTGCGAATATGAGATCCAGCTTGCCCCCCTTAGTGTGGGTGGCAGAGTCGACACATTGATTGTATCCTAGATCCTGTAGGGCCTCAAGGAATGCTGTGGAGTGGCTACTTTGAAGGGATGGGAGGTTAAAGTCGCCGATTAACCAATTTGGAGAGTGCGGGGTGGAAGTGGTACAATGCTTCTTCTTGCTTCTTACCTTCCTCATTGCTGATTCCACTACAATGAAATGATGTGGAAGTTGGTTTTTTTGAAACCCCGGAGAGGGAGGCACCTGATACAGAACATTAGTGGCTGTAGAAGGCGAAGGAACCTTTAAAGGTGATTCCCACATCCTCAGAAGAAGATCCTGCAAAGAATGATGTAAAGGAAGCATTATATTTTCCTTTTCTGCAGGATCTTGGTTAAGAGTAGAGCCAGGAATAGGAATGGCAAGAAAGGTTGCCATATCAAGGAGAAATTTCTGAAAAGAAGGATCTCCAATGGGAACTATTCCTGGGTAAGCTGAGGTTGAAGGAGCAGCTTGAGCACCAGAAGACATACTGGACTGGTGCAGAAAAAGAATCCTGCTAAATGGACAGTGATACTGACAGTTCTGATTCGAGGCAGTTAGTACTGCATTGTCAGTGCCCGGTATCGATTCCAAGCTAGGCATAGAAAGGATCGATGGCACCGATGGAAATGCAGGAATCGACATCGATACCGATACCGGTATCGGAGACGATGTCATCGAAGCAGTAATCAGGGGCTGCTGAAGCGGTACCGAGGTAGCCAGAGAGCTTTGGTGAATATCCTCGGTACTGCGTAGTCGGAAATGATATGGATCGGTTCCGAAACGCGTCGGTACCAAGTCATCTAGACTGGATATCGATTCTAGACTCGGCATCGAAGGGAGCGAGTCTATCGATGCATGTCTAGAAGATACCGACGTTGGTGGTGGTATCGGCGATGCCGATACAGGAAAGTCAATCGGAGTCGTATCGATCAGTTCCGAAGGCTCCGAAGATGATGCCTGGTGAAGAGAGGAACACTCGACACCGGCGCCGATGTCGGGGTATCGGTACCGCTCGAAGCCGATACCAACACCGAGCATGGCAAAGATACAGGAATGTCAATCTGGGTCGTATCGATCGGCCCCAAAGGTACCGAGGATACCAGATGACGATCTCAGGTGAAGAGTGGAACACTCGACACCGATGCCGGGGTATCGGTACCGCTCGAAGCCGGTACCAACCCCGAGCATGGCGGAGATACAGGAAAGCCAATCTGGGTCGTATCGATCGGCCCCAAAGGTACCAAGGACACCAGATGACGATCCCTGGTGAAGAGTGGAACACTCGACACCGGTGCCGATGCCGGGGTATCGGTACCGCTCGAAGCGGATACCGCCCCCGAGCATGGCTCAGGTATGTTCTGTGAGGGGTGAGCCCCAGGAACAACCTGAAACCCCGTAAATGCTTTGGAGCCCGAAGACTCCCGCCGGGGTTTTATTGCCAATGGGGTCTTGAGCACCAAAGGAGGTAGCCAAATGCTTTATAAACGGTGTAACAAGTTACAAATGGCTGTAAATCCGTTTAATTGTCTAACCCCGACAACTCAGAACTATATGCCATATAGCGTAATGAAGAATACAGGTCTCAGCAAAATCTTACAGCACCAAAGCAAGGGTATAAACCCATTAAACGTGCTACTGATCACATCAGCGACCTGTTTCAATACGCAATTGGTCTATTAATTATAATTTGTAGAATTTTATATAAAAATGTCCGCTTAACAACTTCCTCAGCACTTTATCTTCTTAACATCCCAGATCATTCTCATGAAAGCTGAAGAGGTGTATTTATTTATTTATTTGTGTGCTTTTCTATACCGCCTCTTCCAGAGATCAGGGGCGGTTTACAAGGAACTTAAAACAACAATATAGCAAAACAGTGCAATATTGCATTACATTAAACATTAGGTGAACATAAAACTAGATTACATAAGAACTAGGTTACATGGAAAACAATGTGTGGGTTATTAACATAAAAGGAAACATAAAACTATGTTACAAAGAACCAAAAAGTAGCTTTACATGGTTAGCAAGAGATTATAATAGTTATTTGCGATCATAAGTACAGTGTTGGGAGTAGACTAACTTGGGTGGATATGAAAATGGAATTAGGTGGGGTAGACTTGTGTTTGGTTTGTTGCATGTTTTTGTGTAGTAAATTTGATTTCAGGTTGTATGTTGCTATAGTGTTGACTAAATAGGTAGGTTTTAAGTTCCTTCCTGAAAGTTGTAAGATCTTTAATCTCTCTGAGGTTTAGTGGCAGTTTGTTCCATTGGCTGGGAGCATAATATGAAAAAGCAGTGTTGGTGGTTATTTGTTTTGATTTTGTCACTGCAATGGGAATTAATAGCATGTTGAGGTTAGTTTTTCTTCTGATTCTGTTTTCTTGTGGGGTTTGGAGTAGAGTGGCCAACTGTGATGGGGCTAGGTCATTAATGAGTTTAAAAGTGGTGACAAGTGTTTTATATTGAATCCTACTATAGATAGGAAGCCAGTGGAGAGCGTATAGGATAGGAGAGATGTGATCGAATATTTTAGCTTTCATAATGATTCGAGCAGTGACATTCTGAGCTCTTTGAAGGATGTGTAAATTCTTTTTGGATGTTCCTTGGAGTATGCCATTGCAGAAGTCTAAATGTGGCATAATGAGAGCCTGGACAACTGTTCTGAAATCGTTGATGTCGATGAGGGGTCTGAGTTGCTGTATGGTTCTCAGTTTGAAAAATATAGTTTTGGCAGTCTGTTTTATGTGGTTGGTCATGCTTAGGGTTTTGTCTAGTGTAACTCCAAGGTATTTAATTTCAGACTTGACTGGGAGAGTAATGTTCATAAGGTTGATGGAAGTTGGAGGGGTGAAGGTGGTACTTCTGGTTACGAAGAGTGCTTCGGTCTTTTTGAAATTGATATCCATATGGATTGAGTGGAGCCATTTTTCAGCTTCAAAGAGGCAGGTGGCGATTTTGTTGAAATTAAGGTTAGCTATGTCTAACGGGGCGAACAGCATGATGTCGTCTGCATAGATAAAATATTTTAGATTGTGGCGTTGAAAGATTGTACAGATAGGTTGTATATAAAGGTTAAAAAGTAATGCAGAGAGTGAGGATCCTTGTGGGATACCACGTTCTTGGGGGAATGGTAGTGAGGGGGAATGGTCTAAATGGACATATTGGAAGCGATTAGAAATGTAGGACTTAAACCAGTTAAGAGTGGTATCTTTTAAACCTAGTTGGGATAGTCTAGATAAGAGCGTATTATGATCAACGCTGTCAAAGACTGAGGAAATGTCAAGGAAGATGAGCAAGAAGGTCTGTTTTATATTATCCATACCTCGGATAAGTGAATCAAGAAGGGATATGAGTAGGGTTTCTACTCCGTGATATGAGCAAAAACCATACTGGTATTCATCTAAAGGGAAGTTGGTATCAATATGATCCTGAAGTTGTGTCTGAGCTACCTTTTCAATAATTTTGGCCAAGAAAGGTATGCTGGCAATGGGGCGGTATGAGGAAGGGTCAGAACTGTTAAGGGTTTTATTTTTTAGTAAAGGGCGAATCGCCGAGTATTTCAGATCATCTGGCATGAAGCCTTGAAGTAGAGATTGGTTTACCAGCTTCAAAATGTATGGGGCTAGTTCGGATTTTGTTGTTTTAATCCAAGACACTGGGCAAGGATCAAGTAATGACGTGGTGGTATTGAGGTTTGATATAATCTCTATCAGTTGTTTGTTGGTGATTGTATGGAATGAGCTCCACTCCGTGATGGAATTTGGTGTGGGAGAGGTCAAGATAATGCTTGGACGGGCGCTTAGTTTAAGCTTATTAGCAAAATGGTTTGCAAGGAGTTGTGGATCTATTGGTGTTTTGTTAGAGGTGTTATCGGGAACCTTAGTTAGAGATTTAATAATCTCAAAAAGTTCTCTGGGTCGATTGATGGCCTTGGCTAATGTTTTAGTGTGGAATAGCCTTTTTGTGTTGTTAATGGCTTCCTTGTAGGTTTTAAGGCTTGTGAAGTATTGAACTCTGAGTTCAGTGGTTTTTTTCTTCCTCCACTTAGTCTCCAATTTCCGAAGGTTTTTCTTTAGTGTAGAAAGCTCAGAGGTGTACCATTTCTCAGTCAATTTAGATCTAGATTTTCTTTTATTGGAGGTTGAATATTTAGCTTCTGCCTCAATAATAGAGTTCCAGGTAGAAACAAATTCGTTAAGATTGTTTGCGGTGTTGTCTAATTTTGGGGAAATAGATTCCAGAAAACTTTCCTTGTTATAATTAGCGAATATCAAATAGTAGCCAAAAACAGGAATATAATCAATTCCACAGTCAATCTTCCAGCTCAAAAAATTTTTCAAGCTGGCTGTTCAGTGGACTGGCAAACAGGTCTATGGAGGCAAGTCCCCATCTCAAGAAAATCTTTTGAACCACTAAAGGATGTAGCTGCCACTCGTGTGGTTGCAGAATCCTGCTCAATCTGTCGGCCAGGGAATTCTCCTGGCCTGGAAGATAGACTGCTTTGAGGAGCATGTTGTGTTTCAGGGCAAAGAAACAGAGGTCCTGGATCTCTTGACAAAGGAGCTGGGAACCAGTTCCGCCCTGTTTGTTCACATAGAACATGGCTACCTGTTGTCTGTATGGATCAAGACAGACTGTTGTGCCAGGGAAGCAGTAAAGGCCTTGAGGGCCAAGCGGATAGCTCTGAGTTCCAGGAGATTGATCTGCTGGGACGCCTCCCAAGGAGATCACAGGCCCTGGGTGCACTTGTCTAGGCAGTGTGCTCCCCAACCCTGTAGAGAGGCATCCGTAGTCAGTACCACTGTATGAGGTGGCATCTGAAAAGGCACCCCTACCAGCAAATTGGGGGGGTGTAGCCACCAGTTGAGGGAGGTCAGAAAACGGTGGGACACTCTGATCCTGTCTCTGAGGCTGCCTGAGGCCTGTGACCACTGAGTCCGAAGGCACCACTGGGCAGGTCTCATATTGAGCCTGGCATTGGGGGTTACCTGAACTGTCGACGCCATGTGGCCGAGAAGCCTGAGACAGAGTCTGGCGAAGACCAGGGACCTGTGCAGAAACTTGCTGGTGAGGTCTATGAGTCTTTGTGCTCGGTCCACTGGTAAGAATGCTCTTGCCAGCTGAGAATCCAACCTTGCCCCTATGAACTCCAAGTTCTGGGAGGGGAGCAAAGCGGACTTTGCGAAGTTGATGACAAAGCCCACCTTTAGGAGCAGTTCTATTGTCCTGCTGGTGGCCTGCTGAACCTCTAGGGACGTCTGGCCTCTGATGAGCCAGTCGTCTAGGTAAGGAAACACAAAGATGCCCTGATTTCTCAGGTAGGCTGCCACCACTGCCAGGTACTTGGTAAACACCCTGGGAGCGGAGGTCAGTCCAAAAGGCAGGACTCTGTACTGATAATGGTTTCCTCCCACAATGAACCTGAGGTACTTTCTGTGGTATGGATGAATAAGGATGTGAGTGTAAGCATCCTTTAGATCTAAAGAGCATAGCCAATCTCCCTGCTGGAGGTAGGGCAGAAGTGTTCCAAGAGTAAGCATCTTGAACTTTTCTTTCACCAGAAACTTGTTTAGGTTTCTGAGATCCAAAATGCGTCGAAGACCACCTGTTCTTTTTGGCACCAGGAAATACCTGGGGTAAAACCCGTGACCTTGGAAGTGGGGAGGCACAGGCTCCACCGCCTTGTCCACCAACAGACCTTGTAGCTCCTTGAGGAGAAGGGCTGTATGCAGGGGAGGCCGGAAAGGTTCCCCTGGGAAGTGTGGCGGAGGCAGTTGGTGAAAGTGCAGGGCATAGCCTCGACGGACTATGTCTAGCACCCAACTGTCCTGGGTTATCAAGGGCCACTGGTGGGCGAACAAGGCTAGGCGGCCTCCTGTGCAGGGCTGGGTCTGCAAGGGAGGTATGGCTATACTCAAGGAGTCAAAAACCCCCACCCTGCTGAGAGGAAGCAGGGGCTGCAGGCTTGGGGGTCCTCTGCCTACGGGGCCCATTACCCTGGCCCTTGGCTTGCTGACCCTGGGGGGCAGCTTGGGCAGCTGGATATTGTGGGTACTGTTTGTAGGCAGTGCCCTTCCTCGGGAAAAAGGACTTTTTGCCCGAGCCCTTCTTCTTATGAGAAGGGGCAGAGGTCTTCCTCGACAGCCTTGTCCTCGTGAGGTGTTCTGTCTCGAGCTGTGTGGCCTTCTCGGCCACAGGCTTGCCAAAAAGGTTTTCACCTCGGCAAGGGACATCGACCAACTTGTCCTGAACCCATGGCTCGAGGTCCGATGACTGCAGCCATGCCTGGCGTCGGGCCGCGATGCCAGCTGCCGCTACTCGGGCCGAAGCCTCGAAGCCATCGTAGGCGGCGCGGGACATGAACTTAGAGCATTCCTGGATTCTCGAAGACAAGGACTTAAAACTCTGCAAGGGTTCCCCGGAGAGACCAGCAGAGAATCCGGCCAACTCCTTGGCCAGGTCTCGCAAATACATGCCCATGTACAGCTGTTAAGTCTGGACACGGCAAGCAAGCATCGAGCCCTGAAAGCACTTTCTACCGATGCCATCAAGGCTTCGGGCTTCCCTACCAGGAGGCACCGCAGAGTTCATCTTCTGACTCTTCAGACGATGCATGGCCGATTCCACAACCATGGAATGGTGTGGTAGCTATGCTTTCTGGAAGCCAGGACTCTTCCGGAGCCGATAGATGGAATCGACTCGCTCGCTCAAAACCGGCGCCGAGGCCGGTGCCTCCCACATCCGGAAGAGGAGCCGTTCCAGCATCGGAGGAACCGGGACAGTAAAAGCCTCCTTCGGAGGAGAGTCATACTGCAGAGCATCGAGCTCCTCGGCTTGAGGCTCTTCCTCGGGGTCAGCCGGGATAGCCAGGGCAGCGGCCATATCCGAAATAAACTCCGAGAACCTAGTATCCTCCGGAGGGGATCTACTCCGTGGCTCAGACTCTGGTGAGTCCGAAGGGACACACCGAGTCTTGAAGGTGTCAGGAGACTCCTCGTCTTCGGTCTCCCAAGCAGACCCTAGGCACCCGCACCGGCGTCGAGACCCTCGGTCCCGAACGGGAGGTCGAGGGAGACCTCGACCAAGGATGACTTCGAGCCGCAAAGGACTCTAGTATTGGCTCGGTCTCCGGGGTCGACTTCGAAGTCGATGTCCCGGTGGTCGGGGCGGATGCGCCAGACAGGCTGGACATCAGCGCCCGCTGCTGGTCCATGAAGGCAGACATTCTGCTCTCCAAGGCTGTCAACTTGAGACTCAGCTCGGGTGACGCAGCAGCCCCGGTGGCACCGGGCCCGACGTCGGTACTCGGGGAGGCGAGTCCACGAGGACAACAGGACTTACGTGTCGAGCAGACTCCGGCTCCATGCGAGGAACTTTAGTTGGCTTCTCCTGGTCCACGGGCCCGGGATGACGGTCAGGGGTCTGAGAACTGGCCCTCGAGGGCTCAGGGACCTCCTCCGACGCCGCCCTCGTGAGCCGCTTCTTCCTCTTACGTTCCCGGTCGGGGGACCCCCTGTCTGAGGAGCTCCGATGCCTCTCGGGATCAGAATCCCGAGATGTCGAGGCCTCAGAAGAGGTCCAGCCCCGGGCAGAGGCCGAGTCCGAGAAAAGCCTTTCACTTTGCTGCTGACGACTTCGGAGGGCCTTGGAAGACATTTTTCCCCATGGCCCGCACGTTTTAGGATCGTGGTCCGGGCCAAGGCACCGAAGGCAGCAGTCGTGTGTGTCGGTGAGAGACATTATCTTTTTACACCGATCACACTTTTTGAAACCGCTAGAAGCCATTGGGGAGAAAAGGGTCCCCGCGAGGTCAAAGGACTGGCCTTCCAGGGGAAAAAAAAAGTATTGGCGCGAGTGCCTAGCCACTAAGGGCAAAAACCGAAAAAGGAAAAAAGGGATTAGATACCGGTGTACCGAACCCGGCGGGAGGGGAACCGACGTCGAATCCGAGGAAAAAAGCGAAATAACGCCAAGAAAAAACTTCTCTTATCCGGGAAGAACAGGACACACGTCCGATGGGCTTCACGGAAAAAAAGAGACTGAGGTAAGATGGCACCTTTAGGTGGGAAGGGAACCGCACATGCGTGCCAGCATTCCCAAAGGCTTTCATGGAAAGCTGGGGAAATGCTCCGCTGGGGCTTCATCGGCGTCGATGACACCCATAAGTGAGGACTGACTTCCTGCTTGGTCCTGGAGAAGCACCTTTATAAACCCTGCTTAGGGAAAAGCAGAGGGGAGAAGAGCTGCTCAGGAGGAAAATGTTGCTCAGAAGGGAAGAGCAGAGCAAGCAAACACTTAAGGAGAGAGTCCAGGAAGACAGAGTCAGAGACGGACTCAGAGCAGGACTGGAAATTGAGCTGGAAGTTCCCAGAAAGAACGTTCCAAGCAGAGGAAAGAAGGAGGACCTGGAAAGTGTCTGACCCAAGGGAAAACAGGCAAGAGCTGCTCAGATGGAGAGAGCAGGGCAGGTTCCAAACTTCTGTTCCTGACCAAGAGGTTCACAACACTTAGAGGTGGGTGCCTAGGTTTCAAACCAGGAGGCAGAAGAACCCAGCCTCCAACAGAGAGCCGTGGTTAAACCTCAGAGAGGAACTGGGGCAAGAGAACCAGAGAAAGATATCCAGTAATACAGTTCTCCATATTCCTTACCGGGTAGAGAAGTCCTGGAGGGAGTTACAGGAATCCTCAGCAAGAATTCCACCAGAGGCAGGTCATGAGGGCTCAGTGCAGGATATTATAATTCCAGAGCAGGAGGAAATGCAAGTGGAGTATAGTGAACCAGACCCCTTGATTACTGAACTGCCAATGGACTGTTCTTTGCGTCGGGCAGAGGCTACTGAATCCTTGGTTAAGGAGTAGCAGCCTGAGTAAATGCTTTTGGGTAAAAGCACTACCAAGAAAACTTAACCTTTTCCACCGCCTGCTCCCCTCCGGCCCAGCCACTGCTCTCCCGATCGGGGAGGAGCACGCCGGAGCAACGCTGCTCCCACAGCCTGCTCTGCCCAATCGGGGCTGAGCAGCCAACAAGTTTAAAAGAAGCGCCGGCAGGCGCACAGGCCTTTCCACCGCCTGCTCCCCTCCGGCCCAGCCACTGCTCTCCCGATCGGGGAGGAGCACGCCGGAGCAACGCTGCTCCCACAGCCTGCTCTGCCCAATCGGGGCTGAGCAGCCAACAAGTTTAAAAGAAGCGCCGGCAGGCCTTTCCACCGCCTGCTCCCCTCCGGCCCAGCCACTGCTCTCCCGATTGGGGAGGAGCACGCCGGAGCAACGCTGCTCCCACAGCCTGCTCTGCCCAATCGGGGCTGAGCAGCCAACAACTTTAAAAGAAGTGCCGGCAGGCACGCCCGCGCCTGGCGGGCCCGCGCCTGAGGGCCTCGCCAGAGGGCCCTTTGGCGTGGCCCTTAGGCAGGGCACTAGTAAGGGGACCCATATCAACGATCAACTCAATAGAAGATTCAGAAGGGCAGACCTTTTGGACGCACAAACCAGATCATATCAACCTGCTGACCACTGCAAGTATACCACAGCCTAATAAACCGTCTGTATTAGATATTGTTAGCATACCTAGTCATGCCTAGCCATGCCATTTTCAGTAGCCATTCTTAATCTAGCCGGTACATTACTTTTACTACTGCTGTTAACTAATATCACCCCCACCTGACCCGTTTGAACCTCATTACTAATTTATACAGCCGTTTTTTAGTGAATAGCTTGTATCTGTTATTGCACTACCTGTCTGATATACATCATTGTGGACACTTTCTCCATCTGTAATCTATCACTGTAGTACTTCTACCTTTCTATGCCTACTGGGATAATGTAAAGCAACAAAGTGACTAATACCACTCTACTAAGGAAACAAACTATACAACTAGTTATATAAATTGTTTCCATTGCTGTGCTTCACTTTCCCTGCTGACCATTCCAGGGCACTCAAACAACTCCTCTCCAGTTTACTACGCTGCTTATAACCATGTCTCCCATCATGTATCAAATACTTCACTTGGTACTTATCCTGCTTATCGCAGCAACCCCTGCCCTAACACTCGCACTAGATCCTGGAATCAAGCGGATCCCTATCCTTTATAGCATGGGAAGGCGCTCAACGGAATATCCCTGCCACGCCACCTCGAGAACCAAAACACCATATTCACGCCTCCTACATATCCCGTTGCTGCCTACTGACAAGGACCCTACTGAGAAACATAAGACCAATCGTCTACTCAAGTGCGCCTTAATTAATGCCAGATCTATACGCTCCAAATGGCCTGCAGCTATTGATCTGATAACAGCACATAACCTGGATATATTGCTGATAACTGAGACATGGCTAACCGACAACGACAACGTCCTCATCAACCAGATGATTCCACCAGAATTTTCCATCTTCACCTGCCACAGATCCAACCAGAGAGGTGGTGGCACACTCATTCTCGCTAAATCGGACCTCCAATTCAAACAGATCAATACCGCCAGCACATCACACCTTGATGCCCTATCCATATCTAATAGGTCCTGTACAATCAATCTACTCTATCGAGCACCGTCACCTTCCTCAGATGACCTTACATCAATAATCAACATGGCATGTAACTTCCCAAACCCACAATCTCCTAACTGGCTAGTAGGTGATTTTAACCTACCTTCGTTACAAACCTCACACTCCTCAGCATTCCTTGAAGCCATGTGCCAACTAGGATATGAACAACTTATCGACGCTCCCACCCATATCAGAGGAAGCACATTGGATTTAATATTCGCTCCTCAACTGATAACCAACACATCCCAGAAGCTCCTGATTTCCATAACCCCTGTACCCTGGTCTGATCACAATTTACTCCTCTTTAACATCCCCACTGAACACTTCACCACTGACAGCAACAAATCAGGTCGCCCCCCAAGTGCCCTTGAAACACGCTTCCGTCCTTTCAATAAGATCGAAGTCCTGGAGAAAATCCTACCTGCTCTCCACAAAGACTTACCTTCTCAAGATGACTTAGTAACCAACTGGGACAATACATTGAAAGCTGCTGCCTGCATCTCTGCTACCGACAGGATCAAGACCAAGGACAAACATAAACCATGGTTCTCCGCTGAACTACAAGAATCTCTCCTACACCTGCGCAGACTTGAGAGACGATGGCACTCCTCTCGGTCTCCCGATGCACTCTGCTCATACAATTCATACCTACAAACTCACCGGAGGATGACAATGGAGAGAAGAAATACCACTCAGATACACTAATGCGGTCCTTAAACAAGCCACACAACCTCTTCAATATTGTTAAATCCTTAACAGGTGATCCAACCACAACCCAACCTCCTATGCCACACCCTCAAGACTATGCCGTATACCTACAGTCAAAAATGATACAGACTAATTCGATCCTCACAACTTCAGCACCTTCCACCCCACAGACTGTGCTCCAACTAGCATCGCTTGATAAATTCTCCCAGGTATCCAACAAAGAGATCGAAGATATCATAGCAGCTATTAATTTAACTACCGCACCTAATGACCCCTGCCCAGCCAGGTGGATCAAAGAACTACGACATGAACTTAGCCCAACTATTAGCAAGATTGTCAACTATTCCTTCTCAACTGGATCCTTCCCACAGAGCCTGAAGCATTCATCCATCCGTCCGCTCCTAAAGAACAGTAAGCTTGACCCAACAAAAGTTGAATCTTTCAGACCCATCTCCAGCATCCCTCTCTTAGCAAAAATCATGGAAAAAGTAGTCCAGCGACAAATACACCACCATGTTGACTCCGAATCTCCTCTGGACCCCTCACAACATGGTTTTAGAGAAGAACATGGTGTTGACACCCTTCTCACACTTTTCAATATCCTAAATCATAGGCATTGACAATATCCACCAAGGGTTCATTCTCATCTTTCTCGACATAGCTGCAGCATTCGATTCAGTAAACCACAATACTCTCCTACAGCGTCTCCAAGACAAGGGCATTCAAGGGCTAGCCCTGAGCTGGTGTAAATCCTACCTATCTGATAGACAGCAGCAAGTCAGAACAGGAGAAGCAACGTCTGATTCATTCTCCCTTAAACAAGGTGTCCCTCAGGATTCCTCCTTGTCCGCACTAATGTTCAATATCTATATGCAGCCAATCTGCGATCTGATACGCACCTTCAACATACAATGCCTTGCATATGCTGATGACATCCTGATGTTTGCTCCATTCAACATAAAACAACCAGATTTTGCACCAATAGTTCACTGCTTTGAAGCTGTATCAAACTGGCTCCTGTGATAAGGAAGCTTATCATAGCTCAGGAAGGAGCTATAGAAAAGGTGAAGTGACTCTGAACAAGCAACCTGTCAGTTCTGGTAGAAATAAGAAAACAGAATTTTGCCATAAAAGACTACCAGTCCCAGAATGCACCAGGTTTCCAACAGCCATTAGAGGAGCTGAAGTGGGGAAACGTGTGTTCAATCAGGAGGGCTATGAGGTAATCCCTAAGCACTCATCTCAAAGGGCAGGGCCTGATTCAGCACAGCTGCGCTGTGTTAGGGAGGAGCACTCATCTAGGCAGAATAAAGGTAGAGTTTATTCTACAGAGAATTATCCTCATTATCCTGAGAAGCAGCTTCAGCTTGATCATCTTCATCATCAGGAGGATCATCAGAAGCAAAAGCCAAACCGGACGGACAGAGAGGGAAAGAAACCCTTTGGAAGAAGGAAGAGAAAAGCCTTTGAGAGGTCTAGAAGAGTCCAGAGCAGTACATATACTGGGAGGCATTCCAAGGGCCAGCATACACCATTGGACTGGGGAAAGCCAGAGGAATGGTGCTGCAGAGCTAGGAATCTCCAGACGGTACCTGTGAGAGAGACGGCTGCACGTGGAAGGGACACAAAGACCTGTGCCAGAAGGTATGTGAAGAGAGATCCAGTGTCCAGGGATCTGGATTGGAAGGCTGGACATAAGAACTGGACTACATACTGGCCAGGCTATATAGAGAGGAACTCTAACAGCAATGGAGGCTCAGGTATGAACACTGATCTATGCCCTAGCTATAACCTTGAAAGACAGCAGGGAAACAAGTATTCTCCTGAAAGTGCTCCATTGAGAGATTCATCTGTGCCAATCCATGATATTGAACCCATGCTTGTTGAAGAAGGGGGAATGATTGCAGATGAAGAATGTGTTTATATGGACTGCTCTCTGTCCAAACTCCTTTGGTGATTTTCTGTTATAAAGTACAGCAACCATCACAAAGAAATACCAACTTGTTCTTTAATCTACTCAGAAAAGGTCCTGAGTAAGGTTTCTAGCCACGAAGTAGAAAGCAAGTCAGCTAAGGGGTTTCAGCTGGATAACTGCTAGCAATTGAGCCTTACCTAATTGCTTGTGAGCTAGGAGAGAATCACTTCTGAATCTATGTGGGAAGATATAAGAAGTTAACCTGAAAAGAACAGTTTTTTTTCTCTTTGTAGCTTTTGGTTTGTTGTTTGATACATGCTAAGAAAACATTAGCTAGTGCCTACAGAAAAGACCAGTTTGTACCAACCAGGTCTTATTTCTTTTGCTTTAATTGCCTGACAAGTTAAAGGTTGTTTTCCTGATTTTGTTTTTTTCAAGTTTAACACTGAAAGCAAGTAACCTGATTTATGTGCTACCAAGCATATCTGTGTTGGGAGAAATAACCCCATAAATAAATATCTTATTGGCTTTACCCAAGAGCACAACTAAATTATTGTCAGCAGCTGTGTCTGGTGTGAATGAACTACATTGCCCACAATCCCTTGCAAATCATATAGATATATGCACTTGCCAAGACTGTGAAGATTCTCACCCAGGCAGCCGTCTGACACTCCTCAAACAGAATTTACGGATAAATCACAACAAAACAGATGTTCTATTCGTTACACGGAACCCAACATTCATACCCCCTGCCTCATTACAGGTAAACAACATTGAGTTGAAAGCACAACCTACAATCCGATACTTAGGGATCATATTAGATCAGCAGCTTGATATGTCAGCACACATTAAGAAAATGAGTGCAATTTACCACAAGATCCGATCCTTACGTAATCTCAGACCTCTACTTAACTACTCCGACTTCCGCACTATCTTCCAAGCCTTGGTATTACCACACTTGGATTTCGCCAATATCATTCTACACGGTCTCCCGCAATCCACTCTAAATCCCCTCCGTCTGGCCATGAATGCTGCCGCGAAAATTCTCGTAGGTGCTCCACGTTCAGAGCACATAACTCCAATACTGATGAGTTTACACTGGTTACCCCTCCAGGCCAGAACCCTATACAAGACCCTGGTCATGACTATTAAAGCCTCAAAGTGCCCATCTCTATCACCTATCAGCAATATGATACATATCACTCCAAATAACAGATCCAGGAGATCTGTTACATTAAACTACATTGACCTCCCGAAACTCCTCACAAAATGCTCTAAATCAACAGCCTCTAGAGCCTTCTCACTGTTTTCACCCAGAGCCTGGAATGCCCTTCCACCCGAAATCAGAGCCATCTCAAGTCTAATGACGTTCAGAAAGGCATTAAAACATTATTTGTTCCTAATATACTACCCTGAAGCTACTCCAACTGAACATAGCCCTCATGCTGGTCTTTCATACTTGACCCCGGTAGAAAATGGTTAATCTTGATGGTTCTCACTTGCTCACTCTATCCATTCCGTATTTATACTGTACTTGTAATAACTTTTTCTCCGTACTTGTAGTTTTAACTTATTTACTACCCCAACTAATTAACCAAAAATACCATGTATATTTTTTAGCCATGTTTTTTGTATATAGTTAAACCTGTTTACCGCCAAGTTTATGTACCCTGTTCTTTGTAAAAAACCAATGCTGTCTGTATCATTGTGTTTATATTTGTTCATATGTAAACCACACTGATTAATAGAGCGCGGTATATAAGAAATATAAATAAATAAAATAAATAAATAAATAAATAAAACCTTGCTAAGGTAGGAACCAGGTTAAGTAAGACAAGCTTGCACAGCACTGTATATTATCTCACTAAGGAAGCAGAAAGACATTCTTTACTTTGCTGAACCTAAGAAGCTGTACTTTTGATTTGCCTGTTTTGATTGATGAAACGTCTGCATCTGTTTGATGCTTTTGAGAAGTTACTCAGCTTAAGGATGTAAATATTTTCTGTACTTTTTGTCCTGGAGGAAATATCCAGATACTTTGCGTTTGAACTTTATTTGTGCATATTTTGGGGAAATAAACTGTGTCATGTTTGCCTTCACTCGATGTCTCCACGACTATCCTTTTTAAGAGGGAAACTACAACTCCCACAGGGCACTGCTCCTGAAGGAAATAGTTTTCAAACCTTTTAAAGAGGACTAAAATGGCAAACCTAATCCCCTAAGCACGTGGCTGGGGATAGGGACACGTGACAACTGGCGTAGTTGTTGGATATTTTTTCACGCCTGTATCAGGATTTTTTGAGAAAAAAATCACTTCAGGATATACGCTGCAGAAATAAAACTCCAAGCTACTGAGCGGTGCGGAGGTACCCAGAGTGGAGGATCACTGTCAAGGTCAGACAAGACACCGGGAGGATCAGTGAGACATATACCTTTTCAAGGCATGAGTCTACGCCTACCTCAGGTAACGGGTAATTAGGCGTGAGATAAAAGGGATTTGAGTACAAAAGGTGCAAGAATCCATGTGCTGAAGTTACTGAAACTTGCAGTAGTGGGTGGTATCGCACTTGGTTTTTTTTGTCTCTTCCTTTTTCCCTACAGAAGCCGCTGCAATGGAGCAGGGGGACGTATTGAAGTGGATGGCATCCCAATTTGAAAAACAGAGGGAAATGGCATATCTGACTCAGGAACAAGCTGCAACCACACGTGCACAGCAGAAGCCAGTACTAGAACTGATGGAGGCGTGGCTGGCTAAGCAGAAAGCGACCGAGGAAGCAGCACCAGCTCCTCCAGGTTTTGCAGAGACACACACTATCTGTGGGATAGGACCACAAACTGGTGGGGCACTTACCTTTGGGAAACTGTCTGAAAATGATGATTTAGATGACTTTTTAAAGTCTTTTGATCGGGTTGCGCACACTGTGGGATGGCCTAAAGAGCAATGGGCTGTAAGCCTGGCAACAACTCTTACCGGAGAGGCGTTGGCGGCATACAGAGCCATGCCTGCAGCGCTTGCCACAAATTATGAGGAATTAAAAAAGGCTATCAGAGATCGCCTAGGTCTAACCCCGATGGTCTACCATCGCATGTTAAGAGTGACCAAGTTAAAAGTTGGTGAGACACCAAAAGCTCTCTGTCAAAGGATCAGAAGCTTGGTAATGAAATGGTTGATACCAGAAGGGAAAACTCTAGAAACAGTCTGTTGTATTAGAACAATTTATGACCGCAGTTCCAGAGGAGGTTAAAACCTTTCTGATCTTGCAAAACTGCCAGACTACGGAGGAAGCTACCCAGCTGACTGAGCGCTATCTGGAAGCACAGTTGGCCGGTCATACAAAAGTGGGCACTCCAAAATTGGCAGCAAAGGCTAGTTTTGAAACAGCAGAAAGGAGGCCAAGGTCAATGAGTGAATGCGAAAAATTTTGTATACCCTTGCAGAAAAGTAACTGGGAGAAAAGAAAATGTTTCAGATGTGGTAATATAGGACACCTACAAAAACAATGTAAGGCACGTATAGCACTGATGACTGCTATTGAGAAAGATACAAGGGAGGGTTTCCTCTTGAATGTAGAAGTTCAAGGCATTGATACAAAAGCTTTACTTGACTCCGGCGCCGACCAGAGCATGATTTCTAAGAAACTCTGGCAAGCCATAGAATCTCAGAGTAAGGCAGTCCCGAGCAGACCTGAGGGAAAAGTCAGGATTAGATGTATCCACGGGGCATCATCTTTTTATCCTATGTAATCTGGTAGTAAAAGGGTTAGGGATACAAAAGAAAATCCTGATAGCTGTAGTCCCAAGGTTGCCACATGACCTGTTGTTGGGCAGGGATTGGCCCCAATTCCAAAAGGGATTGGAAAACGACTACAGCAAAAAGTGGGTCTGGTCTCTACACACGCTCAGTCAGAAGCCCTGAACAAAAAGGATGAACCCCCAGATGAATCTTTGAGAGAGTTACCGTCACATGATGATCTAATTGTTTCCCCTTCCAACAGGAGTAGAAAAGGAAAAGCAGAGAAACGCCATGAAAAGCAATGCAGGTCTCAAAGGAGAGCTGATTTGGAGGCTGGACAAGGATTGCCTTGGGTCCCAGCCGAGTTAGTGGAGAGGTTCCCGTCCTTCCCCAAGGAGCAGCAAGCAGATCCCACGCCTATATGGGCGTTTGATCACGCTCGGGAGGAAAGGGATGTCCTTCCAAGATTCCTCCTAGAGAAGGGAGTGCTGTACAGGGAGAGCCTGGATCCCCAGGCAGGGACCATCCGTAAGCAGCTGGTGGTGCCTGGCTCTTTTAAGACGTTGGTCTTAAGGCTGGCGCACGATCATCCGGTAGGAGGTCATAAAGGCATATAGGGGACTCTAGATCTGATACTAGCCCATTTTTATTGGCTGGGCATATTCAAAGAAACCTCACGATTTTGTGAGTCTTGCCCGTCGTGTCAGCGAGTTACCTCAGCCCATCCACCCGGGGTGCCCATGCTCCCAATGCCATTGATATCGGAACCTATTCGCAGAATTGCTATGGATATAGTGGGACCTCTGATAAAGACACCCCGAGGTTTCCAATATATACTGGTTATAGTGGATCAAGCCACTAGGTTCCCTTGGGCCATTCCCTTAAGGAATATATCGGCAAAAACTATAGCGCTAGAGGTAATAAAGCTATTCTGTGAGGTGGGTTTTCCCCAGGAGTTGCTGACAGACCGGGGCAGTAATTTTATGTCCAATATTTAGCCCAAGTGTGGGACGCCTTTGGAATACAACATGTAAGGACAACCGCCTATCACCCTCAGTCCAATGGACTGGTGGAGAGGCAAAACCAAACATTGAAACAAATGCTGAGGCGAGGCCTGGATGGTAATATGGCTGAGTGGGATACTATGCTTCCCTTTGTCCTGTATGCCTGCAGAGAGCAGACACAAGCATCTTTGGGAGCCTCTCCTTATGAATTGATGTATGGGCGGGCTCCACGAGGAATTTTAGATATATTAAGGGAACAATGGGTTGAGCCTGAAATAGAAGTAACTGAGGTACCCCATTTTCTGCGGGATTTAAGGGGACAGTTGCATAGAACCTCCCAGGTAGCGGAGGGAAACCTAACAGCCAGTCAGGTACGCCAGAAAGAGTAGTTACTCACCTGTAACAGGTGTTCTCCAGGAGCAGCAGGAATCAGTCCTCACATATGGGTGACATCGACGCCGATGGAGCCCTTGCGGAGCATTTCCCCAGCTTTCCAAGAAAGCCTTTGGGAATACAGGCACGCATGCACGGTTCCCTTCCCACCTAAAGGTGCCATCATGCTCAGTCAAATGACATAGCTAAAAACAGCACACAAAAATGTAAAAATAAACTATGTAAAACTGCAACTCCCAGGGGAGGAGGGAGGGTTGTGAGGACTGATTCCTGCTGCTCCTGGAGAACACCTGTTACAGGTGAGTAACTACTCTTTCTCAAGGACCAAGCAGGAAGTCAGTCTTCACATATGGGTGACTCCCTAGCTCTGGGCTACCAGGAACCCAGGCTGAACAAGAGAACTCCCTCTAGTCCCAGCATCAAAGAAAGGCTTTCACTGACAGAACCTCCACCGGTAGCCCAACAGAGGGCAGGAGGGCAGGAGTTGCCTAAACCTCAAAGAGATTGCGGAGTACTGCCTGGCCAAAAGCACTGTCCCTATGGGACTCCCTCTCCAGACAGTAATGGGCCGCAAAGGTCTGGCTTGAAGACCAAGTTGCAGCCCTGCAGATGTCTACCAATGGTACAGAGCGGAGATGAGCCACTGAGGCAGCCATGGCCCTGACACGATGGGCCATGACCCGACCCTGCAAAGGAAGGTCAGCTGCCTTGTAAGCCCAGGTGATACAGTCAGCCACCCAGATGGACAAGGTACGCTTGGACACAGCTAACCCCAAATTATTAGGGTCAAAAGATATGAAGAGCTGAGTAGCCCTTCTGCGCCCCTGCGTACGGTCAAGGTAGAAGGATAAGGCCCTCTTACAGTCCAGGGTATGCAGAACTGCTTCAGTCTGGCTTGCATGAGGCCTAGGGAAGAATGTGGGAAGAACCACCTCCTGGTTGAGGTGAAAAAAGGAGACAACCTTTAGGCGGAACTTTGGATGAGTCCTGAGGACTACCCTATTCCTACAGAATCTGGTGTAAGGCCTGTCACAGACCACGGCCTGAAGCTCACTCACTCGCCTGGCCGAGGTTAGGGCTACCAAGAAGAGTGTCTTCCGGGACAGGAAGCGGAGAGGACAAGTAGCCATCGTCTCAAAAGGTGGGCGAGTCAATTCTTGCAAGACCACATTCAACTCCCACTCAGGAGCAGGAGGACGGATTGGAGGCTTGAGCAAGAGCAAGCCTCTGAGAAACCGGGACATCAAGGGGTGAACCGACAGAGAATGTCCCTCCACCAGTGAGTGGTTAGCTGCTAGAGCTGAGAGGTGGACCCGAACAGAATTGGACTTAAGTCCTTGATTTGACACCACACAGAAAACCTTTTCCATTTGAGAGCATAGGTTTTCCTAGTGGACTGTTTCCTTGAGGCTAGGACAACCTCCTCAACTTCCTGAGGTAGGCCCCAGGGAGCCAAAACTACCCTTGCAGCCTCCATGCCATCAAATTGAGAGCTTTGAGATTGGGGTGCAGAAGGGAACCCTGATCCTGAGATAGAAGGTCGGGTTGCAACCCCAGAGGCAGTGGGGGATCCACTGCCAGCTGAAGCAGAAGTGGAAACCAAGGCTGTCTCGGCCACCTCGGAGCCACCAGCAGGACCAAGGCCTTGTCCTGAAGAATCTTGAATAGAGTTCAGGCCACCAGAGGCGTGGGAGGAAATGCATACAGGAGGCCCTGAGATCAGGGAATCAGAAAAGCATCTGCTGCTATCCGCAGAGGATGCGGTTGCCTGGAGCAGAACTTTGGCAGTTGTTTTTTCAGAGGACTGGCAAACAGATCTATGGATGGAAGTCCCCATTTCAGGAAAATCTTCTGAACCACCAAAGGATGGAAATTTTGTTTATTGTGCCATGCAACAGAAAAACAGACAAAAAGTAAAAACAATCACCCCAACCAAGTCCCACACACCCCCAAAACCCCCACCCCCCCGACATAGTACAACAACAAATATCATAACCCCCCGTGACCCACCTCCCCAAACCCACCACCAAACCCAGCAATCAACAGCCGTGCCACTCCCCCCAACATCAACCCACAATAGTCCATACAATGTCCATATAATGTCCCTATCCCACCCTCCCCCCCCCCGCAGTCCAATGTCCATACCCGACCCAACCCCCCCTGCAAAAATACCCCAGAGCAGTCCACACAATGTCCATTGGTGTTGGCGAACCCACACCCCTCCCCCGCACAACACCCCCACCAGTCCAAATGTTCATTCTGTCCGCTGGTATTTGAGGACTGCCAGACTCCCCCCCCCCCCAACCACCCAAAGGCAAAGTCCCCCTTCCCCATCCCTACGCCTGCAGAGGGAGCAGCAGCTCCCCCCCCCCTCCATCCCGATCCCCGCCCCCTCCCCATCCACTCCAGAAAAAGCAAATACATGAAAATCAAACAATCCCGCCCCGACCCCCCCAAACAAAAACATAAGGGCACCTTGAGCCCGTCCCCAACAGAATCCCACCATAACAAAACATAACCAATTATATAAAGCAAAAATGAAACAAAAGATAAACAGAACCCCGTGCTGCCCTGCAACCCAGACAGCGGAGCGGGATGCACAGGACACAAAAAGAGCAGAGATACACAAAAACAATTGGGACAGCGACCCCCATAGAGAAAGGGAGAGCGGACAAACGGTCTAACCCCTACAGCAGCACCAGCTCAAACCCCCCCCCCCCCACCCGGGAGAAAAACAACCCCCAAAATCCTACCCAGTAGCAAAAACCCCAGGGAAGGGAACCCCCACTCCGATCACACCCCTCCCCCCAGGGAAACAAAACAACCCCAAAGCCCTACAGGGATGAGAACCCCAGGGAACCCCTCCCCCTTACGGGGGGCGGAGGGTGAGGTGACGCCACAGACGCTCGCAACGATGAGCCTCCACCACCCGCCTTTCGCGTTGCGCCATGCCGGACACTTCCTCCAAAATGTCCCGCACCACCTCGACGAGGGGCAGGACCAACCCCCGGGTCGAGACATGACAGCGCGCTTGCCACAAGTGGTAGCGCACTACTGCCGTGACGAGGTAGAGGGTCCCGGAGTCCTGCCTTAGAGGAAAGGACCAGGCCCCGTACACCCACTCCGCATACGTGAGGAGGGAAAGGTCGCGCAGGTGAAGAGCAGCGGACACCAACCGGCAGGCCTCCACATTAAAGGGGCACTGACGGAGGAAATGATCCATGGTCTCCGTCTGCCCCTCACACCCGGCCCTCGGACAGACCCGCTCGGCCTGTGACCTGTACTTGAGGTTGTCCCTCACGTACAAACGCCCGTGGAAAGACAACCAGGCCACATCCCGAACCTTCTTCGGTAGCCGAGGGGAGTTCAACAGCCGAAGGCCCCGCTGCATCACATCCGCTGGACAGTCCCGCAGGGCCCACCGTGGTTGAAAGTGGGAGGCGAGTACCATCCGGTACAATCCTTTCCGCCCCAAGGACTGGGCGAGCGGGTCGGTCACCCCCCACCGCCGAATGAGCCCCACCATCGCAAATACGTACGATGGGGCCTGTTCCCCGCTCCGGTGCACACGTGGGACCGAAGACGCCCCCTCCCACTGCTCCCAGAAGCGGGAGAACCATTCCCGATAGGAAGCCACCCACCAAACCCCACCCCCTTCCCGCATCCTACCTAAGTGGAACGCCATAGACAAGACTGACAGGAAGACAAGGGGGTGCAACATACCCAAACCACCCTCTGCCCGATCCAGGCAAACGATGTTGCGCTGGACGGGGTTCAGGCGATTACCCCACAGAAAACAGAAAAAGACAGCACAGACAGACGCCTGACGGGACGACGGAAGGACGAAGACCGTGGCCACGTGCAGAAAGAGAGGAAGCAGAAACGTCCCGAGGAGTTTGATCTTCTCCTCGTACGTACACCTCCACCCCCTCCACCGCAGCACCCGACACCGTGCAGTCTCGAGACAACGGTCCCAATTGGACTCTGCACAGTCCTCCGACCCGAAGACGAGGCCCAAAACGCGGACCTCCCCCACGGGAGGAGGAAAGGGGGCGCAGGAAGGCGGGGAGGCCCCCGAGGCGCCCAACCACAGCGTCTGGCACTTGCTGTGGTTGACAACAGAGTGGGCAACCTCCGAGTACTCCTCCATGGCCTCCCGCAGGGCCTCTACCCCTTCAGTGCCGTCCACGTAAACTGAGATGTCGTCAGCGTAGGCAACAACGGACACCGGGGGCGCACCCGGCGCCTCCAGGCCCCGCAACCCACCTGAGGACAATCTCCGGAGGAAGGGGTCGAGGGAGAAGACATACAGCAAGGGGCTCAAAGGGCACCCCTGCCGCACCCCCGAGGCGACACCAAACGGCCGTCCGAGCCACCCATTAATAAACGGGAAGCTCACCCCCCCTCGGTACAGCGCCTGCACGACGAAGAGGAAACCTGCGGGGAGGCCGAAGTGCTGGAGCACCACCCACAGGTACCGGTGACTGACTCGATCGAAGGCCTTGGACTAATCCAAGGAGACCAACCAGTGGTCCCGTTGGAGCGACCGGCCTCTCTCCACCACCTCCCGGACTGTGGCGACAGCGTCCAGAACCCCTCTCCCCCGAACGGAACAATACTGAGAAGGGGACAGCAAAACGCCCGACACCTCCACCAGTCGGTTGGCCAAACACTTGGCCAGGATCTTCCGGTCCGCGTTCAGGAGAGAGAGCGGCCGCCAAAAGTCCAAGGAGCTATCATCCTTCCCCTTGGAGAGCAGCAGCAGGACAGACTCGCGAAATGACCGCGGGAGAAACCCCGTATCCATGATCTCCTGAGACAGAGAGGTCAGGAAGGGGGCCAGCTGGGCGATGAAAGTGCGATAGAACTCCACAGGGAACCCATCGCGCCCAGGCACCTTCCCCAACGGCATGGCACGAATCGCCCTCTCCACCTCCACCTGCTGAATCGGAGCAGCGAGTGCATCAACCTGTGCCTGGACCACAGCCGAATACACCGGGGGAAGGCCCAAGTACTCTCGGATATGGGTGAGGTCCACGGGGCGATCCCCAAACAGGTCCGAGAAGTATTCCCCCACCATCCGCAAAAGGTCCTCCTGGGAGGTACGAATGGTACCGTCCTCGCCCCGCAGGGCCATGACCTCCCGACGCTGAACCCTCTCCTTGCAAGTCAGGAAAGGGTCTGGAGTGCTGACCCCACCGGCCGCCCCCTCAAAGCAGAGGGAGGCATGGCGATCATAAAGCAGGCCACGGAGCTGGACGCGTACCTCTTCCACCTCCTCCCGCACTGCCCCTCGGGATACCAAACGATCCAGCGACCTCCGGAGGACAGTGTAAGTGAGGTAGCGGGATCGAGCCATGGAGGTACCCCGGGAATGGAAGAGTTGGCGGGCACGCGTTTTCACCTCATCCCACCAGGCGCCACGGGAAGGAAAAACGCCCAACAGGGTCTCCTGGTCTGCGAGAAAGGCCAAGAACTCCTGGACCACCTCTGATGTTGCCAACAACTGCACATTCAGTCGCCACAGACCAGGACCCCTGCTGAGCTCCTCGTGGTTAGCCAGGAAGGACACGGAGAGGACGTGGTGGTCCGAGAAGTCAACCGCCTGCAACTGCGGAGGGGAACACTCCACCCGGGCACTCACATATATCCGATCGATACGACTCCTGCAGGTCCCATGGTAGTAGGTGAACCCCGGCGACCGTGGAAAAGCCCGGTGAAAAACATCCACCAGGTCAGCCGTCCGAGTCATCTCGGCCAAAAAGAGGCCCTCGTAACTGGGTGGGCAACGATCCCCCCCTCGGTCCTGCAAAAAGGTGGTGGTGTTGAAATCCCCGGCGAGGACCACCAAACGGGAGGTGTGTAGGTAGGGGCGGATGACCCCAAACAGGGTCTTCCGCGCCAACTTAGACTGGGGGCCGTAGACCACCACGAAACGAAACCGATGAGGCCCGCAGTAGCTGTCTAAGATCAAGCACAGGCCATGCTGCAGTTCCCTCAATTACTGCACCTGAATTCTGTTAGACGTGAACAAAAACGCCACTCCTGCGTAGGGCTGTGCCGCAAGTGACCAGTACGAAGGGCCCCACCTCCACTCCCGCTTCGCCCGATGAAGGCTAGTGAGCGAGGTGAGCCTGGTCTCCTGCAAGAAGATGACATCCAGCCCACTCGTGGAAAGAAAATCATAGGCCGTAGCCCGCGCCTGGTCCGAGAAAATGCTGGCCACGTTGATGGTGGCGCACGAGAAAGCAGGAGTGCACGCCATGCCTAGTTCGTGTGCAGTGACCCTTTCCTCCTCTTCTCACCATACCCGGGGATCCCCGGAATCCCTCTTGCAGGACAAGCCCGCGAGCTGGAGCAACTCCTCACGGTCCACGTCGACCACCTCGAGGATCTCCGCCTCCTCCTGCTCGACCCTGTCACCCCACGAGGTGCTGGTGTCCCTGAGACCACCAGGCAAAGCTGTCGCAGGGGCTAACCCAGTTCCCATGGGGCGAGGGGGCACGGACAGGTCAGGGGTCGGAGGAATGATCTCCTCCGTGGGGTCCACCACCGGTGCCTCCCCCCCCCTCCCTGGACAAAAACTGAGACAACGGACCAGTGCCCACCCCCGCGGGGGAGGCCGGGACGGCCGGGTCAGCAGGGGGCTCCTGCGAAGGCCCATCACCCAACTGCGGGGGCAAAGACCCGTCCTCCCTCACCCGTCGGGCGCCAGTATCCACCTTGATCGGAGGACCCTGACCGCGGCGCGCCTTCGTTATTTTTGAAGGTCGCCGCTGAGGAAGAGGGGTTGCCCCCGCCGCTAACCGCTCCGAGCGCCGCACAGGAAGCCCTGCCTCCACAGGCAAGCCCTCATCCGCCTCAGCCGCATCAGCAGCCAAAAAGACGAAACGGTTGATGTCCAACACGGGCTCTGCATCCGGCAACGGGGATGTCTCCCGTTTCTTCCTTTTGGACTTGCCACCCTTGGAAGGGACCGTGGTCCATTCCTCAGGTGGCACCACCCGCAACCCGCTATCCTGTCGTGATACATTAACCTCCACCACATCAACCCTCTCCTCCTTCCTACCCGAATCCCCTCCCCCTGGTGGCTCCCTCGGCTCGATGGACTCCTCCACCCTAGGGCCCTCGGACTCCTCCTGAGGGAGAGGGGCCTCCACAATCTCCTCCCGCACAGGAGCCCGAGGTGGAGTGACGGCACCCCCCCCGGTCCATTGTGTGATGCGGAGGGGCAGCGGGCGAAGGGGTGGCCCAACTCCCCGCAAAGGTTACACCGAATAAGCAAACACCCGGCCGAGGCGTGACCCCGTCCACCACAACGGGTGCAGACCTGCTCGGGACAGTTCATGCTCAAATGGCGGAATGAGCCACAGCGGTGACACTCGCGGGGTTGCCCGGGGTAATAGCACAAGATGCGATCCCAACCGAGGAAACCGGCCGAGGGCACGTGCTGCACCACGTTTCCCACCTCACGCAAACGGATCTTACCTTTCCACGACCCGTCCCACACCCCTAGGGGCCCAGCGCCCTTAACCAGGGGAGCGAGGAGCACCGCATGGCGCGACAACCAAAACTGGATGTCCTGCCCTGGGAGCGACTCATTCCGGGATAGGATGGTCACAGGTACCGTCCCCTGGCGAGAGATAGGCACAACACGAAAGTCAGCCCACCCTCCCTGCCCCCTCTGCTGCTGGTATCGGTCCCAGAAAATCACCAGCCCCCCGCACAGCATGAAAAAAACATCATACTCAATGGTGTTGTTCATGTGGATAAAGGCATAGAGATCTCCCGGGAGAAACCCCAGCCCAAGGACCATCCTCAAGACCTGTTCCCTGGCTGGAGGGGGCCCCTCCCCAGCCCACCGGATCTGCGCCACGTTGCGCCGTCGGACCTCACCCTCTACCCCTCGGAACCCCTCCCCCACCTCCTCCCCCTCCTGCGGGACCATTCCCCTGGGAACCCCCCCTCCCCCCACCTGACGTCCCCGAAGTGGTGCCTGACCCCCTCAGAGCCTCCGCAAAGGTACGGGGGGGGGTAACCGACCCCCCAGCCCCCATCCCCGGCCCTCCTTGGTGTTCCCCGGCATCCACCTGCGGGGGACCCTGCTGCTGGTCTGCAGGATCCACAACCGCCTCACAGGGGGCGACCTGGGGACTGGGCAAGGTCAGCTCCGCAAACACAGAATCAGGGATACTATCCCTCCGGATCCCTGGGTGCCACCGAGAACCCCCGGAGCACCCCTTGCTGTCAGATCGGGCTGCTGCCGAAAGGCAGCAAAGGCCCCGGGAGGGCCCGTCGGGGTCTCTAAAGCCAATTGAAGGACGTCACGGACCTGGTTCTCGGTAATACCCAGAGGACCAGAGGACCCCCCCGCACCCGTGCCCCGTACTCCTGACCCATTACCGGGTTCCTGGGTTTCAGCCACCACTACCGGGGACGGACACAACTCCCCTCCATTCCCGGGGTCTATGGGGACCACCCCATCTCCCAACCCCACGGACAGCGGACCCTGCCCCCCCCCAGGGCCATCCATCACCTCCCCTCCCCCTGATAAACCAATCATCCGCTCCCCCTCTCCCTCCCCGCCAACTACCAGGGTATTCTGCACTTCCCTACGGCTGCTAGATACGAGGGATGCCACTCCCTCAGCTGCCCCACCGGCTGCTATCCCCTGCAGGGCTTCCGGCAAGAAGGCAGGACCATCCCGGGACAGTAGGGCAGATCCCCCCATACCTCCGCCCCCCTGCCCCCCGTCACCCCCAGGTCCTACCTTCTTGTCGGTGCCAGACGTGGCACAAGGGGCCGGAGCATCTTGGCCGGCAGCCAGGGCTCCAGCAGGAAGGGCGGACGCCCCCCTGCGAGCCAGGCCCCCCTCGGCCACACTAGCTGGAACTGCAAGCGCCTGCTCATCCCGCTCCGCTGACACAGAAAAATGAAAAGCATTCTTTCCCTTTTTCCCTTGGCTCCCCCCAGGGGCTGCAGAAAAAGAAAAGCAGCCCCTACCCTGCTCCTTCCCCTTTCCTGTACCCTTCCGGCGCCAGACAGCCACCTCCGGGAACACTGGACGGCCATCCTGCATCTGTCTGGAAGCCGGAAGAGCAGCTACACCAGGAGACAGCCGTCCCCTGACCTCCCCCTCACCAAAAGCCCGCTCAGGAATCCTGACCGCTATGATAGGAGAAGGAGCTGGACGCTGGGCAGCTACAGAGTCCATAGACCCCCTACGCTGCAAAACCGACTTCCTAGTGGCAGGATCAGTCACCCGAGGATCTTCCATTAACAGCAGGCTCAGAAGACTGGGGTTGGCCACTCTGCATCCTTCGGGGATCCCGGAGAGAGGACTCAGAACTCCCCAAAGTCCCTGGCACAGTCGGAGGCTGTTCAGTACCGGCAATCTTCTGGGCTGCAGCAGGCAGCCGACGAGCTCCAGCAACATCCATGGACCCCGACGTCGGAAAACAGCCTCCAACGATGGTGTTGCCACAGCATCAGCCCTCCGATAGAGGGGCACTGGGGAAACATCCCAGACTGCCCCCGTTGATCTCCGCCGGTGCTCCCGCGGCCAAGCAGAGGATGACAGATGGCTACCCGCACACTTCCGGGAGAACCCGGAAGTGACGTCACCCGATGCGCGGCGGCCATCTTGAGTCGGCAGTCCGGTCGGGGAAAGCCCTGCAAGCAGCTGTGATCTTCTCAGCAAAGGAGCGTTCTGATCAGGAGGAAAGCTGACGTCAGCGTGTGGACTCCGGCGGCCATCTTGGGCTTTCTCCGCAGCCCACGGAACCGCCGAGGAAACTGAGGGAAGATCACCACTGCTGGATCCTGCATTCTCGGCGGGGCACGTTTCCAGTAGTTGTTCACGGGGAGCAGAAAGGGGGACCACTGCAGGATCCTGCCACCTCGCAGGAGCCAAAAATCCTCCGGAAACCTCCCAAGCACTGCAGAGAACATCAGAAGCCGGAACACTGGTCACCACGGGCTCAGGATCCGGGGGATAAGCCACCAAACCACCAGCAACAGCTGTCACCGACAGGTAAGGGTCTCCGGATCTGGATTGCACACATCGGGATGGTATAGAGCAATCTGTATTCTTCACAGGGAACGGATGGGGGTAGGGCAGGGTATGAGAGAGATGGTAACTACCCTGTTTATGCACCCCCGGGGGCCCCCCGGACTGCACCTACACTACGATCCCACTTATCATAATTATAGTAGAGTTCCGTGAGGGACCCACAACCCTGTTGTTTGAGGTATACTATTTCCTGGGTTTTACCCTTCAAGGCCCGCTTCACCCCCTTCCGATAGGTTTGATAGGCCACCCATTCCTCCCCGGGAATGGTGGCCTGCAGGCTCTCCAGGTGGGAGAGCTGGGCTCGCAGCTGGGCCGCCTCCTCCTGGAGACCCCGAAGCCGCCGCACCGCCGCCACAATTGCATCAGGGGCCCTAGCTGGCTGCTGGTAGGAAGGCAGGCCCGACCCCCCGTCCTCATCCTCACTGGAGGAGGTAGAGGCCTCCTCCAGGACCCGAGGCGGAGGGGGGAACCCGCCTCCTTCAGTACTATACTCCACGGTCCTCCAGGGTCTCCCCAGGGCCTCTCCCCACTGCCACCCAGCCTCCACACCTTGCCTGGGGAGGAGACAGGAGCCTCCTCCCTGGGGTAGCGGGCCCATACCTCCATACCTGTGGGTCCCTCGGTCCTGGCCAGGTGCAGTCCTACCTGGGGAGTCCCCCTCCCGGGGCGCCAGCTGTTCCAGGCTGCCGGTTCCTCCATCCAGTGTCAGAATAGGAGGCCCACCAGGCTTGGTAGGCCTCTGGGCCTGGGCCTCTCCTGCTGGAGGTGGCCCAGGACCCGACATCCAAGCACAGTTAGGGAGCTAGACTCCTCCCCCTAGCAGGAGCTCTCCAGAGCAGGTCCTCTCACCACGACAGCTGAACAGGAAGTGGGTGGAGCTGCCACTCGTGGGGCTGCAGAATTCTGCTCAACCTGTCTGCCAGGTAGTTCTCCTGGCCAGGGAGATACATTGCCTTGAGGAGCATGTTGTGTCTAAGAGCAAACAAGCAAAGGTCCTGTGCCTCCTGGCAAAGGAGTCTGGACCCAGTTCCGCCCTGCTTGTTCACATAAAACATGGCTACCTGACTGTTTGAACTAGGACAGACTGATGAGCCAGGAGTGAAGAGAAAGTCTTGAGGGCTAGTCGAATAGCCCTGAGTTCCAGGAGATTGATTTGCTGTGCGGCCTCCCAAGGCGACCACAGGCCCTGGGTGCACTTGCCCAGACAATGAGCTCCCCAGCCCCGCAGGGAGACATCCGTGGTCAGCACCACTGTGAACCCAGGAATCTGAAAAGGCACCCCTTGCAGTAGATGGGGTGGGTGCAGCCACCAGCAGAGGGAGTTCAGAAATTGTCTGGACAACCTTATCTTGTCTCTGAGGCTGCCTGTGGCCTGTGACCACTGAGTCCAGAAGGCACCATTGTGCAGGCCTCATATGAAGCCTGGCATTGGGGGTCACATGGATTGTTGAAGCCATGTGGCCAAGAAGTCTCAGGCAGAGTCTGGCGGAGACCAGTGACCTGCTGAGAAACTGGTTTGCTAGGTTTATCAGTTTTTGGGCCCTGTCTTCTGGCAAGAACGCCTTTGCTAGCAGAGAGTCCAACCTTGCTCCTATGAACTCCAAGTTCTGGGAGGGGAGCAAAGTGGACTTTGCAAAGTTTATTACAAACCCCAGGCTTTGAAAAAGAGCAATAGTTCTGAGGGTGGCTTGTCTGGCCTCCTGGCACGTCTGACTCCTGATGAGCAAGTCGTCCAGATAGGGGAAGACAAAGATTCCCTGATTTCGCAGGTAGGCCGCCACCACTGCCAGGCATTTGGTAAAGACTCTGGGAGCGGAGGTGAGGCCAAAAGGCAGTACTCTCTACTAATAATGATTTCCTCCCACAATGAACCTAAGGTACTTTCTGTGGTCTGGATGAATGAGGATGTGAGTGTACACATCCTTTAAATCTAAGGAGCATAGCCAGTCTCCCTGCTGGAGGTAGGGCAGAAGTGTTCCAAGAGTAAGCATTTTGAACTTCTCCTTCTCCAGGAATTTGTTGAGATTTTTGAGGTCCAGAATAGGCCGAAGGCCACCGGTTCTTTTGGGTACAAGGAAATACCTGGAGTAGAACCCTTGACCTCGTAGGTGGGGAGGCACAGGCTCCACTGCCCTGTCCGCCAACAGACCTTGGAGCTCCTGAAGGAGAAGATCTGTGTGCAGGGGAGACCTTGGAGGCTCTCCTGGAAAGTATGGAGGAAGCAGCTGCTGGAAGTGCAGCAGATAGCCCTTGTGGACTATGCTGAGTACCCAACTGTCTCCAGTGATGAGTTGCCACTTGTGGGCAAACAGGGCGAGGCGACCTCCTGTGCAGGGTTGGGAGAGCATGGATGGAGAGGCTATGCCTAAGGAGTCAAAAATCCCCACCCTGCTGAGTGGGAGCAGGGGCCGGAGGCTTGGGAGTCCTCTGCCTACAGGGCCCATTTACCCTGCCCCTTGGCTTGCTGACCCTGAGGGGCAGCTTGGGCGGCCTGGTACTGTGGGTACTGTTTGTAGGCAGTGCCCTTCCTCGGGTAAAAGGGCTTTTTACCCGAGCCCTTCTTTTTGTGAGAAGGGGCAGAAGTCTTCCTAGACAGCCTTGTCCTCGTGAGGTGCTCGGTTTCGAGCTGAGCGGCCTTCTCGGTCATGGGCTTGCCAAAAAGGTTCTCACCTCGGCAAGGGACATCGACCAACTTGTCCTGAACCCATGGCTCGAGGTCTGATGACTGCAGCCATGCCTGGCGTCGAGCCGCAATGCCAGCTGCCGCAACACGAGCCGAAGCCTTGAAGCCATCGTAGGCAGCGCGGGACATAAACTTGGAGCATTCCAGGATCCCCGGGGACAAGGACTTGAACCTCTGCAAGGGTTCCCCGGAGAGACCAGTGGAGAATCCGGCCAACTCCATGGCCAGGTCTCGCAAGTACATGCCCATGTACAGCTGGTAAGACTGGACACGGCAAGCAAGCATCGAGCCCTGGAAGCACTTTCTACCAAAACCATCGAGGTTCCGGGCCTCCCTGCCAGGGGGCACCGTGGAGTGCATCTTCTGACTTTTCAGGCGTATGGTCGATTCCACCACCATGGAATGGTGTGGTAGCTGCGCCTTCTGAAAGCCAGGGCTCTTCCAGATTCGATAGATAGAATCGACCCGCTTGCTTAGAACTGGCGCCGAGGCCGGGGCCTCCCACATCCGGAAGAGGAGCCGTTCCAGCATCGGAGGAACCGGAACAGTAAAGGCCTCCTTTGGAGGAGAGTCGTATTGTAGGGCCTCGAGCTCCTCGGCTCGAGGCTCCTCCTCGGGGTCCGCAGGGTTAGCCAACGCGGTGGCCATATCCCGAACGAACTCCGAGAACCGGGTATCCTCCGGGGGGGGATCTACTCCGGGGCTCGGACTGCGGTGAGTCCGACGGGACGCACCGAGTCCGGAAGGTGTCGGGGGACTCCTCGTCCTCCGTCTCCCAGGCAGACTCGGCCAATGAGGAATCGGGGTCCGACCGCGCGGGGCCTGTGAGCACCCGCCCCGACACCGAAGGCACCGGCGTTGATGCCCTCGGTCCCGAACGGGAGGTCGAGGGAGACTGCGACCGAGGTCAACCTCGAGCCTTTATGGTCTCGAGTATCGGCTCGGTCTCCGGGGTCGACTTCGATGTCCCGGTGGTCAGGGCAGATGCGCCAGACAGACTGGCCATCAGTGCCCGCTGCTGTTCCATGAAGGCAGACAGTCTGCTCTCCAAGGCTGTCAGCCTGAGACCCAGCTCAGGAGACTCAGCAGCCCCCAACTCGGGCCCTGGCGGCGCCGGGCCCGACGTCGGCTCTCTGGGAGGAGAGTCCACGAGGACTACAGGACTTACGTGTCCAGCAGACTCCGGCTCCACTCGAGGTACTTTGGGAGGCTTCTCCTGTTCCACGGGCCCGGGGCAACGGTCGGGGATCTGAGAACTAGCTCTCGAGGAGCCACGGACCTCTTCCGATGACGCCCTCGCGAGCCGCTTCTTCCTCTTTCGTTCCCGGTTGGGGGAACCCCTTTCCAAGGAGCCCCGACGGTGCTCGGGATCCGATTCCCGAGATGTCAAGGCCTCAGACGAGGACCGGGCCCGGCCAGAGGCCGAGTCAGAGAAAAGCCTTTCCTTGACATTTTCCCACAGGGTCCACACGTCTTAGGCTCGTGATCAGGACCGAGGCACCAAAGGCAGCAGTCGTGTGTGTCGGTGAGAGACATTAGTTTCTTGCACCGATCACACTTCTTGAAGCCACTGGAAGCCATCAGGGAAAAGAGAGTCCCCGCGAGGTCAAAGGACCGGCCTTCCAGGGAAAAGGAAAAAAAAGGGCGCGAACGCCAACCACGAAGGGCAAAAACCGAAAAAAGAAGATCGGGCTCGATACCGGTGTACCGAACCCGGCGGGAGGGGAACCGGCGTCGAACCGGAGAAAAAATATCGAAGATATTGCGAAAAAATCTAACTATTTTCCGGGAGGACTAGGACACCCGTCCGGTGGGCTTCACGGAAAAAGAGACTGAGCAAGATGGCACCTTTAGGCGGGAAGGGAACCGAATATGCGTGCCTGCATTCCCAAAGGCTTTCTTGGAAAGCTGGGGAAATGCCCCGCAAGGGCTCCATCGGCGTCAATGTCACCCATATGTGAGGGCTGACTTCCTGCTTGGTCCTGGAGAAGAAGTATTACGATAAGGGTACGAAACCTCGCCAACTCGCGGTAGGCGAAAAGGTTATAGTAATGGTTGCAGGGGCCACTCCAAACTTTGAGGGCCAATGGAAAGGACCATATAAAGTGGTCAAGCAAGTTGGACCAGTATCATATGTAGCAGAGAGCAAGAGAGGCCGCCAACAGGTTTACCATATCAATGTTCTCAGGCCCTGGCATGACCGAATAGCGTTAGGCAATCTAGCAAAAGTAGAGCATAAGGCAGGAGCTTGGCAGCAAAATGCTGGTACCCGGTCCAGAATTACGAGCTGTGCGGGTGAAAAATCGCCAGCCCGTAATATCTTAAGGGGGGGGGGGGGATATGTGTTGAGGAAGGCACTGGTGAGCCTGCAGAGTTAGAGAAAATCAGTGCTTGTACCTTTAAAAACATTCCAGCAGTGCACAGGCTTCAGAGCAAGCTTAGAGTTTCTGAGGCTAGGCTGCCACACCCAAGCTCTGCTGACGGAGTAGCAGGCTTGGAGCATGATTATGAACACATGTTGAGGCAGAGAGAAACGCTGTCCAGGAAGCACCTTTATAAACCCTGCTTAGGGAAAAGCAGAGGGGAGAAGAGCTGCTCAGGAGGAAAAGGTTGCTCAGAAGGGAAGAGCAGAGCAAGCAAACACTTAAGGAGAGAGTCCAGGAAGACAGAGTCAGAGACGGACTCAGAGAAGGACTGGAAATTGAGCTGGAAGTTCCGAGAAAGAAAGTTCTAAGCAGAGGAAAGAGGAAGGACCTGGAAAGAGTCTGGCCCAAGGGAAAACAGGCAAGAGCTGCTCAGACGGAGAGAGCAGGGCAGGTTCCAAACTTCTGTTCCTGACCAAGAGGTTCACAACACTCAGAGGTGGGTGCCTAGGTTTCAAACCAAGAGGCAGAACAAACCAGCCTCCAACAGACAGCCATGGTTAAACCTCAGAGAGGAACTGGGGCAAGAAAACCAGAGAAAGATATCCAGTAATACAGTTCTCCATATTCCTTACCGGGTAGAGAAGTCCTGGAGGGAGTTACAGCAAGAATTCCACCAGAGGCAGGTCATGAGGACTCAGTGCAGGATATTATAATTCCAGAGCAGGAGGAAATGCAAGTGGAGTATAATGAACCAGACCCCTTGATTACTGAACTGCCAATGGACTGTTCTTTGTGTCGGGCAGAGGCTGCTGAATCCTTGGTTAAGGAGTAGCAGCCTAAGTAAATGCTTTTGGGAAAAAGCACTACCAAGAAAACCTAACCTTGCTAAGGTAGGAACCAGGTTAAGTAAGACAAGCTTGCACAGCACTGTATATTATCTCACTAAGGAAGCAGAAAGACATTCTTTACTTTGCTGAACCTAAGAAGCTGTACTTTTGATTTGCCTGTTTTGATTGACGAAACGTCTGCGTCTGTTTGATGCTTTTGAGAAGTTACTCAGCTTAAGGATGTAAATATTTTCTGTACTTTTTGTCCTGGAGGAAATATCCAGATACTTTGCGTTTGAACCTTACTTGTGCATATTTTGGGGAAATAAACTGTGTCATGTTTGCCTTCACTCGATGTCTCCACGACTATCCTTTTTAAGAGGGAAACTACAACTCCCAGAAGGCACTGCTCCTGAAGGAAATCGTTTTCAAACCTTTTAAAGAAAACTAAAATGGCAACCCTAATCCCCTAAGCACGTGGCTGGCGATAGGGACACATGACAACCAATGTTCCCTTTAATTTTCTGTAGGCTGTGTGCACATAAAATATCAGCTGTGCAGCTTTTGAAGGAAGGTTAAATTTTTGTGCGCCACATAACACTCGGAGATATATACTTTAAAATTTGACTACACGTCAGAATACAGTATGTACACCACATTGATTTTAATCAATTTAAATGAAAATAGACGATTACTAAATGAATTGAAAAATGTCTAGTAATTACAATCACAAATTTTAAATTTTAAGATGTCTGAGTTATTTTCTATCAGAATCAGAACCGTAATTTTTGTGCGCTCTGTTGTAAAGTATGTGCGCTCGCTTGGCAAGGTGTGTGCGCGCGCACACGCGCACAGCTTAGAGGGAACAGTGCCCCGTAGACCTCCTCCCATCCTATACTCTTTCCCTTACTCATACCCCCGCCCGCCACCCAGTGCTTACCCTCCCCCCTTGAACATCCGCTATTGTCCTCTTCCTCCCCCACACCAAACTCCCCCTCCCTGCTTCCCTTTCTATCTAAGCCCTGCTACCTCAGAATGCTGCAGCTAACACAGCTAACTTTTCCTCTAACGCCCACACGAATACTTATTTCAACTATAACACACATGCATGAAATAATCTATCCAATATGAATAGTGGAGGAGGAAAGCTCAATGTCCATCCAGCTAGCTTCTCCGCTTCCTTCGCCACTCAAAGCCAGGAGTCTTCTCCCATCTCCACATAGATCGATACTGCCAAACAATCCTAAAGCACAGTCAACACTCAGAGTTCGAGTTGTAAGTCCTAGTCCCTCTTTCTTTCCCTCCTCACTCCGCTGGGAGAGGTCCAGACAAACGGTGCAGACGGCGGCCTCCAGTCGAGATCCGTTGCCACTTCAATTTCTCCAACAATGAAGACTGGTCGCTCTCTTGCCCCAGTGCCTCCAGCTGTGCTCGGGTTCGAGGTAAATTCGGAGCTTTGGCCTTCTCTAAGCTCAGCCATGCCTCTGATAAGGTTTTAACTCTTTTGAGCTCTCCTCCCATCTCAAACTGGAGCCCGAAAGGAAATAGCCATTTATACTTAATTCTCTCCTGCCGTAAATACTCTGTCACTGGCCGCATCCCCTTTCTACGCAGTAAGGTTGAGGGGGCCAAGTCCTGAAAGATTTCAATGGTTTCACCATGCCATTGCCATTTACCTTTATTTGCTGCCTTTCTCATTATCTCCTCCTTCAATGGGAAACTAGTGAGGCAGGCAATATCATCTCTAGGACGGTTCCCCACTGGAGATCTTAAGGCCCTGTGAGCTCTTTCCAAGCCAATCTCTCGTTTTCCTGCTAGCTCCTCCTGAATTCCTTCATCCAAAAGGGCCGCACAGATTTCTCGGACTACTTGATTTGCTTGCTTATAGTGATCTCCTTCTGGGACCCCCTGTATCCGAATATTACACCGTCGTGATCGATTTTCAAGGTCTTCTATTTTATCTCTCAGCTCCCCACTCTCAGTTTGCCATGTGCTGTACATACGATGTGTAGTCTGTGCCGCCACGATCACTTCGTCCACGTGCTCCTCCAGTTGATCCACTCGCTGCCCCAGTGCAAGCAAATCCTGCTTAAATTCAGATAGTAAGTCTTTCATCTCATTCTTTACCCCGACCACCTCTGTTTTTATTTCCCGACACCAGTGCCACAGGTCTCTCCCCGTGCACTCTTATGCAGCGTTCTTGGGCTCCTCCGCCATCTCCGCCTCGTCTCTCTCACTGCATTCTGCGGAAGGTGACAAGGAGGATAGATATTTCTCCAACGTTTTGCGAGCTGACATTGTAGCGAGTATTATTGCTGCCTCTACAGATATATTGCTTATTGTGGGGGCGCCTTCTGCTCTTTCTTTTTGCTAAATTTCTCTTCGTCCCGAAGAGAGCTCCGTATTCAGGCGGCCATCTCAGTCGGTGACATCACTTCCTCCTTAAAAGCAGAAATTTTTAACAAATATTTCTGTTCTGTGTTCACAGATGAAGAACTAGGAACAAGACCTCAGAAAACACCCACAAACAGGAACAGAAGCGAGAGACGTCTTGAACAATTTTCAGAAGACTGGGTTCGCAAAAAACTAGCTCAACAAAGTAGACAAAGTGATGGGACTGGATGGGATACACCCTAGATTACTGAGGGAACTTGGGAATGTTCTAGCAGCTCCACTGACTGACCTTTTCAATGCTTCGTTGGAGTTGGGAGTGGTGCCAAAGGACTGGAGAGAGGCTCATGTGGTGCCTTTACACAAAAGCAGAAGTAAGGATGTGGTTGAAAACTACAGGCCGGTTAGTTTAACTTCGGTGGTGAATAAATTATTGGAAACGCTGCTGAAAGAGAAAATAGTGAGGTTTCTGGAGTCCAGCAGATTACAGGATCCGAGGCAGCATGGATTCACCAGAGGCAGGTCTTGTCAGACAAATCTGATTGATTTCTTTGACTGGGTGACCAGGGAGTTGGACCTGAGGAAAAGTCCTAAATGTGGTGTATTTAGATTTCAGTAAAGCCTTTGACTCCATTCCTCACAGGCGACCTCAAAATAAACTGAGCACCCTAGGGATGGACCCTAAAGTTACTGCTTGGGGTAGAAACTGGTTGAGTAGGAGGCGACAAAGAGTACAGGTAAATGGAGCTCACTCTGAGGAGAAGGAAGTTACCAGTGGTGTGCCCCAGGGATCTGTCCTTGGTCCGATTCTTTTTAACATCTTTGTTAGTGATATAGCGGAAGGGTTGTCGGGTAAGGTTTGTCTCTTTGCGGATACAACCAAAATCTGCAATAGACACCCAGGAAGGTGCACCTGTAGATAACATGAGAAGGGATCTAGCTAAGCTTGAAGAATGGTCTAGAATTTGGCAGCTGAGATTTAATGTTAAAAAATGTAAGGTCATACATCTGGGCTGCAGCAATCCAGGGGAGCAATATAGTATAGGGGTGAAGTACTTTTGTCCACTAAAGAAGAGCGGGACCTAGGCGTGGTTGAGTCTGATGATCTTAAAGTAGCTAAACAGATAGAAAGGGCAACAGCAAACGCTAGAAGGATGCTTGGGTGCATAGGGAGAGGAATGGCTAGCAGAAAAAAGGAGGTGATAGTGCCTCTGTATAAGTCTTTGGTGCGACCTCATTTGGAGTATAGTGTGCAATTCTGGAGACCGCACCTTCAAAAGGATATAAACAGGATGGAGTCAGTACAGAGGGTGGCTACTAAAATGGTTAGTGGTCTACATTATAAAGCATATGAGGACAGACTTAAGGATCTTAATATGTACACCTTAGAGGAAAGGCGGGATAGAGGTGATATGATTGAAATGTTTAAATACCTCCGTGGCATAAATGCACAGGGGGAGAGACTCTTTCGATTGAAAGCAAGTTCTGCTATGAGGGGACATGGGATGAGGGTGAAACGGGATAGATTCAGGAGTGATATGCGGAAATATTTCTTTACGGAAAGAGTGGTGGATCCGTGGAATAGTCTCCCAGTGGAGGTGGTAGAGATGAGGACAGTATCTGAATTCAAAAAAGCATGGGACAAACACAGAGGATCTCTAAAGGAAAAAAGGAGACTGTTGTAGTTGTTGCTATGGAAGGACTGACTAGATAGGCCATGTGGTCTTTTTCTGTCGTCATTTTACTATGTTTCTATTGTGAGCATATTCTGTCCTGCCTTCTGTTACAGTGTCTTTCTTTTCTGCTTTGTTGATTCTATGCATGCCTGTTTCGTATTTTTCTTCATCTTCAGCTTTTTCAGTGTTAACAGATGATGCAGCATCTTAAATCCTGGTTCTTAACTAGCGGACACACTTTGGGTTTTATATTAGTGATCATCCTTTTGGACATGAGCAGTATACACATTTCCTGGATTTTTCTTTGTCTGTAAAGCATCCTTTCTGATTTGTCTTTCTCTTTCCCATGATGACATGCTGATTTTGTACTGGAAGGCCCAGTTGGAGTAGAAAGAGTAGTTACTCACCTGTAACGGGTGTTCTCCAGGAGCAGCAGGCATCTATCCTCACATATGGGTTAAGTCGGCGCCGATGGAGCCCCCGTGCGGAGCATTTCCCCAGCTTGCAAAGAAAGCCCTTGGGAATGCAGCGCGCCTGCGCGGTCCCCTTCCCGCCCAAGGGTGCCATCTTGCTCAGTCAGATGACATAGCTAAAAGACCGCAAAAAATCTAAATGAATGATATGACTGCAACTCCAGGGGAGGAGGGAGGGTTGTGAGGACTGATTCCTGCTGCTCCCGGAGAACACCCGTTACAGGTGAGTAACTATTCTTTCTCCAGGACCAAGCAAGAAGTCAGTCCTCACATATGGGACTCCCCAGATCTAGGCTACCAGGAACCCAAAGCTGAAAAAATGGCTCCCTCTCAAGAGCCTCAGCATCCGTGATAAGAATATCCTCTGAGAACGCCCCCGTAGGGTAGCCCAACACAAGGGCCGGAAGGTAGGAGTTGCCTAAACCTCAAAGACATTATGGAGTACCGCCTGTCCAAAAGCACTGTCCCTCCGGGACTCTCTCTCCAGGCAGTAATGGGGCTGCAAATGTCTGGCTTGAAGACCAAATTGCGGCCCAGCAGATGTCTGCCAACGGAACAGAGCGGAGATGAGCTACTGACACGGCTTTCGCCCTGACATGGTGGGCCATGACTCGATGCCGCAAGGGGAGGTCAGTTGCCTTATACGCCCAGGCGATACAATCTGCTACCCAAGTGGACAACGTACGCTTGGAGACAGCCAACCCCATCTTATTAGGGTCAAAGGAGACGAAGAGCTGGGTAGCTGTTCGATGCCCCTGCATACCTTCCATGTAAAAAGACAACGCCCTCTTACAGTCCAGGGTATGCAAGACTGTTTCAGCCCGTCTGGCATACGGCCTGGGAAAAAAGGTCAAAAGAACCACCTCCTGATTGAGGGGGAAAGAGACCACCACTTTTGGAAGGAACTTTGGATGGGTCCGGAAGACCACCCTGTTCCTATAGAACCGCATGTACGGTCTATCAGAAACCAGTGTGATAGGCTATGGCCTAGAATAGCCTGCATAGCCTGTAGAAGTAAGAAAAGCCTGTAGGTCAGGCCTGAGTCCCCAACCCCCACTTTAGAATATTATAGCTGAGCAGAGCTGAAAAGCCAGAGAAAATAGAAAACTGCTTTAAACTGCTTTGCTGATAAGAATGCAAGACTTTTCTATTGAGCTTGTTATGTTATTCACAGATGTATTTCGGTATCTTGCTTTTGTTTTCACACAGTTTCTGTACTGCAGAGTGACCTTGTAAGCAGAAAGCAAGGCAGAATATGTTATGTCTAGATACTGAGCCATGGCTAGGAACAATGTTCCCTCTAATTTTCTGTAGGCTGTGTGCGCATAAAATATCAGCTGTGCAGCTTTTGAAGGAAGGTTAAATTTTTGTGCGCCACATAACGACACGCGGAGTTATATACTTTAAAATTTGACTACACATCAGAATACAGTATGTACACCACATTGATTACACTAGAAAACATTGTAGAACTTGTGAAAATTGTAAATACATAACAACTTTTAAATTTTAAGACGTCTGTGTTTTCTATCAGAATCAGAACCATAATTTTTGTGCGCTCTGTTGTAAAGTATGTGTGCTCGCTCGGCGAGGTGTGTGCGCGCGCACACGCGCACAGCTTAGAGGGAACAGTGGTGACAACCTACAATGGCACCTGCGCACCCACTGGGATCAGCACACGCAACCACTCTTATCGCGAATTCCTATGGACGCAGCAGCATGCTCCCTGACTTGGTGGACGTGCACCGAGAACCTGGCAGCAGGATGCCCACTGCAGCAGCAACCCCACATCAGACGCTTCGCTGGTGGGCTGGAGGGCCCATTGCCTCCGCCTTCGTTCCCAAGGAGTCTGGGCGCAGGAGGAGCGCAATTTACACATCAACCTATTGGAACTTAGAGCACTCCTCTATGCCCTCAAGGTCTTCCAGAACCTCACCCGAGGGAAGACAGTTCTACTCCAAATGGACAACCAAGTAGCCATGTTCTATGTCAACAATGAAGGAGGGACATGCTCCCGCTACCTCTGCAAGGAAGCCATCAAGCTCTGGACCTTGGCGCTATCAAGGGACTGTATTCCTCGAGCCTCCTACCTCCCAGGAGCACAGAACGATCTGGCGGACACACTCAGTCGCCAGATGGACCCGCATGAATGGTCCCTCAACCCCCACATAACCACCGCCCTATTCCAGAGGTGGGGACAACCACAGATCGACCTCTTCGCCACGGACAACATAAAGTGTGCCCTATTCTGCTCGAAGCGCCCCTCCAACCACAGCGTCACCACGGATGCATTCAACGTGTCATGGGGGAGTGGTCTCTAATATATGCCTTCCCCCCCTCCCCTCATTTCGATGACCATCCAGCGCATCATCTCAGACAAAGTGACAGCCATTCTAATTGTACCTCACTGGCCAAAGTCAGGTATGGTTCCCATACCTACGCCACCTCGCACTGGAACCTCCGCTGAGGCTGCCCTTGACCTCAGATCTGGTCACATCGCAGAAAGGGAAGTGTCTAACCTAAAGACCCTGGCTCTTACCGCATGGAAACTGAAAAGGTGACTCTAACACCCTTTAACCTTACCACTGAGGTGCAGCAAGTGGTTCTCGAGGCAAGACACCTGGCAACCTGCAAATCTTACGAGCTGAAATGGAAACGTTTCAACCTCTGGTGCTCTCAGCGTCACCTTAATGCATTCTCGTGCCCAGTACCCATGGTACTTAAGTATCTCACCTCCCTTTTCCACAGTGGTCTCAAAGTCTCATCCATCCGAGTACACCTGGCAGCTATCACAGCCTTCCATGACCAGACCGAAGGCAACTCCATCGCGAAGCAGTCACTGGTGGCACGATTCATGAAAGGGCTGGCTAGCCTATGGCCCCCAATACGAAAACCCGTGCCCCAATGGGACCTCAGCATCGTCCTGCATGAGCCAACTCAGCCACCATTTGAACCCCTGTCGTCAGCAGAGCTGAAGCACATGACGTGGAAAACTTTATTCCTAATAGCCATCACCTCAGCCAGAAGGATCAGCGAATTACAAGCCCTGGTATAGCACCCTCTCTACACTCTCCTCACCCAGGACAGAGCTACCCTTCAGACACATCCAAAGTTCATGTCGAAAGTACTCTCCGCCTTCCACATCAACCAGGCGATTGAGCTCCCCTGCTTCCATCCAGAACCCCACTCCTCCGCTGAGGAGCAGCGCCTTCACACCCTGGACTGCGTCAGAGCACTACGCACATATCTCCTGCGGACAGCCTCACTGCTGAAAGGAACTCAGCTTTTCGTGTCCTAAGACCCCAACAAGCCAGGCTGACCCGTCAGCAAGCGAACGCTCTCAGGATGGATCACCTCTTGTATCGCCCACTGCCTGCAGCAAGCGGGCTCACAAGACTTGACAAAGATCCATGCGCACCAGCTCAGAGGGCTGGCGGCAACCATCGCCAACCTCCTGGCCATACCAGCAAGGGACATCTGCAAGGCCACAACCTGGGCCTCACCGCACACCTTTCAAAAACACTACTGTCTCGATATCAGGATGCGAAGCGGCGTTTGGCCAGGCGGTACTGGCCATGGCTGAACTAAATCAAGCCGGACCTTCACATGCGTGAGGGCATGACCGCATGGACTGCACGAGAAATTGACTGCACCGTTTATACTGTTTGACCACACTGTTGCACTGTTGACTGCACTGTTTGCACACTGTTGACCTTTGCACTGTTTGCACACTGTTTGCACCATTATCAGGACAAACCTGGAAAATAAATCTTGATTCTAGTCCTGGCTCCGACTATGTATGTCCATCAGCTTAGCCAGGGCGTCCCCCACCATAGCGCTTCACAGCTCGGGAGGCACCAGGTGTGGCTGACTCATCCTACTTGTCCTAGGAGAAAACAATGTTACTTACCTGTAACTGGAGTTCTCCGGGGATAGCAGGATAAGTCAGCCACACCATCCCGCCCGTCCTCCCCTATCGAGGGACGCCCTGGCCTTCACCATCAAACTCCCTAGCGAGAAAACCTCAGATAGTGACAAACTGATCAGCTAGGGGCGGGACCAGGGGTTGGGCCACTGGGCTCATGCTCAGAAGGGCAAAAAGCCCTTCTGAGCTATAGAGAGGACTTCCGTCTCGGCGCCGTCGGATGACGTCATCAGGTGTGGCCGACTCATCCTGCTTGTCCTAGGAGAACTCCAATTACAGGTAAGCAACATTATTTTTCCACAGGTCTGCATCAAGTCATTTTGAACTGAATAAGCATTTCATGTGTTATACAGCTCAAAACTTTATTATGTGGCATGAAGTGGGATTCACCCCCCTTGATACCATCCCATACCAGGCACTGCAGTCTGGACAGCATAGTGGAAAGGGCTGCGGGCACTCCCCAGAATGCCCTCAATCTATACACAGGTAGATAAAAGGATCCCTAGCACAGTGCACCTCCACAGGCTCAGGCATGGAGCACTAAAGTACCTGAACTAAAATAAAATAAAACCACGTTACCAAAATCTAACTAACAAACTGAAAGAAAATGCAAATGGCCCCCTAGGAAGAAGCTGCTCTGTCCTGCTTTTTTCCTCTGGCAGCTACCTCTCCCGGGCATCCAAAACCCAGTGGGGGGTTAAAATGCACACAGGCCTGAAGAAGAAATCATGCCTAAACACAGCGGAGGGAGTTTCCCGCGCTGCTGCAGGCTCTCAAACACGTGGCTGCAAGCCACACTGTCTCCTCGTGTTCCAGTGGTTGCTAAGTGTTCCTGCTGTCCTCTCCCCTCTCCGCTCTTACCTTGGAGCCTCTTTGCTGTGTGGCTTTTCTACCCATCGCGCTCAGCCTTCCTTCCCAGCTTTGGTGCTAAAGGGGGCGACTCGGGGCTGCAGGCTGTCACTCTTGTCAATCAACTACTGCTCCCGCGGCAGCTCCTCACCCGATAACAGGTTTGGGAGCCACCAGAAGTCTCAGACTGAGGAAAGCTCTCACAGAACGCCCTTCCAAAATCCTGGGGGTGGGGGCGAGAAGGAATATCCTTCCCTCAGCCCTGTTGTCCCCCGGGTTCTTTCTGATCCTTCTGATTTTTTTTCCTGCCTTTAAAAGCAAAGAAACCTAACAGGGGAAATAAAAAGGAAAATCTAACTAAACCTATCTCCTTAGGTGTCCCTTCAGTGAGTCCAGCACCCTGACTCACTACCTCCTCCAGCTGCTTGAAGACTGAGTATACTGGGGCTGGTAGGCAGTGCCAGCTACTTAAGTACACTAGTGTGATCAAAATGATGACATACTCAGTCTCCAAGCTTCTGGAAGAGGTACAGTACCCAGAGTTGCGGGACTGGACTGGAGGGACGATAAGGAAAAATAAAAATTTTAAAAGTAAAGAGATATCTGGGCTAGTGTCAGAACTGGCGTCGACAGAAAGACAAAGCACAGAATTTAAAAAAGAAGCATTTTTCAGTGGTGACAGGAAATGAACAACCTGCTGGCTCCACAAAAAATAAAGAACTGAGGAGTTGGGAAGACAGATGCGCAGATGTAATGGACTGCTCCCAAAGGCTTTCTTATTGGAAACTGGGGAGTGTTCCCTCGCGGGCTCCATCAGTACCGATATCACCCATATGTGAAGTCTGCATTCCTGCTTGTTCCTGGAGATAAAAGGGCAATGCCAGTGGAGGAAGTCTACTATTACTGAGCATTTATATAGCGCTACCAGTCGTATGCAGCGCTGTACAGATGTGTAAGAGATAGTTCCTGCTCATCAGAGCTTACAATCTAGTCAAGACAAAACACAGAAGGTGTAGGCAGGGGTAGTCAAGACAAAACACAGAAGGTGTAGGCAGGGGTAAGACGGGGGGGGGGGGGGAGGAAAGCAAGTGAGTCAAGATCCAAAGGCAGTAGCGAAGAGGTGAGCTTTCAGCCTGGATTTGAAGAGGGTTAGAGAGGGTGCCTGACGTATAGACAGAGGTACTTTGTTCCAGGCATAAGGTGCAGCAAGGTGAAAGGAACAAAGTCTGGAGTTGGCAGTAGGAGAAAAGGGCACAGATAGAAGCAGTTGGCTAGAGGAGCGGAGTTCCCGAGAGGGGATGTAAGGAGAGATAAGCGAAGAAAGGTACTGAGGAGCCGCAGAGTGAATGCATTTATAGGTCAGCAGGAGAAGTTTGAACTGGATGCGGAAACAGATAGGGAGCCAGTGAAGTGACTTGAGAAGAGGAGTAATATGGGCATGACGAGGCTGGTGGAAGATTAGCCGTGCAGCGGAGTGTTGAACAGATTGAAGGGGAGAGAGATGATTCAAAAGGAGACCAGCGAGGAGTAGGTTACAGTACTCAAGATGGGAGGTGATTAAGGAGTGGATAAGCATTTTAGTGGTGTGTTCAGAAAGGAAAGGGTGGATTTTGCTAATGTTGTAGAGAAAGAAACGGCAGGTCTTAGCTACGAGATGGATATATGTGGAGAAAGAGAGAGCGTAATCAAAGACAGCCCCCAGATTGTGGGCCGAGGAAACAGGAAGGAGTACAGAGTTGCCACAGAGACTGAGAAAGGAGGAAGAGGAGGGGAGGTTTTAGGGGGAAAGACAAGAAGTTCAGTCTTGGCCATGTTCAGTTTCAAGCGGCGGTGAGACATCCAGGCAGCAAAGTCAGAAAGGCAGGCAGAGATCCGGGTCTGGATTGCCGGAGAGAGTTCAGGAGTAGAGAGGTAGATCTGGGAGTCATCAGCATACAGATGGTACTGAAAGCCATGGGAAGAGATAAGCACGCCAAAGGACTGGTAGAGAGAGAGAAAAGGAGCGGACCCAGGACAGATCCTTGGGGTACACCAACTGGGAGCAGGGTAGCGGAGGAGGAGGAGCCACCAGAACACACACTGGAGGAGCGATGGAAGAGACAGGAGGAGAACCAAGATAGTACAGAGCCCCTGAAGCCAAGTGAGGACCGGGTATCGAGGAGAAGGTTGTGGTCGATGGTGTCGAAGGCAGCAGAGGTGTCAAGGAGGATGAGGACAGAGTACAGGCCCTTGGATTTTGCCAGGAACAAGTCATGGGAGACTTTGACAAGAGCCATTTCAGTAGAGTGTAAAGGACGAAAGTCAGATTGAAGGGGATCCAGGAGGGCATGAGAGGAGAGGAATTCAAGGCAGCGGCGGTGAACCGCACGTTCAAGTAGCTTAGAAATGAAGGGAAGGAGAGAGATGGGTCGATAATTAGAAGGACAGATGGGATCAAGTGAGGGTTTTTTGAGGAGAGGTGTGAACACAGCATGCTTGAAGTCAGTAGGGACAGTTGCAGTGGAGAACGAAACATTGAGAATATGAGAGATGGAAGGGACAACGGTAGAGGAGATGGGGCTTAGGAGACGATGGGGATAGGATCAGAGGAGCAGGTGGTGAGTTTGGAGGAAGACAGAAGGTGTGCAGTTTCCTCTTCAGAGATGACAGGAAAGGAAGAGAGGGTAGCAAGGGAAGGGGGGAGAGTTGGGAGTGGAGAGGGAGAGGAGGGGAGATAGCTGAGTTTGTGGGGAATTGGAGGGTGATCTTGAGGATTTTGTCATGGAAGTAGTCAGCCAGGGTTTGGGCAGAAAGGGAGGGAGGGATCAGAGGCGGAGGCACTTTGAGGAGAGAGCTGAAAGTAGTAAAGAGACGGCGAGGATCAGAGGCAAGAGAGTTAGTCAGATGGACATAGTAGTGTTGTTTGGCAAGAGCTATGGCTGACTGGAAAGAGACAAGCATGAATTTGAAGTGTAGAAAGTCTTCAGGGGAGCAGGATCTGAGCCAAGCATTCTCAGCAGAACGGGCACAGGAACGTAGATGGTGAGTAGTGGATGAAAGCCAGGGCTGCGGTGCAGAGCGTCTCACAGGACGTGGGGTGGGTGGAGCAAGAGCATCCAGAGCCGAGGAGAGTGCAGCATTAAGAGTAGTTACTCACCTGTAACAGGTGTTCTCCAGGAGCAGCAGGAATCAGTCCTCACATATGGGTGACGTCGGCGCCGACGGAACCCTCGCGGAGCAATTTCCCCAGCTTTCAAAGAAAGCCTTTGGGAATTGCAGCGCGCATGCGCGGTCCCCTTCCCGCCCAAGGGTGCCATCTTGCTCAGTCTGATGACATAGCTAAAAGACAGCAAAAAAATTAGCAAAAACGAAATCATAGGACTGCAATTCCAAGGGGAGGAGGGAGGGTTGTGAGGACTGGTTCCTGCTGCTCCTGGAGAACACCTGTTACAGGTGAGTAACTACTCTTTCTCCAGGACCAAGCAGGAAGTCAGTCCTCACATATGGGACTCCCTAGCTTAACGCTACCGGAGACCTCAAGCACAAAAATGAGCTCCCTGTAGCTCAGCAGCACAGAAGGAAGGAATCTTCTCTGAAAACGCCCCGACCGGTAGCCCAACACCAGGGCCGGAGGGTAGGAGTTGCCTAAACCTCAAAGAGATTATGGAGGACTGCCTGTCCGAAAGCACTGTTCCAGCGGGACTCCCTCTCCAGGCAGTAATGGGCTGCAAAAGTCTGGCTTGAAGACCAAGTAGCGGCCCAGCAGATGTCTGCCAACGGAACAGAGCGGAGATGAGCCACTGATGCAGCCTTCGCCCTAACACGATGAGCCGTGACTCGACCCTCCAACGAGAGGCTGGCTGCCCCATAAGTCCAAGCAATACAGTCAGCAACCCATATGGACAAAGTACGCTTGGAGACAGGTAGCCCCAACTTATTGGGGTCAAAAGAAACGAAGAGCTGAACAGCTCTCCTGTGCTCCCGCGTACGGTCAAGGTAGAAGGACAAGGCCCTCCTACAGTCCAGGGTATGCAGGACCATTTCAGCTCGGCTGGTGTGCGGCCTGGGAAAGAAGGTCGGAAGAACCACTTCCTGGTTGAGATGAAAAGGAGAAACCACTTTTGGAAGAAACTTAGGGTGAGTCCGTAAGACTACCCGATTTCTGTAGAACCTAGTGTAAGGAGGATCAGACACTAGGGCCTGCAGTTCACTAACGCGCCTAGCAGAGGTAAGGGCTACCAAAAACAAGGTTTTCCAGGAAAGAAAACGAAAAGGGCAGGTAGCTATAGGTTCAAAGGGCGGACAGGTAATCCGCTCTAAGACCACATTCAGATCCCATTCAGGGGCTGGTGGGCGAGAAGGAGGCCTCGGAGAAAACGAGTCACCAAAGGGTGGTTGGAAAGAGGCCTGCCGTCCACCGGCGCGTGATGAGCAGAGAGAGCACTGAGGTGGACCCTGACAGAGTTGGACTTAAGGCCCAGATTGGAGAGGTAAAGCAAATATTGCAAGACCACTGCCACCAAGCAGGAGAAGGGATTCTCAGACTGCTGAGTACACCATACGGAGAAACCGACGCCACTTAAGAGCGTAGGACTTCCGGGTGGATGGCCGTCTGGAGGCCAAGACGACCTCTTCCACCTCCCGAGGCAGCAGAAGGGGAGCAAGGACTACCCTTTCAGCAGCCAGGCCATCAGATGAAGGGACCGGAGGTTGGGGTGTACGAGAGCCCCCTGATCCTGTGACAGGAGATCGGGTTGAAACCCCAGAGGAAGAGGAGTGTCCACCGCCAGCTGCATCAGAAGCGGGAACCAGGGCTGTCTCGGCCACCGGGGAGCCACCAGGATCATCGAGGCTCTGTCTCTGAGAACCTTGAAGAGCGTCCGAGACACTAGTGGCATGGGAGGAAAGGCATACAAGAGGCCTGTGGACCATGGAATCAGAAAAGCATCCGCCGCTACTCTGAGAGGATGCGGTTGTCGAGAGCAGAATCTGGGAAGTTGCCGGTTCTGAGGACTGGCAAACAGATCCATGGTGGGGAGGCCCCATTTGAGAAAGATCCGTTGAACCACCTCGGATCCAATCTCCACTCGTGTGGTTGGAGGATCCTGCTCAGCTTGTCTGCCAGGTAATTTTCCTGACCTGGGAGATAGACAGCTTTGAGGAGGACGCTGTGGCCGACGGCCCAAGAGCACAGTTTTTGCGCCTCCTGACAGAGAAGGAAGGAGCCTGTGCCTCCTTGTTTGTTCACGTAGAACATTGCAATTTGATTGTCCATCTGGACCAGCACAGACTGGTGAGAAGTGAGGTGGGAGAAGGCTCTCAGAGCTAGGCGGATGGCCCTGAACTCCAGGAAGTTTATCTGCTGAGCAGACTCCCAAGGGGTCCAGAGGCCTTGAGTACATGTCCCTTGGCAATGGGCTCCCCAACCCAGGAGAGAAGCATCGGATGTCAGTACCTGAGAAGGCGGAGGAGATTGAAAATCCACTCCCAGCACTAGGTTTGGCAGATGAAGCCACCACCGCAGAGAAGAGACCAGCTGGTCGGATATCAGTACTGAGTCCGCCAGGCTTCCTGTGGCCTGATGCCATTGAGTGCGAAGGCACCACTGAGCAGGACGCATGTTCAGGCGGGCATTGGGGGTTACATGGACCGTGGAAGCCATATGGCCGAGCAGTCACAGGAATTGCCTGGCAGAGACCAGGGAATTGCTGTGAAAGTGGCTGGCAAGATCCATGAGCCTGTGGGCCCTGTCCAGAGGCAGGAAGGCCCGTGCCTGAAGAGTGTCCAACCTGGCGCCTATGAATTCGAGATTTTGAGAGGGGAGCAAAGTGGACTTTGCGAAGTTTATGACAAATCCCAAGTGCTGGAATAGAGTCACAGTGCGATGAGTGGCCTGAGTGGCCTCTTGGGAAGACTGGGCTCTGATGAGCCAGTCATCCAGGTATGGAAACACAAAAAGGCCTTGAAGTCTTAGATAAGCCGCCACCACTGCTAGGCATTTGGTGAACACCCTGGGGGCGGAGGATAGGCCAAAGGGCAGTACTCTGTACTGGTAATGATTTCCTCCCACTACAAACCTGAGATATTGTCTGTGGTCTGGATGAATAAGGATGTGAGTATAAGCATCCTTTAGATCCAAGGAGCATAGCCAATCTCCCTGCTGGAGATAGGGCAGCAGGATTCCAAGGGTAAGCATCTTGAACTTTTCCCTTTCCATGAACTTGTTGAGGTTTTGCAATTCCAGGATGGGTCTGAGGCCTCCTGTCCTTTTTGGTATCAGAAAGTACCTGGAATAAAAGCCGTGACCTCTCAGGTGGTGGGGCACCGGTTCCACAGCCTGTTCCTGAAGAAGACTTGCTAACTCCTGAAGGAGTAAGTTCCTGTGCAGAGGGAGTCTTGGAGGCTCCCCTGGAAAGTAGGAGGGAGGTACCTGGTGAAAGTGTAGAAGATAGCCTTTTTGAACTATATGAAGCACCCAGGTATCTGATGTGATGGCTGACCACCTGTGGGCAAAGTGGATCAGCCGGCCTCCTGTGCTGAGAGAAACCAGCGGAGGGGAAGAGGCTATGCTGACGGAGTCAAAAAAACCCACCCTGCTGATCAGGGGCCGGTGTTGTGGGCTTGGGGGCCTGCTGCCTACGGGACCCATTACCCCGTCCCTTGGCCTGCTGACCCTGTTGGGGAGCTGCTGAGGCCTGATAATGAGGGTAGTGTTTATAGGCAGCCGCCTTCCTCGGGTAAAAGGGCTTTTTCCCCGAGCCCTTCTTCTTCTGAGAAGGGGCAGAGGTTTTTCTGGACAGCCGAGTCCTGGTCAGAGTCTCGGTCTCGATCTGTGCAGCCTTTTCAGCCATGGGCTTGCCAAAGAGGTTTTCACCTCTGCAGGGGACATCGACCAACTTGTCCTGCACCCATGGCTCGAGGTCGGATGACTGAAGCCAAGCCTGTCGGTGGGCACCGATGCCGGCTCCGGCTACCCGAGCCGATGCTTCGAAGCCATCGTAGGCTGCTCGAGAGATAAACTTCGAGCACTCCCGAATACCAGTGGACAAGGCCTGGAACCTCTGCAAAGGTTCCTCGGAGAGACCAGTAGAGAACCCGGCAATCTCCTTTGCCAGGACCCGGAGATACATGCCCATGTAGAGCTGGTAGGTCTGGACTCGACAAGCAAGCATAGAGCCCTGGAAGCACTTCCTACCGAGGGCATCCAGGTTCCAGGCCTCCCGGCCGGGAGGCACCGAGGAGTGCATCTTCTGACTCTTGAGTCGATGCATGGCCGATTCCACCACCATGGAATGGTGCGGTAGTTGTGCCTTTTGGAACCCGGGGCTCTTGCGGACTCGATAAATGGAATCCACCCGCTTGCTTAACACCGGCGCCGACGCCGGGCTCTCCCACATGCGGAAAAGTCGTCGCTCCAGCATCGGAGGAACCGGTACAGTAAAGGTCTCCTTCGGGGGAGAGTCATACTGGAGGGCATCGAGCTCTTCGGCTCGAGGCTCCTCCTCGGGATCCGTGGGGAATGCCAAGGCCTTGGCCATATCCCACACGAAGTCCGAAAACCGGGTGTCCTCCGGGGGGGACCTTCTCCGAGTTTCGGACTCGGGCGAGTCCGATGGGACGCATCGAGTCCAAAAAGTACCTGGTGACTCTTCGTCCTCCGTCTCCCAGCCCGACTCCTTGGAGGAGGAATCGAGCGGCACCGATGCCCTCCGCCCCAATGCCGAGGCCGGCGTCGACGACCTCGGTCCCAAACGGGAGGCCGAGGGAGACCGTGACCAAGGATCGGCTCGGTCTCCGGGGTCGACTTGGGCGTCCCGGTGGTCGGGGCAGATGCACTGGCGAGGCCAGCAATCAATGCCCGCTGCTGGTCCATGAAGGCAGCGAAACTGCTCTCCAAGGCCGTCAACCTGAGTCCGAGCTCAGGAGACCCAGCAGCCCTCGACTCGGGCCCCGACGGCGTCGGGCCCGACGTCGGCTCCTTCGGAGGCGAGTCCACGAGGACTACAGTACTCACGTGTCCAGGAGACTCCATCTCGAGACGAGGATGTTTCGAAGGCCTCTCAGACTCCGAGGACCCGGGACGGCTATCGGGGCGACCTGGCCCTCGAGGAACCAGGAGCGTCCACCGACGCCGCCCTCGTGGGTTTTTTCTTCCTATGATGTTCCCGGGCAGGAGACCCCCACTCAGAGGAACTCCGACGATGCTCAGGACTGGAGTCCTGGGATGTTGAAGCCTCGGACGAGGTCCGGGCCCGGCCGGACGCGGAGTCAGAGAAGATTCGTTCTTTTTGATGCTGCCGACTCAACACTTTTGAGGACATTTTGCCACACGGACCACAGATCATCGGGTCATGATCGGGTCCGAGGCAGCGGAGGCAGCAGTCGTGTGTGTCGGTAAGAGACATAAGATTCTTACACTGATCACACTTTTTAAACCCGCTGGCAGCCATCGGGGGAAAAAGGGCCCCTGCGAGGTCAAAAGACAGGGCTGCCAGTGAAAAAAGAAAAAAGAAAAATGGCACGAACGCTAGTCACGAAGGACAAAAACCGAAAAAAGAAAGAACGGACTCGATACCGGCGTATCGGGCCCGGGCGGGAAAAGGATCCGGCGTCGAACCGAGAAAAGAATATTAAATAAAATCAACTTTTTCAGCGGCAATCACAAACAGCGTCTGTAGGGCTCCGCGGAAAAAAGAAGACTGAGCAAGATGGCACCCTTGGGCGGGAAGGGGACCGCGCATGCTCGCTGCAATTCCCAAAGGCTTTCTTTGAAAGCTGGGGAAATTGCTCCGCAAGGGCTCCGTCGGCGCCGACGTCACCCATATGTGAGGACTGACTTCCTGCTTGGTCCTGGAGAATAGGAAGTTACTGCTCATGCACGGTAGTAGATGTTGAAGAGCTCTGTAGGTTTATAGAGCTTGCTCCCACCTCACTGCTCTAAGCCCCACTGGATGACTTCTTCTAGTAGTGAGAATACTATATCCTGTTTATCCTTGGAGAAGAAGTTTAGATACAGAATATTAATAAACTAATTAGAATGAAATATTCTTACACTATGACAGATATAGAAATAAATTATGGCTTACCCGTTCATAGTCCACCACCACAAACATTTCTACATAACGTCTTTTTTCTCGGAGAATATTAATTGATCGCTGAAAAAAGAGAGGTAGGAAACACAGCTGTTTAATACAGACCCATCCATAAATTATTATAATATAGATACCAATTGAATTACTAAGTTATGTAATGAAGAAAAATATAACAATTTGTGAACAATATCTCTGGAATTACTGAATGCTATAAACCACAAAAAAGATGTGACTTTCCAGTGGTATAAGAAATTTGTATTGCAAACAAAGAATATTCAAAAAGGTACCATTGCTTTAATAACCCTGCCCAATATAGCACAGTTACTTACCTGTAACAGGTGATCTCTGGGAACAGCAGGAATTAGTCCTCACATATGGGTACGTCGGTACCGACGGAGCCTGCGCGGGAAAGCTCCCCAGCTTCCCAGAAGGAAAGCTTTTGGGGCCTCCCACTGCGCATGCGCGCTGCCTTCCCGCCTTCCTGACCAACTCTCCTCAGTTCGAGTTTAAAGCTGAGACAATAGAGAGAGGAAAGGAAAGAGAGAGATAGATACAACTCCTAGGGGAGGCGGGTGGGTTGTGAGGACTAATTCCTGCTGTTCCCAGAGATCACCTGTTACAGGTAAGTAAATGTGCTATCTCCAGGAACAAGCAGGAATAAGTCCTCACATATGGGGACTCCCTAGCTAAGATGCCCGGGAGATCCCCTGAAGGGTATGAGACCCTGAAAGGTTCCTCATCTTCCTATGGATCTCAGGCATCCATTCAGGGAAGGTGGGCTGGAGTTGTTCGAGAATGGAACAGGTGTCTGAGGACAGCCTGACCAAACAAGGCATCCCGGCGGGAGTCCTTGTCCAAACAGTAATGGGCTGTAAAGGTATGAACCGAGGCCCAGGTGGCTGGTCGACAGATCTGGTCAATGGACACAGAGTTTAAATGAGCCATAGAGGTGGCCATGGCCCTCACGTTGCGAGCGGTGACATGGCCTTCCAGAGAAAGGTTCTTACTCTGGTAAGCAAAAGAGATACACTGAGCAATCCAATTGGAGAGTGTTCTTTTGGAGACTGGAAGTCCTAAATGAGAAGGATCAAAAGCAACAAAAAGCTGAGAAGACTTTCGATGTTGCTGTGTCCTGTGGAGGTAAAAGGCAAGAGCTCTTTTACAGTCTAGAGTATGAAGGTTCCTCTCTGCACTGGATGCATGAGGAGCTGGAAAAAAGACAGGTAAATATACCTCTTGATTAAGATGAAAAGGGGAGACCACTTTAGGCATAAAGTGGGGATTGGTCCTAAGGACCACCTTATCATGATGGAACCTTGTATAAGGTGGATTAGCCACTAGAGCTTGCAGTTCACTGATACGGCGAGCTGAGGTAACTGCAATAAGAAAAATAACCTTTCAGGAAAGAAATTTCAAGGAGGTAGTGGCTAAGGGTTCAAAAGGTGGCTTCATAAGCTGACCAAGAACCAAGTTTAAGTCCCATGCCACCGGAGGAGGTCGAATGGGAGGTTTAGTTAAGGTTAGGCCTCTCATGAATCTTGCAATAAGGGGATGAGAGGAAACAGGTTGTCCATTGATGGGCTTAAGTGATGCCGCAATAGCACTCAAATGGACTCTTACTGAATTCGTTTTGAGTCCTGCATTGGAGAGATGCAGGAGATATTCCAAAAGAGAATTCAAGGGGAGTGCTAGAGGGTTAAGACCCTTTTGAGCACACCAAATGGAAAAATCTTTTCCATTTAAAAGCGTAAGAACGCCTAGTGGAAGGTTTCCTAGAGGCATGTAGGATATCCTTCACTTGCTGCGAAAGATTGAAGTGTTGAAGGTCTAGGCCTTCAGTAACCAAGCTCTGAGGTGAAGGGACTTGGGGTTTGGGTGCCACAAAGTCCCCTCCTCCTGAGACAGAAGGTCTGTAGCCGCTCCCAAGTCCAGGGAGGGGGCTTGGGAGAGATGCAGAAGTAGAGGGTACCACACTTGGCGTGGCCAGCGTGGAGCTATGACGATCATGGACCCTTGATCCCTTTGAAGTTTGAACAGAGTCTTGGGAATCAAAGGAATGGGTGGAAAGGCATACAGGAAGCCCTGACCCCAATGCAGGAGGAAGGCATCCTTGGCCTGAACTCCCTGACACGGAATTCTGGAACAGAATCGGGGAAGTTTGGCATTCCACGGACTTGCAAAGAGGTCTATGTCCGGGGTTCCCCATTTCTGGAAGATTCTGAGTACCTGATCCATGTGCAGGGACCATTCGTGTGGAAGCAGAAATCGACTGAGTCTGTCTGCCCAAGAGTTTTGGATTCCTGGAAGATATACTGCCAGGAGATGGATTTGATGCTCTCTGGCGAAGGCCCATAATCTTAGAGCTTCGTTGCAAAGCGACAGAGAGCCAGTCCCTCCTTGTTTGTTTATGTAAAACATGGCTACTTGATTGTCCGTGTGAATAAGGACTGTCATGTTGCTGAGGAGGGTATGAAAAACTTTGAGAGCCAGAAAGATTGCTCGAAGTTCCAAGTGGTTGATATGAAGGGTGGTCTCCTGTGGAGACCAAGTGCCCTGAGTGGAGAGGTCTTGAAGATGAGCTCCCCAACCTGTTTGGGAGGCATCTGTTGTGAGGGTTACTTGGGGCAACAATGGTTGGAAGGGGGCCCCCGACAACAGATTTTGAGTGGACATCCACCATTGGAGAGACCAAAAGAGACATTTGGAGTTTGCTATTTGGTCTGAGAGAGCTCCTGATGCTTGAGTCCACTGGGTGGACAAAGTCCATTGAGCTGCTCTCATATGTAGGCGAGCATAAGGCACCACATGCACTGTGGATGCCATGTGGCCTAAGAGTTGTAGCATCTCTCTGGCAGTCAAGTGGCTTCTGGACTGAGTCTGAGAGGCTAAGTGTACTAGACATTGGCAACGGGCCTGAGGCAGATAGGCCCTTGCAGTGGTGGTATCCAACCAGGCCCCTATGAATTCTAGGGATTGAGTAGGGGTGAGTTGGGACTTTGGCAGATTGATCACAAGTCCCAGATACTGTAGAATTCGCCTGGTGCGATCCAGGGAAGTCTGAGCCTCGGACTGAGATGGAGCTCGGATGAGCCAGTCGTCCAGGTATGGGAAGACAAAAATTCCCAGGGCGCGTAGAAATGCAGCCACTATTGCCATGCATTTGGTAAATACTCTTGGAGCAGAGGCTAGACCGAAGGGAAGTACTCTGTATTGGAAATGTTTTCCCTGGAACAGAAATCGTAGGAATTTTCTGTGGGATGAATGGATGAGTATATGTGTGTACGCATCCTTGAGATCTAGAGAACAAAGCCAATCCTGACTCTGCAGGTATGGAAGGAGAGTACCTAGAGAAAGCATCTTGAATTTCTCCTTGTATAGAAATTTGTTCAATTCTCTGAGATCCAGAATGGGTCGGTACCCCCCTGTTTTCTTGGGAATGAGAAAATAAGGGGAGTAAAAACCTGACCCCTGTTGAGGAAGAGGAACCTCTTCTATTGCCTTTTGGGCGAGAAGAGTGGTCACCTCCTGACCCAACAGGTCTAGGAGAGATGGGGGAGAATTGAAACTTCTCACCATGGTATGGGGAGGAAGGTTGGAGAAATGTAGTTTGTAGCCCTCTCTGATGATAGAGAGGGTCCATTGTTCTGATGTGATTTGCTCCCATCTGGGAGCAAAATGAGTTAACCTTCCTGGAATGGTGAGAGGTTCTGGATGCTTTAGAGCCAGAAAGGTTAAGTTCTCTAGTCTTAAGTCAAAAACCCTGAGGGGGTTGGGACTGTTGGGCTGTAGCAGCCCCTGCAGGTTTTGCCATGGCCTGTTTAGGCTGCTGACGCTTAGGAGCAAAGCGAGCTGCAGAAGATTGTTGGCCAGTATTTGTGGCAAATCTGGCCTTCTTGTAGGCATAAAGTAGAGGGGTAGAGGTAGACTTAGAAAGTCTATCTAAAGCAGCATTTTCTGCATCCATTTGAGTGGCTTTGATTTGCCACTCCTTACCAAACAGATTCTCACCTGTACAGGGCAAATTTCCCAACCCATCCTGGACCCAGGGTTCTAGGTCAGAGGCCTGGAGCCAAGCAATTCTGTGAGCCGCTTTGGCAATACCTGAGGCTCTGCTATCACCCTCAAAGGAGTCAAAGGCTGCTCTGTTGGAGAACTTTGAAATATCTTGGGTATGCTTCAGCAAAAGAAGGAACTCCTCCTTTCTATCCTCTGGGATAAAGGGGAGAAAATGGCGTATTTTAATGCAATTTCCTTCAGAAACATGCCCATATAGAGGCTGTATGAGTTGATTCTGCCAATAAGCATACTTGCTTGGAAGATTTTCCTTCCAAAAGCATCCAGAGTCCTACATTCTCTTCCTGGGGGAGTAGAAGAGTGTCTTTTAGTACTCTTGATCCTTTTCATAGCTGACTGCACCACGATGGAGTGGTGAGGGAGCTGAGTTTTTTGAAACCCAGGAGAAGGGGGGACACGATACATGGTGTCCAGACGACGAGAATGTGGAGATAGGTTGAGAGGAGTCTCCCATAAGTCCATCATGTGTTCTTGAAGAATTTCATGGATGGGCAAGGTGACTGCCTCTTTGGGAACCTTAGAGTATCCTAAAATGTCTAACTTTTTTGCTCTAGGTTCTTTTTCAGAGGATACAGAAATAGAAAGACCTTTAGCTACTTCAATGATGAAGTCTTGAAAGGATAAACCCTCTGGAGGAGACATTCTCCTCTTTGGAGAAGAGGGCTCCTCAGGTAGAGTAAGAGATACTTCAGGGAAGTCATCTGATGAATCAGAATCATCAGAAGACTCAAAGTATCGTCTGTTTGCTTCCAGGGATCGATAAGCGTATCGACCGGTATCGACATTGGGGGTACCCGGAACCGGATCGGTATCGGGAAAAACCCCGGAACCAGGAACCGGAATCGGTATCCTGGTCGATGTGGATGGCCTGGGTACCGGTATCGGTTGTGGTACCGGAACCGGAGTCGGTACCGCAGGGTGCGGTACCGAGGGCGTCGCAGCCTTAATGAAAGCCAAGATGGCCTGCTGCATGGATTGAACTGTATGATCCATGGACGCCACGACTGTCTGGATGTCGGTACCGGATGATTGAGCCGGTACCCCAGAACAGTCTAACAGGTGATCGGTCGAGGCCGTGCCATCGATGTCAACCTGTAACCCCATAGGAGGAGCTTTGGAAGCCGGAGCTTCCCGCCGGGGTTGTTTGGCTGGGGCAGGGTCCTCAGGGTCAAGCCCAGGGGTATCTCGATACTTAAGAGGGAGATTTGCCCTTTGAGGACCTGCCAGAGGAATGTTTGGTTACCTGAGATCCATCAGGAGAGGAAGACCTGGAAGATGTCGATGCTGGAGTATCTGTAGAAAACAGCATGTGAAACTTGGCTGCCCGGTTCTGTAAGCCACGTTTAGACATCAAAGAACAGGATGGGCAATCCGGAATGGAATGGTCAGGCCCCAAACATTTAAGACACCATTCATGGGTGTCTGTGACTGAAACAGTACCGCTGCACTTGGTGCATTTTTTTTTTTTTTTGAAACTTTTATTTTCATTTTACAACAAACAAAGGAACAACACACCAAAAGATACAAAACAAGTATACAATAAGGAAAAGTAAACCCATTACCCCCCACCCTGGTGCTTCTTCTCTACCCGTTTGTATCAGCATGTGAGCGCTTCCCGTTAACAGTGATTATACATCAAACAATCAAAAAATATCCACAATACAGCATGATCATGAGACAGGGATAGATACAAAGTTAGACAGTCAGATGAGAGCATTTAGCAAAATGTACATATTCATTGAACATCTTCCATTAAGACCAATAAGAAGGAGTCTGAACGGAGGAAGCACACAGACGGGGTATTTGTTCATATTTACTGTAGAGACAGGCATGATTCCACCATTCAGTGAGGCTCAGATGGGAACTAATTTCCCAGTATTACTCAATGAGGGAAACAGCAATGCCAAGCATATAGTTCAAAAGGAGATAAGCCATTTCTTGGGAGAGAGGGGATCCCCGCAACTGGGCGAAGTCCCACTACCCTCCGTGAAAGGGACTCCTGAGAGTGCAATATAGACTAAATACGACCCCAGACCCGATGCCAGTGATACTGTAGTGCGGGATATTCATGCATGACATGAAATGAAATAATAAACCAATGGCCACAGGACGTGTCCAGCAACCATTACCCTGAGTAGTGTTCCATATGTCTAAACTGTGAGGAATGTAAAAACACCGGTGGGCTAGAAAGAAGAGGGTCTGAGTGAGTGAGGCGGGTCAGAAACCCGTGTCCCTCTGCTCCAGATAAGGCTCCATTGCTCCGAGGTTAAAGTCACATGCAATTCTCTCTCCCATACTTTCTGCGCTATAGAGGTATCTCTAGTGATAGCATTACATAAGGTTTAGTAAAATTGGATACTACACCCGGTACACTACCGAGAGATCGGAAGTTTCCAATCAACCTTATGCAAAGAGTGCCAATGGCGGGAATACTCTAGTGCTCCGAATGCAATGCTAAAGTTACATTGACCAGAGTCGGGAGTCAAAAGGTTGCATAGGAATATTAAAGGCACCTAAAGTGTCGATAAACATTGGTGGATAGTGGGAGTCTAATGGGAGAGTCATACCAGGGAGTAAGGTAAAAGGAATCGGTGAGCAAAGGCCCGCTACTATATCTAGCCACACAGGTCTGCTCGGTACAGGAGCTTCCAACCAACAAGCACCTTGTTTGAGAAGAAAAGATTGAGGGAGCACTTGAATAAAATCGCCACCAAGTATTAATGGAGCATTAGCGGAGGCCGAGGCCAATTGAGCAAAACTTGCTTAGTGAGCAGGGTTGTCCACATTCGGGACATAGTGCAAATACACGTGAATTCACTATCTCCAACCTCAAGGTGTACACGGGCCCATCTACCCTCCATGTTAGCGCTAATATCAGGTACAGTAGCGTGCAAAAACTTCTTGACCAGAATGACTATCCCGTACCATTTGGAAACGGTGGGAGAGTAGGCAGCTACCATGTGAGGCCTAGCATTGAGTTTCAGTGTTTCAGCAGAATGTAGTGCGTTTCCGAAAGAAACACCTAATCAACGTGCTCGTGTCTAAGATAGCTAAGGATTTTCTTTCTACGGAGTGGACCAGCAATGCCTTGTACGATGAATAATAAGATTTTACATGAGGCCATTCAAAAAAGTTAAAATTCTGAGCATGATAGCACACATAGTTGTACTGTGTCCCTCAAACTGACTGTATCTGGCTGTACACATGACATAGGAAAATAAGCTAATATAATACAATGAAGCGCCCCACATTAACAAAGATAACCGCAGTACGGTAGAGGAGAAGCAAAACCCCAAAATTACTGGCGACCATGTGTCTGCGGGGAGAAACCCCAGAGAAGGCCGAAATTGAAAAAACATATAACCTGTAGGACTGTGCGTGCTCCGAATCCGACCGAGGCACACATCATGAAGGGATAGGAGACCAAAGACATAAGTCATACAGAGAAAGAAAGAAAGTCCAGGCTATTTCTGTCCTGGGCTATGATCGCCGCATCGGGCCCTTCAAAATGGCGGACAGAGCCGGCAGATAAGAGTCCAAGATTTGGGATTAGCGCATCTGTTCTGCTTCTTTGGAGTCCAAAAATGTTGATAATAGATCAGGATCCTCGAACGTCCTGGTCTGGTTATGGAGAGTCACTCGGAGTTTCGCTGGATACAACAGGCCAAAGCGAGCCTGTAGCTGTTGAAGTCGAGGGCGAAGAGCAAGGAGTTTCTTCCGACGCTCAACGGTAGGCTTTGCCAAATCCGGAAAGAAGGAGACCTTACGACCTTCATATTCCAAATGATGATTCGCTCGAGCAGCATGTAAAATTTGTTCCACTTGTTGATATCGTAGCAAGCTAAAGATAATAGGCCGGGGGGTCGTGCGGTTGAGCGCCATGCGGGCAGGAACACGGTGTGCTCGATCGATTTCCAGTTCTCTGTGAAAAGTAATCTTCAGCAAGGAGGGAAGAGTTTTGAGCAAGAATTCTCTTATATCTCCTGCTTCCACTCCCTCCGGCATTCCAAGGAGCCTCACATTGTTGCGACGGGCGCGATTATTGCTATCTTCCAATTCCTTTTGAAGATTCTGTATCTGGCGCTCAGCCTCGTCCAGTTTGCCCAAGCGCACCTCGTGCGAGTCGAGGACCCCCGCCATATTGTCCTGCCGTAATGAAAGACCTTCAAGTCGGTCTTGGAGCACTCCAAAGTCTTCTCGCATGGCTCGAAGCGCTTCTCCATTAGACTGCACCAGTTCCTTCACGCCGCGTATTTCCTCCAAAATCTCCAGGTGCATTGCGGGGTTTTCACGAAATGGAACCATCTTCTGCGGGGAGGATACCTCCGTTTTGGAGCGTTTTCCGTGAGAAGAAGAAGGAGACCCGAAGTCCAAGCGCGCTGGTTTGTGGGCCGCCATCCCCCCCGAGGTGCCCCGGTCAGCTCGGAGCAAAATAGTAAATTTATATAGGTATTAAGTCAGGATTCTGAGTAGGCCTCTCGGGAGCTTCAACGCAAAGCGTCCTACCCGCTGGACATCAGGCTCCGCCCCCCCACTTGGTGCATTTTTTAAACCCAGAGGCTTGTTTCTCCATGAGGGAGAATTTGTGAAGGCCTAAAGGCCTCACAGAACAAACACACCAAGTGAGGAAAAAAGAAGATTTTTTTTTTTTTTAAAGAAATAAAGGAAAAAAGACCAGCGGTACCGGTCTGGAATCGGGGAAGGCAGACACGCGGCCAAAGAAATAAAGTAAAATAACAACTTCTTCAGCGGTGACAGGAACACGACCTGCTGGCTCCGCGGAAAAAGAAGAACTGAGGAGAGTTGGTCAGGAAGGCGGGAAGGCAGCGCGCATGCGCAGTGGGAGGCCCCAAAGCTTTCCTTCTGGGAAGCTGGGGAGCTTTCCCGCGCGGGCTCCGTCGGTACCGATGTACCCATATGTGAGGACTTATTCCTGCTTGTTCCTGGAGATTACCTGCCCCTCCTCCTGCGTTAGCAGGCCCGGGGCACAGCCCAGTGGAACTGGAGGCTCTGTTGACAGCCAGAGCAGGAGCGGGAACCAGGGCTGTCGAGGCCACGAAGGAGCTAAGAGGATCATCGACGCCCGGTCCGCCTGAGCCTTGTGGAGGCTCCTCGTGTTTAGAGGAGTGGAAGAGAATGCATAGAACAGATCGGAGGACCAGTTCAAAAGGATCGCATCTGGACCCACCCTGCTCGGGTGCGGTACAGGGCTCAGAAGTGGGGAAGCTGTGCGTTTGATGGGCTGGCAAATAGGTCCATGGCAGGGGTCCTCCACCAATGAAACAGCCAACCGACCACCCCGGATCAAGACACCATTCGTGAGGGTGGAGGATTCTGCTGAGTTTGTTCACGAGGACATTCTCCTGACCCGGGAGGTACACCGCCCTGAGGGTCATCCCCCGGCAAAAAGCGGAAGAACAGAGGAGGACCGCTTCGTGGCAGTGGGAGCGCGATCCTGTGCCCCCCTTCTTGTTGATGTAGAACACCATTCAGTTGTCAGTCTGAACGAACACCGACCTCCCCTTGAGGTGGACCTCAAAGGACCTCAGGGCCCACTGAACTGCCCAGAGCTCGAGAAAGTTTATCTGCTGCTGAGCCTCCTTCGGTGACCACTGCCCCTGCATGCACAATTCACCGCAGTGGGCTCCCTATCCCAGCAGGGAGGCATCCGTTGTCAGCACTATGTCGTGCTGCAGGATCTGGAAAGGCGACCCCTGGAGAAGGTTGCGAGGGTTCTGCCACCAGTCCAGGGATAGGCGAAGGCTGTGGGAGACCCTTATGGGGTCCCTGAAGTGGCCAACAGACGGGCTCCACTGGGCGTTGAGGAACCACTGAGCTGTCCGCATGTGCAGGCGGGCGTGGGGAACTACATGGACGGTGGAGGCCATGTGGCCCAGGAGGCGCAGCACAGTTACTTACCTGTAACAGGTGATCTCTGGGAACAGCAGGAATTAGTCTTCACATATGGGTACGTCGGTACCGACGGAGCCTGCACGGGAATGCTCCCCAGCATCCAATCAGAAAGCTTTTGGGAGCATCCCTCGCGCCTGTGCGCTGACTTCCCGCCTTTCCCACTGCCTCTCCTCAGTTGAGTTTCATAGCTGAGGCAGAAGGAGAGAAAGAGGAAAGGAGATAGATAGATACAACTCCTAGGGGAGGTGGGTGGGTTGTGAAGACTAATTCCTGCTGTTCCCAGAGATCACCTGTTACAGGTAAGTAACTGTGCTATCTCCAGGAACAAGCAGGAATGAGTCTTCACATATGGGGGACTCCCTAGCTGTGGGTGCCAGGGGAGATCCCATAAAGCACAGTTACTTACCTGTAACAGGTGATCTCCGGAACAGCAGGAATTAGTCTTCACACGTGGGAGACGTCGCCGACGGAGCCCGCACGGGAATGCTCCCCAGCATCCAATCAGAAAGCCTTTGGGAGCATACCCCGCGCCTGCGCGGTGGCTTCCCGCCCTTCCTACCGCCTCTCCCCAGTTGAGTTTCATAGCTGAGCCAGAAGGAGAGGAGAGGAAGGAATAGAGAAAAAAGAGATACAACTCCTAGGGGAGGTGGGCGGGTTGTGAAGACTAATTCCTGCTGTTCCGGAGATCACCTGTTACAGGTAAGTAACTGTGCTATCTCCAGGAACAAGCAGGAATGAGTCTTCACACGTGGGGACTCCCCAGCTAAGGATGCCCGGGGAGATCCCATAAGCGCAGCCCAGGATGGGATGGCATTTGCCCAGCCTGAATCCCCGGCATCCCCTGAGGGATGGAGGACAGGAGTTGAATAGAGGAACAGCGAATCTACAGACTACAGAGGGAAGTCTTTAGAGTGCAGAACAGGTATCATTAAGATACAGCAAAAAAAACCCAGGCTACAGGAAGAGTAGTCAGAGGGATGCATAAATAGTATCAGTAAGCATTTAATGAGTAAATGCCCTAGTACCGTATAGAGCTTACCGGCCATTAAGTTTTAATGAATTAATGGTGGGGAACCCTGTAGAGCTTACCTACTGGGTTGCCGGAAGCAGACCTGTGATGAAGGCACCGTAGAAGCAGTAGCGAAGTCGTCAAGGAAACTTCGCCGCAGCGAGGAGGAAGTTCCAAATCCGGAAGGCTAGGAGATCCAGGCGTCAGCTGGGTCAGGAGAAGGACGGCAGGTCTTCCAGGAGACTTAGTGCAAAGCTGAGCACTCCCTTAGGAGTAGAGTCCAGAACTCAGAGGACTAACAGTAGAAGACTGGCCGAACCAGAGAGCCCATTCCGGAGAAGAGTAGGGGTGTACCCCGGAGCAGAAGGAGTACACAGGCTACCCTAGCGAGAGATAGGGAGACAAGGGTCCGAACCCCCGGGAGGAGGACCTAACTGAAAAGGGAGCTGTAGACTTCACAGCGGTAGAGTACCACCAGTCCGCGGCCCGATCGAGGAATAGGCAGGCGGACTGGCCGGACCACGGGGGGGGGGGCGTGAGTACCGGCCATAGGGAAAAGGCGGTATAACACAGGTACTGCGGGCATCCCCCCAATATGGCCTATCGCGCAGGTGATATCTAGTATATCTAAGCCGGTGGGCATGAGGGCGCCCACCCCGGTACTAACGCAGGTATGCCGAGGGGCCTACCTCCCTGAGCATCACCTTGGTAAGGCGGATCTGCCATTGATCCACAGAGCGTCCACCTGGGAAGGTGGCAGCAAGATCCGTCAGTAGAGGGATCTATTCCGGAGGACAAGGGCAGATCGGCGAACCAACAGCGCGGTAGCGTGGGGGACAGAGGATAGCATCAGTCCGGTAGAACGCCACAGAGGTCGGAGGCCCTATATGTGTCCCCAGGACCTGCACGCAGAAAACCTCACCCCCCGCAGACAGGGGGGGGGAGGGGAATTGGGGAGAGGCGGTAGGAAGGGCGGGAAGCCACCGCGCAGGCACAGGGTATGCTCCCAAAGGCTTTCTGATTGGATGCTGGGGAGCTCCGTCGGCGACGTCTCCCACGTGTGAATACTCATTCCTGCTTGTTCCTGGAGATAATGCGTATCCCTGGAACAGGACGGCATTTCCTAAACCTGGATCCCCGGCATCCCCTGAGGGATGGGGGGGTAGGAGTTGAATAGAGAAGAGCTGTAGAGGAACAGCGAATCTAAAGACTACAGAAAAAATGAGTCTTTAGAATGTATGTCAAGTATCATTAAAATATTTAATGAACTAGTACAATATAGAGCTTACCTACTAGATTGTAGGAAGTAGAACTGTGATGGAGTGTACTGTAGATGCAGTAGCGGAATCCTCAAGGTAACTTCACAGCAGTGAGGATGAAGTTCCAAACCAGGAATCGGCAGGTGACCCAGGTGTCAACTGGGGTAGGAGAAGAACGGCAGGTCTTCAATGGAAAGCTTTATGGGAAAAAGCTGAAAACTCTTTTAGGTACAGAGTTATTAACATTGAGGACTAAAAGAAGAAGACTGACCGATCTGGAGAATTAGCCCAGTCCTGAAGGGAAGAGGGGGTATGGAAAAAAGCCCCTATTCCCAAGGAGAACAGAAGTGTACTCAGAAATACTGAAGATGTACACTGTCTTTCCTAGCTGGTAAGAGATAGGAAGACACTGAAGTTTAATACTTCATAGACAGGGAGATCTATAACAAAAATAGAAGCTGTTGACATCACAGCAGTAATTGTGTGTATAACCGCTCCCACTTACTGAGCCGTATGAGAATAGGCAAGTTGACTCTCTGGACCCCTTAAGAAGGTAAAAGCTTTATAGCACAGACAGTTAGGGAGATACTAGGTAATACCCAGCGTCCTACGGACATCTCCCAATAGGCACATATATATATATATATATATATATATATATATATATATATGAAGATACATACATATCTAGATATATGTGCATATATGTCTAGATATGGATATAGATAGATAGATAGATAGATAGATAGATAGATAGATGGGCATGACTTATGCCCACACAGATTACAAAAATATGTATGTATAGGACATATACATACATGAATATAAGTCTGAGGATACATGCCTGCAACTGAGCCCCACAAAAACATTCACATGGGGAATGTGATGGGAAAAGATTAATCTAATAATAAGGGGGTGAAAACCACCTGAAGATATATAGAGAATCTATTTCTGCGGTGCAGGAATGTAGTTCAGTGGAATAACCAGTATGGTTGCGTGAAAAAAACAGAGGATAATAGCAGTCTGGCAAGAGCACGTCAGGAGTACTTTAGGACTCTGACATGTCCAAAGGACAAAAAACGCATAGACTAAGACACCAGGATGACCCAGCCAAGGGACACAGGGGTATCATGTACACTAAAAGAGTATGCGTTGTCCAAGTGGAGCAGAAAAGCATAATGCCAAGCTGTAAGGAAAAAAGGGGTAGATTCCTGCAAGATTGGGAACTCCTTGGACATTCACGCAGAAAAAGCTTGTCTTCTGTATCACAACAGGAAACAAGAGGGTATAAAGAACCCATATAACCATTGAATGATTATATAAGCTTTTTCTACTATATGGAAAAACCCTCACAGACAAAGTTCAATGCTCTGTAGCAAGGGCCCATAGTAGAAAGCTTCTCTGAAGATTGCAGAGAGCATTGTGCAGGAGAATTATGAGATAAAACTGACAGAAGTCAGGTGTGTTGCCACATCCTAGGAAAGGATATGGCTAGAAGAAGATATCCTGCAGTGAGTAGTATTATGCAAGATAGTTGAAAGAAGCTTGCAATGAGCATTAAAGTAATCACTGGAACTCCTGCATGCACAGCAACTGAACAAAAACAGCAAAGGGGATTCTCCTGTATAAAAAGAGAGAGAAAACAGACAAAGGGAGCGGAGATATTCCCGTCCCTGTCTGATGATTTGTTCAGAGCATGCATTGAGTGGAGGAGTGGCCTAGTGGTTGGGGCAAGGTACTTCAGGCCGGAAGGTCGGGGGTTCAAATCCCAATAGAGGACAGCAACCTTGGGCCGGAAGGACTGGGGTTTCTAGTCCCACAGGTGCTCCTTGTAGTCTTGGGCAAGCCACTTAACCCTCCATAGCTCATGTTCCCTGTAAAATAGTTATCTCCAAGTTATAATGCCCTGTTCAATGTAATTTCAGTTTGTTCAATGTAAACCGCACTGATGCAGAATAGCGCGGTATATAAGAGAATGTAATAAATAAATAAATAAAATTAATTGAAGGATAACAAAAAGTCTACACTGGAAAGAAAGAGAAGTGTTTCAGTATGGTGCCAACTCAAGCAGGGGAAACCTGGAAGAGAAGGGGTTGGAAGGCAACTTACCATATGGCTTTGTGAGGTGGAGGTGGTGAATGAATGGTTCCTTCCTAGCCTCCACGTCTTTGACTGGGTCTGTGGCCATGACCTTCCTCCACAAGTCACCAATCAGCTGCCATGCTTAACGGCATAAAAACCGCGGTTCTAAGGGCGCGCCGGCGCCTTGCGGGCCCGCGCCTGAGGGCCTCGCCAGAGGGCCCTTTGGCGTGGCCCTTAGGCGTTGGGCCGTGGCGTCTGTTTCTGGAATGTCGCTGATGACATGGTCTGGGTTGTTGTGTCCATATATCATGGTAACTTTACTGTTCTGTGTTCTTCTCTCTCTTATCTGTCTGACTATCTCTGTCCCCTATTCTGTTCTATCAAATAAATGGCGTTCTTTTCTTATTTCCTTGAATGATATATTATTGTAAACCGCTCTAATGCCTTTTGGCCTGAGCGGTATATCAAATTTAAATAAACATAACAAACATAACATAACATGGTAAGTCAGCTGAAGGAAAAGATGTCCATGTGGGGACAGAAACTATCATGGGATACTTGTAACCTCCCTTCGTAGAGGTGAGAAGAGGAGAATTCTGTAACCCATGGACAAAAGTATCCTAACAGCTTAGCATACTGAAAAAGAAAAAAAATCAGTGTAGAGTTTGAAGAATAAACTTCTGCTAAAAAGAAGTTAACTGTAGATTGCAACATACAGGAACCTATGGTTGCTGGTTAAGATTAGACTGGTTAGAGTCTGGAGACTTCAGACTAGGATGAGATGTCCCTTGCTTGGGTACATCTGGAGGATGGGCAGGAGAAGGGTGAAACCTTCTTTTCTTAGGGAAAGAAGGTTTGGTAGGACATTTCCTACGTCCTGGGGAAAAAGAAGGCTTAGGATGGTTTCCAGAACCAGGGAAGTCAGTGGAGCAATGAGCAACCTGACGTAAAGCCTCTCTATTGAAGAGATTTTCTCCAGTACAAGGAGAATTACCCAGTGTATGTTGTGCCCATCTGCTCAAGTCTGAAGCTTGCAGCCAGGCTTTACGACGTGCTCCAATGGCAAAAGCAGAGGATCTGCTAACAGACTCAAAAGAGTCTAGAGAAGCACGAGAAAGAAACAAAGAGATATTCCTGCTATGATTAAGAAGCAAGGAATAGTCAGTGGCCTTAGGCTCTGACAAAAAAGGGGACAAAAGAGACAATTTCTCTGTGACCTCCTGAAGTGTCAGACTCATATAAAAAATATATGAAATAATTCTTGAAGCCAGCATAGAAGTTTGGAAGGTTTGACGTCCAAAGGCATCAAGTGCTTTAGATGCACGACCTGGCGGATAAGAAGAATGCTTCTTCCTGCTTCTTACCTTCCTCATTGCTGATTCCACTACAATGGAATGATGTGGAAGTTGTTTTTTTTGAAACCCCGGAGAGGGAGGCACCTGATACAGAACATTAGTGGCTGTAGAAGGCGAAGGAACCTTTAAAGGTGATTCCACATCCTCAGAAGAAGATCCTGCAAAGAATGATGTAAACGAAGCATTATATTTCCTTTCTGCAGGATCTTGGTTAAGAGTAGAGCCAGGAATAGGAATGGCAAGAAAGCTTGCCATGTCAAGGAGAAATTTCTGAAAAGAAGGATCTCCAATGGGAACTATTCCTGGGTAAGCTGAGGTTGAAGGAGCAGTTTGAGCACCAGAAGACATACTGGACTGGTGCAGAAAAAGAATCCTGCTAGATGGACAGTGATACTGACAGTTCTGATTCGAGGCAGTTAGTACTGCATCGTCAGTGCCCGGTATCGATTCCAAGCTAGGCATAGAAAGGATCGATGGCACCGATGGAAATTGTCAGACGGCTGCCTGGGTGAGAATCTTCACACTCTTGGCAAGTGCATATTTCTATATGATTTGCAAGGTATTGTGGGCAATGTAGTTCATTCACACCAGACACAGCTGCTGACAATAATTTAGTTGTGCTCTTGGGTAAAGCCAATAAGATATTTATTTATGGGGTTATTTCTCCCAACACAGATATGCTTGGTAGCACATAAATTAGGTTACTTGCTTTCAGTGTTAACTTGGAAAAACAAAGTCAAAATCAGTAAAACAACAAATGAAAAGCCATAAAGCAAGAAACAAACTGTTCTTAACCTCTGATTACTTCCCACATAGATACAGAAGTGATTCTCTCCTAGCTCACAAGCAATTAGGTAAAGCTTAATTGCTAGCAGTTACCAGCTGAAACCCCTTAGCTGGCTTGCCTTCCACTGTGTGGGTCAAATCCTGCTTCAGGAGCTTTTCTGAGTAGATTAAAGAACAAATTTGTATTTCTTTGTGATGGTTGCTGTACTTTATAACAGAAAGTTACCAACAGAGTTTAGATAGAGAGCAGTCCATATAAACAGGATCCTCATCTGCTATTATTCCCCCTTGTTCAACAAGCATGGGTTCAATATCATGGATTGGCACAGATGAATCTCTCAATGGAGCATTTTCAGGAGAATACTTGTTTCCCTGCTGTCTTTCAAGGTTATAGCTAGGGCATAGATCAGTGTTCATACCTGAGCTTCCATTGCTGCTAGAGTTCCTTTCTATATAGCCTGGCCAGTATGTAGTCCAGTTCTTATGTCCAGCCTTCCAATCCAGATCCCTGGACACTGGATCTCTCTTCACATACCTTCTGGCACAGGTCCTAGAGTCCCTTCCACGTGCAGCCGTCTCCCTCACAGGTAGCCTCTGGTGATTCCTAGCTCTGCAGCAGCATTCCTCTGGCTTTCCCCAGTCCAATGGTGTATGCTGGCCCTTGGAATACCTCCCAGTATACGTACTGCTTTGGACTCTTCTAGACCTCTCAAAGGCTTTTCTCTTCCTTCTTCCAAAGGGTCTCTTTCCCTCTCTGTCCGTCCGGTTTGGCTTCTGCTTCTGATGATCCTTCAGATGAAACTGATGATCCTTCTCTGAATATCCAAGGTGATCATGAAGATGCTCATCTGTAGAATAAACTCTACTCTTATTCTACTTAGATGATTGCTCCTCCCTAACACAGCGCAGCTGTGCTGAATCAGGCCCTGCCCTTTGAGATGAGTGCTTAGGGATTACCTCATAGCCCTTTTGATTGAACACACGTTTTCTCACTTCAGCTCCTCTCATGGCTGTTGGAAACCTGGTGCATTCTGGGACTGGTAGTCTTTTATGGCAAAATTCTGTTTTCTCATTTCTACCAGCACTCACAGGTTGCTTGTTCAGAGACACTTCACCTTTTCTATAGCCCCTTCCTGAGCTATGATAAGCTTCCTTATCACATACCACCCTGCTTAAGTTATTACGGACTGGTGTAACTGGTGAAACAACGTCTCTACAGTCCGTAATCCGGGAAAGGGCATCCGCATTCTTGTGTAACTTCCCAGCACGATGTTCAACTTGAAAATCAAATGCCTGTAAGGCCATGTACCAGCGTGTCAACCTGGCATTGTGGTTCTTCATTTGCTGCAACCACTTAAGTGGGGCATGGTCCGTGACCAACTGGAACTTTCTCCCTGTAAGGTAAAACCTTAACGCCTCCACTGACCACTTGATAGCTAAACGTTCTTTTTCTATTGTGGAATACTTTTGTTCAGCCGGTGACAACTTCCTGCTCAGGTACATCACAGGATGCTCCTCCCCTTCGTGACACTGGGATAGAACCGCTCCTAGCCCTACGTCCGATGCATCCGTTTGAACCAGAAAGGGTTTCTTGAAGTCCACCCCTTTCAGTACCGGTCCTGTACACAATTTTCCTTTTAAGACTGAAAACGCTTTTTCAGCTTCAGGTGTCCAATTTAGCTGGTTTGGACAATTCTTCCGCAGCATATCCGTGAAAATTGCACTTTTCTCTGCGAATTGCGGTATAAACCTGCGGTAGTATCCAATAAGTCCTAAGAAACTTTTTAGTTGTTTCTTTGTTGTTGGAGGAGGAAAATTCCTGATGCTATCTACTTTACTCATTAGAGGTTTAATTTTTCCTCTTCCCACTAGGTGGCCCAGGTATTTTACCTCCCTATTTGCAAAGGCACACTTCTTCGGGTTTAAAGTGATTCCCGCTTGTTTCATGGAGCACAAGACTGCCCTGATCCTCTTTAGATGCTCCGCCCAGGTGTTACTATGGATTATGACATCATCCATATATGCAAAAGCATAATTTTGGTGGGGTCGAAGTACCTGATCCACTAACCTTTGGCAGGTAGCCGCTGCTCCATGCAGTCCGAAAGGCATCCTCTTGAACTGGAAAAGGCCAGCGGGGGTGCTGAACGCAGTCTTCGGCTTCGACTCCCTGGTGAGAGGGATTTGCCAATATCCTTTTGTCATATCAAGGGTGGTTAAGTATTGTGCCTGTCCCAGCTGGTCCAACAGCTCTTCAATTCTTGGCATTGGATATGCATCAAAAACTGATATGGCGTTTACCTGCCGGAAGTCAATACAAAATCTTAAAGATCCATCAGGCTTCGGCACCAGGACTATGGGGCTATTCCAGGGACTCTTTGACTCCTCTATTACTCCCAATGTCCAACATCTCCTGGACTTGTGCCACTACTTCCTGTCTCTTGGCTTCAGGCAAGCGATATGGCCTTTGACGAACTAATTTCCCAGGTGGAGTTATTATTTCATGGGCAACCAAATGTGTCTCCCCAGGTATGGGTGTCAACACATCTGGGAATTCTTTAAGCAACTTCCTAATTTCTTCCTGTTGTACCACTGTCAGGTCCTCACCTATTTGGGGCTCTGATTTTTCTTTACAATCAGATACCTGGGGTCCCAAATCTTCCTCTTCATTCACCTCCCTCTATCGGGCACAGGTGGCAGCTAGGCTTTTAACCCCTTTGACATCAGTAGAACCAAAGCCTTTGGTTCCACATTCAGAATTCTCCAGGGATGTGACCTCCTCCACAGGTGGAAAACCCAGCCTCTCACAGATCAATTGGGCAATTCTGTCTCCTGTCTTCACGTGATAATCATTCTGTCCAAAATTAAACAACAGAACTTTAATATTGCCCCTGTAATCGGGATCAATTACTCCCGCACCCACATCGATGAAATATTTAAGGGCTAATCCGGACCTTGGGGCTACTCTCCCATAGCATCCAATAGGTATTTCCACTTGGAGACCAGTGTCTACCAGGGCTCTCCCTTGGCTAGGTACAGTCACATTTTCTATGCTGCACAGGTCAAACCCAGCAGCTTGAGGGGTTGCCCGCTTAGGAGCATGGGCCTTCTCTGTGACCCTATGGTACTTTAGGACGAATGTCTGCTTTGGGGAAGCTTGGTCTTCTGGACGCTTAACCATCTTTTTAGCTGGGGTCTGAGGACTTCCAAATAAAGGCCCGGGAGCTATTACCATTAAACCTTCTCCCTCCTTCTTTCCTAGTCCTTCCACTAGACCCTGCTTAAATCTTGGCCAGTCTCTTCCTAGAACCAAATCAAAGGGTAGCCTAGGCACCACTGCTAACAGGACTTCCTCTTGTCCCCCCAGGCACTTAACCTTTAGCCTATAGGTGGGATATGATGTTGCAGCACCATGAATGCATCTGATGTGAACTTGGCTTTCAGGGGTTCTAGGCACAAATCCTTCTTGGGCCTCTATCCTCTTCCAAAGCCTTTTTGACATCATACTCTGGTCTGCCCCAGAGTCTAACAAAGCATTTGTGGTAATTCCTTGCACATCAACCATCAAAAGAAATCCTTCTTTGGGCTGTTTTAAATCCACACCCACTAAGCTAGTGTGTGTCTGGCATCTCTTTTCTAAATGTCCCCCTTTTCCACATTTGAAACATTTCTTTCTATTCCACTGTGTCATCTGGTTTGATACAGTACATTCATTATCAGAAACATTTTTAATTATTTTCTTTTCTGATACAGCACATCTAGCCTCAGCACCAATCTTCAGAGGGCCACCCATTCTATGGCAAGCCTGCGTGGCTTCCAAGAATCTCTCTGCTAGCATGGTTGCCTCTCCAAGATTTTGGCAATTTTGCTGTATAAGGAAAGTGTGCAAATCTTTAGGCACCCCAAACATAAATTGTTCAAGCATTGTAATATCTAATAACATTTCTACTGTCTTTTGCTCAGGCTCCAACCATTTTACAGCTAAACCTCTGATTCTCTGACTCAGAGCCCTGGGTGTTTCACCCACTCTCAATGTAGTAGCTCTAAACATTCGCCTATACTCTGAAATAGACAACCCTAGGCGATCTCTAATAGCAGCCTTTACATCCTTATAATTCAAAGCCTGGGCTGCTGGCATTGCTCTGTAAGCTGCAAGCGCCTCTCCAGTTAATGAGGCTGCCAGCCTTACTGCCCACTGGGTCTCTGGCCATGCTAATGCTTGTGCCACTCTTTCAAAAGACTCTAGAAAATCATCAACATTATCATCTGGAGTTAGCTTCCCAAAACTAAATGCCCCAATCCCTTGACTGAGTCCCACACTGTCCACATGTGGTGTACCAGTATTTACTGCTGGTCTTGCATCTGTTCCACTTTGGCTCTGCAGCTGAACTAGAGCTTGCACCAGATCAAGCACTGGCTTCTGCTGTTCCATTAAGGCTCTCATAGCAGTGTCCTGAGCCTGCTGTGCTAGCTCCTGCTGCCTGCTGAACTGGGCTGCCGTCAACTGAGCTAGTTCCTTTGAATCCATCTTGAACCCAGTAAGAAAATACAAAGAAAAAAACACAGTGCACCACCTTCCAAACAGGTGTTTTTTTTCTACACTCTTTTTTTTTTTTCAATTACCCTGTGCTTACTCCCATCCATCACTAGACATGCCCAGGTACTTATTACCTTGTCTCAGTGATGAATCCAGCTCTGCACAGGGTCTTTTCCTCCTGGGACAGCTTCCTGGAACAACCCCTTTTCCTCCAAAGTGTAGTTGAGGGAAAATCTTTTTTTTCCAGCTTTAAACTTGAACTTTAGTTGTAATCCTCAGCAAGTAAATCCCCTTTGTGCAAAAGCAATCCTGCCAACTACGCCATTTGTCAGACGGCTGCCTGGGTGAGAATCTTCACACTCTTGGCAAGTGCATATTTCTATATGATTTGCAAGGTATTGTGGGCAATGTAGTTCATTCACACCAGACACAGCTGCTGACAATAATTTAGTTGTGCTCTTGGGTAAAGCCAATAAGATATTTATTTATGGGGTTATTTCTCCCAACACAGATATGCTTGGTAGCACATAAATTAGGTTACTTGCTTTCAGTGTTAACTTGGAAAAACAAAGTCAAAATCAGTAAAACAACAAATGAAAAGCCATAAAGCAAGAAACAAACTGTTCTTAACCTCTGATTACTTCCCACATAGATACAGAAGTGATTCTCTCCTAGCTCACAAGCAATTAGGTAAAGCTTAATTGCTAGCAGTTACCAGCTGAAACCCCTTAGCTGGCTTGCCTTCCACTGTGTGGGTCAAATCCTGCTTCAGGAGCTTTTCTGAGTAGATTAAAGAACAAATTTGTATTTTCTTGTGATGGTTGCTGTACTTTATAACAGAAAGTTACCAACGGAGTTTAGATAGAGAGCAGTCCATATAAACAGGATCCTCATCTGCTATTATTCCCACTTGTTCAAGAAGCATGGGTTCAATATCATGGATTGGCACAGATGAATCTCTCAATGGAGCATTTTCAGGAGAATACTTGTTTCCCTGCTGTCTTTCAAGGTTATAGCTAGGGCATAGATCAGTGTTCATACCTGAGCTTCCATTGCTGCTAGAGTTCCTTTCTATATAGCCTGGCCAGTATGTAGTCCAGTTCTTATGTCCAGCCTTCCAATCCAGATCCCTGGACACTGGATCTCTATTCACATACCTTCTGGCACAGGTCCTAGAGTCCCTTCCACGTGCAGCCGTCTCCCTCACAGGTAGCCTCTGGTGATTCCTAGCTCTGCAGCAGCATTCCTCTGGCTTTCCCCAGTCCAATGGTGTATGCTGGCCCTTGGACTACCTCCCAGTATACGTACTGCTTTGGACTCTTCTAGACCTCTCAAAGGCTTTTTCTCTTCCTTCTTCCAAAGGGTCCCTTTCCCTCTCTGTCCGTCCGGTTTGGCTTCTGCTTCTGATGATCCTTCAGATGAAACTGATGATCCTTCTCTGAATATCCAAGGTGATCATGAAGATGCTCATCTGTAGAATAAACTCTACTCTTATTCTGCTTAGATGATTGCTCCTCCCTAACACAGCGCAGCTGTGCTGAATCAGGCCCTGCCCTTTGAGATGAGTGCTTAGGGATTACCTCATAGCCCTTTTGATTGAACACACGTTTTCTCACTTCAGCTCCTCTCATGACTGTTGGAAACCTGGTGCATTCTGGGACTGGTAGTCTTTTATGGCAAAATTCTGTTTTCTCATTTCTACCAGCACTGACAGGTTGCTTGTTCAGAGACACTTCACCTTTTCTATAGCCCCTTCCTGAGCTATGATAAGCTTCCTTATCACAAACTGCAGGAATCGACATCGATACCGATACCGGTATCGGAGACGATGTCATCGAAGCAGTAATCAGGGGCTGCTGAAGCGGTACCGAGGTAGCCAGAGAGCCTTGGTGAATATCCTCGGTACTGTGTAGTCGGAAACGATATGGATCGGTTCCGAAACGCGTCGGTACCAAGTCATCTAGACTGGATATCGATTCTAGACTCGGCATCGAAGGGAGCAAGTCTATCGATGCATGTCTAGAAGGTACTGACATTGGTGGTGGTATCGGCGATGCCGATACAGGAAAGTCAATTGGAGTCGTATCGATCGGTTCCGAAGACACCGAGGACGTCCGAAGACGATGCCTGGTGAAGAGAGGAACACTCGACACCGATGCCGATGCCGGGGTATCGGTACCGCTCGAAGCCGGTACCAACCCCGAGCATGGCGGAGATACAGGAAAGCCAATCTGGGTCGTATCGATCGGCCCCGAAGGTACCGAGGACACCAGATGACGATCCCTGGTGAAGAGTGGAACACTCGACACCGGTGCCGATGCCGGGGTATCGGTACCGCTCGAAGCGGATACCGCTCCCGAGCATGGCTCAGGTATGTTCTGTGAGGGGTGAGCCCCAGGAACAACCTGAAACCCCGTAAATGCTTTGAAGCCCGAAGACTCCCGCTGGGGTTTTATTGCCAATGGGGTCTTGAGGGCAAGGCCGGAGCCGTCATCATGCTGGGCATGAGACTTACCCTTCAAGAATTGGCTAGTCTTAACAGACTGTTTGTGGGTTACCTGATCCTGGAGAGAAGAATAAACCGGTGTCCTCACCTCAGGAGGAAAAACGGCATCGAGGGAAACTCGAAAAAGGGAAGGTCTTCTCCCAATAATACAGCCTGATGGATCAGGGAAAAAAGGGTCAGGACCCAAACAGGTTAGACACCAAGCATTGGAGTCTAAAAAGAAAACTATGTTTCCACAGTGAAGGCACTTCTTAGGGGAAGAAGGCTCCATGTTGGAGAGGCCTGGTAGGCCCAAAAAGTTAAGACAAAACCTGAGGAGAAAAAATTTCTATAAGTTTAGAAAAGAAAAGAATAAAGCACCGGCGGTACCGGTATCGGCGGGAAAGACAGCCGCGACCACAAGAAAACAAGGAAATAAGAATTTTAAAGAACAAAAAGTTTCTGCGGTGACAGGAGGACATCCTGTCGGCTCCGCGGAAAAACGAAAACTGAGGAGAGGCAGTGGGAAAGGCGGGAAGTCAGCGCGCAGGCGCGAGGGATGCTCCCAAAAGCTTTCTGATTGGATGCTGGGGAGCATTCCCATGCAGGCTCTGTCGGTACCGACGTACCCATATGTGAAGACTCATTCCTGCTTGTTCCTGGAGATAGCATAGTTCGGGCTGTGACCCGAGGAGTGCTCTGGAACTGAGCTGCCAGGGATTGAAGGCGGTTGGCACGGTCTGCTGGTAGAAATGCGGTCGCCTGCTGAGTATCGAGGCGTGCACCGATAAACTCTTAAGGCCTGCACCAGTTCGAGGTGGGATTTGGGGTAGTTGACCAAGAAACCCAGGCCCTCGAGCAAGAGGATCGTGCGCAATGCCACTAGGCAAGTCTCCTTGACCGAGGGACCCGTGACGAGCCAGTCGTCGAGGTAGGGGAAGACCAGTATGCCCTGACGCCTGAGACAAGCGGCGACCGCAGAGAGGCATTTCGTGAAGACCCTCGGGGAGGGCGCGAGGCCAAAGAGAAGCACTCTGTCCTGAAAGTGCTCTCCCCACACCCTGAAGCACAGGTACTGCCTCTGCTGGAGGTGAATCAAAATGTGGGCGTAAGCATCCTTTAGGTCCAAGGAGCATAGCCAATCGCCCTGCCGGAGGAAGGACAGCAGAACGCCAAGGGATAACATCTTGAACTTCTCCCGCACCAAGAACATGTTTAACTTTCGGAGGTCGAGGATGGGCCGCAGACCCCTGTCTTCTTCAGGACGGGGAAGTACCGGGAATAGAAGCCCTGTCCTCAGAGGTGCGATGGCACCTTCTCGACTGCCCGCTGGGCGAGAAGGTTGACTAATTTCTGCTGCAGGAAGACCTGGTGCGTGGGGAGTTAAGGAGGCTCCACCAGCAAAAAGGGAGGGGGGGCCTGTCCTAGTGTAGACGATAGCCACCCTGGAGGACCCAGGCATCCGAGGTGATGGAAGCCCACTGAGTGGCGAAGGAGGACAGGCGTCCCCCCATCAGCTGCTGAGTGGCCAGGGGGCGAGAGGCTATGTGAATGGTGTCAAAACCACTCTGCGGATTGCGGCGGAGCAGGGGTTTGGGCCTTGGGCCCTTTCAGTTTTCGATGACCCTGGCCAGACTTCCCTTGTGCCAGGGTGGTCGGCTTGGGAGTAGGCGGGTATAGCAGGTAGCCATGGTAAGGAAGGCCTTTCCTCGGTAAAAAAGACTTTTTGGCTTATTGCCTCTTCTGAGGGAGGGTGGAGGTCTTGCGTGAGAGACAGGTTCTCCACAGCCTTGTCTTTGCCGAGGCAGGGCATGTCCAGGAGTTTCTCTTGTACCCACTGCTCCAAGTCTGAGGATTGGAGCCACGCATGGCGATGGGCTCCGATACCAGCGGCCGCCACTTGAGCCAAGGACTCAAAACCATTGTAGGCGGGGTGAGAGAGGCATTTGGAACAATCTGCTACGGACTTCAGCAGGGTGCCGAACCTATTGAGGGGTTCGCTCCTGAGGCCTATGGAGAACCCCCCCGAGCTCCTTGGTCAAGTCGCACAAGAACATACCTATGTATAATTGGTATGCCTGAATGCAACAAGAAAGCATGGACCGCTGGTAGGCCTTAAGGCCTAGGGCGTCAAGGGCTCTTGACTCCTGGACCGGGGGGAGCGAACAGTGTGACTTCAGACTCTTTTGCTTTCTCATGGCTGATTCCACCACCATGGAAGTGTGGGGGAGATGTGTTTTCCTGAACTCAGAGCCGCGCTGTACCCTGTACATGGTGTCGAGGCACTTACTCACTATGGGAACCGAGGTGGGTACCTCCCATATGTGGAGTAGCAGCCTAGACAGGATGGGAGGAACCAGGACAGTAAGAGACTCCTAGGGTTCTCCTCAGCCTGGTTGGCCAGGTTAAGAGCCCGCGCCATATCCCGATTGAACACGAGGAAGGAGGTGTCCTCGGGTGGCGAGCGCCATTGAAACACAGGTGGGGAGGGATCAGACGGAAGGTCCCGATGGGCACGGGTTTCCGGGGAGGTGTCCCCATCGGACTCCCAGTCCAATAACTCAGATGAGGAATCCAAACCGGGCATGTCCAGCGGCCGAGGACCGCTTGGAGCCGGAGACCCTGGATGACCTCACCCTCGAGGAACAGGAAGGCTATCGAGACCGATGTCGAGGACCCTCACGAGGCCCGTGGCTCTTGGGGGTTTCCTGGATGGATTTAGGCATCCATGCAGGGGAGCCACGGTCTCCAGGTGCGAGTCAGCGAAGCTGGCCATGAGCACCTGCTGGGAAGTGATGAACGCAGAAACCCTGTGTTCCAGCGCCAGCATGCGGGATTCCCACGTAAGCATGGGGCTCTGTGACGCCAATCCCGGGGTCACCGGGTCAGGCGTCGAGGAAGAGAGGGGGTCTTCGCCGGGACGGCCCTCAGGAAACTGGGTGCCTTAGCCGGAAGCCTCCGTGTCTGTACGGGGTACCTTGCGGGGCCACTCCTTGTCCGTCTCTCGGGAAAGCCGAAGGGGGCTAAGCGACCGAGCACAGGAGCACTCGGGCTTGTCGGGAGCCCCCGACAGAGGCTGCCTTCTTCTTACGCCGCTCCACTTCAGGGGACCCCTGGTTGGAGTGCCTCCGAGACCGCGGGGCCGAGGTGGTAGATCCCACCGGAGGAGAGACAACCGAGGGCCCACCGGGGACTCCGAGGCGGCCTTTCAGAAAATGTCTTTGGACTTCTGCTTACGACTTAGCAGTGCTTTGGAGGACATTTTCTTACAAAGCGAAGAGAGCTCTGGATCATGATCTGCTCTGAGACACCGCAGGCAACCGTCATAAGTGTCCGTAAGCAACATGTTCTTCGAGCATCTATCACATTTTTTTAATCTGGTCGCCAAAGGGGTAAAAATGGCCCCGCAAGGTTGAAGACCCACGCAGCCAGCGGTTGGAAGAAAAAAGGGCGCGAAAACTGTTAGGCAAAAAAGGCAAAGAAAACCATCCCCTAACAGCTCTAAAAAAGATAGACAGATCCTTGGTGTACACCAACCTCAAAGCATGATAGCAGTAGAAGAGGCTCCAACATAACGGACACTGAAAGAATGATTGGAGAGATAAGAAGAAAACCAGGAAAGCACAGAGCCCTTAAAACCAAGCGAAGACAAGTTATTGAGGAGAAGGTTGTGGTCAACAGTGTCAAAAGCAGCAGAAAGGTCAAGAAGGATGAAGATCGAGTAAAGACCCTTGGATTTAGCCAGAAACAGGTCGCTGGAGACTTTGGCAAGAGCTGTTTCAGTAGAATGTAGAGGAAGAAAGCCCGATTGTAAAGGATCCAGGAGGGCTTAAGAGGAGAAAAAGTTGAGGTAACGCTGAACTGCATGTTCAGGTAGTTTAGAAAGGAAGGGGAGGAGAGAGATGGGTCAATAGTTAGAAAGACAAGTAGGGTCTAGTGAGGGTTTCTTGAGGAGAGGTGTGACCACAGCATGCTTGAAGGCTGCAGGGACAGTTACAGTGGAGAGCAATAGGTTGAGAATATGAGAGACGGAAGAGACAACAGTGAAGGAGATGGAGCTGAGTGGGAATAGGATCAGAGAAGGAGGTAGTGAATTTGGAGGAGGAAAGGTGGTGTGTGGATTCCTCTTCAGAGATCATAGAAAAGGAAGAGGGTAGCAGAGATAGGGTGGGGAGGTTGGGAGCGAAGAGATGGAGGAGGGGAAGAAGCCAACATCGTGGGAAACTGGAGTGTGATCTTGTGGATTTTGTCATGGAAATAGTTAGCCATGGTTTGGGCAGAAAGGGAAGAAGGGATCAGAGGCGAAGGCACCTTGAGGAGAAAGTTGAAAAAAAGATAGCAATGGTCAGAGGCAAGAGAGTTAGTCAGATAGACATAATAGTCTTGTCTGGCGAGTGCTATGGCTGACTGGAAAGAGACAACATGAATTTGACGTGTGGAAAGTCTGCAAGGGTGCAGGATTTGAACCAAGCTGCGCACAGCTGAACAGGCACAGGAATGTAAATAGCGAGTAGTGGAAGACAGCCAGGGCTGGGGTATAGTACTCCTCAAAGGACATGGCATGGACGGAGCAAGAGCATCCAGAGCAGAGGAAAGTGCAGCATTATAGGAAACTACTGCCTCATTAACAAACTCAGATGACATAGTGGAGGAAAGAGGTGATGAGACAGTGGAGAAGAGAGCCAAAGGGTCAACAGCATAAAGATTTCTAAAGAGGTTGGAGAAGAAAGTTCAAGGTTGAGGCGGTGAGTGATGAAAATTGAAGCTAAGCAGGTGATGGTCTGATAAGAGAAGAACTGAGGTACAGAAGTATGAAGGCAAGCAATTAAGCATAGTTAATCACCTGTAATAGGTGTTCTCCAGGGACAGCAGGAACCAGTCCTCACTTATGGGTGACGTCAGCGCCAATGGAGCCCGCATGGTAGCGTCTCCCCAGCTTTCAAAGAAAGCCTTTGAGAGATGCACCACACATGCATGGTGCCCTTCCTGCCCAATGGTGCCAACTTACCTCAGTAGGATGACATAGCTTAAGGCAAAAATGACACAAAAAGCAACTCCACAGGCAGGAGGGTGGGTTGTCAGGACTGATTCCTGCTGTCTCCGGAGAACATCTGTTTCAAGTGAGTAACTACACTTTCTCTGGGAACAAGCAGGAAGTCAGTGCTCATATACAGGACTCCCTAGATACAGGCTACCAAAAACCTGTAAAAAGTCACGGATGAATAGAAAAAGGTAAGCCGTGAGCAGCAGCAATGAGTCTTGAGAAGAAAGACTCTCGAGTGACCCAAGTGTCCAGCAAGAAACCAGTACTCCAGTAGCCTGAACACGCAAGAACCGAAGTGCAGGAGTTGCCTACACCACGAATAGATGACAGAGTACTGCCTGGCCAAAGGCACTGTCCCTATGCGACTCCCACTCCAGGCAATAATGAGCTGTAAAGGTATGAATTGAGGATCAGATGACACCACAGCAGATTTACGATAGAGGAACGGAACGCAGGTTTGCCACGGAAGCCACCATGGCTCTGATGCAGTCCGCTACCCAGGTGGACAGAGTACGCTTGGTCATTGCTGCCCCCAGCCGACTGGGGTCATAGGAGACAAAAAGCTGTGAGGCTTTGCGGTGGCCCTAGGTGTATTGGAGGTAGAAGGACAGAGCCCTCTTACAGTTTATACTATGAAGGACAGCCTCTGCCCTGCTGGCATGAGGCTGTGGAAAAATGGTGGGGAGCATCACCTCCTGATTGAGGTGTAAGGAAGACACCCCACCTTGGGAAGAAACTTTGGCTGCGTGCGGAGCACAACCATGTTCATATAGAACCTCGTGTAAGATGGATCCACCACCAATGCCTGGAGCTCGCTGACCATGCAAGCAGACATGAGTGCCACCAAGAACATGACCTTCAAGGAAAGATACTGTAGGTGGCAGGTAGCCAGAGGCTCAAACAGTGGGCCAGCGGCGGGCAGATAGAAGGCTTGGACAACAAGAGACCCCACAGGAAGCGGGTCACGAGAGGTTGGATGGAAAGGGGACTTGCCCTCGATAAGGTGGTGGTGCGCTGTGAATGCACTCAAGTGGACTCTGACAGAGCTGGACTTCAGCTGCACAGAGCAGGAGAACGGGTTGACTTGTCGCTCTGCACACCACACTAAGAATCTGCATCATTTGAAGGCATAAGACAGTCTTGTGGAGGTCCTATGGGAGGCCAAGAGGACCTCCTCCACCTCCCCTGAAAGGTTGAAAGAGGATAAGGCTATCCTTGCAGCAGACAGGCCGTAAGTGTTAAAGACCCCAGGTTGGGGTGTATGAGGGAACCCTCCTCCTACAACAGCAGACCCAGGGCACTCCCCAGGGGGAGCAGGGGCACCATAGATAAGCAAAGGAGCAGTGGGAACCACGGTTGTCTTGGAATGTAGTCTTCACATATGGGTGACGTCGGGACCAACGGAGCCCGCACGTAGTCTTAACACATGGGACTCCCTAGCTCCCAGATGCCAGATGAAGTGATCTCAGAACCGGTGGATCCATGACCTTAGAGTAGGCTTCCAGAGGTCATGAATCCCTCATGGATGTCTAGTATCGTTAAAGTCTGGGACGGGGGGGTAGGAGTTGCTCCTAAGACTTAAAGAGTTGCTGGAGAACAGCTTGACCAAACATGGCATCCCAGCAGGAGTCCTTGTCCAGATAATTATGAGCAGCAAAAGTATGGACAGAAGATCAAGCTGCTGCCTTGCAAATTTCATCAATGGCTACTGAGCGTAGGTTTGCCATTGAGGTAGCCATAAACTTAAAAAAACCCTAAAACCATCTCCTACACATACATTCAATCAAACAGGGAAACAGAGACAAACATATAATTTTTGTCGGAATGTTCACCGTGAAGAAATAATTCCTCTCGAGGTCAATGTTCCCTCTAATTTTCTGTAGGCTGTGTGCGCATAAAATATCAGCTGTGTGCAGCTTTTGAAGGAAGGTTAAATTTTTGTGCGCCACATAGCGACACTCGGAGTTATATACTTTAAAATTTGACTACACGTCAGAATACAGTATGTACACCACATTGATTTTAATCAAATTAAATGAAAATAGACGATTACTAAATGAAGAGGAAATTTCTAGTAATTACAATCATAACTTTTAAATTTTAAGACGTCTGTGTTGTTTTCTATCAGAATCAGAGCTGTAATTTTTGTGCGCTCTGTTGTAAAGTATGTGCGCTCGCTTGGCGAGGTGTGTGCGCGCGCACACGCGCACAGCTTAGAGGGAACAGTGCTCGAGGTGTAATGTTCCTTTTTTATCTTTTTAAGTGGAAATACCACGAAAGGTCCTGAGAGAATTTTCTCTCAGCACCAAATTATCAACATCAATCACTGACAGAGAGATCACTTAGCTGAATCAAAGTATGCGGGTCCAGTCCTTATAACATCCGAACTTTAAATACTCGTGTGTGATCTTCATGCACCAAGCTCCAAGACGGTATGAAACGCTCCGCAATTTCAGCTCAGCTTTTGTTTCGATCCAAATTGTGGCAACATCACCAAGATAATGGTGATTATCTCGCACACGAGTATTTAAAGTTCGGATGTTATAAGGACTGGACCCGCATACTTTGATTCAACTAAGTGATTTCTCTTCAAGGTGAACGTTCCGACAAAAATTATATGTTTGTCTCTGTTTCCCTGTTTGATTGATTGAGGTAGCCATAGCACAAACATTATGAGCAGTGACATGCTCTTCCAGGGAGAGTCCTGCTTTGTCATAAGCAAATGACATGTAGTCCACTATCCATCTGGAGAGCGTACATTTAGATACTGGGAGACCCAAGTGACTAGGGTCAAAGGAAATGAACAACTGTGAAGCTTTACAATGATCTCGGGTCCTCTGGAGATAAAAAGCCAACACAAGCTTGCAGTCAAGAGAATGAAGGGTTGCTTCTACTCTAGACGCATGCTATCTAGGAAAGAATACGGAAAGGTAAACTGACTGATTCAAATGAAAAGGAGACCACTTTTGGCACGAAATGCAGGTGAGTCCTAAGGATGACCTTGTCATAGTGGAACCTGGTATAGGGAGGGCGGAGTGGCCTAGTGGTTGGGGCAAGTTACTTCGGGCCAGAGGGCCAGGGGTTTGAATCCCACTAAAGGACAGCAACCTTGTGCCGGAAGGACTGGGGTTTCTAGTCTCACAGGAGAAGCCACTTAACCCTCCATTGCTTCAGCTACAAACACAAATTGTGAGCCCTTCAGGGACATGGGAAAAATAGTTAAATAACAGCCTGAAGCTCACTAATGCATCTAGCTGAAGTGAGAGCAATATGGATGATAACCTTACAGGAAAGGAATTTTAGTGGGTCCATAGCCAATGGTTCAAAGGGCAGCTTAAGAAGCTGCGCTACAATGACACTGAGATCCCAAGCCACTGGCGGTGACTTAATGGGTGGCTTGGTCAGCAAGCAGGCTGTCTATCCAATAGATAAGAGACCACGAGGCACCAAGGTGAACTCTGACCAAATTGGTCTCGAGACCCGTGGAGGAGATACTGGAGAAGTAGCTCCATGGGAGCAGAGAAGGGATTGAGATCCTTCTGGGAACACCAGAGAGAGAATCTATGCCACTTGAAAGTATAGGAATGTCTGGTGGAGGGCTTGCTGGAAGACAACAGGACCTCCTTAACTTCCATGCTGTGAAACGAGATGAAGAAGTGTCCAAAAAGTAGATAAAACAATAAATAGATAATAATGATCGTATTATAAAATAATACAAACGATAAACATTTAAGACAATCAATTAAAATTAAATAAATAAATAAGATGAAATGAAATGTAATGAACAAATGCTCCTAAAATACTTCCATATATTTGAAACACATTGAAAAATGTGACATACAAAGCAAAAATACCTCTGATGGAGAGCGTTAAGTCAGAAGTTCTTGTACCAAACTGTCCTTAAATTTATAAACCTGTACACTCTAAAAGGAATATGGACACATAATTAAAAACAATTGTAAACAAATAATACATGAAATATATGAATGGGACACAAAGAACAGAGAAAATAGACACCCAAATGATAAAACATTATGTATCCTATAATAAGGGAGAAAGAGCAGGAGTGAGTCAGTGAGAAAAAGGGGACACAGCGAGCAGTGGACACTAATCATAGTTCGTGAGGGGTACAGACTTCATCTGCAAACTCTGCCCCCCCTCGACTCTCATAGTGGAATATCATGCACAACCCCCACTCACTGCTCTCTTATAAGCAGAGGTCTCTTCTCTTTTATCCCAGGGCGCCACAGAAGATGTTTTGATATCCCAACAGGGAATGGGGTTCTACTTTCCGTACTTTCTCATACCAAAGAAGACCGGAGGGTGCAAGCTTGATCTCAGAAACCTCAATAAGTTTCTAGTTCACGAGAAGTTCAAAATGATCTCTCTAGGGACTCTTCTTCCTTCCTCCAGACTTAGGACTGGTTCTGCTGTCTATATATAAAAGAAGCGTACACACTTATCTTCATCCACCCAGGACACAGGAAATATCTATGCTTCATCTTTCAGGGAAGACATTATCAGTACAGGGTTTTTCCTTTTGGACTCGCTTCTGCCCCAAGAGTCTTCACAAAGTGCACGGTGGTCATAGCCACATATTTAAGATCTCTGCAGATATTTATCTTCCCTTACTTATACGACTGGCTCATAAGAGCAGATACCTCCGAAGAGGTTCAGCTTTCCTTGCATCGTACATCACAGTACTACAACACTTGAGATTTGTCATAAACTTTCCAAAATCCCATCTCGCTCCAACTCAAAGACTAAAGTTCATCGGAGCTTTACTGGACACACAGCAGTCCAAGGTGTTTCTGCCCCAACCCCATTGTGCCTGTCTCATCGAGCTAGATTCCCAAGCACTACTCCCAGACCATCTGACTGCCCAAAAATTGTTACAGCTTCTGAGGCATATAGCCTCAATAGTACATGTTGTTCCATATTCCCATCTACATATGTGGACAGCCCAGTGGACTCTTGCCTTCCAGTGGACACAGGATCCAAGTCACTGCCCCCTCTCACCACATCCCTCCAATGGTAGTGTTTCTCAGAAAATCTCGTCGGGTCACCTTTTCAGATGCGTCCACATCAATGCACCCTGACAACGGATGCCTCCAAACTGGGTTGGGGAGCTCACTTGGCCACTCTCTCTATACAAGGCCTCTGGACTATGCAGGAGTCACGGCTCCAGATCAGTCTCCTGAAGCTTCGTGCTATCTCAAATGTCCTCGGGGTATTTCAAGATCACGTCAGGGCACAAAGAGTCCTAGTCAGGACAATCAGGTGGCCTCTGCGAGGAGGCTTTCCATCTGTGGAGTGCTCCCAAAAGCTTTCCTATAGGAGTGTTCCCACGTGGACTCTGTCGGTACCAACGTCACCCATATGTGAAGACTACACTCCTGCTTGTTCCTGGAGATGTAATGGCTCAGAGCTCTAGGAAATTGATCTGCTGGTGGCTCTCCGAAGCTGACCACAGGCCCTGAGTGTGGAGGGTGCCTTTGTGGGCCCTCCAGCCAAACTTGGAGGCATCTGTAGTGTGGACCCTATGAGGGGTCGGGGCCTAGAAGGGCATTCCCGCCAGCAGGTTCTGCGGCTATTGCCTCCAGCCAAGGGACTCGGCGAAGGGATGGGTAATGGTCATCCTGTCCTGCATATGCCCTGTTGCCCGGGAGTACTGGGAGCAGAGGGCTCACTGGGCCGAGCGCAGGTAGAGATGGGCGTCGGTTTTGACATGCTCCAGGAAGCGCAACATGAGACAGGCAGAGGACAAGTTCCAGCCCTGAAATGGAAATTACACTTACCTGGTAATTGTGGTTCCTTGAGGGAATCCAGTTTAGTCAGATACTTCTGGGTAGTGCACCTCCTCCTGCAGCCCGGAGACTGGGCATGTGCAAAAAACGTGACATCACTGCTTGTAGGTCCTCCGCTCCCCCAGCCATCTCCAGTGAACTATTGACAAAGCACACTTAAAGGAGCAATAACACAGGTACACTAAAAAAATTTTTTTTTAAACTGCCTCTAATGTTTCGATTGATTTTTACGTTTTTTGGTGCGCTGAATCCAAATCTGGTAACCAATTTGCTCCATCACGTACAGATTTTTTGCCACATTGGGTTAGCAGTTTGAGGTGAACGTTTCAGATTGAGTACGATCGAGATAAAAGTTTCTTGGATGAATTCTTTATACTAATTGTTTAGTAGTTATTCAAATAAGAATAAAGAAAATTGTAACAAGGCAGCACATAAGAATAGAGTAATGTCAACAAAACACACTGTGATGGTAGCAAAATTGTCTGCACTTAAAACAGCCACATACATGTGCACAAACATTGAGCATATAAGAGCGAGGTTAGACACAAAGCAAAGCAAAGAAATGTGCAAAAAATGTTGTACAGGTATGTATGTAAGAATAGAAAACGCAAACCGCACCATTGCAATACATGAAGACAAACACCCGATGGTGTGAAAATAAAATTCTAATAAATGAGATCCGACACTGTGGTAATAACTAGCAAATTTTTATTTCAAAATTTAGTAAAAACATGATATTTGTCAACACAGTTTAGATTTTAAAGTCATTCTTGGGTCAATCAATCTCCTGGTGGGCCCGTTTCTTCTTCCCCCGAATGCTTCTCTTGGTGCGCTGCTTGGCGTATTTTTTATCTGGGGTTTCCCGCAGCAGCAACCAGCAGAAATCAGCCATCATAGTGGTGGTTCCATCTTCCTTGGTACCTTCTCTCTGCGTCCTTGATGTCCTGGTGAAACCTTTCACCTTGTTCTTCACTGTACGCCCCCAAGTTTTCGGGAAAGTAGTTCACATGGGAGTGCAAGAAATGGATTTTCAGGCTCATGTTACAGCCTTGTTCTTTGAAGGCATTGAGCATCCTGGCAACAATATCCTTATAGTTCTCATCCCGCCTGTTCCCCAAGAATTTGAGAACATCATCCTTGAAGGAATCCCAGGCTTCTTTTTCTTTCTCAGACATCGTTTCAGCGAATGCTCCATCTGAAATGAGTTTCCTTATATCAGGGCCAACAAACACTCCTTCCTTTAGCTTTGCTTCAGAAAGTCGGGGGAACTTTGAGCAAAGGTACCGAAAGCACTCACCAACTTTTGGAAGGGACTTGATGAATTGCTTAATGAGACCCAACTTAATGTACATAGTTTACAAGCCAGTTTGTTGTTTTGCACTAGTTCATACTGTTAACCATTACTTTTATTGTTACAAAATGTTTGATGTAATACTAAGCTTATGCTTTGTAGATTATTGTTTTATTGTGAACCGCAACTGAACTCTGGAAGTTGCGGGTTATAAATATATGTTAAATAAATAAATAAATAAATAAATGTGGAGAGGTGGTAATAGAATTTTATCACGAGGTACCAAGCTCTCATGAAGAACATTTTTCTCACCGGGTCTCAAATACTCCCGAATTGGCCAGTCTTTTTTCCCCCAGTGTAGGTCGCGGGCCCGGCTATCCCACAAGCAAAGGAAGCAGGGATATTTGGTGAAACCGGATTGCTGCCCTAATAGCATGGATAGAATTTTAAAGTCTCCACAAATCATCCACTTATGCTCATCATAACGAATCTTCTGAAGAATCAGGGCCAAATTCTCGTATTTTTCTTGGAGAATAACAGAGTGAGCAATAGGAACTGAAGCGAATGTGTTGCCATTATGAAGAAGAACACCTTTTATGCTGTCTTTTGACGAATCAATGAACAGCCGCCATTCAGCAGGATCATACTTGAGTTTAAACTTTTCCATCACTCCGTATATATCGTTGCAAAATACCAAATCTTCCTCTTTGCTGAAATACTTCAAAAATTGTGTCTCGCGGTTGCGGTACCAATAAAAAGTTGTTCCTGGCGACAATAGATTTTTCTGTTTAAGCCGAGAACCTAGCAGTTGGGCAGCATCTTTTGGGAGTCCTAAATCCCGGACTAAATCATTCAATTCAGCTTGAGAGAAAAGTTCAGGTTTCGGATCTGGTTCGGTTTCAAACTCGGAAGTACTGGACTCATCGGGAAAAGCCATCTGATGAGTCTCATCAGGATCAGAACCGTCCACACAAATATGATCCAAAGATTTTGGTGGTTCAGGCACAGGTACTTCGTTGCTATGAGGCATAGGCCTAATTGCTGAGGGAAGGTTGGGGTAACTTATTACGTTCTTATTTTTTAAGTTGTATCCCTTCACAATGCAAGAGCAAAAATAGCAGTCACTGCTGTGGTCTCTTTGTTCACGCCACATCATAGGTATTCCGAAACGAAATGCTTGTTTTTTACCTTTCATCCATAAGCGTAGATCTTCCTCACATGTCTTGCACACTTTGTGAGGAGCCCACGGTTTGTCTTGATCGCCTAACTTCAAACCGAAATAGGCGAAATATACTTTTTTAATAAATGCAGAAATGTTCCTCTGCTGCTTTTTCACGGTATATTCCCCACAAATAAAACAAAAACTGTCCGGAGAGTTGACGCAACCTCTGGCTCTGTGAGCCATCACAAATACACAGCACTGCAAACTACAACTGTAGTGAACCACTTCGGAATAAAGCTGGATTACGACTGAGCAAACAAAAGGTAATAATGAACTTGCAAGAAACTGAAATTTGACAGGAACGTTCATGTCACAACCACCGTGTTTGAGCGAGCGAACGAGGCGAGGCGAACAGGAAAGAACATGCGCCAGCGCGAGTACTGGATTTAGCCCCCTCGCCTCCCAATTGTCCTGTTAATGTATAAAATGAATACAAAACACTCTAAAATATCATGAGGGAGTGTTTCTAGTTAGTTAACCATTACAACCTCTATTTTGGGCCAAGAAAATAAACTGCAGTCGGCTAAAAAGAAATTATGTGAACATTCCTTATATGGGTAAGAAATCTAATTTTGCAAGAAAACGTGACGTGATGGAACATTTTGGCTATTTTTCCTGGATTCAGCACCCCAAAATCTATAGGAATCAGTTGCAAAACTGGAGGCAGCTTTTTGGTAGTGTACCTGTGTAATTAATTAACTAATCTATAAAAATAGAACCAAGTTGAAGGAAAAAGGAACACCAGAACAGCACATCAACTGCCTGCCAATGCAGACATCCCCTACTAGGGGATTTGTACTACCTTTGGTTTTTTTTGGTTTTTTTTAAATCTTACAATTACAGTTGAGCTGAATGCGGGCTCATGAAGACAGATTAGTTTTCTTCTACCTGCCTCCTCCAGAGCGAGCCATCATACAGACAGAAAAGAACAGAAAGCAAGCTCCAAATAGAACTTACCCGTAATTCCAGCTAACCGGAACAAATCCACCGCCCTAAAGCTGCCCGGGTGGGAATAAGGACTAAACTGGATTCCCTCAAGGAACCACAATTACCAGGTAAGTGTAATTTCCATTTCCTTTTCGGTCATCCAGTTTAGTCAGATACTTCTGGAATGTAACAGAGCAGTAACTATTGGGAGGGACCTTTCCAACCGGCATGCAATACTGCCGATCCGAAGCCCGCATCCTGCGCTGACAGCACGTCCAAGCGGTAATGCTTGCTGAAAGTATGAAGGGATGACCAAGTGGCCGCCCGACAAATCTCCGCCGGAGGCACCAAGCCGTGCTCCGCCCAAGACATCGCTTGAGCTCTAGTCGAATGAGCCCGCAAACCTACAGGCACCACTCTGCCCTCCAAAATATAAGCGGAAGCAATGGCCTCTCGAATCCACCGCGAGATAGACGCTTTAGCCGCTGCTTCACCCCTGCGCTGTCCACCAAACACCACAAACAGCCGATCCGACTTACGAAAACTCGCAGACACCTTCAAATACCGACGCAACATGCGCTTCAAGTCCAACCGCCGCAAATGGCGATCCGCCTCGTTGTCCCCGGGCGAACCCAGAACCGGCAAGGACACTGTCTGATTCAAGTGGAACGGCGAAACTACCTTCGGCAAAAAAGACGGAACAGGCCGCAGAACCACCTTGTCCCCATAAAAAGACAAAAACGGTTCCCGACAAGATAAAGCTTGAAGCTCAGAGATCCATCTCACTGAGCAGATGGCTACTAAAAACACCGTCTTCAGCGTCAAATCCTTCACAGATGCCCGGCGCAATGGTTCAAAAGGCTCCTTCGCCAGGGCCCCCAAAACTAGGATGAGATCCCACGAAGGAACAAAGACTCTACGAGCTGGACGGAGGTTGGACACAGCCTTCAGGAAACGCAACACATCCGGATGCGTCCCCAACGCAACCCCCTGCACCTTGCCTGGATAGCATGCTAAGGCCACCAACTGCACCCGCAAGGAACTAGCAGCCAGGCCCTTCTCAAAACCGTCCTGCAAAAAACTGAGCACCACCGGCACCGATGCTGTCGCCGCCCGGATCCGTCCCCTAGAACACCAGTCCTCAAATATAGCGTAGTTACTCACCTGTAACAGGTGTTCTCCAGGAGCAGCAGGAATCAGTCCTCACTTATGGGTGACGTCGGCGCCGACGGAGCCCTCGCGGAGCAATTTTCCCCAGCTTTCAAAGAAAGCCTTTGGGAATTGCAGCGCGCATGCGCGGTCCTCTTCCCGCCCAAGGGTGCCATCTTAGCCAGTCAGATGACATAGCTAAAAAAGACAGCATAAAAATTTGCAAAAAAACTAAAGCAGATGATTGCAACTCCAAGGGGAGGAGGGAGGGTTGTGAGGACTGATTCCTGCTGCTCCTGGAGAACACCTGTTACAGGTGAGTAACTACGCTTTCTCCAGGACCAAGCAGGAAGTCAGTCCTCACTTATGGGACTCCCAAGCTTAAGGCTACCGGAGACCCTAAGCACAAAAATGAGCTCCCTCTAGCTCAGCAGCACAGAAGGAAAGAATCTTCGCTGAATTATTACCCACCGGTAGCCCACATCCGGGATGGAGGGTAGGAGTTGCTCAGACCTCAAAGAGATTACGGAGGACTGCCTGTCCGAAAGCACTGTCCCTGCGGGACTCCCCCTCGAGACAGTAATGGGCCGCAAAAGTCTGGCTCGAAGACCAAGTAGCGGCCCGGCAGATGTCTGCCAGCGGAACAGAGCGGAGGTAAGCCACTGACGTAGCCTTTGCCCGAACGCAATGAGCCGTGACTCGACCTTCCAAGGAGAGTCCGGCTGCCCCATAAGCCCAAGAGATACAGTCCGCAACCCAGATGGACAGAGTACGCTTGGAGACCGGGAGCCCCAATTTATTGGGGTCAAAAGACACAAAAAGCTGAGCAGCTTTACGGTGCTCCCGCGTACGGTCAAGGTAGAAGTTCAATGCCCTTCTACAGTCCAGGGTATGGAGGACCGTTTCAGCTCGGCTGGAGTGTGGTCTGGGAAAGAAGGTTGGAAGTACCACCTCCTGATTGATGTGAAAAGGGGAGACCACTTTTGGAAGAAATTTTGGGTGAGTCCGTAGGACTACCCTATTTTTGTAGAACCGAGTGTAAGGGGGATCAGACACGAGGGCCTGCAATTCACTTACGCGTCTAGCGGAAGTGAGGGCTATCAAGAACAATGTTTTCCAAGAAAGAAAACGGAGAGAACAGGTAGCCATAGGTTCAAAAGGCGGACAGGTGATCCGCTGTAAAACCACATTCAGGTCCCAGTCAGGCGCTGGCGGGCGCAGAGGTGGTTTAAGTAGAAGGAGACCTCTGAGAAACCTCGCTACGAGAGGGTCGTTGGAGAGAGGTCTGCCGTCCACCGGCACATGATGTGCTGAAAGAGCACTGAGGTGAACTTTGACGGAGTTGGACTTAAGTCCCAGATTAGAGAGGTATAGCAAGTACTGCAAGATCACCGACGCCGGGCAGGAGAAGGGATCCTGAGACTGTTGGGTACACCAAACGGAAAAACGACGCCATTTAAGGGCGTAGCATTTGCGGGTAGAAGGTCGTCGCGAAGCTAAGACGACCTCCTCTACCTCTGCCGGCAGGAGAAGGGGAGCAAGGACTACCCTCTCAGCAGCCAGGCCATTAGGTTGAGAGACCTGAGGTTGGGGTGTAGCAGAGACCCCTGATCCTGAGTGAGGAGATCCGGTTGTAACCCCAGAGAGAATGGATCCTCTACCGCTAATTGCAGCAGGAGTGGAAACCACGGCTGTCTGGGCCAGCGAGGGGCCACCAGGATCATGAAGGCTTTGTCCCGGAGAACCTTGAAAAGAGTCCGAGAGACTAGCAGGATGGGAGGGAAAGCGTACAGAAGGCTCCCCGACCATGAGAGTAGAAAAGCGTCCGCCGCAACCCGAAGGGGGTGTGGCTGACGAGAGCAGAAGCGAGGAAGTTGCCGGTTGTGAGGACTGGCAAAGAGATCCATCGAGGGGAGGCCCCACTTTAGAAAGAGCTTCTGAACCACCAAGGGATCCAGGCGCCACTCGGGCGGCTGGAGGATCCTGCTGAGTTTGTCCGCCAGGCAATTTTCTTGGCCTGGGAGATAAACTGCCTTGAGAAGAACGCCGTGACTGACGGCCCAAGAGCAGAGCTTCTGTGCTTCCCGACAGAGAAGGAAGGAGCCCGTGCCCCCCTGCTTGTTTACGTAGAACATGGCAACTTGATTGTCCGTCTGGACAAGGACGGACTGGCGAGAGGTCAGGTGGGAGAAGGCCTTGAGAGCCAAGCGGATCGCTCTGAGCTCCAGGAAGTTGATCTGCTGAGCAGACTCCCACGTGGTCCAAAGGCCCTGAGTACGTGCCCCTTGGCAATGTGCTCCCCAGCCCAGGAGGGATGCATCTGTCGTCAGCACCCGGGCCGGCTGAGGTGGCTGAAAAGGCATGCCGAGCACCAGGTTCGGCCGATGAAGCCACCACTGAAGAGACGAGGCCAGCGGCTCGGAGACGCGCACTAGGTCTGCTAGGACGCCTGTGGCCTGTTGCCACTGCTTGCGGAGACACCATTGAGCAGGCCGCATATTCAGGCGGGCATTGGGGGTCACATGGACGGTGGAAGCCATATGGCCGAGTAGTCTCAGGAAGCGCCTGGCGGAGACCAGGGGCTGGCTGCGAAAACTGTCGGCTAGGTCCATGAGCCGTTGAGCCCTGTCAAGCGGTAGGAACGCTCGTGCCTGAGGAGTGTGCAGCCTTGCGCCGATGAACTTGAGATCCTGTGAGGGGAGCAAAGTGGACTTTGCGAAGTTTATAACAAAGCCCAAGTACTGCAGAAGAGTCACCGTGCGGCGTGTGGCGTTGGTGACCTCGGGAGCGGACGCTGCTCTGATGAGCCAGTCGTCGAGGTACGGAAAGACATAGAGGCCGTGAAGCCGGAGATGGGCCGCCACCACCGCGAGACATTTTGTGAAGATTCGCGGTGCGGAGGACAGGCCAAAGGGTAGTACTCTGTACTGGTAATGATTTCCTGCCACCACAAACCTTAGGTATTGGCGGTGGCTTGGGTGGATGAGGATGTGCATGTAGGCATCCTTTAGATCCAAGGAGCATAGCCAATCTCCCTGCTGGAGGTAGGGCAGAAGGATTCCAAGGGTAAGCATCTTGAACTTCTCCCGCACGAGGAACTTGTTGAGGTTGCGCAAGTCCAGGATGGGTCTGAGGCCGCCTGTCCGCTTTGGTACTAGAAAGTACCTGGAATAAAAGCCTTGACCTCTCAGGTGGTGGGGCACCGGTTCCACCGCCTGCTCCTGCAGAAGACCTGCTAACTCCTGAAGGAGTAATTCCCTGTGCAGAGGGGGTCGTGGAGGTTCTCCCGGAAAATAGGAGGGAGGGATCTGGTGGAAGTGGAGAAGATATCCTTCTCTCACGACTTGAAGCACCCAGGCATCTGAGGTGATGCTGGGCCACCTGTGGGCGAAGTGAACCAGCCGGCCTCCGGTGTTGGGAGGAACCAGCGGAGGGGGAGAGGCTATGCTTAAGGAGTCAAAAGCCCCCACCCTGCTGAGCAGGGGCTGGTGGTGCAGGCTTGGGGGCTTGCTGCCTACGGGACCCGTTACCCCGTCCCTTGGCCTGCTGGCCCTGTTGGGGAGCTGCAGGGGCCTGATATTGGGGGTATTGTTTGTAGGCAGCCGCCTTTCTCGGGTAAAAGGACTTCTTTCCCGAGCCCTTCTTTTTCTGGGAAGGGGCGGAGGTCTTCCTAGAAAGCCTAGTCCTGGTGAGAGTCTCCGTCTCAATCTGTGCAGCCTTGTCAGCCATGGGCTTGCCAAAGAGGTTTTCGCCTCGGCAGGGGACATCGACCAACTTGTCCTGCACCCAGGGCTCAAGGTCAGACGACTGAAGCCAAGCCTGTCGGCGGGCACCGATGCCGGCTGCGGCCACTCGAGCCGATGCTTCAAAGCCATCATAGGCTGCTCGGGATATGAATTTTGAGCATTCCCGAATGCCAGTGGACAAGGCCAGGAACCTCCGCAAGGGTTCCTCGGACAAACCAGCAGAGAATCCGGCTAGCTCTTTAGCCAGGTCTCGGAGATACATGCCCATGTATAGCTGGTAGGTCTGGACACGACACGCAAGCATAGAGCCCTGGAAACACTTCTTACCAAGGCCATCCAGGTTACGGGCCTCCCTGCCAGGAGGCACCGAGGAGTGCATCTTCTGGCTCTTAAGACGATGCATGGCCGATTCCACTACCATGGAATGGTGTGGTAGCTGTGCTTTTTGGAAGCCAGGGCTCTTGCGGACTCGATAGATAGAATCGACCCGCTTGCTCAGGACCGGCGAGGTGGCCGGACTCTCCCACATGCGGAAGAGTAGTCGTTCCAGCATGGGAGGAACCGGTACAGTAAAGTGTTCCCTGGCGGGAGAGTCATACTGGAGGGCGTCGAGCTCTTCGGCTCGAGGCTCCTCCTCGGGGTCCGCAGGGAAGGCCAAAGCCTTGGCCATATCCCTGACGAAGTCCGAGAACCGGGCATTCTCCGGGGGGGACTGCTTCCGAGGTTCGGACTCAGGTGAGTCCGAGGGGACACACCGAGTCCGAAAAGAATCAGGCGACTCTTCCTCTTCAGACTCCCAGACCGACTCCGACGAGGACTCGGTGGGGTCGGCCCGGGCAGGGCGCGGCGCCTGCCGCCCCGATGCCGAGGGAGTCGGCGTCGGTGACCTCGGTCCCGAACGGGAGGCCGAGGGTGACCTCGACCGAGGATCGACTCGAGTTCGCATCGACTCGAGGATCGGCTCGGTCTCCGGGGTAGACTTAGACGTCGACGTCCCGGCGGTCGGGGCAGCGGCGCCAGCGAAGCCAGCGAGCAGTGCCCGCTGCTGGTCCATGAAGGCAGACAGTCTGCTCTCCAAGGCCGTCAACCTGAGTCCGAGCTCAGGTGACCCAGCAGCCCCCGACTCGGGCCCCGACGGCGTTGGGCCCGACGTCGGCTGTCGCGGAGGCGAGTCCAGGAGGACCACAGGACTTACCCGAGCAGGCAGCTCCGACTCCAGGCGAGGTCGCTTCGTGAGGTGCTCCTTCTCCAAGGACCCGGGACGGCTATCGGGGCTATGCGACCTGGCCCTCGCGGAGCCAGGAGCGTCCACCGACGCCGCCCTCGCGGGTTTCACCTTACGTCGATGGTCCCCGGAGGGAGAACCCCTGTCGGAGGAACTCCGGCGACGGTCCGAGCTGGAACCCCTGGACGCGGAGGCCTCCGACGAGGTCCGGGTACGGCTGGGGTCAGCGAAGATCCTATCCCGCTGATGCCGCCGACTTCTCAACGCTTTGGAGGACAGTTTGCCGCAGGGCCCACAGATCATTTCTTCATGATCCGGCCCCAGGCAGCGGAGGCAATTGTCGTGTGTGTCAGTTAGTGACATATTTCGGTCACACTGACCACACCGCTTGAAACCACTGGCAGCCATCGGGGGAAAAAGGGCCCCTGCGAGGTCAAAGGACCGGGCTGCCAGGGAAAAATCGAAAACGAAACTGACTAAGTCAGAAAAACCGAAAAAGAAGAAGAGGACTCGTGACCAGCGTCGCGAGTCCGGGCGGGAAAAAGACCGGCGTCGAACCGAAGGAAAAAAGAGTAAATTATGAAGAAATATCAACTTTTTCGCGGGGACACGACGGGTACGTCTGTAGGGCTCCGCGGAAAAAAGAAGACTGGCTAAGATGGCACCCTTGGGCGGGAAGAGGACCGCGCATGCGCGCTGCAATTCCCAAAGGCTTTCTTTGAAAGCTGGGGAAAATTGCTCCGCGAGGGCTCCGTCGGCACCGACGTCACCCATAAGTGAGGACTGACTTCCTGCTTGGTCCTGGAGAATCGCCATACGCGCACGTAAGCTAGCGACGTAGACTTCTTCCGTGCCTTGAGCAAAGTCGTTATTACCGCCGCCGAATAACCTCTCTTCCTCAGCCTCGCCCGCTCAATGGCCAGACTGTAAGCGAGAATCGATCCACCTGAGGCATCCGAAGAGGTCCCTGCCGTAATAGATCCTCTGACACCGGTAACCTCCACGGCTCCCCGCTGAGGAGCCGAATCAGATCTGCGTACCAGGGACGCCGCGGCCAGTCCGGAGCCACCAACAACACACTTCCGCGATGCGCCTCGATTCTTTGCACCACTCTGCCGATTAGAGCCCACGGAGGAAAGACGTAAAGCAGATCCGACGTCGGCCAAGGTTGCATCAGCGCGTCTATCCCCTCTGACATCCTTTCCCGACGCCAGCTGAAAAATCGAGTGGCCTTTGCAGATTGGAAAGTCTCCATGAGGTCCATGACGGGAGTTCCCCACCTTTGGACTATCTGTGCAAAGATCGCGGGATTCAACTCCCACTCCCCGGCATCTACCCGCACTCTGCTGAGAAAGTCCGCTGTCACATTGTCCTTGCCGGCAATGTGTGCCGCCGACACCGCCAACAACCGAGTTTCCACCCACTGAAAGAGACTTTCCGCCTCGGCTTCCATGGGCCTGCTCCCGGTGCCGCCCTGACGATTGATGTATGCCACCGTCGCCGAGTTGTCGGACAGCACCCGGATCGCTCTCCCCGTCACAGTGGCCTCGAACGCCTGCAGCGCCAGAGCCACTGCCCGAAGTTCCAATCTGTTGATGGACCAAGTGGACTCCTGGGCCGACCAACGCCCCTGCATGAAAAGCTCCCCGCAGTGCGCTCCCCAGCTCACCAGGCTTGCATCCGTCAACAGAGGAAGCCAATCCGGTTGCTCCAGACTCATCCCTGTCGTCAACGACCCGGGAAGCAGCCACCACCGAAGCGAGCTCCGGACCTTGGCGGGACAAGGAAGTCGTGCGCTGAGCGAGTCCTCCTGGTGGGACCAGCGACGAAGCAGCGCTCTCTGCAATGGACGCATGTGAAACCTGGCCCAAGGAACCGTCTCTAACGTTGCTGCCATGGTTCCCAAAACCTGGAGGTAACTCCAGGCTGAGGGAGCCGGAGAGACCAGAAACCGATGAAGTAAGGCCTGTAAACCCTGCACTCGTCGAGCCGGTAGAAACACTCTCCCTACCCGTGTCGAACCGTACCCCGAGGTATTCGAGCTCCTGCGTAGGGACTAAGTGACTCTTTGCCCGATTGACCACCCAGCCGAGCTGCTCGAGAAACCTCACTACCTTGTCCGTCACCCGAACACTTTCTGCAGCGGACTTTGCTCGAATCAACCAATCGTCCAGGTAAGGATGAACCAGGATGCCGTCTTTGCGCAACGCCGCCGCCGCCACCACCACCATAATCTTGGTAAAGGTGCGCGGCGCTGTCGCGAGGCCGAAGGGCAAGGCTTGAAACTGGTAATGTCCCCACGGAAGGGCAAAGCGAAGGAATCTGCCATGGTTTTCCCTGATCGGAATGTGCAGATAGGCCTCCGTCAGATCGAGAGATGTTAAGTACTCCCCTTGCCGCACGGCGACAATGACGGACCATAGGGTCTCCATCCGGAAATGCGAAACGCGTAAACAGCGGTTCACCCCTTTGAGATCCAAAATGGGCCGAACCGAACCATCCTTTTTCGGGACTATGAAATAGATGGAGTATCGACCCCTGCCGCAGTCGCTGGAAGGCACCGGACCCACCGCCTCCAACTGCAACAAGCGGTCTAGCGTCTGCCGAAGTGCCAGGGATTTCTGTAGACCCTTGCAGGGGGAGAGAACAAAGGAATCTCGAACGGGCCGGGCGAACTCCAAAGCGTAGCCGTCCCGAATGATCTCCAGGACCCACTGATCCGACGTGATTTGGGCCCAAGCCGGCAGAAAAGCCCGAAGCCTCCCTCCTAATGGCTGACTGCCGACCAGAGCCCGCCTCACTTCATTGGGACTTCCTGGGAAGGGCCGAGGACGCCGCTGCAAACCCCCTACCGGCGCCTCGAAACCCCCGAAAACCTTGCACCCGTGGAGCAAAGTGTCCCCGTTGGAAACCCCCCAACTGGGAAGAACGAAATCTCCGAAAGTCACGGAATTGCCCACGGAAGGACTGCGAGGACCGCCCCTGCTTAGGCTTATCTTCCGGGAGTCTACCCCCCTTGGACTCCCCCAAATCCTTCACCAACTTATCCAAGTCCTCACCAAACAACAGGCCCCCCCCCGAAATGGCAGCTTACTGAGCCATGCTTTCGAAGAGCCGTCCGCCGCCCAATTCCTCAGCCAAATGAACCGGCGAGCCACCACCAACGATGCCATGCTATTAGCGAGGGCCCTGATTAAATCGTAATGAACATCGGACAAGTAAGCCGCCCCGGACTCCAGACGGTCTAACTCCCGCAGACCCTCGGGCTCTAGTTGTACGACCCTGCGCAACCCCTGAGTCCATCTGAGACAAGCCCGAGCAACCCAAGCCCCGCATATGGAAGCTTGAAGCGAGAGGGCATCCGCCTCAAAGGACTGCTTCAACAAGCCGTCCACCTTTCTATCTTGTGCATCCTTTAGAGCAGCACTGCCCTCGACAGGAATGATGGTCTTTTTCGTCACCGCCGACACCGCCGCATCCACTTTCGGAGAGCGAAATTTCTCCTTGTCCTTTATCTGCCAAAGGATATAAGCGCGACATAGTTCGAATGCCCTTGAGACCAGCTTCAGGCAAATCCCATTCCTCCTGAATCATCCGGTCAACTACCCGATGCATGGGAAACACTACCTGAGACTGTCGCATCGCCTGAATAATGGGATCCTCCTCCCCCTCGTCCGTCACCGGCTGTTCGGTTACTAATTTGAGAGTTTGCAGAGACTCTGTAATAAGCGGCACCAATTCCTCTCTGCGGAATAACCTAATAATTTTCGCCTGATCCTCCAGCTCGGGAATCTCCCCCTCCTCCAGCTCCTCTACTCCAGGCTCCAACTCCGACTCACGTTCTTCTGCCAGTCGACCTCAGGAGGCGAGGGATCCCGCACCTTAACTCTCTTAGACGGACGAAGGGATCTGCCGCTCACACCCGCTGCGGAAGTCTGCGGAGATGGCGCGGACGACGCCAAGGCATCCGGCAGCTTACCCTGCCGCTGCCTACAAAATGCCTTGTGCATAATTAACACAAAATCAGGAGAAAAACCACCGAGCAGAGGCTCAGCTCCCCCGGACAGTGAAGCCAAACCATGCCCCTCCTGGGAAGTCTGCACGGGTGGCTGTGGAGGCGCTGATGGAGCAAGTCCTACTATCCCCGGCTCCACCTCCTGACCCTCAGTCGTCGGAATCTCCATCTGATGTTCTAGAGAGGCGGACACCGCCGTACACCCTCGGCAGATCCCAGATTCCGTAATCGCGCCCCTTCAGCTGCCACACACCACACACTGAAGGCGTGCCGCCATAAAGGTTATGCCACCCCAGAAATCAAAAATTGCTTATTAATATATCTTTTTTTTTTTTTTTTTTTGTTACACTCTATGCCAGCAATAAAAAAGGCAGAGAAAAGGGGTCCCCAATCAGTATCAAAACAAAAAACGCACAGTCCCCAACCTCCTACCTCAGAAAAAGGAAAAAGGGGCCAGGAAACTGCCTTCAGGAAAATAAAGCAAACTGAAGAAAACCAAAAATAAATAAAACCAAACAAGAAAACTAAAACGCTCGCTAAGGTGAAAGGGCCCGAAGAAAAGTGTCTCCCAGCCTCACTTCACTCCCCGCACTCGATGCAAGTGATGACCACGCGGCTGCCACGAGGTCAAAATGGCCGCCGGCGATCAAGGGGAAAAAGAAAAGGGCGCCAAAACCGCCCGAGGCTGCTCCCACCACGGCAAAGAAAGCAGCCGCGCTAACCTTGCTGGATCCCTGCTTACCTCGTCTCACCCAGAAAGGGAAGAAGGGAGAAGCGAGGCATGCACACTCGCACTCCTGCACCTGCGGGAGAAACGCTGCACCACGGAGCAAGTACCGAGATGTCAGCTGGCCGCGACAGCCCAAGCGGGAAGGAAAAACTGAAGCAGGGCAATCCGTGTCCCGCTGTCGGCCAAGTGCTCTCCCCCGAACTGGCAAGGGTGAAGAGATCTAAAGGCGAGGCAAAGCTCATACACTCACAAAACACCACAGCAGAGACAGGTAGAAGAAATCCTGCACTGCTTGTGCGTCGCACGGTCGCTCACTATATTTTTTTTTTTTTTTTTTATGTTAAAGGGACAGTGCCCAAATAAAACAGAATCAAAGAAAGAACCCCCAAAATAAAGTAAAACTCCTAAGCTCCTTAATCTAGCCCTAAAGTGAGCCCCAACACTAGGCTCACACGTCCTCCTGCTGTACGGAGACTGGACACACTGGAGATGGCTGGGGGAGCGGAGGACCTACAAGCAGTGATGTCACGTTTTTTTGCACATGCCCAGTCTCCGGGCTGCAGGAGGAGGTGCACTACCCAGAAGTATCTGACTAAACTGGATGACCGAAAAGGAACCTCCCTTTTGATGAATGAAGACCCTGGTCTGGACTGTCTAGCAGCACCCCTATGAGCTCTAGGTGTTGGGTCGGCTGCAAATGGGACTTGGGTTAGTTGATGACGAACCTCAGATGCACCAGAGTGAGAATGGTGTGGCGTGCTGCCTGCTGGATTACGACAATGGTGCCGCCTTTGACAAGCCAGTCGTCCAACTAGCGGAAGACAAACACCCCTGCAGGTGAGCAGCAACCACCGCCAAGCACTTGGTGAAACCCCTTGGGGTCGAAGCCAGGCCAGAGGGCAGGGCCCTGCACTAGTAATGGCATCCACCGATGACAAAGCAGAGGTACTGCCAGTGGCATGGATGGATGAGGATATGTGTTTACGCATCTTTGAGATCTAAGGTGCATAGCCAATCTCCCTGCTGGAGGTAGGGCAGCAACTTTCCAAGGGGGAGCATTTTGAACTTCTCCTTCACTAGGAACCTGTTGAAATCTTGAAGAAAGAGGACGAAGTTGCCGATCATCTTGGGAACCATAAGGTATAGGGAGTAAAGCCCTCGCCCCTGAGGTGGGGAGGGACCAGTTCCACTGCCTTGTCAGCCGGGAGCCCGGCAAGCTCTCACTGGAGTAGGTCTCAGTGAAGGGAAGTCATTGGGAGCTCCCCTGGAAAGAATGGAGGAGATGTCTGATCGAAATGGAGGAGGTAGCCCTCCCCCACCACCTGCAGGGCCTAGGTGCCGGTGGTGATGCTGAACCACCGGCAGGCATAGAACACCAGATGCCACCCTCCCATGTACTGCGGGGCTAGACTTCTCAGGGGAGGACAGGTTATGCCCAAGGAGTCTGTCATGATTGACAACCTACAATCTGTAATCAAACCGCTACTGATCGCTGGAAGTAGCGGTATACAAATGTATACTAAATAAATAAATAAATAAAAATAAAAGCCCCCTCCAGGTTGCAGTTGGGGCATCAACCTTGGATTTGGGGACCTTAAGCTTACATGGGCCTTGCCCTATCCCTTGGACTGCTGGCCCTGTAGCTGGGAAGGCCGAGTAGTGGGGTAGTTTCCATAAGCTTTCCTATTCTTTGGGTAAAGGGCCTTTTTCCCTGAAGCCTTCTATCAGGAAGGGTCAGAGGTCTTTCTGGAGAGCCTGGTCCTGGTCAGGAACTCAGACTCCAGCTCAGTGCCTTTTCCATCATAGGCTTGCCTAAAAGATTCTCATCCCAGCAAGGGACATCGACCAACTTGTCCTGAGCCCATTGCTCCAAGGACTATAGCCAGGCCTGATAGCAGGCACTAATGCCCACCACAGCTACTCTGACCACGGACTCGAAGCCATCATAGGCTGCACAAGTAATGAATTTGGAGTATTCCTTGACAATCGAGGTCAAGGTCTGGAACCGCTGAAGAGGTTCCGCCAACAGCCCAGCCGAGAACCCAGCAAATTCTCACTAGATCCTGCAAGTACATGTCCATGTACAGCTGGAGGGCCTGGATCCGGCTGACGAGCATCAAGCCCTGGTAGCACTTTTTGCCTAAGGCATCCATGGTGCAGGCCTCCCTGTCAGAGGGCACTGAGGAGTGCAGCTTCTGGCTCTTGATCCTGCGCATGGCTGACACCACCACCATGGGGTTATGAGGCATCTGTGCTTTCTGGAACCCGGGGTTCTTGCAGACTCAATATATGGAATCGAGCCGCCTGCTCATAACAATACATGGAATCGAGCCGCCTGCTCATAATCAGCACCGAGGCTGGGGACTCCCACCTGTGGAACAGAAGTCATTCCAGGACAGGGGGAACTGGCACTGTGAATGCCTCCTTCACAGGAGGATCTTGATGTGGTACTAATGAGGCTTCTCCTCGCCATGTCCCTGACAAATTCCAAGAAGGAAAGGTACTTGGGAAGGGATCTGCATCGGGTCTCCATAACAGAAGGGTCCAAAGGGACATCCTGATGGAGGCCGGCATGGGGGGGGGGGGGAACTCATCATCTGTCTTCCATTCCGATTCAGAGTCAGAGGAGACATCAAGGATCCTCCAGGCATCAGGACCTTGCCAGGTCACCGGCATCATGAGGGCCACAGAGCCCCTGCATTCCAACACAGAGGCGCTGGCATTAGAAGTCCTCAGTCCTGAATGGGACCAGGATCAGTGCCGGGAGTCGTCTTGAGGCTGATGGTGCTCGAGGACCGGTTCCACAGCCTGTGGTGATGCCCTCATAGTGGAGAGGCTGGTGGTCAGAACCGATGACCCGGAGGAACCAGGCATCAGTTCCCACTGCTGGGCCAAGAAGGCAGCAAGGCTGTGCTCAAGGGCCACCATTCAGATCTTGAGGTCAGAGGGTTCCAAAGCCACCAGTGTGGGCATCAAAGGGCCATATGCCAGCACCAATGAGGAGGTGTCCTTGACTAGGATGGGCTCGAGAGACTGGGGTTGACCTTCTGATGCCGATGGTGTTTTCTCCCACTGGGGCGGCTTGGAGGGCCACTCTCGGCCATTGCCCTTGGCACTACACCGGGAGCTCTGATGCCGATAACCATGGGTCTTACCCATGGTTCCAGAGTCAGCATCCGACAATGCCACTGATGACATCTGGCTCTTCGGAGGACAGCCTAAAGAGGGCAATCTTCTGTCCGATGCCCTACAACCTCAGGGCTCAGATCGGGCACGGCCATCACACGAGGTCAAGGCCACCGCAAGTGACGCTGGGGCCGAAATGGATGTCTTGCCAAACATGGACTTTAACTGCTTCTCACGGTTCCTCTGTCCCTTGTTTGCCTTTTGCTGACACAGGAAGAGATACCGTGGTCAGCACCAAGGCAGCAGTCATGCGGATCCGTGCGGGACATGATATGCAAATAGCAGTTGCACTGCTTAAACCCAGTGGCTGAGGACACAGTAGGTAAGACAGTGCCTGCATGATCAAACTTAAGAGTCCCAGCCAGGGAGGGCATGAGGGTTCCTGCGCACCAAGGAAAAAAAACCCAAAGTGAAAAAGGACTAAGAAAAAACGCAACACCGAGGCAGCAGAGGTCCCAGGAGGCAAGAAGGCACCAGTAAATGTACCAGAGAAGGGAAAAAAGAACAAAGGGAAAAAAGAACAATCAACCTTTTCCAGGATGCAGATGAATGTCTGATGGGCTCTGCAGAAAAAAGGAGACTGAGGCAAAATGGCACCCTTGAGTGGAAAGACAACCATGCATGCATGGTGGATCTCCCAAAGGTTTTCTTTGAAAGCTGGGGAGAAGTTACTATGCGGGCTCCGTCGATGCCAATGTCACCCATATGTGAGGACTGACTTACTGCTTGTTCCCGAAAAATATTTCTTTCCTTGATGCATAATCAAACTCTGGAATTCGTTACCAGAGATGTGGTAAAAGCTGTTAGTGTAGCTGGGTTTAAAAAAGGTTTGGACAAGTTCCTCGAGGAACGATCCATAAACCAGTATTAAAGAAAACACGGGAAATCCACTGCTTACCCTGGGATGAGCACTGTGGAACCTGTGTGCCTTTTTGGGAACCTACTAGGTACTTGTGACCTGGATTGGCCGCTGATGAAAACAGGATACTGGCCTTGATAGACCTTGGTCTGACCCAGTATAGCATTTCTTATGTCCTCTGCAGAAACCGAGTGGAGGCTAGCTACCAATGCAATCATAGCTTGGACATTATGAGCCATGAGATGACTTTCAAGGCTCAAACCAGCCTGGGAATAAGCATGAGCGATGCAGTCCGGTAGCCAAAGGGATAGTGTGTGCTTTGAGACAGTGGCACCCAGTCTGTAAGCACCAATTGTGAGTCAGTGACCGAGATTGTCCTGACACATTTTGTGCATTTCCTGAAGTCACTAGATGGCTTAGATATGTCAAAAATACTGCCTTGGCCAAGTTAAACTCAATAATTGCTGCGGGCGGGAAGCAAGTCCCAGAGGGACCAAAAAGCCAAAAAAAAAGAAGAAAGACAAGAAAGAGAAAAAAAAAACCTAAGTCAGTTGGGACCAACTAAGCCAAAGACAGGCAGCATGAAAAGCAGAAAAAAAAAATCGGCCCATGAGGGCCAAGAAAGAAAACTTTTTTTCTGCAATGCAGGAATACACCCTAGCGGCTCTGTGGAAAAAAGAAGACACGAGAAGATGGCACCACGGCAGGCAAGAAGGAAGGTGTGTGTTCAAGGTGTGTCTCCCAAAAGCTTCTTTTGAAAGTTGGGGAGTGTTGCTGTACGGGGATCCGTCAGTGATCTCACCCATTCATGAGGACATATTTCCTGCTTGTTCACTGAGAAACAGCTATGTCAGAGTACTACGTTAGTGGGCCGCCTCCACCTAGAAACCTGGCTCACACTTTACCGACCACCTCCATTTTCCCCTCACAGTTCAGAGGTAAGCTTCTCCATCCTATAGATATCCCATACCTTGATGCGCCATTCTCTAGAGGGAGGTACAGGGCATTTTCAGAACAGGGCGACTACAGGCTGCAATTAGTAAGCAATTCAAAAGACACCAAAAGTCTGTATCGGCAAAATCTGGCGGCAAGTGGTCCAGCACACAGGTTGCAAGTGTAAATGGGACAAACAGCCCCAGGGTTCTGGAAATATGCTGCTGGACCTCCAACAAGAAGCACTGCAGCTTGGGGACAATGGCACCACATATGCTTGAGATCACCAAACCCCCCCCCCCCCCCCGGTTTCACCAGCACAGAGCGTCATCTGCTCTATCCCAGTGGAAGAGGTCTACTGGGGTGACAGACATATGTAGCATAATACGGAGTTGTGGGTTGATCAGGGACAGGGAAATTGAGCAAAGGTGAGTATAATGGCTGACTATATCCCAAACATCTCTGGTTGATCCCCAATCACTGCCACCCACTTCCTCTTGTATGGTAGCCCCTGGTGTGGGGAAAGTTTCTTGGATAAAAGGGCCTGGTAGAATTTGGCAATGAAAGACTTCAATCTTGTGGACTCAAACAGGATGCACTCCCACACTCTTGCGGGGTGCAAGGCTGAGGCTTCAGATGGAAAAGATCCAACAAAGTGTCTCAGATGGAGAAATTAGACCTTACCTGCTAATTGTCTTTCCTTGAGTTCTCTCCGGGCCAGTCCAGGGAACAATAGGGTTGTCAATCCCCTTCAGCAGCTGAGGACTGTAAACTAAAAGCTTTGCTAATACCTTAAGCCACTCCCCCTGGCTCCACTGCTCCAGTCTCCTATTGTCAAAGCAGCTAACATTTTAACTCTTAAAACAAGAAAAACAAAGAATCTATGTACTGAGAACTATGCACATTTCCCAGGGCAAAAACCCCACTGATGCAGCAATCTATGTGCCGCAATTCCAGTGTGTTTACCCTTTTTTTTTTTTTTTTTTAATCTAACCTCCCCAGCACTCTCGAGGAAGCCCCACAAACCACGCCAATCCAAAGCACTACTCTGAAAGTCATCTTGGAGTCAGTTAAACGTAGCGTGTTCCACACAAAAACAAAAAAACAATAGCTGACTATAGGTAAAAACACGGGTGGGCCCTGGACTGGCCCGGAGAGAACTCAAGGAAAGACAATTAGCAGGTAAGGTCTAATTTCTCCTTCCTTCTCGTTTCTCTGGGCCAGTCCAGGGAACGATAGGGCAGTACCAAAGCAGTACCTAAAGTTGGGAGGGACCGGCGAGCCCCGCCACAATAGCAGCAGCCCCTACATTTGCATCCCCCCTAGCGTGAACGTCCAACCTGTAGTGCCTCGTAAAAGTATGCAATGAAGACCAAGTAGTGGCTCTACAAATATCTACAGGAGGAACTGCAGCATACTCCACCCAAGACGCCGCTTGACCTCATGTAGAATGAGCTTTGAGCCCATTGGGAGGCGCTCTCCCCCTGGCCTCATAAGCTGACACTATCGCCAGCTTTATCCATTTGGAAATTGATGCTTTCAACGCCGCCATCCCTTTACATGGCCATCCGAAAAGTACGAACAACCGATCTGATCTACGAAAAACCTTAGTGACTTTGAGGTACCTTTTCAATACTCTGCCGAGATCCAAACTTTTGAGTGCCCGATCCATCGGAGAGCCGGTGAGGTCGGAGAACACCGGCAACGATATTGACTGATTTACGTGAAAAGAAGATACTACCTTCGGAAGAAAGGAAGGCACCGGACGCAGTACCACTTTTTCCGCCAAAAACTGAAGGTAAGGCTCTCTACACGACAGCGCTTGTAAGTCCGAAATTCTTCTCGCGGAACACAACGCGACCAGAAACGCCATCTTCCAGCAAAGCTCCTTTAAACCGCCAGACGTTGACGCAAACGAAGGCTGCGCTAACGCTTCCAGAACAACGTTCAAATCCCAAGCTGGTACCACCGACCTTAAGGGAGGCTTGAGAAGCCCGGCCGCACGGAAAAAACGCCTAATATCTACATGCGCCGTCAACCAGCGTCCCTGCACCGCACCTCGATAGCATGCTAAGGCCGCCAAATGAACTTTGAGAGTGTTCAGCGCCAAACCTTTATCTAGGCCACTTTGCAGAAAAGACAAGATATGGGACAACGCCGCCGAAAACGGTCGAATGCTACGCTGAGAACACCAAGACTCGAACACGCACCATACGCGAACATATGTTAACGAGGTAGACTTTCGCCGAGAATTCAACATGGTGGCTATCACCGGTGCTGAATACCCTTTGCGTCTCAACCGTTTCCTTTCAAGGGCCAAGCCGTAAGCAAGAAGCGATCCACCTGCGGCATTAGAATCGGACCTTGATTCAAGAGATTGCTGCAGCCCGGCAGCCGCCACGGAGAATCCACTAAAAGTCGAATCAGAAACGCATACTACGGCCTCCTGGGCCAGTCCGGCGTGATGAGAATCACTCTCCCTTTGAGGTCCGCAATTCGCCTAACGACCCGGCCGGTCATAGGCCACGGAGGGAACACGTATAGAAGGTGATCCAACGGCCAGGGCTGAACGAGAGCATCCAGACCCTCCAATATGCGTTCCCTGCATCTGCTGTAAAAACGAGACGCCTTGGCATTGTAGAGATTAGCCATCAGATCCATCACCGGTTGTCCCCAGTGTTGGGTAATACCATGAAACACCGCTGCATTCAATTCCCACTCTTCGGGATCCAGAACATTCCGACTGAGATAATCCGCCTGCACATTGTCCTTTCCTGCTACATGAGCCGCCGACAAGGCCAGGAGATGACTCTCTGCCCAGCCCATTAACAGCTGACTCTCTTCCAGCAAAGCCGCACTGCCGGTACCGCCTTGCCGATTGATATACGAAACCATCGCCGCATTGTCAGAGAAAACTCGAACCGCTCTGCCCTTGATCAAAGACTGGAAGTGCTGAAGCGCGAGACGAACCGCTCTGAGCTCCAACCGATTGATCGACCAAGATCCTTCCATTACTGACCATACTCCCTGAGCTAGGCGAGACTGACAATGCGCTCCCCAGCCCGATAAGCTGGTGTCTGTGGTGATTAACACCCAACTGGGATCCTCCAACGGAAACCCTGCGCAGAGATGACCCGCGTCTAACCACCAACGCAGACCGAGATGCACCACCTCCAGACAGACCAACTTTTGAGAGAAAGACTGAAGCTGCAGAGACCACCTGGATAGTAACGCCTGCTGCAGAGGCCGCATATGCGCCCTGGCCCACGGAACCAGCTCCAGAGTTGCTGCCATGGACCCCAAGAGCTGTAGGTATCTCCATGCTGAAGGAGCCGGCTGCCGCAAGAACGCCTGCACTTGACGCAAGATCTTCAACACCCTGTTCTCGGGCAGAAACACCGACCCCACTTCCGTGTTGAACAACGCTCCGAGGTAAGTAAGCTGATGTCCCGGACACAGCTGACTCTTTGAAAGGTTTACCACCCAGCCGAGCTGCTCCAGAACTTGCACCACTCGAGCAGTCGCCGCCACTGAGTCTGGGAGAGACCCTGCTCTGATCAACCAATCGTCTAGATAAGGGTGCACCCGAATACCTTCCTTCCGCAGTGACACCGCCACTACCACCATAACCTTCGTGAACGTTCGAGGCGCCATCGCTAGATTGAAGGGCAAGGCTCAAAACTGAAAATGGCCCATGGGTACCGCAAACCTTAAAAAGCGCTGATGATCCGCTCTGATCGGAATGTGAAGATAAGCTTCCGTGAGATCTATGGACGTGAGAAACTCCCCCGGCCTTACTGCTTGAATAATGGATCTAAGCGTCTCCATCCGAAAATGAGCTACTCTCAATGAGCGGTTTACATGCTTGAGATCGAGAATGGGTCGAAAAGAACCCTCATTTTTGGGAACTACAAAATAAATCGAGTATCGACCTAGTCCGCACTGGTCTTGGGGTACTGGCACTACCGCTTGAAGCCGCAACAAACGCTGAAGAGTATCGCTTACAGCCTGCCTTTTCAGCCCTGTATCTCCGGGAGACACCATGAAGGCTTCCTTCAACAGGCACGCAAATTCCAGCGCATACCCCTCTTGAACGATCTCTAGCACCCATCGGTCTGAAGTTATTGCGGCCAAGGCAGAGAGGAACTCCTGTAAGCGACCTCCTACAGGTATCTCCACCTGGGCCAGCTGACCTTCCTTGAGGCTTTTTTGCTGAGCCCTGCTGGGCATTGAAATAACCTCTGCCGAATCCCCTAGCACCTCGACTGATTGCGAGGCCCAAAACGAGGTTTTGGATATGGAGCGAAGCGAGCCCCCTGGAACTGGTGAGAATCTCTACCCTGACCGCGTGGCAGCACTCCCGCTCTAGGAGTCTTAGGATGGTCTTCCGGCAAACGGCCCCCCTTGGAATCCCCAAGATTTTTAACAATCTTTTCCAAGGCTTCACCAAAAAGCAGCTTGCCTTTGTAGGGCAGCTTGCTGAGCCTTGACTTGGAAGAAGTGTCAGCCGCCCAGTTCCTTAGCCAAAGGAAACGTCTGGCCGCAATTACCGAAGCCATGGATTTCGCAGAAATCCTAACCAAATCATAGAAGGCGTCCGTGAGGTAAGCCGCAGCCGACTCTAATTTAGCTCCGTCCACGGACGAGCCTTCTCCTGCCTCCGTAGCGGTCTCCCCTTGGAGCCAACGGATCGAAGCTCTGGAAACATATGCCCCACATATGGATGTCTGCAAAGCCAGCGCACTAGAATCAAAGGCCTGTTTCAGGAGCACCTCCAGCTTACAATCTTGAAGGTCTTTAAGAGCTGCTCCCCCTTCTACTGGTATTGTTGTCTTCTTCGTCACCGCTGACACCAAGGCATCCACTTTCTGCATTTTTAATAATTCTCTCTCTTCTAGAGGAATCGGGTAAAGACGACCCAGAGCGCGACCGCCCCTTAGGGTAGCCTCCGGGAACTCCCACTCAGATTCCACCTTCTGCTTTATCACACGGTGAACTGGAAAACAGCGCTGCTCTGTCTTTAATCCCTGCAACAATGGATCCTCCAATGGTTCCTGTAGCGCAGAGGGCATAACAATATTCAGAGCGGCTAAGGACGGCGTAATAAGCGCTCCTAGCTGCTCTTTATGGAAAACCCTAAACACATTTGGGTCCTCGCCCGGAGCCAGTTCACCTTCCTCCAGCTCCATAGGCCAAGAGTCCAAGCCTGCCTCAGAGAGGATCTCCCCATCTTCGAGCCCCTGAGGCGATGGGATCTGCGGCTCCGCGCTGTCAAAGCCCATCCCCGCTGAGGCCACCTTCTGAGAAGGACCCTCCCCTGGGTCCATTACCGCTAAGTCAGGTTTCAAATTGTCACAAAGAGTAGCATCAACGGAGGGACTAAGTACTTGAGAAGTTTTCAATAAGTAGGCCTTATGCAGAGCCAAAATAAAATCTGGCGAAAATAAAGCAGAAACCTCTTCCTGAGCTTCAGGCAAGGTCTGCATAGTCTTAATAGGTCCCGAATTCTCTTTATGCGACGTAGATCTCTTTTTAACCTGCTTAGTCTGCCCCGCGGGAGAAACGGCCGGCTCCCCCAACATGGCCACCGTTCCCGCCTCTTCTGTGGGTAAGTAGTGGCTTTGCCAAATCCTTATGAACAGGCTTGCCCTCCATAACTAACAGCAAACGTGCACCAAAAAGTACAAACCCTTGAAAACGGAAACGCTAACTGCAAAAATCGCCCCCTGACAGAAACAACGAGCTGCCGGTAGCAGAGCCGCACCACACACAGACTCTCCGACTCAGAGACCCAGTCACAGAAGCTACCACCGGATTGCCAGCAAGACGCCCAAAACCAAATTTTCTTATACAAAAACACTCACGTACCTGAGGGTAGCGCTTCCCGTCGCACCTCCACTTCCCCGCAGCTAGCAGGAGGTGGAGATCACGACTCAGTGAAAAAGGACAGGTGGCTTCTGGGGCTCCCAGGCCAAACATCCCTTAAAGGCAAAGAGCCCAGCAAATGTAAAGCAGGCTCTGCTTCATATGTTGCTCACATACAGCAACAGCGGACTGTCTGCCTACCTTTTACTAAGGCAAAGAAGCGTTTTTAGGAAAATATAGCATACTCTCAGCCCAGCTAGAGCCAATCTGCTTAAATAGTACCCCCAACAAGAGAATCTCTTGACTTCTTTAGCAGGGAGAGACACAGCCCCTATGTCTTGTTTAGCTGCTGAGGACTGTAAGACTGGAGCAGTGGAGCCAGGGGGAGTGGCTTAAGGTATTAGCAAAGCTTTTAGTTTACAGTCCTCAGCTGCTGAAGGGGATTGACAACCCTATCGTTCCCTGGACTGGCCCGGAGAAACGAGAAGGAAGGAAGCATTGAAAAAAATTCAGGGAAAATCCACAGACCTCTTCCATCTTATCTCTACACACAAAAGCGGTACTGCCAAAAAGGGAAGAGACCCTAGAGACTCTTTGCAAGCCTTAACTTGCCCAGCCCCGTATCTCACACAAAGGCAAAAGCCCAAACAGGGGCATATGGGGAGCAATGCTCCCTCTAAGCAGATTGCGCTGTGCTGCTGTCTTCCCCCAGCATTCCTTCTGCTGGGGGAAGCTGAAACGTAATCGCGCTTAGGTTTGTGCCGCATAGGCAAGTCCCTCACCTAAGTATAGATCACTAGAATAATAAATAGGGCTAGTAGTCTATAGGGCAACCCAATATAATCTTTTGAATCTCCCTGAGATTTGAAAATGTAAAGCACTTTAGTTTAAACACTGCGAGTGCAGAAGAGGGGAAGTGGATAGCGATAAGGGCATGGGATTACTGTGCCTTACTATATTACTGAACGAGTATGAAATTAGAATGGGATGGTGGAGACTTTGTGTCCTGCCAGATCCATGTTCTAAACAGTAGGGGCAGAACAAGTCTTATCTGGCTGGCATTGTTGTTTGTAAGTGCACCTCAGACTGCCTGTTTAGAAGTTGTGTGAGAATGTGATATGCTGTAATGCTGTAATTTAATAGATATGATTTTGAGGATATCTTTGGTGTTGAGAAGATCACGGTGAGAGCAAGATCGGATTTACACTAGTGTGATTCGTTGGGGTGTTGATAGTGTTGTGAGCAGGTACTGATGTTAAAGTAATCCGGTATGGTGTGGATAGTTTTTAGCATATATTTTTGGGAGTGTGAGTACTGTGAGCTGGACAGCCTGAGAAATAAACCACATGGAAAAGTGAAACTTTGCTAAGAGTTGCGAAGAATGTGGTTTTAATAAAAACATCAGGCCTCTGTAAAGATAACAGAGGACCTAACAGAAACTGCATGGTTTCACTGAGATTGGACAGTTTTTCAGTGTTTACAGCTTGGAGATTGGTCTTAACTTGGCTCAGAACTATTAGATGATTGGACAGTTTCAGCTTGCAAAGGAAGCATTTGCTACATAAAGAAAAAATAGATTTACCTGCTAATTGTTGTTCCTTGAGGAACTCCAGTCCAGTCCCACACCTCTGGGTAGTGCATCTCCTCCCTCCAGGGTGCCATCTGGCTCAATCAGATGACACAGCTAAAAGACAGCAAAAATAAAAGATGGTAAAGGAGCAACTCCAAGGGGAGGAGGGAGGGTTGTGAGGACTGATTCATGCTGATCAAATTCCAGAGTTTGATTACACGTTGAGTGAAAAAATATTTTCTATTGGTCTTAAATGGTTGATCCTGTAGCTTCATTGCATGTCCCCTAGTCTTTCTATATTCTGATAACAAACAATCGATCTACGTTTACCCGTTCCACTCCGTTCATTAATTTATAGACATCTATCATATCTCCCCTCAGACATCTTTTTTCCAGGTTAAAGAGCCCTAACCTTTTTAGCCTTTCTTCATAGTGGTACCCTTCCATCCTCTTTACCATTTTGGTGGTTCTTCTCTGAACCTTTTCTAATAACGCTATATCCTTTTTAAGATACAGCGACCAGAATTGCTCACAATATTCAAAGTGCGGTCGCACCAAGGAACGATACAGAGGCATAGAGATCAGGTGACGGCCTGGCAGATGTCCACCATTGGGACAGAGTGCAAGTTTGCCACTGAGGCTGCCATGGACCTGACAGGGTGCGCCGTGACATGGCCTTCCAGCGGGAGCCTTGCCTGCTCACAGGCGATGACGACACTCAGGTGGACAGCATACGCTTGGTCACTGCCTCCCCCCAGCCTACTGGGGTCATAGGAGATGAAAAGCTGAGTAGCTTTGCGGTGGCACTGAGTGCGCTGGATATAGGACAAAGCCCTCTTACAGTCCTAGGTGTGAGGGACCGTCTCCGCTCTACTGGAGTGAGGTCTCAGAAAGAAGGTAGGGAGTACTACTTCCTGGTTGAGATGGAAGGACAATACTACCTTCGGAAGAAATTTAGGGTGCGTGCGGAGCACCACTCTATTCTTGTAGAATCTGGTATAAGGCACCTCCGTCACTAAGACATGAAGCTCGCTAACTCTGCAAGCGGAGGCGAGTGCAATCACGAATGCCACCTTCCAAGAGAGGGATCGTAGGTGGCAAGTAGCCAGAGGCTCAAAGGGTGGGCAAGTGAGCTGCCTCAAAACCACATTGAGGTCCCATTCGGTTGCTGGAGGGTGAACCGTGGGCTTTGATAAGAGCAGACCCCTAAGAAAAGTGGGTCACCAATGGCTAGACCGAGAGGGGCTTGTCATCCAGCAGGTGATGGTGCGCCGCCAGAGCACTAAGGTGCACCAGGACAGAGTTAGACTTAAGTCCAGATTGCAAGAGGTGCAGAAGGTAGTGTAATACCTAACCCAGGGGGCAGGAGAATGGGTCAGCCCCGTGCTCGGCACACCAGGCTGAGAACCTGCGCCATTTGAGAGTATAAGCTTTCCTAGTAGGGGCCTTGCGAAAAGCCAGCAGGATCCCCTCTACTTCATCCGAGAGGTTGAAAGGGACCAGAGTCACCCTTTCAGCAGCCACGCTGTCAGCGACAGGGACCCCAGGTTAGGGTGCAGAAGAGAGCCCACTTCCTAAGACAGAGGTCCTAGAGAATTCCCCAACGGGAAGGGGATCTCCACCGTTAGTTGGAGGAGCAGCGGGAACCACGGTTGCCTGGGCCACCAAGGGGCTATCAGGATGAGCGAGGCCCTGTTCTGGAGGGTCCTGAACAAGGTCTTGGCAATCGGCGGTGTGGGAGGGAAGGTGTACATGTTGGCCAGCCGACCATGTGACGAGGAACACATTCGTTGCCACTATGGAAGGGTGGGCCTGCCGGGAACAGAAGCAGGGCAATTGGAAGTTGTCCAGATTGGTGAACAGGTCCATCACGGGTTTACCCCAGATCAGGAAGAGCCAGTCAGCCACCCTGGGGTCCAGCTGCCACTCGTGCGGCTGGAAGACCCTGTTCAGTCTGTCGGCCAGCAGGTTGTTCTAGCTTGTAGGTATACTGAGTGCAGAGGATACCCTGCTGGATTGAGTACGAGCAGAGGACCACTGCCTCCCGACAGAGGGAACGACATCCCGTGCCCCCCTGTTTGTTCACATAGAACATTGCCACCTGGTTGCCTGTCTGGACCAGCACCAGCTGGTGACACAGGTGGTGGCAAAATGCTCGCAGGGCAAAATATATCAACCGCAGCTCCAGGAGGTTGATCTTCTGGGTACTCTCATCTGGTGACCAGCTGCCCTGAGTGTGGACTCCTCGCAGTGGACTCCCCAGCCGCGCGGCATCTATGGACGTTGAAAAATACATCCAAAGGGATTCGGGAAGAATTTTTGACGTGGGCAGCATCATTATTAAATCTGAATACCAGTAAGAGATTTAAAGTTTTCAATTTTCATTTGAATACGGTCTTTAACTTTGTCTATACCACCCCTGAAGAAACGCATAGTGAAACGCGATAGCAGTACTCAAAGTCGGCATTGGGGAAGTCATTTTGAGACCGCATCATTCACTCAAGATAAGCAGACTTTTTATTCTTTATGAAAAACAGCAAAAATTAAAAAACTTTAAAAAAAAATTGAAAAGCACTGAGCACTTTGAAGGTCATTGATGCAATAAGAACTTATTTGTTCCCTTTTGGAGACAAGCTGTTCATAAGTCTGAGACCTATCCTAATATACAATTTAATTGGTTGGCTTTTTCAATAATAAGCAAGAACAAAGCAGCTACCGTTGGTTAATTCTAGAGTGTATAAACGTGTTAAAATAAGAGAAGATAGAACCATGACAGCACCAATGACGACCATCGGGTAGAAGTGATTTGCAGAAGATTTCCCACAGAGACTCTGCATGACCCTAGCGTCCAGCGACACTACCACTCCGGTAGCCTGAACACAGAAGGGTTGGAGGGCAGGAGTTGCCTACACACCAAAAATATTACGGTGTACTGCCTGCTCGAAGGCACTGTCCCTGTTGAACTCACTCTCCAGGCAGTAATGAGCTATAAACGCATGAATCAAAAGACCATGAATCGAAGGCCCTACAGATTTCATTACCAGTATCAAGCAGAGGATGGCTACTGACGTAGCCATAGCCCACACGTGATGTGCAGTGATCCGGTGCTCAAGGGAGAGGCCCGCTCACTCATAGGCGTCAGTCTGCCACCCAAGTGGACAGAGTCCACTTTGTTATTGGAGACCCAAGTCTGCTGAGGTCGTAAGATACAAAGAGCTGAGGAGCTTTGCAATGGGCCTGGATCCTCTGCAGATAGGACAGGGCCCCCCTGCAGTCTAGCGTATGCAGAACAAGTTCCTCCCTACTGTATATGGCGGATCTGCCACCAAGACCTGGAATTCGCTCACTCTCCGAGTGGACGTGATAGCCACCAGGAAAACCACTTTTCAGGAGAGGTATCTCAGATGGCATGTGGCTAGGGGCTTGAACGGTGGCTTGATCTGTTGGGAGAGCACCACATTAAGGTCCCATTCCGCCGCTGGAGGGTGAAGAGGGGACTTTGGACGGCAAGAAGCCTCAGAGGAACTGGGAGACCAGGGGCTGGTTTGAGAGGGATTTCTCCTCCACCAGGTGATGGCGAGTGGCTATGGCACTCAGGTGTACCCTCACCGAATTAGATTTTAGGCCGGCATACGAGAGGTGCAGTAAGTATTGTAGCACTATTTGCAAGAGGCAGGAGCTGCTCTCCGTACACCAAATGGAGAATCTTCTCCATTTGAAGGCATACGCACGTCTGGTGGAGGGTTTACGGGAGACCAGCAGGATCTCCTCGACTTCCCCAGGAAGACTGAAAAGGGGCTAGGGCTACCCTTTCAGCAGTCATGCCATCAACACTAGCGACCCCAGGTTGGGATGCAGGAGGGAGCCTTCCTCCTGGAATAGAAGGTCCAGATCCCGACCCAGACCCAGCAAGACCGGGAGTGCCACCCACAGGGATAGTAATAGAGAGAACCAAGGTTGCTGGGCCCATCTGGGGGCAATCAGCATCATTGATGCTCGCTCGCTCTGGACCTTGAAGAGGGTCTTGGCCACCAGAGGAGTCAGTGGGAAGGCGTAGAGGCGGCTTTCTGACCATGGAATTAGGAAGGTATCCGCTGCTACTCTCCCCGGGTGTGGCTGGCGTGAGCAGAAGCAAGGCAGCTGTGTGTTGTCCAGGGAGGTGAACAGGTCCATCTCGGGCCTGCCCCAGAGGCGGAAGAGTCCTTTTACCACCCAGGGGTGCAGATACCATTCATGTGGGCAGAGGACTCTGCTGAGCTTGTCCGCCAGGCAACTGTCCTGGCCTGGAAGGTACACCGCTCAGGAGCATTCTGTGGCATACAGCAAAGGAGAGGAGAGCCACCACTTCCTGGCAGAGGGAGTATGAGCCTGTGCCCCCTTGCTTGTTCATAAAGAACATGGTGACCTGGTTGTCCATCTGGATTAACACAGGACGGTTGCACAGGAGGTGGCTGAACGTTCGCAGGGCTAGGAAAATGGTCCTGAGTTCCAGGAGTTTGAACTGCAGGAGCAACTCTTCTTGCGACCAGCTGCTTTGAATGCGGAGGTTTCCGCAGTGTGCCCCCCACTCCTGAAGGCAGGCGGCCATAGTTAGGACCATCTGAGGTGTAGGTGCCTGGAATGGCATCCCCTCCTGGAGGTGGCATAGGGACTACCACCAGCCAAGGAAGTCCGCATAACATGACATGGACGGTCCCTGACCCTGTTGCGTAACATGACATGGACTGTTGAGGTCATGTGGCCCAGTAACCTGAGGAGGCAGCGAGCTGGTGCTGACCAGCATGTCTGCACCTTCGCTGCCAGATATATGAGGCGAAGAGCCCTTTCCTTTGGGAAGGCGGCTTTGACCAGTAGCGTGTCCAACTGGGCACCTATGAACTCCAGGTTTTGAGCTGGAGAGAGGTGGGATTTTGGGCAGTTGATGACGAACCCCAGGTGCTACAGGAGACAAATTATTCGCTCTGCAGCTTGGCTAGCCTTGAGGGCCGTGCTGACTCTGATCAGCCAGTCGTCCATGTAGGGGAAGACGAAGGCCTATTGAAAGTGCATGTGGGCGGCCATGACTGCCAGGCACTTTGTAAAGACCCTTGGAGAGAGGCCAGGCCAAATGGAAGCACCCTGTACTGGTAGTGCTCGCCTCCCACAACAAACCTTAGGTACTGTCTGTGGGAGGGGTGTACCAGGATGTGAGTATATGCATCCTTTAGGTCTAAGGAGCACAACCAACCTCCCTGGTGGAGGTAGGGCAGCAGGGTTCCAGGGGAGAGCATCTTGAACTTCTCCCTCCTTGTTCAGGTTTCACAGGTCTAGTATGGGCCTGAGGTCTTCATTTCTTTTGGGGACAAGTAAATACCTTGAGTAGAAACCTTTTCCCCACCCCTGCCTGGGTACAGGCTCTACCGCCTTGTCCCTGAGCAACCCCGCAAGTTCCTTAAGGAGAAAGGCCTGATGAAGGATAGGCCGCACTGGCTCTCCTGGGAAGAACTCCAGAGGGGTTTGATGGAACTGAGGAGGTAGTCCTCCTTTACCACTTGTAGGACCCAGTGGTCCGTGGTGACCTTGACCCACCTGTGGGCTGGGGAGGGTCTCGCAGGGGAGAGGAGGCCCTGCCTGGAGAGTCAAAAGCTCCCCCCAGGTTGGGCAGGAGCTGGGGATTGAGGCTTCTGAGCCTTGGGTTTCCTTGGGCCATGGCCCTGGTTCTTGGGCTGAGGGCCTTGCTGCTGTTGTGCCGAGGAGGACTGGTAGTGGCCCTGGTGGAAAGACCCCGTCGTCTTCCTGGGGAACGGTGGTCTTTTCCCTGACGGCTTCTTCCGGGGAAGGGTTGAGGTTTTCCTCAAGAGCCTTTGCCTGGTCACAACCTCAGCCTCTTATTTCAGCCACCTTGTCGGCCCTGGGCTTGCCAAAGAAGTTCTCCCCGATGCAGGGGACTATGCAGCAATTTTTCTTACACCCGTTGCTCGAGGTCGGAGGTTTGCAACCAGGCATGACACAGAACACTGATGCCCGCTGCTGCTACCCTGGCTGCAGACTCAAAGCCGTCATAGGCAGCACTGAAAAGGAACTTTGAGCTGTCCCGGATCCCGGCAGTCAGGGCTTGGAACCTCTAAAGAGATTCCCCGGCGAGGCCCGCAGAGAAACCTGCCAGCTCCTGGTTGAGGCCCTTGAGATACATCCCCAGCAGCCCAGCATGGATCTCTGGAAGCACTTGCGCCCAAGGGCGTTGAGGGCTCTGGCCTCCCTGCCCGGCGGGACAGAAGAGTAATTCTTCTGGCTTTTGAGCTTCTGCATCGATGACTCCACAGCCATGGAGCTGTGTGGAAGCCAGGACTTCTGTAAGTCCAGGCCCTTCTTGACGCAGTAGATTGCATCAAGGCATCGACTGACCATCGGCACCAAGGCTGGGGTCTCCTACATCCATAGGAGCAGCCTCTTGAGGATGGGCTGACTGGCACCGTTAGAGTCTCCTTTGGCAAAGACTCATACTGGAGGATTTCCAGTTCTTCGGTGCGTGGGTCCTCCTCTGATTTGGTCGGAACAGAGCAGGCATATCCCGCATGAAGTCATGAAAGACCACGTCCTCGGACGGGGAGCAGCACCGGAGTTCCGGAGGAGATGGCTCTGAGGGAATGTCCCAGTGTTGCGAAGTATCGGGGGAGGCCTCAACATCTGTCTCCCAGTCAGAGCTGGAGGCAGGCCCTGACGAACCGTGATTCCCCGGTGGATCTCAGGCTAGACTCCCGGAAACTGGCTGGGGAGGACCGGACACCCGAAGATCGGGACCGGGACCGGGACCTCAATCGGTGCTGAAGGTTCGTCCGAGGCCAGTGACGCTCGGGGCCTGGCTCGACGCCCCGGGACTCCCCTGCAGTCGGGGGCCCAGTTGTCAGGGCAGATGATGTGGACAAACCTGCCATCATTGCCTGCTGCAAGGCCAGGATGGCAGATATATTCTGCTCCAAGGCCTTCATCCTGGTCTTGATACCAGATGGCTCTGCAGCTTTCAGAGTGGGCACCGAAGGTCTCGGGTCCAACCCCAGCACTCTTGCAAGTGTGTCCTCGATGAGGACCACGGTATCGGGGGAGCCTTGTGATCACCGCCAGCCGAGGACGCCCTCTTAGAAACCTTTAGAAGGCACTGCTCAGAGTTGACAGAGTCCCTCTGCAGGACCTTACCAGGTTTCACCCGTGGAACCTTGACTGGCTTCAAGAATTTTTTCTTTTTCTTTACAGGGTCCGGAGTCTTTACGGAGGAGCCGCTGCCGTGGGACTCCAAAGATGCCCGGGCCTCACGGGATGTGCTCGGCTTGGGACTCAGCGTCAGGGAAGCCGGTGATGAGTCAGACCACAGGAACAGCTTCTCTTCCAACCCCGACCGTTTCCTGTTGTTTCTCGGAGTTAAGGCCTGGCACAGGCCGCAGGTGGCACTGATGTGGTCTGGTCCGAGCAGTGCAATTAACGGTCATGAGTGTCTGCAACAGAAATGGTCTGACCGCAGCAATCTTACTTTTTGAATCCACCGGGAGATGGTGGGAGACACCCGGCCGGGGTTGATGACCCCCCCGGGCGAAAAAGTGCATGAATGCCAGTCGAGGCAAGCCTCGTCAAAAAAGAAGGGAGAGCCAAGGCAGCATCGGGGACGGCACTGGCTTGAGGCAGGAAGAACCACCAGTACGCAAACCAGGAAAAAAACAAGTTTTAAGGATAATTTTAGAGGATTTTTCCGGGGAAACAGGATGTTTGTCCATTGGGCTCTGCGGAAAAAAGGAGACTGAGCAAGATGGCACCTTTGGGCGGGAAGGGGACCATGCATGTATGGTAGCATATCCCAAAGGCTTTCTTTGAAAGCTAGGGAAATGCTTCACGCGGGCTCCGTTGGTGCTGATGTTACCCATATGTGAGGACTGACTTCCTGCTTGTTGCTGGAGAAATAAGAATTAGCCAAATAGTGGTGATCCCTCTCTGGATAACTATCTGGATCACTTAGGTCAAAGCTTTATTCTTTATTTGTGGGATTTGATATACCGCCCTTGCTGGAGCGTCAGAGCGGTGTACCATAAAGCACTATTGGCCACAGAAAATTGAAAAGAACGCCATTAATTGGACAGGAAAGAGGAGCAAAGTAAAGGAGTGTGACAAGAAAATACAGAGACGAGAAAGGACATAAAAAGGGCGAAAGTGGGGATGGAGGGAGAGGAGCTGCAGAAATGGGAGCGGAGAGTGTTATTATGATACTGATGTTGGGGATCCCGACGAGGGAGGGTCAGAGCCGCCAGAGGGAACAGGAAGGTCATAGGCCTGGTGAAAGAGGAGTGTTTTAAGCAGTGCTCTGAAACGTGTGAGAGACAGCTCAGTGCGGAGAGGGTGTGGGAGAGAGTTCCAAAGAGCGGGACTAAGGTAAATTCAGATAAATGCTGGTGCTGACTGCAGTATACATTTAAGAAGAGCTCCATCACTACTGGCGTCCACACTATGGAACTCCCTCCCAACGAGCCTGAGGGCATTAAATGACATCACAGACTTCCGTAAAGCCCTTAAAACCCTGCTCTTTATAGAAACATATCAGCATACAGACAACAGTCCCCATCCGAACAGTAATACAACTACCTCTGCCAACTAGACATCCACTCATCCCAACTAGACATATGAGTTCATTGTACAATGTTGTTAATTACCCTCATGTTAAATGTAACCCTCCAATTGTACTGTCTAAATGCTGTTAAGTACCCTCATGTTAAATGTAACCCTCCAATTGTGATGTGATATGACCACTTTGATTGAAGGATAAGGTGGTATACAAATCTATCTAAATAAATAAATAAATATAGGAGTCCAAAGGAGAGCGAACTCTCATGCAGAAAATACAGCAAACAGACAGTGGAGAGTCAGTGGCAGCAAGTTCAATCTTTATTACAGTGTACCCAGATAGGTTTCAGCATGCGCCTTCCTCAGGGGGTGGAGCCTCATAAAAACAAATAATATAAACATAAATAGAAATAAGAATAATAATAACAATTATTAAAAACAAAATCCAAACGGTTCTCAAAACAAGCAGTGAATAATTAATTAATTAAAATCAATCATAAAATAGACTATGCGTAAGTAAAGAAATATCTAAATATCAAACTGATTAAAACCGTAAGAACGCAGGGGTAATACAGTAAAATTTAAAAAAACAAATCATTAAAACAGAAAAACAGACATTGACCACACAATAATTATAGAAAAGAACAGGAAATTAAAGTTAACCTACTAGTGTAGTAATAAGAGTTGAGACCATAGTAAGGGTGAGGAGGACAGCGGGATAGGTATTACACAATAACCTTATAAAAAATACATCTCACAAATCTGAGTCAATACAAGCGCTTAGTGCAAATAACAATGTGCTCTCATATACTAATGCTCTAAGGAAGACTAAGAAATACCTAGTGGTATAACTGCCAGCATGGAAATAACTCACTCTTGTGGAAATAAGAGTACTGCTATTTTAGAACCAGCTCTGTGAACCAATCTAGGGTGTAACAAGGCACATGGTTAGAAACGTTCCGCGTCATTTCGTCCCGCATCACTTCCTACCATGTCATTTCCTACCCTGTCATTTTGTACCACTTTGTCCCGCCACTTTGTCCCTTGTTACTACTTCTTCCCGCAAATATGGGATCAAGTTGTCTTACAAATATTACAAATATTGAATGAACTTGTCCTAGAAATATTACAAATATGGAAGCAACATTCAGCTGGAGTACGAAAGGAAAGAAAACTTTGATTTATGACAATTACAAGTATGTTAAACATAGGGACAATAAAAATGGAACAACTGCTTGGCGTTGTCGTTACCATGAGGCGTTTAATTGCAAAGCAAGAATACTTACAAGGAATAGTACTGTCCCTATAAATATTAACCCAGAGCATACTCATGAAGATAATATTAACACAAGCCTTGCCAGAAAAGCGATGGGAGATATGAAAGTGGCAATGGCAGGCATTGGAATTATACAAAGTGCAGTTATGGCATCTATTTAAGGTGTCCTATTAGCACTACCAAAACATTCATTGGTGGCAAGAACTCTTCAATGGGAAAAACATCACAAAGCACTGGGTTCCACTGGCATTCCTCTCCCCGCTCTTCCAGATAGTGTATGCTTTGGGATACCTGTACAATATACAGATATGATCCTCTATGATTCGGGACCTACTGATGATCATTTGATTATTATCGGATGCCCTCAGCTTCTGGATGGCATGGCACGTGCAGACATTTGGATCTCAGATGGAACATTCAAGTTTGTACCAAATATTTTCTTTCAGCTATACACAGTACATTTCAATTTTAGCGATGGTGTTAATCCTGCTGGTGTATATTGTTTATTAACCAACAAAAAGAATGAAACATATATACGCTTACTACATGCACTTTAAGGACTGATCCCGATGTCTTCACCTCAAAAAATTCTGCTAGACTTTGAGCGAGCTACAATTAACGCATTTCACAATGCGTATCCAAATACAACCATTACCGGTTGCTAGTTTCACTTGTGCCAGAGTGTGATTCGTAAGGTTAACGAAGTCGACTTGAAAACCGAACATGAAACACAAGATGTTGTGCGTGAATACATTCGCTGTCTTCCTGCTTTGACATTTGTCCCGCCTGATGATGTTGTAGAAACCTTCGACATTCTAACGGAGACTATGCCAGAAGTGAACCAACTTGATGAACTGATTACTTTCTTTAAGCAAACGTATGTTCGGGGTCGACGGCAGAGAGGTCGTGGATGTAACTATGCACCGCCTATGTTTCCCATTTATATGTGGAATCAACACCATGCAGGAACCACAGGATTACTGCGTACTACGAATGCGGTTGAGGGTTGGCATCATTCATTGCATTCCCTTTTCACTTGCCACCATCCGACTATATGGACTTTCTTGGCTGGACTAAAGAAGAATATACAGCAACAGAAAGCCACCTTCCTTCAAGGTACAACAGGAGTTGTCAATATTCCTTCACGTAAATATCGTACTTTAAATGATCGAGTAGTCCACGCTGTTGGTGCCTACGGGCGCTCAGAAATATTGCAGTCTATAGCACATCTATCTCATTCCTGATACTTGAGATATGGAACTGGTAAAGTTCATCAGTAGCTAGGGATAGAAAACTGATATGCCATCTTGCATTCAATTCATTAATATTAACCTTTTCTATGTAATTCAGTTACGTTTATACTTTGCATGAAATTAAATACAATTACAATTTAATCACCTTTGACTTTTTATTTGCGTTAGTATTTTTCTTATTAATTTTGGTGTTATGGGGTTAAATGACGGTATTATCTGACCGGTACGAAGTGGCTTGGGACGAACTGACACCGGTATTATCTGACTGGTACGAAATAACGTGGGACTAACTGACGCGGGACGAAGTGACACAAAATAGTTAGAAATAACATTCTGTGCTTTGAATATAACAAATGTGATTGACAGCAGAAAAATATATAGATAAAAAGACCTGTCACAGAGAGAGACGTCTTTAGGAATCGATGACCGCTATGGACTTATAAAAAGACCTTCAGAATCTCCAACAGTTTTAAGCCTACAAAGTAGTCAAAGAGACGATTAACATGATCCCAGGAGTTAGTCGTAGCAAAAAAGTATTCATACAGTCAAAAAAAAAAAAAAAAAAAAAGACTAGGAAAAATGCAAAAAGAATCGCAAAAACGATGAACTTGCCTAAATGCACAAAATCTCATGGTCAATGCCACTGTTGAGATAAATGAGAGGTCCCGCTTGGAGATGGACCTTTAAACACATGCTGGTATTCCCGCCATAAGTCAAAGGGTCAAAGGTCAGACAGAAAGCACAGTTACTTACTGTAACAGGTGATCTCTGGGAACAGCAGGAATAAGTCTTCACATATGGGTACGTCGGTACCGACGGAGCCTGCGCAGGAACGCTCCCCAGCGTCCAATCAGAAAGCTTTTGGGAGCATCCCTCAGCGCCTGCGTGCTGCCTTCCTGCCTTTCCAACAACTGTCTCTCCTCAGTTGAGTTTTATAGCTGAGACAAAGAGAGAGAAAGAGGAAAGGAAGATAGATAGAGAGATACAACTCCTAGGGGAGGTGGGTGGGTTGTGAAGACTTATTCCTGCTGTTCCCAGAGAACACCTGTTACAGGTAAGTAACTGTGCTATCTCCAGGAACAAGCAGGAATGAGTCTTCACATATGGGGACTCCCAAGCTAAGATGCCTGGAGCCCTAGCATGGTGGGGATTGGAACATGCTACACCTCATATGGCCAGGCATCCTGAGGATGGAGGGTAGGAGTTGAAAAGAGAGGAGCTGTAGAAAAACAGCTAACCTAAAATAGGACTACAGGTAAGGAGTCCTTGTATGTATGATAATTATCATGAAAAATATTGAAATGAACAATCACAATATGCACCTCACCTACTGGATTGCAGGAAGTAGAGAGGCTGATGAAGTCTACTGGGGATCCAGTAGAGGAATCTTCAAGGTGACATCACTGAAGTGAAGGTGAAGGTCCAAATCTGGAAGTGACAGGTGACCCAGGTGTCAACTGGGGTAGTACAAAAACGGTAGGTCTTTAGTGGAAAGCTTTATGGAAAAAGCTGGGAACTCTTTTGGCTACAGAGTTACTCACAGGTAGGAGCAAAAGAGGAAGACTGACCGATTTGGACAAACTAGCCCAGTCCTGGAGGGAAGAAGGGGTATGGGAAAAAAGCCTGTATTCCCAAGAAGGACAGAGGTCTGAAGCGTTGAAACCTCAGATCTACTGAAGATCCACCCTGTCTTTCCTAACTGGTGAGAGATAGGAAAGATATTGGAGTATGGAGCTTCAGGGATACCTAAACCTAGGGTTAAGGTAGGAGCTGTCAGTACCACAGTAGTGGTTGTGTGCATAATACCCCAGACATACTGTGGGACAGTATGAACATATGCAAGCCCACTGTCTGGAACCTATAGGAAGGTAAAGCACAGTTACTTACCTGTAACAGGTGATCTCTGGGAACAGCAGGAATAAGTCTTCACATACGGGTACGTCGGTACCGACTGAGCCTGCGCGGGAACGCTCCCCAGCTTCCCAAAAAGGAAAGCTTTTGGGAGCATCCCACAGCGCCTGCACGCTGCCTTCCCGCCTTTCCTAACCGCCTCTCCCCAGTTCGAGTTTTAAAGCTGAGACAAAGAGAGAGAGGAAAGGAAAAATAGATAGAGAGATACAACTCCTAGGGGAGGTGGGTGGGTTGTGAAGACTTATTCCTGCTGTTCCCAGAGATCACCTGTTACAGGTAAGTAACTGTGCTATCTCCAGGAACAAGCAGGAATGAGTCTTCACATATGGGGACTCCCTAGCTAGAGATGCCTGGGAGATCCCAAAGGATATGAGACCCTGGGAAGGGCTCTATCTCCTCCTATGGATCTCAGGCATCCATTCAGGGAAGGAGGGCAGGAGTTGATTAAGCATGGAACAGGTGTTTGAGAACAGCCTGACCAAACAAGGCATCCCGGCGGGAGTCCTTGTCCAAAAAGTAATGGGCTGTGAAGGTATGAACTGAGGCCCAGGTGGCCGCTCAACAGATCTGGTCGATGGACACAGAATTTAGATGAGCCATAGATGTGGCCATGGCCCTCACATTATGAGTTGTGACATGGCCTTCCAGAGAAAGGTTCTTACTCTGGTAGGCAAAAGAAATATTCTGAGCAATCCACTTGGACAGTGTCCTCTTAGAGACTGGAAGTCCCAAATGAGAGGGATCAAAGTCAAAAAATAGTTGAGAAGACTTTCTATGTTGCTGTGTCCTTTGTAAGTAAAAGGCAAGAGCTCTCTTACAATCCAGGGTATGAAGATTCCTCTCTGCACTTGATGCATGAGGACATGGAAAAAAGACAGGTAAATACACCTCTTGATTAAGATGAAAAGGTGAAACCACTTTAGGCATAAAGTGTGGATTGGTCCTAAGGACTACCTTATCATGATGGAACCTTGTATAAGGTGGATTAGCCACTAAGGCCTGCAGTTCACTGATGCGGCGAGCTGAGGTGACTGCTATGAGGAAAATAACTTTCCAGGAAAGAAATTTCAAGGAGGTGGTGGCTAAGGGTTCAAAAGGTGGCTTCATAAGCTGACCAAGAACCAGATTTAAATCCCATGCCACCGGAGGAGGCCTATTGGGAGGTTTAGTTAAATTTAGGCCTCTCATGAATCTTGCAATAAGAGGATGAGAGGAGATAGGCTGTCCATTAATAGACTTAAGGGATGCTGCAATAGCACTCAAATGGACCCTTACTGAATTCGTCTTAAGGCCTGCATTGGAGAGATGCAGGAGATATTCCAATAGCGAATTCAAAGGAAGTGCTAGAGGGTCAAGACCCTTCTCAGCACACCAAATGGAAAACCTTTTTCATTTAAAAGCATAGGAACGTCTAGTAGAAGGTTTTCTGGAAGCATGGAGGATATCCTTCACCTGCTGAGAAAGATTCCAACCTTGAAGGTCTATGCCTTCAGCAACCAAGCTCTGAGGTGAAGGGACGTGGGGTTTGGGTGCCACAAAGTCCCCTCCTCCTGGGACAGAAGGTCTGGAGCAGCTCCCAAGTCTAGGGAGGGAGCTTGAGAGAGATGCAGAAGTAGAGGGTACCACACTTGGCGTGGCCAGCGTGGAGCTATGAGGATCATGGATCCTTGATCCCTCTGGAGCTTGAACAGAGTCTTGGGAATTAAAGGAATGGGTGGAAAGGCATACAGGAAGTCTTGACCCCAGTGAAGGAGGAAGGCATACTTGGCCTGAACTCCCTGACACGGAATTCTGGAACAGAACCGGGGAAGTTTAGCATTCCACGGACTTGCAAAGAGGTCTATGTCCGGGGTTCCCCACTCTTGAAAGATTCTGAGTACTTGGTCCATGTGCAGGGACCATTCGTGTGGAAGCAGAACTCGACTGAGTCTGTCTGCCCAAGAGTTTTGGATTCCTGGGAGGTATACGGCCAGGAGATGGATTTGATGCTCTCTGGCGAAGGCCCACAATCTTAAAGCTTTGTTGCAAAGCGACAGAGAGCCAGTTCCTCCTTGCTTGTTTATGTAAAACATGGCTACCTGATTGTCCGTATGAATGAGGACTGTCTTGTAGCTGAGCAGGGTATGAAAGACCTTGAAAGCTAGAAAAACTGCTCGGAGCTCCAAGTGGTTGATATGTAGAGAGGTCTCCTGTGGAGACCAAGTGCCCTGAGTGGAGAGGTCTTGTAGATGAGCTCCCCAACCTGTTTGGGAGGCATCTGTTGTGAGGGTTGCCTGGGGCAACAACTGTTGGAAGGAGGACCCCAGCAACAGATTTTGGGTGGACATCCACCACTGGAGAGACCAAAAGAGGCGTTTGGAGGTTGCTATTTGGTCTGAGAGAGCTCCTGATGCTTGAGTCCACTGGGTGGACAAAGTCCATTGAGCTGCTCTCATGTGAAGGCGAGCATAGGGTACCACATGCACTGTGGATGCCATGTAGCCTAGCAGTTGTAGCATCTCCCGGGCAGTTAAACGGCTCTTTGACTGAATTTGGGAGGCTAACTGCACTAGGCGTAGGCAATGGGCCTGAGGAAGATAGGCCCTTGCAGTGGTAATATCCAGCCAGGCCCCTATGAACTCTAGGGACTGAGTAGGGGTGAGCTGGGACTTTGGGAGGTTTACCACAAGTCCCAGATACTGCAGAATGTGCCTTGTGCAATCCAGGGAAGTCTGGGCCTCTGACTGAGATGGAGCTCGGATGAGCCAGTCATCCAGGTATGGGAATACAAATATTCCCAGAGTGCGTAGAAATGCAGCTACTACTGCCATGCATTTGGTGAACACTCTTGGAGCAGAGGCCAGACCGAAAGGAAGCACCCTGTATTGGTAATGCTTTCCTTGGAAAAGAAAACGGAGGAACCTTCTGTGAGATGGATGGATGAGGACATGTGTGTACGCATCCTTGAGATCTAGAGAACAAAGCCAATCCTGACTCTGAAGGTATGGAAGGAGAGTGCCTAGAGAAAGCATCTTGAATTTCTCCTTGCATAGAAATTTGTTCAATTCTCTGAGATCTAATATGGGTCTGTAGCCCCCTGTTTTCTTTGGGATCAGAAAGTAGGGGGAGTAAAACCCTGACCCTTGTTGAAGAAGAGGCACTTCTTCTATTGCCCCTTGGACAAGAAAGGCAGCCACCTCCTGACCTAGAAGGTCGAGGAGAGATGTTGGAGAATTGAAATGTCTCACCATAGTGTGAGGAGGAAGGTTTCAGAAATGAAGCTTGTAGCCCTCCCTTATGATGGAGAGGGTCCACTGCTCTGCTGTAATTTGCTCCCATCTGGGAGCAAAATGAGCTAAACTTCCTGGAATGGTGAGAGGCTCTGGCTGTTTCAGAGCCAGAAAGGCTAGGTTCTCTAGCATCAAGTCAAAAAACCTGAGGGTGCTGGGTCTGCTGAGTTGCAGCAGCCCCTGTAGGCTTAGGCCTGGCCTGTTTAGGTTGCTGACGCTTAGCAGCAAAACGACCTGTAGATGATTGTTGGCCAGAAGTAGGATGGAATCTGCCTTTCTTGAAAAAAGACTTCTTGAAAGGTTTTTTCTTGGCAGGGATGGAGGTTGACTTGGAAAGTCTATCCAAAGCAGAATTTTCTGCCTCCATTTGAGTGGCTTTTATTTGCCAATCTTTGCCAAACAAGTTTTCCCCTGTACAGGGAAGATTTCCCAAGCCATCCTGGACCCAAGATTCCAGATCAGAAGCTTGGAGCCAAGCAATTCTGCGTGCAGCTATGGCAATGGCCGAAGCTCTGCTGGCACCCTCAAAGGAGTCAAAAGCTGCACGGTTGGAAAACTTTGAAATATCTTGAGTATGCTTAATCCAAATAAGAAATTCTTCCCTTTTATCCTCTGGAAGGAAAGGGAGGAAAGTGTGCAGCTTATCTGCAAATTCTTTCAGAAACATACCCATATAAAGACTATAGGAGTTGATTCTGGCAATGAGCATACTGGCTTGGAAGATTTTCCTACCAAAAGCATCCAAGGTCCTGCATTCTCTTCCTGGAGGAGCAGAGGAGTGTCTTTATGCACTCTTTATCTTTTTCATAGCTGACTCCACCACAATAGAATGGTGAGGAAGCTGTGTTTTATGAAATCCAGGACAAGGAGGGACACGGTACATAGTGTCCAACCTACGAGAATGAGGAGAGATAGTGAGAGGAGTCTCCCATAAGTCAATCATGTGATCATAAAGAATCTCATGAATTGGCAAGGTGACTGCCTCCTTAGGAGCCTTAGAATAACCTGAAATATCCAATTTTTTAGCTCTAGGCTCTGATTCAGAGGTTACTGAAATAGAAAGCCCTTTAGCCACTTCTCTGATGAAGTCTTGAAAGGACAAATCCTCTGGAGGAGAGATTCTTATTTTTGGAGAAGAAGGCTCTTCAGGAAGAGCTACAGACACTTCAGCAGACTCCTCCGATGCATCAGAGTCTTCGGAGGAATCAAAGTATCGACTGTCAGGGTGCTCTTCCAAAGCTTGATACGCGTATCGAGCGGTATCGACATCGAGCGTCATCGGGACCGGTACGGTACCGATGAGCATCCCTGGACAAGGAACCGCTGCAGTCGGCATCCTGGTCGATGTCGATGCAGTCAGTACCGGTACCGACACTGGTGCCGGTACCGGAGCCGATACTGACAACGGAGTTTGTTGTGGTATCAGCGGCGTCGCAGCTTGAATGAAGGCCATGATAGCCTGCTGCATGGATAGAACATTCTGATCCATCGACGCCATGAATGCCTGGAATTCGGTACCGGAAGGTTGTGCCGGTACCCCGGAACATTCTAACAGGTGATCGGTCGAGGCCGTGCCATCGATGTCAACCTGTAACCCCATAGGAAGAGCTTTGGAAGCCGGAGCTTCCCGCCGGGGTTGTTTTGGCGGTGCGGAATCCTCGAGGGCAAGCCCGGAGGCATCTCGATGCTAGGAAGGAGATCTACCCTTCGAGGACCGGCTGGATTTATGTTTGGTTACCTGAGATCCATGGGAGGAAGTAGAGGCCCTGAAGACGTCGATGCCACTGAAGCTGCATCAGAGGGAAACAGCACATGGAGCTTGGCTGCTCGGTTCTGTAAACCTCGTTTAGACATCAAGGAGCAGGACGGACAATCCAAAATGGAGTGGTCAGGACCCAAACATTTAAGACACCATTCATGGGTTTCTGTGACAGAAATAGTACCGCTGCACTTAGTGCATTTTTTAAACCCGGAGGCTGGTTTTTCCATGAGGAAAATTTCTCGTGAGGCCTAAGGCCCAAAGAGGAAAAACACACTAAGTGAGGGAAAAAATATGTTCGTTTTTTGTTTTTTGGGTTTTTTTTCACACCTCTCCCTCTCTTCCAGATCTTGCTCCTCTTAACCTCTGCCTGTCTTCTATTTCTTCTTGGTTTGAGTCTAATTTCATGCATGCCAATCCTGCCAAATCCTCCGCCCTCTGGATTACTTTCGGTCTTCCTCCCCCTCAATTGCTACCTGTCATGGGCTCTCATTCTATACCCTCTGCCCCAACCCTCCGCTATCTGGGTGTTACCCTGGATCCGTCCCTCTCTTTTCACGACCACATCTCTTCTGTTGTCCGTTCTTCTTTCTTTCACCTACGTCGCATTAAGGCCGTCCGTTCCTTTCTCCCCTCATCCTCTGTTGTCACCCTTGTCCGGTCTTTAGTCATTTCTTGTCTTGATTATTGTAATGTTGCCTATGCCGGTCTCCCTTCCTATCAACTTCGTCGTCTCCAGCTTGTTCAGAATGTTGCCGCCCGTCTGGTTACCTCATCTCCTTCCCGTTCACATGTGTCTCCGTGTCTCTTTTCCTTGCACTGGCTTCCTATCAAGTTTCGGTTTATATTCAAGTTGCTCATTCTTGTTCATAGGGCCCTTCACTCTGACACTCCTCAGTGCCTTGCTAACATTATTTACCTTCAGCCCTCCCCAAGTCTCCTCCGTTCTTCCCACGGTAATTGTCTTTTCCTTCCCTCACCTACTCAGGCCCACCTTGAATCCACTCGTCACTCTGCTTTCTATTTCTTAGGCCCTGCCCTTTGGAACTCCCTTTCCCTCTCACTTCGCACCGAACTGTGCTATACCCGTTTCAAAGCCCTCCTTAAGACACACCTTTTCTGTCAGGCTTTCGACCTCCCTTCTTCCTCCGATGGTGTTCTCTCTCCCTAGTCGTGCCCTCCATTCTCCTTCTTTTTTAAAAAATTTCTTCCCCTTCCCCTCCTACCTCCCCCTGCCTTTCTTACACCCTGCTGCTTCTGTTTGCCTGCTCTCCTTTTCTCTATTCTTTTACTCTTTTATGGCGTTCCTTTCCTTTTTCCTTTATAGCAGTTGTCATTTTATGATTGTACACCGCCCTGATGCTTCGGCCTGGGCGGTCTATCAAATGATTTTAATAAAGATAAAAATAAAGAAAGACCGGCGGTACCGGTCCGACGTCGGGGAAGGCAGACGCGCGACCAAAGAAATAAAATAAAACAAAGAATTCTTCAGCGGTGACAGGAACACGACCTGCTGGCTCAGCGAAAAAGAAGAACTGGGGAGAGGCGGTTAGGAAAGGCGGGAAGGCAGTGCGCAGGCGCTGTGGGATGCTCCCAAAAGCTTTCCTTTTTGGGAAGCTGGGGAGCGTTCCCGCGCAGGCTCCGTTGGTACCGACGTACCCATATGTGAAGACTCATTCCTGCTTGTTCCTGGAGATAACCTTTATAAGAATAGACAGTTAGAGAGATAAGTATGTAAATACATATCTACCTATAAGGAAGCATCTCGACAGATACACATATATATATATATATATATGGGTATATATGTCTATAGTGAGATCTGGAGGGGCATAACATATGCACACGCACCTTACAGACATATGTATCTATAGAGAAGTATATGGAGATGTATACATACATGAATATATGTGTCTAAAGATAAATGTCTGCAATTAAGCAGATAGAGATATGCCCATAAGAACATTCACATGGGAGATGTGAAGAGGATAGATTCATCTAATAACAAGAAGGTGAAACCTACTTGAGAAGATATATAGAGAATCTATTCCCCCTGGCTAAGATGGTGCAGGAATGCTATCCAGTGAAATAACCAGGATGGTTGCGTGAAAAAACAGAGGATAATATCAGTCTGTAAACAGCAAGTCCTGAGTCCTGTAGAACTCTCGCATGGTAAATGGACAGAAAACGCATAGGATGAGATACCAGGTTGACCCACTGGAGGGACACAAAGGGGTATCATGCATTATTAGTTAAATATGTGCTGTCCATGAAGGAGTAGGATACCATGAGGACAAGCTGCAAGGAAAAAAGAGCATATTCCTTGTAGGAATTGGAGAACTCTTTAGACGTTCACGTAGAAAAGGCCTATGTCCTGTATTATAAAAGGAGATAGTAGGGTGTGGAGAACCCTCACAGTCATGGAAAATGACTGAGGAAGCCTTTTCCAACCATATAGGATAGTCATTAGAGACAAAACCCCATGCTCTCTAGCAAGGGCCCATAGTAGAAAGCTTCTCTGTAAGATTGCAGAGAGCATTATGCAGGAGAATTGGGAAATAAACTGGCTGTTGGAAAAAACCAGCTGCACATCAACTATGCTGCCAAATCCAAAGGAATTGGAGATTGCAAGAAAAGAAGATAGTGTGATAAGCCTGAAGTGATTATGATTATCCAAGATAGTGCTTTCATCTATCTTGGAATCACTACTAAGGCCAGACAGAAAGTAGTGGAAGACAACACTGGAAACTTGTGGAAAAGTACCAGTAGTCCAATCACTGGAACTCCTGCATGGGCAGCTGCTGAATAAGACAGCAGAGAGAATCTTTCTGTGTAAAACAGAGAGAACAGACAGAATAAGAGGAGAAATTCCTGTCCCTGTCTGATGAGCTGCCCAGACAAAAGAAGGGAGTTTATTCAAGAGAAAAAACTCCACACTGGAATGAAAGAAATGATTAGAAAGGCTAAAGAAGCCCTGCAGTGGTATGGTACCACTCTTTCAGGGGAAACCCTGGATAAGAGGGTAGAGAAACAGGAGCTGAAGGGTGACTTACCATATGGTAAGTCTGTGGAAGGAAAAAATTCATGTTGGAACAGAAAACTATCATGGGATAGTTGTTAAACCTCTCTTCTTGGTAGGAAGAAGAGGAGAAACCTGTGACCCATAGACATGAATATCCTGACAGCTCAGCATATCAAGGAGCAAATGGATGTCCTGAGAAAAGGAATCCATGTGTAGAGTTTTGAATGAAAAAACAGTGAAAAAACTTCTACTGAGAAGAAGTCAACTGTAGGTTGTAAACTTCAAGACCCTATGGTTGCTGGGTTTGTTCAGCCTGGCAAGAGTTTGGATTCTTCAGACCAGGGCGAGGTTTCCCCTGCTTGGGAACATTTGTATGTTGGGCAGGAGAAGAGTGAAACCTTCTTCTCCTAGGGAAAGAAGGTTTGGTAGGGCATTTCCTACGTACTGGGGAAGGGGAAGGCTTAGAATAGCCTCCAGAAACAGGGAAGTCAGTGGACCACTGAGCAACCTGATGTAAAGAGTAGTTACTCACCTGTAAAGCACAGTTACTTACCTGTAACAGGTGATCTCTGGGAACAGCAGGAATTAGTCCTCATATATGGGTACGTCGGAACCGACGGAGCCTGCGCGGGAAAGCTCCCCAGCTTCCCAGAAGGAAGCTTTTGGGGCCTCCAACTGCACATCCGCGCTGCCTTCCCGCCTTCCTGACCAGCTCTCCTCAGTTCGAGTTTATAGCTGAGACAATAGAGAGAGGAAAGGAAGATAGATAGAAGATACAACTCCTAGGGGAGGTGGGTGGGTTGTGAGGACTAATTCCTGCTGTTCCCAGAGATCACCCGTTACAGGTAAGTAACTGTGCTATCTCCAGGAACAAGCAGGAATAAGTCCTCACATATGGGGACTCCCTAGCTAAGATGCCTGGGGGATCCCCTTCCAAGGGTTCGCCATCTTCGTATGGATCTCAGGCATCCATCCTGGGAAGGTGGGCAGGAGTTGTTCAAGTATGGAACAGGTGTTTGAGGACAGCCTGACCAAACAAGGCATCCCAGCGGGAGTCCTTGTCCAAACAGTAATGGCCTGTGAAGGTATGAACCGAGGCCCATGTGGCGGCTCGACAGATCTGATCAATGGATACAGAGTGAAGATGAGTCATAGAAGTGGCCATGGCTCTCACATTGTGAGCTGTGACATGGCCTTCCAGAGAAATATTTTTACTCTGGTAAGCAAAGGAAATACACTGAGCAATCAAATTGGAAAGTGTACGTTTGGAGACTGGAAGTCCCAAATGAGAAGGATCAAAAGCCACGAAAAGCTGGGAAGACTTTCGATGTGGCTGAGTCCTGTTGAGGTAAAAGGCAAGAGCTCTTTTACAATCTAAAGTATGAAGGTTCCTCTCTGCACTGGATGCATGAGGAGCTGGAAAAAAGACAGGTAGATACACCTCTTGATTAAGATGAAAAGGCGAGACCACTTTGGGCATAAAGTGGGGATTCGTCCTAAGGACCACCTTATCAAGATGAAACCTGGTATAAGGTGGATGAGCCACTAAGGCCTGTAGTTCACTGATGCGGCGAGCCGAAGTGAATGCAATAAGGAAAAGGACCTTCCAGGAAAGAAATTTCAAGGAGGTAGAAACCAACGGTTCAAAAGGTGGCTTCATAAGCTGACCCAGAACTAGGTTCAAGTCCCATGCTACCGGAGGAGGTCGGATGGGAGGCTTAGTTAGAGTCAGGCCTCTCATGAACCTTGCAACAAGCGGATGAGAGGAGACAGGTTGTCCATTTATAGGTTTTAAGGATGCTGCAATAGCACTCAAATGGACTCTTACTGAATTCGTCTTAAGGTCTGCATTAGAAAGATGCAGGAGATAGTCTAGTAGAGAATTCAAAGGAAGTGCTAGAGGGTCAAGACCCTGTTGAGCACACCAAATGGAAAAGCGTTTCCATTTGAAAGCATAGGAACGCCTCGTGGAGGGTTTCCTAGAGGCATGAAGGATATCTTTCACTGGTTGAGAAAGATTGAAGTCATGAAGGCTTAGGCCTTCAGTAACCAAGCTCTGAGGTGTAGGGACTTGGGGTTTGGGTGCCACAAAGTCCCTTCCTCCTGAGAGAGAAGGTCTGGCGCAGCTTCCAGGTCCAAGGAGGGTCCCTGGGAGAGATGCAGAAGTAGAGGGAACCACACTTGGCGTGGCCAGCGTGGAGCTATGAGGATCATCGATCCATGATCCCTCTGGAGTTTGAACAGAGTCTTGGGAATCAAAGGAATGGGTGGAAAGCATATAGGAATTCCTGACCCCAATGCAGGAGAAAGGCGTCGTTGGCCTGAGCTCCCTGACACGGAGTCCTGGAACAGAACCGGGGAAGTTTGGCATTGCACGGACTTGCAAAGAGGTCTATGTCCGGGGTTCCCCATTCCTGAAAGATTCTGCCTACCTGGTCCATATGTAGGGACCATTCGTGTGGAAGCAGAACTCGACTGAGTCTGTCTGCCCGAGAGTTTTGAACCCCTGGAAGATATACTGCCAGAAGATGAATTTGATGCTCTCTGGCGAAGGCCCATAATCTGAGAGCTTCGTTGCAAAGCGACAGAGAGCCTGTCCCTCCTTGTTTGTTTACGTAGAACATGGCCACCTGATTGTCTGTCTGAACTAGGACGGTCAGGTTGACAAGGAGGGTATGGAAGACTTTAGAGGGCAAAGAAGATTGCTCGCAGTTCCAGGAGGTTGATGTGAAGGGTGGTCTCCTGTGGAGACCAAGTACCCTGATTGGAGAGGGATTGCAGATAGGCTCCCCACCTTGTTTGGGAGGCATCTGTTGTGAGGGTTGCTTGGGGCAACAAAGGTTGGAAGGGGGCCCCCAACAACAGATTCTTGGTGGACATCCACCATTGGAGGGACCAAAACAGACACTTTGAGGTGAGGATTTGGTCGGAGAGCGCTCCTGATGCTTGAGTCCACTGGGTGGCCAAGGTCCATTGAGCTGCTCTCATGTGAAGACGAGCGTAGGGCACCACGTGAACCGTGGAGGCCATGTGGCCCAGAAGTCGAAGCATTTCTCTGGCTGTCAAGTGACTGCTGGACTGAGCTTGGGAGGCCAAGCACACCAGACGTTGGCCCCGGACTTGAGGTAGGTAGGCCCTTGCAGTGGTGGTGTACAACTGGGCCCCTATGAATTCCAGAGACTGAATAGGGATAAGTTGAGATTTGGGAAGGTTTATCACCAGTCCCAGATACTGCAGAATGTGCCTTGTGCGGTCCAGGGAAATCTGGGCCTCTGACTGAGATGGAGCTCGGATGAGCCAGTCGTCCAGATATGGGAATACAAAAATTCCCAGACCTCTTAGAAATGCGGCAACAACTGCCATGCATTTGGTGAACACTCTTGGAGCAGAGGCTAGACCGAAGGGAAGTACTCTGTACTGGAAATGTTTTCCCTGAAACAGAAATCTTAGATATTTTCTGTGGGATGGGTGGATGAGTATATGTGTGTACGCATCCTTGAGATCTAGAGAACAAAGACAATCCTGACTCTGAAGGTATGGAAGGAGAATGCCTAGAGAAAGCATTTTGAATTTCTCCTTGTACAGAAATTTGTTCAATTCTCTCAGATCTAGGATAGGTCTGAATCCCCCTGTCTTCTTTGTTATGAGAAAATAAGGGGAGTAGAATCCTGTCCCTTGTTGAAGAAGAGGAACCTCTTCTATTGCCCCTTGGCCAAGGAGAGAAGAGACTTCCTGATCCAACAGGCCCAGGAGAGATGGGGGAGAATTGAAGTGCCTCACCATGGTATATGGAGGAAGGTTGGAAAAATGAAGTTTGTAGCCCTCTCTGATGATAGAGGGGGTCCATTGCTCTGATGTAATTTGCTCCCATCTGGGAGCAAAGTGAGCTAACCTTCCGGGAATGGTGAGGGGCTCTGGTTGTTCTAGAGCCAGAAATGTTAAGTTCTCTAGGGGCAAGTCAAAACCCCTGAGGGGGTTGAGCCTGCTGAGGAGTGGCAGACGCTGCAGGCTTTGACCTTGCCTGTTTAGGTTGCTGACGTTTAGCAGCAAAGCGAGGCTGAGAAGATTGTTGGCCAGTATTTGTGGAAAATCTGGCCTTCTTGTAGTAAGGCCTCTTGAAAGACTTTTTCTTGGCAGGAGTAGAGGTAGACTTAGAAAGTCTATCCAATGTAGCATTTTCTGCGTCCATTTGAGTGGCTTTAATTTGCCAGTCTTTACCAAATAAGTTCTCACCTGTACAGGGCAGATTCCGTAAGCCATCCAGGACCCAGGGTTCTAGGTCAGAGGCCTGGAGCCAAGCAAGTCGTCGGGCTGCAATGGCAATGCCCGAAGCTCTACCGGCACCTTCAAAGGAATCAAAGGCTGCTCTGTTGGAGAACTTAGAAACATCTAGAAGCTGTTTCACCAGAGAAATGAACTCCTCCTTTCTATCCTCAGGGATAAAGGTGGCAAAATGCCGCACCTTTAGGGCAAGTTCCCTTAGAAACATGCCCATATACAGACTATATGAATTAATCCTGGCTATAAGCATACTAGCCTGGAAAATTTTCCTACCAAAAGAGTCTAGGGTCTTACATTCTCGCCCTGGAGGGGTAGAAGAGTGCCTTTTGGTACTCTTAATCTTTTTCAGTGCAGACTTCACCACAATGGAATGGTGAGGCAACTGAGTCTTTTGAAAACCAGGAGAAGGAGGGACCCGGTACATGGTGTCCAACCTACGAGAATAAGGAGACAACGTTAGAGGAGCCTCCCATAAGTCCATCAAGTGTTCTTGAAGGATTTCATGGATAGGCAGGGTGACTGCCTCTTTAGGAACCTTAGGGTATCCTAAAATATCCAATTTCTTTGATCTAGGTTCTTTTTCAGAGGATGTGGTAATAGAAAGTCCTTTAGCTAGCTCTATAATGAAGTCTTCAAAGGACAAATACTCTGGTGGAGACATTCTCCTCTTTGGGGAAGAAGGGTCTTCATGAAGAACTAGAGACAGCTCATCAGAGTCCTCAGAGGAGTCAAAATCCTCAGAAGGATCAGAGTATTCTCTATTTGCTTCCAACGCACGATACGCATACCGATCGGTATCGACATCGGGCGTACTGGGTATGGGATCGGTATCGGGTAAAAACCCAGATCAGGCATGCGGAACCGATCTGCGTTTGGAAGTGGATGGTCTCGGTTCCGGTATGGGAGACGATACCGGAACCGGACCCGGTACCGCTGAACGCGGTACCGAGGGCGTCGCAGCATTAATAAAAGCCAGCATGGCCTGCTGCATGGTCTGAACAGTATTGCTCATAGACGCCACTGCTGCCTGGATGTCGGTACCGGTATGGGCCGGTACCCCAGAGCAGTCTGTGATCAGTCGAGGCCGTGCCATCGATGTCAACCTGTAACCCCATAGATGGTGCTTTGGAAGCCAGAGCTTCCCGCCGGAGTTGTTTGGCTGGGGCAGGATCCTCAGATTCAAAAGTGAGAGCCTCTCGATGCTTTGAAGGAGATTTGCTCTTTGAGGACCTGCCCGAAGAAGGTTTGGTTACCTGAGATCCATCCGGAGAGGAAGACCTGGATGACTGTGATGCTGGATTATCTGAAGCAAACAGCACATGGAATTTGTTGGCCCGGTTCTGCAAACCACGTTTAGACATCTGGGAGCAGGATGGGCAGTCCGGAATGGAGTGGTCAGGTCCCAAACATTTAAGACACCATTCATGGGTGTCTGTGACAGAAATAACAGCACTACACTTGCTACACTTCTTAAAACCAGGGGCTGGTTTCTCCATGAGGAGAATTTGTGTAGGCCTGAGGCCTAACCGAAGTCACCAAGTTGTGCAAAGATAAAGATTTTCTTTCTTTTTTTTTAAAAGAAAAGAAAAGAAAAGAGAGACCGGCGGTACCGGTTTCGGTATGGGGAAGGCAGGTACGCGGTCTAAAGAAACAAACTAAAACAATTTCTTCAGCGGTGACAGGAACACGACCTGCTGTCTCCGCGGAAAAAGAGAAACTGAGGAGAGCTGGTCAGGAAGGCGGGAAGGCAGGGCGCATGTGCAGTTGGAGGCCCCAAAAGCTTCCTTCTGGGAAGCTGGGGAGCTTTCCCGCGCAGGCTCCGTCGGTTCCGACGTACCCATATGTGAGGACTTATTCCTGCTTGTTCCTGGAGATCAGGTGTTCTCCAGGAGCAGCAGGAATCAGTCCTCACAGATGGGTGACGTCGGCGCCGACGGAGCCCTCGCGGAGCAATTTCTCCAACTTTCAAAGAAAGCCTTTGGGAAATGCAGCACGCATGCGCGGTCCCCTTCCCGCCCAAGGGTGCCATCTTGCTCAGTCTGATGACATAGCTAAAACACAGCAAAAAAATTAGCAAAAGAAATCATATGACTGCAACTCCAAGGGGAGGAGGGAGGGTTGTTAGGACTGATTCCTGCTGCTCCTGGAGAACACCTGTTACAGGTGAGTAACTACTCTTTCTCCAGGACCAAGCAGGAAGTCAGTCCTCACATATGGGACTCCCTAGCTTAAGGCTACCGGAGACCTCAAGCGGAAAAATGAGCTCCCTCTAGCTCAGTAGCACAGAAAGCGTAGTTACTCACCTGTAACAGGTGTTCTCCAGGAGCAGCAGGAATCAGTCCTCACTTATGGGTGACGTCGGCGCCGACGGAGCCCTCGCGGAGCAATTTTCCCCAGCTTTCAAAGAAAGCCTTTGGGAATTGCAGCGCGCATGCGCGGTCGTCTTCCCGCCCGAAGGTGCCATCTTAGCCAGTCAGATGACATAGCTAAAAAAGACAGCATAAAAATTTGCAAAAAGAACATAAGCAGACGATTGCAACTCCAAGGGGAGGAGGGAGGGTAGTGAGGACTGATTCCTGCTGCTCCTGGAGAACACCTGTTACAGGTGAGTAACTACGCTTTCTCCAGGACCAAGCAGGAAGTCAGTCCTCACTTATGGGACTCCCAAGCTCAAGGCTACCGGAGACCCTAAGCACAAAAATGAGCTCCCTCTAGCTCAGCAGCACAGAAGGATAGAATCTTCGCTGAATTATCACCCACCGGTAGCCCACATCCGGGATGGAGGGTAGGAGTTGCTCAGACCTCAAAGAGATTACGGAGGACTGCCTGTCCGAAAGCACTGTCCCTACGGGACTCCCTCTCGAGACAGTAATGGACCGCAAAAGTCTGGCTCGAAGACCAAGTAGCGGCCCGGCAGATGTCTGCCAGCGGAACAGAGCGGAGGTAAGCCACTGACGTGGCCTTTGCCCGAACGCAATGAGCCGTGACTCGACTTTCTAAGGCGAGTCCGGCTGCCCCATAAGCCCAAGAGATACAGTCCGCAACCCAGATGGACAGAGTACGCTTGGAGACCGGGAGTCCCAATTTATTGGGGTCAAAAGACACAAAAAGCTGAGCAGCTTTACGGTGCTCCCGCGTACGGTCAAGGTAGAAGTTCAATGCCCTTCTACAGTCCAGGGTATGGAGGACCGTCTCAGCTCGGCTGGAGTGTGGTCTGGGAAAGAAGGTTGGAAGTACCACCTCCTGATTCATGTGAAAAGGGGAGACCACTTTAGGCAGAAACTTTGGGTGAGTCCGTAGGACTACCCTATTCTTGTAGAACCGAGTGTAGGGGGGATCAGACACGAGGGCCTGCAATTCACTTACGCGCCTAGCGGAAGTGAGGGCTATCAAGAACAGTGTTTTCCAAGACAGAAAACGGAGAGAACATGTAGCCATAGGTTCAAAAGGCGGACAGGTGATCCGCTGCAAAACCACATTCAGGTCCCAGTCCGGCGCTGGCGGGCGCAGAGGTGGTTTAAGTAGAAGGAGACCTCGGAGAAACCTCGCTACGAGAGGGTCGTTGGAGAGAGGTCTGCCGTCCACCGGCACATGATGTGCTGAAAGAGCACTGAGGTGAACTTTGACGGAGTTGGACTTAAGTCCCAGATTAGAGAGGTGTAGCAAGTACTGTAAGATCACCGACACCGGGCAGGAGAAGGGATCCTGAGACTGTTGGGAACACCAGATTGCAAAGCGACGCCATTTAAGGGCGTAGCATTTGCGGGTAGAAGGCCGTCGCGAAGCCAAGACGACCTCCTCCACCTCCGCCGGCAAGAGAAGAGGAGCAAGGACTACCCTTTCAGCTGCCAGGCCATGAGGTTGAGAGACCTGAGGTTGGGGTGCAGTAGGGACCCCTGATCCTGAGTGAGGAGATCCGGTTGTACCCCCAGAGGGATTGGATCCTCCACCGCCAGTTGCAGCAGGAGCGGAAACCACGGCTGCCTGGGCCAGCGAGGGGCCACCAGGATCATGAAGGCTTTGTCTCGGAGAACCTTGAAAAGAGTCCGAGAGACTAGCGGGATGGGAGGGAAAGCGTACAGAAGGCTCCCCGACCATGAGATCAGAAAGGCGTCCGCCGCAACCAGAAGGGGGTGTGGCTGACGAGAGCAGAAGCGAGGAAGCTGCCGGTTTTGAGGACTGGCAAAGAGATCCACCGTGGGGAGGCCCCACCTGAGGAAGAGCTTCTGAACGATCAAGGGATCCAGACGCCACTCGTGCGGCTGGAGGACCCTGCTGAGTTTGTCCGCCAGGCAATTTTCTTGGCCCGGGAGATAAACTGCCTTGAGGAGAATGCCGTGACTGACGGCCCAAGAGCAGAGCTTCTGTGCCTCCCAGCAGAGGAGGAAGGAGCCCGTGCCCCCCTGCTTGTTCACGTAGAACATGGCAACTTGATTGTCCGTCTGGACAAGGACGGACTGTTGGGAGGTCAGGTGGGAGAAGGCCTTGAGAGCTAGGCGGATCGCCCTGAGCTCCAGGAAGTTGATCTGCTGAGCAGACTCCCACTTGGTCCAGAGGCCCTGAGTACGTGCCTCTTGGCAATGTGCTCCCCAGCCCAGGAGGGATGCATCGGTGGTCAGCACCCGGGTCGGCTGAGGTGACTGGAAAGGCATTCCTAATATCAGGTTCGGCTGCCGGAGCCACCACCGGATAGACGAGACCAGCGGCTCGGAGACGCGCACTAGGTCTGCTAGGCCGCCTGTGGCTTGTCGCCACTGCCGGCGGAGACACCATTGAGCAGACCGCATATTCAGGCGGGCATTGGGGGTCACATGGACGGTGGAAGCCATATGGCCGAGCAGTCTCAGGAAGCGCCTGGCGGAGACCAGGGGCTGGCTGCGAAAGCGGTCGGCTAGGTCCATGAGCCGCTGAGCCCTGTCGAGCGGTAGGTACGCTCGCGCCTGAGGAGTGTGCAGCCTTGCGCCGATGAACTCGAGATCCTGTGAGGGGAGCAAAGTGGACTTTGCGAAGTTTATGACAAAGCCCAAGTGCTGCAGCAGAGTCACCGTGCGGCACGTGTCATTGGTGACCTCCTGAGCGGACGCTGCTCTGATGAGCCAGTCGTCGAGGTACGGAAAGACATAGAGGCCGTGAAGCCGGAGATGGGCCGCCACGACCGCGAGACATCTTGTGAAGACTCGCGGTGCGGAGGACAGGCCAAAGGGCAGTACTCTGTACTGGTAATGATTTCCTGCCACCACAAACCTTAGGTATTGGCGGTGGCTTGGGTGGATGAGGATGTGCGTGTAGGCATCCTTTAGATCCAAGGAGCATAGCCAATCTCCCTGCTGGAGGTAGGGCAGAAGGATTCCAAGGGTAAGCATTTTGAACTTCTCCCGCACAAGGAACTTGTTGAGGTTGCGCAAGTCCAGGATGGGTCTGAGGCCTCCTGTTCTCTTTGGTATCAGAAAATACCTTGAATAGAAGCCTTGACCTCCCAGGTGGTGTGGCACCGGTTCCACCGCCTGTTCCTGCAGAAGACCTGCTAACTCCTGAAGGAGCAACTCCCTGTGCAGAGGGGGGCGCGGAGGCTCTCCCGGAAAATAGGAGGGAGGGACCTGATGGAAGTGGAGAAGGTAGCCCTCTCGCACGACCTGAAGCACCCAGGCATCTGCGGTGATGCTGGACCACCTGTGGGCGAAGTGAACCAGCCGGCCTCCGGTGCTGGGGGGTACCAGCGGGGGGGGAGAGGCTATGCTGAGCGAGTCAAAAACCCCCACCCTGCTGAGCAGGGGCTGGTGGTGCAGGCTTGGGGGCTTGCTGCCTACGGGACCCGTTACCCCGTCCCTTGGCCTGCTGGCCCTGTTGGGGAGCTGCAGGGGCCTGATAATGGGGGTATTGTTTGTAGGCAGCCGCCTTCCTCGGGTAAAAGGACTTTTTGCCCGAGCCCTTCTTTTTCTGGGAAGGGGCGGAGGTCTTCCTAGAAAGCCTGGTCCTGGTGAGAGTCTCAGTCTCAATTTGTGCAGCCTTTTCCGCCATGGGCTTGCCAAAGAGGTTCTCGCCTCGGCAGGGGACATCGACCAACTTGTCCTGTACCCAGGGCTCAAGGTCAGACGACTGAAGCCAAGCCTATCGGCGGGCACCGATGCCGGCTGCGGCTACTCGAGCCGAGGCTTCAAAGCCATCATAGGCTGCTCGGGACATGAACTTTGAGCATTCCCGAATGCCCGTGGACAAGGCTAGGAACCTCCGCAAGGGCTCCTCGGAGAGACCAGCGGAGAAACCGGCTAGCTCTTTAGCCAGATCCCGGAGAAACATGCCCATGTATAGCTGGTAAGTCTGGACAAGACATGCGAGCATAGAGCCCTGGAAGCACTTCTTGCCAAGGCCATCCAGGTTACGGGCCTCCCTTCCAGGAGGCACCGAGGAGTGCATCTTCTGGCTCTTAAGACGATGCATGGCCGATTCCACTACCATGGAATGGTGTGGCAACTGTGCCTTTTGGAAGCCAGGGCTCTTGCGGACCCGATAGATAGAATCGACCCGCTTGCTCAGGACCGGCGAGGAGGCCGGACTCTCCCACATGCGGAAGAGTAGTCGTTCCAGCATAGGAGGAACCGGCACAGTAAAGTGTTCCCTCGCGGGAGAGTCATACTGGAGGGCGTCGAGCTCTTCGGCTCGAGGCTCCTCCTCGGGATCCGCAGGGAAGGCCAAAGCCTTGGCCATATCCCTAACGAAGTCCGAGAACCGGGCATCCTCCGGGGGGGACTGCTTCCGAGGCTCGGACTCCGGTGAGTCCGATGGGACACACCGAGTCCGGAAAGAATCAGGTGACTCTTCCTCCTCAGACTCCCAGACCGACTCCGACGAGGACTCGGTGGGGTCGGCCCGGGCAGGGTGCGGCGCCAGCCGCCCCGACGCCGAGGGAGTCGGCGTCGGCGACCTCGGTCCCGAACGGGAGGCCGAGGGTGACCTCGACCGAGGATCGACTCGAGTTCTCATCGACTCGAGGATCGGCTCGGTCTCCGGGGTCGACTTGGACGTCGACGTCCCGGCGGTCGGGGCAGCGACGCCAGCGAAGCCAGCGAGCATTGCCCTCTGCTGGTCCATGAAGGCAGACAGTCTGCTCTCCAAGGCCGTCAACCTGAGTCCGAGCTCAGGCGACCCAGCAGCCCCCGACTCGGGCCCCGACGGCGTCGGGCCCGACGTCGGCTGTCGCGGAGGTGAGTCCAGAAGGACCACAGGACTTACACGGGCAGGCATCTCCGACTCCAGGCGAGGTCGCTTCGGGAGGTGTTCCTTCTCCAAGGACCCGGGGCGGCTGTCGGGGCTATGCGACCTGGCCCTCGCGGAGCCAGGAGCGTCCACCGACGCCACCCTCGCGGGTTTTTCCTTCCGACGATGGTCCCCGGAGGGAGAACCCCGGTCGGAGGAGCTCCGGCGACGGTCCGAGCTGGAGCCTTTCGACACGGAGGCCTCCGAAGAGGTCCGGGTACGGCTGGGGTCAGCGAAGATTCTCTCACGCTGATGCCGCCGACTTCTCAACGCCTTCGAGGACAGTTTGCTGCAGGGCCCACAGATCAGTTCCTCATGATCCGGGCCCAGGCAGCGGAGGCAAAAGTCGTGTGTGTCGGTTAGTGACATATTACGGTCACACCGACCACACCGCTTAAACCCACTGGCAGCCATCGGGGGAAAAAGGGCCCCTGCGAGGTCAAAGGACCGGGCTGCCAGGGAAAACGAAAAATGAAAGCTGACTAAGTCAGAAAAACCGAAAAAAGTAAGAGGACTCGAGACCGGCGTCGCGAGTCCGGCGGGAAAACGATCGGCGTCGAACCGAAAGAAAAAAGGATAAAATAAAGAAGAAAATCAACTTTTTCGCGGGGACAAGACGGGGACGTCTGTAGGGCTCCGCGGAAAAAAGAAGACTGGCTAAGATGGCACCTTCGGGCGGGAAGACGACCGCGCATGCGCGCTGCAATTCCCAAAGGCTTTCTTTGAAAGCTGGGGAAAATTGCTCAGCGAGGGCTCCGTCGGCGCCGACGTCACCCATAAGTGAGGACTGACTTCCTGCTTGGTCCTGGAGAAGGAAGGAATCTTCTCTGAAAACGCCCCCGACCGGTAGCCCAACACCAGGGCCGGAGGGTAGGAGTTGCCTAAACCTCAAAGAGATTATGGAGGACTGCCTGACCGAAAGCAATGTCCCTGCGGGACTCCCTCTCCAGGCAGTAATGGGCCGCAAAAGTCTGGCTTGAAGACCAAGTAGCGGCTCGTCAGATGTCTGCCAACGGAACAGAGCGGAGATGAGCCACTGACGCAGCCTTCGCCCTAACACGATGAGCCGTGACACGACCCTCCAACGAGAGGCCGGCTGCCACATTAGCCCAGGCGATACAGTCAGCTACCCAAATGGACAAAGTACGCTTGGAGACAGGTAGCCCCAATTTATTGGGGTCAAAAGAAACGAAGAGCTGAACAGCCCTCCTATGCTCCCGCGTACGGTCAAGGTAGAAGGACAAGGCCCTTCTACAGTACAGGTTGTGCAGGAACATTTCAGCCCGGCTGGAGTGCGTCCTGGGAAAGAAGGTCGGAAGAACCACCTCCTGGTTGAGATGAAAAGGAGAAACCACTTTTGGAAGAAACTTAGGGTGAGTCCGTAAGACTACCCTATTCCTGTAGTGTAAGGAGGAGCAGACACTAGGGCCTGCAGTTCACTAACGCGCCTAGCAGAGGAAACGGGCTACCAAAAACAAGGTTTTCCAGGAAAGAAAACAAAGAGGGCAGGTAGCCATAGGTTCAAAGGGCGGACAGGTAATCCGCTGTAAGACCACATTCAGATCCCATTCAGGGGCTGGAGGGCGCAAAGGAGGCTTAAGGAGAAGGAGGCCTCGGACAAAACGAGCCACCAAAGGGTGGTTGGAAAGAGGCCTGCCATCCACCGGTGCGTGATGTGCAGAAAGAGCACTGAGATGGACTCTGACAGAGTTGGACTTAAGGCCCAGATTAGAGAGGTAAAGCAAATATTGCAAGACCACTGCCACCAAGCAGGAGAAGGGATTCTCAGACTGCTGAGCACACCACACGGAGAACCGACGCCACTTAAGAGCGTAGGATTTCCGGGTGGAGGGCCGCCTGGAGGCCAAGACGACCTCTTCCACCTCCCGAGGCAGCAGTAGGGGAGCAAGGACTACCCTTTCAGCAGCCAGGCCATCAGATGAAGGGACCGGAGGTTGGGGTGTAGGAGAGTCCCCTGATCCTGTGACAGGAGATCGGGTTGAAACCCGAGAGGAAGAGGAGTGTCCACCGCCAGCTGCATTAGAAGCGGGAACCAGGGCTGTCTCGGCCACCGGGGAGCCACTAGGATCATCGAGGCTCTGTCTCTGAGAACCTTGAAGAGTGTCCGAGACACCAGTGGCATGGGAGGAAAGGCATACAAGAGGCCTGTGGACCATGGGATCAGAAAAGCATCCGCCGCTACTCTAAGAGGATGCGGTTGTCGAGAGCAGAATTTGGGAAGCTGCCGGTTCTGAGGACTGGCAAATAAATCCATGGTGGGGAGGCCCCACTTGAGAAAGATCCGCTGAACCACCAACGGATCCAATCTCCACTCGTGGGGTTGGAGGATCCTGCTCAGCTTGTCTGCCAGGTAATTTTCTTGACCTGGGAGATAGACAGCTTTGAGGAGGATGCCGTGAAGGACAGCCCAAGAGCACAGTTTTTGTGCCTCCTGACAGAGAAGGAAGGAGCCTGTGCCCCCTTGTTTGTTGACGTAGAACATCGCAACCTGATTGTCCGTCTGGACTAGCACAGACTGGTGAGAAGTGAGGTGGGAGAAGGCTCTCAGAGCTAGGCGGATGGCTCTGAGCTCCAGGAAGTTTATCTGCTGAGCAGACTCCAAAGGAGTCCAGAGACCTTGAGTACATGTCCCTTGGCAATGTGCTCCCCAACCTAGGAGAGAAGCATCGGTTGTCAGCACCTGAGTAGGTGGAGGAGATTGAAAATCCATCCCCAGCACCAGGTTTGGCAGATGAAGCCACCACCGCAGAGAAGAGACCAGCAGGTTGGACACCTGTACTGAGTCCGTCAGGCTCCCCGTGGCCTGATGCCATTGCGTGCGAAGGCACCAATGAGCAGGTCGCATGTTCAGGTGGGCATTGGGGGTCACATGGACCGTGGAAGCCATATGACCTAGCAGTCTCAGAAATTGCCTGGCAGAGACCAGGGAATTGCTGTGAAAGTGGCTGGCGAGATCCATGAGCCTGTGGGCCCTGTCTAGAGGCAGGAAGGCTCGCACCGGAAGGGTGCTCAACCTGGCGCCTATGAATTCGAGATTTTGAGAGGGGAGCAAAGTGGACTTTGCGAAGTTTATGACAAATCCCAAGTGCTGGAGTAGAGTCACGGTGCGATGAGTGGCCTGAGTGGCCTTTTGGGAAGACTGGGCTCTGATGAGCCAGTCGTCCAGGTATGGAAACACAAAAAGGCCTTGAAGTCTTAGATAGGCCGCCACCACTGCCAGGCATTTGGTGAACACCCTGGGGGCGGAGGATAGGCCAAAGGGCAGGATTCTGTACTGGTAATGATTTCCTCCCACAACAAACCTGAGATATTGTCTGTGGTCTGGATGAATAAGGATGTGAGTATAGGCATCCTTTAGATCTAAGGAGCATAGCCAGTCTCCCTGCTGGAGGTAGGGCAGCAGGATTCCAACGGTAAGCATCTTGAACTATTCCCTTGCAAGGAACTTGTTGAGGTCTCGCAAGTCCAGGATGGGTCTGAGGCCTCCTGTTCTTTTTGGTATCAGAAAATAACTGGAATAAAAGCCATGACCTCTCAGGTGGTGGGGCACCGGTTCCACAGCCTGTTCCTGAAGAAGACTTGTTAACTCCTGAAGGAGTAAGTCCCTGTGCAGAGGGAGTCTTGGAGGCTCCCCTGGAAAGTAGGAGGGAGGTACCTGGTGAAAGTGTAGAAGATAGCCTTTCTGAACTATATGAAGCACCCAGGTATCTGAGGTGATGGCCAACCACCTGTGGGCAAAGTGGACCAGCCGGCCTCCTGTGCTGAGAGAAACCAGCGGAGGGGAAGAGGCTATGCTGACAGAGTCAAAACCCCCCACCCTGCTGAGCAGGGGCCGGAGTTGTGGGCTTGGGGGACTGCTGCCTACGGGACCCATTACCCCGTCCCTTGGCCTGCTGACCCTGTTGGGGAGCTGCTGAGGCCTGATAATGAGGGTAGTGTTTATAGGCAGCCGCCTTCCTCGGGTAAAAGGGCTTTTTTCCCGAGCCCTTCTTCTTCTGAGAAGTGGCAGAGGTCTTTCTGGACAGCCGAGTCCTGGTCAGAGTCTCGGTCTCGATCTGTGCAGCCTTTTCAGCCATGGGCTTGCCAAAGAGGTTTTCACCTCTACAGGGGACATCGACCAACTTGTCCTGAACCCATGGCTCGAGGTCGGATGACTGAAGCCAAGTCTGTCGGCGGGCACCGATGCCGGCTCCGGCTACCCGAGCCGATGCTTCGAAGCCATCGTAGACTGCTCGAGAGATAAACTTCAAGCACTCCTGAATACCAATGGACAAGGCTTGGAACCTCTGCAAAGGTTCCTCGGAGAGACCAGCAGAGAACCCGGCAATTTCCTTTGCCAGGTCTCGGAGATACATGACCATGTAGAGCTGGTAGGTCTAGACTCGACAAGCAAGCATAGAGCCCTGGAAGCACTTCCTACCGAGGGCATCCAGGTTCCGGGCCTCCCGGCCAGGAGGCACCGAGGAGTGCATCTTCTGACCCTTGAGTCGATGCATGGTCGATTCCACCACCTTGGAATGGTGCGGTAGTTGTGCCTTTTGGAACCCGGGGCTCTTGCGGACTCGATAAATGGAATCGACCCACTTGCTTAACACCGGCGCCGATGCCGGGCTCTCCCACATGCGGAAGAGAAGTCGCTCCAGCATCGGAGGAACCGGTACAGTAAAGGCCTCCTTCGGGGGAGAGTCATACTGAAGGGCATCGAGCTCTTCGGCTCGAGGCTCCTCCTCGGGATCCATGGGGAATGCCAAGGCCTTGGCCATATCCTGCACAAGTCCGAGAACCGTGTGTCCTCCGGGGGGGACCGTCTCCGAGGTTCGGAATCGGGCGAGTCCGATGGGACACACTGAGTCCGAAAAGTACCAGGGGACTCTTCATCCTCCGTCTCCAGGCCCGACTCATCGGTGGAGGAATCGAGCGGCTCCGGTCGGGCGGGCACTGATGCCCTCCGCCCCGACGCCGAGGCCAGCGTCAACGACCTCGGTCCCGAACGGGAGGCCGAGGGAGACCGCGACCGAGGATCGACTCGAGCTCGCATGGAGTCAAGCATCGGCTCTGTCTCCGGGGTCGACTTAGACGTCGACATCCCGGTGGTCGGGACAGATGCACCGGAGAGGCCAGCGATCAATGCCCGCTGCTGGTCCATGAAGGCAGCGAAACTGCTCTCCAAGGCCGTCAACCTGAGTCCGAGCTCAGGAGACCCAGCAGCCCCCGACTTGGGCCCCGACGGCGTCGGGCCCGACGTCGGCTCCTTCGGAGGCGAGTCCACGAGAACTACAGTACTCACGTGTCCAGGAGACTCCATCTCGAGACGAGGATGTTTCGAAGGCCTCTCTGACTCCGAGGACCCGGGACGGCTATCGGGGCTATGCGACCTGGCCCTCGAGGAACCAGGAGCGTCCACCGACGCTGCCCTCGCGGGTTTCTTCTTCCTATGATGTTCCCGGGCAGGAGACCCCCGCTCAGAGGAACTCCGACGATGCAGTCCCGGGATGTCGAAGCCTCTGACGTGGTCCGGGCCCGGCCGGACGCGGAGTCAGAGAAGATTCGTTCTCTTTGATGCTGCCGACTCAACGCTTTTGAGGACATTTTGCCACACAGACCATAGATCATCGGGTCATGATCGGGTCTGAGGCAGCGGAGGCAGCAGTCGTGTGTGTCGGTAAGAGACATAAGTTTCTTACACCGATCATACTTCTTAAACCCGCTGGCAGCCATCGGGGGAAAAAGGGCCCATGCGAGGTCAAAAGACAGGGCTGCCAGTGAAAAAAGAAAAAATGGCAGGAATGCCAGTCACGAAGGACAAAAACCGAAAATATAAAGAACGGACTCGATACGGCGTATCGGGTCCGGGCGGGAAAAGGATCCGGCGTCGAACCGAGAAAAGAATAGTAAATAAAATCAACTTTTTCAGCGGCGATCACAAACAGCGTCTGTAGGGCTCCGCGGAAAAAAGAAGACTGAGCAAGATGGAACCCTTGGGTGGGAAGGGGACCGCGCATGCGCGCTGCAATTCCCAAAGGCTTTCTTTGAAAGCTGGGGAAATTGCTCCGCGAGGGCTCCGTCGGCGCCGACGTCACCCATATGTGAGGACTGACTTCCTGCTTGGTCCTGGAGAAAGACTCCTTATTGAAGAGATTTTCCCCAGTGCAAGGAGTATTACCCAGTCTTTGTTGTGCCCATCTGCTTAAGTCTGAAGCTTGGAGCCAGGCTCTACGTCGTGCCCCTATGGTTATAGCAGATGTTCTGTTGACAGACTCAAAGGAGTGTAGGGAAGCACGAGTAAGAAACCAAAAGATACTTTGAATATGACTAAGTAGTAAGGAATAGTCTGCAGTCTTGGGCTCTGAAAGAAAAGGAGTCAAAAGATATAATTTCTTTGTGACCTCCTGAAGGGATACACTCATATAAAAAATATATGAGAGAATCTTTGTTGACAGCATGGATGTCTGGAAGGTTTGACGTCCAAAGGCATCAAGAGATGTTGCCATATTCAGGAGAAAATTCTGAAAAGAAGGATCTCCAAAGGAAACCGTCCCTGGGCAGGCTAGACCTGAAGAACTAGCCTGGGCACCGAAGGATCTTCTTGAGAATATAGGAATGTAAGATCCCGCACGGTGCAAGAAAGGATCCTTAAGGGATGGATGCTGGTACTGGAGGTCATGACCTGAGACAGTCAGTACTGCATCGTCCATGCCAGGTATCGACTCCAAACTTGGTATAGAATGGAGCGATCCTGGTGAAAGAAGCATGGAAGGAGCTGGCCCCGATGTTACTGCGGGTACCGGCACCGATACCGATACCGGTAGCTGTGTCGGAATCGAAGGCGACACCGACATCGAAGGCGACACCGACATCGAAGCAGTCATCGGTGGCTGCTCAATCGGTACCGAGGTAACTGAAAGCCTTTGGTAATCACCCTCGGTACCGAGCATCCGGAACCGGTAAGCGTCGGTACAGCGTAGTTACTCACCTGTAACAGGTGTTCTCCAGGAGCAGCAGGAATCAGTCCTCACTTATGGGTGACGTCGGCGCCGACGGAGCCCTCGCGGAGCAATTTTCCCCAGCTTTCAAAGAAAGCCTTCGGGAATTGCAGCACGCATGCGCGGTCGTCTTCCCGCCCGAGGGTGCCATCTTAGCCAGTCAGATGACATAGCCAAAAAGACAGCATAAAAAAATTTGCAAAAAGAACATAAGCAGACGATTGCAACTCCAAGGGGAGGAGGGAGGGTAGTGAGGACTGATTCCTGCTGCTCCTGGAGAACACCTGTTACAGGTGAGTAACTACGCTTTCTCCAGGACCAAGCAGGAAGTCAGTCCTCACTTATGGGACTCCCAAGCTCAAGGCTACCGGAGACCCTAAGCACAAAAATGAGCTCCCTCTAGCTCAGCAGCACAGAAGGAAAGAATCTTCGCTGAATTATCACCCACCGGTAGCCCACATCCGGGATGGAGGGTAGGAGTTGCTCAGACCTCAAAGAGATTACGGAGGACTGCCTGTCCGAAAGCACTGTCCCTGCGGGACTCCCTCTCGAGACAGTAATGGACCGCAAAAGTCTGGCTCGAAGACCAAGTAGCGGCCCGGCAGATGTCTGCCAGCGGAACAGAGCGGAGGAAAGCCACTGACGTAGCCTTTGCCCGAACGCAATGAGCCGTGACTCGACTGTCTAAGGAGAGTCCGGCTGCCCCATAAGCCCAAGAGATACAGTCCGCAAACCAGATGGACAGAGTACGCTTGGAGACCGGGAGCCCCAATTTATTGGGGTCAAAAGACACAAAAAGCTGAGCAGCTTTACGGTGCTCCCGCGTACGGTCAAGGTAGAAGTTCAAAGCCCTTCTACAGTCCAGGGTATGGAGGACCGTTTCAGCTCGGCTGGAGTGTGGTCTGGGAAAGAAGGTTGGAAGTACCACCTCCTGATTGATGTGAAAAGGGGAGACCACTTTTGGAAGAAATTTTGGGTGAGTCCGTAGGACTACCCTATTTTTGTAGAACCGAGTGTAAGGGGGATCAGACACGAGGGCCTGCAATTCACTTACGCGTCTAGCGGAAGTGAGGGCTATCAAGAACAGTGTTTTCCAAGACAGAAAACGGAGAGAACAGGTAGCCATAGGTTCAAAAGGCGGACAGGTGATCCGCTGCAAAACCACATTCAGGTCCCAGTCAGGCGCTGGCGGGCGCAGAGGTGGTTTAAGGAGAAGGAGACCTCGGAGAAACCTCGCTACGAGAGGGTCGCTGGAGACAGGTCTACCGTCCACCGGCACATGATGTGCCGAAAGAGCACTGAGGTGAACTTTGACGGAGTTGGACTTAAGTCCTAGATTAGAGAGGTGTAGCAAGTATTGCAAGATCACCGACACCGGGCAGGAGAAGGGATCCTGAGACTGTTGGGTATACCAGAAGGCAAAGCGACGCCATTTAACGGCGTAGCATTTGCGGGTAGAAGGGCGTCGCGAAGCTAAGACGACCTCTTCCACCTCCGCCGGCAGGAGAAGGGGAGCAAGGACTACCCTCTCAGCAGCCAGGCCATGAGGATGAGAGACCTGAGGTTGGGGTGTAGTAGAGACCCCTGATCCTGAGTGAGGAGATCCGGTTGTACCCCCAGAGGGAATGGATCCTCCACCGCTAATTGCAGTAGGAGCGGAAACCATGGCTGTCTGGGCCAGCGAGGGGCCACCAGGATCATGAAGGCGTTTTCTCGGAGCACCTTGAAAAGAGTCCGAGAGACTAGCGGGATGGGAGGGAAAGCGTACAGAAGGCTCCCCGACCATGAGATCAGAAAAGCGTCCGCTGCAACCCGAAGGGGGTGTGGCTGACGAGAGCAGAAGCGAGGAAGCTGCCGGTTGTGAGGATTGGCAAAGAGATCCACCGTGGGGAGGCCCCACTTTAGGAAGACCTTCTGAACTACCAAGGGATCCAGACGCCACTCGTGCGGCTGGAGGATCCTGCTGAGTTTGTCCGCCAGGCAATTCTCTTGGCCCGGGAGATAAACTGCCTTGAGGAGAATGCCGTGACTGACGGCCCAAGAGCAGAGCTTCTGTGCCTCCCGGCAGAGGAGGAAGGAGCCCGTGCCCCCCTGCTTGTTCACGTAGAACATGGCATCTTGATTGTCCGTCTGGACAAGGACGGACTGGTGAGAAGTCAGGTGGGAGAAGGCTTTGAGAGCCAGGCGGATCGCCCTGAGCTCCAGGAAGTTGATCTGCTGAGCAGACTCCCACGTGGTCCAGAGGCCCTGAGTACGTGCCTCTTGGCAATGTGCTCCCCAGCCCAGGAGGGATGCATCCGTGGTCAGCACCCGGGTCGGCTGAGGTGACTGGAAAGGCATTCCGAATATCAGGTTCGGCTGCCGAAGCCACCACCGAAGAGACGAGATCAGCGGCTCGGAGACTCGCACCAGCTCTGCTAGGCCGCCTGTGGCTTGCCGCCACTGCTGGCGGAGACACCATTGAGCAGGCCGCATATTCAGGCGGGCATTGGGGGTCACATGGACGGTGGAAGCCATATGGCCGAGCAGTCTCAGGAAGCGCCTGGCGGAGACCAGGGGCTGGCTGCGAAAACGGTCGGCTAGGTCCATGAGCCGTTGAGCCCTGTCGAGCGGTAGGTATGCTCGCGCCTGAGGAGTGTGCAGCCTTGCGCCGATGAACTCGAGATGAAGCCGGAGATGGGCCGCCACCACCGCGAGACATTTTGTGAAGACTCGCGGCGCGGAGGACAGGCCAAAGGGGAGTACTCTGTACTGGTAATGATTTCCTGCCACCACAAACCTTAGGTATTGGCGGTGGCTTGGGTGGATAAGGATGTGCGTGTAGGCATCCTTTAGATCCAAGGAGCATAGCCAATCTCCCTGCTGGAGGTAGGGCAGAAGGATTCCAAGGGTAAGCATTTTGAACTTCTCCCGCACAAGGAACTTGTTGAGGTTGCGCAAGTCTAGGATGGGTCTGAGGCCCCCTGATCTCTTTGGTATTAGAAAATACCTGGAATAAAAGCCTTGACCTCTCAGGTGGTGTGGCACCGGTTCCACCGCCTGTTCCTGCAGAAGACCTGCTAACTCCTGAAGGAGTAAGTCCCTGTGCAGAGGGGGTCGTGGAGGTTTTTCCGGAAAATAGGAGGGAGGGACCTGGTGGAAGTGGAGAAGATAGCCTTCTCGCACGACCTGAAGCACCCAGGCATCTGCGGTGATGCTGGACCACCTGTGGGCGAAGTGAACCAGCCGGCCTCCGGTACTGGGAGGAACCAGCGGGGGGGGAGAGGCTATGCTTTGTGAGTCAAAAACCCCCACCCTGCTGAGCAGGGGCTGGTGGTGCAGGCTTGGGGGCTTGCTGCCTACGGGACCCGTTACCCCGTCCCTTGGCCTGCTGGCCCTGTTGGGGAGCTGCAGGGGCCTGATAATGGGGGTATTGTTTGTAGGCAGCCGCCTTCCTCGGGTAAAAGGATTTTTTCCCCGAGCCCTTCTTTTTCTGGGAAGGGGCGGAGGTCTTCCTAGAAAGCCTGGTCCTGGTGAGAGTCTCAGTCTCAATTTGCGCAGCCTTTTCCGCCATGGGCTTGCCAAAGAGGTTTTCGCCTCGGCAGGGGACATCGACCAACTTGTCCTGCACCCAGGGCTCAAGGTCTGACGACTGAAGCCAAGCCTGTCGGCGGGCACCGATGCCGGCTGCGGCCACTCGAGCCGATGCTTCAAAGCCATCATAGGCTGCTCGGGACATGAATTTTGAGCATTCCCGAATGCCAGTGGACAAGGCTAGGAACCTCCGCAAGGGTTCCTCGGACAAACCAGCGGAGAATCCGGCTAGCTCTTTAGCCAGATCCCGGAGATACATGCCCATGTATAGCTGGTAAGTCTGGACACGACATGCGAGCATAGAGCCCTGGAAACACTTCTTGCCAAGGCCATCCAGGTTACGGGCCTCCCTGCCAGGAGGCACCGAGGAGTGCATCTTCTGGCTCTTAAGACGATGCATAGCCGATTCCACTACCATGGAATGGTGTGGCAGCTGTGCTTTTTGAAAGCCAGGGCTCTTGCGGACTCGATAGATAGAATCGACCCGCTTGCTCAGGACCGGCGAGGAGGCCGGACTCTCCCACATGCGGAAGAGTAGTCGTTCCAGCATAGGAGGAACCGGTACAGTAAAGTGTTCCCTCGCGGGAGAGTCATACTGGAGGGCGTCGAGCTCTTCGGCTCGAGGCTCCTCCTCGGGATCCGCAGGGAAGGCCAAAGCCTTGGCCATATCCCTAACGAAGTCCGAGAACCGGGCATCCTCCGGGGGGGACTGCTTCCGAGGCTCGGACTCCGGTGAGTCCGATGGGACACACCGAGTCCGGAAAGAATCAGGCGACTCTTCCTCCTCAGACTCCCAGACCGACTCCGACGAGGACTCGGTGGGGTCGGCCCGGGCAGGGCGCGGCGCCAGCCGCCCCGACGCCGAGGGAGTCGGCGTCGGCGACCTCGGTCCCGAACGGGAGGCCGAGGGTGACCTCGACCGAGGATCGACTCGAGTTCTCATCGACTCGAGGATCGGCTCGGTCTCCGGGGTCGACTTGGACGTCGACGTCCCGGCGGTCGGGGCAGCGGCGCCAGCGAGGCCAGCGAGCAGTGCCCTCTGCTGGTCCATGAAGGCAGACAGTCTGCTCTCCAAGGCCGTCAACCTGAGTCCGAGCTCAGGTGACCCAGCAGCCCCCGACTCGGGCCCCGACGGCGTCGGGCCCGACGTCGGCTGTCGCGGAGGCGAGTCCAGAAGGACCACAGGACTTACCCGAGCAGGCATCTCCGACTCCAGACGAGGTCGCTTCGGGATGTGTTCCTTCTCCAAGGACCCGGGGCGGCTGTCGGGGCTATGCGACCTGGCCCTCGCGGAACCAGGAGCGTCCACCGACGCCGCCCTCGCGGGTTTCACCTTCCGACGATGGTCCCCGGAGGGAGAACCCCGGTCGGAGGAACTCCGGCGACGGTCCGAGCTGGAGCCTTTCGACGCGGAGGCCTCCGACGAGGTCCGGGTACGGCTGGGGTCAGCGAAGATTCTCTCACGCTGATGCCGCCGACTTCTCAACGCCTTCGAGGACATTTTGCTGCAGGGCCCACAGATCATTTCTTCATGATCCGGGCCCAGGCAGCGGAGGCAAAAGTCGTGTGTGTCAGTTAGTGACATATTTCGGTCACACTGACCACACCGCTTAAACCCACTGGCAGCCATCGGGGGAAAAAGGGCCCCTGCGAGGTCAAAGGACCGGGCTGCCAGGGAAAAATCGAAAACGAAAGCTGACAAAGTCAGAAAAACTGAAAAAAGTAAGAGGACTCGTGACCGGCGTCGCGAGTCGGGGCGGGAAAAAGATCGGCGTCGAACCGAAGGAAAAAGAATAAAATAATGAAGAAAATCGACTTTTTCGCGGGGACAAGACGGGGACGTCTGTAGGGCTCCGCGGAAAAAAGAAGACTGGCTAAGATGGCACCCTCGGGCGGGAAGACGACCGCGCATGCGCGCTGCAATTCCCAAAGGCTTTCTTTGAAAGCTGGGGAAAATTGCTCCGCGAGGGCTCTGTCGGCGCCGACGTCACCCATAAGTGAGGACTGACTTCCTGCTTGGTCCTGGAGAATGAGACGTGTCGTTACCCAGTCTTCCAGACTAGAGATCGATTCCAGACTCGGTATCGAAGGAAGCGAGTCTATTGATGCATGTCTAGAGGGTACCGACGTCGGTGGTAGTATCAGCGTTGATGCCAATACTGGAAAGTCAATCTGGGCGTATCGACTGGTCCCGAAGGTACCGAGAAAGCCAGATGACGATCCCTGGTGAGGAGTGAATCGCTCAACACCAGTGCCGATGCCGGGGTATTGGTACCGCTCAAAGCGGATGCCACCACCGAGCATGGCTCAGGTATGTTCTGTGAGGGGTGAGCCCCAGGAACAACCTGAAACCCCTGATAGGCTTTGGAGGCCGAAGACTCCCGCCGGGGTTTTGAAGCCAATGGACCCTTGAGAGCAAGGCCGGAGCCGTCATCATGCTGTGCATGAGACGTACCACTCAAGGGTTGGCTAGTCTTAACAGACTGTATGTGGGTTACCTGATCTTGTGGAGAAGAAGAAAAAGGCGGTGCCCTGACACTGGAAGGGAACTCGGTATCGAGGGAAACTCGAAATGGAAAATCTCTTCTCACAATATTGTAGCCTAATGGCTCCGGAGGAAAATGGTCAGGACCCAAACAGGTTAGACACCAGTTCTTGGAGTCTAAAAACAAAACTGTACCGCCACAGCTTAGACACTTCTTAGGAAAAGAAGGCGGCGGCTCCATGATGGAGAGGCCTAGAAGGCCCAAAAGGTTTAAGACAGAAACTGAGGGAAAAAAATTCCCTGAATTTAAGAAAAAGAAAAAGAAAAAACACCGGCGGTACCGGTGGAGTCGGGGAGACAGCCGCGACCACAAGAAAACAAAGAATTAAAGAAAAAATTTTCTGCAGTGACAGGAGGACGTCCTGCTGGCTCCGCGGAAAAACGAAAACTGAGGAGAGACAGTTGGAAAGGCGGGAAGGCAGCACGCAGACGCTGAGGGATGCTCCCAAAAGCTTTATGATTGGACGCTGGGGAGCGTTCCCGCGCAGGCTCCGTCGGTACCGACGTACCCATATGTGAAGACTCATTCCTGCTTGTTCCTGGAGATAAAACAATTTGGAAAGCACAAATCAAAAAAAGTGCAGTTACACATGAGAGTGAATCATATATACATTAAAGTAACCCACTGTCCCAATTTCCTATGTAATCAAAATCACCCTAGCTATGAGTATTTAATAGGAAAGTATAAAGAGCACTATGAAATATCTCCATGTTTTTGTATGTCCCCTTTTAAATACCTTCTAGTGTGATCTGGAGCACCTCACAGTTAAGCGCAGAAAATGCCGCTCAGATAAAAATAAAAATGAGTGGCGCGGATAACACAAAGTTAGCAATGGCTGATGCTCATCATCCACAAAGGTGGACTCGGTATAGGCTGTAAGGGATACTGAAAAAATAAATATCATAAGAACATAAGAAAATCCATACTGGGACAGACCAAGGTCCATTAAGCCCAGTATCCTATTTCCAACAGTAGCCAATCTAGGTCACAAGTATCTAGCAGTTTCCCCAAAAGACACAGGTTCCACGTGCTTGTACTGGGGCAAGCAGTGGATATCCCAGGTCCACTTTAATAATGGTTTATGGACCTTTCCTCCAGGAACTTGTCCAAACCATTTTAAACCCGGTTACACTAAAGCACAGTTACTTACCTGTAACAGGTGATCTCTGGGAACAGCAGGAATTAGTCCTCACATATGGGTACGTCGGTACCGACGGAGCCCGTGCGGGAAAGCTCCCCAGCTTCTTAGAATAGAAGCTTTTGGGACCTCCCACTGCACATGCGCACTGCCTTCCCGCCTTCCTGAACAGCTCTCCTCAGTTTCGAGTTTATAGCTGAGTCAACAGAGAGAGGACAGGAAGATAGATAGATAAAAGATACAACTCCTAGGGGAGGTGGGTGGGTTGTGAGGACTAATTCCTGCTGTTCCCAGAGATCACCTGTTACAGGTAAGTAACTGTGCTATCTCCAGGAACAAGCAGGAATAAGTCCTCACATATGGGGACTCCCTAGCTTAGATGCATGGGATCCCCTGTAAAGGTTCGCCATCTTCGTATGGATCTCAGGCATCCATTCTGGGAAGGTGGGCAGGAGTTGTTTAGGAATGGAACAGGTGCTTGAGGACAGCCTGGCCAAACAAGGCATCCCGGCGGGAGTCCTTGTCCAAACAGTAATGGGCTGTGAAGGTATGAACCGAGGCCCAGGTAGCGGCTCGACAGATCTGATCTATGGAAACAGAGTGCAGATGAGCCATAGAAGTTGCCATGGCCCTCACATTGTGAGCAGTGACATGGCCTTCCAGAGAAATGTTTTTGCTCTGGTAAGCAAAAGAAATACACTGAGCAATCCAATTGGAAAGTGTACGCTTGGAGACTGGAAGTCCCAAATGGGAAGGATCAAAGGCCACAAAAAGTTGAGAAGACTTTCGATGTGGCTGAGTCCTATTAAGGTAAAAAGCGAGAGCTCTTTTACAATCCAGAGTATGAAGGTTCCTCTCTGCATTGGATGCATGAGGAGCTGGAAAAAAGACAGGTAGATATACCTCTTGATTAAGATGAAAAGGCGAGACCACTTTAGGCATAAAGTGGGGATTCGTCCTAAGGACCACCTTATCATGATGAAATCTTGTGTAAGGTGGATTAGCCACTAAAGCCTGCAGCTCACTGATGCGGCGAGCCGAAGTGACTGCAATGAGGAAGATGACCTTCCAGGAAAGAAATTTCAAGGAGGTGGAAAACATTGGCTCAAAAGGTGGCTTCATAAATTGACCGAGCACTAGATTCAAATCCCATGCGACCGGGGGTGGTCTGATGGGAGGTTTAGTGAGAGTCAGGCCTCTCATGAATCTTGCAACAAGAGGATGAGAGGAGATAGGTTGTCCATTTATATGTTTCAAGGATGCTGCAATAGCACTTAAATGGACTCTTACCGAATTCGTCTTGAGGCCTGCATTGGAGAGATGCAGGAGATAATCAAGAAGAGAATTCAAAGGAAGTGCCAGAGGGTCAAGACCCTGCTGAGCACACCAAATGGAAAAACGTTTCCATTTGAAAGCATAGGAACGCCTGGTAGAGGGTTTCCTAGAGGCAGAAAGGATATCTTTCACTGGTTGGGAAAGATGAAAGTCTTGAAGGTTTAAGCCTTCAGTAACCAAGCACTGAGGTGAAGGGATTTGGGGTTTGGGTGCCACAAAGTCCCCTCCTCCTGAGACAGGAGGTCTGGCGCAGCTCCCAGATCCAAGTAGGATCCCTGGGAGAGCTGTAGAAGTAGAGGGAACCACACTTGGCGTGGCCAGCGTGGAGCTATGAGGATCATAGTTCCATGATCCCTCTGGAGTTTGAACAGAGTCTTGGGAATCAAAGGAATGGGTGGAAAGGCATATAGGAATGCCTGATTCCAATTCAGGAGAAAGGCGTCCGTAGCCTGAGCTCCCTGACACGGAGTTCTGGAACAGAACCGGGGAAGTTTGGCATTCCACGGACTTGCAAAGAGGTCTATGTCCGGGGTCCCCCATTCCTGAAAGATTCGGTTTATTTGGTCCAAATGTAGGGACCATTCGTGTGGCAGCAGAACTCGACTGAGCCTGTCTGCCCGAGAGTTTTGAACTCCTGGGAGATACACTGCTAGCAGGTGAATCTGATGCTCTCTGGCGAAGGCCCATAGTCTTAGAGCTTCGTTGCAAAGCGACAGAGAGCCCGTCCCTCCTTGTTTGTTTATGTAAAACATGGCCACCTGATTGTCCGTCTGAACTAGGACAGTGAGGTTGGTTAGGAGGGAGTGGAAGACCTTGAGGGCAAGGTAAATTGCTCGCAGTTCCAGAAGATTGATATGAAGGGTGGTCTCCTGTAGAGACCAAGTGCCCTGAGTGGAGAGAGTTTGCAGATGGGCTCCCCACCCTGTTTGGGAGGCATCTGTTGTGAGGGTTGCTTGGGGTAGCAATGGTTGAAATGGAGCCCCCAACAACAGATTCTTGGTGGAAGTCCACCAGTGGAGGGACCAAAACAGACGATCGGAGGTTTGTATTTGGTCTGAGAGCGCTCCTGACGCCTGAGTCCACTGAGTGGCCAGGGTCCATTGAGCTGCTCTCATATGAAGACGAGCATAGGGCACCACATGCACTGTGGAGGCCATATGACCCAGTAGGCGTAGCATTTCCCTGGCTGTCAAGTGAGTGCTGGACTGAGCTTGGGAGGCCAAACTCAGGAGGCGCTGGCCTCGAACATGTGGAAGGTAGGCCCTTGCAGTGATGGTGTCCAACTGGGCCCCTATGAATTCTAGAGATTGAGTAGGGATGAGTTGGGACTTGGGAAGGTTTACTACCAGTCCCAGATACTGCAAAAGGCTCCTTGTGTGGTCCAGGGAAATCTGGGCCTGTGACTGAGTTGGAGCTCGGATGAGCCAGTCGTCCAGATATGGGAAGACAAAGATTCCCATGCCTCTTAGAAATGCGGCTACGACTGCCATGCATTTTGTGAATACTCTTGGAGCAGAGGCTAGACCGAAGGGGAGTACTCTGTATTGGAAATGTTTTCCCTGAAACAGAAAGCGAAGATACTTTCTGTGGGATGGATGGATGAGTATATGTGTATACGCATCCTGTAGGTCTAGAGAACAAAGCCAGTCCTGACCCTGGAGGTAAGGAAGGAGAATGCCGAGAGACAGCATTTTGAATTTCTCCTTGAAGAGAAATTTGTTCAATTCTCTCAGATCTAGGATTGGTCTGAATCCCCCTGTCTTCTTTGGAATGAGAAAATAAGGGGAGTAGAAACCGGACCCTTGTTGAGGAAGAGGAACCTCTTCTATGGCCCCTTGGGCAAGAAGAGAGGAAACCTCTTGACCCAACAGGGTTAGGAGAGATGGGGGAGAATTGAATGGTCTCACCATATGATGGGGAGGAAGGCTGGAGAAATGAAGTTTGTAACCCTCTCGAATGATAGAGAGGGTCCATTGTTCTGTTGTGATTTGTTCCCATCTGGGAGCAAAGTGAACCAACCTTCCGGGTATGGTGAGAGGTTCTGGTTGTGTTAGAACCAGAAGTGGCAAGTTCCCTAGGAGCAAGTCAAAACCCCTGAGGGGTTGGAGCCTGCTGAGCTACAGTAGCTGCTGCAGGTTTAGCTCGTGCTTGTTTGGATTGCTGACGCTTAGCAGTATAGCGAGGTTCAGAAGACTGCTGGCCAGTATTTGAAGCAACTCTGGCCTTCTTATAGTAAGGCCTTTTAAAAGACTTTTTCTTAGTAGGAATTGAAGTGGACTTTGAAAGTCTTTCCAAGGTGGCATTTTCAGCATCCATCTGGGTGGCTTTGATTTGCCACTCTTCCCCAAATAAGTTCTCACCTGTACAGGGCAGATTCCGTAAGCCATCTAGAACCCAAGGTTCCAGATCAGAGGCCTGGAGCCAAGCAAGACGTCGGGCTGCAATAGCAATGCCCGAAGCCCTACTGGCTCCCTCAAAGGAATCATATGCTGCCCTATTAGAGAACTTAGAAACCTCTAAGAGTTGTTTCACTAGGGAAAGGAATCCCTGCTTTTTATCCTCAGGGATAAAGGGGGCAAAATGCCGCACCTTTTTGGCAAGTTCCTCCAGGAACATGCCCATATAGAGACTGTAGGAATTAATCCTGGCTATAAGCATACTAGCCTGGAAAATTTTCCTACCAAAAGAGTCCAAAGTCTTACATTCCCGTCCTGGAGGGGTGGAAGAGTGCCTTTTGGTACTCCTAATCTTCTTCATTGCAGACTTCACCACAATAGAGTGGTGGGGCAATTGAGTCTTTTGGAAACCAGGAGAAGGAGGGACCCTATACATGGTGTCCAACCTACGGGAATAAGGAGACAAAGTCAAAGGATTTTCCCAGAAATCCATCAGTTGTTCTTGAAGGATTTCATGGATAGGCAGGGTAACTGCCTCCTTAGGGGCCTTTGAGTATCCCAAAATATCCAGTTTTTTGGATCTGGGTTCCTTTTCAGAGGATGTGGTAATAGAAAGGGCTGTAGCCATATCTAAAACAAAGTCCTGGAAGGACAAATCCTCTGGAGGGGACATTCTCCTTTTAGGAGAAGAGGGCTCCTCAGGTAAGTTGAGTGAAAACTCAGCAGAATCATCAGAGGAATGAAAATCCTCAGAGGAATCGGTGCTTTCCTCTAACGCACGATACGCGTACCGATCGGTATCGATATCGGGCGTATCGGGTATGGAACCGGTATGGAGCGAAAGCCCATACGGTACCGACTTGCGTTTAGAGGTGGACGGCCTCGATACCGGCATGGCGGACGATACCGGTATCGGGCCCGGAACCGCTGAAAGCGGAACCGATGGCGTTGCAGCTTTAATGAAAGCCATGACGGCCTGCTGCATGGACTGTACAGTATCGCCCATGGACGCCATAGCTGCCTGGATGTCGGTACCGGAGTGACCCGGTACCCCAGAGCAGGCTAACAGGTGATCTGTCGAGGCCGTAGCATCGATATCAACCTGAGACCCCTGAATTGGCGTTTTTGGAAGTTGGACTTCCCGCCGGGGTTGTTTGGCTGGGGCAGGGTCCTCAAGTTCTAAGCTAAGAGCCTCTCGATGCTTTGAAGGAGATTTGCTCTTTGAGGACTTGCCCACAGAAGGTTTGGTTACCTGAGATCCATCCGGAGAAGAAGACCTGGATGACTGTGATGCTGTATTCTCTGAAGCAAACAGCACATGGAATTTGTTGGCCCGGTTCTGCAGCCCACGTTTAGACATGTGGGAGCAAGATGGGCAGTCCGGTATGGAATGGTCAGGCCCCAAACATTTCAGACACCAGTCATGGGTGTCTGTGACTGAAATAACAGCATTACATTTGGTACACTTCTTAAATCCAGGGGCTGGCTTCTCCATGAGGAGAAATTGAGTAGGCCGAGAGGCCTCTCTGAAGTGACCAAAAAGCTAAAAAATAAGAAAAAAGAATTATAATTTTTTAAAGAAACTGAGGAGAGCTGTTCAGGAAGGCGGGAAGGCAGTGCGCATGTGCAGTGGGAGGTCCCAAAAGCTTCTATTCTAAGAAGCTGGGGAGCTTTCCCGCACGGGCTCCGTCGGTACCGACGTACCCATATGTGAGGACTTATTCCTGCTTGTTCCTGGAGATCAGCTTTTACTACAACCTCTGGTATCAAATTCCAGAGTTTGATTACATGTTGAGTGAAAAAATACTTTCTCTTATTAGTCTTAAATAGGTTATCATGTAGCTTCATTGAATGTCCCCTAGTCTTTCTATATTTTCATGGTGTAAACAATTGATCTACGTTTACCCGTTCCACTCCATTCATTAATTTTAGACCTCTATCATTATCTCCCCCTCAGCCGTCTCTTTTCCAGGTTAAAGAGCCCTAACCTTTTTAGCCTCTCTTCATAGGGGTATCCTTCCATCCCCTTTACCATTTTGGTGGCTCTTCTCTGTACCTTTTCTAATAAAGCACAGTTACTTACCTGTAACAGGTGATCTCTGGGAACAGCAGGAATTAGTCCTCACATATGGGTACGTCGGAACCGACGGAGCCTGCGCGGGAAAGCTTCCCAGCTTCCCAGAAAGGAAAGCTTTTGGGGCCTCCCACAGCGCATGTGCGCTGCCCTCCCGCCTTCCTGACCAACTCTCCTCAGTTCGAGTTTAAAGCTGAGACAATAGAGAGAGGAAAGGAAAGAGAGAGAGAGATACAACTCCCAGGGGAGGTGGGTGGGTTGTGAGGACTAATTCCTGCTGTTCCCAGAGATCACCTGTTACAGGTAAGTAACTGTGCTATCTCCAGGAACAAGCAGGAATGAGTCCTCACATATGGGGATTCCCTAGCTAAGATGCCGGGGAGATCCCCCTCCAAGGGATCCTCATCTTCCTATGGATCTCAGGCATCCATTCAGGGAAGGTGGGCAGTTGTTGTTTAAGAATGGAACAGGTATCTGAGGACAGCCTGACCAAACAAGGCATCCCGGCGGGAGTCCTTGTCCAAGCAGTAATGGGCTGTGAAGGTATGAACCGAGGCCCAGGTGGCTGCTCGACAGATCTGATCGATGGATACAGAATGAAGATGAGCCATAGATGTGGCCATGGCTCTCACATTGTGAGCTGTGACATGGCCTTCCAGAGAAAGGTTCTTACTCTGGTAAGCAAAAGAAATACACTGAGCAATCCAACTGGACAGTGTTCTTTTTGAGACTGGAAGTCCTAAATGAGAAGGATCAAAAGCAACAAAAAGTTGAGAAGACTTTCGATGTTGCTGTGTCCTGTGGATGTAAAAGGCAAGAGCTCTTTTACAATCTAACGTATGTAGGTTCCTCTCTGCACTGGATGCATGAGGAGCTGGAAAAAAGACAGGTAGATATACCTCTTGATTAAGATGAAAAGGTGAGACCACTTTAGGCATAAAGTGAGGATTTGTCCTAAGGACTACCTTATCATGATGGAACCTTGTATAAGGTGGATTAGCCACTAAAGCCTGCAGTTCACTGATGCGGCGAGCAGAAGTGATTGCAATAAGGAAAATAACTTTCCAGGAAAGAAATTTCAAGGAGGTAGTGGCTAAGGGTTCAAAGGGTGGCTTCATAAGCTGACCAAGAACCACGTTTAAGTCCCATGCCACCGAAGGAGGCCGAATGGGAGGTTTAGTTAAAGTTAGACCCCTCATAAATCTTGCAATAAGAGGATGAGAGTAAACAGGTTGTCCATTGATAGGCTGAAGAGATGCTGCAATAGCACTCAAATGGACCCTTACAGAATTTGTTTTAAGTCCTGCATTGGAAAGATGCAGGAGATATTCGAGTAAAGAATTCAAAGGTAGTGCTAGAGGGTTACGACCCTTTTCAGCACACCAAATGGAAAATCTTTTCCATTTAAAAGCATAAGAACGCCTGGTGGAAGGTTTCCTAGAGGCATGGAGGATATCCTTCACCTGTTGAGAAAGATTGAAGTCTTGAAGGTCTAGGCCTTCAGAAACCAAGCTCTGAGGTGAAGGGACTTGGGGTTTGGGTGCCACAAAGTCCCCTCCTCTTGAGACAGAAGGTCTGGAGCAGCTCCCAGATCCAGGGAGGGTGCCTGGGAGAGATGCAGAAGTAGAGGGTACCACACTTGGCGTGGCCAGCGTGGAGCTATGAGGATCATAGATCCTTGATCCCTCTGAAGTTTGAATAGAGTCTTGGGAATCAAAGGAATGGGTGGAAAGGCATACAGGAAGGCCTGACCCCAATGAAGGAGGAAGGCATCCTTGGCCTGAGCTCCCTGACACGGAATTCTGGAACAGAACCGGGGAAGTTTGGCATTGCACGGACTTGCAAACAGGTCTATGTCCGGGGTTCCCCATTTCTGAAAGATTCTGAGTACCTGATCCATGTGCAGGGACCATTCGTGTGGAAGCAGAACTCGACTGAGTCTGTCTGCCCAAGAGTTTTGGATTCCTGGGAGGTATACTGGCAGGAGATGGATTTGATGCTCTCTGGCGAAGGCCCACAATTTTAGAGCTTCGTTGCAAAGCGACAGAGAGCCAGTCCCTCCTTGTTTGTTTATGTAGAACATGGCTACTTGATTGTCGGTATGAACAAGGACTGTCATGTTGATGAGGAGGGTATGAAAGACCTTGAGAGCAAGGAAAATTGCTCGCAGCTCCAAAAGGTTGATAAGAAGGGTGGTCTCCTGTGGAGACCAAGTGCCCTGAGTGGAGAGGTCTTGGAGATGAGCTCCCCAACCTGTTTGGGAGGCATCTGTAGTGAGAGTTGCTTGGGGTAACAAAGGTTGGAAGGGGGCCCCCAACAACAGATTTTGAGTGGATATCCACCATTGGAGAGACCAAAAAAGACGTTTTGAGGTTGCTATTTGGTCTGAGAGAGCTCCTGATGCTTGGGTCCACTGGGTGGACAAAGTCCATTGAGCTGCTCTCATATGTAGGCGAGCATAAGGCACCACATGAACTGTGGATGCCATGTGGCCTAGCAGTTGTAGCATCTCCCTGGCAGTCAAGTGGCTTCTGGACTGAATTTGAGAGGCCAAGTGCACTAGACGGTGGCAATGGGCCTGAGGAAGATAAGCCCTTGCAGTTGTGGTATCTAGCCAGGCCCATATGAATTCTAGGGACTGAGTAGGGGTGAGTTGAGACTTTGGCAGATTGATGACGAGTCCCAGATACTGCAGTATGCGTCTGGTGTGGTCCAGGGAAGTCTGAGCCTCGGACTGAGATGGAACTCGGATGAGCCAGTCGTCCAGGTATGGGAAGACAAATATTCCCAGAGTGCGTAGAAATGCAGCCACTATTAAGATGCATTTGGTGAACACTCTTGGAGCAGAGGTTAGACCGAAGGGGAGTACTCTGTATTGGAAATGTTTTCCCTGGAACAGAAATCGTAGGAATTTTCTGTGGGATGGATGGATGAGTATATGTGTGTACGCATCCTTTAGATCTAGAGAACAAAGCCAATCCTGACTCTGTAGGTATGGAAGGAGAGTACCTAAAGAGAGCATCTTGAATTTCTCCTTGTATAGAAATTTGTTCAATTCTCTCAGATCTAGAATGGGTCTGTGCCCTCCTGTTTTCTTGGGGATGAGAAAAATAAGGGGAGTAAAACCCTGATCCCTGTTGAAGAAGAGGAACCTCTTCTATTGCCCTTTGGGCAAGAAGGGTGGTCACCTTCTGACCCAACAGGTATAGGAGAGATGGGGGAGAATTGAATTGTCTCACCATGGTATGGGGAGGAAGGCTGGAGAAAGGTAGTTTGTAGCCCTCTCTGATGATAGAGAGGGTCCACTGTTCTGATGTGATTTGTTCCCATCTGGGAGCAAAATGAGTTAACCTTCCTGGAATGATGAGAGGCTCTGGTTGTTGCAGAGCCAGAAAGGTTAAGTTCTCTAGAATCAAGTCAAAAACTCTGAGGGGGTTGGGACTGCTGGACTGTAGCAGCCCCTGTAGACTTTGCTCTGGCATGTTTAGATTGCTGACGCTTAGGAGCAAAGTGAACTTGGGAAGATTGCTGGCCAGTATTTGTGGAAAATCTGGGCTTTTTATAGAAAGGCTTCTTAAAAGATTTTTTCTTGGCAGGGGTAGAGGTAGACTTAGAAAGTCTATCTAAAGCAGCATTCTCTGCATCCATTTGAGTGGCTTTGATTTGCCACTCCTTGCAAAACAGATTTTCACCTGTACAGGGCAGATTGCCCAAGCCATCTTGTACCCAGGGCTCCAAATCAGAGGCCTGGAGCCAAGCAAGTCTGCAAGCAGCTATAGCAATGCCGGAGGCTCTGCTAGCTCCCTCAAAGGAGTCAAAGGCTGCTCTGTTGGAGAACTTTGAAACATCTTGAGTATGCTTTAGCAAAAGAAGGAACTCCTCCTTTCTATCCTCTGGGATAAAGGGGAGAAAATGACGTATCTTCAGTGCAATCTCTTTCAAAAACATGCCCATATAGAGGCTGTATGAATTGATTCTGGCAATAAGCATGCTAGCTTGGAAGATTTTTCTACCAAAAGCATCCAGAGTCCTACATTCTCTTCCTGGAGGGGTAGAAGAGTGCCTTTTGGTACTCTTTATCTTTTTCATAGCAGACTTCACCACAATAGAGTGGTGAGGGAGCTGAGTTTTTTGAAAACCAGGAGAAGGAGGAACCCGATACATGGTGTCCAAACGTCGAGAATGTGGAGATAGGGTGAGAGGAGCCTCCCACAAGTCCAGCATGTGTTCTTGAAGAATTTCATGTATGGGTAAGGTGGCTGCCTCTTTGGGAACCTTAGAGTATCCTAAAATATCTAATTATTTTGCTCTAGGTTCCTTTTCAGAGGTTACAGAAATGGAGAGTCATTTTGCTACTTCAATAATGAAGTCTTGAAAGGACAAATCTTCTGGAGGAGACATTCTCCTTTTTGGAGAAGAGGGCTCCTCAGGAAGAGTAAAAGAGACATCAGCAGAATCATCTGAGGTATCAGAATCCTCAGAAGACTCAAAGTACCGCCTATTAGCTTCCAGAGATCGATACGCGTACCAACCGGTATCGACATCGGGCGTACCGGGAACCGGATCGGTATCGAGAAAACCTCTGGAACCGGAGACCGGAACCGGCATGCTACTGGAAGTAGATGCTCTGGGTACCGGTATCGGTTGTGGTACCGGAACCGGAGTCAAAACCGATTGTTGCAGTACCGAGGGCGTTGCAGCGTTAATGAAAGCCAGTATGGCCTGCTGCATGGATTGTACAGTAGTACCCATAGAAGCCACAACTGCCTGGATGTCGGTACCGGTGTTGGTCGGTACCCCAGAGCAGTCTAACAGGTGATCGGTCGAGGCCGTGCCATCGATGTCAACCTGTAACCCCCACAGGAGCAGCTTTGGAAGCCGGAGCTTCCCGCCGGGGTTGTTTGGCTGGGGCAGGGTCCTCAGGGTCAAACCCAAGGGCCTCTCGCTGCTTAGAGGGAGATTTGCCCTTTGAGGACCTGCCTGAAGAATGTTTGGTTACCTGAGATCCATCAGGAGAGGAAGACCTGGAGGATGTTGATGCTGGAATATCCGTAGAAAACAGCATATGAAACTTGGCTGCTCGGTTCTGTAAGCCACGTTTGGACATCAGAGAGCAGGATGGAAAATCCAGAATGGAATGGTCAGGCCCCAAACATTTAAGACACCATTCATGGGTATCTGTGACTGAAATAGTACCGGTACACTTGGTGCATTTTTTAAAACCAGAGGCTGGTTTCTCCATGAGGGAGAATTTGAGAAGGCCTAGAGGCCTCACAGAACAAACACACCAAGTGGGGAAAAAGTAATTAATGTTTTTTGGTTTTTTTTTAAAGAAATAAAGGAAAAAGACCGGCGGTACCGGTCCGGAATCGGGGAAGGCAGACACGCGGTCAAAGAAACAAATTAAAATAACAATTTCTTCAGCGGTGACAGGAACACGACCTGCTGGCTCCGCGGAAAAAGAAGAACTGAGGAGAGTTGGTCAGGAAGGCGGGAGGGCAGCGCGCATGCGCTGTGGGAGGCCCCAAAAGCTTTCCTTTCTGGGAAGCTGGGGAGCTTTCCCGCGCAGGCTCCGTCAGTTCCGACGTACCCATATGTGAGGACTAATTCCTGCTTGTTCCTGGAGATTGCTATATTCTTTTTAAGATACGATGACCAGAATTTCACACAATATTCAAGGTGCGGTCACACCATGGAACGATACAGAGGCATTATAATATCGTTTGTTTTATTGTCCATTTCTTTCCTTATGATACCTAGCATTCTATTTGCTCTCTTGGCCGCCGCTGCACACTGGGCTGAGGGTTTTAACATGTTATCCACGATGACGCCTAAATCGTTTTCCTGGGGGGTGGTGGTTCCTAATATGGAACCTTGCATCGTGTAGTACCAAAAGAGGAGCTAAGGATCCGCACAATACAAGAGAGAACAAAGTAGCGGAGCCTGGACTGACAAAGTAAACCTTGTTTATTACGCCCCAACGCGTTTCGGCCACCGGCCTTCTTCAGGGGGTCTTAAAGAACACACCTCAAAAATAATAAACATAAACATATAGGTTAAACACATTATATAAAAAAAGCTGTATTACATCAATAAATAAATAAATGAAATATTTGATGAAATAATAATTAAAACCATAAATTACACTCAAAACATCTGAAGGACAATCTATTAATTCATAATGGTTAATTAAAAACCCAACTAATAAATAAAAATATATATTAAAAAAAATATATATATTAAGAAATAATAATAAATAATAAAACCATATTAAAATACTAAGAAAAAGGAGAGAGACGAGGAGAAGCAAACAGTAAATAAATACCTTAATGTGATCAAATTGAGTGTTATCCCGGATTGAACCTATGGGATACTGACGGCTGACAATGAACAAATAAATTATTAAATAAATAAATATATACTCATGAAACAAGTATATACAATTCTAAAAACTCAACAATGCATGTTAACAAATATATAACCAATTAATAATAAATAATTAATTCCATAAATAAATATAAATATATATAAAAAATATACAGTATATAAAAAAATGCTTATAAAAATAACGCTTATAAAAGTAAAACTGGATACATGTATAATATAAAAACGTTATATATATGAATATTCAAGGCACTTCAAGAGACACAAAAGGAGCATGTAATAAAATAATATAAAGTTAAAATATAAAAATAGGAAAAAAATCATCATAAAACACATGTAGAAATTGTGTAAAAAAATCGTGTAAAAAAGGTGGAGACACTCTGAAAATTAGAAATCATCATATTCTTAAAAATTACATCAAAAAATCATATTCTTAAAAATGTCTAATGCAGCTTCTATAATGTACTTATTATATTGACAACGGATATCTAGGAACAATGGCCAATATACGCAAAGCGGTAAAAAATCTCAAGCAATAAAACAGTGGAAAAAGAGAATAAGATAGAAAAAACCAAAAGAAAAATTCTTGAAATTGAAAAACAAAATTAAAAAACAAAATTATGCGTGGTTGACTTGAAGGTTACATCAAAGGAGTTGTCTAGTGCAACTTCTATAGCGCACTTATTATTCTGACAACAGATATCTAAAAATAATAGCCGATAGTACAGAATAGAATAATGGCAAGTGGAGCAGTAAAAAATCTCACTCGTAAAGGGCTAAAAACAATGGGGAGAGAAGTGAATTCTTAAAAATGAAAAAACAGAGTACTTGAATTTGAAAAAACAAAATACTTAAAAATAAAACAACCAGAGTACTTGAAATTGACAAAAACAAAACAAAATTCTGTGTGGATAACCGGTATAAACTATTGCGAATTGCATTTAACCAAGAGGAATAAAAATAATAAAGGGAAAACTAATTCCTTAGAATTGAAAACTGCACAATCGTGTATTATTTTGAGAACGGGTTACGAAATGTCACCACCGGCACTTCTTAGATGAACAGCAACCATTGTTCACAAATTTCCACAAATGCAGAACGCAACTACATATGGGAATAACGGCCAAACCCTCAAATTGTATATATATGATTAGCATTAAAACCGAAATCGGACCACTATTAGTTCATACATGCTGGGCCTGCTTCTTTTAAAACAAAACAAAAAAAGGGGGGACGCTCACGTAATAAAAAATTAAGACGCGGAGACAGCGTAGTTACTCACCTGTAACAGGTGTTCTCCAGGAGCAGCAGGAATCAGTCCTCACATATGGGTGACGTCGGCGCCGACGGAGCCCTCGCGGAGCAATTCTCCCCAGCTTTCAAAGAAAGCCTTTGGGAATTGCAGCGCGCATGCGCGGTCCCCTTCCCGCCCAAGGGTGCCATCTTAGCCAGTCAGATGACATAGCTAAAAGACAGCATAAAAATTTGCAAAAAAACTAAAGCAGATAATTGCAACTCCAAGGGGAGGAGGGAGGGTTGTGAGGACTGATTCCTGCTGCTCCTGGAGAACACCTGTTACAGGTGAGTAACTACGCTTTCTCCAGGACCAAGCAGGAAGTCAGTCCTCACATATGGGACTCCCAAGCTTAAGGCTACCGGAGACCCTAAGTACAAAATGAGCTCCCTCTTGCTCAGCAGTACAGAAGGAAGGAATCTTCGCTGAATTATTACCCACCGGTAGCCCCCATCCGGGATGGAGGGTAGGAGTTGCTCAAACCTCGAAGAGATTTCGGAGGGCTGCCTGTCCGAAAGCACTGTCCCTGCGGGACTCCCTCTCGAGGCAGTAATGGACCGCAAAAGTCTGGCTCGAAGACCAAGTAGCGGCCCGGCAGATGTCTGCCAATGGAACAGAGCGGAGGTAAGCCACTGACGTAGCCTTCGCCCGAACACAATGAGCCGTGACTCGACTTTCTAAGGAGAGTCCGGCTGCCCCATAAGCCCAAGCGATACAGTCAGCAACCCAGATGGACAGAGTACGCTTGGAGACCGGGAGCCCCAATTTATTGGGGTCAAAAGATACAAAAAGCTGAGCAGCTTTACGGTGCTCCCGCGTACGGTCAAGGTAGAAGTTCAATGCCCTTCTACAGTCCAGGGTATGCAGGACCATTTCAGCTCGGCTGGAGTGTGGCCTGGGAAAGAAGGTCGGAAGTACCACCTCCTGATTGATGTGAAAAGGGGAGACCACTTTTGGAAGAAATTTAGGGTGAGTCCGTAGGACTACCCGATTTTTGTAGAACCGAGTGTAAGGGGGATCAGACACGAGGGCCTGCAATTCACTTACGCGTCTAGCGGAAGTGAGGGCTATCAGGAATAAGGTTTTCCAAGAAAGAAAACGTAGAGAACAGGTAGCCATAGGTTCAAAAGGCGGACAGGTGATCCGCTGTAAAACCACATTCAGATCCCAGTCAGGTGCTGGCGGGCGCAGAGGTGGTTTAAGTAGAAGGAGACCTCGGAGAAACCACGCCACGAGAGGGTCGCTGGAAAGAGGTCTGCCGTCCACCGGCACATGATGTGCTGAGAGAGCACTGAGGTGAACTTTGACGGAGTTGGACTTAAGTCCCAGATTAGAGAGGTAGAGCAAGTACTGCAAGATCACCGACACCGAGCAGGAGAAGGGATCCTGAGACTGCTGGGCACACCAAGTGGAAAAGCGACGCCATTTCAGGGCGTAGCATTTGCGGGTAGAAGGTCGCCGGGAAGCTAGGACGACCTCTTCCACCTCTGCCGGCAATAGAAGGGGAGCAAGGACTACCCTTTCAGCAGCCAGGCCATCAGATGTAGAGATTTGAGGTTGGGGTGTAGCAGGGACCCCTGATCCTGTGTTAGGAGATCTGGTTGAAACCCCAGAGGGAACGGATCCTCCACCGCTAATTGCAGCAGGAGTGGAAACCACGGCTGTCTGGGCCAGCGAGGAGCTATCAGGATCATGGAAGCTTTGTCTCGGAGAACCTTGAAAAGAGTTCGGGAGACTAGCGGTATGGGAGGAAAGGCATACAGAAGGCTTTTCGACCATGAGAGCAGAAAAGCATCCGCCGCTACTCGAAGGGGATGCGGCTGCCGAGAGCAGAAGCGAGGAAGTTGCCGGTTGAGAGGACTGGCAAAGAGATCCATCGTGGGGAGGCCCCACTTCAGAAAAAGTTTCTGAACCACCAAGGGATCCAGGCGCCACTCGTGCGGCTGGAGGATTCTGCTGAGTTTGTCCGCCAGGCAATTTTCTTGGCCTGGGAGATAAACTGCCTTGAGAAGAATGCCGTGGCTGACGGCCCAAGAGCAGAGCTTCTGTGCTTCTCGACAGAGAAGGAAGGAGCCCGTGCCTCCCTGTTTGTTCACGTAGAACATGGCAACTTGATTGTCCATCTGGACAAGGACGGATTGGTGAGAAGTCAGGTGGGAGAAAGCCTTGAGAGCCAGACGGATTGCTCTGAGCTCCAGGAAGTTGATCTGCTGCGCAGACTCCCACGTGGTCCAGAGACCTTGAGTACATGCCCCTTGGCAATGCGCTCCCCATCCTAGGAGAGAAGCATCGGTCGTCAGCACTTGAGCCGGCGGAGGAGACTGAAAAGGCATTCCGAGCACCAGGTTCGGCCGATGAAGCCACCACTGTAGAGAAGAGGCCAGCGGGCCGGAGATGCGCACTAAGTCGGTTAGGCCGCCCGTGGCCTGTTGCCACTGCTGGCGAAGGCACCACTGAGCAGGCCGCATATTCAGGTGGGCATTGGGGGTCACGTGGACGGTGGTAGCCATATGGCCGAGTAGTCTCAGGAAGCGCCTGGCGGAGACCAGGGACTGGCTGCGAAAGCGGCTGGCTAGGTCCATGAGCCGTTGAGCCCTGTCGAGAGGCAGGAAAGCTCGTGCCTGAAGAGAGTGCAATCTTGCGCCGATGAACTCGAGATCTTGCGAGGGGAGCTAAGTGGACTTTGCGAAGTTTATGACAAAGCCCAAGTACTGCAGAAGAGTCACAGTGCGGTGTGTGGCTTTTGTGACTTCTGGAGAGGACGATGCTCTGATGAGCCAGTCGTCTAGGTACGGAAAGACATAGAGGCCGTGAAGCCGGAGATAAGCCGCCACCACCGCGAGACATTTTGTGAAGACTCGTGGTGCGGAGGATAGGCCAAAGGGCAGTACTCTGTACTGGTAATGATTTGCTGCCACCACAAACCTTAGGTATTGGCGGTGGCTTGGGTGGATGAGGATGTGCGTGTAGGCATCCTTTAGATCCAAGGAGCATAGCCAATCTCCCTGCTGGAGGTAGGGCAGAAGGATTCCAAGGGTAAGCATCTTGAACTTCTCCCTGACGAGGAACTTGTTGAGGCTGCGCAAGTCCAGGATGGGTCTGAGGCCTCCTGTTCGTTTTGGTATTAGGAAATACCTGGAATAGAAGCCTTGACCCCTCAGGTGGTGGGGCACCGGTTCCACAGCCTGTTCCTGAAGAAGACTTGCTAACTCCTGAAGGAGTAAGTCCCTGTGCAGAGGGAGTCGTGGAGGTTCTCCCGGGAAATAGGAGGGAGGGACCTGGTGGAAGTGGAGAAGATAGCCTTCTCTCACCACCTGAAGCACCCAGGCATCTGAGGTGATGTTGGACCACCTGTGGGCAAAGTGAACCAGCCGGCCTCCTGTGCTGGGAGGAACCAGCTGAGGGGGAGAGGCTATGCTGATGAAGTCAAAAACCCCCACCCTGCTGAGCAGGGGCCGGTGGTGCAGGCTTGGGGGCTTGCTGCCTACGGGACCCGTTACCCCGTCCCTTGGCCTGCTGACCCTGTTGGGGAGCTGCGGAGGCCTGATATTGAGGGTAGTGTTTATAGGCAGCCGCCTTTCTCGGGTAAAAGGGCTTCTTTCCCGAGCCCTTCTTCTTCTGGGAAGGGGCGGAGGTCTTCCTAGAAAGCCTAGTTCTGGTGAGAGTCTCCGTCTCGATTTGTGCAGCCTTTTCAGCCATGGGCTTGCCAAAGAGGTTCTCACCTCGGCAGGGGACATCAACCAACTTGTCCTGCACCCAGGGTTCAAGGTCAGACGACTGAAGCCAAGCCTGTCGGCGGGCACCGATGCCGGCTGCGGCCACCCGTGCCGATGCTTCAAAGCCATCATAGGCTGCTCGAGACATGAATTTGGAGCATTCCCGAATACCAGCTGTCAATGCTAGGAACCTCCGCAAAGGTTCCTCGGACAGCCCAGCGGAGAATCCGGCTATCTCTTTAGCCAGGTCTCTGAGATACATGCCCATGTAGAGCTGGTAGGTCTGGACCCGACAAGCAAGCATAGAGCCCTGGAAACACTTCTTACCTAGGCCATCCAGGTTGCGGGCCTCCCTGCCAGGAGGCACCGAGGAGTGCATCTTCTGGCTCTTAAGCCTATGCATGGCCGATTCCACCACCATGGAATGGTGCGGTAGCTGTGCTTTTTGGAAGCCAGGGCTCTTGCGGACTCGATAAATGGAATCGACCCGCTTGCTTAATACCGGCGACGACACCGGACTCTCCCACATGCGGAAGAGTAGTCGTTCCAGCATGGGAGGAACCGGTACAGTAAAGTGCTCCCTGGCGGGAGAGTCGTACTGAAGGGCATCGAGCTCTTCGGCTCGGGGCTCCTCCTCGGGATCCGCAGGGAAGGCCAAAGCCTTGGCCATATCCCTGACGAAGTCCGAGAACCGGGCGTCCTCCAGAGGGGACTGTTTCCGAGGTTCGGACTCAGGCGAGTCCGAGGGGACACACAGAGTCCGAAAAGAATCAGGTGACTCTTCCTCTTCAGACTCCCAGGCCGACTCCGAGGAGGAATCGGTGGGGTCGTGCAGAGGGCGGAGGCGTCGGCCGCTCCGACGCCGAGGGAGTCGGCGTCGACGACCTCGGTCCCGAACGGGAGGCCGAGGGTGACCTCGACCGAGGATCGACTCGAGCCCGCATGGACTCGAGGATCGGCTCGGTCTCCGGGGTCTACTTAGACGTCGACGTCCTGGCGGTCGGGGCAGAGGCGCCAGCGAGGCTAGCGATCAGTGCCCGCTGCTGGTCCATGAAGGCAGAGAGTCTGCTCTCCAAGGCCGTCAACCTGAGTCCGACCTCAGGTGACCCAGCAGCCCCCGACTCGGGCCCCGACGGCGTCGGGCCCGACGTCGGACCTCTCGGAGGCGAGTCCAGGAGGACTACAGGACTTACCCGAGCAGGCAACTCCGACTCCAGACGAGGTCGCTTCGGCAGATGCTCCTTCTCCAAAGACCCGGGACGGCAATCGGGGCTATGCGACCTGGCCCTCGCGGAACCAGGAGCGTCCACCGACGCCGCCCTCGCGGGTTTCACCTTCCGATGACGGTCCCCGGAGGGAGAACCCCTGACGGAGGAACTCCGGCGACGGTCAGAGCTGGAACCTCTGGACGCCGAGGCCTCCGACGAGGTCCGGGTACGGGCGGGATCAGCGAAGATTCGTTCCCGCTGATGCCGCCGACTCCTTAACGCTTTGGAGAACATCTTGCTGCAGGCCCCACAGATCAGTTCCTCGTGATCCGGGCCGAGGCAGCGGAGGCAATTATCATGTGTGTCAGTGAGTGACATATTTCTGTCACACTGAACACACCGCTTGAAACCACTGGCAGCCATCGGGGGAAAAAAGGGCCCCTGCAAGGTCAAAGGACTGGGCTGCCAGCGAAAAACCGAAAACGAAACTGACAGAAAATCAGAAAAACCGAAAAATAACAGAAGGACTCGCAACGGCGTCGCGAGTCCGGGCAGGAAAAGGACCGGCGTCGAACCGACCGAGAACAAAGAGATAAATCACGAAAAAAATCAACTTTTCAGCGGGGACAAGACGGGCACGTCTGTAGGGCTCCGCGGAAAAAAGAAGACTGGCTAAGATGGCACCCTTGGGCGGGAAGGGGACCGCGCATGCGCGCTGCAATTCCCAAAGGCTTTCTTTGAAAGCTGGGGAGAATTGCTCCGCGAGGGCTCCGTCGGCGCCGATGTCACCCATATGTGAGGACTGACTTCCTGCTTGGTCCTGGAGAACAGCAGCGCACAACTGCTTGAAGAAATATCGCCAGATAAATCTCAACCTTGTAGACCCTCCACAGGAACTTGTAATTGTGTTACTTGTATTGAAAAAAGTCGAAAAATGAACTTACCAAGAACCAGCGTTCTGCTCTACTGCACTATTGAATAACCAAATAGGACGTGCTGAGAACGGACGCCCAAAGAATGACGTTTTCCCGCCTATGCAGGTTAAAGGGCACTGACTCGAACCGGCAAATAATTATATAAATGCTGAATAAAAATGCTCTATTGGCAAGATGCATATCAAACAATCATAAAAACTATAAAGCAAACAAATGGCCATCGTCAAAATAATGATCTGAAACTTATAGACCCACAACCGGAGCATGTAATTGTATTGCTTATATTAAAAAGAAAGTCAAAAAGATGAGCTTACCAAGAACCAGCGTTCTGTTCTATTGCACTATTGACTAACGGAGTAGGACGTACTAGGAACGGACGCTCAAATACTGACGTTTTCCCGCCAGTGCAGGTTAAAGGGCACTGACTTGGAACGGCAAATAAATTATAAATACTGAAGGAATATACTCTTTAAATAAAATGTGTATCAATAAATAATGAAAATGAATAACAAAAAATATTGAACCACGATAATAAGACATGTTCTGTCAAATAGATGTCATCATATTCGCGCCCGTGCAGGTAAGAGGAAACTGACTGAAGACAAATGATTGTATAAATATATGATCGTATAATTGTGAAGAGGGGGGGGAAAGGGGGGAGGGGAGGGGGAAGGAAGGGGGGGAGGAAGGGGGGAAGGGGAGGGCTGAGGGGGGAGAAAAGGGAAGGGAAGGGGGAGGGGGGAAGGAGGGAAGAAGGGGGGGAGGGGGGGAAGGGGGAGGGGGAAGGAGGGAAGAAGGGGGGGAAGGGGGAGGGGAAAGGGGAAAGGGGGTGGGGGTGTTGGTGGGGTGGGGGTTATGGGGGGAGAGGGAAGGGGAAAGGGGAGGGAGGGAAGGAGGAGGGGAAAAAAGGGGGGAGGGGAGGGGGGAAAGAGAGGAGGGAGGGGGAGGGGGAGGGGGAGGGGAAAAAGGGGAGGGGGAGGAGGAGGGGAAAGGGGAGGGGGAGGGAGGGGGGGGAAGAGGAGGGGGGAGGGGCGGGGGGGAAGGGGGAAGGGGGGAGGGGGGAGGGGGAGAGGGGAAAGAAGGGAAGGGGGAGGAGGGGGAGGAGGGAGGGAGGGGAGGGGGAAAGGAAGGGGGGAGGGGGAGGGGGAGGGGGAGGGAGGAGAGGGGGAAGGGGGGGAGGGAGTGGGGAAGGGGGGGAGGGAGTGGGGAGGGGGGGAGGGGGAGAGAGAGAGAAGGGAGAAAAAGGAGGGGAAGAAAGGGAGGAAAAGGGGGAGGGGGAGGAGGGGGGGGAGGGGGGAGGGGGAAGGGGGGAAGGAGGGAGGGGGAGGGAACATTCAAAAGAGATTGCGAGCATATTGAGAAACGCATGGCATATTTTGGATCCTCTTTCCTCTTTAAGCGAGACAAAACTTTTGGTTGCGTATAGGAGGAACTCAAATATAAGAGACATTCTAGTACCATCTGCTTTAGGCAAACCGAAATTTGTTCCAAGAGCGTGTGAACATTTCAAATGTGGTACGTGCTGCGTCTGTGAAAATGTTCTAGTAACTAAGAAAGAATTTTCTAAGCCAAATTCAACATATAGAGTACTGTTAAAAGACTTTTCTAATTGCAACACTCAGAATGTCATTTACTTGGTTCTGTGCCCGTGTAACCTCTGTTACATTGGTAAGACTAAAAGATGCATTAAGACACGCATAATCGAGCATAAGAGTAGTATTCGGAGACAGGCGGTGGACAAACCTTTAGTTGATCATTGGTTGGCAGCTCACCATACTCTTTCCGATCTGAAATTTTTGGTTTTCAAAGTGGTGCGGCCTCATTGGCGAGGGGGCAATTTAGATAAACTCCTCTTACGTCTTGAACAGAGATTCATTTATGAATTACGCACATTACATCCTTTGGGGTTGAACCAAGAGGTTGATCTTTCCGTTTTTTTATAGTACTTTTATTATTCTCCCCCTTCCCCTCCCCTCCCCCCCCTCCTCCCTTCCCCTTCCCCCCTCCCCTCCCCCTTCCCCCCCTCCTCCCTTCCCCTCCCCCTTCCCCCCCTCCCTTCCCCCCCCTTCCCCCCCCTTCCCCCCCCCCTCCCTTCCCCTCCCCTCCCCCTCCCCTCCCCTCCCCCCTCCTCCCTTCCCCTCCTCCCCCCCTCCTCCCTTCCCCTCCCCCCCCGCGAATATGATGACATCTATTTGACAGAACATGTCTTATTATCGTGGTTCAATATTTTTTGTTATTCATTTTCATTATTTATTGATACACATTTTATTTAAAGAGTATATTCCTTCAGTATTTATAATTTATTTGCCGTTACAAGTCAGTGCCCTTTAACCTGCACTGGCGGGAAAACGTCAGTATTTGAGCGTCCGTTCCTAGTACGTCCTACTCCGTTAGTCAATAGTGCAATAGAACAGAACGCTGGTTCTTGGTAAGCTCATCTTTTTGACTTTCTTTTTAATATAAGCAATACAATTACATGCTCCGGTTGTGGGTCTATAAGTTTCAGATCATTATTTTGACGATGGCCATTTGTTTGCTTTATAGTTTTTATGATTGTTTGATATGCATCTTGCCAATAGAGCATTTTTATTCAGCATTTATATAATTATTTGCCGGTTCGAGTCAGTGCCCTTTAACCTGCATAGGCGGGAAAACATCATTCTTTGGGCGTCCGTTCTCAGCACGTCCTATTTGGTTATTCAATAGTGCAGTAGAGCAGAACGCTGGTTCTTGGTAAGTTCATTTTTCGACTTTTTTCAATACAAGTAACACAATTACAAGTTCCTGTGGTGGGTCTACAAGGTTGAGATTTATCTGGCGATATTTCTTCAAACAGTTGTGCGCTGCTGGTCTCCGCGTCTTAATTTTTTATTACGTGAGCGTCCCCCCTTTTTTTGTTTTGTTTTAAAAGAAGCAGGCCCAGCATGTATGAACTAATAGTGGTCCGATTTCGGTTTTAACGCTAATCATATATATACAATTTGAGGGTTTGGCCGTTATTCCCATATGTAGTTGCGTTCTGCATTTGTGGAAATTTGTGAACAATGGTTGCTGTTCATCTAAGAAGTGCCGGTGGTGACATTTCGTAACCCGTTCTCAAAATAATACACGATTGTGCAGTTTTCAATTCTAAGGAATTAGTTTTCCCTTTATTATTTTTATTCCTCTTGGTTAAATGCAATTCGCAATAGTTTATACCGGCGATCCACACACAATTTTGTTTTATTTTTGTTTTTGTTTTTGTCAATTTCAAGTACTCTGGTTGTTTCAATTTTAAGTATTTTGTTTTTTCAAATTCAAGTACTTTGTTTTTTCATTTTTAAGAATTCACTTCTCTCCCCACTGCTTTTAGCGCTTTTATGAGTGAGATTTTTTACTGCTCCACTTGCCATTATTCTATTCTGTACTATCGGCTATTATTTTTAGATATTTGTTGTCAGAATAATAAGTGCGCTATAGCAGTTGCACTAGACAACTCCTTTGATGTAACCTTCAAGTCAACCACGCATAATTTTGTTTTTTAATTTTGTTTTTCAATTTCAAGATTTCTTCTTTTGGTTTTTTCTATCTTATTCTCTTTTTCCACTGTTTTATTGCTTGAGATTAATAGTGGTCCGATTTCGGTTTTAACGCTAATCATATATATACAATTTGAGGGTTTGGCCGTTATTCCCATATGTAGTTGCGTTCTGCATTTGTGGAAATTTGTGAACAATGGTTGCTGTTCATCTAAGAAGTGCCGGTGGTGACATTTCTTAACCCGTTCTCAAAATAATACACGATTGTGCAGTTTTCAATTCTAAGGAATTAGTTTTCCCTTTATTATTTTTATTCCTCTTGGTTAAATGCAATTCGCAATAGTTTATACCGGTTATCCACACACAATTTTGTTTTGTTTTTGTCAATTTCAAGTACTCTTGTTGTTTTAATTTTAAGTATTTTGTTTTTTCAAATTCAAGTACTCTGTTTTTTCATTTTTAAGAATTCACTTCTCTCCCCATTGTTTTTAGCCCTTTACGAGTGAGATTTTTTACTGCTCCACTTGCCATTATTCTATTCTGTACTATCGGCTATTATTTTTAGATATCTGTTGTCAGAATAATAAGTGCGCTATAGAAGTTGCACTAGACAACTCCTCTGATGTAACCTTCAAGTCAACCACGCATAATTTTGTTTTTCAATTTCAAGAATTTTTCTTTTGGTTTTTTCTATCTTATTCTCTTTTTCCACTGTTTTATTGCTTGAGATTTTTTACCGCTTTGCATATATTGGCCATTGTTCCTAGATATCCGTTGTCAATATAATAAGTACATTATAGAAGCTGCATTAGACATTTTTAAGAATATGATTTTTTGATGTAATTTTTAAGAATATGATGATTTCTAATTTTCAGAGTCTCCACCTTTTTTACACGATTTTTTTACACAATTTCTACGTGTTTTATGATGATTTTTTCCTATTTTTATATTTTAACTTTATATTATTTTATTACATGCTCCTTTTGTGTCTCTTGAAGTGCCTTGAATATTCATATATGTAACGTTTTTATATTATACATGTATACAGTTTTACTTTTATAAGCGTTATTTTTATAAGCATTTTTTTATATACTGTATATTTTTTATATATATATTTATTTATGTAATTAATTATTTATTATTAATTGGTTATATATTTGTTAACATGCATTGTTGAGTTTTTAGAATTGTATATACTTGTTTCATGAGTATATATTTATTTATTTAATAATTTATTTGTTCATTGTCAGCCGTCAGTATCCCATAGGTTCAATCCGGGATAACACTCAATTTGATCACATTAAGGTATTTATTTACTGTTTGCTTCTCCTCGTCTCTCTCCTTTTTCTTAGTATTTTAATATGGTTTATTATTTTATTATAATTTCATAATATATATATATTTTTTAATATATATTTTTATTTATTAGTTGGGTTTTTAATTAACCATTATGAATTAATAGATTGTCCTTCAGATGTTTTGAGTGTAATTTATGGTTTTAATTATTATTTCATCAAATATTTCATTTATTTATTTATTGATGTAATACAGCTTTTTTTATATAATGTGTTTAACCTATATGTTTATGTTTATTATTTTTGAGGTGTGTTCTTTAAGACCCCCTGAAGAAGGCCGGTGGCCGAAACGCGTTGGGGCGTAATAAACAAGGTTTACTTTGTCAGTCTAGGCTCCGCTACTTTGTTCTACCTTGCATCGTGTAACCATAGTTTGGGTTCTTCTTCCCTAAGTGCATAAATTTGCACTTGTCCACATTAAATTTTGTCTGCCATTTGGAAGCCCGGTCTTCCAATTTATCAAGATCCTCTTGCAATTTTCCACATTCCTCATGGGTATTAACAACATTGAATAGTTTTGTGTCATCTGCAAATTTGATAACCTCACTCGTTATTCCCATTTCCAGGTCATTTATGAATATGTTAAAAAACAGCAGACCCAGCACAGATCCCTGGGGTACTCCCTCTGGTCTTTCCTGAAAAAAGTGACATACTATTAAGAAATTTTTGTCAGTGACCATCTTTATTAGTCCCGTCCCTTGCGTCGCGAAGATCATTTCTGCACTGATGAAATGCCCTAACATACTGAAATGAACAACAGGAGAGGCATCATGCAAGTGATGGCTCGGTAGTAGAGACACACATTCATGACATAAGAGGCAAAATCAAGGGCATTGCACAAATGTTTGTAGAAATCAACCCCTGAATCGAAGTCTAAAGAAGGGGGAGAGGGGGGTGGGAACTTAAATGTTATAACTAAGAGCCTGGATCAAACAAACCCTATATAGAACCCCAAAAGGAACAAAATTGGCTATGAGAGTAGAAGAAGCTGTTTTCTAAAATGGGCATAAACTCAGTAAGATCTTTATCAAATCAATAAAAAGTATATGTAAAATCAAGTCAACTAAGAATAAATAGAAATCAAACCATAAATGAAAGGATAAGGTGATAAAATAAAGTAATAAAACAGGAGATAAAAAGATAAAACAATAAATAACTCAACAAGGGTAGGGATGGGGGGTGGAGAGAAGGGGTGGCGGGGGGAGATGGCAGGTAAGCGAGAGAACTCTTATTACTACACTAGTAGGTTAACTTTAATTTCCTATACCTTTCTATAGTTTCGGTGTTGGTAATCTGTGCTTTGATACGTTCATTCAACATTCAATGTCTAGCATATGCTGATGACATCTTGATGTATGCTCCATTCAACGTAAAACAACCGGACTTTACATCAATAGTTCATTGCTTCGAAGCTGTATCAAACTGGCTCATTAAACAGAATCTACGTATAAATCACAACAAAACAGAGGTCCTATTAATTACACGGAATCCAACATTCATACCCCCTGCCTCATTACAAGTAAATAACATTGTGCTGAAGGCACAACCAACAATCCGATACCTAGGGATTACATTAGACCAGCGGCTTGATATGTCAGCACACATCAAGAAAACAACAAACACAATTTACCAAAAGATTCGATCCCTTCGGAATCTCCGACCTCTTCTGGACTACTCCGACTTCCGTACTATCTTCCAAGCCTTGGTTCTACCACACTTGGATTTTGCCAATATTATACTACATGGTCTCCCACAATCTACTCTAAATCCCCTCCGCCTGGCCATGAATGCGGCCGCGAGAATTCTCGTAGGTGCTCCACGCTCAGAGCATATAACTCCAATACTGATGAGTTTACACTGGTTACCCCTCCAAGCCAGAACCCTATATAAAACCCTTGTCTTGACTTTTAAAGCCGCAAAGACCCCATCTCTATCACCTATTAGCAACATGATACATGTCACCCCATCTAATAGATCCAGGAGATCGGTTACATTGAATTCCATTGACCTCCCGAAACTCCTTACAAAATGCTCGAAATCAACAGCCTCTAGAGCCTTCTCATTGTTTGCGCCCAGAGCCTGGAATGCCCTCCTCCCACCTGAAATTAGAGCCATCACAAGCCTCATGGCATTCAGAAAGGCCTTAAAGTATCACTTGTACCTAATTTTCTAACCGGAAGCCACTCCGATTGTACATAGCCCTCATATTGGTCTTTCCCACATGACCCCGGTGGAGAATGGTTAATCATGATGCTCATAACTGTCCACACTATTCCATACCGTAATTATACCTTATTTGTAATTGTATTCTAATTACCACTCCATGTTAATCAACCAAAATGCCTTGTACATAGCTAACCCTATTTACCGCCATTTGTCTGTATATAGTTTAACCCTGTTTACCGCCAAGTTTTGTTCCCTGTTCATTGTAAAAAAAACAAACAATGCTGAATGTGTCATTGTGTTTAAATTTTGTTCATTTGTAAACCGCACTGATTAAAAGAGCGCGGTATATAAGAAATAAAAATAAATAAATAAATAAACATCAGTTTAATGATTTGTTTTTTAATTTTTACTGTATTGCCCCTGCGTTCTTACGGTTTTAATCAGTCGATTTATTTAGTTATTTATTTACCTATGCATAGTCTATTTTATGATTGGTTTTAATTATTGACCGTTTATTTTGTGAACTGTTTGGATTTTGTTTTTAAATGATTATGTTATTGTTCTTATTCCTATTTATGTTTATATTATTTATGTTTTTATGAGGCTTCACCCCCAGAGGAAGGCACATACTGAAACTCATCAGAGTACACTGTAATAAAGATTAAACCTGCTGCCACTAGCTCTTGTTGTCTGTTTGCGGTATACATATATTCAGCACAGAATGCTTTCTGGATAATGACACAATGTATGGATTTTATTTAACCACCATGGCCAGTTTTTAAAAAACACACTGACTGTAGTAGTTAAATATTGACCTAAATGTGAACAAAGATTTTTTTATCTCGTGCAAGTAGCAAAGGGATAAGTCAAAAAAACTTATTTTGGAACATTTTATCTTAGTTACTTTCCCTTGCACATGCACCTCCTTATCTGTCTTTAAAAATAACATTATATACAGCATTAAACCATCATCTGGTCAACTGCTGAAGTCCAACTGTAAAGAAACTTACATATCTAAGAGGATTCAATTCATCCATCCTTGGCGATTCACCTTGACGTTTCACTCCACATATGTTGTCCTCAATGCCCAAATCTTCTATTTGATAAAGAAGGTGCTGAAGGGTGGAGGATGATTCAGCAGGCTGAATTTCATAGTTCACAGCATTAACTTGCAGTAATCCCCTAAGAAATGAATGAGTATGCTTGAGATTTAGAATTCTTAATTTTAACATCTTGGATTTAACTCTTTCCTTTTCAGTGATAACTCAAGGTAAATTACATTCAGATACAGTAGATATTTTCTTGTCATTGGAGGACTTACAATTGAAGGGCAATATTTATTAACGTGTGTTAACCAGTTAATATGTTAATGCACATGAAAACTTATTCATTTGAGCTTGTCCACTAAGGTATTGTCCTCTCCCGGGAGATATACTGCCCGGAGAAACCTCTGGTGTTTCACGGTGAACTTCCAGAACCGGACTGTCTCCCAACAGAGGAGGAATGAGCTTATGCCCCCTTGCTTGCTGATGTAGAACATCGCTACTTGGTTGCCTGCATGAGAACGACCTGGCCGGCCAGCTGTGTCTGGAAGGCCCACTGCGCATTTGCAATGGCTCGGACGGACACCGCGAGGTCAAACTCCCTTGGCCCAGCCAGAAAAAGCACGAAATCCTGCACAACAGAGAAAAATCCCTGAGGGGAATAAAAAAGGAAAAAACCCAAAGCAAAAATGCTACACCAAAGGCAAATGGATTCAGAAGTTGGGAGGGCACCAGTGCGCAACCGGAGAAAGGATCGAAGAAAAAAAAGACAAGAAAAAAAAACAACTTTTTCCATGGGGGGGAGGGGAAAACAGACACAAATCTGATGGACTCTGTGGAAAAAAGGAGACTGGGGCAAGATGACATCTTTAGGCTGGAAGGGGACCATGCATGCGTGATACATCTCAAAAAGGCTTTCTTTGCAAGTTGGGGAGAGGTTACCGACCGAGCAGGCTCCGTCAGCGCAGACATCACTCATATGTGAGGACTGACTTCCTGCTTGTTCACGGAGATTACTGTTATATACCTGTATAGTGCCACTCCTCCTCTCCTCATTCCTACCCTGTCCTTCCTGAATAAAGTATAGCCCAGTATTACTACGAGTCAATAATGCTGTATTGGAAGTCAATCAAGTAGTGAGATACCTAGACATAACGTTTGATTAACAACTAAACTTTGCATCACACATTAGCAAGACCATCAGAGCCATATATAACAAAATAAAAATCCTATAGAACTTATGACCATTACTAACAGCGTATGACTTCTGCATGGTATTCCAGACTCTCATCTTTCCACACCTTTACTTCGGCAGTAACAACTACCAAGGACTACACAAATATGCCTTCAATGAGCTGCAAATGGCAAAACACACTGCTGCCCGAGTCATAGTAGGAGCAGCAAAAAAACACCACATTATGCCAATACTCGGACAATTACATTGGCTACCACTAACAAGCCGGATCAAATATAAATATTAATAAATATATTCAAGTTCATATACAACCTAACAACATACTTAAAGTCCCTCATCCAAGAAACAACAAACACCAGAAGCAAACGTAAGTGTATGCAAAACATGCTAGCCCTACCACCTGAAGTAACAAAAGCCAATCAAACAACATGCAATAGAACTTTCTTCATGCATGTGCCTGATCTTTGGAATGCCCTTCCTGATAACCTAAGAGATATTCATGAAGTTACAACATTCCTTAAGGAGCTAAAGACCTACTTATTTAGAGAGCACTTCAAGAACTAACCATATGACTCCAAAATGTTCTCCGGGGACAGCAGGAACCAGTCCTCATATACTGGTGACATCAGCGCCGATGGAGCCCGCATAGTAGCGTCTCCCCAGGTTTCAAAGAAAGCCTTTGGGAGATACACCAAGCATGTGTGGTCCCCTTCCCACCCAAGGATGCCATCTTGCCTCAGTATGACGACATAGTTCAAAAGGCAAAAATGACAAAAAAACAACTCCACGGGAAGGAGGGAGGGAGGGTTGTGAGGACTGATACCTGCTGTCCCTGGACAACAATTATAGGTGAGTAACTATGCTTTCTCCAGGAACAATCAGGAAGTCAGTCCTCACATATGGGATTCCCTAACTACAGGCTACAGGAAAACCTGTAAGGAAAAAAGCCACGGGTGATCAGAAAAAGGAGAGCTATGGGCAGCAGCAATTGAGTCCTAGGATAAAAGACCTAGGATAAGGTACCAGCACTCCAGTAGCCTAAGCACACAAAGGGCTGGAGGTCAGGAGTTGCCTATACCCCAAACAAATGACAGAGTACTGCCTGTTCTAAGGCGCTGTCACCTATGGGACTCCCTCTCTAGGCAGTAATGAGCTGCAAAGGTATGAACTGAGGACCAGATGGCGGCTCGGCAGATTTCCGAGAGAACAGAATGCAGGTTTGCCATGAATGCCACCATGGTTCTGACGCTGTGTGCTGTGACTCGGCGCTCCAGCGAGAGCCCAACCTGCTCATAAGCGAGGGTAATGCAGTTCAGCACCCAAGTGAACAGATTACGCTTGGTCACCACCTCCTCCAGCTGACTAGAGTCATAGGAAATGAAAAGCTGTGAGGCTTTGCAGTGGCCCTAGGTATGATGAAGATAGAAGAAACGGGTCCTCTTACTGTCGAGAGTGTGAAGGATGGTCTCTGCCCTGCAGGCATGAGGCCACAGAAAGGTGGTGGGGAGCAGCTAAACCTGATTGAGGTGGAACGGGGATACCACTTTGAGAAGGAATCTGGTGTGTGTGGAGCATGACCCTGTTATTGTAGAACCTAGTGTACAGTGGGTCTGCCATCAACGCTGGGACCTTACTCACCCTGCAAGCTGAAGTGCCACAAGGAACACCATCTTCCAGGAAAGGTACTGCAGGTGGCATGTAGCCAGTGGCTCAAAATAGTGGGACTGTGAGCTGTGACAGCAATACGAGATTCCACTCTACTGTGGTGGGTGAACGGGAGGCTTAGACAAAAAGAGACCCATAAGAAGTGGGTCATGAAAGGTTGGACAGAGAGGGACTTGCCCTCGATGGGGTGGTAGTGTGCCGCAAATGCACTCAGGAGTACCCTGACAGAGTTGGATTTTAGACCTCCTTGGGACAGGTGGAGTAAGTACTGCAGCACAAGCGGCATGAAGCAGGAGAAAGGGTTGACCCTTCACTCTGTGCATCACATCGAGAATCTGCGTCATTTGAAGGCATAAGCTCATCTGGTGGAGGTCTTATGGGAGGCTAGAAGGACCTCCTCCACCTTCCCTGAGAGATGGAAAGAGGCCGGGACTACCCTTTCAGCAGCCAGGCCATCAGCGCCAGCAACCTCAAGATAGGGTGGAGGAGAGCGCTCTCTTCCTGCGAAAGTAGACCCAGGAAACACCACAGGGAGACCAGCAGCACCATGGAGAGGAGAAGGAGTACAGGGAACCATGGCTACCTGGCATACCGAGGGCCACCAGTATCAGAGAGGCCCCATCGCGATGTACCTTGAACAAGGTTTTGATTATCAACGGTGTGGGCGGGAAGGCATAAAGAAGGCCGTCCGTCCATGGGATGGGGCATGCATCCCCTGCCACCCGGGCTGGGTGTTGCTGCCGGGAGCAGAAGCGGGGCAGCTGAGTGTTTTTCAGGCTGGCAAAGAGGTCCATCTATAGGGCTCCCCAGAGCCGGAAGAGATGGACGACCACTTTGGGTCCAGTCACCACTCGTGCGGCTGGAGGATCCTGCTTAGCCTGTCCGCCAGGGCATTGTCCTGGCCTGAAAGATAAACCACCTGGAAGAGCATCCCATGGCAGCTTTTGTACAAGCAGAGGGCCACTGCCTCTTGGCAGAGGGGGTACGACCCTATGCCTCCCTGCTTGCTGACAAAATAGATTGCCACCTGGTTGTCCATCTAGGCCAGCACAGACTGGTGCTGTAGGCCGTGACGGAAGGCTCAGAGGGCCAGGAATATGGCCTGAAGCTCCAAGAGGTTGATCTGCAGAAGGCTTTCCAGGTGTGACTGATTGCCCTGAGTGCAGAGGTCCTCACAGTGGGCTCTAAAGCCCAGGAGGGAAGCATGCATGGTGAGGACCTTCTGGGGGATGGGGGCCTGGAAAAGCATCCCAGCCTGAAGATGCTGAGGGGCTTTCCACTAGTAGAGGCAGTTGGCCAATTGGCAGGCCACCGCCACTCTGTCCCGAATTCAGCCTAAGTCCTGTGTCCACTTGGAGCAAAGGCTCCATTGTGCCGCCCTCATGTAGAGACGAAAGTCTGAGGTAACATGAACCATTGATGCCATATGACCCAGCAGGCAGAGCAGTAGGTGGGTGGTCATCGAGTGTTGGCGCTGTACAACTACAGCCACCACCCTGAGGCGGTCGGCCCTGTCCAGAGGGAGAAAGGCTCTGGTCTGAAAGGTGTCCAGCCGTGCCTCTATAAATTCCAGACCCTGTGTCAGGAGCAGGGGCGACAGGGAGAATGGGAGAGGACTGGTGCTACCAGAAAAGAGGGCCAAAAGTCCGGAGAAGAAAAATCTTTTTCCAAGGGACGAGAACGTGCGTCCGTAGGGCTCCAAGGAAAAAGAGAGAATGAGCAAGATGGCACCCTTGGGCGGAAAGAGGAATATGCATGCATGGCAGCAATCCCAAAGGCTTTCTTTGAAAGCTGAGGAATTGCTCCACGTGGGCTCTGTCGGTGCCGACGTCACCCATAAGCGAGGACAGACTTCCTGCTTGTTCCTGGAGAAATTCCAGACATTGTGTCAGGAGAAAGTGGGACTTGGGGTGGTTTATCACAAACCCCAAATGTTGCAGGATGAACATGGTGTATGCCGTCTCTTGTTGCACTTCAGCGGAAATTCACCCTCTTACGAGTCAGTCATCCAAACAGGGAAAAACAAAGGCCCCCTAAGACAAAGGGAAGCCATGACTACTGCCAGGCACTTGGTGAATAGCCTTGTGGCAGAGGCCAGTCCAAAGGATAGGACTCTGCACTAGTAGTGGCGGCCTCCCACCATGAACCTGAGATATTGTCTGTAGCTGGGATGGATGAGGATGTGCATATACGCATCCTTTAGGTCTATCGAGCATAGCCAGTCTCCCTGCTGGAGGTATGGCAGCAGTGTTCTAAGGGAGAATATTTTGAACTTCTCCATCACCAGGAACCTGTTTAGGTCCTGCAGGTCCAGAATGGGCCAGAAGCCTCCGGTCCTCTTAGGGACGAGGAAGTCGCAGGAGTAGAACCCTTTGCCCCTGAGATGTGTGGCAGCAGTTCCACTGCACTGTCCTTGAGAAGGCATGTGAGCTCCTGCAGGAGCAAGGTCTGGTGGAGGGGAGTCCTGGCAGGCTCTCCTGGGAAAAATGAAGGAGATATCTGTGCCAGGAGAAGGTGGTAATCCTCCCTTATCACCTGCAGGGCCCAAGAGTGGTTGGTGATGAAAGTCCACCAATGGGAATAGAGAACCAGATGCCCCTCTGTGGGCTGCTGGGCTGGACCTCCCGGGGGGCAGAGGCTATGCCCAAAGAGTCAAAAACTCCTTCCTGGCTGGGCTGGGGCTGCTGCCTGGGGCTTCGAAGACATAGTCTTCGGGGGCCAGGCCCTTGTCCCTGGACCTGCTGACCCTGTTGGGGAGCTGGGAAGGCTGGGTATTAAGGGTAGCTTCCGTAAGCCTTCCTCGTCTTTGGATAGAAGGACTTTTTACCCCAAGGCTTCTGTCGGGAAGGGTCAGTGGTCTTCTTCAACTCTGTAGCCTTATCAGTCATGACTTTGCTGAAGAGGTACTCTCCCCGGCAAGGGACATAGAGCAGCTTGTCCTGAACTCATTACTCCAGGTTGGAGGACTGTAGCCAAGCCTGGAGTCGGGCACCAATGCCTGCCGCAGCTACTCTAACCGCCAATGCGAAACCACCATAGGCTGCCCGAGTCATGAATTTGGAGCACACTCTGACAGCAGAGGCTAGGGTCAAGAACTACTGGAGAGGTTCCTTGGAGAGACCAGCGGAGAAAGAATAGCTACTCACCTATAACAAGTGTTCTCTGGGAACAGCAGGAATCAGACTTCACATATGGGTGATGTTGGCATCAATGGAGCCTGCACGGAGTATTTCCCCAGCTTTCAAAGAAAGCCTTTGGAAATACTATCACGCATGCGTGGACCCCTTCACGCCCAAGGATACTATCTTGATCAGTCAGATGACATAGCGAAAAAAGACATAAAACAATGTAGGGAGGCAATTCCAAGGGGAGGAGGGAGAGTTGTGAGGACTGATTCCTGCTTTTCCAGGAGAAAGCACAGTTACTTACCTGTAACAGGTGATCTCTGGGAACAGCAGGAATAAGTCTTCACATAAGGGTACGTCGGTACCGACGGAGCCTGCACGGGAACGCTCTCCAGCGTCTCAAAAGAAAGTTTTTGAGAGCATCCCACACGCATGCGCGCTGCCTTCCCGCCCAAATACTTCCCTCAAATCAGTTGGGTTTGTAGCTGAGACCGAAGGAGGGAAGTAAACAAATTATAAAGAGAGAGAGAGAGAGCGCAACTCCTAGGGGAGGTGGGTGGGTTGTGAAGACTTACTCCTGCTGTTCCCAGAGATCACCTGTTACAGCTAAGTAACTGTGCTATCTCCAGGAACAAGCAGGAATGAGTCTTCACATATGGGGACTCCAAAGCTGAAATGCCTGGGAGAGGCCCAGCATGTAGCAAAAACTAATGGATGGGACATGCTTCCTCCTAAGGACCTCAGGCATCCAAGGGATGGAGGGTAGGAGTTGAGCTAACAGTGTAAAAATGATATGCTGTGGAACAGCTGAACTAAACAAGGAATGCAGAAAAAAGTGTCCTTGTGTAGAGATAACTGTTAGTAAGAATAGCAAGTCCCAACTCTTGGAAAGGGATGTCATCCAAGTATCACAAAAAAAACTACACATATGGGGAAGTAGATATGGGTCTGTTGTAAAGAACCATCACAATGTCCTCATATGGAATTCCCTTACCGTGAGAAGTAGAGGGAATTGAAATTTGCCATATAAACAAAGATAGGAAAATATCATTGTCTAGGAATAACCCCAGGGAACTGGGGAGTTTATAAGAAGTTGGGACCCATGAGAGAAGATAAACTTCTCTATAGTCTACAGTCAAAGACATTTCTGTCCCTAGAGCAGGATGGTGCCTTGGGAAAGAAAAGAAAAGAGAAGTCTGACTAGTCTGGATGAAAAGGTAAAAAAACCTTTACAGGAAAGGAGATGGGTTCCTAGAACCCCTTTATCCAGACAAGAATACCGTATTGGGCGATTAGCCCCCAATTTCTGAAGATCAGTAATATGTGTTGCGTAAGTGATAGCACGTAGGCTAACAACTTACCTAGAGAGCTTCAGATGTAAGGTATCCTGATTTTGATAGAAAAAAAAAAGGTTATGGTAAAGAAAGAATTTCCTATCTTTACCAGATAAATTGGATGTCCATTTAAGACCTTATGGTATGCTGACAGCATTGATATGGACAGTTAGAATATTTCCGGGTCAGACTGTATAAGGAGACTCGTCTAACAACAAAAAGGGTTAAGACCTTCTTACAAATAGTTAGTGGGAATCACTTATTAGTCAAGGTAAAGAATCTTATGCAAGGTTATGTGGAAACCAGTAAGGTGCTTCTTACCCTTGACAAGAGGTCTAGGTCTTAAAAGACTAGTCCTCAGAGAACTAGGCCTTGAAACGTACCCGAAGGAGTGCAGAGATCTTTAATCATAAGATAAAAGATCTGGATCCTTTTATCACTTCAGGATAGAAGCTGGAAGAAATAACACAATGTAAGGGAATCCCTTGTCTGATTCTCTATGAGAGCAGTATGAGTATCATGCGTTCTTTGTTTCTCGTAGACTTCAATGAGATAGTGAGAAAAAATTTTTCAGTAAATGAGGATCAACTGAAATGATTAGGAATGCATCCCTGTGGTGGAAGTTCCTTTGAGGATATGGAACCTAGGGAGTGGTGCTATTCCGTAAGTAGAAGTCGTCTAGGCCCTGGCTCCCTTTCCTTAAGAAATTTTTTTTTTAAGGAAGATGGTAAAAAAGGAACAAACAGCCATGTGGGAGCATGAGTGAGCAGAGCCTACCAGTCAAGGTCGTCTGACCACCTAGAGGTTCCCTACCAGGGGTGGACTACTATGCTCTCTGACAAAGGCCCATAGTTGCAGAGCTTCATTGCACAGTTGCAGAGAGCATGTTATAGGTTGCTTAGGTGAGATCTGGCTGTTGAGTAGCCAGTCTGCAACTCAATCAACTCTGTTAGGACAGAAGTGAAGATGGTAAAAATAGTGATAGGCTTTTTTTACCTTGCAATGATCAATTAAACAGAGGGTTTCAAAAACAGTTGTGGAGCCATCTGTCATAAAGACAGCAGAAAAATAGGTCCCATGAAGATTAAGAAAAGGACCAACAGACATTATTAGGAATGATGAAACTAAATTCCTATCTGATAAGCTGTCATAAAGGAGTATTTGAGAGGTCAGCTCTAAAACACAAGCAGTGTAGAAAAGGCCGAAACCCATGTGAGCTATCTGTTCAAGAAGTTCAGCTAACCCACCTGGTGGGTTCTTCATATTTGTATTATGGAGGGTTTAGATGCCTTCTGAGCTGACTCTGCTCAAATGCATAGAGGACAATCTGGTAGGGGCTTTCAGAATGTTAGATTGCATCCTGTAAAAACCCCCAGTGCAGAAATACCCCAACAGGAAAACTCTGTATTGACAAGATTTACTGGAGTAGGAATTTTTATAGCTTCAGAAGAAGCTCTCCAGTTGAATAATATTCAGGTTGGAGACAGAGAAGTTACTCACCTGTAACAGGTGTTCTCCAGGAGCAGCAGGAATCAGTCTTCACTTATGGGTGTCATCGACGCCGATGAAGCCCCAGCGGAGCATTTCCCCAGCTTTCCATGAAAGCCTTTCGGAATGCTGGCACGCATGCGCGGTTCCCTTCCCGCCTAAAGGTGCCATCTTACCTCAGTCAAATGACATAGCTAAGAACAGCACACAAAAATGTAAAAATTCAACTATGTACAACTGCAACTCCAAGGGGAGGAGGGAGGGTAGTGAGGACTGATTCCTGCTGCTCCTGGAGAACACCTGTTACAGGTGAGTAACTACTCTTTCTCCAGGACCAAGCAGGAAGTCAGTCCTCACTTATGGGTGGACTCCCCAGCTCTGGGCTACCAGGAACCCAGGCTGAACAAGAGAACTCCTCTAGTCTCAGCAACACAGAAAAGGCTTTTCAAGGACACACCCTCCACAGGTAGCCCAACCAGAGGGCAGGAGTTGCCTAGAACTCAAAGAGATTCTGGAGTACTGCTTAGCCAAAAGCACTGTCCCTACGGGACTCCCTCTCCAGACAGTAGTGGGCTGCAAATGTCTGGCTTGAAGACCAAGTAGCAGCCCTGCAGATGTCTTGCAATGGAACAGAGCGGAGGTGAGCCACTGATGCAGCCACTGCCCTCACACGGTGGGCCGTGACCCTACCGTGCAAAAGAAGGTCAGCCGCCTTGTAAGCCCAGGTGATACAGTCAGCCACCCAGATGGACAAGGTACGCTTGGACACAGGCCTCCCCAAGTTATTGGGGTCAAAAGAAAGGAAGAGCTGAGAAGCCCTCCTGTGACCTTGCGTACGTTCAAGGTAGAAGGATAAGGCCCTCCTACAGTCCAAGGTTTGGAGAACTGTTTCAGCCGGACTTGCATGAGGCCTAGGGAAGAAAGTAGGAAGAACCACCTCCTGGTTGAGGTGGAAAGAGGAGACAACCTTAGGAAGGAACTTAGGGTGAGTCCTGAGGACAATCCTGTTCTTATAGAACCTGGTGTAAGGCCTATCACAGAACAAGGCCTGAAGCTCACTCACTCTCCTAGCCGAAGTAAGGGCTATCAGAAAGAGAGTCTTCCAGGAAAGGAAGCATAGAGGGCAAGTAGCCATAGGCACAAAAAATGGGCGAGTCAGCTGCTGCAAGACCACATTCAGCTCCCACTCAGGAGCAGGAAGACGTATGGGAGGTTTGAGCAGAAGCAAGCCTCTGAGAAACCTGGACACCAAAGGGTGCACAGACAAGGAATGGCCCTCAACTAATGAGTGGTGAGCTGCTAAAGCAGAGAGGTGGACCCGAACAGTTGGACTTGAGACCTTGATTGGACAAGTGCAGCAGGTACTGAAGCACAACTGGCACAGTACAGGAGAAAGAATCCTCAGCACGCAGCTGACACCACACAGAAAACCTTTTCCACTTGAGAGCATAGGTTTTCCTAGTGGATTGTTTTCTGGAGGCCAGGACAACCTCCTCAACCTCGGGAGGCAGGCCCCAGGGAGCCAACACTACCCTTGCAGCCTCCATGCCATCAGATTGAGAGCTTTGAGATTGGGCTGCAGCAGGGAGCCCTGATTCTGAGATAGAAGGTCGGGCTGCAACCCCAGAGGCAGAGGTAGATCCACTGCCAGTTGAAGCAGGAGGGGGAACCAAGGCTGCCTTGGCCACCTGGGAGCTACCAGGAGGACTGAGGCTCTGGCTCCTAGAATCTTGAAGAGTGTTCGGGCCACCAGAGGGGTGGGAGGAAACGCATAGAGTAGGCCCTGAGTCCAGGGAATCAGAAAAGCATCTGCTGCTACTCTCAGAGGATGCGGTTGTCTGGAGCAGAACCTTAAAAATAACAAAAAATCGCTGATGTATCAATATAGATGATCGCAAAGCTTTCTCCTTTCAATAAATAATTCAAAAAATAATCTTAAATAATCGAGGTCTCAGACTCTTTTGGCTCTGCCATTAGGACTCACGTCCGTGTTAAAGCAGATTGCCCATTTGCATCAACGACCTCAGAGAACTCAACGGGTGACTGAACTCAGGTAATTAATCACTTTTCCACACAAAGCTCTATCATTGTACTTATCTGGAAAACCCAAGTACACCCGCTGGAATAGGACTGCTGATCCTTTTCCCTCTATCGCCCCATAAGCCCAGGCGATACAGTCAGCGACCCATATGGACAAAGTATGCTTGGAGACAGGTAGCCCCAACTTATTGGGGTCAAAAGAAACGAAGAGCTGAACAGCCCTCCGATGCTACCGCGTACGGTCAAGGTAGAAGGATAACGCCCTCCTACAGTCCAGGGTATGCAGGACCATCTCAGCCCGGTTGGCATGTGGCCTGGGAAAGAAGGTCGGAAGAACCACCTCCTGATTAAGGTGGAAAGAGGAAACAACCTTAGGGAGAAACTTAGGTTGAGTCCGTAAGACTACCCTATTCTTGTAGAACCTAGTGTAAGGAGGATCAGACACTAGTGCCTGAAGTTCACTTACTCGTCGAGCAGAGGTAAGAGCTACCAGAAACAAGGTTTTCCAGGAGAGAAAACGGAGAGGGCAGGTAGCCATAGGTTCAAAGGGCGGACAAGTGATCCGCTGGCAAGTGGTGTGCTGAAAGAGCACTGAGGTGAACCCTGACAGAGTTGGACTTAAGGCCGAGATTGGAGAGGCAGAGCAAATATTGCAGTACTACTACCACCAAGCACGAGAAGGGATTCTCGCTGCGCTGAGCACACCATGTGGAGAACCTACGCCACTTAAGAGCGTAGGATTTTCTGGTGGATTGTCGCCGAGAGGCTAAGACAACGTCTTCCACCTCTCTAGGCAGTAGAAGGGGAGCCAGGACTACCCTTTCAGCAGCCAGGCCATCAGATGAAGGGACTGGATTTTGGGGTGCAAGAGACTCCCCTGATCCTGAGACAGGAGGTCGTGCTGAAACCCCAGAGGGAGAGGAGTGTCCACCGCCAGCTGCAGCAGGAGGGGGAACCACGGTTGCCGCGGCCACCTGGGGGCTATGAGGATCATGGAAGCCCCGTCCTTTGAGGACTTTGAACAGCGTTCTGGACACTAGTGGCGTGGGAGGAAACGCATACAGTAGGCCTTGGGACCAAGGAATCAGAAACGCATCCGCTGCTTCTCTGAGAGGGTGCGGTTGTCTGGAGCAGAATCCCGGGAGTTGCCGGTTCAGAGGACTGGCGAAAAGATCCATGGTGGGGAGTCCCCACCTGAGAAAGATCTGCTGAACCACCAACGGGTTCAATCTCCATTCGTGAGGTTGCAGGATCCTGCTCAGTCTGTCCGCCAGGTAATTCTCTTGACCTGGGAGGTAGACAGCCTTGAGGAGGAAACCGTGATTGACGGCCCAAGAGCACAGCCGTTGGGCCTCCTGAAATAGAAGGAAGGAGCCTGTGCCTCCTTGTTTGTTCACATAGAACATGGCAACCTGATTGTCCATCTGGACTAGTACAGACTGGTGAGAGGCGAGATGGGAGAAGGCTCTCAGAGCTAGGCGTATCGCCCGGAGCGCCAGGAAATTGATCTGTTGAGCAGCCTCCCAAGGGGTCCAGAGACCCTGAGTACAGGTCCCTTGGCAATGTGCTCCCCAACCCAGAAGAGAAGCATCTGTTGTCAGCACTTGAGAATGCGGAGGGGATTGAAAACCCACTCCGAGTACCAGATTCGGAAGATGAAGCCACCATTGCAGAGAGGAGACGAGCAGGTCGGATATTCTCACTGAGTCCGCCAGGCTCCCTGTGGCCTGATGCCACTGAGTGCGAAGGCTCCACTGAGCAGGCCGCATGTGTAGGCGGGCATTGGGGGTTACATGAACCGTGGAAGCCATATGGCCGAGTAGTCTCAGGAATTGCCGGGCAGAGACCAGGGAATTGCTGTGAAACTACCTGGCTAGATCCATCAGCCTGTGGGCTCTGTCCATGGGCAGAAAAGCCTTCGCCTGAAGAGTGTTCAGTCTTGCTCCTATGAATTCTAAGTTCTGGGACGGGAGCAAAGTGGACTTTGCGAAGTTTATGACAAATCCGAAGTGCTGAAGCAGAGCCACAATGCGAAGGGTGGCTTGATGGGCCTCCTGGGAAGACTGGCCCCTTATGAGCCAGTCGTCCAGGTACGGAAACACAAAAAGGCCTTGAAGCCTTAAGTAGGTCGCCACCACTGCCAGGCACTTGGTGAACACCCTGGGAGCGGAGGTCAGGCCAAAGGGTAGCACTCTGTACTGATAGTGGTTTCCTCCCACAACAAATCTGAGATATTGTCTGTGGTCTGGATGAATAAGGATGTGAATATAAGCATCCTTTAGATCTAAGGAGCATAGCCAGTCTCCCTGCTGGAGGTAGGGCAGCAGGATTCCAAGGGTAAGCATCTTGAACTTTTCCCTCTCCAGGAACTTGTTGAGATTGCGCAAGTCTAAGATGGGTCTGAGGCCTCCTGTTCTTTTTGGCACCAGAAAGTACCTGGAATAAAAGCTGTGACCTCTCAGGTGGTGGGGCACCGGTTCCACAGCCTGTTCCTTTAGCAGACTTGCTAACTCCTGAAGGAGTAGGCTCCCCTGGAAAATAGGAGGGAGGTACCTGGTGAAAATGGAGAAGATAGCCCTTTTGGACTATATAGAAACATGATGACAGAAAAAGACCACATGGCCTATCTAGTCTGTCCTTCCATAACAACAACTACAACAGACCACTTTTTACCTTTAGAGATCCTCTGTGTTGGTCCCATGCTTTTTTGAATTCAGTTACTGTCCTCATCTCTACCACCTCCACTGGGAGACTATTCCATGGATCCACTACTCTTTCTGTAAAGAAATATTTCCGCATATCACTCCTGAATCTATCTCCCTTCACCCTCATCCCATGTCCCCTCATAGCAGAACTTGCTTTCAATTGAAAGAGGCTCTCTCCCTGAACATTTATGCCACGGAGGTATTTAAACATCTCAATCATATCAGCTCTATCCCGCCTTTCCTCTAAGGTGTACATATTAAGATCCTGAAGTCTGTCCTCATATGCTTTATAATGAAGCCCATTAATCATTTTAGTAGCAACCCTCTGCACCGACTCCATCCTGTTCACATCCTTTTGAAGGTGCGGTCTCCAGAATTGCATACCATACTCCAAATGAGGTCGTACCAAAGACTTATACAGAGGCATTATCACCTCCTTTTTTCTGCTAGCCATTCCTCTCCGTATGCACCCAAGCATCCTTCTAGCTTTTGCCATCGCCTTTTCTACCTGGGTCCCGCTCTTCTTTAGTGGACAAAAGTACTTCACCTCCTATACTGTATTGCTCCCTTGGATTGCTGCAGCCCAAATGCATGACCTTACATTTTTTAACATTAAATCCCAACTGCCAAATTCTAGACCATTCTTCAAGCTTAGCTAGATCCCTCCTCATGTTATCTACACCTTCCTGGGTGTCTACTCTATTGCAGATTTTGGTATCATCTGCAAAGAGGCAAACCTTACCCGACAGCCCTTCCGCTATATCACTAACAAAGATGTTAAAAAGAATCGGACCAAGGACAGATCCCTGGGGCACACCACTGGTAACTCCTTCTCCTCAGAGTGAGCTCCATTTACTTGTACTCTGTCACCTCCCACCCAACCAATTTCTAACCCAAGCAGTAACTTTAGGGTCCATCCCTAGGGTGCTCAGTTTGTTTATAAGTCGCCTGTGAGGAACAGTGTCAAAGGCTTTACTGAAATCTAAATACACCACATCTAGAGCTCTCCCTCGGTCCAACTCCCTGGTCACCCAGTCAAAGAAATCAATCAGATTTGTCTGACAAGACCTGCCTCTGGTGAATCCATGCTGCCTCGGATCCTGTAATCCGTTGGACTCCAGAAACCTCACTATTTTCTCTTTCAGCAGCGTTTCCAATAATTTACTCACCACCGAAGTTAAACCAACCGGCCTGTAGTTTTCAACCACATCCTTATTCCGCTTTTGTGTAAAGGCACCACATGAGCCTCTCTCCAGTCCTTTGGCACCACTCCAGACTCCAACGAGGCATTGAAAAGGTCAGTCAGTGGAGTTGCTAGAACGTCCTCAAGTTCCCTCTGTATTCTAGGGTGTATCCCATACGGTCCCATCGCTTTGTCTACTTTAAGTTGAGCTAGTTTCTCACGAACACAGTCTTGTGAAAATTGTTCAAGATGTCCCTCGCTTCTGTTCTTATTTGTGGGTGTTTTCTGAGGTCCTGCTCCTGGTTCTTCATCTGTGAACACAGAACAAAAATATTTGTTAAGCAATTCCGCTTTATCCTTATCAGCTTCTACATATTCCCCCCCTGCACCCTTGAGTCTGACAATACCACTTTTGCCCTTCCTCTTCTCACTAATATATCTGAAAAATGTCTTATCCCCCCATTTTATTGCATTGGCTATTTCCTCCTCCTTTTGAATCTTTGCCTTCTTGACTACTTTGCTAGCTTCTCTAAGTTTTTCCAAATACAGATGCCTGTCTTCCTCTCTCTGTGATCTCTTGTATTTCATGAAGGCCTCCCTCTTTTTCTTCACTTTTTCAGCTACTTCCTTCGAAAACCATAGCGGTCTCCTGTTCCTTTTACCTTTATTTACCATTTTAACAAAAAGGTTGGTTGCCCTTAAAATACCCCCTTTCAGTTTTGCCCACAGTTTTTCTACATCCCCCAGCTGTTCCCATCCACTAACGACTCCCTGAGGTATTGGCCCATCTTCGCAAAGTTAGTCTTCCTAAAGTCTAAGATCCTCACCTTTGAATGGATTCTAACAGCCCTAGTCCTAATACTGAACCACACCATCTGGTGATCACTGGATGCAAAATGATCTCCCACTACAACATCAGAAACACTTTCACCATTGGTAAGCACCAAGTCCAGTATGGCCCCTTCATGTGTGGGGTCTGTTACCAATTGCCTGAATAGTTCTCCCTGTAGAGAATCCAGGATCTCCTTACTTCTAGATGATAGTGCAGCAGGAATGTGCCAATCAACATCTGGCATATTGAAATCTCCTATCAGTAGCACTTCCCCTTTCCTAGCAATGCTGCATATGTCTTCAATTAACTCTCTGTCCACCTCTCCCTCTTGTGAGGGAGGTCTGTATATCACACCAATGCAAATAGAGTTCTCTTTCCCTCTTTCTAGTTTAACCCACAATGCCTCCTCTCTCCCTTTTAAGCTCTGTAATTCCAAAGCTTTAATAGTAGTTTTTACATATAGCGCCACTCCTCCTCCCCTTCTTCCTACCCTGTCCTTTCTGAATAAAGTATAGCCAGATATAGTTACATCCCAGTCATGGTTTTCTGTGAACCATGTTTCTGTAACTGCCACTAAATCCAAGTCAGCCACTCCCACCAAAGCTTCAACTTCAGGGATCTTATTTCCCATGCTACGGGCATTAATACACACTGCTTTCCATATGCTACCCCTGTTACCCATTTCTATAAAGGTATTTAATGTATCACCTACTTGGGGGGCTTTCACTTACCTGGGGGCTTTCTTCACCCATCCCCAACGAATCTAGTTTAAAGCCCTCTTCAGTAGATTAGCCAGTCTACTACCGAAGATGCGTTGACCTTTCTTGGACAGATGGATGCCATCTCTGCTCTGCAACCCTTGGAACAGCATCCCATGGTCTAGGAAACCAAAACGCTCTCGATGACACCATCCACGCAGCCATGCATTCATCTCCAGGATGCGAGCCTCTCTGCCTTGGCCTTTACCCTCAACAGGGAGGATTGAAGAGACCACCACCTGTGCACCTAACTGCTTCACCCTCTGTCCCAGAGCCATGAAGTCACTTTGGATACGTTCCGAGGTATACCTGGCAGTATCATTTGTTCCAACATGGATTAGCAACATTGGGTAATAGTCAGTGGGCTTGATGAGTCTCGGCAAACTCTCCGTAACATCTTGGATTTTGGCACCAGGCAGACAGCATACCTCTCTGGACATCAAGTCTGGTCGGCAGATGGACGCCTCAGTACCCCTCAGAAGAGAGTCTCCAACCACCACTACCCTTCGTTTCCTTCTGGTCACTGATTCTGCAACTTTGGGGTACTTGAACTCTGGTTCTTCCCTTTCCAGGGATGCTTTCACCTCCTCCACTTCCAGGGCTGCATAATGGTTCTTCAATTCAAGGGCTGGAGAAGTTGGATTGGTGATTTTGCAGGCCCTGGTGACTTGTGTCACCCAGGTATCTGATGTGACGGCCGATCACCTGTGGGCAAAGTGGGCCAGCCGGCCTCCTGTGCTGATGTGAGCCAGCTGAGGAGAAGAGGCTATGCTGTCTGAGTCAAAAACCCCCACCCTGCTGAGCAGGGGCCGGTGTTGGTGGCTTGGGGGCCTTCTGCCTATGGGGCCCATGACCCTGCCCCTTGGCCTGCTGACCCCGTTGGGGAGCTGCAGAGGCCTGATAATGAGGGTATTGTTTATAGGCAGATGACTTCCTCAGGTAAAAGGTCTTTTTTCCCGAGCCCTTCTTTTTCGGAGAAGGGGCAGAGGTTTTCCTGGACAGCCGAGTCCTGGTCAGAGTCTCGGTCTCGAGTTCTGCAGCCTTTTCAGCCATGGGCTTGCCAAAGAGGTTTTCACCTCGGCAGGGGACATCGACCAACTTGTCATGCACCCATGACTCGAGGTCAGATGACTGTAGCCAAGCCTGTCGGCGGGCACCGATGCCGGCCCCGGCTACTCGGGCCGAAGCCTCGAAGCCATCATAGGCTGCTCGAGAGATAAACTTCGAGCACTCTCGAATACCAGTGTACAAGGCTTGGAACCGCTGCAAAGGTTCCTCGGAGAGACCAGCAGAGAACCCGGCAATCTCCTTTGCCAGGTCTTGGAGATACATGCCCATGTAGAGCTGGTAATTCTGGACACGGCAAACAAGCATAGAGCCCTGGAAGGACTTTATACCGAGGGCATCCAGGTTCCGGGCCTCCCAGCCGGGAGGCACCGAGGAGTGCATCTTCTGACTTTTCAGCCGATGCATGGCCGATTCCACAACCATGGAGTGGTGCGGTATCTGTGCCTTTTGGAACCTGGGGCTCTTGCGGACTCGATAGATGGAATCGACCCGCTTGCTTAACACCGGAGTCGAGGCCGGGGTCTCCCACATGCGGAAGAGCAGCCGCTCCAGCATCAGAGGAACCGGTACAGTAAAGGCCTCCTTCGGGGGAGAGTAGTATAGTAGAAAGGCGGAGGAGCGTCGCTCTTGCAGAGCAGAAGGGGAACGCAGGAAGCAAGAGACGTGGGTCGGTACAGACTGCTTTATTGAAAATGGTCCCTACGCGTTTCGGCAAACGCCTTCCTCGGGGGACATACAGCTAACATGAAATACATAAAAATGTTATTAAAAATATACAAAATATATTACAAACAATACATATCATCATAAATAATACAAACAATAAAAATTGATAAAAAAATAAAGTAAAAGATAAATTATAAAAACTCATTAAAAGACAAGCAATCAAATTAGAAGGGCCGAGACAGAGGAACAGATACTTAGTGGACCAAAGGTTAAGGCCTGTGCACACTTTATTGGGGAACAAGTTACCATCTATAAATAAGACAAAGAGGCTACATAAACAAACTAAATAATGTGAATAAAATTAAACATAACAAAATTAGATAAAACAACATACTGGATTGAATAAATAATAATATACCAGACATAATAAATAGTTAAGAAGTGATAAAAGAAAATATAAATGTAACAATCAACACCTACCAGTGCTGTGGTAAGTGATATGTCTCTTAAAGACAGTTTGTCTATTTGCTATGTAATAGCTGAAAGATATATATAAAAAAAGTAATTGAATGATTGTACAAATATAAATAAAGTATAAATAATAAGAATCAATTATGGTAAAAGTATGCATACAATATAGAGATAAAATGACACAATACATAAAAACATAAATAGTCATGAAAATATTTAATATCGCTAAAAGTAAAACAATATTTCATATCGCTAAAGATAAAAAAATGAGGTTAGACAAATCACCAAGATCAAGGATTCAGTTATTAAGCCAGTCAAGAACGTATAAACTCACCGTAATGATTTATGTTAGGAAGTATTCTTTCAAATGATATTGTGATGCTGGTAAAAATACTAGGAGACAATATAATGAGGATTAGACAGGAGGACTATAAGCAACATGTGCTGCAAAATACTCTGAGTCAGGTGAAATACTTGCAAATCTACCAGAAGAAGTAACCCAGATAGTGGAGTAAGGGTGTACTCAAACATAGTACATAAAAGGGGTGAAATTCTTAACTTAAATTAAAAAGAAGTAAAAAACCGTTTAGAATGATATGGCCACGGGTCTAGCAATGGTACGAAGAATTCAACGAAAGTAAAACATGTATAAAAAAGAAAAGACATCGTATCACTTGTGCCCCCCCCCCCCCCCCGGGGTAATGGAGGAAGAAAATACTCACTGTAATTCATATGGAATGAGCGCATAAACCGAAAACATGTGTTTAAGTGTATGAATATCGTGGTAACAATTAAGACAAACCGAGGGGAGGAAATCGGTTTTAAATAAACGCCGAAATTCCCGCCTTACAAGATGTTTACAAGAGTGAGCGGAGGCATATCCGACAGACCAAATGACTACATACCCGTGTCATAGGGCAGAAATAATTGATAAAATAGGAATAAAAAGGAATAAAGATATATATATCATTTGTGAACGATTCAACAGAAGAAAATGAAAAAATGTCTTGTAAAACAACCATCATAATTAAAAGAGAGTACTAATGTATTGTTGGTAAGCATAATAAGTGAAAACTAAAAGAAATCCGAGAATTTCTTTTTTTTTTTTCCAAATCTGTTTATTCATTCCACACGATAATAAACAATACCATACAAAGAAAAAGAAACATATTTACAATTCTGGTGTTTACACGCACAACACCCCAGGTGGGGTTGTTCCTTATCCACCACCTCCGGGGTTACAGAACCTGCCTGAGAGCAGGAATAACACCGTACTTAGTAAGAAATATTTACAACCTCCCCCCCACCCCCCCCCCCCACCCCTGCCACCATGACAATAACCTGTTCCAGAGGAGCAAACAACTCGGCAAACATAAAATAGAATGAACACTACCCATCTTCCCATCGGGTCCCCCTACCCAACAGTCCAAGATCCTAACCCACCTTTAAAACCTCACTTCGGGCTTTAGGCCCCAGCTTCTGAATGTAAGGCATCCAAGTCAACAAAAAAAAAGTCCACCGCTGGGCCTTCCCACCCGCCGCTCGTCGTTCTAAAAGCATAAGTTGGTGGAAACTATTCTGCCATTCCCAAAATGAAGGTGCCCGTTGTTCTCGCCACCGATGAAGGATAGGCCCCTTCCCTACCAAACAGGCCTTCCGCACTAAAATTTTTTCCCATCTACCTTTCGGGTGGAGTGGTCCCAACTGATCCAACACAACTAGCGACCCGGTACAACTGATCGGTTGCTGCAATTCGGCTCCAAAGCCATCTGGGCCCGGCGCACGACACCCACTGGCCTTTACAATTGGACGCCCCTGTGCACCTCCTCCCCAGCCACTGGGGCGTCCAATTGGGCCCGCTGATCCGCCGTTAGCCGGGGAAGGTTGGCATCACAGATAAATTGCGTCATATTGGCCTGGTCACCGGGTCGTCCCGCATACAGCTTTTGAAAATATGCTCGGAACACTCGGGCTATCTCTCGGCTATCCTTATGTAATCGCCCTTGTTCATCCTGTAAAGCCGCAATAGATCGCGTGCCCCGACTACCACGAAGACAGCGTGCTAGAAGTTTCCCGGGCCGGTCTCCAAAGCGATATAATTGATATTGATAATACAAAAAAGATTTTTTAGCTCGCTGGTGGAGAAGTTCATTGAGAGACGTCTCGGTCTCCCATAGTCGCTTCCTATTGGTCCCCGTGGGATCGCTCGCATACCGCCGCCTATCCTTAACCAACTGCTTTTCCAGCTGGACAATCCGCACCGCTAAGAGTTTACGCTTCCTCGCTGCGTAGGCAATAATGTCACCACGTAGGACCACCTTGGCCGTTTCCCAGAGCAACTCCGGGTCTCCCGTATGCCGCTCATTATGAAACATAAAATCCTCCCAGCGATGCCTAAGATATCTATGAAAGTCCGCATCTCGATAAAGCCCCAAGGGGAATTGCCATACAAAATCCCGAGAGGCCCCTGCTCCCCAAGAAAAATCGACCCAGACAGGTGCGCGGTCGGATATCTCCACAGGGCCAATCTGCGCATCCCCCACTTGCGCAAACAGCACTTCCGAAATTAGGATATAATCAATACGGGCACTAGAGCCCCTCGCTCTCGACCGGTGCGTAAAATCTTTCTCAGTCGGGTGCAGTAAACGCCAGGGGTCCACCAGCCCGAACCGTCTTCGCAAGCTTTGCAACACCTTGGCAGTCTGAGCCCGATTACGCTCTCCTCCCCCTCCCAAGGTATCCAATGCAACATCGAGCACCCCGTTCAAATCACCAGCCAATATCAAGGGCACATCCGGCCACTGCTCAATCCTGGAGGCCAGCCGCGCGTAAAGCGCTCTGTCTAAGACATTCTGGCTATATATATTACCCAAGATGACCGGACGTCCCTCTAAATTCCCGTACAACAGCATATAACGACCATCCGGGTCAATAAATTCCTGTTCCCGGTCAAACCGGATCCGTTTGTGAATCAATATGACCACTCCACCCTTCTTCCCTGCGGCTGGGACACCCCAAACTTGGCCCACCCAGTCCCGCTGCAGTTTGGCATGTTCCTCCACCGACTGATGGGTTTCTTGCAACATGGCGACATCGGCATTTAGCCTAGCCAAGGCTTGCAGCACTTTATATCTCTTGATAGGGTTACCCACCCCACACACGTTCCATGAAACGACTTTCAGGCCGGGGAGTGAGAAATCGTCATACCTCTCACAGTCAGTTCTTTCACATATGGACCGACCTCCCCAGCCTGAGGTCGCTCCCTAGTCCCAGAAGTGCTCCCAACTGTTAGGTCCACCAATGTCATGTGGCTCGATACAATGTCCCTGTTCTCCCTGCCCGGTGGCAAACTCCCACCCCCCGCAACCCCCTTATCCCCGTCCAGTTGCCTATCCCGCAATAATGATCCATAACCTACTCCCCACCCCTTATCGTACCCCTTACCCCCCCCCAACCCCAACAACCCCCCCAACTCGCATCCCCTCCCCCCTCCCCCCATCTCCACAAATCAGGAGGGAAGTCTCCCAGCTCCTCTACCTAACCCTATTGAGGTCCCGCTTGATGCAACCAGTGCCCCCAAAATCCAAAATCCAATCCCTTATCAAAAACTAAGCCCCACCACTCTCCCACTCATACTCAAACCTGGCCCTTCCCCAAAACGAGAGCTAACCCGCCCCGCAAACATTCCCCCCAAACTACCCGACAACCCGATTCAACACCACTCAATCACACAATAGACAGAATACCCTACCCGCCAAAAATGCAAGGGAGTGCCGCCCTACCCCAGCACAGCCCGGGAGGGGCGACCTCCCCAAAGCAAAATTGCCACAGCCCCAATCAGCACTCAAAAAACCGCCAGCCCGGTAAGGCCAAGGGCTACGCCATAAAACAACATCCCCCCCTGCCCACCCCCCCTAGTGCGCCGGGCCTGGCCAGGACCCCAGCCCTCATCAAAATCGGAGGCTAAGTCAGGACGTCAAGCGCCCAGACTCGGAGCAAAAATAAGTTAAGAAACATGAAGTCCAGTATAATCAAGTGGCTCCAGAGGGCGAAGATGGCGCCTTCCCTTGTCCGGTCAGTGCTGCAACATACTGGGCCGCCTCTGCCGCAGACTCAAAGATACGGCGCGTGCCGTCATGCAGCACATGGAGTCTCGCTGGGTATTGAACAGCAAACTTTATCTTGGCTCCAATCAATTTCTCACATAAGGGAGCATATGCCCGTCGCCTCTGACTAAGAGCAACAGAAAAGTCCTGGGCAAACCGAAGTTTAGCATTCTCATATACAATTTCTCCCTTGCTTCGGGCTGCCCGCAAAATCGCTTCCTTCTGAGGGAACTGCAAGAGTTTCACCAGCACTATGCGGGGTCGGCGATCCTGGGCCTGCTTGTTGCCCACCCGATGAGCCAGTTCAATAAAGAGCTTGTCTCCCAGCTCTGCACTCCCCAATATATGTAGCAATAAAGATTCCAAGTAGCTGTTTAAATCTCTATCTCCGATCGACTCAGGGACACCCATAATTCGTAGGTTATTCCTACGAGAGCGGTTCTCGAGGTCATCGAGTTTGGAGGCCTGCAATTGTAGCTGTTGTTGCAGGCTAGCTACCTGGGTGACCAGCGTTTCCACGGTATCCTCCACTTGTCCGATACGGCCTTCCGCCTCCTGAAGGTGATTCCCCATGCCCCCGAGTGAATTTTGCAGTCCATCAATCTTCTCGTTCAGCGCTGCAAACTGAGAGGACAGGGCTGTCGCCACAGCAGCCGACACTTCGTCCAAAAAGCAGGTGAAGCCACCGGACTCGGCGGGGAAGCAATGTCCGCCATCTTGCCAGACCCGACCACGCGCTCGCGCTCTCTCCAGGCGGTTTTGGCAGCTGCTGCCATGCTTCACCCCACTCTCCGATAGCGTCCCCAGTCCAAAAAGCCCCTTTGTTCAGCAAGGGGGTCAGAGTGCCAGAATATCAAGTGCTAAGCAGGCTTAGTTTGCCGGTTCGATTCGGGGGCACCGGAGCACACACGAGATGCGACCGCTGTCCTCACCGCATCACGTGACCTCTCAGAAATCCGATAATTTCTTATGTGCATTGATTAGAAAAGAAAGGCTTGGAAAGGGGAGTGCTACAACATCTGAGTGTATTCGAGGCTTACTGGTGAATGTAATAGGTGAATACTGTACAGTGCCTGAGAGTTACTAATATACAGTAATAAGAGTAATTAGAAGGTAAAACCTTAAAAAACAGACGATATTGAGCAACACCAAGAAAGGCGATTGTGTAAAACCACTTAGGAATAATATGGCCACAGGTCTGGCAGCAGAATAAAAAGTTTATCAAAAGTGAGACATGTGTGGAAAGGAAGAGGAAAGACCATCGTAAACCTTATGTAGCCACCTCCGGGGTAATGGAAAAGTCATACTTACTGTAATTCGTATCAATTGAACGCACAAACCAGAGCCATGCACTGAGTGTACGAGTAGTAGTTAAAAAATAAAGCAGATCAAGGGGAGGAAGCCGATGTTAAATAAACGCCAAAGTTCCCGCCTTTCAAGATGACGTTTACAAAATGGGCGGGGGCATATCAAACAAAGCAAGTAAAAACATTCCCATGTCGTGAAAGCAAAAATAGATGAAAAAATGGGATTACAAGTATAACATTTATGAGACAATACACCAGAAAAAATATAGGGTGAAACATTAAAACAAACATCATGATTAAAGGAAAATGACCAGAATAAAACTAAACAAAGTATAACATGGAGCAGTGAAACACGGTGTGAAAGCACCTTAGAGTACAGTCAAAAAATGCAAACCATTAGGTTAAAAAGACACACGGTGGAAAACAATACTGACAAAAGGATAAATCTGTAGACATGTACTAAAGAGTATAAAATATGTGATAAAACCATAAAAGTATATTGCTAATTAATGTGTATAAAAAGGAAGAATGGCATCAAAACAGGGGGAAATAAATGTATTAGAGGCTCTATGGACAAAAATGGTGCAGGACCGAGCAGAGTAAAAGCGGTGGGATATTAATATTATAAAAAATGCAACAACAAGGGATCTCATAACATAAATAGAATGATGATCAGAGAAAGTACTCATTAAAATGATAAGATATAAATATCAATTAAGAAATATGATAAAATAAAACAATAAATAAATAAATATGATTAATAGAAAAGAGTAAAATGAGTAAAATAAAAAGGAAAATATTATAAGACCATAATATAAAACTAGAGATAAAACCTTTTTATAGGAAAAACCGAGAGGTCACTCTCTTGATTGAGGCCAAACGGTTCCAAACTATTAAATTCATAAATGAACCGTTGTTCTAAACCTGAGTAAAGTATTGTTAATGTTGCCACCGCGCCAATGTGGAACAGCAGTTTTAATGACCAGGAATTTAATATCACTGATAGCATGATCTTTCTCCACCCAGTGCGAGACTAATGGTTTGTCAGTCAATTTTCTTTGAATATTGCTCCTGTGCTCAATGACACGTGTCCGTATTTGTCGTAAGGTTTTACCTATATAAATCATATCACAGGGGCATAATATTAAATAGACAGCATTGATGGTCTTGCAGTTGGAATAATGATTAATAATGATTTTGTGACCTGTGGATGCATGTGTAAAAACATTCTTAGCTGTAATGACATGAAGACAGAACAATTACCGCAACTGTAATGACCTCTAACCTTGGGAGGGGGCCGAGGGACAGTGAGAGCAGACGGAACTAGAAAATGACTTAAATTAGGAGCACGTTTATATGACACCATCAGACGTTTTGATTTAAAAGCCGGTAAAAAAAGATATAAGATGCCATTCTTGTTTTAAAATATCCGTAATAGTTTTCGAATGTGATGAGAAGGTCAAAGGACAAGTAACTCTATCTGTTTGTAATCGTACTGTATTCTGCAAAAGTGTAGAGCGATTCGTGGCCTGTGCTCTTTGATATGCTTTATGAATGCATTTGTTCGGATATCCGCGTTGTTCAAACCTCTGATGCAAATCCGTAGCATGTTTTTCAAAATCCGTATTGTTTGTGCAAAGTCTCTTAATCCTAAGGAATTGACTGATAGGGAGGTTTTGCTTAAAGGCAGTGTTATGACAGCTATCGTATGTGAGAAACGTGTTTCTATCAGTAGATTTACGGTATAAATCAGTGACGAAACCTGCGTCTGACTTCTTGATTAGAATGTCAATATAGGGAATAGATTCTAAACTATATGTGCCCTCAAATTGTAAATTGGAGTCCAACGTATTGAGCCATGTATGAAAAGTATGCAAAGTGTCTTCAGGGCCATCCCAAATTACAAGCACATCGTCGATGTACCGCTTCCAGAGGAGGAAATACTTTTTATATGGATGAAAAGTCAGGAATTTGTTCTCAAATTCAGCCACATAGAGATTTGCTACATCAGGGGCCATGGGCGAACCCATGGCGACCCCTTTTATCTGTTTGTAAAAAAGACCTTTAAAAGCAAAATAATTCTCAGACATGACTAATGAAGCCCATTGCGTGAAAAAAAAAGTAGGTATCCGCACAGGTCTGGGTCTCTTGATCAATACATTGGCTAGTACTTCTAGAGCTGCTTTTTGCGGAATATTCGTATATAGAGAATTGATGTCCAATGTTAATAAAATAAGGCCATCATGGTAACCCTGAAAATTATGAAGAATATTAATAATATGAGTGGAGTCTTTGACGTAAGAGGGTACTAAAGGAACAAATGGTCGTAAAAAATAATCCAAAAATTTGGAAAGAGGTTCAAGAAGTGAGCCATTGGCTGAGACAATAGGTCGCCCCGGAGGGTTTTGTAGAGATTTATGTATTTTCGGAAGCATATAAATTGTGGGTATGATGGGGTGAGTAACGGTGAGGAAATTGATTTCTTTATGTGTTAGATACCCCGCCTCTTTACCAATATATAGTAAATGATCTATCTTACGTTGTAATATACTCGTAGGGTCATCAAACACTTTCTGATAAAAGGTAGTGTCGTTCAGTTGGCGAGTGACCTCTGCTACATAAGCCATTCTATCTTGCACTACCATAGCACCGCCTTTGTCTGCGGGCTTTATTATTATAGATTGATTTTATTGGAGGTCTTTCAGTGCTGATTTTTGCGAGGCTGTAAGATTGTAATATACATGCTTTTGTTTAGTTTTATATATTGCACTAACTCTAGAAAAAACCATATTTTCATAGGCAGTAATCATGGGATCTGAGGTGGACGGAGGTAACCAAGCAGATGGTCTTTTAACCACAGAGGGATCAGCTGTGACAGAGGGATTTTTGTTGAAATAATTTATAATTTTAAGCTTCCGAAAGAACCTATACAGTTCGGCATGTGTTAGAAACTGATCATGGCGTTTAGTGGGAACAAAGGAAAGACCCTTATTTAAAACCTGAAGTTCCATATCTGTTAATTGATATGTAGATAAATTAATCACAGCGTTTATAACTCCCAATTCAGACGTCGATATGGTAACAAGAGGGCACGACATCATTCAAAGGAATTAATTGAAGCCTCAGCCCCCTCATTTTCCACACAATCACGTTCTTCCCCTGCACACCACCACAACCATGATCATAAGCGGGTTTTTCACATGGACTCCCTATGGGCAAAAGACAGAAGAAATGTTTCTCCAAGATCACCACCATATCGACCACCAAGACACAGAAACCAACAACCAAGACAGTATTCACCACGGGAAAGAATTCACACTCAGGGAATGATGTCCAAAAAACGTCTGAAATGGGAGTTATAAACGGGGTATCTAACACATAAAGAAATCAATTTCCTCACCGTTACTCACCCCATCATACCCACAATTTATATGCTTCCGATAATAATAATAATAATAATCAGAATCCCGAGATGTCGAGGCCTCAGACAGGGTCCGGGCCCGGGCAGAGGCTGAGTCCGAGAAAAGCCTTTCACTTTGTTGCTGACGACTTTGGAGGGCCTTGGAAGACATTTTTCCACATGGCCCGCACGTTTTAGAATCGTGGTCTGGGCCAAGGCACCGAAGGCAGCAGTCGTGAGTGTCGGTGAGAGACATTATCTTTTTACACCGATCACACTTTTTGAAACCGCTGGAAGCCATCGGGGAGAAAACGGTCCCCGCGAGGTTAAAGGACCGGCCTTCCAGGGAAAAAGAAAAAGTTTTGGCGCCAGCGCCTAGCCGCTAAGGGCAAAAACCGAAAAAGGAAAAAAGGGGATTCGATACCGGTGTACCGAACCCGGCGGGAGGGGAACCTACGTCGAATCCGAGGAAAAAAGTGAAATAACGCCAAGAAAAAACTTCTCTTATCCGGGAAAAAAAGGACATACGTCCGATGGGCTTCACGGAAAAAAAGAGACTGAGGTAAGATGGCACCTTTAGGCGGGAAGGGAACCGCGCATGTGTGCCAGCATTCCCAAAGGCTTTCATGGAAAGCTGGGGAAATGCTCCGCTGGGGCTTCATCAGCATCGATGACACCCATAAGTGAGGACTGACTTCCTGCTTGGTCCTGGAGAAAGAAAGATTGCTCTGAGCTCCAAGAAATTGATGTGTAGATGAATCTTCTGTGGAGTTCAAGTTCCTTGGGTGGAGAGGTCTTGTAGATGAGCTCCCCAACCCACTGGAGAAGCATATGTTGTGAGAGTTGCTTGGGGTAAAGGTTGTTGAAATGGGGACCCCAGCAACAGGTTCTGAGTGAACTGCCACCATTGGAGGGACAAAATAAGGCGATTTGTGTTTGCTATTTTGTCTGACAGGCACCCTGATGCCTGGGTTCATTGAGTGGATAAAGTCCACTGGGCTGCTCTCATATGGAGGAGAGCATAAGGAACCACATGCACTGTAAATGCCATGTGGCCTAGTAGTTGTAACATTTCTCGGGCAGTGAGATGAGGCTTTAGCACTGCTTGAGAAGCTAACTGCACCATGCAAAGGCAACGGGCCTGGGGAAGATAGGCCCTTGCTTTTCTGGTATCCAGCAAGGTTCCTATGAACTCTAGAGACTGAGTGAGAGTTAGACTGGATTTTGGGATGTTTATGACCAGACCCAAATACTGAAGGATACGCACTGTGCAAGATAGCGAAGTCCTGGCCTCTGACTCTGATGGGGCTCAAATGAGCCAGTCTTCTAAGTAGGGGAAGACAAATATCCCTAGAGTGCGAAGAGATGCTGCTACCACAGCCATGCATTTCGTGAACACTCTTGGTGCTGAGGCCAGGCCAAAAAGAAGCACCCTGTATTGGTAGTGCTTTCCTTGAAAAAGGAACCGAAGGAACTTTCTGTGAGTTGGATAGATGAGAACATGAGTGTACGCATCCTTGAGATCTAGAGAACAAAGCCAATCCTGACTCTGAAAGTATGGCAGCAGAGTTCCCAGAGAAATCATCTTGAATTTCTCTTTGAACAGGAATTTGTTCAATTCTCTGAGGTCTAAAATTGGTCTGTGTCCCCCTGTTTTCTTTGGAATAAGGAAATAGGGGGAGTAAAACCCTGTACCCTGCTGATGAATGGGTACCTCTTCTATTGCCCCTTGGGCAAGAAGCATAGTGACCTCTTGATCTAACAGGTTGATGAGAGAGGTCTGAGAATTGTACTGTCTTACCACTGTGGGAAGGGGGCATTACAGAAAGTGAAGCTTGAACCCCTCTTTTATAATGGAGCGTGTCCAATGTCCTGCTGTTATCTGCCCCCATCTGGGGGCAAAGTGACACAACCTTCCTGGAATGGTGGAAGGCTCTGGTTCATTGAGGGCCAGGAAGGCTATGTTCTCTAGATGAAAGTCAAAGGTCTTGTGGAGGCTGAGACGGTTGAGGCTTAGCAGTCTTTGCTTTCCTTTGTTTAGGTGGTTGCTGACTCTTTCGGGCAGGCTGACCTGCAGAACATCCCTGCTGGGAATAAGAGGGATAAAACCTCTTCTTTTTAGAGAAGAATGGTTTCTTGCAAGATCAGCTGTGGCTTTGGATAACCTATCCAAAGTGGAGTTGTCAGCATCCAACTCATTGGCTTTCTCTTGCCAATTTTTGCCGAATAGATTCTCACCTGTACAAGGGATATTGCCCAGTTTGTCCTGCACCCAGAGCTCCAAATCAGATGCCTGGAGCCAGGCAATTCTACGTGCACCTATGGCAATGGCAGAGGTTCTGCTTATGCACTCAAAACAGTCAAAAGCTGCACGATTGACAAACTTAGAAACATCCTGGGCATGTTTAACCAGTGTGAGAAAATCCTGCCTCTTATCAGGAAGGAGAGGGCTTAAAATCTCCAAATCTCCTGTGACTTCTTTGAGGAACATTCCCATATATAAAATATAGGAACTGATCCTGGCAGAAAGCATGGAAGCCTGGAAACTACTACGTCCAAAGGCATCCAAAGTTCTACACTCACGTCCTGGAGGATTAGAGGCATGCCTCTTTGCACTACTGATCCTTCTCATAGCTGATTCCACTACAATAGAGTGGTGAGGAAGCTGAGTTTTCTGGAAACCAGGACAAGGAGGGACTCGGTACATGGTATTCAGTCTACGAGAGTGAGGAGAGGTGGTAAGAGGTGTCTCCCACATTCTCAACATTTATTTATTTTATTTATTTATGTTTCTTATATACCGCCTTTCATGATATCAAGGGGGTTTACATTGAACAAACTGAAATTACATTGAACAGGGCATTATAACTTGGAGATAACTATTTTATAGGCAACATGGGCTATGGAGGGTTAAGTGGCTTGCCCAAGACCACAAGGAGCACCTGTGGGACTAGAAACCCCAGTCCATCCGGCCCAAGGTTGCTGTCCTCTAGTGGGATTTGAACCCCCGACCATGATATCCATGATATCATGTAAGATCTCATGGACAGACAAGGAAGCTGCCTCCTTAGGAGCTTTGGGATATTGTAAAATCTCCAACTCCTTAGCCCTGGGCTCTGTTTCAGGAGTCACAGTAATGGACAGACCTCGAGCCACCTCCCTGATGAAATCCTGAAAGGAGATATCTTCTGGAGGAGACATCCTACGTTTAGGAGAGGAAGGCTCCTCCGGGAGAAGTATTCCGGTACCGACAGAGCTGTCAGAATCCTCAGACTCCTCCGAGGATTCAAAGTACCTTCTGTCTGGATGCTCTTGAAGAGCCCGATACCCATACCGACTGAAGTCGGTACTGGGGGAAATCAGTACCAGTGTATCGGGTACCAGAAGGCATCGCATGACTGAGTGCTGGCAAAGCAGACACCGATGTCGATGCCGATGCAGTCGGTACCGGTACCAATACCTGCATCGGTGCCGATACTGGTTGAACTGTCTGACGCGGTTCCGAGGGTGTCGATGCCGCAAAGAGAGCCACCAGACTGCGTTCAATAGCCAGGAACCTCTGGTCTATCGACGCTGCCGATGCCTGGATATCGGTACCGGAAGCAGCCGGTACCCCAGAGCATGGCAGCAGTAGTTCTGCCGAGGTCGAGGCCTCAGGAACATCCTGGAGCCCCAATAATGCTTTGGAAGCCGAAGCCTCCCGCCAGGGCAATTTTGCCGGTACAGAACCCTCAAGGGCAACGCCAGAGGCATCTCGATGCTTGGAAGGACATCATGGCACAAGCCATACACTCGGAGATGGAGTGGTCAGGACCTAAACATTTAAGACACCACTCATGGGTATTGGTGACGGAGATGGTACCGCCACACCTAGTGCACTTTTTAAAACCCGAGGCGGGTTTTTCCATAGTGGCCCAAGGCCCAAAATGGCATGTGCACCTGGAAAAGAAAAGTTTGGAAAAAAAGAATATTTTTTTTTTTTTTTTAAAAAGAAAGAAGAACCGGCGGTACCGGTATAGCGTCGAGGAAGGCAGACGCGACCACAAAAAAGAAGGAATAAGGAAAAACTTTTCTGCGGTAACAGGAACAACGACCTGCTGGCTCCGCGGAAAACGAAGAACTGGAGAGAGGCAGTTGGGAAAGGCGGGAAGGCAGCACGCAGGCGCTGTGGGATGCTCCCAAAGGTTTTCTAATTGGACGCTGGGGAGCGTTCCCGCGCAGGCTCCGTCGGTACCGACGATACCCATATGTGAAGACTACATTCCTGCTTGTTCTTGGAGATAGTACTGTAGTACTAGTTGCACGCAGCAGGAGTAAAGGTTTTCTCTTCTCTCTGCACACTATATGGAGAATCTTCTCCATTTGAAGGTGTTCACTCGCCAGGTGGAGTGTTTTCGGGAGGCCAGGGGGATTCTCCTCGATCTCTCCCTGGAGATTGAAGGGAGCTAAGGCTACCCCTTTCAGCAGCTATATCATCAATGCTAGCGACCCCAAGTTGGGGTGCAGGAGGGAGTCCTCCTCCTGGGACAGGAGGTCCGGATCCCGACCCATGGTGTACCGCAAAGGAGGGGAGAGCCACCGCTTCCTGGCAGAGGGAGTACAAACCTGTGCCTTCCTGTTTGTTCACATAAAACATGGCAGGCAACCTGGTTGTCTGCCTGGATCAGTACTGGGCAGTTGCACAGGAGGTGGCAGAATGCCTGCAAGGCCAGGAAGATGGCTCTGAGCTCCAGTAGGTTGATCTGCAGAAGCGACGCCTCCTGCGACCAGCTGCCTTGAGAGCTGAGATCTCCGCAGTGTGTCCCCCAATCCAGGAGGGAGGCGTCCATGGTCAGGACCCTCTGCACTGCAGGTGCCTGGAAGGGCATCCTTGCTTGGAAGTAGCATAGGGACTGCCACCAGTTAAGGGGGTCTGCCAGTTGGCGGGAGACCCTGACCCTGTCACGCAACCTGCCGGTGGCCTGAGTCCACTGGGAGCAGAGGCACCACTGGGCTACCCACATATGCAAGCGCGCTAGGGTGTAATGTGGACTGTGGAAGTCATGTGGCCCAGTAGGTGGAGGAGTCAGCGAGCTGGTACAAACCAGTGATTCTGCACCGCTCCCATCAGCTGTATGATGAACTCTTTCCTTTGGGAGGAAGGCCTTAACCTGTAGCATGTCCAGCTGGGCACCTATGAACTCCAGGGTCTGGGCTGGTGAGAGGTGGGATTTGGGGTAGTTGATGATGAACCCCAGGTGCTGCAGGAGGCAGACTGTCCACCCTATGGCTTGGCAGGTCTCGGAGACTGCTGCCTCTGATGGGCCAGTCGTCCAGATAGGAGAAGACAAAGGCCCCTTGAAGGCGCATGTGGGTGGCCACGACCACCAGGCACTTTGTAAAGCCTCTTGACGAGGTGGCCAGGCCGAATGGAAGTACCCTGCACTGGTAATGCTCTCCTCCCACCACAAACCTTAGGTACTGTTGGTGGGAGGAGTGGACCAGGAAATGTTTATATGCATCCTTTTTAGTCTAAGGAGCAGAGTCAATCTTCCTGGTGGAGGTAGGGCAGCAGAGTTCCAAGGGAGAGCATCTTCAACTTCTCCCTCACTAGAAACTTGTTCAGATTCCGCAGGTCCAGTATGCACCTGAGGCCCCCAGTTCTTTTGTGGACAAGGAAATACCTGGAGTAGAATCCCTTTCCCCACAAATTACTGGGTACAGGTTCTATCGCCCCGTCCTTGAGCAAGCCTGCAAGCTCTCAGAGGAGCAAGGTCTGGTGAAGGAGAGGCTGCAACAGCTCTCCTGGGATGAACCCTGGGGGTGTTTGCTGGAACCTGAGGAGATAGCCCTCCTTTATCACTTGCAGGATGCACAGGTCTGTGGTGACCCCGGCCCACCTGTGGATGAAGAACACCAGGCGTCCCCCTGTGGGCTAGGGAGGGTCTCTCGGGAGAGAGGAGGCCCTGCCCGGGGAGTTAAAAGTTCCCCCCAGGCTGGGTGGGAGTTGGTGGCTAAAGCTTCTCAGCCTTTGGCTTCCTCTGCCGATGGCCCTAGCTCTTGGGCTGGGAACCCCTGTTGCTGTTGCCCCGAGTAGGGTTGGTACTGACCCTGATGGAAAGATCCCTTCTTCCTCGGGAAAAATTATCTTTTTCCTGACGGATTCCTCCGGGGAAGGGTCAAGGTTTTCCTTGAGATCCTCTGCCTGGTCACAACCTTAGCCTCTATCTCGGCCGCCTTGTCAAGACATGGGCTTACCGAACAGGTTTTCCCCGGTGCAGGGGACATCAAGCAGTTTTTCTTGCACCCATTGCTTAAGGTCGGAGGTCTACAACCAGGCCTGGCGCCGGGCTACTTTGCCCACTGCTGCTACTCGGACTTCAGATTCAAAGCCATCGTAGGCGGTGCAGGAAAAGAACTTTGAGCAGTCCCAGATCTTGGCAGTCAGGGCTTGGAAATTCTGGAAGGGTTCCCCGACGAGGCCTGCAGAGAAGCCCGCCAGTTCTTGGATGAGGCCCTTAAGGTACATGCCTATGTATAATTCATAGGCCTGTATCCGACAGTCCAGCATGGATCCCTGGAAGAACTTGCGCACAAGGGCGTTGAGGGCTCGGGCCTCTCTGCCCGGGGCAACAGAAGAGTAGTTCTTCTTCAGAAGTTATGCAGGAGTTGGGACTTTTGGAAACCTGGGACCTTCTTGACGCAATAGATGGTGTCGAGACATCAGCTGACCATCGGCACCGAGGATAGAGCCGCCAACATCCACAGGAGCAGCCTCAAGGATGGGCTGTACCGGCACCATGAGAGTCTCCTTTGGCATGGACTCATACTGGAGAATCTCCAGTTCTTCGGTGTGCGGGTCCTCCCTCTGACTTGGTTGGGTCCGATAGGGCCCGGGCCATGTCCAAGACAAAGTCGTGGAAGGCCACGTCCTCAGGGGGAGAATGCCATTGGGGCTCTGGGGGAGATGACTCTGAAAGAACAATGTTGAGAGGTCTCGGGCAAAGCCTCAACATCAGTCTCCCAATCAGAGCTGGAGGGAATTGTGGATTCTGAGGTTTGGGACTCCCGCATCTCAAGGTCAGCCCCGAGGTACCGGCGTCCTCCGGTGAATCCCATGGTCAGACTCCCAGAAACTGGCCAGAGAGGACCGGACACCCGATGATCAGGACCGAAATCTCAATCGGTACCAAGGGCTCGCCGGAGGCTGGTAGCGCTCGGGGTCTTCCTAGACGACTGGGGACTCCCCCGCAGTCAGGGGCCTGGTTGTCGGGGCAGATGATGCGGACGAACCTGACATCATTGCCTGCTGCAAGGCCAGGATGGTAGAAATATTCTACTCCAGGGCCGCCATTCTGGATTCAAGGTCAGAAGGCTCCGCAGCTGTCGGCGTAGGCACAGAGGACCTTAGGCCCGACATCTCACGAGTGCGTCCCTAATGAGGACCATGGCCTCGAGGAGCATCACATGGTCACCGCCGGCCGAGAATTCCTTCTTAGAGACATTAGGGAGGCGCTGCTCGGAGTTGCCTGAGTCCCACTGCGGGACCTTACCGGGTTTCACCAGTGGAACCTCGACTGGCCTCGAGGATTTTTTCTTTTTCATTCTGGGATCCGGGTCTTTTCAGAGGAGTCGCCGCCACAGGACTCCAAAAATGCCTGGACCTCACAAGATGTGCTCGGCTTGGGGCTCAGCACTGGGAAAGCCAGGGCGGTATCAGACTTCAGGAACATCCACTCCTATAACTTCGACCTTTTCTTATCGGTTTTTGGAGCCACGGCCTGGCACAGGTCGCATGTGGTACTGTCGTGGTCCAGGCTGAGGCAGTGTAAGCAGCAGTCATGGGTGTCTGTAACAGACATGGCTTGACTGCAGCGGTCAGGGAAAAAGGCACAATTTGTGCTGATCGGGATACCACGGAAAAAAGAATCAGAGAAGCGATGCTGAGGCAAGCAAGTTCAAGGGCAGGAAAGGGAGCTTGTACACACTGGAGAAAAAAAATTAGGAGAAAAACCAACACTTTTTCTGTGGAAAACAGACATATGTCTGATGGGCTCCATGGAAAGCGTAGTTACTCACCTGTAACAGGTGTTCTCCACGGACAGTAGGAATCAGTCCTCACATACGGATGACATCGGCGCTGACGGAGCCCTCGTGCGGAGCAATTCCCCAGCTTTCAAAGAAAGCCTTTGGGATTGCATCGCGCATGCGCGGTCCCCTTCCCGCCCAAGGGTGCCATCTTGCTCAGTCAGATGACATAGCTAAAAAGAGAGCAAAAATGAGAAAAAATTAATCAAAAGACTACAACTCCAGGGGAGGAGGGAGGGTCGTGAGGACTGATTCCTGCTGTCCCTGGAGAACACCCGTTACAGGTGAGTAACTACGCTTTCTCCAGGAACAAGCAGGAAGTCAGTCCTCACATATGGTACTCCCTAGCTAGAGGCTCCCGAGAAACCATAGCTGAAAATGGCTCCCTCTATAAGAGCCGCAGCAGCAGTGATAGGCTTTTTCTCCGAGAACGCAACCCCCACGGTAGCCTGACACCAAAGGGTCGGAGGGTAGGAGGTGCCTAAACCTTGAATAGGTTACGGAGTACCGCCTGACTGAAAACCCTGTCCCGCCGGGACTCTCTCTCCAGGCAGTAGTGGGCTGCAAAAGTCTGGCTTGAAGACCAAGTTGCAGCCCGGCAGAGCGGTGGTTAGCCACTGATGCAGCCTTAGCCCTGACAGAGTGGGCCGTCATTCGGCCCTGCAGTTGGAGGTCAGCTGCCCTGTACGCCCAGGCGATGAAGTCTGCCACCCAGGTGGATAACGTGTGCTTGGAGACAGGTAGACCCAGTTTACAAGGGCCATAAGAAACGAAGAGCTGGGAAGCTTTCCGATGTCCCCGCGTACGTTCCAGGTAGATGGCACGTGCCTTCTTACAGTCCAGAGTATGCAGAACCGCTTCTGCCCTGCTGGTATGTGGCCTGGGGAAGAAGGTTGGAAGAACCACCTCTTGGTTAAGGTGAAACGAGGAAACCACTTTTGGAAGGGACTTGGGGTGAGTACGTAGGACCACTCTGTTTTTGTAAAACCGCGCATACGGTCTATCTGATACTAAAGCTTGCAGCTCGCTCACACGTCGAGCAGACGTGAGTGCCACCAGAAAGAGTGCTTTCCAGGAAAGGAAGCGGAGATGACAGGTGGACAGTGGTTCAAAAGGTGGGCAACTAAGCCGCTGCAAGACCACATTTAAGTTCCACTCTGTAGTCGGTGGGCAAATCGGAGGCTTCAAGAGTAGGAGGCCTCTGAGGAATTGGGATACCAAAGGGTGAGCTGAAAGAGGTTGCCCGTCCACTGGAGAGTGGTTAGCTGATAGCACACTCAGGTGGACCCTAAAAGAGTTAGACTTGAGGCTCAACTCTGAGAGGTGGAGCAAGTACTGCAATACCTGAGGTACTTGACAAGTGAATGGGTTCTCCTTATTTTGGGCACACCACCCTTCAAATCTACACCATTTAAACATGTAGGATTTCCTAGTGGATAGCCTCCTAGAAACCAGCAACACCTCCTCAACCTCCTTGGGAAGGAGTAGAGGAGCACGTACTACCTTCTCAGCATCCAGGCCATTAAGTTGAGGGATCTGAGATTGGGGTATGGCAAGGAACCCTGTTCCTGGGTCAAGAGGTCGGGCTGCACCCCCAGTGGGAGTGGAGTTTCGACCGCCAGTTGAAGGAGAAGAGGGAACCAAGGCTATCTGTGCCACCAGGGGGCTACCAGGATGACAGAGGCCTTGTCCCGAAGAATCTTGAAGAGAATGCTTGCCACCAGGGGCGTGGGTGGGAACGCATAAAGAAGGCCCTGTGCCCACGAGATCAGGAAAGCATTTGCCGCCACGCTAGTCAAGACAGACAAAAATGAAAAACATGACCGGACTCGATACCGGGGTATCGAACCGAAGGCGGGAAGGGGACCCGGTGTCGAACCGGGAAACTGAAAGAAATAATTCAACTTTTCTACTTTTTCCATGGTGAAAACGGGACCACGTCCGTTGGGCTCCGTGGAAAAAAGAAGACTGGGCAAGATGGCACCCTTGGGCGGGAAGGGGACCACGCATGCGCGATGGAATCCCAAAGGCTTTCTTTGAAAGCCGGGGAATTTCTCCGCACGAGGGCTCCGTCAGCGCCGACATAACCCATATGTGAGGACTGACTTCCTGCTTGTTTCTGGAGAAAAAAGGAGACGGAGGCAAGATGGTACCTTTGAGCAGGAAGGGGACCACACATGCTTGGTGCATCTCCCAAAGGCTTTCTTTGAAAGCTGGGAAGAAGCTACTGTGTGTGCTCCGTCGCCGCCGACATCACCTATATGTGAGGACTGACTTCCTACTTATTACCACAGAAACCAGAAGCTACGCTTTCACTCAGAAAACACATATTTTTAGGAACTCATGACAACAGAAACCCATCAATCTATATCTCAAGTAACTGAAAGCAGAAGCGGACTTCAACATTCAACCAACAGACATTGTTCTGAATGTACCCAATTTCAAATACTTCATCTCACCACATTCTGTTCTCACACATAACAGGGCATGAAAGATTATAAACCTGTACATCTCAAAAGTTATGTTAGAATATTGTTCTCCCAGTTCAAAATTCCATGTAATCAAACATGATTACAACATTATATGTTAGCCTTTATTAGATATAGTCATTCTATTTTCAATGTTCTATGTAACAACGTTTACTGATATTGTTATATGTAAACCACTTTGATTCCCAGATAAAGCGGTATAAAAAAATACAGAATAGTAAAAAAAAAAAAAAAAAAATTGCTATTGCTCTCAGTTCCAAGAAGTTAATCTGATGGAGACTCTTGTATGGACCCATTTCTGTAAGCGTAGAACCCATCCAGATGAGCTCTCCAACAGAGTTTGGATGCATCCGTTGTGTGGTTTTTCATAGGGAGGAATTGCGAATGGGAGACCGCTGATCAAATTGCTGTGGCGTGTCCACCAGACAAGAGATTCTTGCAACGGTCAATTCAAGGACAGTACATCGCTGAGCCTCCTGATTACTTGAGTCCAATAAGGTTCAGGGTCCACTGAGACTGTTGCATATGAAAGACTAGAAAAGGGGACTGTTACTTCTGGAGAGAGATCTGCAATGGTGAGTGTATATACTTCTGGGAATTAAGCTTCAGGTGAACAAGGTATATTAAACGTATTAGGTACAGTTTTATTGGCAACCCTTAGTAAGTAAAGAACTTAAAGATCTAAACAAAAACTTAAAACTAAGATGCAGACAGCAGTCCAGCAGCGAGATGGGGGCTTTCCAGCCTTTTGCATTGAGTGTCACATGTATGATTTTCTCCCAGTTGGTGAGAGGTCTTACGTGTGCACTAGGTGCAAGGAGCTCTTTGCTCTCAGGGAACAAGTCCGTTCTCTAGAGGCTAGAGTAGCAGACTTGGAAAACATAAGACAGACAAAGTGGTACATAGATGAGACCTAGTCCTGAAGTCCCACCTCCAGTCTGGCAGCATCCCTGTTGCCATGGAGGAGAGAGGTCACGTGACAGGAGAGCATCATCCTGGTGTGGCAGGAAGTGATCCTGTAACTAGGACCTGTCCTCCAGGTGATGTAAAACCCTCTCGCACTGAGGAAGTTTATCCAGGGCCATGTGCCCATGAGGGAAAGGTTAGGACAGCCGTTATAGTTGGTGATTCGATCATTAGGCATGTAGATAGCTGGGTGGCTGGTGGACGTGAGGATCGCCTGGTAACATGCCTGCCTGGTGTGAAGGTAGCAGACCTCACGCGCCACCTAGATAAGGTCTTAGATTGTGCTGGGGAGGAGTCTGCTGTCTTGGTACATGTCGGTACCAATGACATAGGAAAATGTGGTAGGGAGGTTCTGGAGGCTAAATTTAGGCTTTTAGGTAGGAAGTTGAAATCCAGAACTTCCAGGGTAGCGTTCTCTGAAATGCTTCCCATTCCACGTGCAGGACCCAAAAGGCAGGCATAGCTCCGGAGTCTCAATGCGTGGATTAGACAATGGTGCAGAGATGAGGGTTTTGGATTTGTTAGGAACTGGGGAACATTCTGGGGAAAGGAGGGGCTCTTCCGAAGGGATGGGCTTCACCTTAACCGGGATGGAACCAGGCTGCTGGCATTAACCTTTAAAAAGGAAATAGAGCAGCTTTTAAACTAGATAATAGGGGAAAGCCGACAGTCGCCCAAGAGCGGATGGTTCAGAAAGCACAGTTACTTACCTGTAACAGGTGATCTCTGGGAACAGCAGGAATAAGTCTTCACATATGGGTACGTCGGTACCGACGGAGTCTGCGCGGGAACGCTTCCTAGCATCCAATCAAAGAGCTTTTGGAAGCATCTCACCACGCCTGTGTGCTGCCTTCCCACCTTTCCCAACTGCCTCTCCTCAGTTAAGTTTTAAAGCTGAGACAAAGAGAGAGAGAGAGAGAGGAAAGGAAAGATAGAGATACAACTCCTGGGGAGGTGGGTGGGTTGTGAAGACTTATTCCTGCTGTTCCCAGAGATCACCTGTTACAGGTGCTATCTCCAGGAACAAGCAGGAATGAGTCTTCACATATGGGGACTCCCAAGCTGAGATGCCTGGAGTCCCAGCATGTCATAGGTGGGGACATGCTATCCCCCACAACACCAGGCATCCTGAGGATGGAGGGTAGGAGTTGAAAGAGAAAGGTGCTGTAGAAAACAGCTTAACCTAGCATAGGACTGCAGACAAGGAGTCCATGTGTGGATGGTAAATTACATCAATGATATTGAGTGAAATATTGCAATATGGACCTCCGCTAACAGGGTTTTACAGAAGTAGGGAGGTTCACGGGATCTACTGGGGAACCCAGGAGAGGAACCTCGAAGAGGACCTCACTGTAAGTGGAGGTAATAAACCTGTAAGAAAAAACAGTTGAGGTCAGAAACCTGAAGGTAACAGTTAAACCCAGTAGAAGAACTGGGGTGGTACAAAAACAGTGGGCCTTCAGCGGAAGGCTTTATGACAAAAACCCAACTCTTTTGGCGGCAGAGTGGCCCACTCATAGGAGCAAAAAGAGAAAGGCTAACTGATTTGGACAAAGAGGCACAGTCCTTGTGGGGAGAAAGGGTATGGGGAGCCCTTGTATCCCAAAAAGGAGAGGACAAATGCCTAAGGCAGTAAGCCTGAGATAAACTGAAGATTAGCCATGTCTCTCCTAACTGGGGTAAGCTAGGAGAGATATTGGAGCCTGGAGAGCTTCAGAGGTACCTAAACCCTAAGGTTATGGTATAAATGTTATTGAGTACCACAGGAGTGGTTGTGTGTGTAGAATCCCAAACCTGCTGGATAGCATAGGTATGGGTAAGCCCATCTGTCAGAATCATATAGATATATGAGCATAGACAGATAGATAAGTATGGGGATACCTATCAATCTATGATAAAATATCTCGACAGATACATGCATATATATATATATATATATATATATACCTATAGATATATAGATAGACATATAAGAAAATATATCTGCAGAGAGATATGGAGGGCATAAAATACACACAAAAATAGATATGGATATGTAGGCTCGAATATGGGTGCCTGCGATTAAGCAGACAGAGATATGCCTACAGCAGGGTACTCACATAGGATATGTGGAGAGGAAAGATTCATCCAACAACAAGGAGGTGGAACCTACCTGAGAAGATAAAGAAGAAATTAGGCCTTACCTGCTAATCGTCTTTCCTTGAGTACTCTCCGGGCCAGTCCAGGACATTTGGGTGGTCAATCCGCTCCAGCAGCTGGGGACTGAATACTGAACGTTTTTTCCTGACAGCCTACCCAGCTCCCCCTGGTGTCAGAGAATCAGTCTAACGGTAACAAAGCAGCAAACTCAACTAGTACTGAAACCAAAAACAACACAAAAGAACAAACACTAATTGTCGGACTAGCCGTCCGTAGAACATACAGCATAAAGAAGAAGAACCAGAAAACAGGGCAAATGTCATTCCCTACGCTTCTCTCATCCTGCACGCTCCTCCCCATTTCTTAATTTTTTTTTTTTTTCCTTCTTCGTCTCAGGGAAGAACTCCTGTCTTCTGAAAAAGGAACTTCTACTCTCCCTCCCCCCAGGATCCATTTCCAACGGAGCACTTCGATCTGGCCAACCCCTGCGAAATCTGCCAACACCCGCCGAGGCTGCACTCCTCTGAAGCTCGCAGAAAAAACAGGGGAGGGCCCTGGACTGGCCCGGAGAGTACTCAAGGAAAGACAATTAGCAGGTAAGGCCTAATTTCTTCTTCCTAATCGTCTCTCCGGGCCAGTCCAGGACATTTGGGCAGTACCAAAGCAGTACCTAAATCCGGGAGGGTCCTGCGAGCCCCGCAACGATCGCCGAGGCCCCAACATTAGCGTCCGCCCTGGCCTGAACATCCAAGCGATAATGTTTTGCGAACGTATGCAACGATGACGTCGCAGCTCGACAGATATCCACCGGCGGAACCAAAGCATACTCCGCCCAGGAAGCAGCTTGGCCTCTGGTGGAATGCGCCCCGAGTCCCAGCGGAACAGGCTTGCCCCTGGCCTCATAGGCCGCACGTATTGCATGCTTTACCCACCGAGCGATAGAAGCCTTAGTAGCAGCCTTTCCTCTAGTCGGGCCCCCATAGAGGACAAACAACCGATCCGATCTCCTAAAAGAGTCCGTTTTCTTCATAGACACGCAACACCCGACCTAGATCCAGTCGCCGAAGCACCTGATCCGAATCTGAAAAAGTGGGAAGGGAGACCACCTGGTACACGTGAAAACTGGAAATCACCTTGGGTAGAAAAACCGGCACCGCCGCAACACCACCTTTTCCTGCGAAAAATGAAGATAAGGCTCCTTGCATGACAGAGCCTGTAGATCGGAAATCCGCCTAGCCGAACACAAGGCCACCAGAAAGGCTGTCTTCCAGGACAACTCTCGAAGACGTCCCGAAGACGCCGGCACGAAGGGCGGTTCTGTCAAAGCTTGTAAGACCAAATTCAGGTCCCACGGCAGGACCACAGGTCGCAGCGGAGGTCGGATGTTCTTGGCCGCTCTCAGAAAGCACAGTTACTTACCTGTAACAGGTGATCTCTGGGAACAGCAGGAATTAGTCTTCACATATGGGTACGTCGGTACCGACGGAGCCTGCACGGGAATGCTCCCCAGCATCCAATCAGAAAGCTTTTGGGAGCATCCCTCGCACCTGCGTGCTGACTTCCCGCCTTTCCCACTGACTCTCCTCAGTTGAGTTTCATAGCTGAGACAGAAGGAGAGAAAGAGGAAAGGAGATAGAGAGATACAACTCCTAGGGGAGGTGGGTGGGTTGTGAAGACTAATTCCTGCTGTTCCCAGAGATCATCTGTTACAGGTAAGTAACTGTGCTATCTCCAGGAACAAGCAGGAATGAGTCTTCACATATGGGGACTCCCTAGCTGTGGGTGCCAGGGGAGATCCCATAAAATGCGTATCCCTGGACAGGACGGCATTTCCCAAACCTGGATCCCCGGCATCCCCTGAGGGATCGGGGGTAGGAGTTGAACGGAGAAGAGCTGTAGAGGAACAGCAAATCTAAAGACTACAGAAAAAATGAGTCTTTAGAATGTATGTCAAGTGTCATTAAAATATTTAATGAACTAGTAGAATATAGAGCTTACCTGCTGGATTGTAGGAAGTAGAACTGTGATGGAGTGCACTGTAGATGCAGTAGCGGAATCCTCAAGGTAACTTCACAGCAGTGAGGATGAAGTTCCAAACCAGGAATGGGCAGGTGACCCAGGTGTCAACGGGGGTAGGAGAAGAACGGCAGGTCTTCAATGGAAAGCTTTATGGGAAAAAGCTGAAAACTCTTTTAGGTACAGAGTTATTAACACTGAGGACTAAAAGAAGAAGACTGACCGATCTGGAGAATTAGCCCAGTCCTGAAGGGAAGAGGGGGTATGGAAAAAAGCCCCTATTCCCAAGGAGAACAGAAGTGTACTCAGAAATACTGAAGATGTACAAAGTCTTTCCTAGCTGGTAAGAGATAGGAAGACATTGAAGTTTAATACTTCATAGACAGGGAGATCTATAACAAAAATAGAAGCTGTTGACATCACAGCAGTATTGTGTGTATAACCGCTCCCAATTACTGAGCCGTATGAGAATAGGCAAGTTGACTGTCTGGACCCTTTAATAAGGTAAAAGCCTTATAACACAGACAGTTAGGGAGATAGTAGGGAATACCTAGGGTCCTATGGACATCTCCCAAGGGGCACATACATATATATATATACATAAGGAAATAGATACATATTTATACATATGTGCATATATATCTAGATATGTGTGATATATATATATATATATATATATATATATATATATAGACATAGATGGGCATGGCTTATGCCCACCTAGAGTACAAAAACATGTATGTATAGGACATATACATACATGAATATAATGCTGAGAATACATGCCTGCAAGTGAGCCCCGGAAAAACATTCACATGGGGAATGTGATGGGAAAAGATTCATCTAATAATAAGGGGGTGAAAACCACCTGAAGATATATAGAGAATCTATTTCTGCAGTGCAGGAATGTAGTTCAGTGGAATAACCAGTATGGTTGCGTGAAAAACAGAGGATAATAGCAGTCTGGTAAGAGCACGTCAGGAGTACTTTAGGACTCTGACATGTCCAAAGGACAAGAAAACGCATAGATTAAGACACCAGGATGACCCAGCCAAGGGGCTAAGGGGTATCATGTACAGTGAAAGAGTATGCGTTGTCCAAGTGGAGCAGAAAACATAATGCCAAGCTGTAAGGAAAAAAGGGTTAGATTCCTGCCAGATTGGGAACTCCTTGGACATTCACGCAGAAAAAGCTTGTCTTCTGTATCACAACAGGAGAGAAGAGGGTATAAAGAACCTATATAGCCATGGAATGACTATATAAGCTTTTTCTATTATATGGAAAACCCTCAGACACAAAGTCCAATGCTCTGTAGCAAGGGCCCATAGTAGAAAGCTTCTCTGAAGATTGCAGAGAGCATTGTGCAGGAAAATTATGAGATAAAACTGACAGAAGTCAGATGCGCTGCCACATCCTAGGTAGGGATATGGCTAGAAGAAGATAACCTGCAGTGAGTAGTACTATGCAAGATAGTTGAAAGTAGCTTGCAATGAGCATTAAAGTAATCACTGGAACTCCTGCATGCACAGCACCTGAACAAAACAGCAGAGGGGATTCTCCTGTATGAAAAACAGAGAGAAACAGAGAAAGGGAGAGGAGATATTCCCGTCCCTGTCTGATGAGTTGTACAGAGCATGCATTGAAGGATAACAAAAAGTCTACACTAGAAAGAAAGAGAAGTGTTTCAGTATGGTACCAACTCAAGCAGGGGAAACCCTGGAAGACAGGGGGATGGAAGGTGACTTACCATATGGTAAGTCAGCTGAAGGAAAGAATGTCCATGTGGAGACAGAAACTATCATGGGATAGTTATAACCTCCCTTCATAGAAGTAAGAAGGGGAGAATTCTGTAAGCCATGGACAAAAGTATCCTAACAGCTTAGCATACTGAAAAGAAAAAACCAGTGTAGAGTTTGAAGAACAAACTTCTGCTAAGAAGAAGTTAACTGTAGATTGCAATACACAGGAACCTATGGTTGCTGGTTATGATTAGCCTGGTTAGAGTCTGGAGACTTCAGACTAGGATGAGATGTCCCTTGCTTGGGTACATCTGGAGGATGGGCAGGAGAAGGGTGAAACCTTCTTTTCTTAGGGAAAGAAGGTTTGGTAGGACATTTCCTACGTCCTGGGGAAAAAGAAGGCTTAGGATGGTTTCCAGAACCAGGGAAGTCAGTGGAGCAATGAGCAACCTGACGTAAAGCCTCTCTATTGAAGAGATTTTCTCCAGTACAAGGAGAATTACCCAGTGTATGTTGTGCCCATCTGCTCAAGTCTGAAACTTGCAGCCAGGCTGTACGACGTGCTCCAATGGCAATAGCAGAGGATCTGCTAACAGACTCGAAAGAGTCTAGAGAAGCACGAGAAAGGAACCAAGAGATATTCCTGCTATGATTAAGAAGCAAGGAATAGTCAGTGGCCTTAGGTTCTGACAAAAAAGGGAAAAAAAGAGATAATTTCTCTGTGACCTCCTGAAGTGTCAGACTCATATAAAAAATATATGAAATAATTCTTGAAGCCAGCATAGAAGTTTGGAAGGTTTGACGTCCAAAGGCATCAAGTGCTTTAGATGCACGACCTGGCGGATAAGAAGAATGCTTCTTCTTGCTTCTTACCTTCCTCATTGCTGATTCCACTACAATGGAATGATGTGGAAGTTGGTTTTTTTGAAACCCCGGAGAGGGAGGCACCTGATACAAAACAGTAGTGGCTGTAGAAGGCGAAGGAACCTTTAAAGGTGATTCCCACATCCTCAGAAGAAGATCCTGCAAAGAATGATGTAAAGGAAGCATTATATTTTCCTTTGCTGCAGGATCTTGGTCAAGAGTAAAGCCAGGAATAGGAATGGCAAGAAAGGTTGCCTTGTCAAGGAGAAATTTCTGAAAATAAGGATCTCCAATAGGAACTATTCCTGGGTAAGCTGAGGTTGAAGGAGCAGCTTGAGCACCAGAAGATATACTGGACTGGTGCAGAAAAAGAATCCTGTTAGATGGACAGTGATACTGACAGTTCTGATTTGAGGCAGTTAGTACTGCATCGTCAGTGCCTGGTATCGATTCCAAACTAGGCATAGAAAGGATCGATGGCACCGATGGAACTGCAGGAATCGACATCGATACCGGTACCGGTATCGGAGACGATAATGTCATCGAAGCAGTAATCGGGGGCTGCTGAAGCGGTACCGAGGTAACCAGAGAGCTTTGGTGAATATCCTCGGTACTGCATAGTCGGTAACGATATGGATCGGTTCCGAAACGCGTTGGTACCAAGTCATCTAGACTGGATATCAATTCCAGACTCGGCATCGAAGCGAGCGAGTCCATCGATGCATGTCTAGAAGGTACCGACGTTGGTGATGGTATCGGCGATGCCGATACAGGAAAGTCAATTGGAGTCGCATCGATCGGTTCCGAAGGTACCGAGGACGTCGGAAGACGATGCCCGGTGAAGAGAGGAACACTCGACACCGGCGCCGATGTCGGGGTATCGGTACCGCTCGAAGCCGATACCAACCCCGAGCATGGCGAAGATACAGGAAAGTCAATCTGGGTTGTATCAATCGGCCCCGAAGGTACCGAGGATACCAGATGACGATCCCAGGTGAAGAGTGGAACACTCGACACCGATGCCGATGTATCGGTACCGCTCGAAGCCGGTACCAACCCCGAGCATGGCTGGGATACAGGAAAGCCAATCTGGGTCATATCGATCGGCCCCGAAGGTACCGAGGACACCAGATGACGATTCCTGGTGAAGAGTAGAACACTCGACACCGGTGCCGATGCCGGGGGATCGGTACCGCTCGAAGCGGATACCACCCCCGAGCATGGCTCAGGTATGTTCTGTGAGGGGTGAGCCCCAGGAACAACCTGAAACCCCATAAATGCTTTGGAGCCCGAAGACTCCCGCCGGGGTTTTATTGCCAATGAGGTCTTGAGGGCAAGGCCGGAGCCGTCATCGTGCTGGGCATGAGACTTACCCTTCAAGAATTGGCTAGTCTTGTGGGTTACCTGATCCTGGAGAGAAGAATAAACCGTAGTCCTCACCTCAGGAGGAAAAACGGCATTGAGGGAAACTCGAAAAAGGGAAGGTCTTCTCCCAATAATATAGCCTGAGGTATCAGGGGAAAAAGGGTCAGGACCCAAACAGGTTAGACACCAAGCATTGGAGTCTAAAAAGAAAACTAAGTTTCCACAGTGAAGGCACTTCTTAGGGGAAGAAAGCTCCATGTTGGAAAAGGCCTGGTAGGCCCCAAAAGTTAAAACAAAAAACTGAGGAGAAAATATTTCTCTAAGTTTGAAAAAGAAAAGAATAAAGCACCGGCGGTACTGGTATCGGCGGGAAAGACAGCCGCGACCACAAGAAAACAAGAAATAAGGATTTTAAAGAAAAAGGTTTCTGCGGTGACAGGAGGACGTCCTGTCGGCTCCGCGGAAAAACGAAAACTGAGGAGAGTCAGTGGGAAAGGCGGGAAGTCAGCGCGCAGGCGCGAGGGATGCTCCCAAAAGCTTTCTGATTGGATGCTGGGGAGCATTCCCGTGCAGGCTCCGTCGGTACCGACGTACCCATATGTGAAGACTCATTCCTGCTTGTTCCTGGAGATATCGTATTACATCGGGATGTGTAGAAAGAGGAGTCCCTTACACCTTTCCTCTGTAGCAGGCCAGAGCCGCCAGCTGCACCCTCAGCGTGCTAACTGCAAGACCTTTGTCGAGCCCTGCCTGAAGAAAACCTAAGATGTCGGACAGGAGCGTCCCCCGAGGGTCTAATGTGCCGATCGCTACACCAGGCCTCAAAAATGCGCCAGACCCGAATATATGCTAGGGAAGTGGATCGTCTCCTGGACTGCAACAAGGTGGCTATCACTGCCCCCGAGTAGCCCTTCCGGCACAATCGCTCCCTCTCAAGAGCCAAGCCGTAAGCAAGAACCGATCCACCTGCAGCATCAGCACGGGACCTTGTCGCAACAGATCGAACTGAACTGGCAACCGCCAGGGAGGAGCGACGAGAAGCCTCACCAGATCGGCATACCAAGGACGTCTGGGCCAATCCGGAGCCACCAGAACTACTGTCCCCCGGTGACTCGCAATCCGCTGCACTACTCGCCCCAAGAGCGGCCACGGAGGGAACACGTAGAGCAGCTGATCCCTCGGCCAAGGTTGCACCAGGCCGTCGAGACCCTCGGACATGTGCTCCCTGCGCCTGCTGTAGAACCACACCGCCTTCGCGTTTGCTTGGGTGGCCATGAGGTCCATCACTGGCTGGCCCCAACGCTTTGAAATTTCCTGAAATATCGCCCAATTCAACTCCCATTCCCCGGGATCCAGGAGATGACGACTGAGATAATCGGCTTGAACAATGTCCTTGCCCGCTACATGGGCTGCTGAAAGCGCTACGAGATGGATTTCTGCCCAGTGAAACAAAAGTTGACTTTCTTCCAACAATGGAGCACTGCAGGTGCCCCCCTGCCTTGTTTATGTAGGACAACGGTCACCCGATTGTCGGAGAACACCCGAACGGCCTTCCCCTCGAGTAGCTCGACAAAGTCCAAGAGAGCCAAGCGCACCGCTCTCAGTTCCAACCGATTTATCGACCAAGTTCTCTCTTCCGTCGACTATTCTCCTTGAGCTATCCGCAACAAACAATGAGCCCCCCATCCGGAGAGACTCGCATCCGTCATGAGAAGAGTCCAGTCCGGCACATCCAGCGGAACTCCCGCTGTCAAATGGTCGGGGACCAGCCACCACTGCAGACTGTCTCGAACCACCTCCGGACAGGACAATCTCCGGGAAAGCACAGTTACTTACCTGTAACAGGTGATCTCTGGGAACAGCAGGAATTAGTCCTCACATATGGGTACGTCGGTACCGACGGAGCCCGTGCGGGAAAGCTCCCCAGCTTCTTAGAATAGAAGCTTTTGGGACCTCCCACTGCACATGCGCACTGCCTTCCCGCCTTCCTGAACAGCTCTCCTCAGTTTCGAGTTTATAGCTGAGTCAACAGAGAGAGGACAGGAAGATAGATAGATAAAAGATACAACTCCTAGGGGAGGTGGGTGGGTTGTGAGGACTAATTCCTGCTGTTCCCAGAGATCACCTGTTACAGGTAAGTAACTGTGCTATCTCCAGGAACAAGCAGGAATAAGTCCTCACATATGGGGACTCCCTAGCTTAGATGCATGGGATCCCCTGTAAAGGTTCGCCATCTTCGTATGGATCTCAGGCATCCATTCTGGGAAGGTGGGCAGGAGTTGTTTAGGAATGGAACAGGTGCTTGAGGACAGCCTGGCCAAACAAGGCATCCCGGCGGGAGTCCTTGTCCAAACAGTAATGGGCTGTGAAGGTATGAACCGAGGCCCAGGTAGCGGCTCGACAGATCTGATCTATGGAAACAGAGTGCAGATGAGCCATAGAAGTTGCCATGGCCCTCACATTGTGAGCAGTGACATGGCCTTCCAGAGAAATGTTTTTGCTCTGGTAAGCAAAAGAAATACACTGAGCAATCCAATTGGAAAGTGTACGTTTGGAGACTGGAAGTCCCAAATGGGAAGGATCAAAGGCCACAAAAAGTTGAGAAGACTTTCGATGTGGCTGAGTCCTATTAAGGTAAAAAGCGAGAGCTCTTTTACAATCCAGAGTATGAAGGTTCCTCTCTGCATTGGATGCATGAGGAGCTGGAAAAAAGACAGGTAGATATACCTCTTGATTAAGATGAAAAGGCGAGACCACTTTAGGCATAAAGTGGGGATTCGTCCTAAGGACCACCTTATCATGATGAAATCTTGTGTAAGGTGGATTAGCCACTAAAGCCTGCAGCTCACTGATGCGGCGAGCCGAAGTGACTGCAATGAGGAAGATGACCTTCCAGGAAAGAAATTTCAAGGAGGTGGAAAACATTGGCTCAAAAGGTGGCTTCATAAGTTGACCGAGCACTAGATTCAAATCCCATGCGACCGGGGGTGGTCTGATGGGAGGTTTAGTGAGAGTCAGGCCTCTCATGAATCTTGCAACAAGAGGATGAGAGGAGATAGGTTGTCCATTTATATGTTTCAAGGATGCTGCAATAGCACTTAAATGGACTCTTACCGAATTCGTCTTGAGGCCTGCATTGGATAGATGCAGGAGATAATCAAGAAGAGAATTCAAAGGAAGTGCCAGAGGGTCAAGACCCTGCTGAGCACACCAAATGGAAAAACGTTTCCATTTGAAAGCATAGGAACGCCTGGTAGAGGGTTTCCTAGAGGCAGAAAGGATATCTTTCACTGGTTGGGAAAGATGAAAGTCTTGAAGGCTTAAGCCTTCAGTAACCAAGCACTGAGGTGAAGGGATTTGGGGTTTGGGTGCCACAAAGTCCCCTCCTCCTGAGGACAGGAGGTCTGGCGCAGCTCCCAGATCCAAGTAGGATCCCTGGGAGAGCTGTAGAAGTAGAGGGAACCACACTTGGCGTGGCCAGCGTGGAGCTATGAGGATCATAGTTCCATGATCCCTCTGGAGTTTGAACAGAGTCTTGGGAATCAAAGGAATGGGTGGAAAGGCATATAGGAATGCCTGATTCCAATTCAGGAGAAAGGCGTCCGTAGCCTGAGCTCCCTGACACGGAGTTCTGGAACAGAACCGGGGAAGTTTGGCATTCCACGGACTTGCAAAGAGGTCTATGTCCGGGGTCCCCCATTCCTGAAAGATTCGGTTTATTTGGTCCAAATGTAGGGACCATTCGTGTGGCAGCAGAACTCGACTGAGCCTGTCTGCCCGAGAGTTTTGAACTCCTGGGAGATACACTGCTAGCAGGTGAATCTGATGCTCTCTGGCGAAGGCCCATAGTCTTAGAGCTTCGTTGCAAAGCGACAGAGAGCCCGTCCCTCCTTGTTTGTTTATGTAAAACATGGCCACCTGATTGTCCGTCTGAACTAGGACAGTGAGGTTGGCTAGGAGGGAGTGGAAGACCTTGAGGGCAAGGTAAATTGCTCGCAGTTCCAGAAGATTGATATGAAGGGTGGTCTCCTGTAGAGACCAAGTGCCCTGAGTGGAGAGAGTTTGCAGATGGGCTCCCCACCCTGTTTGGGAGGCATCTGTTGTGAGGGTTGCTTGGGGTAGCAATGGTTGAAATGGAGCCCCCAACAACAGATTCTTGGTGGAAGTCCACCAGTGGAGGGACCAAAACAGACGATCGGAGGTTTGTATTTGGTCTGAGAGCGCTCCTGACGCCTGAGTCCACTGAGTGGCCAGGGTCCATTGAGCTGCTCTCATATGAAGACGAGCATAAGGCACCACATGCACTGTGGAGGCCATATGACCCAGTAGGCGTAGCATTTCCCTGGCTGTCAAGTGAGTGCTGGACTGAGCTTGGGAGGCCAAACTCAGGAGGCGCTGGCCTCGAACATGTGGAAGGTAGGCCCTTGCAGTGATGGTGTCCAACTGGGCCCCTATGAATTCTAGAGATTGAGTAGGGATGAGTTGGGACTTGGGAAGGTTTACTACCAGTCCCAGATACTGCAAAAGGCTCCTTGTGTGGTCCAGGGAAATCTGGGCCTGTGACTGAGTTGGAGCTCGGATGAGCCAGTCGTCCAGATATGGGAAGACAAAGATTCCCATGCCTCTTAGAAATGCGGCTACGACTGCCATGCATTTTGTGAATACTCTTGGAGCAGAGGCTAGACCGAAGGGGAGTACTCTGTATTGGAAATGTTTTCCCTGAAACAGAAAGCGAAGATACTTTCTGTGGGATGGATGGATGAGTATATGTGTATACGCATCCTGTAGGTCTAGAGAACAAAGCCAGTCCTGACCCTGGAGGTAAGGAAGGAGAATGCCGAGAGACAGCATTTTGAATTTCTCCTTGAAGAGAAATTTGTTCAATTCTCTCAGATCTAGGATTGGTCTGAATCCCCCTGTCTTCTTTGGAATGAGAAAATAAGGGGAGTAGAAACCGGACCCTTGTTGAGGAAGAGGAACCTCTTCTATGGCCCCTTGGGCAAGAAGAGAGGAAACCTCTTGACCCAACAGGGTTAGGAGAGATGGGGGAGAATTGAATGGTCTCACCATATGATGGGGAGGAAGGCTGGAGAAATGAAGTTTGTAACCCTCTCGAATGATAGAGAGGGTCCATTGTTCTGTTGTGATTTGTTCCCATCTGGGAGCAAAGTGAACCAACCTTCCGGGTATGGTGAGAGGTTCTGGTTGTGTTAGAACCAGAAGTGGCAAGTTCCCTAGGAGCAAGTCAAAACCCCTGAGGGGTTGGAGCCTGCTGAGCTACAGTAGCTGCTGCAGGCTTAGCTCGTGCTTGTTTGGATTGCTGACGCTTAGCAGTATAGCGAGGTTGAGAAGACTGCTGGCCAGTATTTGAAGCAACTCTGGCCTTCTTATAGTAAGGCCTTTTAAAAGACTTTTTCTTAGTAGGAATTGAAGTGGACTTTGAAAGTCTTTCCAAGGTGGCATTTTCAGCATCCATCTGGGTGGCTTTGATTTGCCACTCTTCCCCAAATAAGTTCTCACCTGTACAGGGCAGATTCCGTAAGCCATCTAGAACCCAAGGTTCCAGATCAGAGGCCTGGAGCCAAGCAAGACGTCGGGCTGCAATAGCAATGCCCGAAGCCCTACTGGCTCCCTCAAAGGAATCATATGCTGCCCTATTAGAGAACTTAGAAACCTCTAAGAGTTGTTTCACTAGGGAAAGGAATCCCTGCTTTTTATCCTCAGGGATAAAGGGGGCAAAATGCCGCACCTTTTTGGCAAGTTCCTCCAGGAACATGCCCATATAGAGACTGTAGGAATTAATCCTGGCTATAAGCATACTAGCCTGGAAAATTTTCCTACCAAAAGAGTCCAAAGTCTTACATTCCCGTCCTGGAGGGGTGGAAGAGTGCCTTTTGGTACTCCTAATCTTCTTCATTGCAGACTTCACCACAATAGAGTGGTGGGGCAATTGAGTCTTTTGGAAACCAGGAGAAGGAGGGACCCTATACATGGTGTCCAACCTACGGGAATAAGGAGACAAAGTCAAAGGATTTTCCCAGAAATCCATCAGTTGTTCTTGAAGGATTTCATGGATAGGCAGGGTAACTGCCTCCTTAGGGGCCTTTGAGTATCCCAAAATATCCAGTTTTTTGGATCTGGGTTCCTTTTCAGAGGATGTGGTAATAGAAAGGGCTGTAGCCATATCTAAAACAAAGTCCTGGAAGGACAAATCCTCTGGAGGGGACATTCTCCTTTTAGGAGAAGAGGGCTCCTCAGGTAAGTTGAGTGAAAACTCAGCAGAATCATCAGAGGAGTGAAAATCCTCAGAGGAATCGGTGCTTTCCTCTAACGCACGATACGCGTACCGATCGGTATCGATATCGGGCGTATCGGGTATGGAACCGGTATGGAGCGAAAGCCCATACGGTACCGACTTGCGTTTAGAGGTGGACGGCCTCGATACCGGCATGGCGGACGATACCGGTATCGGGCCCGGAACCGCTGAAAGCGGAACCGATGGCGTTGCAGCTTTAATGAAAGCCATGACGGCCTGCTGCATGGACTGTACAGTATCGCCCATGGACGCCATAGCTGCCTGGATGTCGGTACCGGAGTGACCCGGTACCCCAGAGCAGGCTAACAGGTGATCTGTCGAGGCCGTAGCATCGATATCAACCTGAGACCCCTGAATTGGCGTTTTTGGAAGTTGGACTTCCCGCCGGGGTTGTTTGGCTGGGGCAGGGTCCTCAAGTTCTAAGCTAAGAGCCTCTCGATGCTTTGAAGGAGATTTGCTCTTTGAGGACTTGCCCACAGAAGGTTTGGTTACCTGAGATCCATCCGGAGAAGAAGACCTGGATGACTGTGATGCTGTATTCTCTGAAGCAAACAGCACATGGAATTTGTTGGCCCGGTTCTGCAGCCCACGTTTAGACATGTGGGAGCAAGATGGGCAGTCCGGTATGGAATGGTCAGGCCCCAAACATTTCAGACACCAGTCATGGGTGTCTGTGACTGAAATAACAGCATTACATTTGGTACACTTCTTAAATCCAGGGGCTGGCTTCTCCATGAGGAGAAATTGAGTAGGCCGAGAGGCCTCTCTGAAGTGACCAAAAAGCTAAAAAATAAGAAAAAAGAATTATAATTTTTTAAAGAAAGAAAGAAAAGACCGGCGATACCGGTATCGGTATGGGGAAGGCAGGTACGCGGTCTAAAGAAACAAATAAAATAACAATTTCTTCAGCGGTGACAGGAACACGACCTGCTGGCTCCGCGGAAAAAGAGAAACTGAGGAGAGCTGTTCAGGAAGGCGGGAAGGCAGTGCGCATGTGCAGTGGGAGGTCCCAAAAGCTTCTATTCTAAGAAGCTGGGGAGCTTTCCCGCACGGGCTCCGTCGGTACCGACGTACCCATATGTGAGGACTTATTCCTGCTTGTTCCTGGAGATAGCGGATGATCCTGTGGTGACCACCGAGACAGTACCGCCTGCTGCAGCGGTCGCATACAGGCCCTGGCCCACGGCACCAGATCCAAGGCCGCCGCCATCGACCCTAACAATTGTAGATACCTCCAGGCCGTCGGAGCCTTTAGGCACAGAAAGGCCGACACCTGGGCAAAAATCTTTCGTACTCTGTCCTGCGGAAGAAACAGACCCTCTCTCTGTGTCGAAGAGAACTCCGAGATAAGTTAACCGCATGGCCGGTTCCAAATGACTCTTCGCGTGGTTGATGACCCAGCCTAAGTGTTCGAGAAAGTCCACCACACGTGCCGTGGTCACGAGCGACCCCGCCCGAGACGGTGCCCGAATGAGCCAGTCGTCGAGGTAGGGATGGACTTGAATCCCTTCCTTTCGCAACGCCGCTGCCGCCACCACCATCACCTTGGTGAACGTCCGAGGCGCCGTCGCGAGACCAAAAGGCAACGCTCGGAACTGAAAATGACCCATGGGAACTGCAAAACGCAAGAACTTCTGATGCTCTTTCCTGATGGGAATGTGCAAATAGGCCTCTGTCAGATCTATGGATGTAAGCACTTCGCCCTGTCTGACGGAACTGATGACGGAACGTAAAGTTTCCATCCGGAAATGCGGCACCCGCAAAGTCCGATTCACGTGCTTGAGATCCAGGATAGGGCGAAAAGAACCTTCTTTCTTGGGAACCACAAAATAAATCAAGTATCGACCTGAGCCGTAGTGGTCGAGGGGAACGGGAACCACTGCATGAAGGCACAACAAGCGGAGCAACGTTTCGCGGACTGCCTCCCGCTTCAACTGGGGACCGCACGGCAAACGAACAAAAGCGTCCGGCAGAGGCTGCGCAAACTCCAGAGCATACCCGTCCCGGACAATCTCGAGAACCCACTGGTCCGTAGTTATGCTGGCCCAGGCGGAGAGAAACTGGTGTAATCGTCCCCCTACCTGAATCTCTACCTGGACCGGCCTCTCTTCATTGCGGCTTTTTAACGGTGGCTTGCTGGGAGTTAAAGAAACCCCTATTGAAGGAACGGGCTCCCCGAAAGGACTGCCCCCGTGCCACAAAACGGCCCCGCTGATAAGGGGAGAAACGGGATCCGCGGAACCTACGAAAATCTCTGCCGTGACCTCTCTGCACCGAAGACAACTTCAACGCCCGCAGACGGTCCTTGGGTAGACGCCCGCCTTTTGAGTCCCCCAAATCCTTAACTATTTTCTCCAACGCTTCCCCGAAAAGCAACTTGCCCTTATACGGAAGCTTACTGAGACGCGCCTTAGAAGACACATCGGCCAATTCCGTAGCCATAGGAAACGCCTGGCAGCAACCACCGACGCCATGGACTTTGCGGAGATACGCACCAAATCATAGCAGAGATCCGCTAAATAGGCCGCCGCCGACTCCAACTTGGCGCCGTCTGAGGCATTCTCCACTTTATCCGGACTCTGGTCTCCCTGGAGCCAACGGATAGAGGCTCGGGACACATAGGCACCACAAACTGACACCTGCAAAGCCAAGGCACTGGAATCAAATGTCTGCTTCAGCAGCGCTTCCAACCTACGATCCTGCAAATCCTTAAGAGCAGCTGCACCTTCCACGGGAATGGTGGTCTTCTTAGTTACCGCCGGAACTAACGCATCCACCTTAGGCATACGCAATAAATCCTGCTCTTCCTGGGGCACGGGGTAAAGGCGAGCCATAGCGCGCCCACCACTTAAGGACGCTTATGGACACTCCCATTCCGACTCAATCATTTGTTTAATAACCCGGTGAATCGGAAAACATTTTTGCTCCACACGAAATCCCTGCAACAAGGGATCTTCAAGCGGCTCCTGCTGCACAGCCGGAAGCACTATATTAAGAGCCGATAACAACTGAGAAATCAACACTCCCAGTTCCTCTTTACGAAAAACCCTAAATACATTTGGGTCTTCCCCTGGTCCCAATTCACCTTCTTCCAGATCCCCTGGCCAGGTGTCAAATCCTGAGTCTGAAAGAATCTCGCCCTCCTCAGCCACTTGGAACAACGCAGGAGGAAGCACACCAGCCTCCAATGCTGCTTCCAACCCCTTCTCCCCCGAAGAGCTGCCTTCTCCCGGGTCTGCCACCGTCTGTGCCACCGGCGGGGAGCTAAACAGGCTGTCTGGGGCAGCACTATGAGACAACTGATCCCTTTTTAACAAAAAAGCATTATGCATTGATAAAATAAATTCGGGGGAGAAGAAGGTACCGAAAGACTGGAGCAAGGAAGGGGAAGCCTGCTGCTTCGATTCCACCGGAGAAGGAGCTCTCCGCGACTTAGACTTCTTTTTCTGAGGCTTCCCCTGCAGCTCGGAAGAGCCGGCCGGCTCAAAGAAAATGGCCGCCGTTCCCGCTCTTTCTGAAGAGCTGAGAGACAGAACCCCAGCCTCTTCTGTAACCTTGCCCTCCATTAACTGAGCAAGAAATGCTAGAGCAAAAAAACAAGGCTGCCCCAGAGACTGAAACACCGAAGAATTCACGGCTCGCCAAACCGCTGAAACCGGAACTCCGAGGCAACGCTGGCAGCTAAGCACCCGCCTAACAGCTAAACGACTCCACAGAAACCGCGACGCCAAAATTCAGTAAGTCGCGAAAAACCACCGCGGAGTAGCTATGACTGCTCGGGAGCTCACCTACCTTGCCACTCAGAAATACAAAAACCCCTGGACACGCTGCACCGCTGCTAGCGGGAGCTAGTGAGAGACTGCCTTCGGGGAAGAAGGAAAAGTATCCTGGGGCTCCCAGGTCTATTTCCCACGCTGCGGGCTGCAAACTCTCAAGGAGACAGGCTCTGCCTCCACCAACCGGTCCCAGCGCCGGCAGGAGAACCGGGGCTTTTTTACTGCTGAAGAACTGCCCTGCTAGGACAGAGAACTCAGCCACGGAGAAGGGCAAACAGTGTTATGCCTTCCCGTTTTTTGTTTTTTTTTTTTTTTGCAGCCCGATTCAAATCAATAGCTTTGCCCTGGTTCTCCTTCCTTGCTATATGCAATTAAGTATTATTACTTGTCTCAGGAAATTGTCTCCTAAGCTAACCTAACCAATACGTCTCTCTGGGGAGCTGGTGAAATCAACGTCCTATCCAGCTGCTGAGGACTGAAAGACTAATTCTCTGACACCAGGGGGAGCTGGGTAGGCAGTCAGGAAAAACCGTTCAGTATTCAGTCCCCAGCTGCTGGAGCGGATTGACCACCCAAATGTCCTGGACTGGCCCAGAGAGACGATTAGGAATAGAGAATCTATTCCTTCTGGATACGATCTGCAAGGATGATATCAGTGTGCAGCTGGCAATTCTGAGTTTTCCTGAACTCTAGCATGGTAAGTGGATAGAAGACGTATAGAGATGAGATACCATGTTGACCTGATCCCGGGTAAAAAAGTATCATGCGTGCTTACCATGAGGGCGAGCTGCAAGGAGAAAGAACATATCCCCGATTGGGAATGCTATGGTCCAAAGTGGGAATTGGCAACTCCTTAAGCTTTCACGTAAGCAAAGGCCTATGTCCTTTATATCAAAAAGGAGACAGTAAGAGAAGGGAGAACCCTTCTAGTCATGGGAGGCATGACTGAAAATCCTTTTCCAACCATCTAGGATAGCTGTTGGAGAAAAAAAAACCATGCTCTTTAGCAAGGGCCCATAGTGGAAAGCTTCTCTGTAGAATTGCAGAGAGCATGATGCAGGAGAATGAGGAGATAGAACTGGCTGCTGGAAAGCCAGTATCTCTGCCTACTATGCTGAAAAACCCCAGGAGAATGGAGATGACAGAAAAAGAAGACAATCCAAAAAGCTTGTAGTGGGATGACCTCCAAGATAGATGGAAGCACTGACTTGGAGCCACTACTAAGACTAGACAGAATTTTGGTGGAGGACAAAACTGGTTGTTTATGTAGAAGAACCAGTGTTCCAAACATCAAGGCTGCTGTATAGGCAGCTGCTAGCAAGACAGCAGAAAGAATCTTACTGTTGAAAAACAGAAAGAACAGACCGAAGAGGAGTAGAAAACTCTTGACATGTCTGATATGCTGTCCCAAAACAAGATTGAAAAAAAAAAAGAAAAAAAGAGGAGTTAACCCAGGGAGGAAAACTCCGCACTGGAAAGTGACAAAAGTAGAGAGGCTGAAGAAAAGGCTCTCTAGAGAGTAGTACCACTCTTACAGAGGAAAAGCTTAGTAAGAGGGTGAGGAGAATGGAGCTGAAGAAGACTTATCAAGTAGTAAGTCTAAAGGAAGGAAAAAATACATGCTGGCACAGGAAACTATCATTTGATAGTGGTTAGACCTCTTTGCCTGGCAGGAAGAAGAGGAGAAACCTGTGGCCTATAGGCATGAAGATCCTGACAGCTCATAGAAGTATAGGAAAAAATGGATGTCTTTTGGAAGAGATCCATGTCTAGGGGTCAGAATAAAGCAGTGGATTGCCTCTATTGAGAAGAAGCAAACTGCAGATTCTAAACCCCAAGAGTCACAAGCATCTGATGATAAGAGATCAGAAACCCTGCGGTTGCTGGGTTTGCTGAGCCTGGTGAGGGGTTGGATTCTTCAGACCAGGAGGATGTTTCCCCTGTTTTGGAACATCTGTATGATGGGCAGGTGATGAGTAAAACCTTCTTCTCCTATGGGAAGAAAGTTTGGTACGACATTTCCTACCTACTTGGACAGAAGAGGGTGTAGGACAACCCCTAGGAACAGGTAGATAAGTGGACAACTGAGTAACCTGACGCAAAGACTCCTTGTTGAAGAAGTTTTCTCCAGAACAAGGAGTATGTCCCAGTCTTTGTTGTGCCCATTTGTCTAAGTCTGAAGCTTGAAGCCAAGCTCTACGTCGTGCCCCTATAGCTATAGCAGAAGTCCTGCTAACAGACTCAAAAGAGTCTAGGGAAGCACGAGAAAGAAACCAAGAGATATCCTGGATATGCTTAAGCAATGAGGAATAGTCTGTACTCCTGGAATCTGGAAGGAAAGGAGTCAAGAGATGCAATTTCTTTGTGACCTCTTTAAGAGATAGACTCATATAAAAATATATGAGAGAATTCTTGCAGAAAGCATAGATGTCTGGAAGGTTTGACATCCAAAGGCATCCAGTGTCCTAGACTCACGATCAGGCAGATAAGAAGAGTGCTTTTTCTTACTCTTTACTCACCTCATTGCTGACTCCACTACTATGGAATAATGAGGAAGTTGAGTCTTTTGAAACCCTGGAGAGGGGGGACCTGATATAGGAGATCAGTTGCTCTGGAGGGTGGGGGTACCCTTAAAGGTGCTTCCCACAGACCTAGGAGGAGATCCTGCAAGGAATGATGCAAAGGAAGCATTATGTTCTCCTTTGCTTTGGTAGGAACAGAGCCTTGTGCAGGATCATGTCCAGGGATAGGAATGGCAAGTGATCCTGCTATTTCCAGGAGAAACCTCTGGAAAGAGGGACCTCCAACGGGAATCTCCTTTGGACAGGTTAGATCAGAAGAACTAGCCTGAGCACCGAAGGATCTATGCAGATATATAGGAATAGAAGATCCTGTACGGTACAGGGTGGTATCCTTAAAGGATGGTTGCTGGTACTGGTGGTTAGGAGCAGCATCCGTCAGTACCTCATTGTCCATGCCAGGTATGGACTCCACGCTTGGTATAGAAGGGAGCGATCCTGTTGAAAAAAGCATGGCAGGAGCTGGCCACGATGCTACTGTGGATACCGGTACCGATGTTGACACTGGTACCGATGTCAGAGCCAAAGCCGACACAGACATCGGAGTAGCTATCGGTGACAGCTCAATGGGTACCAAGCCTGCGACAGCCTTCCTCGGTACCAAGCCTGCAGTAACGATCGGAATCGGTACCAAGGCGTGCCAATACACCTGATGAACGAAGCACAGACTGCAAAGGTAATGAGGACATCGGTACCAGGTTCGGTACCGAGTCTGATACCGGTGGAAGAAGGCCAACCGGTGGCAACTCAGAAGGCATCGGAGGAACCGGGAGTTGCGGGTCCGAATCATCGGAACCGAGCGTTCGGTACCGGGGGTAGCCGGTACCAAGGCGAGTCGGTACCCAATCCTCCAGACTGGAAATCGATTCTAGACAGCATCGAAGGAAGCGATTCTATCGATGTACGTCTGGAGGGGACGGATGTCGGAGGTCGTATCGGTGTTGGGACCGATGTCGGAGGTCGTATCGGTGTTGGGACCGATACCGGAAAGTCAATCTGGGAGGAAACCATCGGACCCGAAGGTACCGAGGACACCAGATGACGATCCCTGGTGAGGAGTGTTTCATCCAACACCAGTGCCGGAACCAGGGTATCGGTACCGCTCAAAGCGGATGCCACCACCGGACACGGCTCAGGTATGTTCTGTGAGGGGTGAACCCCAGGAACAACCTTAAACCCCTCATATGCTTTGGAGACCGAAGACTCCCGCCGGGGTTTTAAAGCCAGTGGGTCCTGAAGGCAAGGCCGGAGCCGTCTACATGCCGTGCATGAGACCTACCACTCGAGGACTGGTAAGTCTTAACAGACTGTTTGTGGGTTACTTGATCCTGTGTAGAAGAAGAAAGGGACGGTGCCCCGAGATTGGAGGGGAACCGGGTATCGAGGAAACCTCGATGTTGAAACTCTCTTCTCACCAGACTGTTGCCCAAAGGCTCCGGAGGAAAAAGGTCAGGCCCCAAACAGGTTAGACACAGACTTTGAGGGTCTAAAAATAAAGTTGTACCGCCACAATCTGAACATTTCCTGGGGAAAATATCTGGCAGTTCCATGAAGGAAAAAGGAGAGGCCTAAAGAGGCCTGAAAACTGTGGGATACTATGAAGAAAAAATAGTCCTTGAAAAAGGAAAAATTTCACAAGAAAAGAAAAGAAAACACCGGCGGTACTGGTGGCGTTGGGGAGACAGCCGCGACCACAAGAAAACTAGAATAAAACAAAATATTTTCTGCGGTGACAGGATGTCCTGCCGGCTCTGTGGAAAAATGAAAACTGAGGAGAGGCAGTTGGAAAAGGCGGGAAGGCAGCATGCAGGCGTGGTGGGATGCTTCCAAAAGCTCTTTGATTGGACGCTGGGAAGCGTTCCCGCGCAGACTCCGTCGGTACCGACGTACCCATATGTGAAGACTCATTCCTGGAGATGAATGCATCCTTGAAGGATACTACCAAAAGCAGAGAGGTTCCAAAAAGGAGTAAAGTAGCCCAAATGCCCTCGAGTATGGAGCAGACAGAGCTTAAAGATCCCAAATTACCCATGTCTACCAATAGCCAAATTAATATGAATAAAATACAGTCTCTAAAATGCTTGTATGCAAATGCTAGAAGTCTAAAAAATAAGATGGGAGAGTTAGAATATATAGCACTGAATGAGAGGTTAGATATGATTGGAATACCAGAGACATGGTGGAAGGAGGACAACCAGTGGGACACTGTGATACCTGGGTACAAACCATATCGTAATGATAGAGCTGATCAAATTGGTGGAGGGGTTGCGCTCTATGTTAGAGAGGGCATTGAGTCAGAAAGGATTAATGTTTTGCAGGAAACAAAATTTGCTGTAGAATCTCTATGGATTGAAATTCCATGTAAAAAAGGGAAGGCGATGGCAGTGGGGGTGTACTATCGATCACCTGGCCAGAATGAACAAATGGATGATGAAATGCTCAAAGAAATCAAGGAAGCTAACAAAAGTTACAGCGCAGTAATAATAATGGGTGATTTCAATTACCCTGGTATCGACTGGGTCAGTGTCACGGCAGGAAATGCTAGGGAGATAAAGTTCCTAGATGACATAAATGACTGTTTCTTGGAGCAGTTGGTTCATGAACCGGCCAGAGGGGAAGCCATATTAGACCTAGTCCTTAGTGGAACACCAGATCTAGTGCAAGAGATAAGGGTGTTGGGGCCACTTGGCAATAGTGATCATAGCATGATCGCCTTTGATTTAATTAGTGGAGGAGGAATAGTACAGAAATCCACAGTACTACCTTTTAACTTTCAAAAGGGAGACTATGATAAAATGAGGAAAACAGTTAAGAAAAAACTAAAAGGATCAGTTTAAAGACTTACATCAAGCTTGGGTGTTGTTGAAAAATACTATCTTGGCAGCCCAGACCAGCTGTATCCCACGCTTTAAGAAAAGTGGAAGGAAGTCCAAAAACTGCCAGCATGGTTTAAAGGTGAGGTCAGAAAGGCTGCTGTTGCCAAAAAAGCATCTTTCAGGAAATGGAAAAAAGAGCCAAACGATGAAACCTGGAAACAGCACAAGCACTGGCAAGTAAAATGCAAGGCATTGATAAAGCAGGCAAAGGGAGAATTTGAGAAGAAGCTTGCTGTGGAAGCAAAAACACGAAATAAAGATTTTTTCAAGTACATTTGCAGCAAAATACCTGTGAGAGAGTCAGTTGGTCCATTAGATGATAGAGGCGTTAAAGGGGCACTAAGAGGTGACAAGGTGATAGCGGAGAGACTGAATGAATTCTTTGCTTCGGTCTTTACTGAGGAAGATGTAGGGATGTTACCCATGACTGAAGTGGTATTTAAAGGTGCGGAAGAACTGAAGGAAATATCGATACATCGAGAAGATGTATTACAACTATTAGATAAACTGAAGAGTAGCAAATCACCTGGGCCGGATGGTATACATCCAAGGATGTTGAAAGAACTGAAATATGAGATTGCAGACCTGCTATTAGTAATCTGTGAACTATCATTAAAATCATCTCTAATAGCTGAAGATTGGAGGCTCGCCAATGTAACACCAATTTTTAAAAAGGGTTCCGGGGTGATCCGGGAAACTACAGACCGGTGAGCCTGACATCAGTACCGGGGAAAATGGTAGAAACCATCATAAAGAATAAAATTACTCAGCATGTAGACAGTCATGGCCTAATGGAAGACAGCCAACATGGCTTTAGACAAGGAAGATCTTGTCTTACTAATCTGCTGTGTTTTTTTGAAAGTGTGAATAAACAGGTGGACAAAGGTGAGTCAGTTGATATGGTGTATCTGGACTTTCAGAAAGTCTTTGACAAGGTCCCTCATCTGAGACTTTTGGCAAAACTAAAGAGTCATGGGATAGGAGGCAGTGTACTACTGTGGATCAAGAACTGGTTAAAAGATAGAAAGCAGAGGGTTGGGCTAAATGGCCAATTTTCCCAATGGAGAAAGGTGAATAGTGGTGTACCCCAGGGATCTGTGCTGGGTCCGCTGCTTTTTGACATATTCATAAATGACCTGGAAAGTGGAATAACGAGTGAGGTTATCAAATTTGCAGATGACACAAAACTATTTAAAATTGTTAAAACCCAAGAGGATTGTGGAAAATTGCAAGAGGATCTTAAGAACATAAGATATGCCATACTGGGTCAGACCAAGGTCCATCGAGCCCAGTATGCTGTTTCCAACAGTGGCCAATCTAGGTCATACATACCTAGCAGTTTCCCCAAAAGACACAGGTTCCACAATGCTTGTATTGGGTCAAGCAGCGATATCCTGGGTCCCTTTTTAATAATGGTTTATGGATCTTTCCTCCAGGAACTTGTCCAAGCCTTTTTTAAACCCAGCTACATTAACAGCTTTTATTACATCCTCTGGTAACAAATTCCAGAGTTTGATTACACATTGTGAAAAAATATTTTCTCTTATTAGTCTTAAATAGTTTACCCTGTAGCTTCATTGCATGTCCCCTAGTCTTCCTATATTCTGATAACGTAAACAATCGATCTACATTTACCCGTTCCACTCTGTTTATTAATGTATAGACTTCTATCATATCTCCCCTCAGTCATTTCTTTTCCAGGTTAAAGAGCCCTAACCTTTTTAGCCTTTCTTCATAGGGGTATCCTTCCATCCCCTTTACCATTTTGGTGGCTCTTCTCTGAACCTTTTCTAATAACACTATAGGCTGGCCATCAACGAAGTGGTGATGTGCCGCCAGGGTGCTGAGGTGCACCCTGACAGAACTGGATTTTAACTCTCCTTCAACAGCAGGTCCAGGGAACACCCCACCTACGATAGCAGGTCCAGGGTTATTGCGGGGGAACCAGCAATAACCCTGGTTCCCCCGCGATAACTGCAGCAGGAGGAGGAACCAGGGTTGTCACTGCCAGTGAGACGCAATAAAGAGCACGGAAGCTGCTTCCACCCGAATCTTCAAGAAGGCCCACGGTATTATGGACGTTGGCGGGAAAGCATGCAGGAAGCCCCTGGACCACGGAAGTAGGAAGGTATCCTCTGCCTCCTCGCTTGGTCCCCTAGCGGGGAGTAGAGCGGGAAGGATCGCTCCTCCCCGACCGAGTCCCCAAGGCCAATCCGGCCACAGCAACAACTTTGAAATTCAAGACGCCCCTTGGCGCCCCCACGCCTAAGGGCCTCGCCAGAGGGCCCTTTGGCATGGCCCTTAGGCGCGGACCAGAGGCACCACAATATCGAAGAAGAGGAGTGTCACTGAACTCCCCAGCCCTGAGGAAGTCTAACAAGTAACATAGAGCTGGGTTGGATAGGCATGAAGTGTTTTTAAAACTGATTATTTTTAAATGCACATGAAAAAGTAATATTTTATATATAAGCATTGTGGCCATGTTTACTAAATGTTAATATGTGCTCTCTGCGACCGTACCTATAGGAATAACAGCCTCAGCCCTTTGCTGTTTTGAACGCCATCCCACTGGACCTTTGTAACCGATCCACCTCCCCTTCTATCATCAGCTCTGCGAGGTAAGAGTCCACATAAGTAACCCACACTGCTCCCTCTGACCTGTACCCTATCTTGGTCCACTGAGGCTACTCCCTAAAGCTTGTGATAAGGAAGCTTATCATAGCTCAGGAAGGGGCTATAGAAAAGGTGAAGTGTCTCTGAACAAGCAACCTGTCAGTGCTGGTAGAAATGAGAAAACAGAATTTTGCCATAAAAGACTACCAGTCCCAGAATGCACCAGGTTTCCAACAGCCATTAGAGGAGCTGAAGTGGGGAAACGTGTGTTCAATCAGGAGGGCTATGAGGTAATCCCTAAGCACTCATCTCAAAGGGCAAGGCCTGATTCAGCACAGCTGCGCTGTATTAGGGGGGAGCACTCATCTAAGCAGAATAAGAGTAGAGTTTATTCTACAGATGACCATCTTCATGATCACCTTGGATATCCAGAGAATTGTCCTCAGTATCCTGAGAATCAGCTTGAGTTTGATCATCAGTTTCATCTGAAGGATCATCAGAAGCAGAAGCCAAACCAGATGGACAGAGAGGGAAAGAGACCCTTTGGAAGAAGGAAGAGAAAAGCCTTTGAGAGGTCTAGAAGAGTCCAAAGCAGTACGTATACTGGGAGGTATTCCAAGGGCCAGCATACACCATTGGACTGGGGAAAGCCAGAGGAATGGTGCTGCAGAGCTAGGAATCACCAGAGGCTACCTGTGAGGGAGACGGCTGCACGTGGAAGGGACCCTAAGACCTGTGCCAGAAGGTATGTGAAGAGAGATCCAGTGTCCAGGGATCTGGATTGGAAGGCTGGACATAAGAACTGGACTACATACTGGCCAGGCTATATAGAGAGGAACTCTAGCAGCAATGGAAGCTCAGGTATGAACACTGATCTATGCCCTAGCTATAATCTTGAAAGACAGCAGGGAAACAAATATTCTCCTGAAAATGTTCCATTGAGAGATTCATCTGTGCCAATCCATGATATTGAACCCATGCTTGTTGAACAAGGGGGAATAATAGCAGATGAGGATCCTGTTTATATGGACTGTTCTCTATCCAAACTCCGTTGGTAACTTTCTGTTATAAAGTACAGCAACCATCACAAAGAAATAAAAATTTGTTCTTTAATCTACTCAGAAAAGCTCCTGAAGCAGGATTTGACCCACACAGTAGAAAGCAAGCCAGCTAAGGGATTTCAGCTGGATAACTGCTAGCAATTAAGCCTTACATAATTGCTTGTGAGCTAGGAGAGAATCACTTGTGAATCTGTGTGGGAAGTAATCAAAAGTTAATCTGAAAAGAACAGTTTGTTTCTTGCTTTGTGGCTTTTCATTTGTTGTTTTCCTGATTTTGACTTTGTTTTTCCAAGTTAACACTGAAAGCAAGTTACCTAATTTATGTGCTACCAAGCATATCTGTGTTGGGAGAAATAACCCCATAAATAAATATCTTATTGGCTTTACCCAAGAGCACAACTAAATTATTGTCAGCAGCTGTGTCTGGTGTGAATGAACTACATTGCCCACAATACCTTGCAAATCATATAGATATATGCACTTGACAAGACTGTGAAGGTTCTCACCCAGGCAGCCGTCTGACAAGCTGTTTAGCTTTCTTGAGTGCACCTCCTCAATCCATTGCCTTTTCAGAATTTTCGTAACCTGCTCAGCAGCACAATGACGTGGGGTCATACGTTATTGTTGGCCCTATGTTGCTTAGCCCATATCATCGCCTGGACTGAATCTTACTTGCATCAACATGACTTACTCCCCCCCTTACACCATACTGACACTTAACTACAGAACATCTTATCCTTTTGCGCACCAGCGATTGCTCATTCACATAATCTGCCATCATAGTCTGCCAACCTTTGCCAGAAACCCACAGAAGGAAGTCTTCTCGCCCTCACCACCTGAACTGTATGCTCATAAATGCTCATTCCATCCGCAATAAATGGTCCGTCCTCACTGACTACATTGAGCAATGGAATCTGGATCTTCTTTTCATCACAGAGACATGATTGACTGATGCAGACACCATCCTTACCAATCTGCTTCTGCCACCTGGCTATGACCTCTCTAATTGCCCGAGAGCAAACCGGAGAGGCGGCAGTATCATCATAATTGCCAGAAGCAACCTCCACTTCCAATGCAACTCTACTCAGAGTGCACTCAACCTTGACTACATTCGGATTTCAAACAAATTCCTATCTGCCTGACTCTTCTACCGCTCACCATCTACACGTGCTGACGAGCTGGCCACTATTCTTGACCTAGCTTGCGATAGGAATACCCAACTCAAACCATTCTGGCTGCTAGGTGATTTCAACCTCCCAGCCCTCCCTACCAAGCACTCCTCTGCCTTCCTCAATGCTATGAAAGCTCTCAACTATTAGCAGATATATACACCCACTCACCTGGCAGGCAATACCCTGGACCTCATCTTTGCTCCTTCACCCCTCCACAGTCTGACCAGCCAGGATCCTCCACTTGTCCTCCCGGTCCCCTGGTCTGATCATAATGCCATACTGTTCCGTATTCCTACAGACCCCGGAGGTGACCAGCTGCCATCCAATTCCAATCCTCCATCCTCCAAACGTCGCTTCAGACCCTTTGATAAGGAAACATTCCTTATGAATATTCTTGATGACCTCAACCCTGACACCAACAATCTGGTTGAGCTAATAGACACGTGGAACACCACCCTAGCTAAAGCCTCACTCCTTCCACCTTCCACTAAGCCCACTAGGAGGAAGCACACAGCAATACGGTTCACTTCTGATCTTCGTGAATCCTTATTACTCCTTAGAAAGCTTGAGCGATGCTGGCGGCATTCTAGGCATGACGTCGACCGCGTTGCCTATCTGGCCAAACTACAGGAACACCGAAAAGCAGTTAATCTCAAGAGAAGGGAATACCATACACTAACACCCTTATGCGCTCTCTTAACAAGCCCTGCGAGCTCTTCAGCATTGTTAGATCCCTTACAAGTGACGCATCTAAGAACCTACCAGTAATTACCCCTAGCCTGACCGATTTTGCCTCTCAATTCCAGTGCAAGACGAATTTGATTATCTTGCTTTCAGAGAAGCTTGATGACGAATATTCCTTTCCTGAACCTCCCCCAACAGGTGACGCACCTATACCTACTCTTGATTCTTTTTACCCATACTCGGCTGAACAAACAGAAAACATCATTGGCACAATCAACACCTCTACCTCCCTAGCTGATCCTTGCCCAGCATTCTGGATTAAGCAGGCAAGATCCAACCTAAGCTCAGCTATCTCCAGAATAGTACACCTTTCTTTGTCCACAGGTTCTCTTCCAGTGTCCCTTAAATCTGCTTCCTTCAGACCCTGCTAAAAAACAATAAATCAAACCCCTCAGACATCAGCTCATACAGACCAATCTCCAGCCTACCCTTCCTAACCAAGATCTTAGAAAAGATTGTCCAGCAACAGGTCCAAAAACACATTGACTCCCATGCCCCTCTTGACCCACAGCAGCATGGATTCCGCCAGCAGCATGGAGTGGAAACCCTATTTGTAACTCTCCTAGATAGGCTCTGCACCGGCATAGATAAGAGGTGGCAGAGATTCATCCTAATCTTTTTGGACATTGCCGAGGCAACGATGTCGGCAGGTGGGAAGAGTATCGGTGCAATACCGGAGGAGAGAATGAAAATCAAAGAAAAAAAATGGAAATTACACGTACCTGGTAATTGTAGTTCCTGGAGGGTCCAGTTTAGTCCTCCACATCCGGGTAGTGCACCTCTTCCTGCAGCATGGAGACTGGACCAATCAGAGTCTTGAATACCCCAGGGTGTATGCTGCTGGATCTCCCATCAACCCCCAGTGAACTATTAACAAAGCACGCTGTTTAGAAAATACAGAAGGATGAGCCTTGGGAGGGACGGAGGACTAAACTGGACCCTCCAGGAACTACAATTACCAGGTACGGGTAATTTCCATTTCCTGAGCGATCCTCCAGTTTAGTCCTCCACAGCCGGGATGTAACAGAGCAGTAACTAACGGGAGGGACCTTGCCATCCGGCGCGCAACACCGCCGCACCAAAACAAGAATCCCGAGACGCTGCAACGTCCAGACGATAATGTTTACTAAAAGCATGAAGAGAAGACCAAGTAGCCGCTCTGCAAATGTCCACTGGAGGGACAAGGCTATGCTCCGCCCAAGACGTCGCTTGCGCTCTAGTAGAGTGGGCTCGCAGCCCCAAAGGCACCAAACGACCATGCAAGATATAAGCCGAAGCAATTGCTTCCTTAATCCATCTAGAAAGAGAAGCCTTCGATGCCGCTTCGCCTTTCCGAACTCCGCCGAAAAGCACGAAGAGACAATCCGATTTACGGAAGGGTTCAGACCCTTTTAGATACTGACGCAACACTCGTCGGACATCCAGACGATGTAAGCCGTCCTAGGGCGAATTTACGGAGTCCGAAGGAAACGCTGGCAGAATGACGGACTGATTGACATGAAAAGGAGACACTACCTTAGGCAGAAAGGAAGGCACCGGCCGCAACACGACCTTATCAGGAAAAAAGGAGAGAAAGGGAGGCCTGCAAGACAAAGCCTGTAGCTCCAAGATCCTCCTCGCTGAACAGATAGCTACGAGAAAAACTGTTTTCAAAGTTAAGTCCTTAATGGAAGCTTGACGAAGGGGCGCAAAGGGTTTCTGTACGAGCGCCTGCAAGACCAGATTCAAATACCATGGAGGAATAAACACTTTTCGCGCCGGCCGTAGGCGAAATACTGCCTTAAGAAAACGCTGCACATCTGAGTGCGCTCCGAGGGGAACATTCTGAATCTTCCCCCTATAACAAGCGATAGCCGCCAGGTGAACCTTCAGGGAACTGGCTGCCAAACCTTTGTCGAAACCGTCCTGCAAGAATCGTAGAATAATCGGGACGGAAGCCGTCAAAGCCCGAACCTGATTGCGTGAGCACCAATCTTTAAATACCCGCCAGACCCGGACATATGTCAGCGAAGTAGAAGGTTTTCGAGCCCGAAGAAGAGTGGCAATGACCGCCGGTGAATAACCCTTCTTCCTCAACCGAGCCCTTTCAATGGCCATACCGTAAGCGAGAATCGATCCACCTGAGGCATGCGCAGCGGGCCCTGGATTAGCAGATCCCCCAGGAGAGGAAGCTTCCACGGAATCCCGTCGAGAAGTCGGATCAGATCCGCGTACCAAGGCCGCCGAGGCCAGTCGGAGCCACCAGCAGGACCGTTCCTCGGTGCGCCTCGATACGTTGGACTACTCTGCCGATCAACGCCCAAGGCGGAAAAACATACAGAAGACCGGATTCGGGCCACGGCTGGATGAGAGCGTCGATCCCCTCCGACATGCGTTCTCTTCTCCTGCTGAAAAATCGACCCGTCTTGGCCGACCGAAACGTCGCCATGAGGTCCATTACCGGAGGCCCCCAGCGACGAACGATTTGCGCAAAGACCTGCGCGTGCAGCTCCCACTCCCCGGAGTCCACCTGCACTCTGCTGAGAAAGTCCACCATCACATTGTCTTTTCCGGCGATATGCGCCACCAAAATGGCGAGAAGGCGAACTTCCGCCCAGACGAAGAGCTCCTCCGCCTCCTGCTCCATCGCTACACTTCCCGTGCCGCCCTGATGGTTGATGTAGGCCACCGTAGCGGAGTTGTCGGACAGGACTCGTACTGCAGTCCCTGTAACCGACGCTTCGAAAACCTGAAGCGCTAGGCACACCGCACGGAGCTCGAGACGGTTGATCAACCACAGAGACTCCGTGGCTGACCACGTCCCTTGAGTGAACCGGCCCTGGCAGTGGGCTCCCCAGCCTGTCAGACTCGCATCGGTAATTAATGGAAGCCACACCGGCTGTTCCAACGGCATCCCCGCTTGAAGGGATTTCGCGCAGAGCCACCACTGCAACGACAGCTTGACTCGACTCGGACAGGGCAACCGGCGGCTCAAGGAATCGGACTGGTTCGACCAGCGACATAACAGGGCTCTCTGAAGCGGACGTATATGAAACCTGGCCCAAGGAACCACCTCCGGAGTGGATGCCATCGTCCCCAGGAGTCGAAGGTACCACCACGCAGATGGGGCTGGAATCCCCAAGAACGTGCGTACCAGACGGCGCAATGCTTGGGCGCGGCGAGCCGGCAAGAGCACCAAGCCCCACGCTGTGTCAAACACGACTCCAAGGTACTCGAGGGACTGCGAGGGAACCAGGTGACTCTTCTTCGCATTGATCACCCAGCCGAGATTCTGAAGAAGACGAATCACACGGTCCGTGGCCTGGGAACTCTCCGTTGCTGTCTTTGCCCGAATTAACCAGTCGTCGAGATAAGGGTGAATCAAAACCCCTTCTTTTCGCAATGCCACCGCAACCACCACCATGACCTTGGTAAAGGTGCGCGGAGCGGTAGCAAGTCCAAACGGCAGAGCCTTAAACTGGTAGTGGCCCCAGGGAAAGGCGAAACGCAGAAACCTCTGATTAACCGGTCTGATCGGGATATGCAGGTAGGCTTCCGAGAGGTCTAAAGATGTTAAAAACTCCCCTAGGCGAACCGCTACAATGACGGACTTCAGGGTTTCCATGCAGAAATGAGGCACCCGGAGACAGCGATTCACGCCCTTGAGATCCAAGATAGGACGGAGAGACCCGTCTTTCTTGGGCACCACGAAATAAATGGAGTAACGGCCTTCCCCACGCTCGGACTCCAGCACGGGAATTACCGCCCCCAACTCTAGCAGCCGAACTAACGTTGAGCGAATGGCGGCTTCCTTCTGCCATCCCTTGCTGGGAGACAGAACGAAGGAGTCCTGAAGCGGGGAAGCAAACTCCAGCGCATAACCCTCTCTGATAATCTCGAGAACCCACTAATCCGAGGTAAGGCGGACCCAAGAAGGAAGGAAGTCCCACAGGCGACCGCCGATCACTTGGCTTCCCTCCTGGGTCCACCGCACTTCATTGCGGCTTGCGACCAAAGGAAGAACCAGAGGAGGACGACGCAGCCGAGAAACCTCTGCCGGTTCCGCGAAATCCCCGAAAGGACGGCGACTTGGAACCGAATCGGCCACGTTGAGACCCCCAAGGACGGGATGACCGAAATCTCCGAAAGTCCCGGAACGGACTGCGCGATACCGGCAAGCTTTTGCCCAACTTAGGTTTATCCTCGGGCAGCCTTCCGCCCTTGGATTCGCCAAGATCCTTCACCAACTTGTCCAGATCGTCCCCGAACAACAACCTGCCCTTAAAAGGGAGTTTATTGAGTCGAGACTTGGAGGAGCCGTCGGCCGCCCAATTACGCAACCAAATGGACCGACGCGCCACCACCAAAGACGCCATACTATTCGCTAGCGTTCTGATCATATCATATTGTACGTCAGCCAAATAAGTAGAACCTGACTCCAACCTGGTGACCTCAAGAACACCCTGTTGATCCAAGTGGGCATCCTGTCTGAGATGCTGAGCCCACCTCAAACAAGCTCTAGCCACCCAGGCCCCACAGATAGAGGCCTGCAAAGACAAAGCATTGGTCTCAAAAGCCTGCTTCAACAAACCATCCACCTTCCTGTCTTGAGTATCCTTTAAGGCTGCACCGCCTTCAACAGGAATGGTGGTTTTCTTGGTCACCGCCGAAACAGCCGCATCAACTCGAGGCGACTTGAATTTCTCCTTGTCCTTGTCCGCTAGGGGATAGAGACGGTGCATCGTCCGAATACCTTTCAGGACCGCCTCCGGCTGATCCCACTCTGCCTGAATCATCTGCTCCACAACTCTATGCACAGGAAACACAACTTGAGAATCCCGAACCGCCTGGATGAGGGGATCCTCCAAACCCTCTTCCTCAGCCGGCCGTGGAGCCGTAAGATTGAGAGTTTGAAGGGCTTCCGTGATGAGAGGAACTAGTTCTTCCCTATGAAAAACCCGAATTATCCTTGCCTGATCCTCGGGTTCAGGAATCTCCCCGTCCTCCAGATCATCAAAAACATCCTCAGAGTCCATGTCATGCTCCAACTCGTGCCATTCCAACTCATCATGGACAACATCAGAGACCCGAGGTCGTTTAGCCGGAGCCCTCAAGGCCCGACTTGTCCCTTCCGTGCTAGGAGATGGCAGAGGGGACGGCACCACGAAGGCGTCTGGCAGCTTACCCAAACGACCCAATTGGAAAGCCTGATGCATAAGGAGGACGAAGTCCGGAGAGAAAGTAGTCAAGGAAGAAGACTCCGTCTTTGCACCCTGCAACACAGTTCCCGGCGCCATAGACACAGCTTGCGCCTGGGGAATGAGAGATCCAAGCGAATCTTCCCAGGCCGGAGGCAAGGAAGAGGCCAAGGGATCTGCCAAGGACCTGCTTTCCAATGGCTGCTCCATATTCGCAGAGACAGCAGCACAGCTCTTGCAAACCCCCGAATCCGGCGCAGCGCCCCTGCGGGAACCGCAGACCATGCACTGTGGTCTCGCTGACATTGAAAAAAGCAACTCCTAGCACCCAATGAGGAGGGAGGGGGGCACAGAACTATAAAAAACAAATTAAACCCCGCTGTCCTGTCTTTTTCTCTTTTTTTTTTCTTTTTTTTTTTAAGACACCCGAAAATGAAGAGATCAAGTAAAACCCCCAAGGAAGGAAATCTGAAACGCTAATTGTGAGAACTGGGAAGCCCCGAGGAAAAAAGAAAAAAACGCGGCAAAAAGAACCACCTAAAATGGCCGCCGGACCGGCAAAAAAAGGCGCGAAAAACAGCAAATCAACAAAATAAAAAGAAACGGAGTGAAGAGCCCGAAAATAGATGAAAAAGTACTAATTCAACTCACCGCAGCCAAAGAAACCGCTACCAACCGCTCGAATCCAGAGCGGGGTGAGACTGGAAAACCGGGCTGCCTCAGCAAATGCAGTGGAAAGTCGAGCACCTCGCAGCTCTGGTAGCTGCAGTCTATCTCTCCGGAGACAGCCCTCTGCACCAGCGAAGGGGCTGCTGCCAGGAGAAAAGATCTCTCCCCCGTGCCTTCTTGGGGGAGCGATCTAAGCACCGCCGAAGATGTGCCTCAGGCAAAGGAGAGAGAAGGGCAGTGACGGCTCAGCTCGTTTTTTTTTTTGTTTGTTTTTAAAGTGACAGAGTCCACTAAATAAATTAAGTAAAGGGAAAAAAAAACAAATTAAAGGTAAAGCAATCCCAAACCAAACAAAAACTGACTAGTGTTGCTAATAAATCCCTGGCGGGCTCACACGTCTTCCTGCTGCTGGAGACTGGACACACACTGGGGGTTGATGGGAGATCCAGCAGCATACACCCTGGGGTATTCAAGACTCTGATTGGTCCAGTCTCCATGCTGCAGGAAGAGGTGCACTACCCGGATGTGGAGGACTAAACTGGAGGACCGCTCAGGAAATAAACTTTTTCCAGAGACAAGCCAGACGAATGTCTGAAGGGTTCCACGGAAAAAAGAAGACTGAGCAAGATGGCACCCTTGGGCGGGAAGGGGACCATGCATGCATGGTGGCATCTCCCAAAGGCTTTCTTTGAAAGCTGGGGGGATGCCTCCGCGAGGGCCTCATCAGTGCCGACATCACTCATATCTGAGGACTAACTTCCTGCTTGCTCACGGAGAAAATGCAGATACTGTCTGTGTTGAAGGTGGATCAGCTAATGTGTGTATGCCTCCTTGAGGTCTAAAGAACATAGCCAGTCGTTCCTCTGAAGGTATGGCAGAAATGTACCGGGGAAATCATTTTGAATTTTTCTGAAATGAGGATTTGTTTATGTTCCTTAGATCTAGAATAGGCCTGAACCCTCCTGTCTTCTTGGGGATAAGAAAGTAAGGACAGTAGAAGCTCCTGCCCTCCTGGGTGGGTGGAACTCTTTGTACAGCCCCTGAGCTAACAGGGTGGACACCTCAAGTAATAAGAGATTTGTCTGCAAGATGTTTGCAGGATAATCTGTTGTGGAAATGGTGGGAGGCAAGTTTCTGAAATGAAGCAAAGCACAGTTACTTACCTGTAACAGGTGATCTCTGGGAACAGCAGGAATTAGTCCTCACATATGGGTACGTCGGAACCGACGGAGCCTGCGCGGGAAAGCTCCCCAGATTCCCAGAAAGGAAGCTTTTGGGGCCTCCCACTGCACATGCGCGCTGCCTTCCCGCCTTCCTGACCAGCTCTCCTCAGTTCGAGTTTATAGCTGAGACAATAGAGAGAGGAAAGGAAGATAGATAGAAGATACAACTCCTAGGGGAGGTGGGTGGGTTGTGAGGACTAATTCCTGCTGTTCCCAGAGATCACCTGTTACAGGTAAGTAACTGTGCTATCTCCAGGAACAAGCAGGAATAAGTCCTCACATATGGGGACTCCCTAGCTAAGATGCCTGGGAGATCCCCTTCCAAGGGTTCGCCATCTTCGTATGGATCTCAGGCATCCATCCTGGGAAGGTGGGCAGGAGTTGTTCAAGTATGGAACAGGTGTTTGAGGACAGCCTGACCAAACAAGGCATCCCGGCGGGAGTCCTTGTCCAAACAGTAATGGGCTTTGAAGGTATGAACCGAGGCCCAGGTGGCGGCTCGACAGATCTGATCTATGGATACAGAGTGAAGATGAGCCATAGAAGTGGCCATGGCTCTCACATTGTGAGCTGTGACATGGCCTTCCAGAGAAATGTTTTTACTCTGGTAAGCAAAGGAAATACACTGAGCAATCCAATTGGAAAGTGTACGTTTGGAGACTGGAAGTCCCAAATGAGAAGGATCAAAAGCCACAAAACGTTGGGAAGACTTTCGATGTGGCTGAGTCCTGTTGAGGTAAAAGGCAAGAGCTCTTTTACAATCTAAAGTATGAAGGTTCCTCTCTGCACTGGATGCATGAGGAGCCGGAAAAAAGACAGGTAGATATACCTCTTGATTAAGATGAAAAGGCGAGACCACTTTGGGCATAAAGTGGGGATTCGTCCTGAGGACCACCTTATCATGATGAAACCTAGTATAAGGTGGATGAGCCACTAAGGCCTGTAGTTCACTGATGCGGCGAGCCGAAGTGACTGCAATAAGGAAAAGGACCTTCCAGGAAAGAAATTTCAAGGAGGTAGAAACCAACGGTTCAAAAGGTGGCTTCATAAGCTGACCTAGAACTAGGTTCAAATCCCATGCTACCGGAGGAGGTCGGATGGGAGGCTTAGTTAGAGTCAGGCCTCTCATGAACCTTGCAATAAGAGGATGAGAGGAGACAGGTTGTCCATTTATAGGTTTTAAAGATGCTGCAATAGCACTCAAATGGACTCGTACTGAATTCGTCTTAAGGCCTGCATTAGAAAGATGCAGGAGATAGTCTAATAGAGAATTCAAAGGAAGTGCTAGAGGGTCAAGACCCTGTTGAGCACACCAAATGGAAAAGCGTTTCCATTTGAAAGCATAGGAACGCCTCGTGGAGGGTTTCCTAGAGGCATGAAGGATATCTTTCACTGGTTGAGAAAGATTGAAGTCATGAAGGCTTAGGCCTTCAGTAACCAAGCTCTGAGGTGTAGGGACTTGGGGTTTGGGTGCCACAAAGTCCCCTCCTCCTGAGACAGAAGGTCTGGCGCCGCTCCCAGGTCCAAGGAGGGTCCCTGGGAGAGATGCAGAAGTAGAGGGAACCACACTTGGCGTGGCCAGCGTGGAGCTATGAGGATCATCGATCCATGATCCCTCTGGAGTTTGAACAGAGTCTTGGGAATCAAAGGAATGGGTGGAAAGGCATATAGGAATTCCTGACCCCAATGTAGGAGAAAGGCGTCGTTGGCCTGAGCTCTCTGACACGGAGTCCTGGAACAGAACCGGGGAAGTTTGGCATTGCACGGACTTGCAAAGAGGTCTATGTCCGGGGTTCCCCATTCCTGAAAGATTCTGCGTATCTGGTCCATATGCAAGGACCATTCGTGTGGAAGCAGAACTCGACTGAGTCTGTCTGCCCGAGAGTTTTGAACCCCTGGAAGATACACTGCCAGAAGATGAATTTGATGCTCTCTGGCGAAGGCCCATAATCTGAGAGCTACGTTGCAAAGCGACAGAGAGCCTGTCTCTCCTTGTTTGTTTATGTAGAACATGGCCACCTGATTGTCTGTATGGACTAGGACGGTCAGGTTGACTAGGAGGGTATGGAAGACTGAGGGCAAAGTAGATTGCTCGCAGTTCCAGGAGGTTGATGTGAAGGGTGGTCTCTTGTGGAGACCAAGCACCCTGAGTGGAGAGGTGTTGAAGATGGGCTCCCCACCCTGTTTGGGAGGCATCTGTTGTGAGGGTTGTTTGGGGCAACAAAGGTTGGAAGGGGGCCCCCAACAACAGATTCTTGGTGGACATCCACCATTGGAGGGACCAAAACAGACGCTTTGAGGTGAGTATTTGGTCGGAGAGCGCTCCTGATGCCTGAGTCCACTGGGTGGCCAAGGTCCATTGAGCTGCTCTCATATGAAGACGAGTGTAGGGCACCACGTGTACCGTGGAGGCCATGTGGCCCAGAAGTCGCAACATTTCTCTGGCTGTCAAGTGACTGCTGGACTGAGCTTGGGAGGCCAAGCACACCAGACGTTGGACCCGGACTTGAGGTAGGTAGGCCCTTGCAGTGGTGGTGTCCAACTGGGCCCCTATGAATTCCAGAGACTGAGTAGGGATAAGTTGAGACTTGGGAAGGTTTATCACCAGTCCCAGATACTGCAGAATGTGCCTTCTGCGGTCCAGGGAAATCTGGGCCTCTGACTGAGATGGAGCTCGGATGAGCCAGTCGTCCAGATATGGGAATACAAAAATTCCCAGACCTCTTAGAAATGCGGCAACAACTGCCATGCATTTGGTGAACACTCTTGGAGCAGAGGCTAGACCGAAGGGAAGTACTCTGTACTGGAAATGTTTTCCCTGAAACAGAAATCTTAGATATTTTCTGTGGGATGGGTGGATGAGTATATGTGTGTACGCATCCTTGAGATCTAGAGAACAAAGCCAATCCTGACTCTGAAGGTATGGAAGGAGAATGCCTAGAGAAAGCATTTTGAATTTCTCCTTGTACAGAAATTTGTTCAATTCTCTCAGATCTAGGATAGGTCTGAATCCCCCTGTCTTCTTTGGTATGAGAAAATAAGGGGAGTAGAATCCTGTCCCTTGTTGAAGAAGAGGAACCTCTTCTATTGCCCCTTGGGCAAGGAGAGAAGAGATTTCCTGACCCAACAGGCCCAGGAGAGATGGGGGAGAATTGAAGTGCCTCACCATGGTATATGGAGGAAGGTTGGAAAAATGAAGTTTGTAGCCCTCTCTGATGATAGAGAGGGTCCATTGCTCTGATGTAATTTGCCCCCATCTGGGAGCAAAGTGAGCTAACCTTCCGGGAATGGTGAGGGGCTCTGGTTGTTCTAGAGCCAGAAAGGTTAAGTTCTCTAGGGGCAAGTCAAAACCCCTGAGGGGGTTGAGCCTGCTGAGGAGTGGCAGACACTGCAGGCTTTGACCTTGCCTGTTTAGGCTGCTGACGTTTAGCAGCAAAGCGAGGCTGAGAAGATTGTTGGCCAGTATTTGTGGAAAATCTGGCCTTCTTGTAGTAAGGCCTCTTGAAAGACTTTTTCTTGGCAGGAGTAGAGGTAGACTTAGAAAGTCTATCTAAGGTAGCATTTTCTGCGTCCATTTGAGTGGCTTTAATTTGCCAGTCTTTACCAAATAAGTTCTCACCTGTACAGGGCAGATTCCGTGAGCCATCCAGGACCCAGGGTTCTAGGTCAGAGGCCTGGAGCCAAGCAAGTCGTCGGGCTGCAATAGCAATGCCCGAAGCTCTACCGGCACCCTCAAAGGAATCAAAAGCTGCTCTGTTGGAGAACTTAGAAACATCTAAAAGCTGTTTCACCAGAGAAATGAACTCCTCCTTTCTATCCTCAGGGATAAAGGAGGCAAAATGCCGTACCTTTAGGGCAAGTTCCTTTAGAAACATGCCCATATACAGACTATATGAATTAATCCTGGCTATAAGCATACTAGCCTGGAAGATTTTCCTACCAAAAGAGTCTAGGGTCTTACATTCCCGCCCTGGAGGGGTAGAAGAGTGCCTTTTGGTACTCTTAATCTTTTTCAGCGCAGACTTCACCACAATGGAATGGTGAGGCAGCTGAGTTTTTTGAAAACCAGGAGAAGGAGGGACCCGGTACATGGTGTCCAACCTACGGGAATGAGGAGACAACGTTAGAGGAGCCTCCCATAAGTCCATCAAGTGTTCTTGAAGGATTTCATGGATAGGCAGGGTGACTGCCTCTTTAGGAACCTTAGGGTATCCTAAAATATCCAATTTCTTTGATCTAGGTTCTTTTTCAGAGGATGTGGTAATAGAAAGTCCTTTAGCTACTTCTATAATGAAGTCTTGAAAAGACAAATCCTCTGGTGGAGACATTCTCCTCTTTGGGGAAGAAGGCTCTTCAGGAAGAACTAGAGACAGCTCATCAGAGTCATCAGAGGAGTCAAAATCCTCAGAAGAATCAGAGTATCCTCTATTTGCTTCCAACGCACGATACGCATACCGATCGGTATCAACATCGGGCGTACCGGGTATGGGATCGGTATCGGGTGAAAACCCAGATCCGGCATGCGGAACCGATCTGCGTTTGGAAGACGATGGTCTCGGTTCCGGTATGGAAGACAGTACCGGAACCGGACCCGGAACCGCTAGATGCGGTACCGAGGGCGTCGCAGCGTTAATGAAAGCCAGAACGGCCTGCTGCATGGTCTGGACAGTATTGCCCATAGACGCCACTGCTGCCTGGATGTCGGTACCGGCATGGGCCGGTACCCCAGAGCAATCTAACAGGTTATCAGTCGAGGCCGTGCCATCGATGTCAACCTATAACCCCACAGATGGTGCTTTGGAAGCCAGAGCTTCCCGCCGGGGTTGTTTGGCTGGGGCAGGGTCCTCTGACTCAAAATTGAGGGCCTCTCGATACTTTGAAGGAGATTTGCCTTTTGAGGACCTGCCCGAAGAAGGTTTGGTTACCTGAGATCCATCCGGAGAGGAAGACCTGGATGACTGTGATGCTGGATTATCTGAAGCAAACAGCACATGGAATTTGTTGGCCCGGTTCTGCAAACGACGTTTAGACATCTGGGAGCAGGACGGGCAGTCCGGAATGGAGTGGTCAGGCCCCAAACATTTAAGACACCAGTCATGGGTGTCTGTAACAGAAATAACAGCACTACACTTGGTACACTTCTTGAAACCAGGGGCTGGTTTCTCCATGAGGAGAATTTGTGTAGGCCTGAGGCCTAACCGAAGTCACCAAGTTGTGCTAAATAAAAGTTTTGGGTTTTTTTTTTGAAAGAAAAGAAAAGAGAGACCGGCGGTACCGGTTTCGGTATGGGGAAGGCAGGTACGCGGTCTAAAGAAACAAACTAAAATAAGAATTTCTTCAGCGGTGACAGGAACACGACCTGCTGGCTCCGCGGAAAAAGAGAAACTGAGGAGAGCTGGTCAGGAAGGCGGGAAAGCAGCGCGCATGTGCAGTGGGAGGCCCCAAAAGCTTCCTTTCTGGGAAGCTGGGGAGCTTTCCCGCGCAGGCTCCGTCGGTTCCGACGTACCCATATGTGAGGACTTATTCCTGCTTGTTCCTGGAGATATAGCCCCTTTGGAAAATGTTGAGAGTCTACTGCTGATGTGATGAGGTGCCACCTGTGGGCATAGGAACAGAGTCTACCTGCTATGTGTAGGGGTGGGGGACCCTGCAGAGGCAGAGTAGCTATGCTCTCTAGGAGTCGTCAAAAACAGGTGCTGGCTGTGGTTGTACAGTTGGCTGTGGCTTAAGCGTCTTAGGCTTTTTGGGCTGGTGAGGGCCCTGCTGTCACTGTTTAGGTTGGTAAGCAGCTGCAGGTGGATAAGAAGGATAATATCTTTTCTTCTTAGGACAGAAAGACTTCTTTGGATTAGTCTTTCTCCTAGAAGGGTCTGACGTCTTTCTGGAGAGGCATTTGAGAGTGATATCATCTGTCTCAATCTCTCTGGCCTTCTCTTGCCAACCCTTTCCAAAAGATTTCTCTTCAGAGCAGTGGATTTTATTTATTTATTTAAAAAGATTTCTATACCGCCTTCTCCTTCAATCAAGGTGGTCTACATAGCAAACAATCAACAAGTAATGTTTGTGTGTGTGCATGCAGTGATACAGTGAGTGCGCATGCAGTGATACAGTGAGTGCGTGTGCGGTGGTGTGCCGTAGATTTGTGTTGAGCTATTTACAGCGTGCGCTATTATACAATCCTATGTACATGGAGAAGGGGGGGGGGGGGGTTGGTCTGTGGTCTTGACTGGTGAGTAGTTCATGTGACGACCCCGTAGTGTTCGATGAAGAGTGTTGTCTTAAGCTGCTTCCGAAAGTCCATGATGTCGGTTGTTAATCGTAGTTCGGTCCGGGGTGTCCTTGCGGACCTTGGTGAAGTCTTTTGGTGTATTAACATGGTTGGAAGTGCCCCTCCTCCTCGGTCGTGTGCTCCTGTCAGATTGTATGAGTGGTTGTAAGCTGAGAACTGATGTCTGTTTGATTTTGAATATGTTTATGACTGTCTTATATTTGATGCGTGAGATGATTGGAAGCCAGTGGAGATCCTTCAGAATGGGTGTGATGTGTTCTTGTCTTGCTGTGACAGATATTATGCGTGCCGCTGTGTTTTGTGCTAGTTACAAAGGTCTGAGAGTCTGTTTTGTGAGACCGAGATAGATTGAGTTGCAGAAGTCTAGTATTGGGATTATTAGTGCCTGACAGACTGTGCGGAAGTGCTCCGGGGAGAGGAGGGGTTTGAGGCGTCAGATTAGTCTCATCCTGTGGTATGCATTTTTGGTGGTTCTGCTTATGTGAGATTGTAGATTCAGTTCTTTGTCTAGAGTCACTCCGAGGTATTTTACTTCCAGTTTTATGGGTATGGTTGTGTTGTCTACCTTGATGTTGAGTGGAGGTATGAAGTCGGTGTTTCGGGTGATTAGTGCCTCAGTCTTGTTGTAGTTTATGGTCAGGTTGTTGTCTTGAAACCAGCTGATCATGTGTGTGAGACAGTTTGTTATCTTGGAGTAGTCTGGGTTGTCGAGTGTGAAAGGTGTGTATATCATGATGTCAACAGCATAAATTGTGTATTGTATATCGTGTTCTTTCATGATGTCGCATATTGGCTGGATGTAGAGGTTAAATAATAGCGCCGTAGGCGGATCCTTGTGGTACGCCTTGCAGGGTCTTTATGGGCGGGACCTACCTCTGAGCCACCATCCCGGATATTGGCCTATCTATCCTGAACCCACTGCTCAGTGTCAGATGCCTATAGCCAGTCTGCGAGCACTGATGCACACTGCTGAAGCTCTGCTGGATGATTCAAGGGCATCGAAAGATGCTCTGGTAAGAAATTTGTATGTATTCTGATTTTGCCTAAGGCCTGGAATGTATCACGCTTGTCATCAGGAAGGATAGGGGTAAGATTCTCTAGATCCCTGGAGATATCGAGATACATGCTCATATAGAGCATGTAGGAAGTAATCCTAGAAGTGAGCATTCATGCCTGAAAACACCAATGGCCAAAGACATTGAGAGTTCTGGAGTCCTTGCCCAGAGGCATGGAAGAATGATTCTTAGAACTCTTCATGCGCTGCATCGTCGATTCCACCACCACCCAGGAAAAAGATTTAGGCGTCATTGTGGATAACATGTTAAAACCCTCGGCCCAGTGTGCAGCGGCAGCCAAGAGAGCAAACAGAATGCTAGGTATCATAAGGAAAGGAATGGAAAATAAAACAAAAGATATTATAATGCCTCTATATCGTTCCATGGTGAGACCGCACCTTAAATATTGTGTGCAATTCTGGTCGCCGTATCTTAAAAAGGATATAGAGTTATTAGAAAAGGTTCAGAGAAGAGCCACCAAAATGGTAAAGGGGATGGAAGGATACTCCTATGAAGAAAGGCTAAAAAGGTTAGGACTCTTTAACCTGGAAAAGAGACAGCTGAGGGGAGATATGATAGAAGTCTATAAATTAATGAACGGAGTGGAACGGGTAAACGTAGATCGATTGTTTACGTTATCAGAATATAGAAAGACTAGGGGAAATGCAATGAAGCTACAGGGTAAACTATTTAAGACTAATAAAAGAAAATATTTTTTCACTCAACGTGTAATCAAACTCTGGAATTTGTTACCGGAGGATGTAGTAAAGGCTGTTAGTGTAGCTGGATTTAAAAAAGGTTTGGACAAGTTCCTGGAGGAAAGGTCTATAAACAATTATTAAGAAGGGACCCAGGATATCAATGCTTGACCCAGTACAATCATTGTGGAACCTGTGTCTTTTGGGGAAACTGCTAGGTACATATGACCTAGATTGGCCACTGTTGGAAACAGGATACTGGGCTTGATGGACCTTGGTCTGACCCAGTATGGCATATCTTATGTTCTTATGGTGTTACACCAACGGTTGAAGCCCTGTGGCACAAAAGTCTCTGAATGGTATGAGCCAATGTTTGCTGACATATTTGAACCTTCTACATTATCACTACCAATTTGGATAGTCTGTGGTGCAGGAGGAAAGATTTCACCTGAACTGCGTTGAGCAGAAGTCTGATAAACTAATCTTGAACAGCCAAATGTACAGGTAGGAAAAACGTGCAGTCCCAGTTTACATACAAATGCTGCTACCATGGCAAGGCATTTGGTAAAAACTCGAGGTAGTGATGTGAGGCTGAATAGCAGTATGTGTTACTATAAATGCTGTGTTTCTACCATGAATCTGAGATACTTCATGTGAGTGGGATGCATCTGAATGTGGGGATATGCATCTTTGAGAATAAGAGAGAATAGACAATTTCCATTTTGAAGACAGGGAAGTCGGGTGCCTAGAGAAATCATTCCAAAATTTTCCCTGGTCAAATATTTGTTCAAATCTTAGGTATAGAATGGGATGGAATATGGAAATTACACATACCTGGTAATTGTAGTTCCTGGAGGGTCCAGTTTAGTCCTCCACAATCGGGTAGTGCACCTCCTCCTGCAGCCTGGAGACTGGACCAATCAACTCTTTCCGTATGATGTATGCAGGAGGAGCTCCCATAAGCCCCCAGTGTCTAGTAACAAAGCATACTTAAAGAAGCAACACATGACACTATTAGAAAAATGCGTTGTTTTTTTTTAAATACTCTTAAAAGTAACAGAGAAACGTCGTCCCCAAAAGGGTCCCAACCCCTCCCCAAACGAGGAAGTCAGACCGCTGCACTGCGCCCCAATCGACGCACCGGTAATAAAAGGGAGAGCCCCCACCCAAACCCCGCAAGGGAAAGGGTTGGAAGAAAAACCGCAACCACCAAAGGAACGGAAGCGCGGCCAAAAGGAGCAGCGAAAGCCAGAAAGGATCAAGTACAATCGCTCGCAGCCCGAGCTGTTCTTCAAAGCGCGCCGCAACCCACAACGTGAGCCGCGGGAGGGAAGGAGGACTAAACTGGATCCTCCAGGAACTACAATTACCAGGTATGTGTAATTTCCATTTCCTGAGCGGTCCTCCAGTTTAGTCCTCCACAATCGGGATGTAACAGAGCAGTCAACACCGGGCGGGACCTTGCCAGCCGGCACGCAGAACAGCCGAACCAAAACAAGAATCCCGAGCGGCCAAGACATCCAACCTGTAGTGCTTACTGAAGGCATGCAACGTTGACCAAGTGGCCGCTTTACAGATTTCCACTGGCGGCACTAAGCTAAGCTCCGCCCAGGACGTCGCCTGAGCTCTGGTAGAGTGGGCTCGTAACCCCTCCGGAACCGACCTATGCTGTAAGAGATACGCCGACGCGATCGCTTCCTTGACCCAACGCGCGATAGAGGCCTTGGCCGCCGCCTCTCCTTTCCGCGCACCGCCAAAGAGCACGAACAAACGGTCGGTTTTGCGGAAGGCCGCAGTCACTTTCAAATAACGCTGAAGAACGCGCTTCACATCCAGTAAGTGAAGACCCTTGTCCGCAGGGCTGTCGGAAACGGTATGCAGGACCGGGAGGAAAACCGCCTGATTCAAATGAAAAGGTGAAACCACCTTGGGCAAAAAAGAAGGAACGGGCCGAAGGACCACACGATCTGGGGAAAAGGACAAAAAGGGCTCCCTGCAGGAAAGCGCTTGAAGCTCAGAGATTCTTCGAGCAGAACAGATGGCCACGAGAAACACGGTCTTTAGGGTTAGATCCTTAAGCGATGCCCGTCGGAGAGGCTCAAAGGGCTCTCGAACCAAAGCATGCAGGACGAGATTCAAGTCCCACGGAGGAACGGAGATTCTACGCGAAGGACGCAATCGACTAACCGCCCGAAGAAAACGCTGCACGTCCAGATGAGCCCCGAGAGAAAGACCCAACACCTTGCCCCGGTAACAGGAGAGGGCCGCCAACTGAACCCTTATAGAGCTGGCGGCGAGACCTTTATCAAAACCATCCTGTAAAAAACTTAAAACAACGGGCACGGATACGGTCGCCGCCCGCACCCCCCGTCGGGAGCACCAGTCCTCAAAAATTCTCCACACGCGCACATAAGTGAGAGAGGTACATGTCTTGCGCGCCCGGAGGAGAGTGTCAATCACCGCAGGGGAGTAACCCCTCTTCCTTAACCGAGCCCTTTCAATGGCCAAACCGTAAGCGAGAATCGAGCTACTTGGGGCATCCGCAGTGGACCCTGCAGAAGAAGATCCGGTAACGAGGGCAGGGGCCAGGGAACGCCGTCGCGTAATCTGACCAGGTCGGCATACCAAGGTCTCCTGGGCCAGTCCGGAGCTACCAGCAACATTCGCCCCCGGTGGCTTTCGATGCGCTGAACGACACGACCGACTAACGCCCACGGAGGGAAGACATACAGAAGACCGGACGTCAGCCACGGCTGAATGAGGGCGTCGATCCCCTCGGACATGCGTTCTCGGCGCCTGCTGAAGAAGCGTCCCGTCTTTGCCGACTGAAAGGTCGCCATGAGATCCATGACGGGAGGACCCCACCGACGAACTATCTGCGCATAGACTTGCGGGTTCAGTTTCCCATTCTCCGGGATCCACCCGCACCCTGCTGAGGAAGTCCGCTTGCACATTCTCCGTGCCTGCTATGTGCGCCGCCGAGATCGCCGGTAAACGCGTCTGTACCCAAGAGAACAAAGCTGTCGCCTCCGATTCCAAGGAGACACTGCCCGTGCCACCCTGGCGATTGATGTAGGCCACTGTCGTCGCATTGTCCGAGAGCACGCGAACCGGCTTCCCGAGCACCACGTCTTCGAGGGCTATCAGGGCGAGCCGCACCGCCCGAAGTTCGAGCCGATTGATCGACCAAGAGGCCTCCAGGGGAGACCACGTTCCCTGCGTGAAGCGCTCCCCGCAGTGAGCCCCCCATCCGGAGAGGCTGGCATCCGTCGTGAACGGAATCCACAGAGGAGGTTCCAAGGGAAGCCCCATCCGCAGGTTTTCCGAGCAGAGCCACCACCGGAGCGACCGACGAACCGGCTTCGGACAAGGCAACCTCATGTTCAAAGAGTCGAACTGGTTGGACCAACGGCGTAACAAGGCACTCTGAAGTGGACGCATATGGAACCTCGCCCAAGGAACCACCTCTCCAGGGTCGCAGCCATCGTGCCGAGGAGGCGAAGGTACCACCACGCGGACGGGGTCGGCAAGCGCAGGAAGAGACGGACGAGGCTCTGCAAGGCGATGACACGTCTTTCCGGCAAACACACCAGGCCCCTGACCGTGTCGAAACGCACCCCCAGGTATTCGAGGTCTTGAGTCGGCAGCAGACAGCTCTTCTGCTCGTTGACCACCCATCCGAGTTCCTGAAGCAGAGAGACCACCCTGCTCGTGACTCGCAGACACTCGTCGTGGGACTTTGCCCGAATCAACCAATCGTCGAGGTACGGGTGAACCAGGATGCCCTCTTTCCGCAATGCCGCTGCTACCACAACCATCACTTTCGTGAAAGTACGGGGAGCAGTAGCTAGACCGAAGGGCATGGCTCGAAATTGATAGTGACCCCAAGGAAACGCGAAACGGAGGAACCTTTGATGAGACTCCCGGATGGGAATGTGCAGATAAGCTTCTGAGAGATCGAGAGACGCAAGAAACTCCCCTTGCCGCACCGCCACGATGACAGAGCGCAAGGTTTCCATCCGAAAGTGCGGAACCCTGAGAGCACGATTCACGCCCTTGAGATCCAATATGGGCCGGAGAAAACCGTCCTTCTTCGGAACTACAAAATAGATGGAGTAGCGACCGGCGCTGCGCTCGGAAGCAGGAACGGGAACCACCGCCCCGAGGGATAAGAGGCGATGAAGGGCCACGCGCAGGCCTCGAGTCTTGTGATCGCCCCTGCTGGGGGACAGAACAAAGGAGTCCGGAAGTGGGTACGCAAACTCCAGTGCATAACCCTTTTCGATTATCTGCAGCACCCACTGATCTGAGGTAATTTGGGCCCAAGAGGGAAGAAAATCGTGTAAGCGACCCCCGATGACCGGACTTCCCTCCAGAGCCCGCCTCGCTTCATTGTGGCTTGCGATTGAAGGAAGAGGACGAGGAGGAGGAGGCCCCAGAGAAGCCTCGTCCAGCACCTCGGAAGCCACGAAACCCCTGGGAGCGCGACCCAAAACGCCCGCGCTGAGAACTCCAAAGACGGGAGGAGCGAAATCTACGAAAATCTCGAAACTGGCCGCGCGCAGAGGGCAGAGTTCTAGTCAGCTTGGGCTTATCCTCCGGTAGTCTACCTCCCTTAGACTCACCAAGGTCTTTAACCAACTTATCCAGAGCATCACCAAACAACAACTTGCCTTAAAGGGCAATTTACTGAGACGTGACTTTGAAAAACTATCGGCCGCCCAGTTACGCAACCAGATGGACCGGCGCGCCGCTACCAACGATGCCATGCTATTAGCCAATGTCCTAATTAAGTCATAATGCACATCCGCCAAGTACGCCGACCCAGACTCTAAGCGGGTGACCTCCAACAGCCCCTGCTGGTCCAAGCCAGAGGTGGAGCGCAAGTGCTGTGCCCAACGTAAACAGGCTCGAGCCACCCAAGCGCCACAAATCGAGGCTTGTAGAGACAAGGCATTAGTATCGAAGGCTTGCTTCAACAAATTATCTACCTTCTTATCTTGCGCATCCTTTAAGGCAGCACCACCCTCCACCGGGAAGGTGGTTTTCTTAGTCACCGCGGACACCGCAGCATCCACCCGCGGGGACTTAAACAAGTCCTTGTCTTTGTCGGCTAAGGGGTAAAGACGATTCATAGTCCGAACGCCCTTCAAACCGGATTCTGGTTGATCCCATTCGGATTGGATCATTTGTTCCACCACACGGTGCACGGGAAACACCACCTGGGACTCCCGAACCGCTTGAATGAGCGGATCCTCCAAACCATCATCCTCTAGAGGACGAGGGGCCGCTAAGTTAAGAGTCTGAAGAGAGTCCGCGATCAAAGGCACTAACTCCTCTCTACGAAAAACGCGAATAATCCGCGCTTGGTCCTCAGGTTCTGGGATCTCACCGTCCTCCAGATCGTCCCCGTCAGGATCAGGATCATCCCCCGCTTCCAAATCAGGATAACCCACGGCGTCCTGATCGGGTTCCAGGGATTTAAACCTCTTGGCGGCTGGCTGAGCAGGACGCCGGCCCTCCCCCGAGGGAAGGACAGGGAGAGGCGCAGCCCAAGCCTCAGGCAAGTGCCCGGACCGGCTTAAACGAAACGCCTGGTGCATAAGAACAAAATCTGGGGAAAAATCCATGGATGGACATGCCAGGGCAGTGTTTAAAAGCTCCGTAGCCTGGCCCGATGAAGGGGGAACAGAACCAGGCGGGCGAGAACCAGGGGAAAGGTCCCCTTCTGATAAGTTAGGGGGGCCATCAGGTTCTGGCAGCTCCTTTATCTCTGGATGATGTTCTAAGTCAGCCGAAAGGGAGGTACAGCTGCGACAGACGCCAGAGTCTGCCACAGCCGCCCTACGCGACCCACAAATCACACACTGTGGTTTGGAAGCCATGGCAAGGCAACGGTGTCACAGCAAAGCCAGGCAAACTGATCCCACAGAAAAAGAAAGTTGTAGCTGCCAACCCGATTAAAATCGTTTTGTTTTTTTTTGAAAAAACAAAATACTCCCCTGAACCCTTAGAGGGTCCCCAGCAAAATCGCCAAAAAAAATAGCCCAAAAAACGCAAGGGCAGCCCGTGCACAAGTGTTGAAGCCTGAAGAAAAACCCCTTTCAGGACTTCAAAATGGCCGCCGGCTCCAGTACCGGTGCTCAAAAAACGGCGCGAAAAATAAGGAAATATAAAGAAATGAAAATAACAGTTAAAAAATGTCAAGAGAAGGGCAGGGGGGGGGGGAAGAAAATCCCGAGCTCGGACCCCCACCGCCTAAACGATGCTCTGATGGCAGTCACTCACCTGAATAAGGCAGAATGGAAACAAGCTGCAGCACCCGAGGCAGAAAGGCAAAGTAAGTTTCCTACCCGGCAGCAGCAGAAATCTACAGGAAACAGCTAAACAACAAGGAGCTGTCTGTAAAGGGTAGATCTACTCCCCGTTCTGTCTAGGGGAGAGATCAACCCGACTGCCAACAGCCTCCGGTCAGGAAGACAGGAGCCCAATGCAGGACTGACTTCCAGGAGGCCCCGTGAATTACCTTCCTTTTTTTTTTTTTTTTTTACACAATTAAAGCTACAGCTACCTAATAAAACCAAAGGAATAATAGGAAAGAAAAGACCCAAAAACTAACTAGTGTTGCTTCCCCAAGTGCCACTAAGTGTGCCCAGGTAGGCACACACGTCCTCCAGCTGCAAGGAGACTGGACACACTGGGGGCTTATGGGAGCTCCTCCTGCATACATCATACGGAAAGAGTTGATTGGTCCAGTCTCCAGGCTGCAGGAGGAGGTGCACTACCCGATTGTGGAGGGCTAAACTGGAGGACCGCTCAGGAATATCCTATTTTTGGGGGGGACCAGGAAGTACATCATGTAAAACCCATGTCCTTTTTGACCTGGTGGAATAGGCTTGATAGTGTTTGCGGTCTGAGGAGCAGTGATTTCCTGAAGAAGCAGCTTCTGGTGCTGAAGGTGAAACGCTTGGAGCCCTCAGTAGACAATTTGTAGGGTGTTTCACTTAGGTGAAGTCCGTAGCCTTTTTGGACAATTTTGAAGACCTAAGAGTTGGAAGTCAAATTCCTACCTCCAGTTTTGGCTGGGTGCAAGCTGGGCTTTCTCAGATATCTCTTGCACATAAGGTATGTTTTGGATTGAGTATAGCAGGATTAGGGAAATACCTAAGCCAGTGAGAGTAAAGCGTAGTTACTCACCTGTAACAGGTGTTCCCCAGGAGCAGCAGGAATCAGCCCTCACATATGGGTGATGTCGGCGCCGACAGAGCCCTCGTGCGGAGCAATTCCCCAGCTTTCAAAGAAAGCCTTTGGGAATGCAGCGCGCATGCACGGTCCCCTTCCCGTCCAAGGGTGCCATCTTGCTCATTCTGATAACATAGCTAAAAGACAGCAAAAAACAAAATGAAGTATATGACTGCAACTCCAAGGGGAGGAGGGAGGGTCGTGAGGACTGATTGCTGCTGTTCCTGGAAAACACCTGTTACAGGTGAGTAACTATGCTTTCTTCAGGACCAAGCAGGAAGTCAGTCCTCACATATGGGACTCCCCAGCTCTGGGCTACCGTGAACCCAGAGCTGAAAAATGGCTCTCTCTCAAGAGTCTCAGCATACTGTGATAAGAATTTTCTCTGAGAACACACCCCAACACAAGGGCCGGAGGGTGGGAGTTGCCTGAACATAAAAAAGATTACGGAGTACCGAAACACTGTCCTGCCGGGACTCTCTCTCCAGGCAGTAATGGGCTGCAAAGGTCTGCCTTGAAGACCAAGTTGCAGCCCGGCAGATGTCTGCCAACGGAACAGAGTGGAGGTGAGCTACTGATGCGGCCTTCGCCCTGACACAGTGGGCCATGACTCGACCCTGCAGGGGGAGGTCGGCTGCCCTGTACGCCCAGGCGATGCAATCTGCTACCCAAGTGGAAAGCGTACGCTTGGAGACAGGTAACCCCATCTTATTAAGGTCAAACGAGACAAAGAGCTGAGTAGCCATTCAATGCTCCCACGTACGTTCTAAGTAAAAGGACAACGCCCTCCTACAGTCCAGGGTATGCAAGACAGTTTCAGCCCGGCAGGAATCCGGCCGTGGAAAAAAGGTCGGAAGAACCACCTCCTGATTGAGGTGGAAAGAGGAGACTAACTTCGGGAGGAATTTAGGATGGGTCCATAGGACCACTCTGTTCCTATAGAATCGTGTGTATGGCCTATCAGAAACCAGAGCTTGTAGTTCACTCACGCATCTGGCCGAGGTAAGAACCACCAGGAAAAGCGCTTTCCAGGAGAGTTAGCGCAAATGGCAAGAAGCCATCGGCTCAAACAGTGGGCGAGTAAGTTGTTGCAAGACCACATTCAAATCCCACCCAGTCGCCGGCGGGCAAACCGGAGGCTTGAGTAGAAGCAGACCTCTGAGAAATCTGGACACCAAGGGGTGAACCGACAAACTGTCCTTCCACCGGTGAGTGGTGCGCTGACAAAGCACTGAGGTGGACCCGAACAGAGTTAGACTTGAGGCCTAGGTCTGAAAGGTGAAGTAGATACTGCAGTACCACTGGCACAAGGCAAGAGAAAGGATCTTCATCGTGCCGAGCACACCGCACTATAAACCTACGCCACTGGAGGGCATAGGACTTTCTGGTGGATCGCTTCCAAGAGGCAATACCACCTCTTCCACCTACTTAGAGGGACGTAAGGGGGCTAGCACTATCTTATCAGCCAGGCCATCAGATTGGGGGACCTGAGATTGGGGTGCAGCAGAGACCCCTGCTCTTGAGAGAGGAGATCGTGTTGCAGCCCCAGAGGGAACGGAGCTTCCACCACTAACTGCAGGAGAAGTGGAAACTTCGGTTGCCTCGGCCATCCGGGGGCTACCAGAATCACCGAGGCCTTGTCCCGGAGGATCTTGAACAGAGTTCGGGCCACCAGAGGCGTGGGAGGAAACGCATACAGTAGGCCCATAGACCAAGAGATCAGAAAAGCATCTGCTGCCATCCTCAGGGGATGCGGCTGTCTGGAGCATAACCTCGGCAGCTGACGGTTGAGTGGACTAGCAAAGAGATCGATGGATGGAAGTCCTCAGCGGAGGAAGATCTGCTTGATCACAAGTGGATTCAACTGCCATTCGTGAGGCTGGAGAATCCAACTTAGTTTGTCTGCTAGGAAGTTCTCCTGCCCAGGTAGATAAACTGCTTTGAGGAACATGTCCTGTTTGACCGCAAAAGAGCAATGGGCCAGTGCCTCCTGATATAGGAGTCTGGATCATGTGCCCCCTTATTTGTTTACATAGAACATTGCCACCTGATTGTCTTGTCTGAACTAGGACAGACTTATGAGAGAGAGCATGGCAGAAGGTTTGCAGAGCTAAATGGATTGCTCGCAGCTCCAAAACATTGATCTGCTGTGTGGCCTCATGTGGGGTCCACAGGCCCTGAGTACATGTGCCCTGGCAATGTGCACCCCAGCCTCGCAAGGACGCATCTGTCGTCAGCACCCTTGTGTGTGCTGGGGACTGAAAAGGCACACACTTGAGAAGGTTTGGCATCTGTAGCCACCACTGCAAGGAGTACAGAGGTTTTCTGGACACCTTTACCCTGTCTCGGAGATCGCCTGTGGCCTGTGTCCCCTGCTCTCTGAGACACCATTGAGCTGTCCGCATGTGCAGGCGGGCATTTGGGGTCACATGCACCATAGAGGCCATGTGGCCAAGGAGTCGCAAGTATTCCCTGGCGAAAACACGAGATTGGCTCTGCAACTGGTAGGCCAAGTCCATAAGCCTTTGGGCCCTGTCTTGCCTGAAGGGTGTCCAGCCTGCCCCCTATAAACTCCAGGTTCTGAGAGGGGAGCAAAGTGGACTTTGCGTAGTTTATGACAGTCCAACGGGATGCACCGGGTCTGGAACGTGTCAGGTGACTCCTCGTCCTCCGTCTCCCAAGCTGACTCCTCCGACGAGAAGTCAATCAGCTCCGGCAGTGTGGGCCTCGATGCCACCCGCCCCGATGGGAAGTCGAGGGAGTCCTTGGCCGAGGATCGATTCGAGACTTTATAGACTCGAGGATCGGCTCAGCCTCCGGAGTCGACTTGGACGTTGAGGTCCCAGTGATCGGGGTAAATGCACCGATCAGACCGGCGATCAGTACCCGCTGCTGCTCCATGAATGCAGCCAGGCTGCTCTCTAGGGCCATCAGCCTGAGACCAAGCTCAGGAGACTCTGCAGCTCCCGACTCTGGCACCGACAGCGTCGGGCCCGATATCGGTTCTCCCGGAGGAGAGTCCACGAGGACAACAGATGTTACCTAACTCGGGGACTCCAGCTCCAAGCGAGGCAGTTTAGTTGGCCGCTCCAACTCCGAGAGCCCGGGACGGCGGTCAGGGCTGCGTGACCTGACCCTCGAGGATCCAGGTGCCTCCACCGACGCCACCCTCACGAGCTTCTTCTTCCTTTTGTGCTCCCAGGTGGGAGACGCCCTTTCAGAGGACCCACGATGGTGCTAGGGGTCAGACTCCCAAGATGTCGAGGCCTCTGACGAAGTCCGGGCCCGGCCGGATGCATACTCTGAAAAAATTCTCACGTTGGTGCTGACGCATCCGAAGTGCCTTAGACAACATCTTGCCACATGGGCCACAGATCAGCAGGTCATGATCAGGCCCGAGGCAGCAGAGGCAGCAGTCGTGTGTGTCGGTGAGAGACATAAGTTTCTTAAACCGATCACACTTTTTAAACCCGCTAGCAGCCATCGGGGGAAAAAGGGCCCCAGCAAGGTCAAAAGACAGGGCTGCCAGTTAAAACAGAAAAAAAGAGCGCAAATGCTAGTCACAAAGGACAAAACCGAAAAATAAACTCCAGACTCGATACCGGTGTACTGAGCCGAGGCGGGATGGGGAACCGGCGTCGAACCGGGCAAGAAACGCGAAAAATCGCAGAAAAATCAACTTTTTACCGGGTGACACGTACTACGTCCGTTGGCCTCCACGGAAAAAAAAGACTGGGCAAGATGGTACCCTTGGGCGGGAAGGGGACCGCGCATGGGCGCTGCATTCCCAAAGGCTTTCTTTAAAAGCTGCGGAAATGCTCCGCACGAGGGCTCCGTTGGCACCGACGTCACCCATATGTGAGGACTGACTTCCTGCTTGGTCCTGGAGAAAAAGTAGCTACTCACCTGTAACAGGTGTTCTGCAGGAGCAGCAGGAATCAGTCCTCACATATGGGTGACGTCGGCGCCGACGGAGCCCCCGTGCAGAGCATTACCCCAGCTTTCATAGAAAGCCTTTGGGAGTGCAGCGAGCATGCGCTGTCCTCTTCCCGCCCAAGGGTGCCATCTTGCTCAGTCTGATGACATAGCTAAAAAACAGCAAAAATAGCAAAAATAAATCATATGACTGCAACTCCAAGGGGAGGAGGGAGGGTTGTGAGGACTGATTCCTGCTGCTCCTGGAGAACACCTGTTACAGGTGAGTAACTACTCTTTCTCCAGGACCAAGCAGGAAGTCAGTCCTCACATATGGGACTCCCCAGCTTAAGGCTACCGGAGACCTCAAGCTGAAAAAATGAGCTCCCTCTAGAGTATCAGTACGTAAGGAAGGAATCTTCTCTGAGAACGCCCCCGTCCAGTAGCCCAAAATCAGGGCCAGAGCGAAGGAGTTGCCTAAACCTCAAAGAGATTATGGAGTACTGCCTGTCCGAAAGCACTGTCCCTGCGGGACTCCCTCTTAAGGCAGTAATGGGCCGCAAAGGTCTGGCTTGAAGACCAAGTAGTGGCCCGGCAGATATCTGCCAAAGGAACAGAGCAGAGATGAGCCACTGACGCAGCCTTCGCCGTGACACGATGAGCCGTGACTCGACCCTCCAACGAGAGGCCGGCTGCCCTGTAAGCCCAGGCGATACAGTCAGCTACCCATATGGACAAAGTACGCTTGGAGACTGGTAACCCCAACTTATTGGGGTCAAAAGAAACGAAGAGCTGAACAGCCCTCCGGTGCTCCCGCGTACGGTCAAGGTAGAAGGATAACGCCCTCCTACAGTCCAGGGTATGCAAGACCATCTCAGCCCGGCTGGCATGCGGCCTGGGAAAGAAAGTCGGAAGAACCACCTCCTGATTGAGGTGGAAAGAGGAGACAACCTTAGGAAGGAACTTAGGGTGAGTCCATAAGACTACTCTGTTCCTAAAGAACTTAGTGTAAGGGGCATCAGACACTAGTGCCTGAAGCTCACTCACACGTCTATCAGAGGTGAGGGCTACCAGAAACAAGGTTTTCCAGGAGGGAAAACGTAGAGGACAGGTAGCCATGGGTTCAAATGGCGGACAAGTAATCCGCTGTAAGACTACATTTAAGTCCCACTCAGGAGCAGGTGGACGTAGAGGAGGCTTAAGCAAAAGTAGGCCTCTGAGGAAACGAGCCACCAAAGGATGGCTTGAAAGAGACCGCCCTTCCACTGGAGAGTGGTGTGCTGAAAGAGCACTGAGGTGAACTCTGACAGAATTGGACTTAAGGCCTAGGTTGGATAGATAAAGCAAATATTGCAATACTACCAGTACCAAGCACGAGAAAGGGTTCTCGTTGTGCTGAGTACACCATGCAGAGAATCTACGCCACTTAAGAGCGTAAGATTTTCTGGTGGATTGTCTTCTAGAGGCTAAAACCACGTCTGAGAGGATGCAGTTGTCTGGAACAGAATCTTGGAAGTTGCCGGTTCAGAGGACTGGCAAAAAGATCCATGGCCAGAAGGCCCCATCTCAGAAAAATCTGTTGAACCACTAATGGATTCAATCTCCATTCGTGTGGTTGCAAGATCCTGCTTAGTCTGTCCGCCAGGTAATTCTCCTGGCCTGGGAGGTAGACTGCTTTGAGAAGGATGCCGTGATCGACTGCCCAGGAACACAGTCGTTGTGCTTCTTGACAAAGAAGGAAGGAGCCTGTGCCTCCTTGCTTGTTCACATAAAACATGGCAACTTGATTGTCCGTCTGGACCAGTACAGACTGGTGAGACGTGAGATGGGAGAAGGCTCTCAGAGCTAAGCAGATAGCTCGCAGCTCCAAGAGATTGATCTGCTGTGCAGCCTCCCAAGGGGTCCAGAGACCCCGAGTACATGCCCCTTGGCAATGTGCACCCCAACCTTGAAGAGAAGCATCGGTTGCCAGCACTTGAGAGTGTGGAGGTGTCTGAAAAAACACTTTGAGCACTAGATTCGGAAGATGAAGCCACCATTGCAAAGAGGAGGCAAGCAGTGTGGATACTCTCACTTTGTCTGCAAGACTTCCCGTGGCCTGATGCCACTGAGTTCTGAGATTTCACTGAGCAGGCCTCATTTATTTATTTATTTAACATTTCTTATATACTGCACTATTACCATCAGCGCGGTTTACATGGAACAGAGCATATACATACAGGGTAACTGTAGTGCATTTTACAAGTAACAGGGGTTTGAGAACTTGGATGAAACAGGGTAAACTATATACAGTTATTCACAGTTGAAATTCTCTAGATCTGAACATGGTGTGCCTATTTCTCTTAGGAAAAGTTATACTGGAAAGTAACTTGAGAATAGGTAGTATTTGAGATTTTTCCTGAATTGTGTTAGGCTGTTTATGACTCTCAATTCTGGTGGAAGGGCATTCCATGCTACTGGGGCATGAATGCTGAAGGCTCTTTTTGATGTTTCCTTAGAGCATCTGACTGTTTCTTTCGGGACGATTAAGGTATTTAATGCTGCTGATCTTCTGATTCTATTGGGGGTCTGGGTGTGTAATAGGTCAGTGATGGTTGAGGGTGCTTGGTTGTTTAAGGCTTTATGTAAGCGGGCATTGGGGGTTACATGAACCGTGGAAGCCATATGGCAGAGAAGCTTCAGGAATTGCCTGGCGGAGACCAGGGAATTGCTGTGAAACTGCCTGGCTATATCCATCAATCTGTGGGCTTTGTCCACAGGTAGAAAAGACTTCGCCTGAAGGGTGTCCAGCCTTGCCCCTATGAACTCCATGTTCTGGGACGGGTGCAAAGTGGACTTTGCGAAGTTTATGACAAATCCCAAGTGCTGAAGTAGAGCAAAAGTGCGAAGGGTGGCTTGACTGGCCTCCTGTGAAGACTGGCCCCTTATGAGCCAGTCGTCCAGGTATGGGAACACAAAAAGGCCTTGAAGCCTCAGGTAGGCCACCACCACCGCCAGGCACTTTGTGAACACCCTGGGGGCGGAGGTTAGGCCAAAGGGCAGTACTCTGTACTGGTAATGGTTTCCCCCCACGACAAACCTGAGATATTGTCTGTGGTCTGGATGAATGAGGATGTGAGTATATGCATCCTTTAGATCTAAGGAGCATAGCCAGTCTCCAAGCTGAAGGTAGGGCAGCAGAATTCTAAGGGTGAGCATCTTGAACTTTTCCCTCTCCAGGAACTTGTTGAGATTTCGCAAGTCTAGGATGGGTCTGAGGCCTCCTGTTCTTTTTGGTACTAGAAAGTACCTGGAATAAAAGCCTTGACCTCTCAGGTGGTGGGGCACCGGTTCCACAGCCTGTTCCTTTAGCAGACTTGCTAACTCCTGTAGGAGTAAGTCCCTGTGCAGAGGGAGTCTTGGAGGCTCCCCTGGAAAATAGGAGAGAGGTACCTGGTGAAAATGGAGAAGATAGCCCTTTTGGACTATATGGAGTACCCAGGTATCCTGTGTGACGGCTGTCCACCTGTGGGCAAACAGGGCCAGCCGGCCTCCTGTGCTGATGTGAGCCAGCTGAGGAGAGGCTATGCTTTTGGAGTCAAAAACCCCCGCCCTGCTGTGCAGGAGCCGGTGTTGGTGGCTTGGGGGCCTTCTGCCTACGGGGCCCATGACCCTGCCCCTTGGCCTGCTGACCCTGTTGGGGAGCTGCAGAGGCCTGATAATGAGGGTATTGTTTATAGGCAGATGTCTTCCTCGGGTAAAAGGTCTTTTTTCCAGAGCCCTTCTTCTGAGAAGGGGCAGAGGTTTTTCTGGACAGCCTAGTCCAGGTCAGAGTCTCGGTCTCGAGTTCTGCAGCCTTTTCAGCCATGGGCTTGCCAAAGAGGTTTTCACCTCGGCAGGGGACATCGACCAACTTGTCCTGCACCCATGGCTCGAGGTCCGATGACTGTAGCCAAGCCTGTCGAGGCCGAGCCATCGAGAACATCCTGGAACCCCGATAATGCTTTGCAAGCCGAAGCCTCTCGCCGGGGTAATTTTGCCGGTGCAGAATCCTCGAGGGCAATGCCAGAGGCATCTCGATGCTTAGAAGGAGGTCTACCCTTCGAGGACCAGCTGGATTTATGTTTAGTTACCTGAGATCCACGGGAGGAAGAAGCAGCCCTGGAAGACGTCGATGCCACCGAAGCTGCATCAGAGGGAAACAGGGTACTGAGCTTGGCAGCTCGGTTCTGCTGACCTCTTTTAGACATCATGGCACAGGACACACAATCCATGATGGAGTGTGGTCAGGACCTAAACATTTTAAACACCATTCATGGGTGTCGGTGACGAAAATGGTACCGCCACATTTGGTGCACTTTTTAAAACCTGAGGCAGGTTTTTCCTGAAAGCATGTTTGTTTGTACAGGGTACTGTACACTATTAGACTGACTAAACCTGAGAAAGAGTTAATTCTGTTCAGAACCTTGCTTAGAAATAAAACTTCATATATTTGTTTACTAAGTGAAGGTTTACATAAATAAAGAAAAGGGCAGGTTGTACTCTAGCCTCTCTGTCTCAGGGTTATTAGCTAAAATACTCTCAGGGTTAGCAGATATCAAGCAGTACTCAGGGTTATTAGATACCAAGCTAACAGTAAAAAATTATGTCAATTATGTCCTTCTCCTCATAATGACCTATGCAGCAGTAAACAGTTATGTCTTGGACCCCATGTATGTCTCCACATACTGACCTACAGTGATTAGACATTGACCTATGATATGATGAATACGTATACCTGACGTGTAATAATAAAGTGAAATTATGCTGTATCATCTAAAAGAGCCTTATAAATAAAGTGAACCATGGCTAGTAAGTTAGAGTAAAACAGGGAGAATGTGTTTCTCTCAGTTTCTCTCCACTAAAGCTTTGGTGTATTTCTATATAGATGTGTGTATTTTATTGCTGTCTTTTGATTAACCTTCCCATTGTTTTGAATGTAGTTTTCTGTAGCTTCAAGAGCCCAGTAGGTTGCTGGTGAGGAGAGGGTTAAGTAAGCTCTTCAGTTGGTGCCGTGACCGTTCTGCAGATTTCGACATTCCTGTCAAGGAGGGAAGGTGTTTGTGAGTATGGTGCCAGCAATGAGCAATCTGTTAGGTGAACAGGAGTTGTCTCAATTGTGTGAATGGCATGTTAAGGCTATGAGTTTAGCTCTTCGGAAAGGTAGCCCTTCTTATTGTATGTGTGAAAAGTATGGAGATATGGCTACTAATTATGTTGTGCACTGGTATGCAGTGACTAATAATAATGTGCTTTTACAGTTTTCTTTGGAGGGAACATTTTCTGTAGATAAGCTTCGTTATCTGAAATGTGCTTTGCAGGCTAAACACAGAGTATGTGATGCCCGTGAAGGGCTAGTGTTTGGTTGGTGGCAGCGAATGGCACATATTTTGAAGAATGAATTGTTTGGATTAGTGAATGCTGGTAAATCGGGTGACCCACAGGAGAAAGAGATTGATAATGTCTGGGCAGGGAAGGTCCCAGTCATTTTTTCTCCAGAGTATGATGCAGAGGTGGCTGCAATTGAAGCTGGAAGTGTTCCAGGTGTATTCTTGATGTCTCCCCTTGTTTGTTCTGAGAATTATGTAATTTCTGAGAGGGAGATAGTCACCCGTGCAGCGAAATTAAAAGTAGAGATAAGGAATAAGCAAAGAATATTAGGGAATGCACAAATCGAGAATTTTGGTACTTGCAATGTGTCTCAGCTCAGAGAAATGAATGTCCTTCTTAGTCGTGAAATAGAAAGCACAGTTACTTACCTGTAACAGGTGATCTCCGGAACAGCAGGAATTAGTCTTCACATATGGGTTCATCGGCACCGACGGAGCCCGCACGGGAATGCTCCCCAGCATCCAATCAGAAGGTTTTTGGGGGCATCCCTCGCACCTGCGCGGTAGCTTCCTGCCCTTCCCACTGCCTCTCCCCAGTTGCGTTTCATAGCTGAGACCGAAGGAGAGGAGAGGAGAGGAAGGAAGAGAGAGAGAGAGAGAGAGTTACAACTCCTAGGGGAGGCGGGTGGATTGTGAAGACTAATTCCTGCTGTTCCGGAGATCACCTGTTACAGGTAAGTAACTGTGCTATCTCCAGGAACAAGCAGGAATGAGTCTTCACATATGGGGACTCCCTAGCTGAGGGTGTCAGAGGAGATCCCAGAATGTGCGCCCCTGGACAGGGCGTCGTCGTCCAACCTGGATCCCCGGCATCCCCTAAGGGATGGAGGGTAGGAGTTGAGAAGAGTCGCCAAAGGCACAGCAACCTAAGACTACAGGTGGAGTCTTCAAAACCACTTTGACAACATTAAACTGTTAATGATCTAGCACAATCTAGAGCTTACCTACTGGATTGTAGAAGGCAGAGCTGCAACGGGTACTGTAGGTGCAGTAGCGCAGTCTTCAAGGGAACGTCATCGCAGATAGGACGAAGTTCCCCAGTCCGGGCGGGCTGGAGACGCAGGTGTCAACCGGCACCGGAAAAGTGGCAGGTCTTCACGAGGAGCTCTAAGAGAAGCTGAGAACTCCCGTAGGAGCAGAGTCCCCAATCCGGAGGACTAAGCAGAAGACTGACCGATCTGGGAGGACCCAGCCCGGAGAAGAACAGGAGTGTACCCCGGGATATCGAGGGGTACACTGCCTACCCTAGCCAGCCAGGGATAGGAAGACATTGGGTTCGAAAACCACCAGACAAGGAGGCGTAAACCAAGGGGCTGTTGACTTCACAGCAAGTTTAAGCATAACCGGTCCGAGCACCCGAGCCGCAGGAAGCAGGCAGGCGGGCCGGCCGGAACCCGTAAGAAAAAACAAAACGTCATTACCGACAATTGGGAGCAAGTCGGTAAGACACAGGGCGCTATAATATTTCCCAAGAGCGCCCACCTGTACCGATATATATCCAATGACAGGTATAGATGTATATCGGGCTATAGGTGGGTCCGGGAACACCCACCCAGATTATTAACCCAGTATGCACACGAGAGAACGATACTGCCAACTCGGACTGGCCCTTGATCCACAGGAGGGAGCCCACCCGGAAGGTGGCAAGGGAAAGGACCATCAAGTGATGGGCCGATGTGCGTGGGGCAGGCCGATTGGCGAGGATAGCAGTATGGTTGCGTGACCGTCAGATCAGTTGGGAAGGAGCACATCAGGAGTACGGAGGCCCCTGAGGTGTCCGCCTGACAGCCACGCCGAAACCGCGTCCTCTGTACCATAGGGAAGGCAGGATGGTAGAAAAACCTACGGCCACGGTGTGACCGTGGGGGTCATCTCTGGCATATATAAAAACACCCCTCGGGGGTAGGGTCAATGCCCTCCGCCGCTCCGAAGAATGCATGGAGCGGAGCCGGGGATCGATCTGGGTCAGTGGAACTCCTGTCCACCGTAACCTGACAGACCCAGGGGTTTTATTGCAAGAGCGGATGCACCGACCCGAGGGCGGGGGTGGTCCGGCCCTGTCGAGGATTAGTGAGGCCCATGCTCGGAGAGTAGCGGCCAAGGCCTTCACTAGGAAAAAGAGATGCGGTGCGCGATCCCCTCAATTCGGGGAAACCCGGCAGAGGGGAGTCGAGGGACGTACCCGAGGGTAAGTCAGAAGAAGACTAGCATGGCCCTGAGGAGCCAGGCTACCCCAGTGTGGGAAGGGTCCCCCCCCCCCCGGGGAGGGGGCCCAAACCTCCAATCTGAAAAGAACCACAGAGTAGAACTGGACAATAACTTCCAGTAAGAGGAGTTAAGCGCAAACTGCCGCATACCGGAGCCTAAGGCTGCTTGGCAAGGGCAGCCTGGTGCGAGCTCAGGCACCGCCGACAGGCGTGAGATGTCCCTGGCATTGCCGCGCCCGGCAAGTGGGCAGAGGAATGACACTTCCTCTTCTTCGGAAAGGAGGGTCGGGAAGGACATCTCCTACCCCCGGGAGAGGGGGAGGGCCGCGGGCGGCCAGCACCGAACAGGTCGGCGGCGCACTGAGCAACCTGACGCAAGGCCTCGCCGTTGAAAAGGTTCTCCCCGGTGCACGGGGAAGTACCCAGATTATGTTGTGCGCAGCTGCACAAATCGGAAGCCTGCAACCAGGCTGTACGACGCGCCCCTATGGCAACAGCAGAGGACCTGCTAACTGACTCGAAAGAGTCCACGGCCGCGCGAGAAAGAAACCAAGAGATATTCCTGCAGTGGTAAAGAAGCAAGGAATAGTCAGGGGCCGAGGGGCCGACACAAAGGGAGACAAGAGGGATAACCTCTCGGTGACCTCCCAAAGCGCCAGGCTCATATAGAAAATATATGAGAGAATCCTGGAGGCCAACATGGACATTTGGAAGGTTCGCCGCCCGAAGTTGTCCAGAGCTTTAGCCGCACAATTCGGGGGGCAGGAAGAATGCTTCTTCTTGCTACCGACCTTCCTCAGGGCCGATTCCACCACAATGGAATGATGGGGAAGCTGGTGCGTCTGGAAACCCGGAGAGGGGGGCACCCGATACAGGGCATGCATGGCCGCAGACGGCGCCGGTACCTGTAAGGCCGAGCGCCAAATCCCGAGCAGGAGATCCCACAGGGAGGGATGTAAAGGAAGCATTATGGCTGCCTGTTCCGCAGGGCCCGGGCTCAGCGAAGGGCCCGGGATAGGAATGGCAAGCAAGTCCGCCATGTCAAGGAGGAATTCCTGAAAAGACGGCTCTCCCAGAGGAGCTATCCCGGGGGAGGCCGAGGTGCAGGGGCCCGCTGGAACACCAGGGGACCCTCCGTGCTGGTGCATGGAAGGAATCGCTCTAAACAGAGGAGGGTACTGACAGTCCAAATGCGAGGCAGTTGGCACTGCATCGTCAGAGCCCGAGATCGATTCCAAGCTGGGCATCGAAGGGAGCGAAGTCCCCGACGGGCCTGCGGGACTTGGCCTCGGTCCCGACTACGGGGGCGGGGCCGCCCCCTGGGCAATCCGCAAGGGCGGCTGGAGTGGCGCCGAGGCCGTTGGAGAGCAGGCGAGCGCATCACTGCGCCGTCGGAAGAGACCAGGGTCGGATCCGAAACGCAGCGGGGCCACGCTCTCCAGACTGGAGATCGATTCGAGACTGGGCATCGAACCGAGCAACGCCTCCTTAGGGGCCCCCGGAGTCGGCGGCCGCGCCGGTGCTGCCACTCCCGAGAGTGGAGTCGGGGCCGCGACGATCGGTGCCGAGGGCAACGAGGACTTCCCAGGCCGAAACTCGGCGAATAGGGAAACACCCGGAGTCGGCTCCGATGTCGGGAGAGAGGCCCTTCTAGGCACCTGGGCTCTCCCCGCGCCCGTTTTATTGAGTGGGAAACCCTTACGGGGCGCACTACGCGGCCTCGAGGGTACCCAGGTAACCCGCCGACGAGCCCCGGCGGGGGGCGAGATGCGCCACCCCGGCTCCGCGGCCGCGGCGCTTCTGCGGGTCGACTCGACCGAAGGTCCCGAGTCCCGCGGGCATATAGTGACGAGTGGAACACTCGATACCCGTGCAGATGCCGGGAGCTCGGTGACGTCCAGGAGAAGCCCCGGGCCCGCGCAAGGTGGGGTTGCTGACCCGCCCGACCGGGATAGGTCGATCGGCTCCGCAGGCGGAGCCCGGAGGCGACCCCTGGCGAAGACCGGGGCCCTTGTTGCCGAGACCGCCGTGGGAGGGGCAGAGCTGCTCACGGCCAGTACCGCCCCCACGGAAGCCGGGGGCGAGTCGATCGGCCTTGGCGGAGCCGAGGGCACCCGGTGCAAATCCCCGGCGGGGAGTGGGGCCACCGACTCCGACGCCCATGCTGAGGACTTGGTCCCGCTCGAAGCGGTCATCACCTCCGCGCATGGCAGGGGTGTGGGCACGCCATACTGGGTCAGGGTGGTCCGACGATCCCCGGTGACGAGTGGAACGCTTGACACCGACGCCGATGCCGGGGAATCGGCACCGCCGAAAACGGGTACCGCCCCCGCGCAGGGCCGGGATGTCGCAGAGCCAGACTGGGTCGAATCGATCGGCCCCGAAGGCACCGAGGACACCAGTCGACAGTCCCTGGTGTAGAGTGGAACACTCGACGCCGATGCCAAGGGATCTGCACCGCTCGAAGCGGGTGCCACCCTCGGGCATGGCTCGAGAATGTTCTGTGAGGAGCGAACCTCAGGAACAACCCGAAACCCCGTGGAGGCTCTGGAGCCCGAAGACTCCCTCCGGGGTATAAGGGACTGGAGGGGAAGGCCGGAGCCGTCATCATGCGGCGCATGAGACTCACCCCTCAAGGCTCGGTTAGTCTTAACAGACTGTTGTTGGGTTATCTGATCCTGGCGAGGAGAGAACGCCGACGACTGCTCCTTAGAGGAAAAGACGTCATCGAGGGACACTCGAAACAGGGAGGGTCTTCTCCCGACGCTGAAGCCCGGGGAACCGGGGAAGAAGGGGTCAGGGCCCCAACAGGAGAGACATCAGGCGTTGGAGTTGGAGCAGAAGACAATGTCTCCACAGTGGGGGCACTTCTTAGGGGAAGAAGGCTCCATACTGGAAGCCCGGTAGGCCTCAGATAACACGAGGAGAAAGCTCCTCGAAGGAAAACAAAAATTAAGGAAAAAATGGGGACACCAAGGTGCCAGAGTCAGTGGGGGGAAAAACCGCGACCACAGGAACAAAAAAGGAGAAAAGAAGAAAAAGTTTCTGCGGTGACAGGAGTTACGTCCTGTCGGCTCCGCGGAAAAACGAAAAACTGGGGAGTGGCAGTGGGAAGGGCGGGAAGCTACCGCGCAGGCACGAGGGATGCTCCCAAAAGCCTTCTGATTGGATGCTGGGGAGCATTCCCGTGCGGGCTCCGTCGGCGCCGACGAACCCATATGTGAAGACTCATTCCTGGAGATTTTACTGTACATATCATAGATTCCTTAAAGGAAACAGTAAGAAATGATATTTTTGCTACAAAGGAATTAGGAATTTCTAGTAAACTTGTTGATGATATTGAAAAGGGTCTGAATAAGCATTTTATGACCTATAGAGAGAAATGTATTCAACTACATAGTGCTATAGGTTTTCTTCAAACTGTGTTACGTCAGTATAATAGTTCATGTCCTACTTGGGCTGCTTTAGATAATTTGCTTAGAACTGCATTCTATAACCCAGCTGATTTTCATAGGGTCCCTCATCCAGTTTGTGACATACTCTGTGATAGATTTCCAAGAGAAAACTCAAAGAGATAATTTTTGTTTTAGTGGTTAAAAAAATTGATTTTATGTTAAAATCATTTACGGTAGTAGTAGTACACTTACAGCAAATCTGTGAAAGGATTGGTTGAGAAACATCTTTAAGGCAGGATTCACTAATTGTTTTTGTAAATGGTTTAAATCCCGTGAGTAAAAGGTGCTTTTTTTTAAAAGCTTCAAAGACGGATTGGCCGGCTAGAACAGCTGCTGTAAGTTTCAGTACAGTAAGCTGACATTTGTTGTGATATGACTAAATTGCTCAACTTCTCCCAGGAGCAGGGGGAGGGATAGGAATCCTTAGCGAGACAGAGCAAGAGAAGGTCATAGGAATCCTCAGTGAGACAGTTCAGATAAATTTGTTATTGAGCACTTGCAGCGAGGCTGTCTCCGGAATCAGAATCTTGATGGTCAGAGGACTCCGGTAGCTGCTGATTGCACTCTATCCTGACTGAGTGTGAAGATATTTCCGGCCATATTCTCTCTGTAGTGCGGATGTCACAGCTATTCCCCCTCTCTCGGAAGACTTCTATCTGCTCTGTGGGCTGTCCCGGGATCAAATGTCAGACATTGTCAGTTGTATTTTTTTCCTCTAAAGTGCCCTTTCCTGCAGATGCAAGTATCATTTCATCCTGGAAAGCTTTCTTCTACAGTGCCGGGATCAGATATCGGATGCCTTTCGTCCCGCCTGTAAGGATCGCCGTGAGACCTGGAGTTCAGTTTCTTAGACTGTCAGCTGTGTCCACTGCCAGCAGTCGCTGGTGAAGAAAGTTGTTCTGTGCTTGCAGATTTCCAGACACGTGTATCCTGCAACTTCATTATGTAAGACTTCAATTTTTCCTATGCTAAAGGTGAGACTATCTGCGGAAGGCTGACGGTAAGATTTGTGCAGAACCTGTGCGCAGTAAATAATGTGATTTTGCCAATTTCTCCCTGGACTTTTGTTGTGGATTTGCGATTTGCTTATTTTCAGTATGACTTGGCAAAGAAAAATGCAGTTTCGTTTTTTATCTGCTCTTTTTGATGGTTAGTCTTGCATATTTGCATCGGCCCTAGGAACTGCATTATCTGATGTGAGACTCAACCATTCCTTTTTAAGTTATTATGTGAATGATTTGTTTTTAATGTAGACTAAATTAAGTATGTTATTGGTCAGATTTCCAGATTTAATAGCTTATATTGTTCAGTTAGGTTTGAGGGTTAAATCTGTCTAAACTGCGGTTTGTATTTTAAAATGTTACTTTCTGGGGAGTTGTCCTAACACTCTCTGGTCTGCTAGATTGAAACCTGTTTTAAAGCACCGGTGTTACTGTGCAAGTTTCCAGATTTATTAATTTCCTGTAAATGCTTGCTAGCAAATTTCTGTTGCTCAGAAGGATCGGAAAGCCTCCCTGTCTCCACGTTATTGCAGTGGGAGGTTTGTTTTTGAATGTCGCAATGTACTGGGAAATGCGCCATGTTTTAAATGTAGCAAGGTACTGGGAAAGATGCCATATTATTGTCTATGAATAATCCTTTTACTCATTCAAGTTGTTTGTGGCTCCTTTTGTTTTCTCTGTTATCTGTGTATGTTTTGTAAACTTTCCCAACTGGATGTAAGCCAGTGGGTTCTTATTCAGAGTGAATTAATGAAGTGACTCCCGCTATGTCTATGTAGTAATGATTTTTTTCAATTGAATCTTATTGATTTTCTGGTGCTTTTTGCCAGCACACGTCGCAATTTTGAAATTCAAAGGACATCATTTCGTGAACCGAAAAGACGCTTTTCTGATATCAGCGTTACTGACATTGCAGTATTTAGCACTGGTTAAGATGACTTTATTTTCTCTTTTATCTCCTTTTGAAGATACTTCTTTTTAAACCCAGTTTTGGACTTCGTGATGTTCCGGGCTGCTGGAAAGCAAATCATCTGTTTATTTACCCTGATCGTCCTTTGTTTCTACTTGCCTTGTTTCTGCAGCAGTAGCTTACCGCCGTGGTTATGCATTTTGTCTTTTTGTTATTGTTTTCCTTGGTACAATCTGTTTAAACTGTTTCAGGATTGGCATTGTAGGGTTAGTTTAGGGACAGTACATATGCCTGCCTGCTGACTTCATTTTATTTTGATTTTGTAACCTGCTTTGTAGATCTGCTCTGTATCAGAGGAGGGAGGTGGTGTTCCCAAAAGGTCACTCTGATACAGCCTCCGATTGAATAAAAGCTTTTCCTTTTAGCCCTTATGGCAGTGTGTGTTTCCCCGGACACCATTTGAAATAATTAATGGATGCCTTGACAGTTATCCCAGACCCCAGGTGTTGCGCAGCGCTATCTTAACTTATTGTGCACGGTTGCACTCAGCTCTGTTTGTTTTCCTTTCATTGCAAGTAACTCCTTAACGAGATGACAAGTTCTTTATATCTGGGATCAGCAGAATTATTTTATCAGAAGTGAAGTCACCAGATTGGGTCCTGATTAAGACTGCATCTGAAGACACTCCCAGCTCCGGAGTTCCTGGTCCATGTTGTGTGTTCCTGGTGGGATATTCAGCTTGTAAAGTGAGAAGACATTCTCAACGAATGCATCTTATACAGTGGCCCCCTCACAAGTCCAGAAGGTGGCTTCCTGTGTCGGTGAATTAAGAGTTTGCAACGCAGAGACTTATTGGACAATAGTGATTGAAGAAAAGGACTTTTATGATTCAAAGTATTTTCTGAAAGAACAACAGTGACATTACAGAGAGATTATTGCATTAAGTAAATTCTAAATGGACTATTCATGTAAAATGCTTTTATATAGCATTTAAAATGTTTTTATGTATTTATAGTAAGACCTAGAGGGATGAGGTTAGTTTAGATTAGTATTTTCTTGATATATATGTAATGACCTTTAGGTACTGAACCTCTACTTAATAAAGTAATTGAGAATTAGAGGGCCAGTATAGCAATAGTATATCTCTTCATCATCTTAAGAAGAGTATTAAGAAGAGTAGGTATATCCTTAGTTTGTCTTAGAATATTTTTTAGAATATTTTTGTTGCTATGCATATTTCCTAATCTGGTCCTAGATGTGCTGTGGCAAATTATTAATGAAGCAGTATTGTATTCAGTATCATGAGGATGTTAGAAGGAATATCCAAATATTTTTGAGGCACATTTACACTTGATGAAAAAAAACATTTTAAGTTATCAAAGTTTGCTGTTTGTCTTCCAACAGTGACAGCTACTCAGCATGGCTTTTTATCAAGAGTTAGACGTCGAGGCTTCTGACGAGGTCCTGGCCCAGAAGGATCCAGACTTGGAGAAAATAGTCTCGCACTTGTGCTGCCTGCTCCTCAACGCTTTGGAGGACATCTTGCCACATGGACCGCAGACCACCGGGGCACGGTCGGGTCCGAGGCATTGGAGGCAGCAGTCATGGGTGTCAGTTAGGGACATAGGTTTTTTACACCGATCACACTTCTTAAATCCGCTGGCAGCCATCGGGGGAAAAAGGGCCCCTGTGAGGTCAAAAGATCGGGCTGCCAGTTAAAAGAAAAAGAGCGTGAACGCTAGTCACTAAGGACAAAAACGAAAAAAGTTAGCCGGACTCAATACCGGTGTACCGAGCCGAGGCGGCATCGAACCGGTACCAAAAATGGTAGAAATAGTAAAAATCAACTTTTTCCGAGGAAAATGGGACGACGTCTGTCAGGCTCCGCGAAAAAAAGAAGACTGAGCAAAAGAAGACTTGGACGGGAAGGGGACCGCGCATGCGCAAGGCATTCCCAAACGCTTTCTATGAAAGCTGGGGAAATTGATCCGCATGAGGACTCCGTCGGCGCCGACGTCACCCATATGTGAGGACTGACATCCTACTTGTTCATGGAGAAAGCGTAGTTACTCACCTGTAACAGGTGTTCTCCAGGAGCAGCAGGAATCAGTCCACACATATGGGTAACGTCGGCGCCGATGGAGCCCTCGTGCGGAGCATTTCCCCAGCTTTCAAAGAAAGCCTTTGGGAATGCAGCGCGCAAGCGGGGTCCCCTTCCCGCCCAAGGGTGCCATCTTGCTCAGTCTGATGACATAGCTAAAAGACAGCAAAAAACAAAAAGAAGTATATGACTGCAACTTCAAGGGGAGGAGGGAGGGTTGTGAGGATTGATTTCTGCTGCTCCTGGAGAACACCTGTTACAGGTGAGTAACTATGCTTTCTCCAGGACCAAGCAGGAAGTAAGTCCTCTCATATGGGACTCCCCAGCTCTAGGCTACCATGAACCCAGAGCTGAAAAATGGCTCCCTCTGAAGAGCCTCAGCATCCGAGACAAGAACTTTCTCTGAGAACGCACCCCGTACGGTAGCCCAACAAAAGGTCCGGAGGGTAGGAGTTGCCTAAACCTCAAAGAGATCACGGAGTACCACCTGGCCGAAAACACTGTCCTGCCGGGACTCTCTCTCCAGGCAGTAATGGGCTGCAAAAGTCTGGCTTGAAGACCAAGTTGCGGCCCGGCAGATGTCTGCCAACGGAACAGAGCGGAGATGAGCTACTGATGGGTCCTTTGCCCTGACATGATGGACTGTGACCTGACCCTGCAGGGGGAGGTCAGCTGCCCTGTACGCCCAGGCGATGCAATCTGCTACCCAAGTGGAAAACGTACGCTTGGAGACAGGTAACCCCATCTTATAGGGTCAAACGAGACGAAGAGCTGAGTAGCCCTTCAATGCTCCCGCGTACGTTCTAAGTAAAAGGACAACACCCTCCTACAGTCCAGGGTATGCAAGATTGTTTCAGCCCAGCTGGCATGTGGCCGTGGAAAAAAGATCGGAAGAATCACCTCCTGATTGAGGTGGAAAGAGGAGACTACCTTCGGGAGGAACTTAGGATGGGTCCGTAGGACCACCCTGTTCCTATAGAACCGTGTGTAGAGTCTATCAGAAACCAGAGCTTGTAGTTCACTCACGTGTTTGTACGAGGTAAGAGCCACCAGGAAAAACACTTTCCAGGAGAGGAAGCGCAGATGGCAAGTAGCCATCGGCTCAAACGGTGGGCGAGTAAGTTGTTGCAAGACCACATTCAAATCCCACTCAGTCGGTGGGCGAACCGGAGGCTTGAGTAGAAGCAGACCTCTGAGAAATCTGGACACCACGGGGTGAACCGACAGAGACTGCCCTTCCACCGGTGAGTGGTGCGCTGACAAAGCACTGAGGTGGACCTCAACAGAGTTAGACTTGAGGCCTAGATCTGAAAGGTGAAGGAGATACTGCAGTACCACTGGTACAAGGCAAGAGAAAGGATCTTCATTGTGCTGAGCACACCACATTGTAAACCTACGCCACTTGAGGGCATAGGACATTCTGGTGGATTGCTTCCTAGAGGGCAATACCACCTCCTCCACCTCCTTAGGGAGACGTAAAGGGGCGAGCACTATCCTTTCAGCAGCCAGGCCATCAGATTGAGGGACCTGAGATTGGGGTGCAGCAGAGACCCCTGCTCTTGAGAGAGGAGATCGTGTTGCAGCCCCAGAGGGAACGGAGCTTCCACCGCTAACTGCAGGAGAAGTGGAAACCACGGTTGCCTCAGCCATCTGGGGGCTACCAGAATCACCGAGGCCTTGTCCCAGAGGTTCTTGAACAGAGTTCGGGCCACCAGAGGCGTGGGAGGAAACGCATACAGTAGGCCCGTAGACCAAGAGCTCAGAAAAGCATCTGCTGCCATCCTCACGGGATGAGGCTGTCTGGAGCAAAGTCTGGGCAGCTGACAGTTTAGTGGACTTGCAAATAGATCAATGGATGGAAGTCCCTAGCAGAGGAAGATCTGCTGTACCACCAATGGATTCAACTGCCATACGTGAGGCTGGAGAAAGCACAGTTACTTACCTGTAACAGGTGATCTCTGGGAACAGTAGGAATAAGTCTTCACATATGGGTACGTCGGTACCGACGGAGCCTGCGCGGGAACGCTCCCCAGCATCCAAAAAGAAAGCCTTTGGGAGCATCCCACACGCATGCGCGCTGCCTTCCCGCCCATTCACTTCCCTCTCATCAGTTGGGTTTGTAGCTGAGACTGAAGGAGGGAAGTAGACAAATTAGAGAGAGAGAGAGAACAACTCCTAGGAGAGGTGGGTGGGTTGTGAAGACTTATTCCTGCTGTTCCCAGAGATCACCTGTTACAGGTAAGTAACTGTGCTATCTCCAGGAACAAGCAGGAATGAGTCTTCACATATGGGGACTCCTAAGCTAGAGATGCCTAGAGGAGGTCCCAGCATGTTGCAAATCTAATAGATGGGTCATTATATTTCCCAGAACCTGAGGCATCCAAGGGATGGAGGGTAGGAGTTGAATTAAAAGGGGTGTGCTGTGGAACAGCTTGACTAAACAAGGCGTCTAGAGGGGAGTCCTTGTGTAGATAATAAATGTTATTAAAAATTGAATTCCAATTTTCTAATGTGGACCTCACTCAAAAGTTTTGTGAAAGTATTTGTTGAGGGTAATATGGGTCTGGTGCTAAGAGCCAGTACATTATCCCCAAAGAAATTACCTCACTGTGAAGTAGAGGAAAATAAATTTTGCAATACAGGGAGAGGTCAGAAGCCTTAATGGCTAGAACTAATCCCAGAAGAAAAAACTGGGGGAGTTTAATGAGGTTGGACTTTGGAGGAGAAGCAAAAACTTCTGTAGGCCAAAGTTTGAAGCTCTTTGTCCTTCGAGCAGAATAAGGCTCTAGGAAAGAGAGGAGGTAAATCTGACTGGTTTGCAGAAAAAGGATGGGTCTTTAAGTCCCCTCTATGGAAGTGAAAGAAAGAAACATTTGTAGTAGGTGGTGTAGCCTCCAATTTCTTGAAGATCAATAATGTCTTCCCTAAGTGATGTCACGTAGGATAATGACTTTACATGGAGAGCTTCAGATGTACCATAACCGGAAGGTTACGGTAAAATAAGGTAGTTTCTAATTCCTATAGAAATGGGCTGTCCATTAAAACGCTATGGTATGCTGGAACAGCATTAATATGGACAGTAACAAATCTTTCAGAGTCAGATATATGTGTTTATAAAAATATATATATATATTTATCACTTAATAACAAGAAGGGGTAAGACCTGCTTGAGAATATAGATAGAGAACCCCTTTCTGCTTACACGTGGAAGAACCATGGAGAAGGTTACATGGAAACCAGTGGAATGTTCCTAGTCAGAAGGAGAGGTCTAGATTTCTTTAAAAATTCTAGCCTTTGAATATTCAGAAATGGAGACCTACGTGAAGGGGTGCAGAGGAGATCCTTAGTCTTAAGACAACAAGTCTGGATCCTTCTATAACTTCAGTGTGGAGAAAAAGACGCAATATACGGGGATACCATGTTTGCCCCTCTATGAGGGCAATATGAGTATCATGCGTTCTTTGTTCAACATAAGCTTCAATAAAGTATTGGGAATTAGAAGGAATGCACTAGACAAGGACCGACTGCAGTGAAAAGGAATGCATCCCTGTTGCAAGAGTTCCACTGGAGATGTGGAACAACCCAGGGAATTAAGCAATTCTTTATGCTTTCACGTGGCCTAAGCCCTGGTTCGTTTTCCTTAAAAGGAAATTCCATTCTATGGAATGCCCTTCCAGACGAAATTAGATCTCTCTCAGAGATCATCGAATTCCGCAAAAAACTTAAAACACACCTGTTCACCTCACACTACGGACATCTATCAAACACACCTACCCAACAAGAAAACGGATAATACAAGACCAGTCCTCTTAAGTCAATTCGGTCTTGACATAGGATCTGAAACACAAATGCTTATATATTACGACTCAACCATGTTTCACTTACAGCTGTATATAGTTTTCTCTCTGTTCCACGTAAACAGTTCATATTGTTTCAAGTAATGTAATTTAAGATGTTATGGTTTAAAGCTGTTCTATGTAATGTAATATAAGTTGTTTCAAATTGTTCCCTGTATTAACAGATGTTGACCTGTTACATTGTTGTTCTATGTAAACCGCACCTGATCTCTGGAAGGTGCGGTATATAAGAAACTGTTTAATTAAATTAATTAAATTAAATTAAATTAAGGAAGATGGTAAGAATAGGAAAAAAACAGTCATGTGGGAGCATGACTGGGCAAAGCCTTTTTAACCATCTGGAAGTTACCCACTAGGAATGGCTCTGACGCTCTCTGGCAAACGCCCATAGTTGCAGAGCTTTTTTGTATAATTGCAGAGAGCATGTTGTAGGTTGCTTAGGTGAGATCTGTCTGTTTAATTGCCAGTGTGCAACCTAATCTATTCTGTTGGTGCCAGAAATAAAAATTGAAGATGGCTAAGAATAGTAGACAGGCCAGTTGCCTGCAAAGATAAATTGCCCAAGTAGGTTTTGGAACCTGTCTTGGAATTATTTGTTATTAAGGCAGCAGAAAAGTTAGGTCCTATAGATTGGAAAAGGACTGACAGACATAATTAGGAGTGGTAAAACTCAATTATGGTCCGATAGCTGTCTTAAAAGAAAATATTTGAGAAGATTGCAAAGGGGAAGAAAACTCTGTATGGGAACCACTTACTGGAGTAGGTATTGAAGAAAATCCTATGGGCTTAAAAAGTAAGCCCTCCAGTTGAATAGTATCACTCTTAGACAGAATGTCTCGACTAAGAGGGATAGAAAGTAATACAGAGTTCTGAAGACTTACAATTTGGTAAGTCTCTGAAACAGGTAAAGCCCCCCTGCAGTCAAATGTATGAGATTACCTTGTACAGGAAAACTGTCAAGGTGAAGGGCATAGCCTACCTTGTTATTAGTTGCTACTCCTCTTTTTCCTTCAAAAAGGAGAGTAGAAACTGTTACCTGTAGGGCGTGATTATCCTCAATAGCTCTAGGAGCTAAAAGATTGGATTTCTCTTGTGGCAAGAGATTCATGCCTAGAGTTTGGATTGAGTCAGTGTATCACTGATCTCTCAGTAAGGATGAGATGAACTGTAGCTGCTTCTGTTGATAAGAAGTGAGTTAGCGGTTCTAAACCTCAAACAGGAAAAAGAGATTTAATGAATAAAATATCAGAAACCCTGCGACTGCTGGGTTTGCTGAGCCTGTTGAGGTTTTGACTTTCTTAGCCTGGTTTGATGTTGCCCTTCTTTGGAAACATCTGCATGATGGGTAGAAGATGGATAAAACTTTTTTCCCCTAGGGGGATAAAGTTTTTTAGGAGATTTTTTACTAGCTGGGATAGAGGAAAGTTTAGACAATCCTCTGAAAGCAACAGTATCAGTGTTTAACTGATTAGCTTGGAATAAAGCATCCTTGTTAAAGAGATTTTCACCAGTACAAGGAGTATTTGCCAGCTTTTCTTGCACCCATTTGTCCAAGCCTGAAGCTTGGAGCCAGGCCATGCGTCGTGCCCCTATGGCTATAGCAGAAGTTCTGCTAATAGACTCAAAACAGTCCAGGGAAGAACAATTAAGGAACTTAGAGACATTTTGAGCATGACTGACTAATAAGAAATAGTCTGCTCTATTATGTTCTTGAAGCAAAGGGTTCAAAAGTTTAAAATTCTTTGTGACCTCTTCAAGAGATAATCCCATATAGAAAATATATGAGATAATTCTTGCTGAAAGCATAGATGCCTGGAAGCATCGACGTCCAAAGGCATCTAAAATCCTAGACTCACGACCTGGCGGATAAGAAGAGTTCCTGAATCCCCTGGTATAGATTCTTTACCAGGTATAGAAATGGCCAGTAACTTTGCCATATCAAGCAAAAAAGCTTGAAAAGAAATTTCTCCTGAGGAGGATCCTCTGAAATGAGGGGTAAAAGCTGAAATTGTTGAAAATTCAGCCTTGGCACCGATGGATTCATCTCAGTCATCGGGATCGGAAGACTTGAAAGGATGAAGCATCGGATTTTCTTTAAAAAGATGTCTTTGGTACTGCCCGAGGTCAGTACCGAGATAGCACAGTTACTTACCTGTAACAGGTGATCTCTGGGAACAGCAGGAATAAGTCTTCACATATGGGTACGTCGGTACCGACGGAGTCTGCGTGGGAACGCTTCCCAGCATCCAATCAAAGAGCTTTTGGAAGCATCCCACCATGCCTGCGTGCTGCCTTCCCGCCTTTCCTAACTGCCTCTCCTCAGTTAAGTTTTAAAGCTGAGACAAAGAGAGAGAGGAAAGGAAAGATAAATAGAGATACAACTCCTGGGGAGGTGGGTGGGTTGTGAAGACTTATTCCTGCTGTTCCCAGAGATCACCTGTTACAGGTAAGTAACTGTGCTATCTCCAGGAACAAGCAGGAATGAGTCTTCACATATGGGGACTCCCAAGCTAAGATGCCTGGAGTCCCAGCATATCATAGGTTGGAACATGCTATCCCCCACAACACCAGGTATCCTGAGGATGGAGGGTAGGAGTTGAAAGAGAAAAGTGCTGTAGAAAAAACAGCTTAACCTAGCATAGGACTGCAGACAAGGAGTCCATGTGTGGATGGTAATTGTCATCAAAGATATTGAAATGAAATATTGCAATATGGACCTCCCCTAACAGGATTTCAGAGAAGTATGGAGGTTCATGGAATCTACTGGGGAACCCAGTAGAGGAACCTCGAAGAGGACCTCACTGTAAAGTGGAGGTAATAAACCTGTAGGAAAAATAGTGGAGGTCAGGAACCTGAAAGGTAACAGGTAACCCCAGTAAAAAAACTGGGATAGTACAAAAACGGTGGGCCTTCAGCAGAAGGCTTTATGACAAAAACCCAACCCTTTTGGCGGCAGAGTGGCTCACTTAGGAGCAAAAAGAGAAAGGCTAACCGATTTGGATAAACAGGCACAGTCCTTGTGGGGAGAGAGGGTATCGGAACTTCTTGTATCCCAAAAAAAGAGAAGACAAATGCCTGAGGCGTTAAGCCTGTGATGAACTGAAGTTCCGCAATGTCTCTCCTAACTGGGGTAAGCTAGGAGAGATATTGGAGCATGGAGAGCTTCAGAGGTACCTAAACCCTAAGGTTATGGTATAAAGTTGTTGAGTCCCACAGGAGTGGTTGAGTGTGTAGAACCCCAAACCTGCTGGATAGCATAGGTATGGGTAAGCCCATCTGTCAGAATCATATAGCTATATGAGCATAGACAATCAGATAGATAAGTATGTGGATACATATCTATCTATAATAAAATATCTCAACAGATACATATATATATACATATAGATACCTTGATAGACATATAAGAATATATCTATAGTGAGATATGGAAGGGCATAAAATACACACAAAAGATAGATATGAAAATGTAGGCCTAAATATGGGTGTCTGCCATTAAGCAGACAGAGATATGCCTACAGCATGGTATTCAAATAGAAGATGAGGAGAGGAAAGATTCATCTAATAACAAGGAGGTGGAACCTACTGAGAAGAAATATAGAGAATCTATTCCTCCTGGTTATGATCTGCAAGGATGCTAGCTAGTGAAATAACCAGGATGGTTACGTGAAAAACAGAGGATAATATCAGTCTGCATTCAGCAAGTCCCGAGTCTCCCAGAACTCTGGTATGGTAAGTGGACAGAAGATGCATAGAGAAGAGATACCATGTTGACCTGCTTAAGGGCAAAGGGTATCATGCGTTTTTACCATGAGGGCGAGCTGCAAGGAGAAAGAGCATATCCCCAATTGGGAATACTATGGACCAAAGCAGGGAATTGGCAACTCCTTAAACTTTCACGTAAGCGAAGGCCTATGTCCTTTATAGCAAAAGGAGATAGTAAAAGAAGGGAGAACCCTTCTAGTCATGGGAGACATGACTGCAAGCCTTTTCCAATCATCTAGGATAGCTGTTGGAGAAAAAAAACCCATGCTCTCTAGCAAGGGCCCATAGTGGAAAGCTTCTCTGTAGAATTGCAGAGAGCATGAAACAGGAGAACGAGGAGATAGAACTGGCTGCTGGAAAGCCAGTATCTCTGTCAATTATGCTGCCCACTCCAGGAAAATGGAGATGGCAGAAATAGAAGACAAACCAGAAAGCTTGTAGTGAGGTAGTCTGCAAGATAGATGAAAGCACTAACTTGGAGCCACTACTAAGACTAGACAGAATGTTAGTGGAGGACAAATCTGGCTGTTTGTGGACAAGAACCAGTGGGCCAAACATTAAGGCTGCTGCATAGGCAGCTGCTAGCAAGACAGCAGAAGAATCTTACTGTTTAAAAACAGAAGAACAGACAGAACAGGAGTAGAAAACTCTGGACATGTCTGATAAGCTGCCCCAAAGCAAAATTAAAAAAGAGGAGTTAACTCAGAGAGGAAAAACTCCGCACTGGAAAGTGACAAAACTAACGGGGCTGAAGAAAAAACCCTCCAGTGAAATAATACCGCTTTTACAGAGGAAAAAGCTTGGTAAGAGGGTGAAGAGAATGGAGCTGAAGAAGACTTACCAAGTAGTAAGTCTATAGAAAGGAAAAAATACATGCTGGCACAGGAAACTATCATTTGATAGTGGTTAGACCTCTTTCCCTAGCAGGAAGAAGAGGAGAAAGCCTGTGACCTATAGGCATGAACATCCTGACAGCTCACAGAAATATAGAAAAAATGGATGTCTGTTGGAAAGAGATCCATGTCTAGGGGTTAGAATGAAGTGGTGAATTGCCTCTATTGAGAAGAAGCAAACTGCAGATTTTAAACCCCAAGAGTCACAAGCATCTGATGATGATTGATCAGAAACCCTGCGGTTGCTGGGTTTGCTGAGCCTGATGAGAGGGTGGATTCTTCAGACCAGGACGATGTTTCCCCTGTTTGGGAACATCTGTAAGATGGGCAGATGATGAATAAAACCTTCTGCTCCTATGGGAAGAGAGTTTGGTAGGACATTTCCTACCTCCTGGGAAAGAAGAACGTGTAGAACAACCGCTAGGAACAGGAAGATCAGTGGACAACTGAGTAACCTGACGTAAAGACTCCTTGTTGAAGAGATTTTCTCCAGAGCAAGGAGTATGTCCCAGTCTTTGTTGTGCCCATTTGTCCAAGTCTGAAGCTTGGAGCCAGGCTCTACGTCGTGCCCCTATAGCTACAGCAGAAGTCTTGCTAACAGACTCAAAAGAGTCTAGGGAAGCATGAGAAAGAAACCAAGAGATATTCTGGATATGCTTAAGCAGTGAGGAATAGTCTGCACTCTTGGAATCTGGAAGGAAAGGAGTCAGAAGATGTAATTTCTTTGTGACCTCCTCAAGAGAAAGACTCATATAAAAAATATATGAGAGAATTCTTGCAGAAAGCATAGATATCTGGAAGGTTTGACATCCAAAGGCATCTAGTGTCCTAGACTCACGACCTGGCGGATAAGAAGAGTGCTTTTTCTTACTCTTTACTCGCCTCATTGCTGATTCCACTACTATGGAATGATGAGGAAGCTGAGTCTTTTGAAACCCTGGAGAGGGGGGCACCTGATATAGGAGATCAGTTGCTCTGGAAAGTGGGGGTACCCTTAAAGGTGCTTCCCACAGACCTAAAAGGAGATCCTGCAAGGAATGATGCAAAGGAAGCATTATGTTCTCCTTTGCTTTGGTAGGAACAGAGCCTTGTGCAGGATCATGTCCAGGGATAGGAATGGCAAGTGATACTGCTATTTCCAGGAGAAAACTCTGGAAAGAGCGAACTCCAACGGGAATCTCCTTTAGACAGGTTAGATCAGAAGAACTAGCCTGAGCACCGAAGGATCTATCCAGATATATAGGAATAGAAGATCCTGTACGGTGCAGGGTGGTATCCTTAAAGGATGGTCGCTGGTATTGGCTGTCAGGAACAGCAGTCAGTCAGTACCTCATCGTCCATGCCAGGTATCGAATCCAAGCCCGGTATAGAAGGGAGCGATCCTGTTGAAAGAAGCATGGCAGGAGCTGGCCACGATGCTACTGTGTATACCGATGCCGATACCGGTACTGATGTCGGAGCCGAAGCCGACACAGACATCGGAGTAGCCATCGGTGACAGCTCAATCGGTACCGAGGTAACTGAAAACCTGCGGCAGCCATCCTCGGTACCAAGCCTGCGGTACCGATCGGTGTCGGTACCAAGGCGTGCTGGTACCCAGTCTTCCAGACTAGAGATCGATATCGAGGGCAATGAGCCTGATGAACGAAGCACAGTAGGCAGCGACTGCAAAGGTAATGTGGACATCGGTACCGACTTCGGTACCGTGTCTGATACCAGTGGATGAAGGCCAACCGGTGGCAACTCAAATGGCATCAGAGGAACCGAGAGTTGCGGATCTGAATCATCGGAACCGAGCCTTTGGTACCGAGAGGAGCCGGTACCAAGGCGAGTCGGTACCCAATCCTCCAGACTGGAAATCGATTCCAGACTCGGCATCGAAGGAAGCGAGTCTATCGATGTGCGTCTGGAGGGGACCGATGTTAGCGGTCGTATCAGTGTCGGTACCGATACCGGAAAGTCAGTCTCGGAAATATCCACCGGACCCGAAGGTACCGAGGACGCCAGATGACGATCCCTGGTGAGGAGTGTTTCATCCAACACCAGTGCCAGAGCCGGGGTATCGGTACCGCTCAAAGCGGATGTCACCACCGGACACGGCTCAGATATGTTCTGTGGGGGGTGAACCCCAGGAACAACCTGAAACCCCTCATACGCTTTGGAGACTGAAGACTCCCGCCGGGGTTTTGAAGCCAGTGGGCCCTCGAGGGCAAGGCCGGAGCCGTCTACATGCTGTGCATGAGACCTACCACTTGAGGACTGGCAAGTCTTAACAGACTGTTTGTGGGTTACCTGATCCTGTGTAGAAGAAGCAAGAGACGGTGCCCTGAAGTTGGAGGGGAACCGGGTATCGAGGAAACCTCAATGTGGAAACTTTCTTCTCACCAGACTGTTGCCCAAAGGCTCCGGAGGAAAAAGGTCAGGCCCCAAACAGGTTAGACACCGACTTTGAGGGTCTAAAAATAAAGTTGTACCGCCAGAGTCTGAACATTTCCTGGAGAAAATGGCTGGCGGTTCCATGAAGGAAAAGAGAGGCCTAAGGCCTGAGAAACCGTGAGACATTATGAAGAAAAATAGTCCTTGAAAAAGGAAAAATTTCACAAGAGGAGAAAACACCGGCGGTACCGGTGGCGTCGGGGAAGACAGCCGCGACCACAAGAAAACTAAAAAGATTTTTAAAAAAATTTTCTGCGGTGACAGGAGGACATCCTGCCGGCTCTGCGGAAAAACAAAAACTGAGGAGAGGCAGTAGGGAAAGGCGGGAAGGCAGCACGCAGGCATGGTGGGATGGGCGCTTTGATTGGACGCTGGGAAGCGTTTCCGCGCAGACTCCGTCAGTACCGACGTACTCATATGTGAAGACTTATTCCTGCTTGTTCCTGGAGATGAGTCGGTACCGAATCCTCCATGCTAGAGAGCGATTCCAGGCTCGGCATCGAAGAGAGTGAGTCTGTCGAAGAAAACATTGACTGTACCGACACCGGTGACGATGTCGATACCAGTACCGATACCGATACTTGATGAATGGTCTTCAGCAACTCTAGCGGTACCGAGGTAGCTGAGAGCGCTAGACTACGTTCATCGGTGAGGAGTGTTTCATCCATCACCATAGCCGATACCGGGGTGTCGGTACCGCTCGAAGCGGCCACAACCACTGAGCATGGCCCAGGTATGTCCATCGAGGTAAGAACCTCGGGAACAACCTGAAGCCCCGTTAATGCTTTGGAGTCCGAAGACTCCTGCCGGGGCTTTATTGCCAAAATGTCCTTGATGGCAGCACCAGAGGCATCTCGATGCTTAGAAGGAGATCTACCACTCGAGGACTGGCTAGTCTTTACAGACTTTTGTTTGGTTACCTGATCCTGTGAAAAAGAAGATATTCTGGCTGGTGACATCGAGTCCGATTTGAACCGGGTATCGAGTTGTGCTCAATCCTGAAGATTTCTTCTGTTTGAGCTCCAGCAGGAGAGACACTCCAGGGGGCAATGGTCAGGACCTAATCATTTTAGACACCAAGTATGAGTGTCTAAAAATATATCTGTACCGCCACACTTTGAGCATTCCTTAAGGATAGTGGCTGGCTTTTCCATAATGGAAGGATAGAGGCCTAGTGGCCTAGAAATCGTCAGGCACTAAACAGGAAAAAATTCCTAGAGTAAAGAAGAAATTTTTTAGTAAAAAGAAAGAAAAGCACCGGCAGGACCGGTGGCGTCGAGGGAAGGCAGACGCAACCACAAAAAAAAAAAGAAGAATAAAAAGAAGAATTATCTGCGGTGACAGGAATACGTCCTGCCGGCTCAGCGGAAAACTGATGAGAGGGAAGTGAATGGGCGGGAAGGCAGCGTGCATGCGTGTGGGATGCTCCCAAAGGCTTTCTTTTTGGATGCTGGGGAGCGTTCCCGCGCAGCCTCCGTCAGTACCGACGTACCCATATGTGAAGACTCATTCCTGCTTGTTCCTGGAGATTCCGACTTAGTTTGTCTGCTAGGAAGTTCTCCTGCCCAGGTAGATAAACTGCTTTGAGGAACATGTCCTGTTTGACCGCAAAAGAGCAAAGGGCCAGTGTCTCCTCACATAGGAGTCTGGACCCTGTGCCCCCTTGTTTGTTTACGTAGAACATTGCCACCTGATTGTCTGTCTGAACTAGGACAGACTGATGAGAGAGAGCATGGCAGAAGGTTTGCAGAGCTAAGCGGATTGCTCGCAGCTCCAAAAGGTTGATCTGCTGTGTGGCCTTCTGAGGGGTCCACAGGCCCTGAGTACATGCGCACTGGCAATGTGCACCCCAGCCCCGCAAGGAAGCATCTGTCGTCAGCACCCTTGTGTGTACTGGGGACTGAAAAGGTACACCCTTGAGAAGGTTTGGCATCTGTAGCCACCACTGCAAGGAGTTCAGAAGTCTTCTGGACACCTTTACCCTGTCTCGGAGATCGCCTGTGACCTCTGTCCACTGCTCTCTGAGACAACATTGAGCCTTCCGCATGTGCAGGCGGGCATTTGGGGTCACATGCACCGTAGAGGCCATGTGGCACAGGAGTTGCAAGTATTGCCTGGCGGAAACACGAGATCGGCTTTGGAACTGGTAGGCCAAGTCCATAAACCTTTGTGCCCTGTCTTCTGGCAAGTAAGCTCTTGCCTGAAGGGTGTCCAGTCTGGCCCCTATAAACTCCAGGTTCTGAGAGTGGAGCAAAGTGGACTTTGCGTAGTTTATGACAAAGCCAGATGTTGAAGAAGAGTGACAGTACGCATTTTGGCTTGTCGGGCCTCAGGGAGTGAATGGCCTCTGATTAGCCAGTCGTCCAGACAAGGGAATACAAAAATTCCCCAATTCCTGAGAAAAGCCACCACCACCACCAGGCATTTGATAAAAACCCTGGGGGCAGAGGTTAGGCCAAATGGAAGCACTCTGTACTGAAAGTGGTTTCCTCCCACCACAAATCTGAGATATTGCCTGTGGTCTGGAAGGATGAGGATGTGAGTGTAAGCATCCTTTAGATCCAAGGAGCATAGCCAGTCTCCCTGCTGGAGGTAGGGCAGCAGTATCCCAAGGGTAAGCATCTTGAACCTTTCCCTCTCCAGAAACTTGTTGAGATTCCACAAGTCTAGAATAGGTCTGAGGCCTCCTGTTTTCTTTGGTACTAGGAAGTACCTAGAGTAGAAGACTTACCCTTCCAGGTGGTGTGGCACCGGTTCCACCGCCTGTTTCTTTAGAAGACTTTGCAACTCCTGAAGGAGGAGGTCTCTGTGTAGAGGGAGTCTTGGTGGCTCCCCTGGATAGTAGGAGGGGGGTAGCTGATGGAAATGGAGCATATAGTCCTTCTGGACTATGCTCAGTATCCAGGTATCCCCTGTGATAGCTGACCACCTGTAGGCGTACAGGGTCAGGCGACCTCTTGTGCTGAGCGGAGCTACCGGCAGAGGAGAGGATATGCTGTGGGAGTCAAAAAAACCCTCCCTGCTGTGCAGGAGCCGGGGCTAGCGGCTTGGGGGTTTTCTGCCTACAGGGCCCATGCCCCTGCCCCTTGGCCTGCTGACCCGGTTGGGGAGCTGGAGAAGCCTGATATTGAGGGTAGGTTTTGTAGGCAGCACCCTTCCTCGGGTAAAAGTTCTTCTTCCCCGAGCCCTTCTTTTTCTGAGAAGGGGCAGAAGTCTTTCTGGACAGCCTTGTCCTGGAGAGAGTCTCAGTCTCGATTTCTGCAGCCTTTTCTGTCATGGGCTTACCGAATGGGTTGTTACCTCGGCAAGGGACATCGACCAACTTGTCCTGTACCCATGACTCCAGGACCGATGACTGTAGCCAGGCCTGACGGCGTGCACCGATGCTGGCCGTGGCTACTCGGGCCGAAGCCTCGAAGCCATCATAGGCTGCTCGAGAGATAAACTTCGAGCACTCTCAGATCCCTGTCGACAAGGCTTTGAACCTCTGCAAGAGTTCCTCAGAGAGGCCAGCTGAGAACCAGTCAATTTCTTTTGCCAGGTCCCGTAGGTACATGTCCATGTACAGCTGGTAAGTCTGGACACGGCAAGACAGCACAGAGCCCTGGAAGCACTTTCTACTGAGGGCATCCAGGTTCCAGGCCTCCCAGCCAGGAGGCACCGAGGAGTTCATCGTTTGACTTTTCAGTCTGTGCATGGCTAATTCCACAACCATGGAGTTGTGCGGCAGCTGTGCCTTCTGGAACCCAGGGCTCTTACGAACCCGATAAATGGAATCGACCCGTTTGCTAAGGACTAGCTCTGAGGCCGTTGCTTCCCATATGCAGAAGAGAAGCTGTTCCAGCATCGGAGGAACCGGTACAGTAAAGGCTTCCTTCAGAGGAAAGTCATACTGGAGGGTATCGAGCTCTTCGGCTCGAGGCTCCTTCTCAGCCTCCGCCGAGAATGCCAAAGCCTTGGCCATGTCCCGGATGAAGTCCGAGAACTGGGTATCCTCTGGGGGGGGACCTTCTCCGAGGCTCGGACTCCGGTGAGTCCGACGGGACGCACCGGGTCCGGAAGGTGTTAGGGGACTCTTCGTCCTCCATCTCCCACGCCGACTCCTCTGAGGAGGAGTCAAGTGGCTCCGGCCATATGGGCCTTGATGCCACCCGCCCCGACGCCGAGAGCACCGGTGTCGATGACCTCGGCCCCACATGGGAGGTCGAGGGAAACCTTGGCCGAGGATCGACTTGAGACTTTATGGACTCGAGGATCAGCTCGGCTTCCGGGGTCGACTTGGACGTCGAGGTCCCGGTGGTCGGGGCAGATGCACCGGTCAGACCGGCGAGCAGTACTCGCTTCTGCTCCATGAAGGCAGCCAGGCTGCTCTCCAGGGCCGTCAGCCTGAGACCAAACTCAAGAGACTCTGCAGTCCCCGACTCGGGCCCCGACGGCATCAGGCACGACGTCGGTTCTCCCAGAGGAGAGTCCACAAAGACAACAGATGTTATCTGACTTGGGGACTCCGGCTCCAAGCGAGGCAGTTTGGTTGGCCGCTCCAACTCCAAGAGCCCGGGGCGGCGGTCAGGGCTGCACGACCTGGCCCTCGAGGATCCAGGTGCCTCCACCGACACCGCCCTCACGAGCTTCTTCTTCTTTTTGTGCTCCCGGGTGGGAGACCTCTTTCAGACGACCTATGATGGCGCTCAGGGTCAGACTCCTGAGATGTCAAGGCCTCTGATGAAGTCCAAGCCCAGCCCAGAGTCCCGGTCGGGGACTCTGAAAAGATTCATCCACGTTGGTGCTGACGGCTCCGAAGCGCCTTAGGCGACATCTTTCCACGCGGGCCACAGATCAGCGGGTCATGATCGGGCCCGAGGCATCGGAGGCAGCAGTCGTGTGTGTCGGTGAGAGACATAAGTTTCACCGATCACACTTTTTAAACCCACTGGTAGCCCTCGGGGGAAAAAGGGCTCCTGCAAGGTCAAAAGACAGGGCTGCCAGTTAAAAGAGAAAAAAAGAGCGCGAATGCTAGTCACAAAGAGCAAAAACCGAACAATAAACTTCGGACTCAATACCGGTGTACCGAGCAGAGGCAGGATGGGTAACGCGAAAAATCGCAGAAAAATCAACTTTTTACCGGGTGACACGAACTACGTCCGTTGGGCTCCGCGGAAAAAGAAAGACTGAGCAAGATGGCACCCTTGGGCGGGAAGGGGACCACGCATGCGTGCTGCATTCCCAAAGGCTTTCTTTGAAAGTTGGGGAAATGCTCCGCACGAGGGCTCCGTCGGCGCCGACGTCACACATATGTGAGGACTGATTTCCTGCTTGGTCCTGGAGAATCTTTTTTCCTCCTCAGCTAGTTTCCTTTTTATATGCCCGCAAACCTCTTGAAATAATGGTATATGTTTGTTATATGATTATACATCTTGGATTTTCTATTTGTGGGCTAGAGGATGGTATCCATTGTGTTTATTTTCCTCTGTTCTGCATTTTGTAGTTTTCCTGATTATATATGTTGTTACTTTGGATACCTACATTTCATTATCAAGTTGTTGGCTTATAATTTGTAAATTTTGCATAAATATAAAATTTAAAAAAAGAAAAGGAAACTCAAAGTGAGGGAGAAAACCTGGAAAAAGACAAAAAAATACTGAATGCACAATGATGAAACATGCCTTTGGGGGTCTACAGATAAAACAAGCCTAAAGAAATGAGGTACTGCAGAGGCAGACAGGAATTCATGCAAATGTTTATTAGAACCAATACAAAAGCGTCTAGAAGGAGCTAGGAGAGATTCCTGTGAGTCCATCGATGTCACCATATGTGAGCACTTTTTGTGCTTGTCCATGGGAAATGCTAATGCCCTTTTCTGCACAAACAACATAGTGATCCCCAAAGAAGTCATATTAAATTACATAAGCATGGATAGAAATCTTTTTTGAGTTTCAATTCCATAAACTTTCAAACATCTAGAATTGCTAGGTTGAGAAGTACAAATGTGACTTGGACTTTAATATCTATTGAACTAGGAATTTTGCTCCTAAAGCATTAGGAGAATTAGCATCACTTTGGTCAATGGCACCATATATTCTATCACTATTTTAGAATATATTCAAAAGCATATACTACCTGAGCCCAGAACAGGTACTGACTGCTACAAGCGAATCTTGAATTCCTTCCAGTGAGCCTTGATAATAGCAATCATCCTGAAAATTATTATCAAATTATAATGACAGTTATGATTTTGCTGTATGGAAACAAAATGTCCTGCAGAGACATAAAGCTGCTGCATGTTTTTTTTAAAGATTTATATATTTTAACATCCAATGCCTTTAAGCACAGATAACACCACTTTTAAGCACATTTAATGCTACAGCCAAATGAAAAAAACAAATGGATGCACATGTAAATAGCAACAGAAAAATTAGTGCACAATTAACACCAAGAGTATTTAAATGTATTTAAATTAGAGGCCAATGAGCTGCACATAATGAAATGGCATGCAAATATTGCCTGCGCCTGATGCAGAGAAACGCGATGAGGATTTTGCAGCCAGTCTTAGCACCAATATCTCTACGCCTGGATCTAGGTGGCCTAAACATCTAACGCGTGCCAGTGAAGTATTTTGATGGCATTGGGTGCTTTACCAATACCTGAATCATCTGAGGAGAAATGTCAAAGATGATCCAGGCATTGGGGAAAGCCCCTGATGCCATCAAAATAATATCGGGGATCCGCTGCTCCTGACAGAAAGCAAATCCCTGGTGGCCTCGAATCCCCACCCAACTAAAAATATCCCTGGTGGCCCAGCGGCCCCAAACCCACACCCACCTCCAGGTACCTATAGAAATGAGTGCGAGCACAGCCCATGTTCTCCCACTCTTGCCCTGCCATCTTCAAAAATGGTGGTCCCTGGACCCATACAGTGCATCCTGGGATGCACCGGGCAAGGGCTGACTGCCATATAATGTAGAATATGCCTTATATGGCAGTCTGACCCTGCCCGGTGTGGTGCCAGGCACTGCCATTTTTCAAGATGGCAGGGCAAGAATGGGAACATGTAAGCAGCGCTCTCACTTGTTTTTAGAGGTACCGGAAGGAGGGTGGGAGTTCAGGGCCGTTGGGCCACCAGATTGAGTTTTAGTTGGGAAGAGGCTGGGGGAAATCAGGGCCGCTGAGCCACAAGGGATTCACTTTGTCGGGGGCACCAGCCCCCAACAGTATTTTGATGACATCGGGGGCCTTCCCCGATGCCAGGCATCGGAGAAAGCCTCTGATACCATCAAAATACTGTCAGGGCACATATGCAATTTAGCCATGCGGTGCCCAGTTTCTCTGGGATAGCATGCCAAACTAGCACTGACTTCTTGTGCATATGTGGTTGGTTTGCTCTCCCACTTTAACGCTGCCATTTGCGCACTAGGGAATGGCTAATGCATGGCTGATTTGCATATTTTCACTTTCTGCATGCACGCGCTATAGTCATATGCTATCACTGCATTGCAAATAAGCATAAAAAGTTGATAGAACGCAATTCTAAATCTTAGCATACAATCTCTTTGTACATATGTAAGTAGCTCCAGTTTATATATCCCTATGTTATTCAAGTTGTTGCTCCTGTTCTCTATAAAACCAAACAGTTTGTGTTATGGTCATTTGTTGTATGTAAACCGCGCTGATGAGAAATAGTGCGGTATATAAGAAATTGTAATAAATAAATAAATAAATAAATTCATCGCTGGCTTTCTGCATCAGCCTGAAAAGGAGACAATATAAAATACAAAGTCCAAACTATGTTGAAACATTTAGATCATTGTGTATGAAGTGTAAGAGTAGTTACTCACCTGTAACAGGTGTTCTCCAGGAGCAGAAGGAATCAGTCCTCACTTATGGGTGACATCGGCGCCGATGGAGCCCCCGTGCGGAACATTTCCCCAGCTTTCTAAGAAAGCCTTTGGGAATACTGCCCGCATGCGCCGTCCCCTTCCCGCCTAAAGGTGCCATCTTGCTCAGTCTAATGACATAGCTAAAAAACAGCACACAAAAATGTAAAAATGAACTATGTACAACTGCAACTCCCAGGGGAGGAGGGAGGGTTGTGAGGACTGATTTCTGCTGCTCCTGGAGAACACCTGTTACAGGTGAGTAACTACTCTTTCTCCAGGACCAAGCAGGAAGTCAGTCCTCACTTATGGGACTCCCCAGCTTCAGGCTACCGGGGACCCAGAGCTGAAAAATGAGCTCCCTCTAGCCTCAGCATCAGAGAAAGGATTTCACTGAAACATGCCTCTACCGGTAGCCCACCCAGAGGGCTGGAGGGTAGGAGTTGCCTAAACCTCAAAGAGATTCCGGAGCACTGCCTGACCGAAAGCACTGTCCCTACGGGACTCCCTCTCCAGGCAGTAATGGGCCGCAAAAGTCTGGCTTGAGGACCAAGTTGCAGCCCTGCAGATGTCTGCCAACGGTACAGAGCGGAGATGAGCTACTGAGGCAGCCATTGCCCTGAAACGGTGGGCCGTGACCCGACCTTGCAAGGGAAGGTCAGCCCTGTAAGTCCAGGTGATACAGTCAGCCACCCAGATAGACAAGGTATGCTTGGAGACAGGTACCCCCAGGTTATTGGGGTCAAAAGATACGAAGAGATGAGTAGCCCTCCTATGCCCCTGAGCACGTTCAAGGTAGAAGGATAAGGTCCTCCTACAGTCCAGGGTATGCAGGACTGTCTCAGCCCGGCTGGTATGGGGTCTAGGGAAGAATGTTGGAAGAACCACCTCCTGGTTGAGGTGGAAAGAGGAGACAACCTTTGGGAGGAACTTAAGATGAGTCCTAAGGACTACCCTTTCCTATAGAAGCGAGTGTATGGCCTGTCACAGACCAGGGCTTGAAGTTCACTCACTCGCCTAGCCACGGTCAGGGCCACTAGGAATAGAGTCTTCCAAGAAAGGAAGCGGAGAGGACATGTAGCCATTGGCTCAAAAGGTGGGCGAGTCAATTGCTGCAAGACCACATTCAACTCCCACTCAGGGGCTGGTGGACGGAGAGGAGGCTTGAGTAATAGTAAGCCTCTGAGAAACCTGGACACCAAAGGGTGAACCGACAAAGAGTGTCCCCTCCACCACTGAGTGGTGAGCTGCCAGAGCAGAGAGGTGGACCCAAACAGAACTGGACTTAAGGCCCTGATTGGACAAGTGCAGAAGGTACTGGAGCACTACTGGGACAGTGCAGCCGAAAGGATCTTCCCTGCGTTGCTGACTCCACAAGGAGAACCTCTTCCACTTCAAGGCACATGTTTTCCTGGTGGATTGCTTCCTAGAAGCCAAGACCACCTCTTCCACTTCCTGAGGTAGGCCCCAGGGAGCCAAGACTACTCTTGCAGCCTCCAGGCCATCAGATTGAGAGATTTGAGATTGGGATGCAGAAGGGAACCCTGATCCTGAGAGAGAAGGTCGAGTTAGAATCCCAGAGGCATGGGAGTCTCCCCTGCCAGTTGAAGCAGTAGGGGGAACCAGGGCTGCCTCGGCCACCTGGGAGCAACCAGAAGCACTGAGGCCTTGTCCCTGAGAATCTTGAACAAGGTTCGGGCCACCAGGGGCTTGGGAGGAAACGCATACAGAAGGCCCTGGGACCAAGAAATCAGGAAGGCATCCGCCACCACCCTTAGGGGATGCGGTTGCCTGGAACAAAACCTGGGCAGTTGGTGATTCAGGGGACTGGCAAAGAAATCTATGGATGGAAGTCCCCATTTCAGGAAAATCTGTTGAACCACCAAAGGGTGCAGCTGCCATTCGTGGGGCTGCAGAATTCTGCTTAAGCGGTCTGCCAGAAAGTTCTCCTGGCCAGGAAGATAAACAGCCCTCAGCAACATCTGGTGTCTGAGGGCAAAAGAGCAAAGAGCCTGTGCTTCCAGGCATAGAGGCCGGGATCCAGTGCCGCCCTGTTTGTTCACATAGAACATGGCTACTTGGTTGTCCGTGTGAACTAGAGCAGACTGGTTGGCCAAAGTGTGAGAAAAAGCCTTGAGGGCTAATCGAATAGCCCGCAGCTCCAGTAGGTTGATCTGTTGCGTGGCTTCCCATGGGGACCAGAGGCCTTGGGTGCAGCTCTCTTGACAGTGTGCACCCCAGCCCTGTAAGGAGGCATCGGTTGTCAACATCACCGTGGGGGCAGGCACCTGAAAAGGCACCCCCTGAAGCAAGTTGGGGGGGGTGTAGCCACCACTGAAGAGAAGTCAGGAACGGTTTTGACACCCTGACTTTGTCTGCTAGGCTCCCTGTGGCCTGCTTCCACTGAGTTCTGAGGCACCACTGTGCAGGCCTCATGTGGAGGCGGGCATTGGGGGTCACATGCACAGTCGATGCCATGTGTCCCAGGAGTTGCAGACAGAGCCTGGCAGGAACTCTGGGCAGACTGAGAAACCGGGATGCCAACTCTATGAGCCTTTGAGCTCTGTCCTCTGGCAAGTAAGCCCTTGCTTGCAGAGAGTCCAGCCGTGCTCCTATGAACTCGAGGTTCTGGGAGGGGAGCAAAGTGGACTTTGCAAAGTTTATGACAAAGCCTAGGTCTTGAAGGAGTGTGACAGTCTGGAAGGTGGCCTGCCTGGCCTCCTGGTAAGTCTGACCTCGGATGAGCCAGTCGTCCAGATAGGGGAAGACAAACGCCCCCCCCCCCCCCGAGTCCTCAAGTAGGCCGCCACCACAGCTAGGCACTTTGTAAAGACCCGTGGGGCGGAGGTTAGGCCAAAAGGCAGCACCCTGTACTGGTAATGGTTTCCTCCCACCATGAACCTGAGGTACTTTCTGTGGTCTGGATGAATGAGGATGTGAGTATATGCATCCTTTAGATCTAAGGAGCACAGCCAATCTCCCTGCTGGAGGTAGGGCAGAAGTGTTCCAAGAGTAAGCATCTTGAACTTCTCTTTCTCCAAAAACTTGAGGTTCCTGAGGTCCAGGATAGGCCTTAGGCCTCCTGTTCTCTTTGGCACCAGAAAATACCTGGAGTAGAACCCGTGCCCCTGAAGGCGAGGAGGTACAGGCTCCACCGCCTTGCCCAGAAGCAGACCTTGAAGTTCCTTGAGGAGGAGATTGGTGTGCAGGGGAGGCCTGAGAGGCTCTCCTGGAAAGTAGGCAGGAGGCAGCTGCTGGAAATGAAGCAGATAACCTTGGTGAACGATGCTTAAGACCCAAGCATCCCCTGTAATGCGTGGCCACCTGTGGGCAAACAGGGCTAAGCAACCTCCTGTGCAGGGATGGGGCAGCAGGGGTGGAGAGGCTATGCTTTGGGAGTCAAAAACCCCCTCCCTGCTGGGCAGGAGCCGGAAGCTTGGGGGTTTTCTGCCTATGGGGAACATGTCCCTGCCCCTTGGCCTGCTGCTCCTGTTGGGCAGCTGGAGAGACCTGGTATTGAGGAAAAGGTTTGTAGGCAGACCCCTTTCTCGGGTAGAAGGACTTTTTTCCTGAGCCCTTCTTCTTGTGAGAAGGGGCAGACGTCTTTCTGGACAGTCTTGTCCTGGTCAGGTGCTCGGTTTCGAGCTCAGCCGCCTTCTCGGCCATTGGTTTGCCAAAAAGGTTTTCACCTTGGCAAGGGACATCGACCAACTAGTCCTGTACCCAAGGCTCGAGGTCCGATGACTGCAGCCATGCCTGGCGTTGGGCCCCAATGCCGGCTGCCGCCACTCGAGCCGAAGCTTCGAAGCCATCGTAGGCTGCTCAGGACATGAATTTGGAACAGTCCCCGATCCCTGAAGACAAAGACTGGAACATCTACAAGGGTTCCCCGGAGAGGCCAGCAGAGAACCCGGCAAGCTCCTTTGCCAGGTCTCAGAGGTACATGCCCATGTACAGCTGGTATGACTGGACACAGCAAGCAAGCATCGAGCCCTGGAAGCACTTTCTGCCGAAAGCATCCAGGTTCCGGGCCTCCCTGCCGGGCGGCACCACAGAGTGCATCTTCTGACTTTTCAGACAATGCATGGCCGATTCCACCACCATGGAATGGTGTGGCAGCTGCGCCTTTTGGAAGCCAGGGCTCTTACGGAGTCGATAAATGGAATAGACTCGCTTGCTCAAGACCGGCGCCGAGGCCGGTGCCTCCCACATTCGGAAGAGGAGCCGTTCCAGCATAGGAGGAACTGGGACAGTAAAGGCCTCCTTCGGAGGAGAGTCATACTGGAGGGGCCTCGAGCTCCTCGGCTCGAGGCTCCTCCTCGGGGTCCACGGGAATCGCCAAGGCCTTGGCCATGTCCCGTACGAACTCCGAGAACCGGGTGTCCTCCGGAGGGGGCTCGGACTGCAGTGAGTCCGAAGGGACGCACCGAGTCCAAAAGGTGTCTGGGGACTCCTCGTCCTCCGTCTCCCAAGCTGACTCATCCGAAGAGTCGTCGAGGGGCTCCGACCGCGCGGGTTGAGGTGGCATCCACCCCGACGCCGAAGGCACCGGCGTCGACGCCCTCGGTTCCGAGCGGGAGGTCGAGGGAGACCGTGACAGAGGACGACCTCGCGCCTTCATGGTCTCGAGTATCGGCTCGGTCTCCGGGGTCGACTTCGACGTCGATGTCCCGGTGGTCGGGGCAGATGCACCAGCAAGGCTGGCCATCAGTGCCCGCTGCTGCTCCATGAAGGCAGATAATCTGCACTCCAAGGCTGTCAGCCTGAGTCCAAGCTCAGGAGACTCAGCAGCCACCGACTCGGGCCCGGCAACGTCGACTCCCTTGGAGGAGAGTCCACGAGGACTACAGGACTTACGTGTCCGACGGTCTCCGGCTCTACACGAGGTACCTTGGACGGCTTCTCCTGCTCCAAAGGCTCGGGACGGCGGTCGGGGGGTCTTAGACCTGGCCCTCGAGGAACCAGGGACCTCTTCCGACACCGTCCTCATGAGCCGTTTCTTCCTCTAGCATTCCCGGTCGGGGGACCCCCTGTCCGAGGAACCCCGGCGATGCTCGGGATCAGACTCCCGAGACGTCGAGGCCTCAGACGAGGTCCGGGCCCGGCCAGAGGCAGAATCTGAAAAAATCCATTCTTTCTGGTGCTGACGGCTTTGAAGCGCCTTGTTGGACATTTTGCCACATGGGCCACAGATCATGGGGTCATGATCTGGGCCGAGGCACCGAAGGCAGCAGTCGTGTGTGTCGGTGAGAGACATTAGTTTCTTGCACCGATCACACTTCTTGAAACCACTGGAAGCCATCGGGGAAAAAAGAGCCCCCGTGAGGTCAAAGGACTGGCCTTCCAGGGAAAAAGAAAAAAGGGCGCGAACGCCAGCCACGAAGGCCAAAAAGCGAAAAATAGAAAACAGGCTCGATACCGGTGTACCGAACCCGGCGGGAAGGGGAACCGGCGTCGAACTCGGAGAAAAAGCGAAGAAACCACTGAAAAAACGTCAACTTTTCCGGGTGAATCGGACAGACATCCGATGGGCTCCACGGAAAAAGAGAGACTGAGAAAGATGGCACCTTTAGGCGGGAAGGGGACCGCGCATGCGTGCAGTATTCCCAAAGGCTTTCTTAGAAAGCTGGGGAAATGCTCCACACGGGGGCTCCATCGGCGCCGATGTCACCCATAAGTGAGGACTGACTTCCTGCTTGGTCCTGGAGAAAAACAACATTAAGAGGAAACTATATGCTGGTTTTCTCACAAAGAATGCACTGAGAATTTGTGGATACTCTAGAGTTTTTCTTTCGTACCGTGTTTAAAATAGAAAATTAGCACTCCCAAATGAAGTTCTGTACATCTATTTATGTACATGCCGATATTTAGCATCAGCTGAATATTCAGATTCAACAATGATGGGTTCTGCGATCATAGTAGCAATATTGAGCCCACTATCCGGACACCTAACCAGAAAAAATTAGAACTGCCTTTTTGCTGTTGTAACTTTTTCTGAAGAGTTACTTGATTAGTAGATTATAAGGCCGATGCAGAAAGCTGGCAATGAAGCTGCATTCTACCAGCTTTTTACGCCTGTTTGCAACGCACTGATAGCACACAATTTTACCGCGGGCATGCAGAAAGGGACTAGCATGCAAATTAACATGTGTTAAACCATGCGCAAAATGGCAGCTTTAAATTGGGAGAGCAAGCCAAACATGCACACAAGAAGTTGGCGCTAATTTGGCATGCTTTCCCAGAGAAACAGGCTCCGTGTGACAATTTGCATATAGGCCTTGACAGTATTTTGATGACATCAGGGGCAATTGCAGCATTGGGAAAAGCCCCCAATGCCATCAAAATACTCTTGAGGGCCGGTGCCCTGACAAAGTGACTCTCTGGGGTCTAGCGGCTCCCTAAACCCCCCCTCCCCCCCCCCCCACCTGACTATAAAAAAAAAAAATTAACCTGGTGGTCTAGAAGCCCCTGAATCCCTCACTCAGTACCTTTCAAAACAGGAGCACTGCCTCTACGCTCCCGCTCTGCCACCTTGAAAAATGGCGGTACTGGGCAAGGTCAGACTGCTATATAAAGTAGAGTATGCATGCCAGTTTTCAAGGCGGTGGACCGAGAGCAGGAGTGCATAGGCAGCGCTCCTGCTTTGAAAGGTAGTAGGGGGAAGACGGTTTCAGTGGCCACTAAACCATCAGGTTAATTTTTTTTTTTTTTAAGTTGTGTGGGGGGGGGGGTTCAGTGGTTGTTAGTCCACAAGGTTAACTTTTTTTTTGTTTTAAAGTTGGGTGGGGGGTTCAGGGGCCACTAGACCACCAAGGAGTCACTTTCTGTCAGGGCACTGGCTCCCGACAGAATTTTGATGGCATCGTGAGCTTTTCCCAATGCTGCGATCGCCTCCAATGCCATCAAAATACTGTCGGGTGAAGAGATAAAAGCCGTTAGGCTACCAGGTATTTGCTTTTTATATTTTGATGGCACGGGGGGCTTTGTCCAATGCCTGTATCATCTGAGGGGAAGATGATCCAGGCAACGGGGGAAGCACCCAATGTCAATGAAAACATAGTTACTCACCTGTAACAGATGTTCTCCGGGGACAGCAGAAATCATTCCTCACATATGGGTGACATCAGCACCGATGGAGCCCTCGCGGAAGCACCTCCTCAGCTTCCAAAAAAGCCTTTGGGAGATGCCACCTGTCATGCAGCAGACCCTCTTGAAAGAAAAGAAAATGTTTTAAACGGAGAAAAAGACGTGCACAAGCTGCATTATTCGGAGGAACCAGCTAGAGGGAGCCAGAGCGACTTCAGAGACACTGAGGAGCCACGCCCCGCTAGTCACAAGGTAATGCCAGCCAGCTTCCAATCCTCGAAGGCAGGAGTGCTTCTTAAGGAGAGTGTGGAAGACTGGAGACAGTTCGGCAGGAAGGAAGTCGGCAGGAAGGAGAGAGAGAAGAGCAGCAGTGGAGAAAGAGAAGCAAGCCAAGGAGGCAAGTCCAGCAGAAGCAAGGGAAGGATCACTTGCAGCGCAGAGAGAAAGAGGTTAGAATGGAAACCTGATTACTCTACCGCTAGCAAACCACCCCGAGTGGAAGGTGATTTCCCTGGAGCTAATGAAGGACCTGGGAAGGTCTCAGCTCAAACAAGAGTGAGAGCTGTTTGTCCAGAGAGGCGAAAGCATTGCTGCAACTGTAGTCTAAAGTCAAATGAGAGACAGCTGGAGAACCTAAGCCGTGCTGCACAGGCAAGCCAGAAGCTAAGCCGGTACAGGCCCAGACCTTCACTTGGAGAAGGGACTCCAACCTCACAAGGTAAACCATACTTTCCTGGAAAAAGATTTCAGAAAGCTGCTGTATGGGAAAGACAGGCAGTAGAAGAAAACCGTTTGTCTGAAGATTCCTACGATAGAAGGTATGAAAAATGTTTACCTAAGAAGAAAGTTCTGAATGGAAAATGTTTGTATAGAGCTGCTATAAAACCTCTGAATAAAGAGGAATCTTTTCAGTATAAAACAGCACATAGCCGACGCCCTAGGCTTAGCCCAGAACATTGGGAAGTGATACAGGAACTGTATAAAAAGCCTGAATATATTTTACCTGAAACCAGGGACACAGATTCAGAGGCTTCGGAAGATGGGCCAATGCAAGTGGAACTAGCAGGGGATATTTCAGATCCAGAAATGGATTGTACATACTGTGTTACAGGAAGCCTAGAATCTTTGTCAGGCTTGTGAGCTGTGTGACTTGCTGAATTGAACCTTCTTGTTTTGTGTAAATAGCACCAGTCCTGTGAAAGTAACAGTTTTTGGTTTAAACCTGAGTTTTTCTTTTCCTCACCTGAAGTAAGGACATTTTGCTTTATAGTTGTATTCCAATCATTTGCACCATTGCGAAGAAGGGAAATAAAAAGCCTTTATTTTTCCCACCACTCTGAGCAGTTGTTTTCATTGAAGATTGGTATCAAGGAAACTACTAGGACCAAAAGTCAATTGGGCCTTTGGAATACTTGCCAATCTCAACTTTATAATTTTTGTGTCTGACCTACCCTGACCTCTACTAGCCACCAGGGTAGCCCTCATGACACACCGCATGCACGATCCCTTTCCCGCCCAAGGGTGCCATCTTGCTCAGTCAAATGACATAGCTGAAGATAGCAAAATAAAAGAAGGTAAAGGAGCAACTCCAAGGGGAGAGGGAGGATCGTGAGGACTGATTCCTGCTGTCCCCGGAGAACACCTGTTATAGGTGAGTAACTACGCTTTCTCTGGTAACAAGCAGGAAGTCAGTCCTCACATATGGGACTCCCCAGCTACAGGCTACTGGGAGACCCGTAGCAAAAATTGGGCCCCCTCAATTGGAACCACAAGCAGCAGCAATTCAGTGGTGTACAGACTACAGTACAGTAGTACCCCTGTGTCCGATGAAACCAACACTCTGGTAGCCTGAACACAGAAGGGCTGATGGGTAGGAGTTGCCTAGACCCCAAAATGTTTACGGAGCACAGCCTGGCCGAAGGCGCTATCCTGTCCGGATTCTCTTTCCAGGCAGTAATGGGCAGCGAAGAAATGGACTGAAGACTGGGTGGCCCGGCAGATGTCTGCCATCGGGGCAGAGTGCAGATTTGCCACCGAAGCCGCCATGGCCCGAATACAGTGTGCTGTGATGAGATCGTGCAGCGGTGTTGGAGCAGCTCACCCGTCCATCATTTGAGCCCTTGCCTACCTTTCGTGGAAGGTGGTTTTCCTGGTTGTGCTCACTTCTGCTCGCAGGGGTAGCGAGCTCCAAGTTTTTGTGGCTGAAGCGTCCTACATCAGGTTCTACAAGAACAGAGTGGTGCTCTGTACGCACCCCAAATTCCTTCCGAAGGTAGTATCCTCATTCCATCTCAACCAGAAGGTGGTACTCCCTACCTTTTTTTCCGACACCTCACGCCAGTTGGATGGAGACGGCGAGGGCAAAACAGTCTGCCACCCATGTGGATAGTGTACGCTTAGTCACCACTTCCCCCAGCCTGCTGGGGTCATAGGAGACGAAGAGCTAGGAGGTTTTGCGGTGGTCCTGAGTGTGTTGAATATAGAAGGACAAGGCCCTCTTACAGTCCAAGGAATGGAGGACCGTCTCCGCCCAACGGGCTTGAATGGTGGACAGGTGAGCTGCCCCAGCACCACTTTGAGGTCCCATTCAATTGCTGGAGGGTGAACCAGGGGCTTAGATAAGAGCAGACCCCATAGGAAGTGGCCCACCAGAGGTTGGGCTGAAAGGGGTTTACCATCCATTGGGTGGTGGTGAGCCACCAGGGCACTGAGGTGCACGCTAACGGAATTAAACCTGAGCTTGGAGTGAGAAAGTTGGAGAAGGTATTGCAACAGCATAGCCACCGGGCAGGAGAAAGAGTCAGCCCTTCGTTCAGCACACCAAGCTGAGAACCTACGCCATTTGAAGGTGTATGCCTTCCTCGTAGAGGCCTTACAGGAAGCCAGCAGAACATTCTCCACCTGTGGGAAGGTGGAGATGGGCCAGGGCTACCCTCTCAGCAGCCAAGCCGTGAGCGAAAGAGAACCCAGGTTGGGGTGTAGGAGAGAGCCCCCCTACTGAGATAGAAGCCCAGGGGCAGTCCCCAAGGGGATGGGGCTTCCACTGCCAACTGCAGAAGCAGCGGGAGCCACGGCTGTCTGGGCCATCGGGAGGCTATCAAGATGAGCGAGGCCCTGTCGCAGACGGTCTTGAACAAGGTCTCGGCAATCAGCGGTATTGGAGGGAAGGCGTATACGAGGCCTACCGACCATGGGACTAGAAACGCGTCTGCCGCCATCCTGGAGGGGTGAGACTGCTGAGAATAAAAGCAGGGCAACTGGAAGTTGTCTGGGCTGGCAAACAGGTCCATCATGAGTTTCCCCCAGAGTCGTAAAAGCCGACTGGCTACGTTGGGATCCAGCTGCCACTCGTGTGGTTGGAGAACCTTGCTAAGCCTGTCTGCCAGTAGGTTGTCCTGTCCTGTCCTGGCAGGTACAACGCTTTGAAGAAGATCCCCTGCTGGGCCGCATAAAAGCAGAGGGCCAGCGCCTCCTGACAGAGGGCACGTGACCCCCCCTACCCCTTGCTTGTTCACATAGAACATGGTCACCTGGTTGTGCGTCTGGACCAGGACTGGTCAATGGCGGAGGCGATAGCCGAAGACTCTCAGGGAGAGGTGAATGGCTCAAAGCTCCAGAAGATTGATTTGCTGGGTGCTCTTGTCTGGTGACCAGCTGCCCTTGGTGCAGAGACCCTCGCAATGGGCTCCCCAGCCGAGAAGGGAGGCATCCATGGTGAGGACAATCGATTGTCAAGGGCCTTGGAAAGGCATGCCTGTTTCTAGGAGCTGAAACAACTGCCACCAGAGAAGGGAGTCTGCCAACTGATGGGTCACCCAAACTCTGTCCCTGAGGCGGCCCATGGCCTGGGACCACTGGTCCCGGAGATATCACTGTGCCGTTCTTATGTGGAAACGGGCATCTGGAGTGACGTGGACGTGGAAGTAGCTGCAAAAGTGAAGAAAAAGAGGGAGGCCTTCATGAAATACAAGAGATCACAGAGAGAGGAAGACAGGCCATCTGTATTTGGAAAAACTTAGAGAAGCTAGCAAAGTAGTCAAGAAGGCAAAGATTCAAAAGGAGGAGGAAATAGCCAATGCAATAAAATCGGGGGATAAGAAATTTTTCAGATATATTAGTGAGAAGAGGAAGGGCAAAAGTGGTATTGTCAGACTCAAGGGTGCAGGGGGGGAATATGTAGAAGCTGATAAGGATAAAGCGGAATTGCTTAACAAATATTTTTGTTCTCTGTTCACAGATGAAGAACCAGGAGCAGGACCCACAAATAAGAACAGAAGCGAGGGACATCTTGAACAATTTTCAGAAGACTGTGTTCGTGAGAAACTAGCTCAACTTAAAGTAGACAAAGCGATGGGACCGGATGGGATACACCCTAGAATACTGAGGGAACTTGGGGACGTTCTAGCAGCTCCGCTGAGTGACCTTTTCAATGCCTCGTTGGAGTCGGGAGTGGTGCCAAAGGACTGGAGAGAGGCTCATGTGGTGCCTTTACACAAAAGCGGAATAAGGATGTGGTTGAAAACTACAGGCCGGTTAGTTTAACTTCGGTGGTGAGTAAATTATTGGAACCGCTGCTGAAAGAGAAAATAGTGAGGTTTCTGGAGTCCAGCGGATTACAGGATCTGAGGCAGCATGGATTCACCAGAGGCAGGTCTTGTCAGACAAATCTGATTGATTTCTTTGAGTGGGTGACCAGGGAGTTGGACCGAGGGAGAGCTCTAGATGTGGTGTATTTCGATTTCAGTAAAGCCTTTGACACTGTTCCTCACAGGCGACTTATAAACAAACTGAGCACCCTAGGGATGGACCCTAAAGTTACTGCTTGGGTTAGAAATTGGTTGGGTGGGAAGCGACAAAGAGTACAAGTAAAATGGAGCTCACTCTGAGGAGAAGGATGTTACCAGTGGTGTGCCCCAGGGATCTGTCCTTGGTCCGATTCTTTTTAACATCTTTGTTAGTGATATAGCGGAACGGCTGTCGGGTAAGGTTTGCCTCTTTGCAGATGATACCAAAATCTGCAATAGAGTAGACACCCAGGAAGGTGTAGATAACATGAGGAGGGATCTAGCTAAGCTTGAAGAATGGTCTAGAATTTGGCAGCTGGGATTTAATGTTAAAAAATGTAAGGTCATGCATTTGGGCTGCAGCAATCCAAGGGAGCAATACAGTATAGGAGGTGAAGTACTTTTGTCCACTAAAGAAGAGCGGGACCTAGGCGTGGTTGTGTCTCATGATCTTAAAGTAGCTAAACAGGTAGAAAAGGCGACGGCAAAAGCTAGAAGGATGCTTGGGTGCATACGGAGAGGAATGGCTAGCAGAAAAAAGGAGGTGATAATGCCTCTGTATAAGTCTTTGGTGCGACCTCATTTGGAGTATGGTATGCAATTCTGGAGACCGCACCTTCAAAAGGATGTGAACAGGATTGAGTCGGTGCAGAGGGTGGCTACTAAAATGATTAATGGGCTTCATTATAAAGCATATGAGGACAGACTTCAGGATCTTAATATGTACACCTTAGAGGAAAGGCGGGATAGAGCTGATATGATTGAGATGTTTAAATACCTCCGTGGCATAAATGTTCAGGGAGAGAGCCTCTTTCAATTGAAAGCAAGTTCTGCTACGAGGGGACATGGGATGAGGGTGAAGGGAGATAGATTCAGGAGTGATATGAGGAAATATTTCTTTACGGAAAGAGTAGTGGATCCATGGAATAGTCTCCCAGTGGAGGTGGTAGAGATGAGGACAGTAACTGAATTCATAAAAGCATGGGACCAACACAGAGGATCTTAAAGGTAAAAAGTGGACTGTTGTAGATGTTGTTATGGAAGGACAGACTAGATAGGCCATGTTGTCTTTTTCTGTCATCATGTTTCTATGTTTCTATGACCATGGAGGCCATGTGCCCGAGGAGGCGCAGAAGATGATGGGCAGACACCGAGGGACAGTGTTGTATGTCCCGGGCCAGAGATCTGAGGCAGACTGCCCGGTCCGTGAGCAAGAAAGCCTTTGACTGGCAGGTGTCAAGCTTCGCTCTGATGAATTCCAGGCATTGTGTCAGAAGAAGGTGGGACGGGGTAGTTTATGACAAAGCCCAAGTGCTGTAGAACCTGGATGGTGTGTGCGGTGGCCTGCTGCACCTCGAAAGCCGTGTCCCCTTTTACGAGCCAGTCGTCCAGGTAGGGAAACATGAAGAATCCCTGAAGCCTGAGAAAGGCGGCCATGACTGCCAGGCATTTCGTGAACACCCTAGGGGCAGAGGCAAGACTGAATGGGGGCACCCTGTACTGAAAGTGCCTTCCCCCTACTAGGAACTGCAGGTACCTCCTGTGGTGGGGTGGATTAAGATGCGAGTATAAGCATCCTTGAGGTCTAAGGAGTATAGCCTGTCTCCCTGCTGGAGGTAGACCAGCAATGTTCCAAGGGAGAGCATCTTGAATGTCTCACGCACCACGAATTTGTTGAAGTTTCTCAGGTCAAGGATAGGCCTTAGGCCCCCTGTCCTCTTTGGGATGAGGAAGTATCTGGAGTAGAACACCTTGCCCTGGAGGTGGTGAGGTATTGGTTCCACCACATTGTCCTTGAGAAGGCCTGCCAGTTCCTTCAGAAGAAGGTCCCAGTGGAGGGGAGACCTGGGGGGCTCTTCCAGAAAATATGGAGGAGGCATCTGAGTCAAGTGGAGGAGGAAATCCTCCCTGACCACCCTCAGTGCCCATGGATCGGTATCCCCCTGTGGGCTGCTGACCTCCTTGGGATAGAGAGGCTATGCTGGAGTAGTCAAAAACTCCCCCCTGGCTAGGCCAGAGCTGGTGCCTGGGGCTTCGGAGCCTTCTGCCTACGTGGGTCATACCCTTGTCCCTTGGCCTCTGGCCTTGTTGGGGAGCCGGGGAGGCCTGAAAATGTGGGTAGTTACGGTATTCAGCTCTCTTCCTCGGGTAAAAGGGCAGCAGTCTTCTTAAAGAGCCTGGTCCTCGTCATGAACTCGGTCTCCAGCTCGGCGACCTTGTCGGTCATGGGCCTGCCAAAGAGGTTTTCTCCCTGGCAGGGGACATCGGCCAATATGTCTTGGACCCATTGCTCAAGGTTGGACGACTGGAGCCAAGCCTGGCAGCATGCACTGATGCCTGCCGCGGCTATCCAGGCCGCCGACTCGAACCCGTCATAGGCTGCTCGAGACAAACTTGGAGCATTCATGTATGGCCTTAGACAGGCTCCTGAACTTCTGCAAGGGTTCCTTGGAGAGGCCAGCTGAGAAACCGGCGAGTTCCTTCGCCAGATCCCTCAGGTACATGCCCATGTACAGCTGGTAGGCCTGGACACAGAAAATGAACACTGAGCTCTGGTAGCACTTCCTGTGAAGGTCGTCCAAGGTGCAGGCCTCCCTCCCGGGGGGCACTGAGGAGTGCGTCTTCTGGCTCTTCAGCTGATGCATGGCCGACTCCACCACCTTGGAGTTGTGCAGCAGTTGCGACTTCTGGAAGCCAGGGCTCTGGCAGACTTGATACAACGAGTTGAGCAGCTTGCTCACCACTAGCACTGACGCCGACGTCTCCGACATGCGGAACATTAGCTCTTCCAGGATGGGAGGAATGTTCACCGTGAGCGATTCCCAAGGGGGAGCCTCGTACTGGAAGATCTCAAACTTATCAGCCTGAGGGGTCCTCCTCTGACTCGGTCGGGAACGCCAGGGCCTTAGAAATGTCTTTGACAAAGCCAAAGAATCCCACGTCCTCCAGTGGGGGCCTTCTCCAAGGTTCCGAGACTGAGGAGTCCGAAGGGACGTCGCAGTGTCGATGGGTATCCGGGGACTCATCATCCTCCATCTCCTACTCGGAGTAGTCCGAGGAAGATTCGAGAGCGGGCTGCTCCGCAGGCCTTGAGGGGCCCGAGGCTGCATGGTCTGTTCCCAGGGGGAGGACATCAGTGATGACCGTGGCCCTGTTGAGCGGGACACCAAACATGACCTCGGCCGAGGATCGACTCGAGGCTGCAGGACCTCGAGGATTGGCTCGGACTCCGGGGACATTTTCAACGTCGAATGCCCGGTGGTCGGGGTGGAGGAACCGGACGTGCTGGACAACAGTGCCCGCTGCTGGTTCAAGAAGGTAGACAAACTGTGCTCCAAGGCTACCATTCTGGACTGCAGGCCAGAAGGCTCTGCAGCCTTCGGCGCAGGCACCGAGGAACTCGGGCCCGACACCGGCTCCCCTGAAGGGGAATCCTCGACGAGGAAAGCCTCTGAGGATCGAGGCCGATCCACTGCCAGATCCTTCCGAGGGACCTTCGCCGGCCACTCCTTCTCCGAAGTCTCGAGCGGGCACCTGGAGCTGTGGGACCGGGCCCGGGAGGAACCCTGTCTGTCTGAGCCATCCAAGGACACCGCCTTCGAGGGTTTCTTCTTCCTCCTGTGTTCCCTCGAGGGGGACCCCCCTCTCTGAGGGCCCACGATGGTGCTCGGGTTCGGAGAACTCCTCCTGAGATGTCGGCGCCTCAGACGAGGCCCTGGCCTTCGGAGGCATCAGGGAAAAACGTAGCGTGCTGCTGCTGACGGCTCTTCAGGGCCTTGCTAGACATCCGTTTGCATAAGCTGCAGGCCGCCGGGTCATGGTCCGGCCCAAGGCAACAGAGACAGCAGTCATGTGTGTCGGTTAAGGACATTAGCTTAGCACACCGATCACACTTTTTGAAACTACTGGTAGCCATGCTTTATTGTACAGGCTGTTTGCAGCACAGGTATATCGGTTGCTTTAAATCTGAAATTTTATTGACGTTTGCTCTATATAGAATCACCCTCTAATCTATACCTTGAGCATTATGATGTCACACCGTGTCACTCATGCATAATTCATGATATGCCCGTTGACCTTTAAAAGGCGCACTTCTGCAGCGTCTTTCAAGGATTCAATGCTTTGTTGTACAGGGTGCTCAGAGCACAGGTATGTCGGTTCCTTTAACTCTGGGATTTTTTATTGACGTTTGTTATGTGAACTTTTAAGATTACTGTTCTGTTGATCTTTAGTCATCTACACGTAGCGTCTATTTATTTCAGTGCTATGGTTTTCCAGTTCTCATTTGTTCACTTACAAACAAAATGCTGGACTCTTTAATGTTTATACATCCTCACGTTTAGATTTACTTTTGCACTAGTCTCTCAAGTATGCAGTTATTCATTAGTTTCTAATTAAAATGTGTTAGTTTCTGCTATAAAGTCTCATGTTTTGTTAGTCTCCGGTATCCAAAACCTTTCAATGTTCTATTCTTTTGAACATCGCTTGCTGCTCCTTTTATAAATTTGGGCGCTTCATTCAAACCGTGCTATGTGCCGTTTTTTAATTATTTATTTATATATTTTATTTATTTATGCTACACCGTATTATTTTTGCTATAAGTTTTTTGGTAATGTAATGCACCTTTTATGAATTTGGGCGCTTCATTCACACCGTGCTATGTGCGGGTTCTTAATTATTTATTTACAGTGGAACCTCGGTTTTCGTGATTAATCCGTTTGAAAAAGTCTGACTAAAACCGGAAGTATGAAAACTGAAGAAATATTTCCCATAAGAAATAATGTAAATCCAATTAATCTGTTCCAGACACCAAAAATATTAACAAAAAATACATTTTATAGATAATAACTATATTTTTACATACAGAAAACAATGGGAAATAAATATAAATGACTAATGAAATAGATAAATGAACATTTAACATCACTTTTACCTTTATTGAAGACTCTTGTTGGCATATGGAAGACAGTCAATCAGCAAGAGAATCAAAATAAAGAAAATCGCACTTCTGGCCACAAGATGGTGCTCCATTTTCAACTGTACGAAAACTGAGACAATGTACGAAAACTGGGACAAAATCTCGACGAAAAAAGTCAACGAAAACCGAATCGTACGAAAACTAGGGCATACGAAAACCGAGGTTTGACTGAATTTACTTTTATCTTTGCCGTGTTATTTCTGTTGTAAAGTTTTTTCGGTAATGTAACTACACATTAACTTCTTTGTATACATTATTATACATTATTTTTTTGTACACATTGTTGCAATTCTAAGGCCAGTTAGGTGAAATTTCACTTACCGTTAATTTCCTTTCCTAGAATACTGCTAGACCAGTCCAAACGGGTTGTGTCCCCCTGCCAGCAGATCCTGGAGACAGAGAACTCTACCAGAGCTCTAATAGGCTGATCCCTGGTGATGCTGCTGAGATGATGAGACTGTAGAGTTCTCTGTCTCCAGAATCTGCTGGCAGGGGGACACAACCCATTTGTCTGGACTGGTCTAGCAGTATGAATTGGAAGCTATAGAGACTCATTAAATTATTCAACAATTCGGCACACATACTGTTTTCATTTTATTATACGACAGGTTTTCCTCATGCTATTTTAGCTCTTTAGAAAACAAATTTATCATGTCCGCTATGTTTTTTTATTGATTTGGGAGCTTTTATGTTTTATAACGCGCCAAAGTGCTGTTTTTATCCCAATACCATCATTTTTTAATTTCAAGTTGTGCATTGCTATGTTGCTCTCTTTAGGATCAAAGTTTTTATGTCCACTGTGTTTCTTTATTGATTTGGGTGTTCTTAGTTTTTATATCGCACAATTGTGCCGACTTTTAATCACAATATCACCACTTTTTTAATTTTACGTTCTTTCCCCTGGGGCTCTCCCTCATACATTATTATTATTCATTTAATCAATTATTGAATTTTATTGTACATTATACACGTTTTTTATATAATTTGTTATCCTGGTCTGGTTCTTTTTCTTTTTTGGTTCTGGGTTTCCTGTTATTTACAAAGTGCGTTGCAGTTATGATATCATTTTTAATATTGCTTCTGTAAATATTTATTCTCATGAGCTAATTGTGACATTATAATATCTTTTAGCCTATTCAATCACAGGATCAACTTAATACTACGAGTTTTGTACTCTACCATGCGCACCATTGTGTTTTGCGATATCCACAAATGTAAGTATTCTAATAACCTAATATGCTTGGAACGTAAGTTTTCCTTCACTTTGTCAATCAAGTCATTGTCTGTCCTTCACTATTATCATTCATATTTTGCGTTCTATATATTTTTATTCATTTTTATAATTTATTATATCCGGTTTTGATAGTTTTTAATATGTTTTAGTTATTTATTTAACTGTAATGTTTTTACATTTTAGATGTTGTAAATGTGTTTATGTTTTTGTTATTTATTATTGTTTGTTTGCAGTTCTCAGCCCTGATGAAGGCGTTGCCGAAACGCGTTGGGGCATTTCTCTATTAATAAAGCGCTTGTGACCACCACTACCGCTCACTCTTTGTGTGTTTCCTGAGGCTTTTGCGAGAGGTTGCTCCTCTGTTTGGTTTTCTCTTAGAACACTCTCTGACAGACTTCGAGGGGGCCTAGAAACGCAGAGGTGGTCTCTGTCGAGGCCCACCACAAAGCCCCCGAGCTCATTAGCAAGGACACAGAGGATAGTTCCAATATACAATTGGTAAACCTGAATGCGGCATGCCAGCATGGAGCCCTGATAAGTCTTGCACCTGAGGAAGTCAAGGGTATGAGACTCTCTGCCCGGTAGGACTGAAGAAAGAGTCGTTGGACTCTTTTGCCTCCTCATGGCCGATTTGGCCACCATAGAGGTGTGGGGAAGATGTGCTTTCCAAAACCCCGGTCCACACTGGACCCTATCCATAGCATCCAGGCGTTTGCTGACAATAGGGATGGAAGCCGGGATCGCCCAAATGTGGACGAGGAGCCGGTTCAGAATGGAGGGAACTGAAACTGTGAGGGTTTCCTTTGGAGCAACTTCATATTGAAGAATATCGTGCTCCTCCGCATGAGGCTCTTCCTCCGAGTCGTTGGCGAGCGCCAGGGCCTGCACCATATCCCGGACGAACTCCAAAAAGGAGGTATCCTTGGGAGGGGACTGCTGCCTCTGGGTCAGGGGGAGGGGTCCAAGAGGAGGCCCAGTGGACCCAGGTCTAGGGAGAGATTTCCCCATCAGATTGCCAGTCCGAATAGTCCATTGAGGACTCGAGATCAGGCGGTTCGAGAGGAGTCGGTGACCCACGCTAAACACCCGAGGCCAAAGCCTGTCCGGAGCCTCAGGCACTCGCCCGGGAGAATCTCACGCCCAAGGATTGGGATGGAGATCGAGACCCTCGCCGCGGACCCTCACGAGGCCTCTGGCTCTCAGGGGTCACTGCGGTGGTCCGGGGAGTCCTCGAGGTTGAGGTCTCTGCGGCCTCAAGGAGCATGCCAGTCAGGTCTGTCATCAGCACCTGCTGAGCAGCAAGGAAGGCAGAAATGCTGCATTCAATGGCCAGCATTCGGGCCTCCCACTCAGGTGTGGGGTCCTGTGAAACCGATGCAGGGGTGACTGGGTCGGGTGTCAAGGAGGAGGGGGGGGGATCCTTGCCAGGACAAGCCTTGGGAAACTGGGCACCATCACCAGAAGCCTCTGTATAGGTTCCAAGATACCTTTCTGGGCCGCTCACTCTCTGACTCGAGTCTGCTCAAGGGGGCTGAGAGACTGGGCGCGTGACCTCTCACGCTTGTCTGGTGCCGCCAACAGAGTCCTCGCAGCCTTCTTCTTTTGCTCGTTTTTGGGCAGCCCAGATGGAACACTGTCTGGAAAAAAATCATCTTTTTTCTGATTTTAGTGGAGAATTTTGGACTTCATTCCTGAGAACCCTCGAGGTGGTAATAGAGAACAAAAACTTCAATTTTGTGAGCAATCTTGGATTTTTGATCTGTCATCTGTGTCTCCGAATGGATTGAATCAAGAACTTGATTGGGCAAGTCTTTTGTGACGTGGCACAGGGAGATTGGTCCTTTTGGCTGTCATTCATTGGTTCCTAAAGATCATTTGGCATAAATTTCAGCTGAGCTTTTTACGGCGTCCTAAAAAGTTTTGGGTGCCATTTATTACTGCGGATTATGGAGCATTGAAACAGGGCATATATGTTTGTCTGCCCTAAACGCAGTGCTTTGTTTGCTGTTATTGCCGCAATGCTTTTGAAGGCGTTGTGGATGCCATGAGAATCTTTTTGGGGAAAAGTCTCTTCATGGAAGTTGATTTACGGAGACTACTTTATCAAGATAAGTGCATGGAAATACTTGAACTGTCCTATTTATGACTGTAGTGTGTTTATTGCAAGAACATGTGAGCATAAATTACACACTCAGTCTCACAAGGGTTTTTATTGTTTTTAATTGTGTAGGGACACAAAGTGGTGTGCTTTTTTCACACGATTAAATTAGCTCATCAGCCCCCGGCGGGATTAACAGAGCAGCAAGAAAGGGAAACTCTCCCTTTGCGCGGCTCTGCAAAGCCCGCGCTGAAGCCGCATGGAGGACACTGCAGAGCAGGGGGGGGCCCCGCGAGATGCTCGATTCTGCCGCTGCCACGGCGGCAGCAGCAACAGCAGCCGGTTTTTGTTTTGTTTTTTAACCTAGCTGGGCTGATGGGGGGGGAGGAGGTTAGGACTGGTAATGGTAATGGAATTTGCTACCGGAGGATATAGTAAAGGCTGTTAGTGTAGCTGGGTTTAAAAAAGGTTTGGACAAGTTCCTGGAGGAAAAGTCCATAAACCATTATTAAGAAGTGACCGAAGATATCAATGCTTGACCCAGTACAAGCATTGTGGAACTTGTGTCTCTTGGGGAAACTGCTAGGTACATATGACCTAGATTGGCCACTGTTGGAAACAGAATACTGGGCTTGATGGACCTTGGTCTGAACCAGTATGGCATATCTTATGTTCTTAATGGGCTATGGGGGGGCTAAGACTGGAAGTGGGCTGATGGGGGGAGGGGGATAGGACAGGTAATGGGCTATGGGGGGGGCTAAGCCTGGAAGTGGGCTGATGGGAGGGGTTAGGACAGGTAATGGGCTATGGGGGGCTAAGACTGGAAGTGGGCTGATGGGGGGGTTAGGACTGGTAATGGGCTATGGGGGGGGGCTAGGACTGGTAATGGGCTGGGGGGTTGCTAGGACTGGAAATGGGTTGAGTGGAAGGGGGCTTGAACTGTAAATAGCTGATGGGGACAGGGGCTTGGAATGGAAATGGGCTGAGTGGAAGGGGGGCTTGAACTGCAAATAGCTGATGGGGAGGGGGGCTTGGAATGGAAATTGGCTGTGAGGGGAAGGAGTTAGGACTGGAAATGGGCTGAATGGGGGGGGCTAGGACAGGAAATGGGCTGATGGAGGGGCTAGGATAGGACTGGAAATGGGCTGTTGGGGGGTGCTAAGATTGGAAATTGGCTGTGGTGGGGGCTTGAATTGAAATGGACTCATGGAGGGGCTAGAACTGGAAGTAGGCTCATGGGGGGCTAGGAATGGAAATGGGCTGAGTGGAGGGGAGCTAGGATTTGACATGGGCTGATGGTGGGGCTAGGAAAGGATTAGAAATGAGCTGATGGGGGGGCTGGGATTTGGAAATGAGCTGATGAAGGGACTCGGATAGGACTGGAAATGGATGGGGGAGCTAGGACTGGAAATGGGCTGATGGTGGGGCTAGGATAGGATTGGAAATGGGCTAATGGGGGGCTAGGACTGGAAATGGGCTGATGCAGGGACTAGAAGGGAGCAGATGCTGGGTGGGGCTGGAACTAGAAGGGAGCTGATGTTGGGGGAGGATTAGAACGGGATGGAGCTGGGAGAGTGAAATGGAGAGGGGAAAATATTTTGTGTGGGAGGGAAGACAAATCTACAATTGGCCGGATATTGGGAGAGTAAGTGGGGATTGAGGATGGAGGGGTAAAATTTGAGTGGATGAAATAGGAATGAGGAAAGAGCAAAAGGAGAAAGATTAGTATGTTAAAGCAGATGTAGAGAGAGAATGGAAAAAAACTAGAAGAGAAAGAAAGGACAAATGGACAGCAGACGATGGAGAGTTAGCAGAAGACACAAAGAAACCAGAAGAAAGTGGCTGGAGCAATTGCCACTGGAAAAAAAAATGCACAAAAGGTAGAAAAATATCTATTTTGAATTTATGCAGTGTGCATAGGAATTTGTTCATAAGGTTTTTTTTTAAACTATAGTCCGGCCCTCCAACGGTCTGAGGGACAGTGAACTGGGCCCCTGTTTAAAAAGCTTGAGGACCCCTGGTCTGGTATCTAAACAGGCTCCTATGAACTCCAGAGACTGGTAAGGGACAAGTTGGGATTTTGGGACCCCCAGATTGGGGTGAAGTATTGGAGGATTTGCATAGTGTGAGACAGTGCAGAGCTGGCTTCTGCAACCGTGGGGGCTCAAATGAGCCAGTCGTCAAAGTAAGGGAAGACAAATATCCCTAGGGTTTGCAGGAATGCAGCTACTACCGCCATGCATTTTGTGAATACTCTTGGTGCCGAAGCCAGACCAAAGGGAAGAACCCTGTATTGGAAGTGCTTTCCCTTGAAAAGGAATCGTAAGAATTTCCTGTGATCTGGATGGATCAGAATGTGAGTATATGCATCCTTTAAGTCTAGAGAGCAAAGCCAATCCTGACTTTCAAGGTATGGAAGAAGAGTTCCTAGAGAAATCATTTTGAACTTTTCTCGGAACATATATTTGTTCAATTCTCTGAGGTCTAGAATGGGTCTGTGTCCCCCTGTTTTCTTTGGAATAAGAAAATAGGGGGAGTAGAACCCTGTACCCTGTTGGAGAATGGGTACTTCCTCTACTGCCTCTTGGGCAAGAAGTGTTGAGACCTCGTGATCCAGCAGGTTGTCTGCAGAGGTTTGGGAATTGAACTGCCTTAGGATTGTAGAAGGGGGCATGTTGTGAAAATGAAGCTTGTACCCCTCTCCTACAATGGACAGAGTCCAATTTTCTGCTGTTATTTGGTGCCATCTGTTGGCAAAATGACACAACCTACCTGGAATATTTAGGGGTTCTGGACCCCTCTGAGGCAGGAAGGCTAAGCTCTCTAGGAAGGAGTCAAAGCCCTTGAAGGGGTTGAACCTGCGGAGCTGGTTGAGCTCTCGGGCCTTTTGGCTTCTTCTGCTGTTTGGATTGTTGTTGTTGTCCCCTTTGGGCAACCTGACCGTGAGCTTGGCCTTGCTGGGTAAAGGATGGATAAAACTTCCTCTTTTTGCTGAAAGAGGGTTTTTTATAAGGTTTCTTTTTGGCTGGAGTGGCTGTAGATTTCGACAATCTATCTATCGTGATATTGTCAGCATCTATCTCATTAGCCTTTTCCTGCCAATTCTTGCCAAAGAGGTTTTCTCTTGTGCAAGGGATGTTGCCTAATTTATCCTGTACCCAAATCTCCAAGTCTGATGCCTGAAGCCAGGCAATCCATCATGCACCAATGGCAATAGCAGAGGTTCTGCTGATGCATTCAAAGCAGTCAAAGGCTGCACGATTTACAAACTTGGAGACATCTTGAGCATGCCTAACAAGAGTAAGGAAGTCTTGTCTGTCATCTGGGAGAAGTGGGCTCATAAGCTCCAAATCTCCTGTGACCTCTTTGAGGAACATTCCCATATATAAAATATATGAAATGATCCTAGCTGAAAGCATGGATGCCCGAAACGTTTGTTCGATGCTCAAAAGCATCAAGAGTCCTGCATTCACGATCTGGAGGATTGGATGCATGTCTCTTTGCACTTTTCATCCTACGTATGGCTGACTCCACTACCATTGAATGATGTGGCAGCTGAGTCTTTTGAAATCCAGGACATGGTGGAACTCAATACATGGTATCAAGTCTCCTAGAATGAGATGTGGTCAAAAGTGTCTCCCACATTCTGAGCATCAAGTCATGAAGAATTTCAATGGGCAGAGTGGCTGCCTCCTTTGGAGCCTTAGGATATTGGAGAATTTCCAATTCCTTTGCTCTAGGTTCCTTTTCAGGAGCTAAAGGGATTGAAAGGCCCTTGGCAACATCACAAATAAAATCCTGAAAAGACATGTCCTCCAGAGGCGACATTCTGCGTTGTGGAGGAGTCTTCCGGGAGAAACATTCTGGTACCGGCAGGATTATCATAGTCATCGGAATCTGAGGATTCAAAGTATTTCTGCTCACGATTTTCATGCAAAGCACGGTCCCGGTATCGATCCAAGTCGTTACCGAGTTGATCCAGTACCGATCTTTTGATGCCAGCCAAAGATGGCATGGGAAGAATTCTCACCAGGGCCGGTACCGTCAGTGCTGGTGCCCGTATCTGTACCGGTGCCGGTACCAGCATCGGTACCAGTGCCCGTTGAACCATCGATGTCAACGGTACTGCAGCTGTAAGGAGAGCTGCAATACTGCGCTCGATAGCGAAGAATCTCTGGTCTATCGACGCTACCGATGCCTGAGTATCAGTACCGGTGAAGACGGCCGGGACCCCTGAGCATGGCACCAGTAGTTCTGTCGAGGTCGAGTCCTCGAGAACATCCTGGAACCCCGTTAATGCTTTGGAGGCCGAAGTCTCCCACCGGGGCTGTTTTGCCGGTATGGTTCCCCCAAGGGCAATGCCAATGGCCTTTCGATGCTTAGCAGGAGAGCTACCCTTTGAGGACCGGCTTTTAGGTTTAGTTACCTGAGATCCATGGGACGAAGAAGAGGCTCTTGAAGACGTCGATGCAATGGACCTGGCATCCGAAGAAAAGAGGGTACCGAGCTTTGCAGCCCGGTTCTGTCTTCCTCTTTTAGTCATCCCCATACAAGAGAGAAATACAGCTGGAGAATGGTCAGGTCCTATACATTTGAGACACTAGTCATGGGTGTCGGTGACGGAGACGGTACCGCCACACTTAGTGCACTTTTTAAAATCACTAGCTGTTTTTTTCATCTTTAAGGAAATATGGGGCCTAATGCCCAAAATGGCGCCTAGCACCGAAAAAGAAACGTTTCTGAAGAGAAACAGTTTAGAAGTACATATATATATATATATATATATATATTTTTTTTTTTTTTTTTTTTTGAAAAGAAAAGAAAAGAATCGGCGGTACCGGTAGGTGTCATGCGGAGGCAAACGCGACCACAAGAAAACAAGATTAAAGAGAAATTTTCTGCGGTGACAGGGTATGTGTCCTGTCGGCGCCGCGGAATATGAAGAACTGAAGAGGGACAGTTGGAAAGGCAGGAAGGCAGCGCGCATGTGCTGAGGGATGCTCCCAAAAGCGTTCCTATTGGATGCTGGGGAGCATTCCTGCACAGGTTCCATCGGTACCGATGAAACCCATATGTGAAGACTACATTCCTGCTTGTTCCTGGAGATCGTCTGCGACCCCAGGTTGGGGTGAAGGGAGCATTTCTTCTGGGTCCGTAGCCCCGGGGTGTTCCCCAGAGAGACCAGGAGCTTAGTCGAGAGGCAGAGCAACAAGGGAAACCAAGGCTGTTTAGGCCACCGCAGGGCCACCAGGATTATTGAAGCCTTGTCCTGTCGGACCTTGAAGAGGGTTTGGGCGATCAGTGGTGTGGGAGGGAAGGCGTACAGGAGGCCCTCCAACGACGAGATGTGGAAGGCATCTGCCACTACCCTGGATGGATGCGGCTGGGGTCAGTACAAGTGGAGCAGCTGAGCATTGGTCGGGCTGGCGAAGAGGTCCAGACTTGGGGTGCCCCAGAATCAGAAGAGCCGCCGTGTGACCCTGAGGTCTAGTCGCCATTCGTGTGGAAGGAGGACCCTCCTAAGTCTGTCTGTTAGGGCATTGTCCTGACCCAAAAGGTATACCGCCCTGAGGAGCATTCCCTGACTGATCGGTTATAAGCAGAGGGCTACTGCCTCCTGGCAGAGGCAGTGAGACCCCATGCCCCCCGTTTGTTCAGGTAGAACATCAAGACTGGGTTGCCCATTTCGACTAGCACAGACTGGTTTCGCAGGCTGTGGTGAAAGGCTTTCATCACCAGAAAAATAGCCCTGGGCTCCAGCAGGTTGATCTGCTGCTGGCTCTCTGCCAAGGATCAGTTGCCCTGCATGCGTAGTTCCTCACAATCAGCACCCTAGCCCAGTAGGGAGGCATCCGTAGTAGGGAGGCATCCGTAGTAAGGACCCTCTGGGAATTTTGGAAACAGGAAGGGCATGCCCTCCTGCAGCTGCTGTGAGTGTTCGGAATTGCTGGAGGTGATCTCCACTGAGACCCGCAGAGAAACCTGCAAGTTCCTTTGCCAGATCTCAGAGATACATGCCGATATACAGCTGGTAGGCTTGGATTTGGCAACCCAGCATCGAGCCCTGAAGCATTTGTGTCCAAGGGCATGGGGGGGGGGCACAAGACTCCCTGCCCAGAGGAGTGGGTCTTCGGGCTTTTCTGCCAACGCATGGTTGACTCCACCACCATAGAGGGATATGGGAGTTCCGCTTTCCGGAAGCCGGGGCACTGCTGGGCCTGGTACATGATGTCGAGGCATCAGCTAACTATTGATACCGAAGCCGGTGTCTCCCACATTCGAAATAAGACCCGCCCGAGGATGGCGGCGACGGGGACCATCAGCGCCTCCTTGGGTGAAGCCTCATACTGGAGGATTTCAAGCTCCTCCATGTGAGGGTCCTCCACTGACTCTTTGGTGAGGGACAAGGCTTTCACCATATCTCAAACAAACTCGAGGAATGTGTCCTCAGGTGGGGACCTGCACTGCGACGGCAGGGGAGATGGATCTGACAGGAGATTGCAATGTTTACATGTCTCTGGTAATGCCTGGACCTCAGACTCTCAACTGCAGTAATCGGTCGAGTCTGGTCCTCTGTGATCCACCCGAGGACCAGGAGCAGGATCGAGACACTCACCAAGGATCAGCTTGCCGAGAATTGATTTGGTGGCCCGGGGAATCCTTGAGGTCAACATCCCTGTGGTGTCAACACCTGCTGAAAGGCAAGTAAGGCAGTGACACTGTGTTCCACTGCCATCATCCTGGCTTTTCACTCAAGAGTTATAGCTTTCAATGCAGACACCAGGATGACTGGGTCCAGCGTTGGCGAAAAGAGGGAATCGTTGGGACAGGCATCGGGTGTCCAGGACACGTCGCCCGAGGGCTCGGTGCCTATTCTGGGAAACTTCACAGGTTGCTCATGCTCCAACTCCTCAGATACCAACTGTGGACTGTGGGACCTGGTACGGGATTTGCCCTGTGTGTCTGTCCCAGAAAGAGGTTCTGGAGGACTGCTGCTTCTTCTTGCACTGCCGCGAAAGGAAACATTTGTCGGAGTGTCTGCGGACCCAATCGGGCGCCGCAGTGGCTTTACACGAGTCCGAGGATCCATGTGGGACCTTAGAGCATGAGGCTACTGGGACAGAATCTGACCTGTGGAAGATGTAGTCTTGGTTTTGCTGACGACACTGGATAGCCACAGTGGACATCTTTTTACACAGGGGGCAGACCTCCAGGTCATGGTCGGCACCTAGACACTGGAGGCAGCAGTTGTGTGTGTCAGTGAGGGACATGTTTTTTGCGTACCGATCACAATTTTTTAACCCACTGGCCATTGGAGCAAAATGGACCCATCAGAACATAAGATATGCCATTCTGAGTCAGACAAAGGTCCATTAAGCCCAGTATCCAGTTTCCAACAGTGGCCAATCTAGGTCACAAGTACCTAGCAGTTTCCCCAAAAGATACAGGTTCCACAATGCATGTATTTGGGAAAGCAGTGGATATCCCAGGTCCCCTTTAATAATGGTTTATGGACCTTTCCTCAAGGAACTTGTCCAAACATTTTTTAAACCTAGCTACACTAACAGCTTTTTCTATATCTTCTGGAAACGAATTCCTGAGTTTGATTACTTATTGAGTGAGGTTGAAGATCCTTGATGCAGCCAGCGGATAGAAATAAGGTGTGAAACCGCACTGGAAGAAAATGAAAAAAAAAGCAGGTGTGAGACTCAGTGCTGGGGCAACCGGGCTCAGAAGTGGGAAAGGAACCGTGCTAACCGGACAAAGAAAGCGTAGTTACTCACCTGTAACAGGTGTTCTCCAGGGACAGCAGGAATTAGTTTCCACATATGGGTGATGTCGGTGCTGACAGAGCACTCATGGAAGCATCTCCCTATCTTTCAAAGAAAGCCTTTGGAAGATACCACCACGCATGCTTGGTCCCATTCCTGCCTAAGCGTGCCATCTTGCTCAGTCAGATGACATAGAACTGACAAAAGATGATGGAAAAAAATAGTACAGCAACTCCAAAGGGAGGACGGAGGGTTGTGAGGACCGATTCCCACTGTCCCTGGAGAACACCTGTTAAAGGTGAGTAACTACGCTTTCTCCAGGAACAAGTAGGAAGCCAGTCCTCACAAATGGGACTCCCTAGCTGCAGGCTACCAAAAACCCGTAGGAAAAACATGGCCCAGCCGTGAACAGCTGCAAGTGAATCTGAGGATAAACTCTGAGGACCCCAGTGACCAGGGAGAACTATGGCTTCAGTATCCTGAACAAGAAGGGTCGGAGGGCAGGAATTGCTTAAACCCTGAACAGATTACAGAGTAAAGCCTGGCCGAAAGCACTGTCCTGTTGGGACTCCCTCTCCAGGTAGTACTGAGCTGCAAAAGTGTGAACGGAAGACCAGGTGGTAGCCTGGCAGATGTCCGCCAAGGGGATGTGTAGGTTCGCAACAGAAGTTGCCATAGCTCTGACATTTTTTGCCATGACTCGGCGCTCCGACGGCACACCAGCTCAGTCATGGGCGAAGGCAATGCAGTCCGCCACTCAGATGGATAGGGTCCGCTTAATGACTGCCTCCCCCAGTTGACTGGTGTCATAAGAAACGAAAAGCTGTGACGCCTTGCAGTGACCCTAGGTATGCTGTAGGTAGGACATGGCCCTTTTGCAGTCTAGAGACTGCAGAACAGCTGCTGCCTTGTCGGCATGTGGGCGTGCGAAGGTGGTGGGGAGTACCACCTCTTGGTTGAGATGGAAGGCAGATACTACCTTCGGAAGGAATTTAGGGTGAGTGCGAAGCATGACCCTTTTCTTGTAGAACCTAGTGTTATGGTGGCACAGCCACCAAGATTTGGAGCTCGCTGACTCTACGGGCAGAGGTGAGCGCCACCAGGAAGAAACCTTCCAAGATATGTTCTTTGCAGATGGCACATAGCAAAGGGTTCAAAAGGCGTTAGGACCACTGTTCCCTCTAAGCTGTGCGCGCGCACATACCTCGCCGAGCGAGCGCACATACTTTTCAACAGAGCGCACAAAAATTACAGCTCTGATTCTGATAGAAAACAACACAGACGTCTTAAAATTTAAAAGTTATGATTGTAATTACTAGAAATTTCCCGCTTCATTTAGTAATCGTCTATTTTCATTTAATTTGATTAAAATCAATGTGGTGTACATACTGTATTCTGACGTGTAGTCAAATTTTAAAGTATATAACTCCAAGTGTCGTTATATGGCGCACAAAAATTTAGCCTTCCTTCAATGCACACAGCTGATATTTTATGCGCACACAGCCTACAGAAAATTAGAGGGAACATTGGTTAGGACCACATTAAGGTCCCATTCCACTAGGAGCAGCCAGATGAGAGGCTTCGAGAGTAGCAAGCCCTGCATGAAGCAGGTGATAAGGGGCTGGACAGAGAGAGGCTTGCCCTATATGGAGTGATGATATGTGGACAGCATGCTTAGGTGTACTCTAACGGAACTGAACTTAAGTCCAGCCTGCAATAGGTGAAGCAAGTATTGGAGTACCAGGTGCACCTGGCAGGAGAATGGGTTGAGCTGTTGCTCCGTGCACTAGACCAAAAACCTGCCCCACTTGAAGGCATAAGCTCATCTCGAAGAGTCTTTATGAGAGGCTAGGAGGACTTCCTCCACCTCTAAGGGGAGGTTAAAGGGCGCTAGGGCAACTCATTCAGCTGCCATGCTGTAAGCGATAGGGTGGAGAATCTAGTCCTTCTTCTGGAACAGTAGTCCTGGGGAACTCCTCAGAAAGACCAGGAGCTCCATCGAGAGGCGGAGCAAAAGAGAGAACCAGGGTTGTCTGGGCCACCAGGATCATGGAAGCCCTGTCCTGTTGGACCTTGAAAAGTGTACGTCTGATGATGCATGGGAGGGAAGGAATACACTACGTCCTCCTACCACGAGATGAGATAGACCTCAGCTGCTACCTGGCCCGGGTATGGTTGGGGACAGCAGAAGTGTTGGCCAGGCTGGCAAAGAGGTCCAGAATTGGGGTTCACCATAGTTAAAACAGTCGTTGCGCCACCTTGGGACCTAGGCGCCACTCGTGTGACTGGAAGATCCTGCTCAACCTGTCAGCGAGGGAATTGTTCTGGCCCAGAAGGTATGCTGCCCTGAGGAGCATCCCTTGCCTGACTGCATACGAGAAGAGGGCCACAGCCTCCTTGCAGAGGCGTTGAGACCCTGTGCCCCCATGTTTGTTCAGACAGAACACCACAACCTGGTTGTCCATTTGGACTAGCACCGACTGGTGCTACAGGCGGTGTTGGAAAGCTCTGAGCGCCAGAAAGACGGCTCCTGGTTCCAGCAGGTTAATCTGCTGCTGGCTTTCCTCGAGAGACCAGCCATCCTGCATACGCAAGGCTTCGTAGTGGGCACCCCAGCCCCGCCTGGAGGCATCCATCATGAAGACCTTCTGGGGGTTTGGCTGTTGGATGGGCATACCCCTCTGCAGATGCTGTGCGTTTTGCCACCAATTAAGTGACACCGCTAGTTGACGGGACACAAAAACCCTTTCCCGGAGCCTGCCCATGGCCTACTGAGAGTGGAGGCACCACTGAGCTGCCTGCATGTGGAGGCAGGTGTCGGGGACCACATGGACTGTGGAGGCCATGTGGCCGAGCAGGCATAGCATGGACCGAGCAGACAGGTTGTGACACTGCTTGTCCTCAGTTGTCAGGGCCCTGAGACAATCCACTCTTTACAAGGGGAAGAAGGCCTTGGCTTGGAGGGTGCCCAGGCGAGCCCTGGAGTGAGATGGGATTTGGGGTGGTTTATCACGAACCCCAGGTCTTGTAGCACCTGAATGGTGCAGGCCATGGCCTGCTGCACCTCTGAAGCAGTGTGTCCTTTTAAGAGCAGTCATCCAGATATGGAAAGATGAAGGCCTCTTGGAGACAGAGGTAGGCAGCCATTACTACCAGAAATTTGGTGAAGACTCTGGGTGCAGAGGCTAGGCCGAAGGAAAGTACCCTGTACTGGTAGTTGTCGCCCCTGACCATGAACCTTAGGTACTGCCTGTGACCACTGTTCCCTCTAAGCTGTGCGCGTGTGCGCGCGCACACACCTCGCCAAGTGAGCGCACATACTTTACAACAGAGCGCACAAAAAATACAGTTCTGATTCTGATAGAAAACAACACAGACATTCTTAAAATTGAAAAGTTGTTGTGTATTTATGGTTTTCACAAGTTCTACAATATTTTCTAGTGCAATCAATGTGGTGTACATACTGTATTCTGACATGTAGTCAAATTTTAAAGTATATAACTCCGAGTGTCGTTAAGTAGCGCACAAAAATTTAACCTTCCTTCAAAAGCTGCACAGCTGATATATTATGCACACACAGCCTACAGAAAATTAGAGGGAACATTGCCTGTGACTGGGATGGATAAGGATGTGGGTATAGGCATCCTTTAGATACAAGGAGCACAGCCAATCTCCCTGCTGGAGATAGGGCAGCAAAGTTCCAAGGGAGAGCATTTTAAGCTTCTCCTGCACCAGGAATTTGTTCAGATTTCTCAGGTCCAGGATTGGCCTTCGGCCCCCTGTTCTTTTTGGGAACAGAAAATGCCTGGAGTAGAACCCCTCCCCCCTTGAGTGGGGAGGTAAAGGCTCAACAGCCCTGTCCCTGAGAAGACTGCAGGACCTGGTGCAGGGGAGTCTCAGGGGGCTCTATTGAGAAAGAAGGGGGGGACTTCTGGTCCAGATGAAGGAGGTAACCCTCCCTGACCACCTGGAGTCGGTGGTTATGGTAGCCCACAGGTGGGCAAACAAGGAAAGGCACCCTCCTGTTGGCAGCTGATCCCCCATAGGCAGAGAGGCTATACCTCTCCAGTCTGGGCTGGAGCCGGTGTTTAGGGCTTAGGGCCCTTGGGCTTAAGTGGGCCATGGCTTGTTCCCTTGCCCTGGTGACCCTGTGGAGGGGCCTGGTCGCTGGGTATGGGGATAGCTTCGGTAGGGCTGGCTCTTTCTGTGAAAGGGAGGCCTCTTCCTGGGCATTTTCTTTCTGGGAAGAGTAGAGGTCTTCCTCGAGAGCAGTGTCCTGGTGAAATACTCTGTCTCAATCTCGGCCATCTTGTCCTCCATCGGCTTGCCAAAGAGGTTTTCCCTGAGGCAATGGATGTCGAGGAGCTTCTCCTGGACCCATTGTTCGAGGTCCGCTGCGTTCCAGTGCCAGCTTTCTGGTTTCCCACTTGGGAGCTGCAGCCTTTGACACTGACGCCGGGGTGACCTGCTTGAGGTCTGATGCCTGGAGCCCGGCTTGTCAATGGGCGTCAATGCCCGCCGCCCTCTCTTTGGGCTCAAAGCCGTCATAGACCACTCGAGTCAGGTACTTCAAGCAGTCTCCGATGAATCTCACAAGGGTCTGGAAGCTCTGGATGTGCTCTCAGTCGAGGCCCACCGCAAAGCCTCAGAGTTCCTTGGTAAGGTCTCAGAGGAACATGCCAATGTACAGTTGAGAGGTCTGTATGTGCGTTGCTAGCATCGAGCCCTGGTAACATTTTCGTCCTAGAGCATCAAAGGTAAGAGACTCTCTGTCCAGGGGCACTGATGAGTGGGTCTTCGGGATCTTCTGTCGGCACATGGCTGACTCGACTATCATGGAGGTGTGAGGGAGTTGCACCTTCCGAAACCTCAGACCTCGCTTGATCCAGTACATGGTATCCAGGTGTCGGCTGACAATCGGCACCGATGCCAGCATCTCCTACATCCAGAGAAGTCGACCAAGGATGGGAGGGGAACAGGGACAGTGAGGGCCTCCTTGGGTGAGGCCTTGTACTGGGGGAATTCAAGTTCCTCTATACAAGGATCCTCTGACTCCACTGTGAGGGAGAGAGCCCTCGCCTTGTCCTGGATGAACTTGATGAACGAGGTGTCCTTGGGTGCGGACCGGCACCATGAGGCCATTGGAGATGGGTCTGAGGGGAGATCACTGTGGATCCGTGGAGGTCTCAACTTCAGACTCCCAGTTGGAGTAGTCCGTCCAAGACTCGAGGCCCAACGATTCCAGAAGCATTGGAGGGTTCAGTATTCGATGCCTCAGTAGCGAGATCAAGACCCTTGCTGAGGATCCGCTTGAGGCATGTGGCTCTCGGGGATCACTTTGGCGGCCCAGGGAGTACTTGGCATCCAGGGCCCTACGGTCTCAGGGTGTATACCGGTAGAGCCGGGCAGTGATGCCTGCTGCGAGGCGAGGAACGCAGAAACGCTGAGTTCCAGTGCCAGCATTCTGGTTTCCCACTTGGGAGTTGCAGTCTTTGACACTGACACCGGGGTGACCGGGTCTGGTGTCGAGGAAGAGAGGGGGTCATCAATGGGAAAGGCTTTGTGAGTCTGGGATCCATTGCTGGATGCCTCGACATCAGTCCTGGGTACCTTTGCTGGTCGCTCCTGCTCTGACTCCTCACATGCCCATCAAGGGCTGAGGGACCACGTGCAGGACTTGCCATACTTGTCTGTCTCCCAGGACAAGGACCTTGAGGCCGCCTTCTTCTTACGCTCATGCTCTGGGGATCCTTGCTTGGAGTATCTATGTGCCCACTAGGGAACAGTGGGGACCTTACATGACTCTGCGGATCTGTGCGGAGCCTTAGAGCATGGGGCTACCGGGGTCGAGTCTGCCCTATGGAAGATATCGCCCTACTTCTGCCAGCGACTTTGGATAGCTTTAGCAAACATCTTTTTAAACAGGGAGCACACCTCTGGGTCATGGTCAGCACCCAGACAGGGGAAACAACAATCGTGTGTGTCAGTGAGAGACATTTTTGGCCACCAATCACACTTCTTGAATCCGGTGGCCATTTGTGCAAAAAGGACCGCAGCGAGGTCAAAGACCTTCGATGCGGCCAGCGACTGAAAAAGGCACTGGGATGGAAAGGAACCTAACAAGGTTTCAAGGCCCGATGCCAGGGCAGTAGGGCTCGAAGGCAGGAAAGGAACCAGAACTAGCCGGAAAAAAACATGAAGTGCACAAAGAAAGTTACTCACCTGTAACAGGTGTTCTCCAGGAGCAGCAGGAATCAGTCCTCACTTATGGGTGTCATCGGCACCGATGAAGCCCCAGCGGAGCATTTCCCCAGCTTTCCATGAAAGCCTTTGGGAATGCTGGCACGCATGCGCGGTTCCCTTCCCGCCTAAAAGTGCCATCCTACCTCAGTCAAATGACATAGCTAAGAACAGCACACAAAAATGTAAAAATTAAACTATGTACAACTGCAACTCCAAGGGGAGGAGGGAGGGTAGTGAGGACTGATTCCTGCTGCAACTACTCTTTCTCCAGGACCAAGCAGGAAATCAGTCCTCATTTATGAGTGACTCCCCAGCTCTGGGCTACCAGGAACCCAGGCTGAACAAGAGAACTCCCTCTAGTCTCAGCAACACAGAAAAGGCTTTTCAAGGACACACCCTCCACAGGTAGCCCAACCAGAGGGCAGGAGGGCAGGAGTTGCCTAGACCTCAAAGAGATTCCGGAGTACTACTTGGCCAAAAGCACTGTCACTACGGGTCTCCCTCTCCAGACAGTAGTGGGCTGCAAATGTCTGGCTTGAAGACCAAGTAGCAGCCCTGCAGTTGTCTTGCAATGGAACAGAGCAGAGGTGAGCCACTGTTGCAGTCATTGCCCTCACACGATGGGCCGTGACCCTACCCTGCAAAGGAAGGTCAGCCGCCTTGTAAGACCAGGTGATACAGTCAGCCACCCAGATGGACAAGGTACGCTTGGACACAGGCCTCCCCAAGTTATTGGGGTCAAAAGAAAGGAAGAGCTGAGAAGCCTTCCTGTGACCTTGCGTACGTTCAAGGTAGAAGGATAAGGCCCTCCTACAGTCCAAGGTATGGAGAACTGTTTCAGCCTGACTTGCATGAGGCCTAGGGAAGAAAGTAGGAAGAACCACCTCCTGGTTGAGGTGGAAAGAGGAGACAACCTTAGGAAGGAACTTAGGGTGAGTCCTGAGGACTACCCTGTTTTTATAGAACCTGGTATAAGGCCTATCACAGACCAAGGCCTGAAGCTCACTCACTCTCCTAGCCGAAGTAAGGGCTATCAGAAAGAGAGTCTTCCAGGAAAGGAAGCGTAGAGGCCAAGTAGCCATTGGCTCAAAAGGTGGGCGAGTCAGCTGCTGCAAGACCACATTCAGCTCCCACTCAGGAGCAGGAGAACGTATGGGAAGTTTGAGCAGAAGCAAGCCTCTGAGAAACCTGGACACCAAAGGGTGCACAGACAAGGAATGGCCCTCAAATAGTGAGTGGTGAGCTGCCAAAGCAGAGAGGTGGACCCGAACAGAGTTGGACTTGAGACCTTGATTGGACAAGTGCAGCAGGTACTGAAGCACTACTGACACAGTACAGGAGAAAGGATCCTCTGCACGTAGCTGACACCACACAGAAAACCTCTTCCACTTGAGAGCATAGGTTTTCCTAGTGGATTGTTTTCTGGAGGCTAGGACAACCTCCTCAACTTCGGGAGGCAGGCCCCAGGGAGCCAACACTACCCTTGCAGCCTCCATGCCATCAGATTGAGAGATTTGAGATTGGGGTGCAGCAGGGAGCCCTGATTCTGAGATAGAAGGTCGGGTTGCAATCCCAGAGGCAGAGGAAGATCCACTGCCAGTTGAAGCAGGAGGAGGAACCAAGGCTGCCTTGGCCACCTGGGAGCTACCAGGAGGACTGAGGCTCTGTCTCGGAGAATCTTGAAGAGGGTTCGGGCCACCAGAGGGGTGGGAGGAAACGCATAGAGAAGGCCCTGAGTCCAGGGAATCAGAAAAGCATCTGCTGCTACTCTCAGAGGATGCGGTTGCCTGGAGCAGAACCTTGGCAGCTGGTTGTTCAGTGGACTGGCAAACAGGTCTATGAAGGGAAGTCCCCATCTCAAGAAAATCTTTTGAACCACTAAAGGATGTAGCTGCCACTCGTGTGGTTGCAGAATCCTGCTCAATCTGTCGGCCAGGCAATTCTCCTGGCCTGGAAGATAGACTGCTTTGAGGAGCATGTTGTGTTTCAGGGCAAAGGAAAAGAGGTCCTGGGCCTCCTGACAAAGGGGCTGGGAACCAGTTCCGCCCTGTTTGTTCACATAGAACATGGCTACCTGGTTGTCTGTCTGGATCAAGACAGACTGTTGTGCCAGGGAAGCAGTAAAGGCCTTGAGGGCCAAGCGGATAGCTCTGAGATCCAGGAGACTGATCTGCTGGGACGCCTCCCAAGGAGACCACAGGCCCTGGGTGCTCTTGTCTAGGCAGTGTGCTCCCCAATCCTGTAGAGTGGCATCGGTAGTCAGTACCACTGTATGAGGTGGCATCTGAAAGGGCACCCCTACCAGCAGATTGGGGGGTGCAACCACAAGTTGAGGGAGGTCAGAAAACGGTGGGACACTCTGATCCTGTCTCTGAGGCTACCTGAGGCCTGTGACCACTGAGTTCGAAGGCACCACTGGGCAGGTCTCATATTGAGCCTGGCATTGGGGGTTACCTGAACTGTCGACGCCATGTGGCCCAGAAGTCTGAGACAGAGTCTGGCGGAGACCAGGGACCTGTGCAGATACTTGCTTGCGAGGTCTATGAGCCTTTGTGCTCGGTCCACTGTTAAGAATGCTCTTGCCAGCTGAGAATCCAACCTTGCCCCTATGAACTCCAAGTTCTGGGAGGGTAGCAAAGTGGACTTTGCGAAGTTGATGACAAAGCCCACCCTTTGGAGTAGTTCTATTGTCCTGCTGGTGGCCTGCTGAACTTCCAGGGAAGTCTGGCCTCTGATGAGCCAGTCGTCTAGGTAAGGAAACACAAAGATGCCCTGATATCTCAGGTAGGCTGCCACCACTGCCAGGTACTTGGTAAACACCCTGGGAGCGGAGGTCAGGCCAAAAGGCAGTACTCTGTACTGATAATGGTTTCCTCCCACAATGAACCTGAGGTACTTTCTGTGGTCTGGATGAATAAGGATGTGAGTGTAAGTATCCTTCAGATCTAAAGAGCATAGCCAATCTCCCTGCTGGAGGTAGGGTAGAAGTGTTCCAAAAGTAAGCATCTTGAATTTTTCTTTTACCAGAAACTTGTTGAGGTTTCTGAGATCCAAAATGGGTCGAAGACCACCGGTTCTTTTTGGCACCAGGAAATACCTGGAGTAAAACCCGTGACCTTGGAAGTGGGGAGGCACAGGCTCCACCTCCTTGTCGACCAACAGACCTTTTAGCTCCTGGAGGAGAAGGGCTGTATGCAGGGGAGGCCTGAAAGGTTCCCCTGGGAAGTGTGGCGGAGGCAGTTGGTGAAAGTGCAGGGCATAGCCTCGACGGACTATGTCTAGCACCCAACTGTCCTGGGTTATCAAGGGCCACTGGTGGGCGAACAAGGCTAGGCGGCCTCCTGTGCAGGGCTGGGTCTGCAAGGGAGGTATGGCTATACTCAAGGAGTCAAAAACCCCCACCCTGCTGAGTGGAAGCAGGGGCTGCAGGCTTGGGGGTCCTCTGCCTACGGGGCCCATTACCCTGGCCCTTGGCTTGCTGACCCTGGGAGGCAGCTTGGGTAGCCGGATACTGTGGGTACTGTTTGTAGGCAGTGCCCTTCCTCGGGTAAAAGGACTTTTTACCCGAGCCCTTCTTCTTATGAGAAGGGGCAGAGGTCTTCCTCGACAGCCTTGTCCTCGTGAGGTGCTCTGTCTCGAGCTGAGCGGCCTTCTCAGCCACAGGCTTGTCAAAAAGGTTTTCACCTCGGCAAGGGACATCGACCAACTTGTCCTGAACCCATAGCTCGAGGTCCGATGACTGCAGCCATGCCTGGCGTCGGGCCGTGGTGCCGGCTGCCACTACTCGGGCCGAAGCCTCGAAGCCATCGTAGGCGGCACGGGACATGAACTTAGAGCACTCCCGGATCCTCGAAGTCAAGGACTTAAAACTCTGCAAGGGTTCCCCGGAGAGACCAGCAGAGAATCCGGCCAACTCCTTGACCAGGTCTCGCAAATGCATACCCATGTACAGCTGGTAAGTCTGGACACGGCAAGCAAGCATCGAACCCTGAAAGCACTTTCTACCGACGCCATCAAGGCTTCGGGCTTCCCTACCAGGAGGCACCACGGAGTACATCTTCTGACTCTTCAGACGATGCATGGCCGATTCCACAACCATGGAATGGTGTGGTAGCTGTGCTTTCTGGAAGCCAGGACTCTTCCGGAGCCGATAGATGGAATCGACTCGCTTTCTCAAAACCGGCGCCAAGGCCGGTGCCTCCCACATCCGGAAAAGGAGCCGTTCCAGCATCGGAGGAACCGGGACAGTAAAGGCCTCCTTTGGAGGAGAGTCATACTGCAGAGCATCGAGCTCCTCGGCTCAAGGCTCTTCCTCGGGGTCATCCGGGATAGCCAGGGCAGCGGCCATATCCCGGATAAACTCCGAGAACCTAGTATCCTCCGGAGGGGATCTACTCCGGGGCTCAGACTCTGGTGAGTCCGAAGGGACACACCGAGTCTTGAAGGTGTCAAGAGACTCCTCGTCTTCGGTCTCCCAAGCAGACTCGTCCGATGTCGAGTCGAGGTCCGACCCCGCGGGGCCTCTAGGCACCGGCCCCGACACCCTCGGTCCCGAACGGGAGTTCGAGGGAGACCTCGACCGAGGACGACTTCGAGCCGCAAAGGACTCGAGTATCGGCTCGGTCTCCGGGGTCGACTTCGAAATCGATGTCCCGGTGGTCGGGGCGGATGTGCCAGACAGGCTGGCCATCAGCGCCCGCTGCTGATCCATGAAGGCAGACATTCTGCTCTCCAAGGCTGTCAACCTGAGACTCAGCTCGGGTGATGCAGCATCCCCCGACTCGGGCCCCGGCGGCGCCGGGCCCGACGTCGGTACTCGGGGAGGCGAGTCCACGAGGACAACAGGACTTACGTGTCCAGCAGACTCCGGCTCCATGTGAGGAACTTTATTTGGCTTCTCCTGGTCCACGGGCCCGGGATGACGGTCGGGGATCTGAGACCTGGCCCTCGAGGGTCCAGGGACCTCCTCCGACGCCGCCCTCGCGAGCCGCTTCTTCCTCTTACGTTCCCGGTTGGGGGACCCCCTGTCCGAGGAGCTCCAACGCCTCTCAGGATTGGAATCCCAAGATGTCGAGGCCTCAGACAAGGTCCGGGCCCGGGCAGAGGCCGAGTCCGAGAAAAGCCTTTCACTTTGCTGCTGACGACTTCGGAGGGCCTTGGAAGACATTTTTCCACATGGCCCGCATGTTTTAGAATCGTGGTCTGGGCCAAGGCACCGTAGGCAGCAGTCGTGTGTGTCGGTGAGAGACATTATCTTTTTACACTGATCACACTTTTTGAAACCGCTGGAAGCCATCGGGGAGAAAAGGGTCCCCGCGAGGTCAAAGGACCGGCCTTCCAGGGAAAAAGAAAAAGTTTTGGCACGAGCGCCTAGCCACTAAGGGCAAAAACCGAAAAAGGAAAAAAGGGATTCGATACCGGTGTACCGAACCCGGCGGGAGGGGAACCGACGTCGAATCCGAGGAAAAAAGCAAAATAACGCCAAGAAAAAACTTCTCTTATCCGGGAAAAACAGGACACACGTCCAATGGGCTTCAAGGAAAAAAAGAGACTGAGGTAAGATGGCACCTTTAGGCAGGAAGGGAACCGCGCATGCGTGCCAGCATTCCCAAAGGCTTTCATGGAAAGCTGGGGAAATGCTCCGCTGGGGCTTCATCGGCGCCGATGACACCCATAAGTGAGGACTGACTTCCTGCTTGGTCCTGGAGAAACCAACTTTTTTTATGGGGGGGACAAGACGAATGTCTGTAGGGCTCCGCGGAAAAAAGGAGACTGAGCAAGATGGCATCCTTAGGTGGGAAGGGGACCACGCATGCATGGTGGCATCTCCCAAAAGCTTTCTTTGAAAGCTGGGGAGATTTTTCCCACGGGGCTCCATCGGTGCCGACATTACCCATGTGTGGACTTCCTGCTTGTTCCTGGAGAACTGCTCCAATTTTTCAGGAGAAAGGAACTGAAACATGTCAGCTAGGTCTTGGCATAATGTCTTTGAGGAACATGCTCATGCAGAGCTGGTAGGAGTCCAGTTGGGCAACAAGCATTGAGCCCTGGAAACACCTCCTCTCAAAAGTCCAGGGTCTGAGCCTCCCTTCCTAGGGCTGCCGAAGAATGAGTCTTGGTACTCATATCTCTTCAGGGCAGACTCGGCCACCAAGGAGTGGTACGAGAGCTGAGGTTTCTTGAAACCAGGAGCTTTCTGTACCCTGTACATCAAGTCGTTTACTCACTGGAAGTACCGTGAGGGGCCTCTCCTACATTCTAATCTGTACCCTCTGCAGGATGCGATGTACGGGCACAGTCACCACCTCCTTAGGCTCCAAGGAGTACTGCAGTATTTTCAGCTACTCTGCCATGGGTTCATTCTCAGCCTCCAGGGAGAATAGCATGACCTTTGCCATATCCCTCACGAAGTCCTGGAAGATCATATCCTCAGGGGGATACTTCCAACACTCAAAAGGCAGGAAAGGGTCTGACAGGATCTCCAGTGACCTTCACTTCGAGAGGTCCTCCAATTCCACATTGGTAACCCACCTATCGAAGTCAGACACTGAGAGAAAGCGTAGTTACTCACCTGTAACAGATGTTCTCCAGGGACAGTAGGAATCAGTCCTCGCATATGGGTGACGTTGGAACCGACAGAGACCATGGGGAGCATTTCCCCAGCTTTCAAATAAAGCCTTTGGGAATGCCACCATGCATGCATGGTCCCCTTCCTGCCCAAGGGTGCCATCTTATCAGTCAGATGACATAGCTCAGGCAAAAGAAACAAATACCAAGAACAGTGGGCAACAGCCTGACCGAAGGCACTGTCCCGACGAGACTACCTCTCCAAGTAGTAAGGCGTCACAAAGGTATTAGCTGAGGACCAGGTTGCGACTTGGCAGATGTCCACCAGGGGTGCAAGCGCAGATGTGCCACCGCAGCTGCCCTCGTACGAACACCATGTGCTGACTCGGCGGTCCAGTGGTAGTCCAGCCTGAGTGAAGGCAATGCAATCCACCGCCCAGAGGGAGAGGGTCCGCTTGGTGACCACGAGTCCCGAACGGGAAGAGCTGCTCAGACCTGCGGTGAGCCTGCGTAGGCTGCAGGTAGAAGGAAAGAGCCCTTCTACAGTCAAGGGTGTGAAAGATCATCAATGCCCGGTCGACGTGGGACTTCGGAAAGAAGGTCGGAAGCACTATCTCCCGGTTGAGGTGGAAATCAGAGACAAACTTTGGGAGAAACTTAGGCTGTGTTCGGAGAACCACCTACTTCCCGTAGATTCTCATGTAGGGAGCATCGGCCTTCAGAGCCTGAAGCTTACTGACCTTCCAGGCCGAAGTGAGGGCTAACAGAAAAAACACTTTCCAAGAAAGATGCCAAAGTGAGCAGGACGCCATCAGTTCAGAAGGACGGCTGGGTTAGCCGCATGAGGATGATACTGAGATCCCACTCTGCCGGGGGTGGCCGGATGGGGGGCTTGGAAAGAAGTAGCCCGCACATGAAGCGGGAAACCAGTGGCTGGCCTGAGAGGGGTCTGCCCTTGACTGGATGATGGTTGGCTGAGATAGCTCTCAGGTGGACCCTGACCGAGTTGGACTTCAGTCCCCCCAGTGAGAGATGGAGTAAGTACTGCAGGACCAAGTGGGTGGGGCAAGAGAACGGGTCTGTTCTCGGATGCCATTTAAAGGCATAAGCCCTCCTAGTCGAGTCCTTGCGCTAGGCTAGCAATATGTCCTCAAATTCCACCGGGAGATGAAGAGGGGCTAGCGCAACCTGCTCAGCTGCCAAGCCGTGAGAGATAGGGACCTCAGGTTCGGGTGAAGTAGGAGATCCTCCTCCTTTGTCAACAAACCCGACATGCTGCCGAGGAGAACCGAAGGCTATAATTAGAGGTGGAGCAGCAGCGGGAACCAGGGCTGCCGAGGCCACCACGGGGCCATGAAAATCACAGAGGCTCTGTCCCACTGTATCTTGAGGAGAGCTTGCGCTACTAGCAGAGTGGGAGGAAACGCATACAGGAGGCCGTGTGTCTACAATAGCAGGAAGTCATCAGAGGCTTCCCTGTTCGGGTGGGAAACTGGGCCACAGAACTTCGGGAACTGTGAATTCGTTGGGCTGGCGAAGAGGTCCAGGACCGGAGTCCCCCAGCGCCGGAACAGCCACTGTGCCGTCTGCGGGCGGAGGCACAGTTCCTGTGGCTGGAGGATCCGGCTCAGCCTGTCTCCCAGGACATTGTCCTGACCTGGAAGATAGGTGGTCCGTAGGACTATGCCTTGACGAATTGCAAAGGAACATAGGGCTACTGCCTCCAGGCAGTGGCTGTAAGAGCCAGTGTACCCCTATTAGTTCATATAGAACATTGCTACCCGATTGTCCGTCTGGACAAGCACCGCCCGGTGGTGGACACGGTGCCTGAACGTTCGGAGGAGAAGGAGGACCGCCCAGAGCTCAAGGAGGTTGAATGGCTGTCGGGACTCCTCGAAGAACCAAGTCCCCTGGGTGTGGATCTCGCCACAGTGTGCTCCCCAGCCCATTAGGGAGGTGTCCGTGATCAAAACCATGTCATGCTGCGGGGTCTGGAACGGCACGCCTCTAAGCAGATTCCGAGTGTCCAGCCACCAGTCAAGGACTCAGACAGTTGGGGAGTGACCGAGACAGTGTCCTGAAAATGGCCTGTTGCCTGAGTCCACTGAGTTCAGAGGCACCACTGAATTGCCCGCATGTGCAACTGGGCATCAGGGACGACATGGACCGTCGAGGCCATATGGCCAAGATGATGGAACATCACTCGGGCCAAAACTGTGCCGCAGCGCTGAATCATGGAGGCCAGAGCAATGAGGTGGTCTGCCCTGTCCTGGGGAAGGAAGGCTATCGCCTGCTGTCGAGGCACGTGCCAATGAACTCCAGGGATTAAACTGGAGTGAGGTAGGACTCTGGGTAATTTACCACAAAGCCGAGGTGCTTGAGGAGATGGACGATGTGAGCTGTGACCCGCTGTGCTTTGTCAGCTGTCTCCCCAGTAACGAGCCAGTTGTCTAGGTAAGGGTAGACGAAGGTGCCCTGTAATCGAAGGTGGGCTGCAGCTACTGCGAGATACTTGGTGAACACTCACGGAGTAGATGTGAGGCCGAAGGGAAGCACCCTATACTGGTAGTGGTTCCCTTGTACCCTAACGCACAACACCTTTCTGTGTTTCAGATGGACGAGGATGTGAGCATACGCATCCCGAAGGTCCAAGGAGCATAGCCAGTCACTCTGCCGGAGGAAGGGCAGCGGATTTTTTTGAGATTTCTTAAATTGAGGATGAGTCGGAAACAGCCCATTCGCTTCACAAGGAAGCAGCGGGAGTAGAAACTGCGACCTCCTAGGTGCAGTGGGACCACTTCCACTGCTTGTACCTCGAGGAGGATGGCAAGTTCCTGAGCCAAAAAGGTCTGGTGTGTGAGGAGCAGAGGGGGCTCCGTGGGGCAAAAGGGTGGAGGAAGCCAGTCCAGATGAAGGAGGTAACCCTCTTAGACGACCTGGAGGATCTAAGCGTCCGAAGTTACAGACTACCAGTGGGGAGTAAAGTGGACCAAAAGCCCCCACACCGGTAGCCGGGTCGGCGAAAGACGGATGGCTATGCATCTAGCATCAAAAACCTGGGGCCAACTGAGCCGGAGCTAGGGTCTGGCTCTTGGGTCTCTTAGGTTTACGCTAGCCATGGGGGCCACTCTTGCTTTGCCCACCCTGGGATGGCGCTGGTACCGGAGGGTAAGGTGGGTAGCCCCAGTAGAGAAGACCTTGCCTCTGGAAGAAAGGTTTCTTGCCCTGCTGTTTCTTCTGCGGGAGAGAGGACGTCTTCTGGGAGATACGAGTGTGAGTGATGTATTCCATCCCTATCTCCGCTGCTTTGTCCTCCATAGGTTTGCTGAACAATTGTTCGCCCAGGCACGGTACATCGAGCAGTTTTTCCTGGACCCATTGTTCAAGATCCGAGGACTGGAGCCAGGCCTGCCGCCTAGCTCAGATACCCACACAGTTGCTACCCAAGCAGAGGACTCAAAACTGTTGTATGCAGCACGAGAAAGGTACTTCGAAAAGTTCCCCACCGATTTCAGGAGGAAAGGAAACGGTGGAGGTAATTGCCATCGAGACCCACCTGAAGCTTCCGAGCTCCTTTGTGAGGTCACAATGGAACATGCCTATATATAGCTGGTAAGCCTGGATGCGGCAAGCCAGCATGGAGCCTTGGTAGGCCTTACACCCGAGGGTGTCGAGGATGTGAGACTCCCTATCCGGTGGGACCGAAGAGTGAGTTTTTGGACTCTTCTGCTTCTGCATGGCAGACTCCACCACCATTGAGGTATGGGGAAGCTGGACCTTCTGGAAGCCGGGCCCCTGCTGGACCCTGTACATGGTGTCCAGGTGCTTGCTGACAACAGGGATAGATGCAGGTGTCTCCCGCATGGGGAGGAGCAACCGGGTCAGAATTGGTGGAACCGGGACCGAGAGGGATTCCCTCGGCGGGACATTGTATTCTAAAATATTGAGTTCCTCTACACGGGGCTCCTCCTCGGATTGTGTGGAGAGCGCCAGGGCTTGAACCATGTCCCACACAAACTTCAGAAAAGAGGTATCCTCGGAAGGCGACTGCTGCTTCTGAACGGGCGGGGAAGGATCCGAGAGGAGGTCCCGATGAGCCCGGGATTCAGGGGAAGTATCCCCATCAGACTCCCAACCCAAAATCTCCGAGGAAGACTTGGAGCTAGGCTGTTTGAGCAGAGTCTGTGACGTGCATGGAGCTCTCGAGGCTGAAGCCCATATGGAGCCAGAGGCGCTGGCACGGGAAGATCTCGCAACCTCTGCCAGGATCCTTCACAAGGCCTGTGGCTCTCGAAGGTTGTCACAGCAGTCTGGGGAGTCAAGACAAGCATCACCCCTCGAGGTCTCAGGGTGCATGCCAGCGGGGCCAGGCACCAACGCCTGCTGTGCAGCAAGGAAGGCAGAAACACTGCTCTCCAGTGCCAGCATTCGGGTTTCTCACTCAGGAGTGGGGCCCTGTGATGCCAACTCCAGGGCAACCGGGTCGGGCATCGAAGAGGGGATCCTCACTGGGACGACCCTCAGGAGACCGGGCACCATCGCTAGAGGACTCTGTATCTATATGAGGTACCTTTCGGGGCTGCTCCTTCTTTGACTCTAGGGACTGTCAAGGAGGGCTAAGGGACCGAGCGTGAGAACGCTCACAATTGTCTGGAGCACCCAACAGGGTCCTCGAGGCCTCCTTCTTCATCCTTTCCCTTTCGGGGGACCCTTCCTCAGAGTGGCGCCAGGGCCTTGGAGCGGCCACGGGGGACCGCAGAGGCTGAAGGTCGGTGGAGCGGGAAGCTACCGGGGACACCAGGGCCATCTTGTGAAAAATGTCATCCGGTTTCTGCTTACAGCTCTGGATGGCCTTGGAGAAGAACGTTTTTACAAAGGGAGCAGGGCTCTGGATTATGGTCTGCTCCTAGACATCTGAGGCAACAGTCATGAGTGTCTGTGAGCGACATGTTTTTGGAGCATCTGTGTCACTTTTTGAAACCGGAGGCCATGGGGGCAAAAAGAATCCCCGCAAGGTCAAAGACCTTCGGTTCAGCAAGCGGTTGAAAAGGGCACGAAACATGCTAGAGACAAAACCACAAAGAAAAAGGGAAAAAATGAAAAATAACAAAGTCCCGGGGTGTGCTGCCGAAGTAGGGGCACTGGGGGCGGTAGGAAGAGGACCGGAAAACCAAAATTAGAAGAAATATGAAACCTTTTTCAGAGGTACAGGGATGTGCGTCCAAAGGACTCCACAGAAAAAGGGAGACTGACCAAGATGGCACTCTTAGACGGAAAGGGGACCATGCATGCGTGGTGCCATTTCCAAAGACTTTCTTTGAAAGCTGGGGAAATGCTCCACATGGGCTACGTCGGTGCCGAAGTTACCCATATGTGAGGATTAACTTCCTGCTTGTTCCAAACTACCTCTGATCCTATGCCCGGCATCGAGAGGAAAGGGAGCTTCACCGAGAATACTGATGCTCCGAAGCCTGTCTGGGCTTCGAAGGCGCACTGGACCTCAAGACGCTGGATAGGGAAATTGACCGAGCCAGAACCAGCGTCCGATCCCTTCGATGTCCTGATATCGATGCCTCTGATGGGGGGCAGGGCATGCATTGCCAGAATTGGTTGTACAATAGTTGATGGCAATGCAGAGGTCTCGGTGCACTGCATCGCAAATTGGGCTGCCATGCAATCCTTGAGCACCTTTAGGAGCGAATTCTCCATGGCTGACAATTCAGCTCAGAGGCCTGAATAACTTTGACAGGTGTATCCAGCACCTGTGTGATATTGACGGCTTGGGCTCTGTTATCGGGATGTTATCATTGTCCCTCCATATCCTTGGAGACTGAACAGTCCTCCCTGCATGGCACCTTTGAGGGGCACTTACGCAGCCCACCATGACTCTCAATGCCCCATTGCAAAGGGCTTTGATACCGATGCACTTGAGCCCTTTCTCAGGGCTCGATCCAAGTACCCTGCAAACTCGATGGAAGCGATGTCTGTTCCTTTCTCACTGGGAGGCTGACCGATGACCAATGGTTCAGGGCAGTGCAGGTGCTAGGCTCAGAATGATCGAGAAGCTCTCAATATCGACACTCCTCCAACGTCCTGAGCCGCCTTTGAATGCATGGAGGTTGATGACATCAATACCGATGGACCAGGTTGTGGCATGCCAAACAGCGTTTCCCTATATTTTTCATGACTCTTGAGGCTTCCTTGTTATCTGCAGGCACAAAAGGCAGAGGCTGATGATCAGGTCATAGGCACTGGAAGCACCAAATATGCTTGTCCTGACTGAGATGGTCCGGGCACACGGTGCAATTTTTAAAACCTCTGGTTGTTTTTTGGGACATATATGGAAATACAGTTGTGACAAATCAAACAGCTCAATGGTGGAGAGCCCAACCAGGGCACGGATGGTGCCACTGGATAATACTTGAAAAAAAATACAAAGGGAGAAAAAAATTCATCAAAAAAGAACATGATGGCAGGCAGGAAAACCAAAGCAGAAAAAAAGTAAAGCAGTTAAGCACCCCCAAAGAGAAGTATTTACAGACAGCGATACTAGAGCACATCCATGGGGCTTAGCGGAAAACAAAAGAATGAAGATGATGGCACTATGGCAGCAGGCAGGAAGGAGGCCTGCAGATGCAATGGAGTCTCCCTAAATTAGAAGCCGGGGAGTGTTCCTGTGCGGGGCTCCATTGGGGACATCACTCCTATACGAAGATGTACTTCCTGCTTGTCCACTGAGAGGTAAAGCACAGTTACTTACCTGTAACAGGTGATCTCTGGGAACAGCAGGAATAAGTCTTCACATATGGGTACGTCGGTACCGACGGAGCCTGCGCGGGAACGCTCCCCAGCATCCAATCAGAAAGCTTTTGTGAGCATCCCTCAACGCCTGCGTGCTGCCTTCCCGCCTTTCCAACTGTCTCTCCTCAGTTGAGTTTTATAGCTGAGACAAAGAGAGAGAAAGAGGAAAGGAAGAGAGATAGAGAGATACAACTCCTAGGGGAGTGGGTGGGTTGTGAAGACTTATTCCTGCTGTTCCCAGAGATCACCTGTTACAGGTAAGTAACTGTGCTATCTCCAGGAACAAGCAGGAATGAGTCTTCACATATGGGGACTCCCAAGCTAAGATGCCTGGAGCCCTAGCATGGTGGGGATTTGAACATGCTACACCTCATATGGCCAGGCATCCTGAGGATGGAGGGTAGGAGTTGAAAAGAGAGGAGCTGTAGAAAAACAGCTAACCTAAAATAGGACTACAGGTAAGGAGTCCTTGTATGTTGTCATGAGGTGCAGCGGTCAGAGCCCATGGAGATAGGGGATTCTGATCAAAACGGAGCTAACTTTGACAGCTCAGAGATACACATGGCCAAAGGTTGCCATAGGAACTATACACAAGCTATTTCACGTGGTGTAGGGGAACGCCCAGACCCAAAGATAGCTCGTGGCTCATCAGGGGATGAGGGGCAGCTGACAAGGGGCGGAGCCAACATCACAAGCTACGCAGTTAAAAATCACTCACCTGAGAGTAGTGTAGGTGTGCTCAAGGAAGGAACTGCTGGAGAGAGGACTCCTAAAGGGAGACCTGCAAAAGAGAGAACTGCTGAGGAGAGACGTGCTGGCAGGGAGAGAAGTCCCGATAGCAGGAGATCTCCAAGCAAGGAGAGAAGCTTGAGAGGCAGGAGAGAAGGATCTCCATGCTGGTTAAAACCAATTGCTGACCAAAGGAGACTACATGGGGGGGTGCAGTGCTGAGAAACCGAGGAAGGGCTGTTTGGAAGAGCAGTGCACAGCTGACCAGTGCTTCCGAGAACCTTGCTACAGAAGAAGCAGAGGTAGTAGCTCTGAGGCCAGGCTAAGGCAAGACCAGTCACCCAGCACAAGGTACCAAGCAGGAGAAAACCATTATCCTGAAGATAATTTGGTGCCAAGGAGAAAGCTCAAACAGGCACGGAGTGAAAAGCCTTCCCACGAGCAGAGCTGTGCTCGAGGGAGGAACGTTGAAGGGAAACTGCTGAAAGGTAACCTTATTCTTCCTAATAGGAGAAGCTTAGACTATAGTAGTCAGTCCTGTACTTACCAAGAATTATGTGCTGCCTCTGAGAGAGACTATAGTGATTATGGTAATTACCCATCCACCTCTAGGCTGGTGGGGGAAGGGAACTCCCAAAGCTATAGAGAGGAACTCAGCAGTCAGAACAGAAGTTTCACTCACCGGGAAACTTACCCAGATATAGAAGAGATGCAATGTGATCCGTGTGAGGAGTCTAACGGTGATATTTACATGGACTGTACATATACCTTATCTGATAGCATATCTTCTCTATGCTGAAGAGCTGTAGGAGCTAATTCATAAAGAAAACAGACAGGAAGAGTTTTGTGAAGGAAACTGTTTTCTTTTACCATTTTTGCCTCCATTGTGAAAGCTGAAGATAAGCATATCCTTTGTTCAAATGTTTCTTTACCTTTGATACCAGACGTATGGTTTTTGTGTTGCCTTATTTCATTGTGTGAAAATCCAACCCTGGGAAGGGAATAAATCCTGTTTAAATCCTTATCACTCCGACTACAACTACTTTCTTTTTGCTAAAGTTGTGGAACTACAAATCCCAGAGGGCATTGCCAAGCCTCTCTACTATACTCCACAGCTATTAAAGAACTTACCCTGCTAATCCACCCATGCCTATGGCCTCTGGGGGGTGAGTGGGCGACATCTGGCGTAGTTTTGCGGATTTTTACCTTGAAATAAAAAGAACACGAGTAAAGAAACTGCTACGGTACCTGAAGACCTTGGAAGCAAGTTTACTGACAGACCGGTCGGTGAAGGAAGCAGTAACCTTTCTTGTAAGCTGACCTCTACACGGAGCCTAAGGTAACGTTACCTGGGGCATAAACGTGGGAGGATTTGTGCAGGAAAGAGGGCGCTGCTGTGCTGAAGTACTAAGGGGAGAGAAAATATAAGGTGCCGCACTTGGTGGTTTTTTTTTTTTCTCTTTTCTCCACAGGGTACAGACGGGAGGAATGGAGCCCAGAGACGTCATGCAGTGGATGCAACTGCAGTGGGATAAGCAGTTTGAACTAGCTCGCCATATCCAAGAGCAAAGTGCCAGCATGATGAGGGAGCAACAGAAACCACTGTTGGACGCTATGGAAGCGCTTTTGAGAAAACCACAAGAACTTGGGACTGAAAGCCCCTCAATAATACCAGGGGTAGGACTAAATGCTAGTCATGCATTCTCTCTAGGGCAACTGAGTCCTTATGACAATGTATGATAATTATCATGAAAAATATTGAAATGAACAATCACAATATGGACCTCACCTACTGGATTGCAGGAAGTAGAGAGGCTGATGGAGTCTACTGGGGATCCAGTAGAGGAATCTTCAAGGTGACCTCACTGAAGTGAAGGTGAAGGTCCAAATCTGGAAGTGACAGGTGACCCAGGTGTCAACTGGGGTAGTACAGAAACGGTAGGTCTTTAGTGGAAAGCTTTATGGAAAAAGCTGGGAACTCTTTTGGCTACAGAGTTACTCACAGGTAGGAGCAAAAGAGGAAGACTGACCGATTTGGACAAACTAGCCCAGTCCTGGAGGGAAGAAGGGGTATGGGAAAACAGCCCGTATTCCCAAGAAGGAAAGATGTCTGAAGGGTTGAAACCTCAGATCTACTGAACATCCACCCTGTCTTTCCTAACTGGTGAGAGATAGGAAAGATATTGGAGTATGGAGCTTCAGGGATACCTAAACCTAGGGTTAAGGTAGGAGCTGTCAGTACCACAGTAGTGGTTATGTGCATAATACCCCAGACATACTGTGGGACAGTATGAACATATGGAAGCCCACTGTCTGGAACTTATAGGAAGGTAAAACCTTTATAAGCATAGACAGTTAGAGAGATAAGTATGTAAATACATATCTACCTATAAGGAAGCATCTCGACAGATACACATATATATTTATTTATTTATTTATTTATTTAACAGTTATTTATATACCGCTCTTTCCCTTGTTTCAAGTGCGGTTTACATGTAACAGTAGGTTTATTGGTATGAGATATACCAGGACATTTTACATAGAACAGATAATTATAATTTACAAGGAAAATTGTAACATTACAAGTATAACATATTAGAACATATATACATTGCTAGTTAAATTATTAATCATCATGTAAATGAGTATGTAGTATGGTTAAATTAGTGTATTAGTGTCATTAATTTTTGAAAATAGGGTATATAATATTAAAAATAAATGTTAGCCTGTATCCCTTTGAGAATTCTGTTTTGGGAGTGTATTATAGTGTAATGTAAATAAGTGAGTTTTTAATTTTTTTTTTAAATTCTTTTATGTCAGACAGTAGGCGAATGTTGTCAGGTAAATTGTTCCAGAGTATTGGAGCAGAGTGTGAGAAAGCTCTCTTATTGGTTTTTTTTCTGGCTTTTGTAAAATCTTTTGGTATTGTTAAAGTATTTATGTTTCTGCTCCTTTGAGATCGTTTATCAATGTCAATGTTAATCAGTGTATTTAGTGCAGATGGTGAAAGTTTATTTATAAGTTTAAATGTAGTGACAAGAATTTTATATTTGATTCGGGAGTAAATTGGTAGCCAATGAAGTTCAGCTAAAATTGGTGTAATATGTTCAAGTGGGCTTATATTTATAATCGTTCTAGCAGCTAAGTTCTGAGTTATTTGTATCTTTTTAATATTTTGTTTCGAAATACCATTAAGTATTGTATTTGCAAAATCGAAATGTGGGGTAATAATAGCATGAATTATGTTAATAAAATCTTGTAGAAGAATCAAAGGTCTTAGTTGTTTTAGTGTTTTGAGTTTGTAATGTATATTTTTAGTTAAATATTTTATATGTGAATCCATATTTAGATTATTGTCAAGTATCACACCTAAATATTTTACTTCTTTTTTTATATTAATTTCATGAGTATCTAGTGTAATCGTGTTTGGGGGTATATATGTTTGATTTTTAGTGATAAATAAAATATCTGTTTTAGTAAAGTTGATAAGTAGATTTTGTTCTTTGAGCCATTCAGTTAGTTCATTAAAACATTCTGTTATTTTTTGGAGAGGTGGGTGTGGGATTTCAAATGGGAGGTAGAACATTATATCATCGGCGTAAATATGATAAAAGACATTGTGGCGTTTAAAGATGTTACAAACTGGTTGTAAGTAAATGTTAAATAATAGTGCAGATAAAGCAGATCCCTGCGGAAGACCTTGAGTTTGTTTGAAGGTGTTAGATATTTGGGTGTGGATTCTTACATTTTGGGTTCTGTTTGATAGATAGGATTTGAACCAATTATAAACAGTAGATGTTATACCAATTTTTTTTGTGAAGTCTGTTTAACATTGTTAAGTGATCAACACTGTCAAAGGCAGCTGATATGTCAAGGAAAACAAGAATAAAGGCTTGTTTAGTATTATCAATACCTCTTAATATTGTGTCATAAAGGATCGTTAGTAAGGTTTCTACTCCATGGAAGGGTCTAAAGCCATATTGATGTTCATCAAGAATGTTTAATGTGTCAATAAAATCTTGTAGTTGAATTTGTACAATTTTTTCAATAAGTTTAGCCATAAAAGGAATACTTGATATAGGTCTGTAAGATTTTGGGGAAAGTTTATCTAATGTGTTATTTTTAAGTATAGGACGTATTTGAACATGTTTGAGAGATGGTGGTAAATAGCCTTTTTGCAAGGATAGATTCACTAAGGGTAGAATGAAAGAAGAGAGTATTGGGAAAGTCTTCTTTATCCAATCAACTGGGCATGGATCAAGGTATGAAGTTGTTGTATTAATGTTAGTTATTGTAGTTTTGAGAGTAGTTTTTGATATTAAGTTGAAGTTGGTCCAGTTATCAACTGTAGTTTGCTTTAATTGTGTTTTAATTTGTGGTTGAGTAATACTTGATGGTGTTATTTGTAGGTTTGTTTTGTTGCTATAGTATTGAGCTAATTCTTGTGGGGAGATATCTATTGATATTTCATCATTATTTAGTGTTTTGTTTGTTAGTTTCTGTACTATACAGAATAGTTCTCTTGGTCGATTAGTGGCTCTTGATATTATATTAGAATAATAATTTTGCTTGGAGTTGTTTATTGTTTGTTTATAAATTTGTAGTGTTTTAGTGTAATTCTCATGATTTATTAAAGATTTTGATTGTCTCCATTTCCTTTCCTCTTTTCTTAGTTGTCTTTTTAATGTTTTGATAGATGTATTAAACCATGGAGCATGTCTTTTTTCAATTTTATTGGTTATATTTTGGTTTGATTGATTTGGGTTATTTTCTGCTGCTTTGGAGATTATATTGTTCCAGTTTTTGACAGATTCTTCGAGATTTGTGGGTGTTTGTGTAAGGTGTGGTATTATTTGATCTAAAAATTCCTCTTCATTGAATTTTCTGAATCTTTTAGTTTGAGGAGGTTGTGGTTTTTTAGTATGATTGTTGTATTTGAAGGTTATATTGAATTTTAAAAGATAATGGTCAGACCAGGGGACTGGAATGTTTGAGAGGGATTCAGAGTTATATAGGTTGTATATAGAGTTTGGTAGGAAGACCATATCAAGTGTTTTTCCTTTATTGTGTGTTTGTTCAGTTATTATTTGGTGAAAATCCAAATTATTTATCATTTCTAAGAAGTGATTAGAATGATTATTGGGTGTTGATGGAAGGTTAAAGTCACCCATAAGTATTACAGGATTTGTGTCAGTGGATGATGCTAGTAATTCAATTAAGTTGTAAATTTTATCTATGTAGTATTCTGGTGGTCGATATATTAGTGATATATTTATGTTTTTAATTTTTATGGTGAGTATGTCAACATTATCTATATTTTTAGATGATATTAATTTTGCATTGAGGTTTTTCTTTAATATTATAAGTACTCCTCCTCCTTTTTTTTGTATTCTGTGAGTATGGAAGATCTCATATTCAGGTGTCTTTAGTTGGTTTAAGAATACTGAATCAGTATCTTTGAGCCAGGTCTCTGTTATACAAAGGATATCTGGTTTATCATCTTTGATAATGTCTATAAAAATTGGTAGTTTGTTTTTCATAGATCTTGCATTAATGAGTTGGCAGGTAAGATTTGTGTAGTTTTGTATATGAGGCGGGTGTGGTGTGTTGCATATTTTTGTTGTTGTTATATATATAAGTCTAGATTGTCTGGATCTAAGGTTGGTTTCCTATTTTGAATGGGTTTGTTAGATTATCAAGTTTTGATATACTTTGTATTATGGGGATTGGTCTATTATTCTTATTATCTATGGATTTTATTAGATTTATCAGTGTCAGGATTGTGATACTAATAAGTATAGTTTTGATGGGAGAAATGAATTGTTTATGCATTGTTTGTTTTGTATTTAGTTTTACTTTTTATGTTTTAATTAGTAGATGTCCAATAAAACAGAATAGTGTTGTTAATTAATATTAGTGAAGTTACCTGTAATAATGATATTAGTGATGATACTAGAGTTTCAGTGATAGTAGTATTACTAAGGCTTATATTGAGATAGAGTAACTTAACATTAATACCATTGTTTCAGTGATAGTAGTATAATTGCAGCTTACAGGGTGAAAGAGAAACTATTCAGTGATAGCAGTATAATTGTAATTTATGAAAAATGACAAATTAAAACTATAACTGTAGCATTAAAACCAGGGTTTCAATGATGGCTGGATAAATGGAGATTATAGATTGAAAGAGAAGCTATAACATTAACATCAGTGGTTAATACCAGTGACAAAACTTGATAAAGATGCTAGTGATAATATCAGTGTTTCAGTGATATCTGAGGCTTACATGGAGAATGAATAACTATAGCAAAAATATATTGTTTCAGTGATAGCAGAATAACTGCAGCTTATAGGGAGAATAAGAAACTATAACATTAAATACTGGTGTTTCAATTATAAGAGGATAATTGAAGGTTTACAGGGTGGAAGAGCAGCTATAAAGTTAATATCTGTGGTTCAATGATAGTAGGATAATTACAACTTATAGTGTGAAGGAGAAGTTATAATAAACAGCAGTGTTACAGTGATAGCAGGATAACTTCAGCATAACAGTTGAATGAGAGGTTATAACATTGACACCAGCTATGATATTAGTTACTTGCAATTTCGATATTATTGATTTAAACAGAGTTGGTTGACATAACTTTATGAAATGTAGTCTCCGTCAAAGTGCTCCGTCTAAGGGCCACGTCAAAGGGCCCTTTGGCGTGGTCCTTAGGCGCGGGCCCGACAGGCGCGGGCCTGTTTGTTGGCAGTTGTTATTTAAATGCCTGGTGCACCTCCCCCCTCACAGCCCCGATCGGGCTCGATTCAGCAGAGTGAGGTGGAATCTGTCTCAGGGCTTAGCTGATGGATTTGCTATGTTCCCCGGTTGCTGGCAGTTGTTATTTAAATGCCTGCTGCACCTCCCCCCTCACAGCCCCGATCGGGCTCGATTCAGCAGAGTGAGGTGGAATCTGTCTCAGGGCTTAGCTGATGGATTTGCTATGTTCCCCGGTTGCTGGCAGTTGTTATTTAAATGCCTGCTGCACCTCCCCCCTCACAGCCCCGATACGGCTCGATTCAGCAGAGTGAGGTGGAATCTGTCTCAGGGCTTAGCTGATGGATTTGCTATGTTCCCCGGTTGCTGGCAGTTGTTATTTAAATGCCTGCTGCACCTCCCCCCTCACAGCCCCGATCGGGCTCGATTCAGCAGAGTGAGGTGGAATCTGTCTCAGGGCTTAGCTGATGGATTTGCTATGTTCCCCGGTTGCTGGCAGTTGTTATTTAAATGCCTGCTGCACCTCCCCCCTCACAGCCCCGATCGGGCTCGATTCAGCAGAGTGAGGTGGAATCTGTCTCAGGGCTTAGCTGATGGATTTGTTATGTTCCCCGGTTGCTGGCAGTTGTTATTTAAATGCCTGCTGCACCTCCCCCCTCACAGCCCCGATCGGGCTCGATTCAGCAGAGTGAGGTGGAATCTGTCTCAGGGCTTAGCTGATGGATTTGCTATGTTCCCCGGTTGCTGGCAGTTGTTATTTAAATGCCTGCTGCACCTCCCCCCTCACAGCCCCGATCGGGCTCGATTCAGCATATATGGGTATATATGTCTATAGTGAGATCTGGAGGGGAATATCATATGCACACGCAGCTTACAGACATATGTATCTATAGAGAAGTATATAGAGATATATACATACATGAATATATATGTCTAAAGATAAATGTCTGCAATTAAGCAGATAGAGATATGCCCATAAGAACATTCACATGGGAGATGTGAAGAGGATAGATTCATCTAATAACAAGAAGGTGGAACCTACTTGAGAAGATATATAGAGAATCTATTCCCCCTGGCTAAGATGGTGCAGGAATGCTATCCAGTGAAATAACCAGGATGGTTGCATGAAAAAACAGAGGATAATATCAGTCTGTAAACAGCAAGTCCTGAGTCCTGTAGAACTCTCGCATGGTAAATGGACAGAAAACGCATAGGATGAGATACCAGGTTGACCCACCGGAGGGACACAAAGGGGTATCATGCGTTATTAGTTAAATATGTGCTGTCCATGAAGGAGTAGGATACCATGAGGACAAGCTGCAAGGAAAAAAGAGCATATTCCTTGTAGGAATTGGAGAACTCTTTAGACGTTCACGTAGAAAAGGCTTATGTCCTGTATTATAAAAGGAGATAGTAGGGTGTGGAGAACCCTCACAGTCATGGAAAATGACTGAGGAAGCCTTTTCCAACCATATAGGATAGTCATCAGAGACAAAACCCCATGCTCTCTAGCAAGGGCCCATAGTAGAAAGCTTCTCTGTAAGATTGCAGAAAGCATTATGCAGGAGAATTGGGAAATAAACTGGCTGTTGGAAAAAAGCCAGCTGCACGTCAACTATGCTGCCAAATCCAAAGGAATTGGAGATGGCAAGAAAAGAAGATAGTGTGATAAGCCTGAAGTGATTAGGATTATCCAAGATAGATGAAAGCACTATCTTGGAATCACTACTAAGGCCAGACAGAAAGTAGTGGAAGACAAGACTGGAAACTTGTGGAAAAGTACCAGTAGTCCAATCACTGGAACTCCTGCATGGGCAGCTGCTTCATAAGACAGCAGAGAGAATCTTTCTGTGTAAAACAGAGAGAACAGACAGAATAAGAGGAGAAATTCCTGTCCCTGTCTGATGAGCTGCCCAGACAAAAGAAGGGAGTTTATTCAAGAGAAAAAACTCCATACTGGAATGAAAGAAATGACTACAAAGGCTAAAGAAGCCCTGCAGTGGAATGGTACCACTCTTTCAGGGGAAACCCTGGATAAGAGGGTAGAGAAACAGGAGCTGAAGGGTGACTTACCATATGGTAAGCCTGTGGAAGGAAAAAATTCATGTTGGAACAGAAAACTATCATGGGATAGTTGTTAAACCTCTCTTCTTGGTAGGAAGAAGAGGAGAAACCTGTGACCCATAGAAATGAATATCCTGACAGCTCAGCATACCTAGGAGCAAATGGATGTCCTGAGAAAAGGAATCCGTGTGTAGAGTTTTGAATGAAAAAACTTCTACTGAGAAGAAGTCAACTGTAGGTTGTAAACTTCAGGACCCTATGGTTGCTGGGTTTGTTCAGCCTGGCTAGAGTTTGGATTCTTCAGACCAGGGCGAGGTTTCCCCTGCTTGGGGACATTTGTATGATGGGCAGGAGAAGAGTGAAACCTTCTTCTCCTAGGGAAAGAAGGTTTGGTAGGGCATTTCCTACCTACTGGGGAAGGAGAAGGCTTAGAATAGCCTCCAGAAACAGGGAAGTCAGTGGACCACTGAGCAACCTGATGTAAAGACTCCTTATTGAAGAGATTTTCCCCAGTGCAAGGAGTATTACCCAGTCTTTGTTGTGCCCATCTGCTTAAGTCTGAAGCTTGGAGCCAGGCTCTACGTCGTGCCCCTATGGCTGTAGCAGAGGTTCTGCTGACAGACTCAAAGGAGTCTAGGGAAGCACGAGTAAGAAACCAAGAGATACTTTGAATTTGACTAAGTAGTAAGGAATAGTCTGCAGTCTTGGGCTCTGAAAGAAAAGGAGTCAAAAGATATAATTTCTTTGTGACCTCCTGAAGGGATAGACTTATATAAAAAATATATGAGAGAATCCTCGTTGATAGCATGGATGTCTGGAAGGTTTGATGTCCAAAGGCATCTAGTGTCCTAGACTCACGACCTGGTGGGTAAGAAGAGTGCTTCTTCTTACTTTTCACCTTCCTCATTGCCGATTCCACCACAATGGAATGATGGGGAAGTTGAGTCTTTTGAAACCCTGGAGAGGGGGGCACCTGATACAGAAGATCAGTTGCTCTAGAAGGTGAGGGAACCCTTAAAGGTGCTTCCCACATTCTTAGAAGAAGATCCTGCAAGGAATGATGTAAAGGAAGCATTATATTTTCCTTTTCTCCAGTAGAAAGAGAGCCCTGTGTAGGATCATAGCCAGGGATAGGAATAGCAAGAGATGTTGCCATATTCAGGAGAAAATTCTGAAAAGAAGGATCTCCAAAGGGAACCGTCCCTGGGCAGGCTAGACCTGAAGAACTAGCCTGGGCACCGGAGGATCTACTTGAGAATATAGGAATATAAGATCCTGCATGGTGCAAGAAAGGATCCTTAAGGGATGGATGCTGGTACTGGAGGTCATGACCTGAGACAGTCAGTACTGCATCGTCCATGCCAGGTATCGACTCCAAACTTGGTATAGAAAGGAGCGATCATGGTGAAAGAAGCATGGAAGGAGCTGGCCCCGATGTTACTGCGGGTACCGGCACCGATACCGATACCGATACCAGCAGCTGTGTCGGAATCGAAGGCGACACCGACATCGAAGCAGTCATCTGTGGCTGCTCAATCGGTACCGAGGTAACCGAAAGCCTTTGGTAATCACCCTCGGTACCGAGCATCCGGAACCAGTAAGTGTCGGTACTGAGACGGGTCGGTACCCAGTCTTCCAGACTAGAGATCGATTCCAGACTCGGCATCAAAGGAAGCGAGTCTATCGATGCATGCCTAGAGGGTACAGACGTCGGTGGTAGTATCGGCGTTGATGCCGATACTGGAAAGTCAATCTGGGGTGTATCGACTGGTCCCGAAGGTACCGAGAAAGCCAGATGACGATCCCTGGTGAGGAGTGAATCGCTCAACACCAGTGCCGATGCCGGGGTATCGGTACCGCTCAAAGCGGATGCCACCACCGAGCATGGCTCAGGTATGTTCTGTGAGGGGTGAGCCACAGGAACAACCTGAAACCACTGATAGGCTTTGGAGGCCGAAGACTCCCACCGGGGTTTTGAAGTCAATGGACCCTTGAGGGCAAGGCCGGAGCAGTCATCATGCTGTGCATGAGACGTACCACTCAAGGGTTGGCTAGTCTTAACAGACTGTTTGTGGGTTACCTGATCTTGTGGAGAAGAAGAAATAGTCGGTGCCCTGACACTGGAAGGGAACTCGGTATCGAGGGAAACTCGAAATGGAAAATCTCTTCTCACAATATTGTAGCCTAATGGCTCCGGAGGAAAATGGTCAGTACCCAAACAGGTTAGACACCAGTTCTTGGAGTCTAAAAACAAAACTGTACCGCCACAGCTTAGACACTTCTTAGGAAAAGAAGGCGGCGGTTCCATGATGGAGAGGCCTAGAAGGCCCAAAAAGTTTAAGACAGAAACTGAGGGAAAAAAATTCCCTGAATTTAAGAAAAAGAAAAAACGTCGGGGAGACAGCCGCGACCACAAGAAAACAAAGAATTAAAGAAAAACAATCGAGATAATTGTGTGGTCAGTAGCATGCAGTGGGAGATTAAGAAGAGTGATGTGGAGTGCAGATTTTACCAGTGAGCTATATACAAAGTGAGCAGTATACATATATACAAGATTAGAGCTATCTACAAAGGTGATCTAAGATCAAGACCTACAGACAGTTGTCGGTACCGCACATAGGAATCAGATCAGGTGAAGTTCTTGTAGTGTTCTGTAAATAGAGTTGTTTAAAGCATTCCCTAAGTACAGGCTGCCCAAAAGGAAAAAAAAGGGGAAGCAATATGGTGCCACAGGCAACAGGATATTAAAAAGGCTTAATACTCTGAACTAGAGTATTATTTCTCATTTTCTTTTTTAGGAGGGGGGGGGGGGAGAGCGAAAGAGCAGCTTGGAACAGAAAAGAACTGGGCCAAGTAGAGAACTGAGTTGATTCTAATCCTCAAAAAGATTTCAAAGTTGGAAGTCCCTCTCCAAGCAATAGCGAGATGTGAATATGTAGACCGAAGTCCAGGTTGTAGTTCTGCAAATCTTTTGCACAGAGGCTGACTTAAAGTAGGCTACTGATGCAGCCACAGCTTAGGCATTGTGAGTCAAACCCTCCTTGGCATAAACGAAAAATGGCAGTCCACTAGCAAAATTGAAAGTGTGTGTTTGTTTATGGCAGTCCTCAACCTTTGGGGTCAAAAGAAACAAAATTCTGGGAGAAAGCGTAGTTACTCACCTGTAACAGGTGTTCTCCAGGAGCAGCAGGAATCAGTCCTCACTTATGGGTGACGTCGGCGCCGACGGAGCCCTCGCGGAGCAATTTTCCCCAGCTTTCAAAGAAAGCCTTTGGGAATTGCAGCGCGCATGCGCGGTCGTCTTCCCGCCCGAGGGTGCCATCTTAGCCAGTCCGATGACATAGCTAAAAAAGACAGCATAAAAATTTGCAAAAAGAACATAAGCAGACGATTGCAACTCCAAGGGGAGGAGGGAGGGTAGTGAGGACTGATTCCTGCTGCTCCTGGAGAACACCTGTTACAGGTGAGTAACTACGCTTTCTCCAGGACCAAGCAGGAAGTCAGTCCTCACTTATGGGACTCCCAAGCTCAAGGCTACCGGAGACCCTAAGCACAAAAAATGAGCTCCCTCTAGCTCAGCAGCACAGAAGGATAGAATCTTCGCTGAATTATCACCCACCGGTAGCCCACATCCGGGATGGAGGGTAGGAGTTGCTCAGACCTCAAAGAGATTCCGGAGGACCGCCTGTCCGAAAGCACTGTCCCTACGGGACTCCCTCTCGAGACAGTAATGGACCGCAAAAGTCTGGCTCGAAGACCAAGTAGCGGCCCGGCAGATGTCTGCCAGCGGAACAGAGCGGAGGTAAGCCACTGACGTGGCCTTTGCCCGAACGCAATGAGCCGTGACTCGACTTTCTAAGGAGAGTCCGGCTGCCCCATAAGCCCAAGAGATACAGTCCGCAACCCAGATGGACAGAGTACGCTTGGAGACCGGGAGCCCCAATTTATTGGGGTCAAAAGACACAAAAAGCTGAGCAGCTTTACGGTGCTCCCGCGTACGGTCAAGGTAGAAGTTCAATGCCCTTCTACAGTCCAGGGTATGGAGGACCGTTTCAGCTCGGCTGGAGTGTGGTCTGGGAAAGAAGGTTGGAAGTACCACCTCCTGATTGATGTGAAAAGGGGAGACCACTTTAGGCAGAAATTTTGGGTGAGTCCGTAGGACTACCCTATTCTTGTAGAACCTAGTGTAAGGGGGATCAGACACGAGGGCCTGCAATTCACTTACGCGTCTAGCGGAAGTGAGGGCTATCAAGAACAGTGTTTTCCAAGACAGAAAACGGAGAGAACAGGTAGCCATAGGTTCAAAAGGCGGACAGGTGATCCGCTGTAAAACCACATTCAGGTCCCAGTCAGGCGCTGGCGGGCGCAGAGGTGGTTTAAGTAGAAGGAGACCTCGGAGAAACCTCGCTACGAGAGGGTCGCTGGAGAGAGGTCTACCGTCCACCGGTACATGATGTGCCGAAAGAGCACTGAGGTGAACTTTGACGGAGTTGGACTTAAGTCCCAGATTAGAGAGGTGTAGCAAGTATTGCAAGATCACCGACACCGGGCAGGAGAAGGGATCCTGAGACTGTTGGGTACACCAGACTGCAAAGCGACGCCATTTAAGGGCGTAGCATTTGCGGGTAGAAGGCCGTCGCGAAGCCAAGACGACCTCCTCCACCTCCGCCGGCAGGAGAAGGGGAGCAAGGACTACCCTCTCAGCAGCCAGGCCATGAGGTTGAGAGACCTGAGGTTGGGGTGCAGTAGGGACCCCTGATCCTGAGTGAGGAGATCCGGTTGTACCCCCAGAGGGATTGGATCCTCCACCGCCAGTTGCAGTAGGAGCGGAAACCACGGCTGCCTGGGCCAGCGAGGGGCCACCAGGATCATGAAGGCTTTGTCTCGGAGAACCTTGAAAAGAGTCCGAGAGACTAGCGGGATGGGAGGGAAAGCGTACAGAAGGCTCCCCGACCATGAGATCAGAAAAGCGTCCGCCGCAACCCGAAGGGGGTGCGGTTGACGAGAGCAGAAGCGAGGAAGCTGCCGGTTGTGAGGACTGGCAAAGAGATCCACCGTGGGGAGGCCCCACTTGAGGAAGAGCTTCTGAACTACCAAGGGATCCAGACGCCACTCGTGCGGCTGGAGGACCCTGCTGAGTTTGTCCGCCAGGCAATTTTCTTGGCCCGGGAGATAAACTGCCTTGAGGAGAATGCCGTGACTGACGGCCCAAGAGCAGAGCTTCTGCGCCTCCCGGCAGAGGAGAAAGGAGCCCGTGCCCCCCTGCTTGTTCACGTAGAACATGGCAACTTGATTGTCCGTCTGGACAAGGACGGACTGGTGGGAAGTCAGGTGGGAGAAGGCCTTGAGAGCTAGGCGGATCGCCCTGAGCTCCAGGAAGTTGATCTGCTGAGCAGACTCCCACGTGGTCCAGAGGCCCTGAGTACGTGCCTCCTGGCAATGTGCTCCCCAGCCCAGGAGGGATGCATCGGTGGTCAGCACCCGGGTCGGCTGAGGTGACTGGAAAAGCATTCCGAACATGAGGTTCGGCTGCCGGAGCCACCACCGGAGAGACGAGATCAGCGGCTCGGAAACGCGCACTAGGTCTGCTAGGCCGCCTGTGGCTTGACGCCACTGCTGGCGGAGACACCATTGAGCAGACCGCATATTCAGGCGGGCATTGGGGGTCACATGGACGGTGGAAGCCATATGGCCGAGTAGTCTCAGGAAGCGCCTGGCGGAGACCAGGGGCTGGCTGCGAAAACGGTCGGCTAGGTCCATGAGCCGTTGAGCCCTGTCGAGCGGTAGGTACGCTCGTGCCTGAGGAGTGTGCAGCCTTGCGCCGATGAACTCGAGATCCTGTGAGGGGAGCAAAGTGGACTTTGCGACGTTTATAACAAAGCCCAAGTGCTGCAGAAGAGTCACCGTGCGGCGCGTGGCGTTGGTGACCTCCTGAGCGGACGCTGCTCTGATGAGCCAGTCGTCGAGGTACGGAAAGACATAGAGGCCGTGAAGCCGGAGATGGGCCGCCACGACCGCGAGACATTTTGTGAAGACCCGCGGTGCGGAGGACAGGCCAAAGGGCAGTACCCTGTACTGGTAATGATTTCCTGCCACCACAAACCTTAGGTATTGGCGGTGGCTTGGGTGGATGAGGATGTGCGTGTAGGCATCCTTTAGATCCAAGGAGCATAGCCAATCTCCCTGCTGGAGGTAGGGCAGAAGGATTCCAAGGGTAAGCATTTTGAACTTCTCCCGCACAAGGAACTTGTTGAGGTTGCGCAAGTCCAGGATGGGTCTGAGGCCCCCTGTTCTCTTTGGTATCAGAAAATACCTTGAATAGAAGCCTTGACCTCTCAGGTGGTGTGGCACCGGTTCCACCGCCTGATCCTGCAGGAGACCTGCTAACTCCTGAAGGAGCAACTCCCTGTGCAGAGGGGGGCGCGGAGGCTCTCCCGGAAAATAGGAGGGAGGGACCTGATGGAAGTGGAGAAGGTAGCCTTCTCGCACGACCTGAAGCACCCAGGCATCTGCGGTGATGCTGGACCACCTGTGGGCGAAGTGAACCAGCCGGCCTCCGGTGCTGGGAGGAACCAGCGGGGGGGGAGAGGCTATGCTGAGCGAGTCAAAAGCCCCCACCCTGCTAAGCAGGGGCTGGTGGTGCAGGCTTGGGGGCTTGCTGCCTACGGGACCCGTTACCCCGTCCCTTGGCCTGCTGGCCCTGTTGGGGAGCTGCAGGGGCCTGATAATGGGGGTATTGTTTGTAGGCAGCCGCCTTCCTCGGGTAAAAGGACTTTTTCCCCGAGCCCTTCTTTTTCTGGGAAGGGGCGGAGGTCTTCCTAGAAAGCCTGGTCCTGGTGAGAGTCTCAGTCTCAATTTGTGCAGCCTTTTCCGCCATGGGCTTGCCAAAGAGGTTTTCGCCTCGGCAGGGGACATCGACCAACTTGTCCTGTACCCAGGGCTCAAGGTCAGACGACTGAAGCCAAGCCTGTCGGCGGGCACCGATGCCGGCTGCGGCCACTCGAGCCGAGGCTTCAAAGCCATCATAGGCTGCTCGGGACATAAACTTTGAGCATTCCCGAATGCCCGTGGACAAGGCTAGGAACCTCCGCAAGGGCTCCTCGGAGAGACCAGCGGAGAATCCGGCTAGCTCTTTAGCCAGATCCCGGAGATACATGCCCATGTATAGCTGGTAAGTCTGGACACGACATGCGAGCATAGAGCCCTGGAAGCACTTCTTGCCAAGGCCATCCAGGTTACGGGCCTCCCTTCCAGGAGGCACCGAGGAGTGCATCTTCTGGCTCTTAAGACGATGCATGGCCGATTCCACTACCATGGAATGGTGTGGCAGCTGTGCCTTTTGAAAGCCAGGGCTCTTGCGGACCCGATAGATAGAATCGACCCGCTTGCTCAGGACCGGCGAGGAGGCCGGACTCTCCCACATGCGGAAGAGTAGTCGTTCCAGCATAGGAGGAACCGGCGCAGTAAAGTGTTCCCTCGCGGGAGAGTCATACTGGAGGGCGTCGAGCTCTTCGGCTCGAGGCTCCTCCTCGGGATCCGCAGGGAAGGCCAAAGCCTTGGCCATATCCCTAACGAAGTCCGAGAACCGGGCATCCTCCGGGGGGGACTGCTTCCGAGGCTCGGACTCCGGTGAGTCCGATGGGACACAGCGAGTCCGGAAAGAATCAGGTGACTCTTCCTCCTCAGACTCCCAGACCGACTCCGACGAGGACTCGGTGGGGTCGGCCCGGGCAGGGTGCGGCGCCAGCCGCCCCGACGCCGAGGGAGTCGGCGTCGGCGACCTCGGTCCCGAACGGGAGGCCGAGGGTGACCTCGACCGAGGATCGACTCGAGTTCTCATCGACTCGAGGATCGGCTCGGTCTCCGGGGTCGACTTGGACGTCGACGTCCCGGCGGTCGGGGCAGCGACGCCAGCGTAGCCAGCGAGCAGTGCCCTCTGCTGGTCCATGAAGGCAGACAGTCTGCTCTCCAAGGCCGTCAACCTGAGTCCGAGCTCAGGTGACCCAGCAGCCCCCGACTCGGGCCCCGACGGCGTCGGGCCCGACGTCGGCTGTCGCGGAGGCGAGTCCAGAAGGACCACAGGACTTACCCGGGCAGGCATCTCCGACTCCAGGCGAGGTCGCTTCGGGATGTGTTCCTTCTCCAAGGACCCGGGGCGGCTGTCGGGGCTATGCGACCTGGCCCTCGCGGAACCAGGAGCGTCCACCGACGCCGCCCTCGCGGGTTTTTCCTTCCGACGATGGTCCCCGGAGGGAGAACCCCGGTCGGAGGAGCTCCGGCGACGGTCCGAGCTGGAGCCTTTCGACACGGAGGCCTCCGACGAGATCCGGGTACGGCTGGGGTCAGCGAAGATTCTCTCACGCTGATGCCGCCGACTTCTCAACGCCTTTGAGGACAGTTTGCTGCAGGGCCCACAGATCAGTTCCTCATGATCCGGGCCCAGGCAGCGGAGGCAAAAGTCGTGTGTGTCGGTTAGTGACATATTTCGGTCACACCGACCACACCGCTTAAACCCACTGGCAGCCATCGGGGGGAAAAAGGGCCCCTGCGAGGTCAAAGGACCGGGCTGCCAGGGAAAACGAAAACGAAAGCTGACTAAGTCAGAAAAACCGAAAAAAGTAAGAGGACTCGAGACCGGCGTCGCGAGTCCGGGCGGGAAAACGATCGGCGTCGAACCGAAAGAAAAAAGGATAAAATAAAGAAGAAAATCAACTTTTTCGCGGGGACAAGACGGGGACGTCTGTAGGGCTCCGCGGAAAAAAGAAGACTGGCTAAGATGGCACCCTCGGGCGGGAAGACGACCGCGCATGCGCGCTGCAATTCCCAAAGGCTTTCTTTGAAAGCTGGGGAAAATTGCTCCGCGAGGGCTCCGTCGGCGCCGACGTCACCCATAAGTGAGGACTGACTTCCTGCTTGGTCCTGGAGAAATAGAAATTACACTTACCTGGTAATTGTAGTTCCTGGAGGGTCCAGTTTAGTCCTCCACATCCGGGTAGTGCACCTCCTCCTGCAGCCTGGACCAATCAAAATCTTCCTCTGTATGATATATGCTGTCGGAGCTCCCATCAGCCCCCAGTGAACTAGTACCAAAGCAGACTTAAAGAAGCAACACATGAGACTACAGGTAATATAAATATACAAAAAGAAACTCATACCCCCTATAAATCTAGAGGCCCCCTCACCAAACGAGGAAGCCAGAACACTGCACATCGCCTCTACCTCCACCGTGTAAGAAAGCGAGAGACCAAAGCCCAGCTCCCGAAAATCGGAGCCAGAAGGAAACAATAGGATAAGCAGACAGATATCCGCGGTCAGAAAGACTAAGAACAGAAGGCCACTGGAACGCCGACTAGATCGCAGACGCGCGCCGCAACAGACAACATGACTGACAGGGGTGGGAAGGAGGACTAAACTGGACCCTCCAGGAACTACAATTACCAGGTAAGTGTAATTTCTATTTCCTGAGCGGTCCTCCAGTTTAGTCCTCCACATCCGGGATGTAACAGAGCAGTCAACACCGGGCGGAACCTTGCCAACCGGCGCACAATACTGCCGATCCAAAACAAGAATCCCGAGCGGCGAGCACATCCAAGCGGTAATGCTTACTAAAGGCATGAAGGGACGACCAAGTAGCCGCTTTACAAATTTCCGCCGGCGGGACCAAACTGTGCTCCGCCCAAGAAGCCGCGTGTGCTCGGGTAGAGTGGGCCCGTAGACCCACAGGAACCGGGAGAGAATGTAAAATATAAGCCGACGCAATGGCCTCCTTGACCCAACGAGCAATGGACGCTTTAGCCGCCGCCTCTCCTTTGCGCGGCCCGCCAAAAAGCACAAACAACCAATCGGTCTTACGGAAAGAGCCGGAGACTTTCAAATAACGCCGAAGGACCCTGCGCACATCCAGATAATGCAAGTCCCCGTCCCCAGCGTCGTCCGGGTTCGCCTGCAGAACCGGAAGAAACACCGCCTGATTTAAATGAAAAGGCGAAACCACCTTAGGCAAAAAGGAAGGAACCGGGTGGATTACCACGCGGTCCTTAGAGATAGATAAGAATGGTTCCCGGCACGAGAGCGCCTGCAACTCGGAAATGCGCCGCGCCGAGCAGATGGCCACGAGAAAAACCGTCTTGAGGGTGAGATCCTTAAGCGACGCCTGGCGTAGGCTTACCCATCAAAGCCCTCAAAACCAGGTTCAAGTCCCACGAGGGCACGGATACTCTACGCGAAGGCCTCAAACGGAACACCGCTTTGAGAAAACGCTGCATGTCCGGGTGGGATCCAAGGGCAATCCCTAGCACCTTGCCCCTGTAGCAGGCGAGAGCCGCTAGCTGAACCTTCAGAGAGCTAGCAGCCAACCCCTTGTCAAAACCGGCTTGCAAAAAACTGAGAACGACGGGCACCGAAGCCGTCGCCGCCGCCCGAACCTTGCTCCGTGAACACCAATCTTCAAATATTCTCCAGACCCGCACATAAGCGAGGGAGGTCGAAGACTTCCGCGCGCGCAGAAGAGTGGCAATAACCGCAGGGGTATAACCCCTCTTCCTTAGCCGAGCCCTTTCAATGGCCAAACCGTAAGCGAGAATCGAGCTACTTGGGGCATCCGAAGCGGACCCTGAAGGAGCAGGTCCGGCAACGGAGGCAGAGTCCACGGAACCCCGTCACGCAAACGCACGAGGTCGGCATACCACGGTCTCCTGGGCCAATCCAGAGCCACCAGCAGCACACGCCCCCGGTGCGCCTCGATGCGCTGAACGACCCGGCCGATGAGCGCCCAAGGAGGAAAGACATAAAGGAGACCGAAGTCCGGCCACGGTTGAATGAGGGCGTCGATCCCCTCGGACATCCTCTCTCTCCGCCTGCTGAAGAAGCGCCCCGTCTTTGCTGACTGAAACGTTGCCATGAGGTCCATGAGGGGAGGCCCCCACCGACAAACAATTTGCGCGTAAATCTGCGGGTTTAGCTCCCATTCGCCGGGGTCCACGTGCACCCTGCTGAGATAATCCGCCGTCACATTGTCCTTTCCGGCGATATGCGCCGCCGAAATTGCTGGCAGACGGAACTGAACCCAATGGAACAAGGCCGCCGCCTCGCACTCCATGGCCACACTGCCGGTGCCGCCCTGGCGGTTGATGTAGGCCACCGTCGCTGAGTTGTCCAAAAGCACTCGCACCGGTCGCCCGGCCACCAAGTCCTCGAGGGCAACCAGGGCGAGCCTCACCGCTCGCAGTTCGAGACGGTTGATCGACCACGACGCCTCGAGGAGAGACCACGTTCCCTGAGTGAAGCGGCCTTCGCAGTGAGCTCCCCAGCCGGAGAGGCTGGCATCCGTAAGGAACGGAATCCAAAGGGGCGGTTCCAAGGGAAGCCCCATCCGCAGATTGTCCGCGTTCAGCCACCAACGAAGCGACCGACGAACTAGTAGCGGGCAGGGCAAGCGCATGTTTAATGAATCGGACTGATTCGACCAACGACGAAGCAGTGAGCTCTGGAGCGGTCGCATATGGAACCGAGCCCAAGGTACCACCTCCAGGGTCACTGCCATAGTGCCGAGAAGTCGAAGGTACCACCAGGCTGACGGGGCGAACATTCGTAAGAAGGCACGCACGAGATTCTGCAAGGCGTGGACACGGCGCTCCGGCAAGCAGACCAATCCTCTCGCCGTGTCGAACAGAACCCCGAGGTACTCGAGAGATTGAGTCGGCACCAAGCGACTCTTCTTCTCGTTGACCACCCAACCAAGGGACTGCAGCAATGACACCACTCTGCACGTGACCCTTAAACTTTCTTCATTGGACTTCGCTCGAATCAACCAATCGTCGAGGTAAGGGTGGACCAAAATACCTTCCTGCTGCAAGGCCGCCGCGACCACCACCATAACCTTTGTGAAGGTGCGCGGGGCTGTGGCCAGACCAAACGGCATGGCTTGAAACTGAAAATGACCCCACGGGAAGGCAAACCGCAGGAACTTTTGATGAACCGACCGAATGGGAATGTGCAAGTAGGCCTCCGAGAGATCCAGGGACGTAAGGAACTCCCCCTGACGCACCGCCACTATGACCGATCTTAAGGTTTCCATTCGGAAATGAGGGACACGGAGAGAGCGATTCACACCCTTGAGATCTAGGATGGGCCAGAGCGACCCATCCTTCTTGGGCACCACAAAATAGATGGAGTAGCGACCGACGCCGCGCTCGGAAGGAGGAACGGGGACAACCGCCCCTAAGGCTAGGAGGCGGAGCAGAGTCAACCGAATCGCCCGCGCCTTCTGCACGCCTGCACTGGGAGACAGAACAAAGGAATCCTGGAGCGGGAAGGCAAACTCCAGTGCATAGCCTTCTCTGATGATCTCCAGAACCCACTGATCCGACGTGATTTGGGCCCAGGAGGAAAGAAAGTCGCGCAAGCGACCCCCGATGACGAGAGTTTCCTCCTGAGCCCGCCTCGCTTCATTGCGGCTTTCGACTAAAGGAAGAGGACGAGGAAGAAGGAGTGCCGGAGAAGCCTCTGCTCGCTCCTCGAAAACCCCGGAAACCCTGGGATCGAGATCCAAAGCGACCGCGCTGGGAACCCCAAAGGCGTGTAGAGCGAAACCTGCGAAAGTCCCGAAAGGAGCCCCGCGCTGGAGGAAAATTCCTACTCAACTTGGGCTTATCCTCCGGCAACCTACCGCCTTTTGACTCCCCAAGGTCCTTAACCAACTGATCTAGGGCTTCTCCAAACAACAGCTTGCCCTTGAAAGGGAGCTTGCTGAGGCGAGATTTGGACGAACCGTCGGCCGCCCAGTTCCGCAACCAAATAGACCTGCGCGCCGCCACTAAGGAAGCCATGCTATTAGCCAGAGTCCGGATTAAGTCATAATGCACATCCACTAGATAAGCCGAGCCAGACTCCAGCCGGGTCACCTCTAACAACCCCTGCTGATCTAAACCCGAAGCGGTCCGCAGGCGCTGAGCCCAACGCAAACAGGCCCTAGCAACCCAAGCGCCACAGATAGAAGCCTGTAGCGATAAGGCATTAGTGTCAAAGGCTTGTTTCAGCAAACCGTCTACCTTCTTGTCCTGTGCATCCTTCAAGGCAGCACTGCCTTCCACAGGAATGGTAGTCTTCTTCGTGACCGCCGAAACTGCTGCATCAACTCGAGGCGACAAACTTTTCCTTGTCCTTATCAGCCAAGGGATACAGACGGTTCATCGTCCAAATCCCCTTCAAACCGGCATCGGGCTGATCCCACTCAGACTGGATCATTTGCTCCACCACACGGTGTACTGGAAAGACCACTTGAGACTCCCGCACGGCCTGGATCAGAGGATCTTCCAAACCGTCCTCCTCGATAGGATGAGGCACCGCCAGATTGAGCGTTTGAAGAGATACCGTGATGAGAGGCACAAGCTCTTCCCTACGAAATACCCGAATAATTCGGGCCTGTTCCTCCGGCTCCGGAATCTCCCCGTCCTCCAACTCCTCAGCCGCCGCCTCAGGATCTACGTCCACATCCAGATCCTGCCAACTCAGCTCGTCCTGTTCTACGTCTTGGGACCGAAAGCGTTTGGCGGCAGGTGGGAGCAGGCGGCGAGGCTCCTCCGCTTTCAAGGAGGAAAAAGACGCCGGCCAGGGCTCAGGCAACTTGCCGGAGCGGCTCAAACGAAAGGCCTGATGCATCAGTAGAACGAAATCAGGGGAAAAGTCAGCAGAGAGAGACTCGGCAGCCTCAATGGGCAAAGAGCCCGTGTGCCCTGAAGTGGGAGCCGTAGAGCCAGAAGGGAGAGGACCAGGCGAAGGCCCTCTCTCCGTCAGTACAGGAAGACTGTCAGATTCCGGCAGCTCCTTGGGATGCTCTGAGGCGGAAGAAGAAACTGCAGCACAGCTTTTGCAAAGGCTGGAGTCCACCAACACCCCCTTGGCGTGACCCGCAGATCACGCACTGCGGCTTAGTAGCCATGCCCTCAGCGGAGGCGGAGCTTGAACAGAGCAATTGAAGAAAGCCCCAAAGCAAGAATAAAAGAAAATAGTATTAAAACGTTTTTCTCTGGTTTCTGGTTTTTTTTTTTTTTTTAGTTGCCAAACATCAGGTCCGCATGAGGAGAGGCCCGCCGACAAAATCGCCACGAAAAGCGCACCCAAAACCCACCGGGGAATGTGTGCACTACTGTCAAAGTTGGCGGGAAAAAAAGAAAACGGGGCAGAAAATGGCCGCCGGCAATCCCTCGCCGGCGAAATAAAATGGCGCGAAAAATAAAGCAAAGCAACCAAGGTAGAACAAAATAAAGGAAACTAAAGAAAATAACAGAAACCGCGACTCCTGTCTAAAGGAGAAAGCTGGCCCCAATGAAAGACTGCCTTAAGCCGTCTCACCGCTCGATTCTAGAGCGGGAGTACGGCACAGCTGTGACTCACCACACAAGATGACAGCACTGTGGAAGAGAAGCAGGAGGGAAATAAAGATGACCGCACACCAAGAAGTTGGTCGGGGAAGGCAGATCTCGTCCCCGTGCAGTCCAGGGGAGAGATCAACCTGCTGGACTGCCAGAGCTCCCCCACAGAGAAGGCAGAGTGCCAATGCAGATTCGGCTTCCCCACACCGGCAGCTCCTGTTTCCTTTTTTTTTTTTTTAAAGGAACAGCTACCTATGAAAATAAAGAAAGAAGAAAGGAAGATCCCACAAACAAAAAACTCTCTAGTGTTGCTCCCTAAGTGTCCCTAAGTGCGCCCAACCCAGGCACACACGTTCTCCAGCTGCAAGGAGACTGGACACACTGGGGGCTGATGGGAGCTCCGACAGCATATATCATACAGAGGAAGATTTTGATTGGTCCAGTCTCCAGGCTGCAGGAGGAGGTGCACTACCCGGATGTGGAGGACTAAACTGGAGGACCGCTCAGGAACATTCTATAGACTTTAGTCTGCTACAGGTAGGTGGTCAAGGCTCTCCTGCAGTCCAATGTGTGCAACCCACATTCCCCTTTGTGAGCATGAGGTCTTGGGAAAAATGTTGGGAGGATGACTGAATGATTAAAGTGGAAGTCTGATAAAGTGGAAGTGGAACGGGTAAACGTAGATCGATTGTTTACGTTATCAGAATATAGAAAGACTAGGGGACATGCAATGAAGCTACAGGGTAAACTATTTAAAACTAATAAAATAAAACATTTCTTCACTCAACGTGTAATCAAACTCTGGAATTTGTTACCGGAGGATGTAGTAAAGGCTGTTAGTGTAGCTGGGTTTAAAAAAAGGTTTGGACAAGTTCCTGGAGGAAAGGTCCATAAACCATTAAGAAGGGACCCAGGATATCAATGCTTGACCCAGTACAAGCATTGCGGAACCTGTGTCTTTTGGGGAAACTGCTAGGTACGTATGACCTAGATTGGCCACTGTTGGAAACAGGATACTGGGCTTGATGGACCTTGGTCTGACCCAGTATGGCATATCTTATGTTCTTATATATGTGATGATGAATGTTGTGTTTTCTGATTACTGAGCATAGGGGTTGTAGATATAATTTAAAGAGGGGTGCGGAGAGGGTGGATCCTTGAGGTACTCCTTGTGTTAGTTGTAGGGTTCAGATACACTGGTGGCAATTTTTATTTGTTGTTTCCTTTCTGTAAGGTACGATTTAAATCATTTTAGCACAGTGTGCTGGATTCCAAATAGTTACAGTCTTTGAATTAATATGTTATGGTTGACCATGACGAAGGCAGAGGAAATGTCAAGGAATATTAGCAGGTCGGCTCGTGTTTGGTCTTGTATTCCTTTTGTTATGGTGTCAACTAGATAGGTCAAAATACATGCTCTTGGGGATCCAATAGACTATTTTAATCTATGTGGTTTTGTAGTTGTATCTGCACTGTTTTTTCTATGATCTTTGCTAGAAATGGTAGGCTAGCTATAGGTCGGTATGATGATGGATCAGCCAGGTCTAGGTTTGGTTTCTTCAGTGTAGGGCAGAAGGAGGAGATTTTGAGATCAGAAGGTATTATTCCATGCTGCAGTGATTCATTCACTATTGTGTCTAAAAATGGGCTGAGTTCTTCGCTTGATAATTTGATCCAATTTGGTGGACAGGGGTCTAGTGGGGAGGTGGTGGTGTACAGTTTTGTTAAGATGTTTGAGATACATTTGCTATCAACCGTTGCAAACGTGTTCCAACTTTTCACTGTTAGTTTTCTAGTCGCTGGTTGGATTATTGTTGACAGGGTTGGGGTGAAATTGTTTGTAGTGATTTGCAAGTTGTTTGTGAGTGCTACTGGTTATTTGATTGGGGTTCGTAGGGGTTTCCGTTAGTCGTTTTACAATGTCAAAAGGTTCCCTTGGACGGTTTATTGATGTGTTTGTAAGTTTTGTGTGGTATTCCTTTTTGGCTAGATCTGCAGCAGTTTGATAGATTTGAAGAAATGAGTGGTACTTGTTCTTATCTTCTCTTGAGGTGGTTTTCTGCCATCTTCTTTCAACTCTCCATAGTTCTGTTTTTAGTTGTCTGAGGGTTTTGGTATACCATAGTTTTTTTCTGGTATATTGTTTTTTTAAAGGGGGTTTTGATGTTTTTCTGGTAGCTTTGCTGCAGTTCCAATCACATTGCTCCATATTTCTGTCAGTTGTGTTGCGTCCGTTGAATCAGTGTTCAGATGAGGTATTCTCCAGAAAGTTGGTCTTGTTGAGGCTTTTGTATCTTCGTGATGTTTGCTGTTGAATTGTTGCTTTGTGGTGGTGATAAGTGCCAACTACACTAAGATTTACCCTTACAGAATTATAATTTAAGGTCTACTTAGCATGCTTATAGGTCTTCAGACCAGACTTTGACAAATGTAGTAGGTATTCAAGGAGCTTTTGTGTGGGACATGAGAAAGGATCTAAGGCCTTTTCCTCACACCAGATGGCAAATTATTCCACTTAGAAACATATGACCTCCAAGGGCAATCTCTCCTGGAAGCTAAGAGGACAATGGCTATGCAATGGGCAAGTTCAGGGAGGACAACACCCAAGCTGTGAGGGCAAGGTACTTGATATCAGGGTGCAATACCTTTTGGGCTGGCGAAACCTCCAGACAAATTGGATCCCTGATGGAGAGTTAAAGCAGCAGAGAGAATCAGAGTTGTCTGGGCCAATAAGGGGCTATGAGAATCATAGAGCCTCTGTTGCATCTGAGTTTCAGACGAGTACTACATTAGAAGTATAGGAGGATATGCTTATAGCAGACCCTTCCCCATTGGAGAAGGAAGATATCCAAGGCTAGTTTGCCATGTGTTCCCGCACTGCAGCAGAACTGAGGCACTCGCCTGTTCTGAGGAGTGGCAAACAAATCTACTGAGGGGGTAACCCAATCTCAAATGATGTTATGAACAACTCTCCCATCTAGGGTTCATTTGTGAGGTTGAAAGACACTGCTCAGCTTGTCTTTCCGAACACTGTTCTTGCCAGCCAGATATTTGGCCCTGAGCGTCATCCCGTTGGAGATAATGAAGTTCCACAGCCTGTCTCCCAACACAAGAGGTAAGAACCAGTACCTTCCTACTTTTTGATGTAGTACATGGTGATTTGATTGCACATCTGAATCATTATAATTTTATGCTCAACTAATCTCTGAAACCCTTTAAAGCATTTGTCATTCTCAATTCCAAGAAACTGATCTGATAAGAGACTTTCCAGAAAGGACCATATTCCCCGAGTGTGGAACCCATTTAACATGTGCTACCCAACCCAGTTTGGATGCATTGGTCATGAGTAATTTTTGGTAAAGAGGAATTTTAAAAGGGAATTCCCTTGACCAGCTTGGAATGAGTCATCCACCAGGATAGACTCCCAGAAGGAAACTGTGACACACATGATGTCGCTGAGTCTGTGCTCAAGGTTCACCAGGCCTGTTTCATTTTGAGACATGCCAAGTGTATGACATTAACTGCTGAGGTCAAGTGGCCCAACATTCTCAACATGTGCCTCACTGACGTCTACTGATACAGCGTAGTTACTACTGATACAGCGTGGTTCCAACGCAGCCTCCGTCGGTACCGACGATACCCATATATGAAGACACAATTTCACCACCTGTTCCTTCAGAAGACTTGCTAACTCCTGCAGGAGTAAGTCCCTGTGCAGAGGGAGTCTTGGAGGCTCCCCTGGAAAGTAGGAGGGAGGTACCTGGTGGAAGTGGAGGAGATAGCCCCTCTGGACTATGCTTAGCACCCAGGTATCCCTTGTTACGGGTGACCACCTGTGGGCATACAGGGTCAGCCGGCCTCCTGTGCTGGGAGGGGCAAACTGAGGAGGAGAGGCTATGCCACTGGAGTCAAAACCCCGCTCCCTGCTCTGCAGGAGCCGGAGCTGGTGGCTTGGGGGTTTTCTGCCTACGGGGCTCATGTCCCTGCCCCTTGGCCTGCTGACCCTGCTGGGGAGCTGGGGAGGCCTGAAAATGAGGATATGATTTGTAGGCAGATGACTTCCTCGGGTAAAAGGTCTTTTTTCCCGAGCCCTTCTTCTGAGAAGGGGCAGAGGTTTTCCTGGACAGCCTTGTCCGGGTGAGAGTCTCAGACTCGAGTTCCGCAGCCTTTTCAGCCATGGGTTTGCCAAAGAGGTTTTCACCTCGGCAGGGGACATCGACCAACTTGTCCTGCACCCATGGCTCGAGGTCCAATGACTATAGCCAAGCCTGACGGCGTGCACCGATGCCGGCCGCGGCTACTCGGGCCGAAGCCTCAAAGCCATCATAGCCTGCTTGAGAGAGAAACTTTGAGCACTCTCGGATCCCCGATGACAGGGCCTTAAACCTCTGCAAAGGTTCCTCGGAGAGACCAGCAGAGAACCCGGCAATCTCCTTCGCCATGCCTCGAAGGTACATGCCCATGTACAGCTGGTAGGTCTGGACACGGCAAGCAAGCATAGAGCCCTGGAAGCACTTTCTACCGAAGGCATCCAGGTTCCGGGACTCCCTCCCGGGAGAAACCGAGGAGTGCATCTTCTGACTCTTCAGACGATGCATGGCCGATTCCACAACCATGGAGTGGTGCGGTAGCTGTGCCTTCTGGAACCCAGGGCTCTTGCGGACTCGATAGATGGAATCGACCCGCTTGCTCAGAACCGGCGTCGAGGCCGGCGCCTCCCACATGCAGAAGAGCAACCGTTCCAGCATCGAAGGAACCGGTACAGTAAAGGCCTCCTTGGGAGGAGAGTAATACTGCAGGGCCTCGAGCTCCTTGGCTCAAGGCTCCTCCTCGGTATCTGCGGGGAAGGCCAAGGCCTTGGCCATGTCTCGCACGAAATCCGAGAACCGGGTGTCCTCCGGGGGAGACCTTCTCCGAGGTACGGTGAGTCCGAAAGGACACACCGGGTCCGAAAGGTGTCCGGGGACTCCTCATCCTCCGTTTCCCAGCCCAACTCCTCGGAGGAGGAATCGAGCGGCTCCGATCGGACAGGCACCAATGCCATCCGCCCCGATGCCGCGGGCCGAAAAAAGAAGTCTGGGCTCGATACCGGTGTGCAGGCCGGAGGTGGGAAGGGGAAACCGTTGTCGAACCGAGAAAAAACACGAAAAAATCAACTTTTTTCACGAGTGAACACGAACCACGTCCGCGGAAAAAAGAAGACTGAGCAATCTGCAATCCATTTAAACAAAATTTGCTTGGTAACCCAAGATGACTGGAGTGAAAGGCAACAAAAAGCTGAGAGAGTAGTTACTCACCTGTAACAGGTGTCATCCAGGAGCAGCAGGAATCAGTCCTCACATATGGGCGACGTAGGCGCCGACGGAGCCCCGTGCGGAGCATTTCCCCAGCTTTCAAAGAAAGCCTTTGGGAATGCAGCGCGCATGCGCAGTCCCCTTCCCGCCCAAGGGTGCCATCTTGCTCAGTCTGATGACATAGCTAAAAGACAGCAAAAACAACAAAATAAATCATATGACTGCAACTCCAAGGGGAGGAGGGAGGGTTGTGAGGACTGATTCCTGCTGCTCCTGGAGAACACCTGTTATAGGTAACTACTCTTTCTCCAGGACCAAGCAGGAAGTCAGTCCTCATATATGGGACTCCCCAGCTTAAGGCTACCGGAGACCCAAAGCTGAAAAATGAGCTCCCTCTAGAGCCTCAGCATGCAAGAACAGAATCTTTTCCGATAACGGCCCTGAACGGTAGCCCAACACCAGGGCCGGAGGGTAGGAGTTGCCTAAATCCCAAAGAGATTATGGAGTACGGCCTGCCTGAAAGCACTGTCGCTGCGGGACTCCCTCTCAAGGCAGTAATGGGCCGCAAAAGTCTGGCTTGAAGACCAAGTAGCGGCCCGGCAGATGTCTGCCAACGGAACAGAGCAGAGATGAGCCACTGACGCAGCCTTCGCCCTGACACGGTGAGCTGTGACTCAACCCTGCAACGAGAGGCCGGCTGCCCTGTGTGACATAGCGAGTCCTTTTAGTCAGGGAGAAACTCCCAAAGATCAGCAAAAAAGTGCAGGGCTGCAACATAAACAACAGCACATGGCTGGTTGTCAGGGAAACCAAGCCCTAGAGAGAGAAACAGGCCCCTGCTATCAGTTCAGCAGAGAGTCACGAGGTAATTATGAACACCTGCTAGAGGGTGGAGTCAGACTTTACCCGAGGAAGCTGACTCATAAGGAGGCCCCAGTTAACACAGAGGGCAGTGCAGGGAACACGGAGAGAAAGGCAGAGCTGAGAGCAGAACAGAGAAGGAAGAGAGAGACGGAGACGAGGAAAGGTCAGATGCTGGGAGTGAGAGATACAGCAGGAGCAGACCTGGTCAGTGGAAGTCCTCTCTGGATTCTGAACGGGAGAAAAGGTCAGGAAGGCAATTGAATTACACTCTGCACAAGTCAGGTTGGGAACCTACAACAGTTTGTAAACCCCAGAGAAAACCTTATACAGCCAGAGTAAAAGGTAAGCCCAAGGGCTGGAAGTATAATAACCACTGTGGGTCTATTGACCAGGAAAGTTGGGGCTACGGTACAGGGGACTATAATGAGAATGGTTATTTAGAACTGTACCAAACCCCAGAGTTTATCCCAAGGCCTAGCATGGGAGCGGGCGTGGCTCCATGGGGAACGGAGCAAACAATTTCTGCCTCAGAGGAGGGCGGCATGGAAATTGAGCCATCTTTTGTAAATAATTCGCTGGAAGCAATGGACTGTACGATTTCTATGGCAGAGGGAATAATATCTCTGTGTTAATGTTTGATGCTGAAGAAAGCTGCTTTATTTTGTCCTTTTTGTCTGCCAGAAGTGCAAGCATTTATGTTACCTTTTGTCCTGGTGAAATCCACCCCGGGAGGGGAATAAATCCCTTTTTGCTTTATCAACTTGAGTCACACTACTCTTCATTGAACTATCAAAGGAAATACATTTCCCTACATGCAATTCTGCAGGAAATAGTAAACCTCAGTTCAGGAAGAAAACGTAACCTCCTTAAGCCCTACCTACGGGTACTGGCAAGGGGGGGAGGATCACAAATGGCGTAGTAGTACGGATTTTTACCTGGATTGAAGGACACCTGGAGGGACAAGAGCCCAGCAGTAGCAACTGGCTGATATCCAGAGACAGGAGGTTCCAGCGCACGACTGACTACCGGTCAGAAAAGGAGCTACTTTTCTCAGTGCCTGATTCTGCACTGAGCTCAGGTAATTGTAGCTGGGCATAAGTGCAGAGGGATAACTGGAGAAAAGGTAGTGCACGGCAGTAGTGCACAGGGTTGAAAAAAAAAAAAAAAAGGGAGAATTTTTTTTTTTGTGTTGGGCCACACTTGGGTCTTGTTTGTGTGTGTTTTCCCAGGTACCTGAGGAGCTGAAATGGAGCCACAAGAAATGCTAAGATGGATGTCTTTGCAGTGGGACAAACAGTTGGAAATGACTCGTCGAGTCCAGGATCAAGCCATGGCTGCCATTCAGGAACAGCAGAAGCCAATAAGGGAGCTCATGGAACTGTTAGTAAAGCAGCAGCAAGAGCCAGCAAGAGACTTACCTGAGTATACCCGTGGGGTAGGACTACTTGGTAGAGATTTCTTTATGCTGGGACAGCTGTCCCCTACAGATAATGTTGACGATTATGTGGACGCCTTTGAACGTCTTGCAGAGGCCATAAAGCTGCCTAGGGAGCAGTGGGCCGTAAGGTTTGCCATGTCTCTATCCGGCCAAGCCTTGTCAGCCTATAAGTCGATGCCTGCGACCTTAGCAACTGACTATGATGCAATTAAAAGTGTTGTGAGGGATAGGCTCGGGCTGACCCCTTCATTCTATAGGCGCCAATTTAGGGAGGCCAAGTTGAGGCCCGGAGAAACCCCTAAAGCCCTATACTATAGGATGAAAGGTTTAGCCTGGAAGTGGGTAAAACCAGAGCCGAGAACTGTTGAATCCATAATGGATGAGCTGATACTGGAACAGTATTTAGAAGCTGTGCCAGCAGAAATAAAAACCTTCCTCATGTTACAAGATTGTAAGACCTCAGAGGAAGCGGCTAGCATGACGGAGCGATATTTTGAGGCTGAGTTTGCCAAAGCCCCAAAATTAAGCGTTCCGGGTGCAGCAAAGGCTGGTGATAGAGACAGAAATGTAAAGAGTAAACTGCCTTATGAAAATGTATGTGTTTCCAATATGAGAGGAAAATGTTTTAAATGTGGGAACTCTGGTCATTTTCAAAGGGACTGTGATTCTTGTAAAGCATTGATGGCTGGTATAGGGAAGAAAGTCCAGTCAGGGTTTTTACTTCCGGTGCAGGTGGAGGGTGTAAGGGCCCAGGCACTGCTCGACTCTGGTGCAGAACAGAGCATGGTCTCCCAACGGCTCTGGGAGGCCATACAAGCCCGGTCAGCATCAGGTCAAGCAGTAGGCCAAGTGAGAGTGCAGTGTGTGCACGGGTCTGCCTCCTACTATCCTGTATATAACCTTACCATAGAAGGGTTAGCGTCACGAAGGAAGGTGAAAGTGGCAATTGTGCCCCAGCTATTACATGATGTCATTCTAGGTAATGATTGGCCCCTATTTTCTCAGGGAATGGGGAGGGGTACAGGAGAAAGGACAGGGTATGTCTCCACCCGATCCCAGGTAAGAACCCCTCAGGATAAGGACCCTGATGAAGAGGTAGCGGGTCCATCCCGAGATAGGGAGAATTCCCCTGAGCCCGAGAGGGAGAAAGGAGAGGAAATGTCAGACCCATTGCCCGCGCAGAAGGACCTTTTCGGCGCCCCATCTCAGAGGGGGAGGAAAGGAAAGGCAATAAGGAAACTGGAAAGGCACCGCAGAACCCATGGAAGGGCAGGGTTGGAAGCCGGGGAGGGGCTACCCTGGGTACCCGCGGAATTAGTGAGAAAATTCCCTTCCTTCCCGGGGGAACAGAAAGCGGATCCCGCTTTAAAACGGGCCTTTGCCTATGCTAAGGAAAAAAGAGATACACTGCCCCGATTCCTCTTAGATAATGGTATTTTATATAGGGAGAGCAACAACCCACATACAGGGGAAGTAAGGAAGCAACTAGTTGTACCAACCACGTTCAAGGCCATCGTAATGAGACTTGCCCACGACCACCCAGTGGGGGCCCATAAAGGAATCCAGGGAACATTGGACCAGGTCCTGGCCCGATTTTATTGGCCGGGGGTCTTCAGGGAAACTTCCCGCTATTGCGAAGCCTGCCCCGCTTGCCAACGGGTTAGTGCGTCCAAACCTAAAGTAGTGCCAATGATACCCATACCGGCCATATCCACACCAATACGTAGAATGGCCATGGACATTATAGGGCCACTGGATAGGACTCCCCGGGGGTTTCAGTACGTGTTGGTGATCATGGATCAGGCAACACGCTTCCAATGGGCCATTCCTCTCAGGAGCACCTTGGCCAGAACAATAGCACTGGAGCTTATTAAACTGTTCTGCGAGGTTGGCTTCCTACAGGAGATGATAACTGATCAAGGAAGCAATTTTATGTCGAGGTACCTAGCCACCGTGTGGGATGCCTTCGGCATTCACCATGTACGTACGGCGGCATACCACCCCCAGGCCAATGGCATGGTCGAGAGAATGAATCAAACCATTAAGCGAATGCTTAGGCGAGGTTTAGATGGACAGACATCTGAATGGGATACGCTCTTACCTTTTGTAATGTATGCCTGTAGAGAGTGCGTCCAGGCGTCTCTAGGGGCGTCCCCCTACGAACTGCTAAGAGGAGTTCTCGACATATTGCGGGAGCAATGGGTAGAGCCCGACAGGGAAGAGCTAGAGGTACCCCAGTTCCTGAGAAACCTTAGGAGTCGTTTGGAAAGAACGTCTCAAATTTCCCTGGATAATTTACAGGCCAGCCAGAAGAGACAAAAGAAGTATTATGATAGGGGGACGAAGCCTCGCCAATTGGCAGAGGGAGATAAAGTAATCATTATGGTAGCCGAGGTGGGACCCAAATTCGACGCAAGATGGAAGGGACCCTGCACAATAGTGAAGAGGGTAGGTCCTGTATCATACCTTGTAGAAAACAGTAAGGGTCGGCGCCAAACCTGCCATATAAATGTTTTAAAACCCTGGAAGGAAAGGGCGGTTACGGTAGAGTTGGCCAATACAGAACACCATAAGAGCCCAATAGGACGGATTACGTGCTGTCCGTCACAGGTTCCGGCAGCCCGTAATATTTTAAGTGGGGGGATCTGTGACATAGCGAGTCCTTTTAGTCAGGGAGAAACTCCCAAAGATCAGCAAACACGTGCAGGGCTGCAACATAAACAACAGCACATGGCTGGTTGTCAGGGAAACCAAGCCCTAGAGAGAGAAACAGGCCGCTGCTATCAGTTCAGCAGAGAGTCTCGAGGTAATTATGAACACCTGCTAGAGCAGTGATGGCTAACCTTTTTGAGCCCGAGTGCCCAAACTGCCGCACAAAACCAAAGAATTTCCTCAAAGTGCCAGCACGTCAATTAAAGCCTCATTTGCATAAGGTGCCTCATTTGCATAAATATTTGCATAATGTTACCATACACTAACTTTTAGTAAACATGCCTCTTAATGAGTATATGGATAAAGAAAGACTAAAAGGTTTCTACATTACTATAATCCAGTACCAACCGCCAGGCACATTAGGAACTACTATAAACGCTGCCCATTTAGAACCCATAGCAAACCCGCCGTATCCTAACAGCACTACCAGGACTCACAAAGCACCATACCCTAACTATCAAAAGGCAACACTGCAAATATTAAACCAATACATTTCAGAGAACAACAATACATGACCTCTGGGGAAAGAACAAGTGGCAATGTCAAATAGGAATTATATAAACAGAATACCTCAGCTCAGTTACACATGCAGAACAGACCATCACCAAACAAGGAATCACAATTTAGAAACAGGAAGGACAATAATTAAACTGGGAACCCCAAAAGCCAAACTTGGAATATACAACAACACTGTAGAAATAAAACTATAAATTAATTTCCTCTTGTACTAAACAAAGCGCAAAAATTAATGATGCACATTTCCCAGAGCTGACATATTCCAGTTAATAAATTCAAAATAAAGAGATATTTTTCTACCTTTTGTGCATTTTTTTTCAGTTGCAATTGTTCCAGCCACTTTCTTCTGGTTTCTTCGTGTCTTCTGCTAACTCTCCATCTGCTGTCCATTTGTCCTTTCTTCTGTCTTGTTTTTTTTTTTCCATTCTCTCTCTACATCTGCTTTAAAATACTAATCTTTCTCCTTTTGCTCTTTCCTCATTCCTATTTCATCTACTCAAAATTTACCCCTCCATCCTCAATCCCCACTTATTCTCCCAATACCCGGCCAATTGTAGATTTTTTATCCCTCCCACACAAAATATTTTTCCCCTCTCCATTTTACTCTCCCAGCCCCATCCCATTCTAATCCTCCCCCAACACCAGCTCCCTTCTAGTTCCAGCCTCACCCAGCATCCATTCCCTTCTAGTCCCTGCATCAGCCCATTTCCAGTCCTAGCCCCCCATCAGCCCATTTCCAGTCCTAGCCCCCCATCAGCCCATTTCCAGTCCTAGCAACCCCCCAACCCAATACCAGTCCTAGCCCCCCCCCATCAACCCACTTCCAGTCCTAAACCCCCATCACCCCATTTTCAGTTTAAGCCCCCCTATAACCCATTACCAGTCCTAACCCCCATCACCCTATTTCCAGACAGCCCCCATCAGCCCACAGCCCATTAGCAGTCCTACCCCCCCAGCCCATTAGCAGTCCTACCCCCCCCCCCGCCCGCCCGCCCATTAGCAGTCCTACCCCCCCTCCCTCCCTGCCTTAGCAGTCCTAACCCCCCCTCCCCCCTCCCTCCCTGCCCATTAGCAGTCCTAACCCCCCCCTCCCTCCCGGCCCATTAGCAGTCCTAACCCCCCCCTCCCCCCCCGCCCCTCAGCAGACCTAACCCCCCCCCCCCCCCCCCCTGCCCATTAGCAGTCCTACCCCCCTCCCTCCCTGCCCATTAGCAGTCCTAACCCCCCCTCCCCCCCTCCCTCCCTGCCCATTAGCAGTCCTAACCCCCCCTCCCTCCTGCCCATTAGCAGTCCTAACCCCCCCTCCCTTGCCCATTAGCAGTCCTAACCCCCCCTCCCTCCCCTCCCACCCTCCCTCCCTGCCCATTAGCAGTCCTAACCCCCCTCCCTCCCTCCCTGCCCATTAGCAGTCCTAACCCCCCTCCCTCCCTCCCTGCCCATAATATGTCCTAACCCCCCCCCCCTCCCTGCCCATTAGCAGTCCTAACCCCCCCCTCCCTCCTCCCTCCCTCCTCCCTGCCTATTAGCAGTCCTAACCCCCCTGGCAAATTTTTTTTAAAAAAAGCAGGCTCTGGCTGCTGCCGCGGCAGATTGCAATGTCCCGCGGGGCCCCCTCCGCCCGCTAAGCCCTCTGCAAGGGCTTTCAGATTCGCGAGGGAGAGCATCTCCCTCGCGTCTCTGTTAAGCCCGCAGGGGCTAATGGGAAATTTCCCCATCAGTCCCTCGCGTCTAAAGGGGCTGATGGGAAATTTCCCATTAGCCCCTGCGGGCTTAACAGAGACGCGAGGGAGACGCTCTCCCTCGCGAATCTGAAAGCTCTTGCAGAGGGGCTTAGCGGGCGGAGGGGGCCCCGCGGGACGCTGCATTCTGCCCTTGCCGCGTCCGCGGCAGCAGTCAGAGCCAGCTTTTTCTTTTTTTGTGGACCTTCCCGCGTGCCAGCTGCAAGGCCTTCGCGTGCCACAACTGGCACGCGTGCCATAGGTTCGCCATCGCTGTGCTAGAGGGTGGAGTCAGGCTTTACCCGAGGAAGCTGACTCATAAGGAGGCCCCAGTTAACACAGAGGGCAGTGCAGGGAACACGGAGAGAAAGGCAGAGCTGAAAGCACAACAGAGAAGGAAGAGCGAGACGGAGACGAGGAAAGGTCAGATGCTAGGAGTGAGAGATACAGCAGGAGCAGGTCTGGTCAGTGGAAGTCCTCTCTGGATTCTGAATGGCAGAAAAGGCCAGGAAGGCAATTTAATTACACTCTGCACAAGTCAGGTTGGGAACCTACAACAGTTTGTAAACCCCAGAGAAAACCTTATACAGCCAGAGTAAAAGGTAAGCCCAAGGGCTGGAAGTATAATAACCACTGTGGGTCTATTGACCAGGAAAGTTGGGGCTACGGTACAGGGGACTATAATGAGAATGGTTATTTAGAACTGTACCAAACCCCAGAGTTTATCCCAAGGCCTAGCGTGGGAGCGGGCGTGGCTCCATGGAGAACGGAGCAAACAATTTCTGCCTCAGAGGAGGAGGGCATGGAAATTGAGCCATCTTTTGTAAATAATTCGCTGGAAGCAATGGACTGTACGATTTCTATGGCAGAGGGAATAATATCTCTGTGTTAATGTTTGATGCTGAAGAAAGCTGCTTTATTTTGTCCTTTTTGTCTGACAGAAGTGCAAGCATTTATGTTACCTTTTGTCCTGGTGAAATCCACCCCGGGAGGGGAATAAATCCCTTTTTGCTTTATCAACTTGAGTCACACTACTCTTCATTGAACTATCAAAGGAAATACATTTCCCTACATGCAATTCTGCAGGAAATAGTAAACCTCAGTTCAGGAAGAAAACGTAACCTCCTTAAGCCCTACCTACGGGTACTGGCAAGGGGGGGAGGATCACACCTGTAAGTCCAGGAGATAGAGTCGGCTACCCATATGGACAAAGTACGCTTGGAGACAGCGACTCCCAACTTATTGGGGTCAAAAGAGACGAAGAGCTGAACAGCCCTCCGGTGCTCCCGCGTACGGTCAAGGTGGAAGGACAATGCCCTCCTACAGTCCAGGGTATGCAGGACCATCTCAGCCCGGCTGGCATGCGGCCTGGGAAAGAAAGTTGGAAGAACCACCTCCTGATTGAGGTGGAAGAAGGAGACAACCTTAGGAAGGAACTTAGGCTGAGTCCGTAAGACTACTCTGTTCCTATAGAACCTAGTATAAGGTGCATCTGATACTAGGGCCTAAAGCTCACTCACTCGCCTTGCTGAGGTAAGGGCTACCAGAAACAACGCTTTCCAGGAGACAAAATGCAGAGGGCAAGTAGCCATAGGCTCAAATGGTGGGCAAGTAAGTCGTTGCAAGACCACATTTAAATCCCATTCAGGGTCAGGTGGACGCACTAGAGGCTTAAGCAAAAGCAGGCCTCTGAGGAAGCGAGCCACCAAAGGATGGCTTGAGAGAGACTGACCCTCCACTAGGGAGTGGTGTGCTGAAAGAGCACTAAGATGAACTCTCACAGAATTGGACTTAAGGCCTAGGTTTGACAGGTGAAGCAAATATTGCAGCACCACTGGTACTAGGCATGAGAAAGGATTCTTGTTGTGTTGAGTACACCAGGAAGAGAATCTATGCCACTTAAGGGCATAAGACTTTCGGGTGGACTGCCTCCTAGAGGCCAAGACCATGTCCTCCACTTCCCTAGGCAGTAGTAAGGGCGCTAGAACTACCCTTTCAGCAGCCAGGCCATCAAATGTTGGGACTGGAGATTGGGGTGTAAGAGAGATCCCTGCTCCTGAGACAGGAGATCGGGTTGCATCCCCAGAGGAAGAAGAGTATCCACCGCTAGTTGCAGAAGAAGTGGGAACCAGGGTTGACTTGGCCACCAGGATCACCGAGGCCTTGTCCCGGATCACTTTGAACAGTGTCTTGGACACTAGAGGCGTGGGAGGAAACACATATAGGAGGCCCCTAGACCATGGAATGAGAAATGCATCCGCTGCTACTCTGAGAGGATGCGGTTGTCTGGAGCAGAACCTGGGAAGTTGACGGTTCAGAGGACTGGCAAAGAGATCTATGGTTGGAAGACCCCATCTCAGGAAGATCTGTTGAACCACTAACGGATTCAACTGCCATTCGTGCGGCTGCAGGATCCTGCTCAATCTGTCCGCCAGGTAATTCTCCTGAGCTGGAAGATAGACCGCTTTGAGAAGAATGCCGTGATTGACTGCCCAGGAGCATAGTTTCTGCGCCTCCTGACATAGAAGACGGGACCCTGTGCCCCCTTGTTTGTTCACATAGAACATAGCAACTTGATTGTCTGTCTGAACCAAGACGGACTGGTGAGAGATGAGATGGGAGAAAGTTCGCAGGGCTAAGCAGATAGCTCTCAGTTCTAAGAGATTGATCTGCTGTGCGGCCTCCCAAGGAGACCACAGGCCTTGAGTTTCTACTCCTTGGTAATGTGCACCCCAACCTTGAAGAGAAGCATCGGTTGTCAGCACTTGAGAGTGTGGAGGTGCTTGAAAAGGCACCCCTTGCACCAGATTCGGAAGATGAAGCCACCACTGCAGAGAAGACGCTAGTAGGTTGGACACCCTCACTTTGTCTGTGAGGCTTCTTGTGGCTTGGTGCCACTGAGTCCTGAGGCCCCATTGAGCAGGCCTCATCTGTAGACGGGCATTTGGAGTTACATGGACTGTGGATGCCATGTGGCCTAACAGCCTCAGGAATTGTCTGGCGGAGACCAGAGAATTGCTGTGGAACTGCCTGGCTAGATCCATCAATCTGTGGGCCCTGTCCACTAGTAGAAAGGCCTTTGTCTGAAAGGTGTCCAGCCGTGCTCCTATGAACTCCATGTTCTGGGAGTGGTGCAAAGTGGACTTTGCGAAGTTTATAACAAACCCCAGGTGCTGAAGCAGAGCGACAGTGCGAAGGGTGGCTTGATTGGCCTCTTGCGGGGATTGACCCCTGATAAGCCAATCGTCCAGGTATGGGAAGACAAAGAGATCTTGAACCCTGAGGTAGGCCGCTACCACCGCCAGGCACTTGGTGAATACCCTGGGGGCGGATGTAAGGCCAAAAGGCAGTACTCTGTACTGATAGTGGTTTCCTCCCACTACAAATCTGAGATATTGTCTGTGGTCAGGATGAATGAGGATGTGAGTATAAGCATCCTTTAGGTCTTAGGAGCACAGCCAATCTCCCTACTGGAGGTAGGGCAGCAGGATTCCAAGGGTAAGCATCTTGAACTTTTCCCTCTCCAGGAACTTGTTCAGATTCCGCAAGTCTAGGATGGGCCTGAGGCCTCCTGTTCTTTTTGGTACCAGGAAGTACCTGGAATAGAAGCCTTGACCTCTCAGGTGGTGGAACACTGGTTCCACTGCCTGTTCCTTTACAAGACTTGCTAACTCCTGCAGGAGTAAGTCCCTGTGCAGACGAAGTCTTGGAGGCTCCCCTGGAAAATAGGAGGGGGGTACCTGGTGGAAGTGGGAGATAGCCCTTCTGGACTATACTTAGTACCCAGGTATCCCTTGTGACGGCTGACCACCTGTGGGCGTACAGGGCCAGCCGGCCTCCTGTGATGATATGGGCCAGCTGAGGAGGAGAGGCTATGCCACTGGAGTCAAAACCCCGCTCCCTGCTGTGCAGGAGCCGGAGGTGGTGGCTTGGGGGCTTTCTGCCTACGGGGCCCATGTCCCTGCCCCTTGGCCTGCTGACCCTGTTGAGGAACTACAGAGGCCTGAAAAATGAGGGTATTGTTTATGGGCAGAGGACTACCTCGGGTAAAAGGTCTTTTTCCCCGATCCCTTCTTCTTCTGAGAAGGGGCAGAGGTTTTCCTGGACAGCCTTGTCCGGGTAAGAGTCTCGATCTCGAGTTCTGCAGCCTTGTCAGCCATGGGCTTGCCAAAGAGGTTTTCACCTCGGCAGGGGACATCGACCAACTTGTCCTGCACCCATGGCTCGAGGTCCGATGTCTGTAGCCAGGCCTGACGGTGTGCACCGATGCTGGCTGCGGCTACTCGGGCCGAAGCCTCGAAGTCATCATAGGCTGCTCGAGAGATAAATTTCGAGCACTCACGAATACCCGAGGACAGAGCATTGAACCTCTGCAAAGGTTCCTCGGAGAGGCCAGCAGAGAACCCGGCAATCTCCTTTGCCAGGTCTCGAAGGTACATGCCCATGTACAGCTGGTAGGTCTGGACACGGCAAGCAAGCATAGAGCCCTGGAAGCACTTCTTACCGAGGGCATCCAGGTTCCGGGCCTCACGGCCAGAAAGCATCAAGGAGTGCATCTTCTGACTCTTCAGACGATGCATGGCCGATTCCACAACCATGGAGTGGTGCGGTAATTGTGCCTTTTGGAACCCGGGGCTCTTGCGGACTCGATAGATGGAATCGACCCGCTTGCTCAAAACTGGCGTAGAGGCCGGCGCCTCCCACATGCGGAAGAGCAGCCGTTCCAGCATCAGAGGAACCGGTACAGTAAAGGCCTCCTTTGAGGGAGAGTCATACTGCAGGACCTCGAGCTCCTCAGCTCGAGGCTCCTCCTCAGGATCTGCGGGGAAGGCCAAGACCTTGGCCATATCCCGCACGAAGTCCGAGAACCGGGTATCCTCCGGTGGGGACCGTCTCCGAGGCTCGGACTCCGGTGAGTCCGATGGGACACACCAAGTCCGAAAGGTGTCGGGCGACTCCTCATCCTCCGTTTCCCAGCCGGACTCCTCGGAAGAAGAATCAAGTGGCTCCGGTCGGGCAGGCACCGATGCCATCTGCCCCGACGTCGAGAGTACTGGCATCGACGACCTCGGTCCCGAACGGGAGGCCGAGGGGGACCTTGGCCAAGGATCGACTCGAGCGCGCATGGACTCGAGGATCGGCTCAGCCTCCGGGGTCAACTTGGACGTCGATGTCCCGGTGGTCGGGGCAGATGCGCCGGTGAGACCGGCAATCAGTGCCCACTGCTGTTCCATGAAGGCAGCCAGGCTGCTCTCCAAGGCCGTCAACCCGAGTCCGAGTTCAGGAGATTCAGCAGCCCCCTACTCGGGCCCAACGTCGTCTCCCCTGGAGGAGAGTCCACGAGGACTACAGTACTCACATGACCCGGGGACTCCATCTCCACACGAGGTTGTTTTGCAGGCCTCTCCAACTCCGAAGACCCAGGACGGCGCTCGGGGCTATGCGACTTGGCCCTCGAGGAGCCAAGTGCATCCACCGATCCGCCCTCGCGGGTTTTTTCTTCCTACGATGCTCCCGCGAGGGAGACCCCCTTTCAGAGGAACCTCGGCGCTGCTTGGGGCCGCAGTCCCGAGACATCGAGGCCTCTGACGAAGTCTGGGCCCGTCCGGACGCGGAGTCAGAGAAGATTCTTTCCTTTTGGTGCTGCCGACTCCTCAACGCCTTCGAGGACATTTTCCCACACGGACCACAGATCATCGGGTCATGATCGGGTCCGAGGCACCGGAGGCAGCAGTCATGGGTGTCGGTGAGAGAAATAAGCTTCTTACACCGATCACACTTTTTAAACCCGCTGGCAGCCATCAGGGGAAAAATGGCCCCTGTGAAGTCAAAACACAGGGCTGCCAGTGAAAAAAGAAAAATGGCGCGAACGCTAGTCACTAAGGACAAAAAACGAAAAAAATACGACCGGGCTCGATACCGGTGTATCGGGCCCAGGCGGGAAAGGGAAACCGGCGTCGAACCGAAGAAACGGGTCAAACACAGAACAAAATCCACTTTTTCCTCGGGTGAAAATGAAACACGTCCGTCGGGCTCCGCGGAAAAAAGACTGAGCAAGATGGCACCCTTGGGTGGGAAGGGGACCGCGCATGCGCGCTGCATTCCCAAAGGCTTTCATTGAAAGCTGGGGAAATGCTCCACACGGGGGCTCTGTCGGCGCCTTCGCCCATATGTGAGGACTGACTTCCTGCTTGGTCCTGGAGAAGCTTTTCTATGTTGCTTAGTTCTATGAAGGTATAAAACTAAAGCTCTTTTATAATCCAGAGTATGACGATTCCTTTCTGCATTAGAGGCGTGAAGCCTAGGGAAGAATACAGGAAGCTAAACTGACTGGTTTAAATGAAAAGGCGAAACCACCTTTGGCATAAAGTATGGGTGAGTTCTAAGAACTACTTTATCATGGTGGAACCTTGTATAAGGAAGACCTGCCACTAAAGCTTGTAGCTCACTGATGCGTCTTGCAGAAGTGAGTGCAATTAGGAAGATTACCTTCCAAGAAAGAAACTTCAGAGATGTAGTGGCTAAGGGTTCGAAGGGCAGTTTCATGAGCTGCCCAAGGACAAGATTCAAATCCTATGCCATGGGAGGTGGCTTAATGGGAGGCTTAGTTAAGAGTAGACCTCTCATAAACCACGCCACTAGCAGTTGAAAGGCGACAGGTTGTCCATTCAAGGACTTGTGGAAAGCCGCAATGGCACTAAGGTGGACTCTTACTGAATTGGTCTTAAGACCAGAGGATGATAAATGGAGGAGATACTCCAGAAACACCTCCACTGGAACTGAAAAGGGATTAAGTTCCTTTTTTGAACACCAGATAGAGAACCTTTTCAACTTAAAGGCATGTGCCCTCCTTGTGGAAGGTTTTCTTGAAGCCAAAAGGCTCTTTTACCTGTTGAGAAAGGTTGATATCCTCAAATTCTAGGCTCTCAGTAGCCACGCCCTGAGGTGTAGGGACTGAGGGTTCAGGTGCAATAGCGTCCCGTTCTCATGAGAAAGTAGATCTGGAGCACATTCGAACTCAAGATGCTTGGCTTGAGAGAGACGTAGAAGCAGTGGATACCATGTCTGTCATAGCCAGCATGGGGCTATGAGGATCATATGGCCCCCGTCTCTCTGAAGCTTGAATAGAGTTTTGGGAATGAGGGGAATGGATGGATAGGCATAGAGGAAGTCCTGACTCCAGTGGAGGTGGAAGGCATCCCTTGCCTGACAGTTCTGAGCCGGGATTCTGGAACAGAACCAGGGAAGTTGGGCATTCTGAGGACTTGCAAAGAGGTCTATATCTGAAAGATTCAAACAATTTGCTCTGGATAAAGAGACCACTCATGTGGCAGTAGAACTCGACCGAGTTTGTCTGCCAAGAGATTTTGTGTGCCTGGTAAATACACTGCTAGTAGGTGGATTTGAAGATCTCTGGCGAAGGCCCAGAGGTGTAGAGCTTCTTTGCACAGCGCCTGAGAACCTGTCCCACCCTGCTTGTTCACATAACCTGATTGTTGGTCTGGACAAGAACCGTCTTGTAGCTCAGGCGGTCCTGGAATACTCGAAGGGCATAGAAGATGGCCCTAAGTTCCAGGATGTTTATGTGAAGACAAACCTCCTGCTCGGTCCAGAGGCCCTGAGTAGAAAGATTGTCCAAGTGAGCTCCCCAACCCAACTTGGACGCATCTGTCATCAAGGTGGCTTGGTGTAGTGGCTGCTGGAAAGGAGACCCTACAAGAAAGATTTTCAGCGATTGCCACCACTGTAAGGACAAAATGAGGTGTGTGGAATTTCTGATTTTGTCCCCCTGGCGACCCGACGCTTGTGTCCACTGAGAGGCTAGGGTCCACTGGGCTGCTCTCATGTGTAGGTGAGCATAGGGAACCACATGGACAGTGGATGCCATATGTCCCAGGAGCTGAAGCATTTCTCGAGCAGTTAGAAGAGTTTTCATAACTGCTTGAGAGGCCAGCTGGAGTATTCGAAGACAATGTGGTTTTGGCAGAAAAGCCTTTGACTGCCTGTGTCTAGAAGAGCCCCTATGAACTCTAGAGATTGTAAAGGGTTGAGATGAGATTTAGGGAGGTTTATGACCAGTTCCAGGTACTGCACTGTACAGGAGAAAGCGGAGCTGGCCTATGGAGGTGTTGATGCTCGGATGAGCCAGTCGTCTAAGTAGGGGAAGACAAATATCCCCAGAGTTCTCAGGAATGCTATTACTGCCATGCATTTTGTGAAGACTCTTGAGGCGGAAGCCAGTCCCTGTACTGGTAATGTCTTCCCTGAAAAAGGAATCAAAGAAACCTCCTGTGATCTGTATGGATGAGGATATGTGTGTATGCATCCTTTAGATCTAGAGAACATAGCCAATCCTGACTCTGAATGTAAGGAAGAAGTGTTCCGAGGGAGATCATCTTGAATTTTTCTCAGAACAGATACTTGTTCAACTCTCTTAGGTCCAGTATGGGTCTGTATCCCCCTGTCTTCTTTGGAATGAGGAAGTAGGGGGAGTAGAAGCCCATGCCTTGTTGGGATATAGGTACCTCTTCTATTGCCCCTTGAGCAAGTAATGAGGTGACCTCTTGGCACAAGAGAGTGGTAAAGGGGCCTGAGAATTGAACTGTCTTGTGATGGTGGGAGGGGGCATACTGTGAAAATGGAGTTTGTACCCCTCTGTTACAATAGAGAGAGTCCAGTGCTCTGATGTTATCTGTTGCCATCTTTCGGTGAAATGACAGTCTGCCTGGGATGGTAAGAGGCTCTGGACCTTTCAGGGGCAGGATGACTAAGTTCTCTAGGAAGGAGACAAAGCCCCTGAGGAGGCTGTGTCTGCTGAGCTGGTTGAGCTCTGGGGACTTGGGCCTTTCTCTGGGTTGCTGTTGCCCTTTTTGGGGAGCATGAACTGGGTGTAAGATGGATAGAATTTATTTTTCTTGTTGAAAAAGGGTTTCTTGACTGTCTTTTTCTTATCTGGGTTGGCTGTAGTCCTTGATAGTCTGTTCAAGGTGGTGTTTTCAGACTCAAGCTGATTAGCTTTGTCCTGCCAATCCTTGCCAAAGAGGTTTTCTCCTGTGCAAGGAATGTTCCCCAGCTTATCTTGCACCCATTGTTCTAAATCAGATGCTTGTAACCAGGCAATGCGACATGCACCGATGGAGATAGCAGAGGTTCTGCCAATGCATTCAAAGCAATCAAAGGTTGCACAATTCATGAACTTAAGATACATATTGGGCATGTTTGACCAGAGTGAGAAAGTCAGCCCTCTTGTCATCGGGAGGAAGTGGAGCCATAAGTTTCAAATCTCTAGGAACTTCCTGAAGAAAAACATACCCATATAAATTATGTAAGAGCTTATTCTAGCTGATAGCATCGAAGACAAAGCATCAACGCACAAAGGCATCGAGTGTTCTCGATTCACGACTTGGAGGATTGGATGAATGAGTCAGCACTCTTGATCCTATGCATTGCCAATTCCACTACCATAGAATGGTGTGGTAATTGTGTTTTTTGGAAAATGGGACATTGCGGTACCCGGTACATTGTATCGAGTTCTCCTAGAATGTGGAGACACCGGCAAGGGTGTTTCCCACATCCTAAGCATGAGGTCATGCAAAATTCGGTGAATGGGAAGGGTAGCAGCTTCCTTAGGAGCTGCCGGATACTGAAGAATTTCCAACTCTTCAGCTCTCGGTTCCTTCTCAGGGGTCACAGTGATTGAGAGTCCCCGTGCTACATCACATATGAAGTCCTGAAAGGACATGTCCACCGGGGGAGACATCCAACGCTGTGGCGAAAGAGAGGAATCCTCTGGAAGAACCACCCCGGTACCGACAGAGTCATCGTAATCATTAGAATCGGAGGATTCAAAGTATTGTCGGGCTGGATGCTATCTTATTGCTTGTCGACGGCATTGATCGAAGTCGGCATTGGACTGCCTCGATACCGGACCCTCGATGCCAGAGACCGATTTCAGTGCCGGCATGGGAGGAAGCAATGAGAGAGGGGCATCGGTTGATGTAGGTATGTTCGGTACCGGTATCGGTACGGACAACTGCATCAATTGCAGCGATTTTAGCAGTACCGAGGCTGCTAATAAAGCTGCAAGACTGCACTCGACGGCCAGGATCCGTTGATCCATGGCACCTGCCGATGCCTGGATGTCGGTACCGGCGGAGCAGGCCACGACACCAGAACATGGCACCAAGAGTTCTCCAGAGGTAGAAGCTTCAGGAACATCCTGGAACCCCGTTAATGCTTTGGAGGCCGGGACCTCCTGCCGGGGTTGTTTGGCCAGTGTGTTTTCCTCGAGGGTAATGCTAGTAGCATCTCAATGCTTAGAAGGAGATTTACCCTTTGAGGACTGGCCGGTCTTGGAAGTCCTGGGTTTGGTTACCTGAAATCCATGAGAGGAAGATGAAGCCCTGGACGACGTCGATGCAACAGACATTGCATCCGAGGCAAAGAGGGTGCCGAGTTTTGCAGCTCTGTTCTGCAGGCCTCTCTTGGTCATCTTTCTACAAAGGAGACACTCCGATGGTAAATGGTCAGGACCTAAACATTTGAGACATTAATCATGGGTGTCAATAGCAGAGATGGTACCGCTATGCTTTGAACATTTTTTTGAAACCACTAGATGGTTTCTCCATTTTGGAAGAAAAGAGACCTAATGCCCAAAATGGCACCTGGCACCAAGAGGGTACAGACTGTCCAAAAAAAAGAGTTATTTTTTTTTTAAAGGAAAAGAAGTAAGAAAACAAAGAAAAGACCGGTGGTATCGGTATAGGTGTCGATGGTGAAGGCAGACGTGACCACAAAAAAAAGATTTTCTGCGGTGACAGGGTTGCTTCCTGTCGGCTCTGCGGAAAACGAAAAACTGAAAAGGGAGAGTTGGAAAGGCGGGAAGGCAGCAACGCAGGCACAGTGGGAAGCACCCAAAAGCTTTCCTATTAGATGCTGGGGAGAGTTCCCGCGCAGGCTCCGTAGGTACCAACGATACCCATATGTGAAGACTACATTCCTGCTCATTCCTGGAGATTGTTGAAAATCCTCCCACGATGGTCACCAGTTGAGTGAGCCTGTCTTGCATTAAAAAGGCTTTCAGCTGATTTGTGTACAGCAGAGCTCCAATAAACTCCTGTGGTTGTGATGGGGTCTAATTTGACTTCAGAGAATTTATTATAAACTCTAGAAGCTCCAATACCCAAGACTGTCAAGTGCACGGACCCTTGAATGTCACCCTGAGAAGTGGTTCTTGACCAGCCCAAGTAGGGAAACACATGACTGCAGGTCTGCATAGACATGGTGGGATGACTAGACATTTTGTAAACAAGCATGGAGTGGATGTGAGGCCAAATGGCAGTACCTGGCACTGGCAGTGGTGTTTCCCTACTATAAACTGCAGATACGTCCTGTGAATAGAATGTATCAGAATGCAGATCCAGAGAACACTGCCAATCAACATTCTGGCGGAAATAAAAATAGGGTACAGAGGGAAACCATTCTGAACTTTTCTCAATCAAGGTTTGTCTGTCAGATATAGGGTGGGTTAAATTCCATCCATCCTCTTTGTTTCAAGGAATTCCTCAAATAGCATAGTTACTCACCTGTAACAGGTGTTCTCCAGGGACAGCAGGAATCAGTCCTCACTTATGGGTGACGTCGGCACCGACGGAGCCCGCGTGGAGCAATTCCCCAGCTTTCAAAGAAAGCCTTTGGGATTGCTGCCACATATGCATGGTCCTCTTCCCACCCAAGGGTACCATCTTGCTCATTCATGTCCCCTAGCTAGAGCCCTACTAAGCAGGTGGCAAGGGGAGGAGAAAAATAGCAACTCTTCAGGGGAGGTGGGAACGTAGTGAGGACTGATTCCTGCTGTCCCTGGAGAACACATGTTACAGGGTGAGTAACTATGCTTTCTCCAGGAATAAGCAGAAAGTAGTCCTCACTTATGGAACTCCCCAGCTACAGGCTGCTGAGCCTGTAACCCAAACATCTCCGCGAGGCTGTGAGCAGAAGCTGATGCCCGGAGGAGCCCGAGTCCTCGGGTCCCCGGGGCAAAGCTCTCGGTAGCCGTTGAAGGGTCAGAGGGCAGGAGTTGCTTATACCTCTAACAAATTACGGAGTACAGCCTGACCGAAGGCACTTTCCCGGTGGGACTCCCTCTCCAAGCAGTAGCGGACAATGAAAGTGTTCAATGAAGACCAGGTCGCAGCCCGGCAGATATCTGTTAGAGGCACTAAGCACAGTGAAGCCAGCGAAGCCACCAACGCCACCTTGGCATGGACGCAGTGTGCAGTGACCCGCCGATCCAGTGGGGCACCTGCTTTTGCTTGGGCGAAGGCAATGCAGTCTGCCACCCAGATGGAGATGGTGCACTTACTGACTGCCTGCCCCAGGCGATTGGGGTCATAGGCGACAAAAAGCTGGTCGGACTTGCGAAGAACCTGTGTACACTACAGGTAGAAGGCAAGAGCCCTCTTGCAATCGAGTATATGCAACACCGCCGATGCCTGGTCAGCATGCGGTCTCGGGAAGTAGGTCGGTAGGACTATCTCCTGGTTGAGATGAAAGTCCGAGACGACCTTCGGTAGGAACTTGGGATGGGTGCGGAAGACTACACTATTCCCGAAGAACCTAGTGTATGGCGCTTCAGCCATGAGGGCCTGAGGTTCGCTGACTCAGCGAGCCGAAGTCAAAGCCACCAGAAAGACCACTTTCCAGGAGAGATGCCGAAGCGAGCATGTTGCCATCGGCTTGAAAGGTGCTTGCATGAGCTGCATCAGCACCACGTTGAGGTCCCACCCCGACAGCGGAGGCCGGATGGGAGGCTTGGAAAGCAGTATGCCTCACATGAAGAGAGAGACCAAGGGCTGCCCCAAGAGCGGTTAGCGTAGTTACTCACCTGTAACAGGTGTTCTCCAGGAGCAGCAGGAATCAGTCCTCACATATGGGCGTCGGCGCCGACGGAGCCCTCGCGGAGCAATTTTCCCCAGCTTTCAGAGAAAGCATTTGGGAATTGCAGCGCGCATGTGCGGTCCTCTTCCCGCCCAAGGGTGCCATCTTGCTCAGTCAGATGACAAAGCTAAAAGACAGCAAAAATTAGCAAAAACGAAAGCATATAACTGCAACTCCAAGGGGAGGAGGGAGGGTTGTGAGGACTGATTCCTGCTGCTCCTGGAGAACACCTGTTACAGGTGAGTAACTACGCTTTCTCCAGGACCAAGCAGGAAGTCAGTCCTCACATATGGGACTCCCAAGCTTAAGGCTACCGGAGACCACAAGCACAAAAATGAGCTCCCTCTAGCTCAGCAGCACAGAAGGAAGGAATCTTCTCTGAATACGTCTCCAACCGGTAGCCCAACATCCGGGATGGAGGGTAGGAGTTGCCTATACCTCGAAGAGGTTACGGAGGACTGCCTGTCCGAAAGCACTGTCCCTGCGGTACTCCCTCTCCAGGCAGTAATGGGCTGCAAAAGTCTGGCTTGAAGACCAAGTAGCGGCCCGGCAGATGTCTGCCAACGGAACAGAGCGGAGGTAAGCCACTGACGTAGCCTTCGCCCGAACACGATGAGCGGTGACTCTACCTTCCAGCACGAGGCCTGCCGCCTCGTAAGCCCAAGCGATGCAGTCCGCAATCCAGATGGACAGAGTACGCTTGGAGACAGGGAGCCCCAACCTGTTGGGGTCAAAAGACACGAAGAGCTGAACCGCCCTTCGGTGCCCCCGCATACGGTCCAGGTAGAAGTTCAGCGCCCTTCTACAGTCCAGGGTATGCAGGACCATTTCAGCTCGGCTGGAATGTGGCCTGGGAAAGTAGGTCGGAAGTACCACCTCCTGGTTGATGTGAAAAGGGGAAACCACTTTAGGAAGAAACTTAGGGTGAGTCCGTAGGACTACCCGGTTCTTGTAGAACCTAGTGTAAGGAGGATCAGATACCAGGGCCTGCAGCTCACTAACGCGTCTAGCAGAAGTGAGGGCCACCAAGAACAAAGTTTTCCAGGAAAGAAAACGAAGAGGACAGGTAGCCATAGGCTCAAAAGGCGGACAGGTAAGCCGCTGTAAAACCACATTAAGATCCCAGTTCGGGGCTGGCGGGCGCAAAGGTGGTTTAAGGAGAAGGAGGCCTCTGAGAAAACGAGCCACCAGAGGGTGGCTGGAAAGAGGTCTACCATCCACCGGCACGTGATGCGCAGAAAGAGCACAGAGGTGGACCTTGACCGAGTTGGACTTAAGGCCAAGATTGTAAAGAGAAAGCAAGTACTGCAAGACCACTGATGCCGAACAGGAGAAGGGGTCTTGAGACTGCTGGGCACACCAGACGGAGAACCGACGCCACTTAAGAGCATAGGACTTCCGGGTGGAAGGCCTCCTGGAGGCCAAGACGACCTCTTCCACATCTGGAGGTAGCTGGAGAGGAGCAAGGACTACCCTTTCAGCAGCCAGGCCATCAGATGAAGGGACCGGAGGTTGGGGTGCAGGAGCGTCCCCTGATCCTGCGAGAGGAGGTCGGGCTGAAACCCCAGAGGAAGAGGGGTGTCCACCGCCAGCTGCATCAGAAGCGGGAACCAAGGTTACCTCGGCCACCGGGGAGCCACTAGGATCATCGATGCCTTGTCTCTGAGAACTTTGAAGAGCGTCCGAGACACCAGAGGCATGGGTGGAAAGGCATACAAGAGGCCTGTGGACCATGGAATCAGAAAAGCATCCGCCGCTACCCGGAAAGGATGCGGCTGTCGAGAGCAGAATCTGGGAAGCTGCCGGTTCAGAGGACTGGCGAACAGATCCATGGTGGGGAGGCCCCACCGTAGAAAGATCCGCTGAACCACAAGCGGATCCAACCTCCACTCGTGCGGTTGGAGGACCCTGCTCAGTTTGTCTGCCAGGTAGTTTTCTTGACCTGGGAGATAGACAGCTTTGAGGACGATGTTGCGGTGGACGGCCCAAGAGCAGAACTTCTGTGCTTCCTGACAGAGAAGAAAGGAGCCGGTTCCGCCTTGCTTCTTCACGTAGAACATGGCAACCTGATTGTCTGTCTGGACAAGTACTGACTGGTGAGAAATCAGGTGAGAGAAGGCTTTGAGCGCTAGGCGGATGGCTCTGAGCTCCAGGAAGTTGATCTGCTGAGCGGACTCCCAAGGAGTCCAGAGACCCTGAGTACAAGTCCCTTGGCAATGTGCTCCCCAACCCTGGAGAGAAGCATCGGTCATCAGGACCTGAGAATGTGTAGGGGGCTGAAAAGTCACCCCGAGTACTAGGTTTGGCAGGTGAAGCCACCATCGGAGAGAGGAGACCAGCTGGTCGGAGATCTGTACGGAGTCCGTTAGGCTCCCAGTGGCCTGATGCCATTGTTTGCGAAGGCACCATTGAGCAGCTCGCATGTTCAGGCGGGCATAGGGGGTTACATGGACCGTGGAAGCCATATGGCCGAGCAGTTTCAGAAATTGCCTGGCCGAGACCAGGGAATTGCTGTGAAAGCGGCTGGCGAGATCCATGAGCCTTTGGGCCCTGTCCAGGGGCAGGAAGGCCCGCGCTTGAAGGGTGTCCAACCGGGCGCCGATGAATTCTAGATCCTGAGAGGGGAGCAAAGTGGACTTTGCGAAGTTTATGACAAATCCCAAGTGCTGGAGCAGAGCTACCGTGCGATGAGTAGCCTGAGTGGCTTCTTGGGCAGACTGTGCCCTGATGAGCCAGTCGTCCAGGTATGGGAACACAAAGAGACCCTGAAGCCTCAGATAGGCTGCCACCACTGCGAGGCATTTGGTGAACACTCTGGGGGCGGAGGATAGGCCGAAAGGCAGTACTCTGTACTGGTAATGGCGTCCGTCCACCACAAACCTTAGGTATTGTCTGTGGTCTGGATGAATAAGGATATGAGTATACGCATCCTTTAGATCTAAGGAGCATAGCCAGTCTCCCTGCTGGAGGTAGGGCAGCAGGATTCCAAGGGTAAGCATTTTGAACTTTTCCTTTGCAAGGAACTTGTTGAGGTTTCGCAAGTCCAGGATGGGTCTGAGGCCTCCTGTTCTTTTTGGAACCAGGAAGTACCTGGAGTAAAACCCTTGACCCTTCAGGTGGTGGGGCACCGGTTCCACGGCATGTTCCTGAACAAGACTTGCTAACTCCTGAAGGAGTAAGTCCCTGTGCAGAGGGAGTCTGGAAGGCTCCCCTGGAAAGTAGGAGGGAGGTACCTGGTGAAAATGAAGAAGATAGCCCTTTTGAACTATCTGAAGCACCCAGGTATCTGTGGTGATGTTGGACCACCTGTGGGCAAAGTGGACCACCCGGCCTCCCGTACTGAGAGAAACCAGCTGAGGGGGAGAGGCTATGCTGAGAAAGTCAAAAAACCCCACCCTGCTGAGCAGGGGCCGGTGGTGCAGGCTTGGGGGCTTGCTGCCTACGGGACCCATTACCCCGTCCCTTGGCCTGCTTTCCCTGTGGGGGAGCTGGTGAGGCCTGATACTGAGGGTAGTATTTATAGGCAGCACCTTTCCTCGGGTAAAAGGGCTTTTTCCCCCGAGGCCTTCTTCTTTTGAGAAGGGGCAGAGGTCTTCCTCGAGAGACGAGTCCTGGTGAGAGTCTCTGTCTCGATTTGTGCAGCCTTCTCATCCATGGGCTTGCCAAAGAGGTTATCACCTCGGCAAGGGACATCGACCAACTTGTCCTGTACCCAGGGCTCGAGGTCGGACGTCTGAAGCCAAGCCTGGCGGCGTCCACCGATGCCGGCCGCAGCTACTCGAGCCGAAGCCTCAAAACCATCATAGGCTGCCCGAGAGATAAACTTGGAGCATTCCCGAATGCCAGTAGACAAGGATTGGAACCTCTGCAAAGGTTCATCGGAGAGACCAGCAGAGAACCCGGCTATTTCTTTAGCCAGGTCACGGAGATACATGCCCATGTAGAGCTGGTATGTCTGGACTCGACAAGCAAGCATAGAGCCCTGGAAGCACTTCCTACCGAGGGCATCCAGGCTTCGGGCCTCCCTACCGGGGGGCACCGAGGAGTGCATTTTTTGACTCTTCAGTCTATGCATGGCCGATTCCACCACCATGGAATGGTGCGGTAGTTGTGCCTTTTGGAACCCGGGGCTCTTGCGGACTCGATAAATGGAATCGACCCGCTTGCTCAACACCGACGACGACGCCGGGCTCTCCCACATGCGGAAGAGAAGCCATTCCAGCATCGGAGGAACCGGTATAATAAAGGCCTCCTTCGGGGGAGAGTCATATTGGAGGGCATCGAGTTCCTCGACTCGAGGCTCCTCCTCGGGGTCCGCAGGGAAGGCCAAGGCTTTGGCCATATCCCTCACGAAGTCCGAGAACCGGGTATCCTCCGGGGGGGACCGTCTCCGAGGTTCGGACTCATGGACTCGAGGATCGGCTCGGTCTCCGGGGTCGACTTGGAAGTCGACGTCCTGGCGGTCAGGGCAGAAGCGCCAGCGAGGCCAGCGATCAATGCCCGCTGCTGGTCCAAGAAGGCAGACAAACTGCACTCCAAGGCCGTCAACCTGAGTCCGAGCTCAGGAGACCCAGCAGCCCCCGACTCGGGCCCCGACGGCGTTGGGCCCGACGTCGGGTCCTTCGGAGGCGAGTCCACGAGGACAACCGTACTTACGTGAGCTGGCAAGTCCACCTCGAGTCGAGGATGTTTTGACGGCCTTTCCGACTCCAAGGACCCGGGACGGGAATCGGGGCAATGCGACCTGGCCCTCGAGGAACCAGGAGCGTCCACCGATCCCACCCTCGCGGGTTTCTTCTTCCGATGATGTTCCCGGGAAGGAGACCCCCTCTCAGAGGAACTCCGACGATGTTCAGGACCAGAGTCCCGAGACGTCGAAGCCTCTGACGAGGTCCGAGCCCGGCCGGAGTCAGAGAAGATACGCTCCCGCTGGTGCTGCCGACTCCTCAATGCTTTTGAGGACATTTTGCCGCATGGCGTGCAGATCATGGGGTCATGATCTGGGCCGAGGCAGCGGAGGCAGAAGTCGTGAGTGTCTGTAAGAGACATAAGTTTCTTACAGAGGTCACACTTTTTGAAACCACTGGCCGCCATCGGGGGAAAAAGGGCCCATGCGAGGTCGAACGACCGGGCAGCCAGGGAAAAAAGGAAAAAAAAAATAGATAAAAAATAAAGAACGGACTCGCAATCGGCGTCGCGAGTCCGGGCGGGAACAGAACCGGCGTCGAACTGAGAAAAAATAGATAAAAAATAGAAGAAAATCAACTTTTCTGCGGGGAATCACAGGCAACGTCTGTAGGGCTCCGCGGAAAAAAGAAGACTGAGCAAGATGGCACCCTTGGGCGGGAAGAGGACCGCGCATGCGCGCTGCAATTCCCAAAGGCTTTCTCTGAAAGCTGGGGAAAATTGCTCCGCGAGGGCTCCGTCGGCTCCGACGTCACCCATATGTGAGGACTGACTTCCTGCTTGGTCCTGGAGAATACCCTCGACAGGGAGGTGGTTTGCCGAAATGGCGCTAAGGTGTACCCTGACCGAATTGGATTTCAGCCCTGCCTTCGAGATGTGGAAGAAGTAGAGCAGGAGAACGGGTCGATCTGAAGCTCGGAGCATCAGAGCGAAAAACGTCACCACTTAAAGGCATACGTCCATTTCGTTGAGTCCTTCCTCAATGCGAGGAGGATCACCTCGACGTCCTCCGGGAGACGCAGCGGAACTAAGGTGACCCATTCAGCTACCAGGCTGCAAGGGACAGCAAGGCCAGGTTCTGGTGAAATACCCGACCTGCCTCCAGTGTCAACAGGCCCAGGGCACAGCCCAGGGGTCTGGGGCTCAGACGCAAGCCAGAGCAGAAGCGGAAACCAAGGCTGTCGAGGCCACGAGGGGGCCACGAGGATCACCGAAGCGCAGTCCCGCTGAGCCTTGTGGAGGGTCCTCGCAATGAGAGGAGTGGGAGGGAACACGTAAAGGCCAGAGGTCCAATTCAAGAAGAACGCATCCGGGGGAACCCTGCTCGGGTGCAGAACCAGGCCGCAGAAGCGGGAAAGCTGTGTGTTCGCCGGACTGGCAAACAGATGCATGGATGGGGTACCCCACAGATGGAACAAGAGGCCAGCGACCTCCGGATCCAAGCGCCACTCATGTCAGTGGAGGATCCTGCTGAGTTTGTTCACGAGGACATTCTCCTGGCCTGGGAGGTAGACCGCTCGCAGGGTCATCCCCCGGCAAGACATAAATGAGCAAAGGAGGATCACCTCTCAGCAGAGAAAGCACAGTTACTTACCTGTAACAGGTGATCTCTGGGAACAGCAGGAATAAGTCTTCACATATGGGTACGTCGGTACCGACGGAGCCTGCGCGGGAACGCTCCCCAGCTTCCCAAAAAGGAAAGCTTTGGGGAGCATCCCACAGCGCCTGCGCGCTGCCTTCCCGCCTTTCCTAACCATCTCTCCTCAGTTCGAGTTTAAAGCTGAGACAATAGAGAGAGAGAGGAAAGGAAAGATAGAAAAGAGATACAACTCCTAGGGGAGGTGGGAGGGTTGTGAAGACTTATTCCTGCTGTTCCCAGAGATCACCTGTTACAGGTAAGTAACTGTGCTATCTCCAGGAACAAGAAGGAATGAGTCTTCACATATGGGGATTCCCTAGCTAAGATGCCTGGGAGATCCCCAAGGATATGAAACCCTGGAGAGGGGTCTACTTCCTCCTATCGATCTCAGGCATCCATTCAGGGAAGGAGGGTAGGAGTTGTTTAAGAATGGAACAGGTGTTTGAGGACAGCCTGACCAAACAAGGCATCCCGGCGGGAGTCCTTGTCCAAGCAGTAATGGGCTGTGAAGGTATGAACCGAGGCCCAGGTGGCTGCTCGACAGATCTGGTCGATGGACACAGAATTTAGATGAGCCATAGAGGTGGCCATGGCCCTCACATTATGAGCTGTGACATGGCTCTCCAGAGAAAGGTTCTTACTCTGGTAGGCGAAAGAAATACACTGAGCAATCCAATTGGACATTATTCTCTTAGAGACTGGAAGTCCCAAATGAGAAGGATCAAAAGCAACAAAAAGCTGGGAAGACTTTCTATGTTGCTGTGTCCTATGTAAGTATAAAGCAAGAGCTCTTTTACAATCCAGAGTATAAAGATTCCTCTCTGCACTGGATGCATGAAGAGCTGGAAAAAAGACAGGTAAATATACCTCTTGATTAAGATGAAAAGGTGAGACCACTTTAGGCATAAAGTGTGGATTTGTCCTAAGGACTACCTTATCATGATGGAACCTTGTATAAGGTGGATTAGCCACTAATGCTTGCAGTTCACTGATGCGGCGAGCTGAAGTAACTGCAATGAGGAAAATAACCTTCCATGAAAGAAACTTCAAGGAGGTAGTGGCTAAGGGTTCAAAAGGTGGCTTCATGAGCTGACCAAGAACCAAATTTAAATCCCATGCCACCGGAGGAGGCCTAATGGGAGGTTTAGTTAAAGTTAGGCCTCTCATGAATCTTGCAATGAGAGGATGAGAGGAAATAGGTTGTCCATTGATGGGCTTAAGGGATGCTGCAATAGCACTCAAATGGACTCTTACTGAATTTGTTTTAAGGCCTGCATTGGAAAGATGCAGGAGATAGTCTAACAGAGAATTTAAAGGTAGTGCTAGAGGATCAAGACCCTTTTCAGCACAACAAATGGAAAACCTTTTCCATTTAAAAGCATAAGAACGCCTGGTGGAAGGTTTCCTGGAAGCATGGAGGATATCCTTCACTTGTTGAGAAAGATTCCAGTCTAGAAGGTCTAGGCCTTCAGTAACCAAGCTCTGAGGTGTAGGGACTTGGGGTTTGGGTGCCACAAAGTCCCTTCCTCCTGGGACAGAAGGTCTGGAGCAGCTCCCAAGTCCAGGGAGGGGGCTTGGGAGAGATGTAGAGGTAGAGGGTACCACACTTGGCGTGGCCAGCGTGGAGCTATGAGGATCATAGATCCTTGATCCCTCTGGAGTTTGAACAGTGTCTTGGGAATCAAGGGAATGGGTGGAAAGGCATACAGGAAGCCCTGACCCCAATGGAGGAAGGCATCCTTGGCCTGAACTCCCTGACACGGAATTCTGGAACAGAACCGGGGAAGTTTGGCATTCCACGGACTTGCAAAGAGGTCTATGTCCGGGGTTCCCCATTCTTGGAAGATTCTGAGTACCTGATCCATGTGCAGGGACCATTCGTGTGGAAGCAGAACTCGACTGAGTCTGTCTGCCCAAGAGTTTTGGACTCCTGGGAGGTATACTGCCAGGAGATGGATTTGATGCTCTCTGGCGAAGGCCCACAATCTTAAAGCTTTGTTGCAAAGCGACAAAGAGTCAGTTCCTCCTTGCTTGGTTATGTAAAACATGGCTACTTGATTGTCCGTATGAATGAGGACTGTCTTGTAGCTGAGGAGGGTATGAAAGACCTTGAGAGCTAGAAAGTCTGCTCGAAGCTCCAAGTGGTTGATATGAAGGGAGGTCTCCTGTGGGGACCAAGTTCCTTGAGTGGAGAGGTCCTGTAGATGGGCTCCCCAACCTGTTTGGGAGGCATCTGTTGTGAGGGTTGCTTGGGGCAACAACTGTTGGAAGGGGGACCCCAGCAACAAATTTTGAGTGGACATCCACCATTGGAGAGACCAAAAGAGACGTTTGGTGGTTGCTATTTGGTCTGAGAGAGCTCCTGAAGCTTGAGTCCACTGGGTGGACAAAGTCCATTAAGCTGCTCTCATGTGTAGGCGAGCATAGGGAACCACATGCACTGTGGAAGCCATGTGGCCTAGCAGTTGTAGCATCTCCCGGGCAGTTAAGTGGCTCTTTGACTGAATCTGGGAGGCTAACTGCACTAGACGTTGGCAACGGGCCTGAGGAAGGTAAGCCCTTGCAGTAGTGGTATCCAACCAGGCCCCTATGAATTCTAGGGACTGAGTAGGGGTGAGCTGAGACTTTGGGAGGTTTACCAGAAGTCCCAGATACTGCAGAATGCGCCTTGTGCGGTCCAAGGAATTCTGGGCCTCTGACTGAGATGGAGCTCGAATGAGCCAGTCGTCCAGGTATGGGAAGACAAATATTCCCAGAGTTCGTAGAAATGCAGCAACTATTGCCATGCATTTGGTGAACACTCTTGGAGCAGAGGCCAGACCGAAAGGAAGAACTCTGTATTGGTAATGTTTTCCTTGGAAAAGAAACCGTAGGAATCTTCTGTGAGAGGGATGGATGAGGACATGGGTGTACGCATCCTTGAGATCTAGAGAACAAAGCCAATCCTGACTTTGAAGGTATGGAAGGAGAGTGCCCAGAGAAAGCATCTTGAACTTCTCCTTGCATAGAAATGTGTTCAATTCTCTGAGATCTAAGATGGGTCTGTATCCCCCTGTCTTCTTTGGAATGAGAAAATAGGGGGAGTAGAACCCTGACCCTTGATGAAGAAGAGGAACTTCTTCTATTGCCCCTTGGGCAAGAAGGGTAGCTACCTCTTGACCTAGAAGGTCGAGAAGAGATGTGGGAGAATTGAAGTGTCTCACCATGGTGTGTGGAGGAAGGTCTGAGAAATGAAGCTTGTAGCCCTCTCTTATGATGGAGAGGGTCCACTGCTCTGATGTTATTTGCTCCCATCTGGGAGCAAAATGAGCCAACCTTCCTGGAATGGTGAGAGGCTCTGACTGCTTTAGAGCCAGAAAGGCTAAGTTCTCTAGCATCAAATCAAAAACCCTGAGGAGGTTGGGCCTGCTGAGTTGCAGCAGCCCCTGTAGGCTTAGGCCTGGCCTGTTTAGGTTGCTGACGCTTAGTGGCAAAGCGACCTGTAGAAGATTGTTGGCCAGAAGTAGAAGGAAATCTGCCCTTTTTAAAGAAAGACTTTTTAAAAGGCTTTTTCTTGGCAGGAATGGAGGTTGACTTTGAAAGTCTATCCAGAGCAGAGTTTTCTGCATCCATTTGAGTGGCTTTTATTTGCCATTCTTTGCCAAATAGGTTTTCACCTGTACAGGGAAGATTTCCTAAGCCATCTTGAACCCAGGGCTCTAGATCAGAAGCCTGGAGCCAAGCAATTCTGCGATCAGCTATGGCAATGCCTGAGGCTCTGCTGGCACCTTCAAAGGAGTCAAAGGCTGCCCTGTTGGAAAACTTTGAAATGTCTTGGGTATGCTTAAGCCAAATGAGGAATTCCTCCCTTTTATCTTCTGGAAGAAAAGGGAGGAAAATGTGCAGTTTTTGTGCAACTTCCTTTAGAAACATACCCATGTAAAGGCTATATGAGTTGATTCTGGCAATAAGCATACTGGCTTGGAAGATTTTCCTACCAAAGGCATCCAAGGTCCTGCATTCTCTTCCTGGCGGAGCAGAAGAGTGTCTCTTTGTACTCTTTATCCTCTTCATAGCTGACTGCACCACAATGGAATGGTGAGGAAGCTGAGTTTTCTGAAATCCAGGACAAGGAGGGACACAATACATAGTGTCCAATCTACAAGAATGAGGAGAGAGAGTGAGAGGAGTCTCCCATAGATCAATCATGTGTTCATAAAGAATCTCATGAATTGGTAAGGTGACTGCCTCTTTAGGAGCTCTAGAATAGCCTAAAATATCCAATTTTTAAGCTCTAGGCTCTGATTCAGAAGTTACAGAGATAGAAAGTCCTTTAGCTACTTCTCTTATGAAGTCTTGAAAGGACAAGTCCTCTGGAGGAGACATTCTTCTTTTTGGAGAAGAAGGCTCTTCAGGAAGGGCTATGGATACTTCAGGAGACTCATCTGATGTATCAGAATCATCAGAGGAATCGAAGTATCGCCTGTCAGGGTGCTCTTCCAACGCTCGATACGCGTATCAAGCGGTATCGACATCGGGCGTTCCCGGTACCGGATCGGTACCGGTAAGCAGCCCTGGACAAGGAACCGCTGCAGCCGGTATCCTGGTCGATGTCGATGCAGTCGGTACCGGAGCCGATACCGAGAACGGAGTTTGTTTCGGTACCAGCAGCGTCGCAGCTTGAATGAAGGCCGTAATAGCCTGCTGCATGGACAGAACATTGTGATCCATCGACGCCATGAATGCCTGGAAGTTGGTACCGGGAGATTGCGCCGGTACCCCAGAGCATTCTAACAGGTGATCGGTCGAGGCCGTGCCATCGATGTCAACCTGTAACCCCATAGGAGCTTTGGAAGCCGGAGCTTCCCACCGGGGTTGTTTTGCTGGCGCAGGATCCTCGAGGGCAAGCCCGGAGGCATCTCGATGCTTTGAGGGAGATCTACCCTTCGAGGACCTGCTAGGTTTATGTTTGGTTACCTGAGATCCATCAGGAGAAGAAGACCTGGAAGATGTCAATGCTACCGACGGTGCATCAGCGGAAAACAGCACATGGAGCTTGGCTGCTCGGTTCTGTAACCCCCGTTTAGACATTAGAGAGCAGGACGGACAATCCGGAATGGAGTGTTCAGGACCCAAACATTTAAGACACCATTCATGGGTATCTGTAACAGAAATAGTACCGCTACACTTAGTACATTTTTTAAACCCAGAGGCTGGTTTTTCATTGAGGGAAATTTTCTTGTAGGCCCTGAGGCCCAAGAAGAAAATACACTTAGAGGTATGTTTACTATTTGGCGGTAGCAGCTTCCATGCGATATCGGAGCCGTGGCCCCATTGAAATCAATGGGGCCACGGCTCCGATATCGCATGGAAGCCACTACCGCTGAATAGTAAACATACCCCTAAGTGAAGAGAAAATAGATATTTTTTTATATTTTTTTTAAAGAAAGAAAGAGAAAAAAACCGGCGGTACCGGTCCGAAGTCGGGGAAGGCAGACACGCGACCAAAGAAATAAAATAAAATAAAGAACTTCTTCAGCGGTGACAGGGCTCGACCTGCTGGCTCCGCGGCAAAGAAGAACTGAGGAGAGATGGTTAGGAAAGGCGGGAAGGCAGCGCGCAGGTGCTGTGGAATGCTCCCAAAAGCTTTCAATTTTGGGAAGCTGGGGAGCGTTCCCGCGCAGGCTCCGTCGGTACCGACATACCCATATGTGAAGACTCATTCCTGCTTGTTCCTGGAGATGGCATGATCCTGTTCCCCCCTCCTTGTTGATGTAAAACATGGCTACACTGTTGTCGGTGTGCATGAGCACCGACTTTCCCTTCAGATGCCCCTCGAAGGCCCTCAGGGCCCATCGGACCACCCCAAGCTCGAGCAGATTGATCTGCTGCCGAGACTCCTCAGGCGACTACCTCTGGGTGCACAATGTGCCATATTGGGCTCCCCACCCCAGCAGGGAAGCATCTGTCATTAGGACGAGCTCGTGCTGTGGGGTTTGGAAGGGCATTCCCTGAAGGAGACTTCAGGGGTCCCACCACCAATTCAGTGAGTCGTGGTGACTGCTGGAGACCCGGATAGGGTCTCTGAGGTGGCCAAAGGCCTGGCCCCATTGTGCCCTGAGGCACCACTGGGCTGTCTGCATGTGCATGTGGGTATGGGGTCCACATGGACGTGGAGGCCATGTCCCTGAGAAGGCACAGCATCGCCCGTGCCGTAACCTAAGTCCTGTTTTGTACGTGAGATGTCACGGCCCGAAGGTGGTCTGTTCGGTCCGTGGGAAGAAAGGCGGTCGCTTGCACTGTGTCGAGGCGTGCACCGATGAACTCCAGGGTCTGCACTGGCTCGAGGTGGGACTTGGGATAGTTGACCAAAAAGCCGAGGCTCTCGAGGAGAAGGATCATGCATGACACCACCAGTCGGGCTTCGCTGATCGAGGACCCTGTGACGAGCCAGTCGTTGAGGTAGGAGAAGACGGGTATGCCCTGCCGCCTGAGGGAGGCAGCAGCCGCGGAGAGGTACTTTGTGAAAACCCGCAATGCGGACGCAAGCCCGAAAGGGAGCACTCTGTACTAGTAGTGCTCCCCCTGCACACTGAAGCGCAGGTATTACCTGTGCTGGGGGTGAACTAGGATGTAGGTAAAAGCATCCTTGAGGTCCAAGGAGCATAGTCAATCGCTCTGCTGAAGGAAGGGTAGCAGGACACTAAGCAATAACATTTTGAACTTCTCCTACACCAGGATCTTGTTGAGGTTTCTGAGGTCGAGGATGGGGCGCAGGCCCCCCGTCTTTTCGGGACGAGAAAGTAGTGGGTGTAGAACCCCTGACCTTGAACGTGCATCGGTACCTTCTTGAACGGCCGTTGGGCGAGGAGGTTGGACAGTTCTTTCTGCAAGAAGGTCTGGTGCACGAGGAGCCGAGCAGGCTATGCTGGGGAGACAGGAGGAGGGCGCTTGTCCAGGAGGAGATGGTATCCATCTCGGATTAGCCTTGGGTGAACCAAAAAGCGGACTGTAAAGGGCAGCAGGGTGTGCTGTTGGCTGGAAGTCTGACACTGCAGCAGAAGTGAGGATGCAATCCCTACTCTGATAGTTGGAACACAGAGGGCTGGAGTTGCATTATTTCCTGAAGAGATGACTGAGTACGGCCTGGCCAAAAGCACTATCCCTCCAGGAGTTCTCCTCCAAACAGTAGTGCATTGCAAAGATGTGTACAGAGGACCAGGTGGCAGCCATGCAGATGTCCAGGAAAGGCAACAACCGCAGGTTATCCACTGAGGTAGCCATGACACGCACATTGTGAGCTGTCACATGATGATAGGCGAATGAAATGCAGTCAGCCACCTACCAAGAGAGGGTGCACTTGGAGACTGTGACCTCAAGATGACTGGGATCGAATGAGACAAAGAACTGCGTCGAGCAGCGATGGGGTTGTGTCCTCTGTATCCAGGGTACACTTGCAGTCTAGCTTGTGCAGAGGCTTCTGGCCTGGAAGCGTGAGGCCTGGGAAAAAAGGTGGGTAACGCCACTTCTTGATTTAAATGGAATGTAGAGACTACCTTTGGCAAGAACTTAGGATGTGTCCAAAGGACAACCCTGTTCCTGTCGAACCTGGTGTAAGGCTCATGTGCCACCAGGGCCTGCAGATCGCTCACGCTCCTGGCTGAGGTGAGAGCCACCAGGAAGACGACCTTCCAAGAGAGGGGCAGATAGCCAGGGGTTCAAAAGGCGGGGTCATGAGCTTCCCCAGTGCCACTCTAAGGTCCCATGCCACCGTCAGTGGGTGGACCGGGGGCTGAGAGAGGAGACGATCCCACATGAACCGGCGCAGAGATGTACTCTGACAAGAGTTGGAATTCAGGCCTGCCCCTGATAGGAGCAAGAGGTATCACAATATCTCCATCATTGCACAGGAGAAGGGGTTAAGGCCTTCTTCTGCACTACTTGAACCTGCACGACTTGAAGACGTAAGCCCAGCAAGTAGAATCCTTACACGAGGCCAGCAAGACATCTTCCACCAGCCGAGGGAAGTGATAATGCACAATGGCTAGCCTCTCAGCATCCAGGCTGTTAGCACCAGGGACTGGAGGTTGGAGTGCCGCAACGTCCTGTCCTCCTGGGACAGCAGGTCTGGCGCACTCCAAAATGGCCAGGCATCCCCCTGGGACAGCTGCAGGAGAAGGGGGGAAACCAGGGCTGCCTGGACCACCTGGGTGCAATGAAGATGATGGAGGCCACCTCCACTTGGATTTTGAGGAGGACCCGAGGCACCTGGGACACTGGTGGAAATGCATACAGAAAGCTCCTGGACCAAGGGAGGAGGAATGCATCCGCCGCCTCCCGCCCGGCTTCCGAGAGCAAAAGTGCGGTAGCTGTGCTTTCTCCAGACTGGCGAAGAGGTCTATTTCTGGGGTACCCCAATGCTGGAAGATCTCCCCCAGTATGGTCGGGTTCAGGCTCCACTCATGGGGTTGGAGAATGTGGCTCAGGCGGTCGGCCAGTATATTGTCCTGGTCTGGCAAATACACTACCTTGAGGGAAATGTTCTTCCCTGCTGCGAAGTTCCAGAGCATACCACCTCCCAACAGAGCCGGTACAATTCCATGCCCCTCTGCTTGTTGATGTAAAACATTGCTACCTGGTTGTCTGTCTAGACTTGAACCACCTGTCCTTCCAGATTTATTTATTTATTTAACATTTTTTATATACTGCACTATTCATTATCAGCGCGGTTTACATGGAACAAGAAAACTTCAGACAAGTTACATTTATCTGGTTATTACATAAAACAGGAAAATTAACTTGGATAACAGGAGCAACTATTTACAACAAAACAACAAGAGCAACTAGTTACATACAAGTGTCATATTGTCTGAAAAGTGTACTATTAATCTGGTAAAGTAGTGTAATGTGTTGTTGAATCAGGGAAGATTATGTGGTCGGAAGGTAATTATTGCTATTTGGGTGTAACTGTATTTCTTTGTTCTCTGGGAAGTATTTGAGGAAAAGGTGATGTTTCAGGGCCTTCTTGAACTGGATGAGATCAGAGATGGCCCTAATGTGTGCTGGAAGGGTGTTCCAAAGTTTTGGAGCACATAAACTGAAGGCTCGGCTTGCTGTTGTAGAGTTGTATCTTAAAATTTCCTTTGGTACAATTAGCATATTTAGTTCCGCGGTTCTTCTTAGTCTGTTGGGTGTGATTGGTTGGATCATCTCCGATAATGAGGTGGGGGCGAGACCTTTGCATGCTTTAAAGGCCAGGAGCAGAGTCTTGAAAGTGATTCTCGCTTGAATAGGAAGCCAATGTAGTTGTTTTAGAAGGTCCTGGAAGACCTGCAGGGCATGAGACTGCCCGAAGCTCCAGCAGGTTGATCTGTGAGGCACTCCACTCTGGTGACCATAGGCCCTGCAACTGTGGGTGATCACAGTAGGCCCCCAGACCATCTTTGACGCGTCCATTGTGAGGATGCGCTGCACTGGTGGGATCTGGAAGGGCAGGCTGGCTCTGAGGTTGAGATGGTCCTGCCACCAGGTCAGGTAGGTTGCTGAGGTTGGCGTGACCTGGATGCCGGTGCTCTAGGTGGCCTGATGCCTGCGGCCACTGAGCACTGAGTGTCCACTGAGCCTGCCGCATGCGGGCAAAAGGGGTCACATGGACAGTGGACACCATGTGTCCAAAAGAGGCGGAGCATCATCCAGACTGTCACTGGTGTGCCACTCTGCACCTCTTGCACTAGGGCGATGAGGCGTTGAGCCCGCTCCAAGGGCAGGAAGGCCCTTGCCCAGGTGGAGTCCAGCAGAGCCCCAATGAACTCCATGCACTGCGATGGGCAGATGTGAGACTTTGGGAAGTTCACCACAAAGCCCAGGTGCTGCGGAAGTCCAAAAGTGTGCTGTGTCGCATAGCATACTTCATCTGGTGTGCCGGTCCGCACAAACCAGTTGTCCAGACAGGGGAACACGAACATTCCAAGGAGCCAGAGGCAAGCAGCCAACACCGCCAGGCATTTCGTGAACACCTGAAGGGCCGAGGCAAGAACAAAGGGGAACGCTCTGTACTGACAGTGGCAGCCCCTATGACGAACCGGAGGTACTGACAGTGCCTTGGATGGATCAGGATGTGGGTATATGCATCTGAGATCCAAGAAGCATAGTCAATCTCCCTGGAGGAGATAAGGCAGAAAGATTCCAAGGGATACCATTTTGAATTTCTCCTTGACCATGAAGTGATTGAGGTCTCGAAGATCCAGGATGGCCTGAAGCCACCTGTTTTCTTGGGAGCCAGGAAGTAGCAGGAATAGAATCCTCGTCCCTGAAGGTGAGGAGAGATGGGCTTCACTGCTTGATTCTCAAGTAAAGACCTGAGCTCCTTCTGAAGAAGCTCCCTATGCAAGGGGGAAAACGGGAGGAGGCAGCTAAGTGAAGGAAATATCCCTCCTTGACCATCTGCAACACCCAGGTGTCTGTGGTGATAGAAGGCCACCGATGTGCAAAATCCTCCCGAGAACCTAGGGCCCGTTACCTCCTGAGGGAGGGAGGCTATGCCCAAGGAACCAAATACTCTCCACAGGCTGTGACTGGAGCTCTGTTTAGAGTTTGGGCGCCTTAGGCTTACGAGGACAATGCCCCTGGCCCTTGGCCTGCTGCTCCTGAGGGGGGGAGCAGGGTAGGCCTGGAATTTGGGGTACTTTAATTAAGCTCTCTTGAACCTCGGGTGGAAGGACTTTTTCCTCAAAAGCCTTCCAACAGGAAGTATCCGACACTTTCTTGGACAGCCTGGTCCTGGTCATGAATTACTTCTCCAACTCGTCAGCCTCCTCCATCATGGGCTTGTCGAAGAGGATGTCTCTCCGGCATGGGACACTGGCTAGCTTGTCCTGAGCCCATTGCTCTAAGTCGGAGGACTGTAGCCAGGCAAGGCAGCGGGCACTAATGCCCATCACAGCTATATGAGCTACCCACTCGAAGCCGAAGGCTGCCAGAATCTGAAACTTGGAGCACTCTTTGACTGAAAATACCAGGGTCCTAAAGCGATCAAGGGGCTCACCTTAGACCAGCCGAGAACTCTACAAGCTCTTTCACCAGGTCTCTCAGGTAAATGCCCATGTACAGCTGGTAAGCCTGGATCCGGGCTGTGAGAATAGTGCCCTGGAAACACTTCCTACCAAATGCATCCATGGTACGGGCCTCCCTGCCAGGGGGCACCAAGGAGTGCGTCTTTTTGCTCTTGATATGATGCATAGCCAACTCCATCACCATGGAATTGTGTGGAAGTTGTGTTTTCTAGAACCTGGGGCTCTTGCCGACTCGATACTACAAATCGAGTCAACGCTTCACAATCTGCACCATCACTGGGGTTTCCCACATCCTGAACAGAGGTCAATCCAAAATGGGGGACACAGGCACCGTCAGCGCCTCCTGAGGAAGGGCGTCGTAATGGAGGATCTCGAGATCCTCAGCACGTGGCGGCTTGTCTTTGGGTACAGCCATGAAGGTGAGTGCCTGTATCATCTCCCTCAAACTCCAAGAAGGCAAGACCCTCTGGAGGGGACCTCCGCCGGTGATGTGGCAGAAAGAGGTCGGAGGGGAAGACCCAATGGAGCAGTGTCGGGGGATTCTTCGTCCATCTCCTAAGTCGACTCAGCCAAAGGAGTTGGCGAGCATCCCACGGTTCTCAGACCAAACTGGCGTCAAGGACTCCCAATGTCGGTGGTCCATTGGTATCATGTCAGTCACCGACGACCGAGATATCAACCATCCCAACCTCTCGAGGATGGGAGGAACATCCTCTGGGGAGGTCCTTGTCAAGGAAGTCCCCATATGGGGTGCCAATGACCCAAAGTGATCGGGAGTCAAGCCCTGCTGCACCTCCAGGAATGCAGAGAAAGCACAGTTACTTACCTGTAACAGGTGATCTCTGGGAACAGCAGGAATAAGTCTTCACATATGGGTACGTCGGTACCGACGGAGTCTGCGCGGGAACGCTTCCCAGAGTCCAATCAGAACGCTTTTGGAGCATCCCAACACGCCTGCGTGCTGCCTTCCCGCCTTTCCCAACTGCCTCTCCTCAGTTAAGTTTTAAAGCTGAGGCAAAGAAAGAGAGCAAGGAAGGGAAAGATAGAGATAGAGAAATGCAACTCCTAGGGGAGGTGGGTGGGTTGTGAAGACTTATTCCTGCTGTTCCCAGAGATCACCTGTTACAGGTAAGTAACTATGCTATCTCCAGGAACAAGCAGGAATGAGTCTTCACATATGGGGGACTCCCAAGCTGAGATGCCCAGAGGGAGTCCTAGCATGTTGTGAATGTAGAAAGAGCCATGCTACTCCTCAGAACCTCAGGCATCCTGGGGATGGAGGGTAGGAGTTGAATAACAGAAAAGGTGCTGTGGAACAGCCGGACTAGAACAGAACTTCTATAGAGGAAGATCCTGTATAGAGTGCATTTAGTAGTATGGGCCTCCCTTGTTAGCACTGCAAAAGTCTACTGAGGTTCATATGGCTCTGTTAGAAGAGCCAGTGAAAAACCCCCAAGGAGTACCTCACTGAGAAGTAGAGGTAATAAATGTAGAAAAAAACAAGTGGAGGTCAGAACCCTTTAGGGTGAGAAATAGCCCCAGGGGAGACTGGGGTAGTATAAAGAGGAAGAGCTTCAGCGGAAAGCGCAGAAGGTACTATGAGAGAAAGCTTAAGCTGTTTTGGTCCAAGAACAGTACAATCCTAGGACCAAAAGAAAAAAAAAAGAGTCTGACCCATCTGGACTGGCAATGGAATTAGTCCATGTAGGAGAGAAAGGGTATGGAGACCCCTGTATCTGATAAGAAGTAAGGACAGACTTAGGAAGCGTTAAGCTTTAGATTAACTGAAGTTCCGCAATATCTTTCCTAAATGGGGTCAATTAGGAAAGAAAAAGGTACATGGAGAGCTTCAGAGGTACCTAACCCTGAAGGTTATGGTAAGGAAAAAATGTGTTAATTACCACAGGAAGTGGTTATATGTGTAGAACCCTAAGTATGCTGGCACAGCATTGATAGGGGTAGTGCCCATCTGTCAGAGTCATATAGGAATGTATGGATATATGAACCTAAACAGACAGATAGATAAGTATGTGAATACATATCTACGTAAAAAAATATCTCTCGAGATATATATATATATATATATCTGTATATATATATATATATATATATATATATATATCTGTTTATATATATATATTCTTAAATATATGCACATATAGGGTATATATGCCTTTATATAGAGAGATATATTTATGGGCAGAAGATACACTGATATAGATATAGATATGTACATATATATGTATATGCATATGTAGTCATATAGACACATGTCTCCAGGTATGTGGATGGAGAGATGCCTATATAACTAGATCCCCCTAGGAATATGGGAAGAGAGAAAGATTCCTCTAATAGCAAGAAGGGTGATACCTGCTTGAATAGATGCATAGAGAATCTCTTCTTTTTTTTTTTTTTTTTTGGTTATGACTGACAGAGTTAGAGGAATGGACTCCCTGACAAGGAGGAGTCTAGATTCCTTTCAGGAATCGAGCTCTTGAATAACCAGGATGGTCCACGTGAAAAATGCAGAGGATAACTTCAGTCTGCAGGCAGCAAATCCAGATCCCTCCAGCACTGCAGTATGGTGATTGGATAGAGGGCGCCAGTGGAATAAGATACCATAGTGACCAACCTATAAGGACAAGATGGGTATCAGGCATCCTTGAGCTGCCACTGAAAGAAAACTATCTCTGGCGAGAGTCCAAAAAAGATATGGGCCAAGCCAGGGAATTGGCCATTCTTTAGCTTTTCACGTGATGAAAGGCCTGTCTCTTATGTCTCAAAAAAAAAATTTTTTGATGAGATGGTAAGAGTAGGGAACACCCCTCCTAACCATCTGGGGTTATCTGCTAGGCAAGATACTAATTAGCAAAGGCCCATAGTGCAAAGCTACCCTGTAGAGTTGCAGAGAGCATACTGCAGGTTGGTTAGAGAAAAAGCTGACTGTTTAAAGTCAGAGGGCAACTTAAACTATTCTGCCAAGGACAAGGGGGCGAAGAATAGAAGTTAACCAACCAGTTTGTGATAATAGGGTTTCCAAACAAGGTTGATAACCTGTTTGGGGTTTAGCACTGAGGCTAGAAGGATTGCTAGTGGAGGAGAAACCCTGGTTGTGTGGTGAACAGAACCAGTGGCTTAGCCACTAGGAATTGTTGTATCTGCAGCAACTACCAGGGCAGTAGAAGAAAATTTCTTTTCCCCCCTACCTTTTTAGATTGGGAAAAAGAAACAACAGACCTAATAAGAGTGGAGAGACTTCCTATTGTCTGATGAGCTGCCTTAAGGTAATAGAGGGGGAGACAACTCTGGAAGGGAGAATCCCCTTGTGGAATAGGTAGAGGACCATAGGGGCTTACCAATGTAAAAGAGCCACTCTTACAAACCAAATGTTGTAGTAAGAGGGAGGCAAGACAGAGTTGAAGGAGATTGACTATGGAGAAGTCTCTGAAAGGTAAGATGATATATGCCAATACAGGGAAAAAACTGTCTTATTGATAGTTGTCACTTCTCTTTTCCCAAAAGAGGAAGAGAAACCTGTTAAGTATAGGCATAATCATCATAAGACTCTTAGAGTAAAAGAAAAGATGTCTCGTGAAGAGATATCTAGGAAAGGTTAGGATGAAATGAGTGCAGATACTTCAAGTGAAAAGAAGCAGACTGGCACTCTAACCACCAACTAAGAGAGGTAATGATGATCTATTTGAAACCCTGCGACTGCTGGGTTTGCTGACCCTGTTGAGGTAGTGGTTTCTTCAGATCAGGGCGATGTTTCCCCTGCTTGGGAACATCTGTATGATGGGCAGAAGATGGATAAAACTTTTTCCCCCTAGGGGAAGAAAGTTTGGTAGAACATTTCCTACCAACTGGGAAAGAGGAAGGCATTGAAGAGCCTCTGGAAACAGGAATGTCAGTGGTTAAATGAGCAACCTGGAGTAAAGACTCCTTGTTAAAGAGATTTTCTCCAGTGCAAGGAGTATTTCCCAGTCTCTCTTGTGCCCATTTGTCCAAGCCTGAAACCTGGAGCCAGGCTTTACGTCATGCCCCTATAGCTATAGCAGAAGTTCTGCTAACAGACTCAAAAGAGTCTAGGGAAGCACGAGTAAGGAACCTAGAGATATTTTGAGCATGACTAACCAGTAAGGAATAGTCTGCACTTTTGGGCTCTTGAAGAAAAGGAGTCAAAACAGTAATTTCTTTGTTACCTCTTCAAGAGATAATCCCATATAGAAAATATATGAGAGAATTCTTGCTGAAAGCATGGATGCCTGGAAGGTTTGGCGTCCAAAGGCATCTAAAGTCTTAGACTCATGACTTGGCGCATAAGAAGAGTGCTTTTTAGTACACTTAACCCGCCTCATTGCTGATTCTACAACAATGTAATGATGAGGAAGATGAGTCCTTTGAAAACCTGGAGAGGGGGGCACCTGATATAGAAGATCAGTTGCCCTAGAAGGTGGGGGTAACGTTAAAGGAGCTTCCCACATTCGTAAAAGGAGATCCTGCAAGAAATGATGCAAAGGAAGCATGATGTTCTCCTTTGCTCTCCCAGGAATATACAGGGATTCTGTATTCCCTTGCATAGGATTCTGTCCAGGTATAGAAATTGCAAGTGATTTTGCCATATCCAGGAGAAAAGCTTGAAAAGAAAAATCCCCAGAGGGAAATCCCTTTGGACAGGCTAGATCTGCTGAAGAACTAGCATTGGCACCCAGGGATCTATCTAATCTTATAGGAGCATAAGATCCTAAAGGGTGGAGTATGGGATCCTTAGAGAATGGTTGCCGGTACCGTAGGAGGTCGGTACCAGCAACAGTCAGTAGCATATCGTCCATGCCAGGAATCGATTCCAAACTCGGTATCGAGGGAAGCGAGCCTGATGAAAGAAGCATGGAAGGTACCGACAATGATGGTAAAATGGATACCGGTACCGACTCCGGTACCGTATCCAATACCGGTGGAAGAAAACCAGCCGGTGATGGCTCTAACAGTATCGAAAGAACTGTCGATGCCGAACATGGATCATCGGAATCGTGCCTTCGGTACCATGTGGTGTGGGTACCAAGGCGAGTCGGTACCCAGTCCTCTAGACTGGAGATCGATTCCAGACTCGGCATCGAAGGAAACGAGTCTATCGATGCACATCTGGAGGGTACCGACGTCGGTACTTGTACCGGTACCGGGATCGATACCGATACTGGAAGGTCAGTCTGCAGCGTATCCAACGGCCCTGTAGGTACCGAGGACGCCAGACTACGATCCTTGGTGAGGAATGTTTCATCCAACACCATTGCCGATGCCGGGGTATCGGTACCGCTCGAAGCGGATGCCACCACCGAGCATGGCTCAGGTATTTCGGAGAGGGGTGAGAACCTCAGGAACAACCTGAAACCCCACACAGGCTTTGGAGGCCGAAGACTCCCACCGAGGTTTTAAAGCCAGTATGTTCTCGAGGCAAGGCCAGAGGCATCTCTATGCTGTGCATGAGATCTACCACTCGAGGACTGGCTAGTCTTAACAGACTGTTTTTGGGTTACCTGATCCTGTGAGGAAGAAGAGGTGGTCGGTGCCCTGAAGTTGGATGGGGACCGCGTATCGAGGGGAACTCGATGCTGAAGACTTCTTCCCACTATACCGTTACAGGAGGGACACTCCGGAGGAAAATGGTCAGGACCCAAGCAGGGCAGATACCAAATATGAGTGTCTGAAATAAGTTTTTTACCGCCATAGTTTGAACATTTCTTAGGAATAGTGGCTGGCACTTCCATGAGGAACAAAAGGGGTAGGCCTAGAAGGCCGGGAAAACCCCGTCAGGCACTAAGAGGGAAAAAGTTATTTCCTAACAGGAATAAGTTGAAGAAAAAGAAAAGAAACACCGGCAGTACCGGTGGTGTCGGGGAAGGCAGCCGCGACCACAAGAAAACTAAAAAATAAAAGAAGAATATTCTGCGGTGACAGAAGGACGTCCTGTCGGCTCCGTGGAAAAACGAAAACTGAGGAGAGGCAGTTGGGAAAGGCGGGAAGGCAGCACGCAGGCGTGTTGGGATGCTCCAAAAGCATTCTCATTGGACGCTGGGAAGCGTTCCCGCGCAGACTCCGTCGGTACCGACGTAGCCATATGTGAAGACTCATTCCTGCTTGTTCCTGGAGATACTGCATTCGAGAACCACTATACTGGCCTCCATGGCAGATAGCTCCACAGCCTGCACCAGCCCCAAGGATACCGAGGCTGGTTTCAGGTCCTTGGCTGGGGAGTCCCAGATAATAATGGAGTAAAATAAAATATTTTGTCCAGGGTGCACAGACAACACGTCTGCAGGGCTCCATGGGAAAAGAAAGACTGAGGCAAGATGGCAACTTTGGGTGGAAAGGTGACCGCGCATGCGCAGTGTAACTCCCAAATGCTCTCTTTGAAAGCTGGGGAGTGGATCTGTGCGGGCTCCGTCGGCGCCAACGTCACACATATATGAGGATGGACTTCCTGTTTGTTCCTAGAGACAGACCAACGCGTCCGTAGTGAGGATGTGCTGCACTGGTGGGATATGGAAGGGCAGGCTGGCTCCTTTGCGCGAAGATAACTAAACTTATAAGCACAAGTTCCAAAAGGCCAATTGCAGAAAAGAGACTGATGCACACATAAACATTAAAGAAAAAAGCACACACAATAACGTAACAGTATTTACATTACAGGCAAATGAGTTGCATGTAATAAAATGGCATGCTAATATTGTCTGTATCTCATGCAGAGAAATGCGTAGAGGATTCATAATCAGTTGGAGTGCCAATATTTCTATGCCTGAGTCCGAAGTGGCTTAAACATCCTGTGCGGGCCCCCGACAGTATTTTGATGGTATCGGGGGCTTTCCCCGATGCCTGGATTATCTAAGATGAAGTGTCAAACTTCCCCTCAAATGACCCAGGCATCAGGGAAAGCTCCCGATGCCATCAAAATACTGTCAGGGTGCACTGTCCCTGACAGAAACCAAATCCCTGGTAGCCCAGCGGCAACGATCCCCTCATCCACCCACCCACCAAATTAAAAATAGAAATTATACTTACCTGGCAATTGTAGTTCCTGTAGGGTCCAATTTAGTCCTCCACATCTGGGTAGTGCACCTCCTCCCGCAGCAAGGAGACTGGACCAATCAGAGTCTTTTCCATGTCTGGATGTATGCTGCTGGAACTCCCATCAGCCCCCCAGTGATCTATTAACAAAGCAGTCTCAAAGAAGCAACACATGAGATAAAAACTTATCTAAAACAGCCCCAAAAAACAAAGACCCCCTCCCTCAAACAGGCGACCCCCCTCCCCAAACGAGGGAGCCGGCAACCTGTACATTGCCTCTGCCTCCACAAAGGACCGAAGGAAGAGACACAGTCGCGGCTACAAGAACAAACAGCCAAAGGAGAGCGGAAGACCCCCAAACCTGAGGACCACAGACATACTCTTAGCCCACTCTCGCAAACTGCGCCGAAGCGCACCGCGTCGAAAAAAAGGCAGTCTATCGGGAGGGAAGGAGGACTAAACTGGACCCTACAGGAACTACAATTACCAGGTAAGTGTAATTTCTATTTCCTGAGCGGTCCTCCAGTTTAGTCCTCCACATCTGGGAAGTACCAGAGCAGTACTCAACGGGAGGGACCCTGCAAACCGGCGCGCAAAACGGCCGAACCAAAACAAGAATCCTTAGACGCCATCACATCCAGCCGGTAATGCTTACTGAAAGCATGGAGCGACAACCAAGTAGCCGCTCTGCAAATTTCTACAGGCGGAACCAAACTGTGCTCTGCCCACGACGACGCTTGCGCTCTGGTAGAATGGGCCCGTAGACCCAAGGGAACCGTCCGTCCCTGCAGAATATATGCCGATGCAATAGCTTCCTTAAGCCACCGGGCAATAGAAGCTTTCGCCGCTGCTTCCCCTTTCCGCTTACCACCAAAAAGGAAGAACAGATGATCCGTCTTACGGTAAGTCTCAGAAACCTTCAAGTATCACCAGAGCACCCGTCGAACATCGAGACGATGTAAGCCACTGTCAGTCGCGTCTGTCCCTGCAGAATTAAAAACGGGAAGAAAAACAGACTGATTCAAATGAAAGGGAGACACAACCTTGGGAAGGAAGGAAGGAAGGAACAGGCCTCAAAACTACTCTATCCTTAGAGAAGGACAAGAAAGGTTCCCTACACGAGAGCGCCTGCAGCTCAGAAATTCGTCTAGCTGAGCAGATGGCCACCAAAAACACTGTCTTCAGCGTCAAATCCTTAAGGGACGCCAGGTGAAGCGGCTCAAAGGGCTTCCGAACCAAACCCTTTAACACTAGATTCAAATCCCACGGAGGAATCGACGCCCTGCGAAAAGGTCGCAGCTGGAACACAGCCCTCAGAAAGCGCTGCACATCCGAGTGCGCCCCCAGGGGGACCCCCAAGACCTTACCCCGGAAGCACGCGAGAGCTGCTAATTGCACCTTCAGGGAACTGGCCACTAGACTTTCATCGAAACCGTCCTGCAAGAAACTGAGGATGGCCGGCACTGACGCCTTCGCCGCTCGAATATCGTGTCTCGAACACCAATCCTCAAAAATGCGCCAGATCCGCACATATGTGAGCGACGTAGAGGATTTCCTTGCCCGAAGGAGCGTAGCAATGACCGAAGCCGAATAACCTTTCTTCTTTAACCTAGCCCTCTCAATGGCCATACCGTAAGCGAGAATCGATCCACCTGCGGCATCCGTAGCGGCCCCTGAAGCAAGAGATCCGGCAATGGAGGGAGTCGCCACGCTACCCCGTCTAGAAGCCGAACCAGATCCGCATACCAAGGACGTCTGGGCCAATCGGGCGCCACCAACAGGACACCTTCCCCCGGTGCGCTTCGATGCACTGAATCACCTGACCGATCAACGCCCATGGAGGAAAGACGTAGAGGAGACCGGAGACTGGCCAAGGCCGAATGAGTGCGTCGATGCCTTCGGACATCCGTTCTCGCCGTCTGCTGAAGAAGAGACTTGTTTTTGTGGACTGATAGGTCGCCATGAGGTCCATGACCGGAGCCCCCCACCTGCGCACTATTTGAGCGTAGATCTGCGGGTGAAGTTCCCACTCCCCCGCATCCACCTGCACTCTGCTGAGGAAATCCGCCATCACGTTGTCCTTTCCCGCAATATGCGCTGCCGAAAGAGCCAGGAGCCGGGACTCCACCCACTGAAACAGAAGGCCGGATTCCTCTTCCATGGCTCTGCTGCCCGTGCTGCCCTGCCGATTGAGGTAGGTCACCGCTGCCGAATTGTCCGAGAGAACTCTCACTGCGCGACCCGTCACTGCAGATTCGAAGGCTTGCAGTGCCCGCATCACCGCTCGCAGCTCGAGACGGTTGATCGACCAAGAGGCTTCCAGGGCTGACCAAGACCCCTGCGCGAAGTGATCCACGCAGTGAGCTCCTCAGCCCTCCAGGCTGGCATCCGTCAGCACAGGCAACCAGACTGGCTGTTCCAGAGACACCCCCATCTGCAGCGACTTCGCACTCAGTCACCATCGCAACGAAAGACGGACCTGCCTCGGACAAGGCAGACGCTTGTTGAGCGAATCCGTTTGATTCGACCAACGACGCAAGAGGGCTCTCTGAAGCGGACGCATATGGAACCTGGCCCAGGGAACCACCTCCAGCGTCGCCGCCATCGTCCCTATGACACGCAGGTACCACCAAGCCGACGGCGCTGGGAATCCTAAGAACTGGCGAATCAGAGAACGCAGGCCTCGTGCTCGGCGATCCGGCAGCAACACCAGCCCTTCCGCCGTGTCGACGCGGACCCCGAGGTATTCGAGGGATTGAGTCGGCAATAAGTGACTTTTCTTCTCGTTGACCACCCAACCGAGGCTCCAAAGAAGCTCTATCACCCGGCTGGTGGCTTGTAGACTCTCGCTCTCGGACTTTGCCCGAATCAACCAATTGTCGAGATAAGGATGAACCAGAATGCCTTCCTTCCGCAACGCCGCCGCCACCACGACCATGACCTTGGTGAAGACGTGGGGCGCAGTGGCCAGTCCGAACGGCAACACCCGAAACTGATAATGTCCCCAAGGGAACGCGAACCGCAGAAACCTTTGATGAGCTGCCCTGATCGGAATATGCAAGTAGGCCTCCGAAAGATCCAAGGACGTTAAGAACTCTCCCTTGCGCACCGCCACTATGACGGATCGCAGAGTCTCCATGCGGAAATGAGGCACATGCAGACAACGATTTACTCCTTTGAGGTCTAAAACAGGACGAAGGGACCCGTCCTTCTTTGGAGCACCACGAAATAAATGGAATACCGACCTACTCCGAGTTCGGACTCTAGGACCGGCACTACCGCCCCCAAGGCAAACAGGCGGTCCAACGTTAAACGTATTGCTAGATCTTTCTGTGGACCCTTGCATGGAGACAGAACAAAGGAATCCTGGAGAGGACAGGCAAACTCCAAAGTGTAGCCCTCCCACACTATCTCGAGCACCCACTGGTCCGAGGTTATCTGGACCCAGGAGGGAAGAAAGTGTCGAAGGCGAGCTCCGATCACCTGACTTCTCCCCGGGGCCCACCTCGCTTCATTGCGGCTTGCGACTAAATGAAGGGGAGGCAGAAGCGGAGGCCGCCGAGAACCCTCTCCCTGCTCCTCGGAAGCCTCGAAACCCCGGGGACCGAGTTGCCGATCTGCCACGCTGGAAACCCCCCAGACGGGAAGAACGGAACCTGCGAAAGTCCCGAAACTGACCTCGAGTGGACGACACACTTCTACTCTGTCTGGGCTTATCCTCCGGAAGCCGTCCACCTTTGGATTCCCCAAGGTCTTTAACTAACTTATCCAGGTCATCCCCAAACAACAGCTTGCCTTTAAAGGGGAGCTTGCTAAGGCGCGACTTAGAAGACCCATCGGTCGCCCAATTCCGTAGCCAAATAGTCCTGCGCGCCACCACTAGGGAAGCCATACTGTTTGCTAAAGTTCGGATCAAATCATAATGAACATCCGCCAAATAAGCCGAACCAGATTCCAATCGGGTCACCTCCAACAACCCCTGCTGGTCTAGACGAGAGTCCTGCCGCAAGTGTTGAGCCCATCTCAAGCAGGCTCTGGATACCCAGGCTCCACATATAGACGCCTGCAACGATAAGGCATTGGCCTCAAAGGCCTGCTTCAGCAAGCCATCCACCTTTCTATCCTGAGTGTCTCTTAAGGCAGCAGAGCCCTCAACGGGAATCGTGGTCTTCTTGGTCACTGCCGACACCGCAGCGTCGACCCGGGGCGAGCGAAACCTCTGTCTTTGTCCACCAAAGGATAGAGACGATTCATCGTCCTAATACCCTTCAATCCGGATTCAGGCTGGTCCCATTCAGCTTGAATCATCTGATCCACCACTCTATGTACCGGAAACACAACCTGGGAATCGCGCACCGCTTGAATCAGAGGATCCTCTAAACCTTCCTCATCCACAGGACGCGCCGCAGCCAAATTAAGTGCTTGGAGGGACTCCTTAACTAAGGGGACCAATTCTTCCCTGCGAAACACACGGATGATCCGAGCCTGGTCCTCTGGCTCGGGAATCTCCCCCTCTTCTAATTCTGCAACCCCATCCTCGGGTTCAATGTCCGACCACTCCGTCTCCTGCCAGTCCACATCATCCAAGGGACGGAGCCGCTTGGCCGCTTTTGGAGCATCCCCTCTCGCCTCCTCTCCTTTGAGAGACGGCGGAGCAGGCGGCAGCGAACACACCTCTGGCAACTTCCCCAAACGTCCTTTCTGGAAAGCCTGATGCATGATAAGCACAAAATCCGGAGAAAAATCCCCCAAAAAGGACTCGACTACCCCTCCTGCCGGTGCACCCCCTTGCGCAGGAGGAGAAGGAGAAGAGGGCCCGATAAGTCCCGGAGAAGGCTCTTCCCCAGCCGATACTGAAGGGACTACGGACTCCAAAGGCACTCTGGCTTCCATTTGAGGCTCCAGGACTGAAGAACCAAGAGCACAGCCCTTGCAAACCCCGGCGTCAGACAGCAGACTCTTACAAGATCCGCAGATTATGCACTGCGGTCGCCCCGACATAAAGAAAAAAAAAAACACCAAGCAAAAATGAAAGGCGCTGAGAGTGAGAAAGAGAGAGAGAGGACCTCTGCCTAGAACCGAACAGCAAGGAACAGCAATTCCCCCAATCCTGCTTGAGCTCTCGGGGCGGGGGGCTTGGTGGGGATATGATTTTTTTTTTTTTTTTAAAGTAATGATTTTTAAGTTATTATCATTAGGCAATGCCAAAAACGGGCTGATTGCATGCCCCCCAGGCAAATCACCCCCTTTAGGAAGCCTTGCCAGCCCCAGAAATGCCGCAGCACGGACCGCCGAAAAAAGAGCGGGAGAAAAGTGAAACCAAAATGGCCGCCACTCCCGCGGCAGGAAAAAAGGCACGATGCCACAAATTAGAAGAAAAACAAAAGCAATGAAAAGCAAAAGTATCCCCGCCGAAGAGAGCAATGGAGCGCAAAGCAAGGCAGAAAAAAAGCAAACTCGCCCTGGCGGCAAGACCCCGCTTACCAGAAAAAGGCAAGGATCGTGAGCCGTGCTGACAGGGTCTGCAGGTCTGGCAGAGGAACGCTGAGAGTCCTTCCACTGCAAACTCCGCTGCCGAGAAGTGCTAAATCTCTCCCCCGTGCAATTCTAGGAGGAGAGATCGCATGCAGAGACAGAGCCCGAAGTGCCTCCACCAAGCAGGAAGCAGAAGGGCAGTGCAAGCTCGGCTCCACCGTGGTACACGTCTTTTTTTTTTTTTTTTTTAAGCGACAGACCCCCTGAGTAAGGAAAATAAAATAGAAAACAGAAAGAACAGGAAAACAACCCAAAACCTAAACTAGTGTTGCCTAGAACAATCCTAAAGTGAGCCCAAGGACAGGCTCACACTTCCACCAGCAGCATACATCCAGACATGGAAAAGACTCTGATTGGTCCAGTCTCCTTGCTGCGGGAGGAGGTGCACTACCCAGATGTGGAGGACTAAACTGGAGGACCACTCAGGAACTAACCTTTGTGGCCCAGTTGCCCTAACCCCTCACCACATACCATCACAAAGGAGGAGAAGTGTTGCCCACATGCTCCCATTCCAGCGCTGTCATCTTGAAAAATGGCAGTGCCCGGTCCTGTGCAGTGCATCCTGGAATATGGCAGTCTGACCCCATCCGGTGCATCACAGGATGCACTGAGTGGGGCCAATTGCCAACATTTTTCAAGATGGTGGCACAGGAACAGGAGCACGTGGGCAATGCTCCCACTCCTTTATAAAGGTACTGGGAAAGGGGTGGGGGGTCAGGGGCACTGGCCCCCAACAGTATTTTGATGGCATCGTGAGCTTTCCCCAATGCCTGGATCATCTGAGGGAAGTTTGACATGTCACCTCAGCTAAGCAACGTATTGGGGAAAGCCCCCAGTGCCATCAAAATACTGTGAGGTCCATATGCAAATTAGCCACGCAGTCCGTGTTTGGGAGATCATGCCAAATTTATGCCACTCTCTCTGTTTGGCTTGCTCTCACAGTTTCACACTGCCATTTGCACCATAGTTTAAATAAAACTCCCACCCTTTAAACCTCTCAACTCCTCTTCCCCACTCCACATCTACTCCATCCATCCACAACTCAAATCCACCCCACCAACTTACCCTCACATTTCCTGTATATAAGTTGTCTGTTTAAAATTATAGTTATGAAGTTATAATATTCCCAACATACCCCTCCACCAATGTTCTCTGTATCAAATTGTTGTTTTCTGTAAACCGCTTTGATAACTTGAAAAGCAGTATATAAAAAAGTTTAAATATTCTGCATATGCACCCCTTTCTGCATGCCGGCACTGAAGTTGCGTGCTATCGGTTCGCTGCAAAGAGTCAGAGTTAATAGCACGCGATTTCAGAGCCAGTTTTCTGCATCGCCCATGTTTGTTTGAGCTGTTAGCAGGACAGCTGCTGAAGACTGAAGAAGGGGGCGGGGCTCTAGTGTCATGCTCTTCGACCTGCAGGGCTAAGGCGGCTCATATGTTTTTACTTTTACTTTTCATACCTGCTCTATTTAATGACACTCAGGACACCCAGCCCAAACTTGTAGAAATCTAGATCTCTTTTTTCTTCCAGCATTGCTGTCAGTGCTTTGAGCTGGTTGACTTAAAATAAAGGTGATTGAACAAGAACTTTACATGAGCAGCTTCATTCCTGTTACATGCTCAGCAGTGGGGGGGGGGGGGGGGGGTTATTTTAAATTTTGTGTTCCTCGACTTCCCTTGCCTACTTAACCTTTTACTTGGAGGCTGCAAGCCCAGGCTGAAAGAAAATGACTTATGTGCTATTTAATCCCTCCTTATTTTCCTTTCCTGCTCAGAAAATATTTTATAATTTCTAATTCCCTTTGAGCTCATGAATTATTTTTGGCTAAAAGATGAGCCAGCCAGTTCCCCAGACTAGCTAGCCCAACGGAATCTCCCAAGCACCTAGAGAATCCTATGTATGGCACTTCCTAGTGGTGACAATTTGGTGCCAAGAGTGGGATCTTGCAAACCTTCATGGTATGGGCCAGCTGATATCCTTCAACTTGAAAGTCTCCTTGCAGAACAAACTCTACATAGTCACCAGGTAAAGGGTACATGGGTTGCGCTCCCAGGATACACAGAACAGAGGTAGGGGGCACTGATAGCAGACCCAATGTAACGCCAATTTTTAAAAAGGGTTCCAGGAGCGATCTGGGAAACTACAGACCAGTGAGACTGACGTCAGTACCGGGAAAAATGGTAGAGTCCATTATAAAGAACAAAATTAATCATCATGTAGATAGTCATGGCTTAATAGGAGACAGCAAACATGGCTTTAGAGAAGGAAGATCTTGTCTTACTAATCTGTTATGTTTTTTTTTTTAAGGTGTGAACAAACAGGTAGACAAAGGTGAGTCAGTTGACATAGTGTATCTGGACTTTCAGAAAGCTTTTGACAAGGTCCCTCATCAGAGACTTTTGGCAAAACTAAAATGTCATGGGATATAAGGCAGTGTACTATTGTGGATCAGGAACTGGTTAAAAGATAGAAAGCAGAGGGAAGGGCTAAATGGCCAATTTTCCCAACAGACAAAGGTGAATAGTGGAGTACACCAAGGATCTGTACTGGGTCCGTTGCTTTTTGACATATAAATGACCTGGAAAAGGGAATAACAAGTAAGATTATCAAATTTGCAGATGACACAAAACTATTTAAAGTTGTTAGTTGTTAAAACCCAAGAGGATTGTGGAAAATTGAAAGAGGATATTGACAACTTGGAAGACTGGGCATCCAAATACCACTTTAATGTCGACAAGTGCAAAGATATGCACCTACTAAAGAACAACCCAAACTATGGTTACACGATGCAAGGTTCCACATTGGGAACCATTACCCAGAAAAATGATTTGTGTGTCATCGTGGATAACATGTTGAAACCCTCCACCCAGTGTGCAGCGATGAAAAAAAGAGCAAATAAAGCGTAGTTACTCACCTGTAACAGGTGATCTCCGGGAACAGCAGGAATTTAGTCTTCACATATGGGCATCGTCGGTACTGACGGAGCCTCGTGGGAACGCTCTCCAGCGTCCAATAGGAACGCTTTTGGGAGCATCCCTCAGCACATGCGCACTGCTTTCCTGCCTTTCCAACTGTCCCTCTTCAGTTAAGTTTGTAGCTGAGTGAAAAGATAGAGGGAGAGATGAAAGAGACAGAGAGATAGAGAGACAACTCCTAGGGGAGGTGGGTGGGTTGTGAAGACTAAATTCCTGCTGTTCCTGGAGAGCACCTGTTACAGGTGAGTAAAGCATAGTTACTCACCTGTAACAGGTGATTTCCGGGAACAGCAGGAATTTAGTCTTCACATATGGGTATCATCGGTACCGACGGAGCCTGCGCGGGAACGCTCCCCGGCGTCCAATTAGGAAACTTTTGGGAGCATCCCAAAGCGCCTGCGTGCTGCCTTACCGCTTTTCCCAACTGCCTCTCTCCAGTTGAGTTTAAAGCTGAGACAAAGAGAGAGAGAGGGAAAGAGAAAGAGATAGATAGAGAGCTACAACTCCTAGGGGAGGTGGGTGGGTTGTGAAGACTAAATTCCTGCTGTTCCCGGAGATCAACTGTTACAGGTGAGTAACTATGCTATCTCCAGGAACAAGCAGGAATGTAGTCTTCACATATGGGGACTTCCTAGCTTTAGATGCCAGGGAGACCCCCCAGAAGTTCTGTGCCCCTGTGAAAGGGCTCCAACCAGGGATGGAGGGTAGGAGTTGATTAGGTATGGAACTGGTGTTGAAGAACAGTCTGACAAAACAAGGCATCCCGGCGGGAGTCCTTGTCCAAGCAGTAATGGGCTGTGAAGGTATGAACCGAGGCCCAAGTGGCTGCTCGACAGATGTCGTCGACAGACACAGAGTGCAGATGAGCCATTGAAGCTGCCATGGCTCTCACACTGTGAGCTGTGACATGGCCCTCCAGAGTTGGACAATGTCCTCTTGGAGACTGGACGTCCCAAATGAGAAGGATCAAAAGCAACAAAGAGTTGAGAGGACTTTCTATGTTGCTGTGTTCTTTGTAAGTAAAAGGCTAAAGCTCTTTTACAGTCCAAAGTATCAAGGTTCCTTTCTGCATCTGATGCATGAGGCCTTGGAAAAAACACAGGCAGGTAGATCGCTTGGTTTAAATGAAAAGGGGAGACCACCTTCGGCATGAAGTGTGGATGAGTCCTAAGGACTACCTTGTCATGATGGAACCTTGTATAAGGTGGATCAGCTACTAGTGCTTGCAACTCACTGATGCGGCGTGCTGATATGATTGCAATGAGAAAGATAACTTTCCAAGAAAGGAATTTCAATGAGGTAGTAGCTAAGGGTTCGAAAGGCGCCTTCATGAGCTGACCAAGAACCAGGTTTAAGTCCCATGCCACTGGAGGTGGCCTAATAGGAGGCTTAGTTAGAAGAAGGCCTCTCATAAATCTTGCTATAAGACGATGGGAAGAAATAGGATGTCCATTTAGAGGCTTGAAAGCAGCTGCAATAGCACTCAAATGGATCTTACTGAGTTAGTCTTAAGTCCTGCATTGGATAAATGAAGGACATACTCCAGTAATGATTCCAGAGGTATCGCATGGGGGTTAAGATCCTTCTGCAAACACCATACTGTAAACCTTTTCCACTTGAAAGCATAAGAGCGTCTTGTGGAAGGTTTCCTGGAAGCATAAAGGATATCCTTTACTGGCTGACGGAGGTTAAGATCATGAAGATCTAGGCCTTCAGCAACCAAGCCCTGAGATGTAGAGATTGGGGATTGGGATGCCATAACATTCCGTCCTCCTGAGACAGGAGATCTGGAGCAGACCCTAACTCCAGGGAGGGAGCTTGAGAGAGTTGTAGAAGCCGAGGGTACCACACTTGCCGTGGCCAATGTAGTGCTATGAGAATCATATGGCCTCTGTCTCTCTGAAGCTTGAACAGGGTCTTGGGAATTAGAGGAATGGGCGGAAAGGCATAAAGGAAGTCTTGACCCCAGTGAAGGAGGAAAGCATCCCTGGCCTGAGCGCCCTGAGCCGGAATTCTGAAACAGAACCTGGGAAGTTTGGCATTCAGCGGACTTGCAAAGAGGTCTATGTCCGGGGTTCCCGAAATTTGAAAAATCTTGGCCATCTGGTCTGCATATAGGTGAAATTTCACTTACCGTTAATTTCCTTTCCTAGAATACTGCTAGACCAGTCCAGACAAACGGGTTGTGTCCCCCTGCCAGCAGATCCTGGAGACAGAGAACTCTACCAGAGCTCTAATAGGCTGATCCCTGGTGATGCTGCTGAGATGATGAGACTGTACCCCAAGGGGTCTCCCTCAGTATCGTCCACAAGCTGAACTTCATGAAAACTAAACAACTACATACAGCCATTAACTGACCCGGCCTCAATTATGTACAAGGTGCTAAAAAGCAAAAGATAACGGCAGCTCCGCTGCACCAGCAGGACTGAGACTAACAGCAGTGTGGGTCCTGGACTGGTCTAGCAGTATTCTAGGAAAGGAAATCAACGGTAAGTGAAATTTCACCTTCCAATTCATACTGCTAGACCAGTCCAAACAAACGGGCAGTACCCAAGTTACCGACCTCTAGGGTTGGTTTGCAGCTTGTCATGCTGTGAGGGCTTGCGTGCATCAGTGATGCTGAGAGCTAAACTATCGGTAGTTAACTACTGGCAGGGTCTCCCAAGATGGACAGGTCTCAGCTGAGGTTCCAGACCAAGACAAACCACCCATCTGGGCAGCAGCAGAATGGGATAGTGTTGACGGCGGAGGATCACATTACTGTGACAACGGCAACAACACCAAACTTAAACTGCGCGGAAGAAAGGCCCGGCAATCTACTTCTGTATCTTGCCATGAAAACCCAATGGATAGTTACAACAAAACAAATTGTGCTATGGTGCTGGAAGATGAGACCCCCAGGTTGGAAGGCACTCAACTAGCTACTGGGGAAGAGCTGAAGACTTTTCAGAGTAAAGCCAGCATTTATGATGTGGTTGGATCAAAGCCCTCGGGAAGTCTGACTGCTGATGTAGCTGCGCATGAAATGAGAGTCAGAAGCTGTAAAGATGTCTTACACATTGGAACATGGAACGTACGAAGCATGAACCAAGGAAAGTTGGAGGTGGTCAAGAATGAAATGGAACGTGTACAACTTGATCTGTTGGGTGTCAGCGAGCTGAAATGGACTGGCATCGGGCACATTGCATCAGATGATCACATGGTCTACTATGCTGGAAATGAAAGACAAAGAAGAAATGGTGTTGCATTTATAATAAAGGAGAAACTTGCAAGAACTGTAATGAAATACAATGCAGTCAGCGAACGCTTAATTTCTATTCGTCTACGAGGATTGCCTATCAACACAACTATAATTCAAGTATATGACCCAACAACAGCTGCAGAAGAGAATGAAATTGAAGAGTTCTATGAACAAGTACATGCTGAAATTGACAGAACATGCAAACAGGATATCCTGATAGTCATGGGTGACTGGAACGCAAAAGTTGGCAACAAAGAAGAAGGCAAAGTAGTTGGAAAATATGGACTTGGCAACAGAAATGAAGCTGGAGAAAGACTGATAGAATTCTGCAAGACCAATGATCTATTCATCTCAAACACCTTCTTCCAGCAACACAAGCGGCGACTGTACACATGGACCTCACCCAATGGGTTGTATAAAAATCAAATTGACTACATCTGTGGAAGTCAACGATGGAAAAGCTCTGTAACATCAACAAAGACAAAACCTGGAGCTGACTGTGGTACAGATTACACAGGTACACTAAAAAAATTTTTTTTTAAACTGCCTCTAATGTTTCGATTGATTTTTACATTTTTTGGTGCGCTGAATCCAAATCTGGTAACCAATTTGCTCCATCACGTACAGATGTTTTGCTACATTGGGTTAGCAGTTTGAGGTGAACGTTTCAGATTGAGTGCGATCGAGATAAAAGTTTCTTGGATGAATTCTTTATACTAATTGTTTAGTAGTTATTCAAATAAGAATAAAGAAAATTGTAACAAGGCAGCACATAAGAATAGAGTAATGTCAACAAAACACACTGTGATGGTAGCAAAACTGTCTGCACTTAAAACAGCCACATACATGTGCACAAACATTGAGCATATAAGAGAGAGGTTAGACACAAAGCAAAGCAAAGAAATGTGCAAAAAGTATTGTACAGGTATGTATGTAAGAATAGAAAACGCAAACTGCACCATTGCAATACATGAAGACAAACACCCGATGGTGTGAAAATAAAATTCTAATAAATGAGATCCGACACTGTGGTAATAACTAGCAAATTTTTATTTCAAAGTTTAGTAAAAACACGATATTTGTCAACACAGTTTAGATTTTAAAGTCATTCTTGGGTCAATCAATCTCCTGGTGGGCCCGTTTCTTCTTCTTCCCCCGAATGCTTCTCTTGGTGCGCTGCTTGGCGTATTTTTCATCTGTGGTTTCCCGCAGCAGCAACCAGCAGAAATCAGCCATCATAGTGGTGTTCCATCTTCCTTGGTACCTTCTCTCTGCGTCCTTGATGTCCTGGTGAAACCTTTCACCTTGTTCTTCACTGTACGCCCCCAAGTTTTCGGGAAAGTAGTTCACATGGGAGTGCAAGAAATGGACTTTCAGGCTCATGTTACAGCCTTGTTCTTTGAAGGCATTGAGCATCCTGGCAACAATATCCTTATAGTTCTCATCCCGCCTGTTCCCCAAGAATTTGAGAACAACATCCTTGAAGGAATCCCAGGCTTCTTTTTCCTTCTCAGACATCGTTTCAGCGAATGCTCCATCTGAAATGAGTTTCCTTATATCAGGGCCAACAAACACTCCTTCCTTTAGCTTTGCTTCAGAAAGTCGGGGGAACTTTGAGCAAAGGTACCGAAAGCACTCACCATCTTTTTGAAGGGACTTGATGAATTGCTTAATGAGACCCAACTTAATGTGGAGAGGTGGTAATAGAATTTTATCACGAGGTACCAAGCTCTCATGAAGAACATTTTTCTCACCGGGTCTCAAATACTCCCGAATTGGCCAGTCTTTTTTCCCCCAGTGTAGGTCGCGGGCCCGGCTATCCCACAAGCAAAGGAAGCAGGGATATTTGGTGAAACCGGATTGCTGCCCTAATAGCATGGATAGAATTTTAAAGTCTCCACAAATCATCCACTTATGCTCATCATAACGAATCTTCTGAAGAATCAGGGCCAAATCCTCGTATTTTTCTTGGAGAACAACAGAGTGAGCAATAGGAACTGAAGCGAATGTGTTGCCATTATGAAGAACACCTTTTATGCTGTCTTTTGACGAATCAATGGACAGCCGCCATTCAGCAGGATCATACTTGAGTTTAAACTTTTCCATCACTACGTATATATCGTTGCAAAATACCAAATCTTCCTCTTTGCTGAAATACTTCAAAAATTGTGTCTCGCGGTTGCGGTACCAATAAAAAGTTGTTCCTGGTGACAATAGATTTTTCTGTTTAAGCCGAGAACCTAGCAGTTGGGCAGCATCTTTTGGGAGTCCTAAATCCCGGACTAAATCATTCAATTCAGCTTGAGAGAAAAGTTCAGGTTTCGGATCTGGTTCAGTTTCAAACTCGGAAGTACTGGACTCATCGGGAAAAGCCATCTGATGAGTCTCATCATGATCAGAACCGTCCACACAAATATGATCCAAAGATTTTGGTGGTTCAGGCACAGGTACTTCGTTGCTATGAGGCATAGGCCTAATTGCTGAGGGAAGGTTGGGGTAACTTATTACGTTCTTATTTTTTAAGTTGTATCCCTTCACAATGCAAGAGCAAAAATAGCAGTTACTGCTGTGGTCTCTTTGTTCACGCCACATCATAGGTATTCCGAAACGAAATGCTTGTTTTTTTTACCTTTCATCCATAAGCGTAGATCTTCCTCACATGTCTTGCACACTTTTTGAGGAGCCCACGGTTTGTCTTGATCGCCTAACTTCAAACCGAAATAGGCGAAATATACTTTTTTAATAAATGCAGAAATGTTCCTCTGCCGCTTTTTCACGGTATATTCCCCACAAATAAAACAAAAACTGTCCGGAGAGTTGACGCAACCTCTGGCTCTGTGAGCCATCACAAATACACAGCACTGCAAACTACAACTGTAGTGAACCACTTCGGAATAAAGCTGGATTACGACTGAGCAAACAAAAGGTAATAATGAACTTGCAAGAAACTGAAATTTGACAGGAACGTTCATGTCGCAACCACCGTGTTTGAGCGAGCGAGCGAACGAGGCGAGGTGAACAGGAAAGAACATGCACCAGCGCGAGTACTGGATTTAGCCCCCCGCCTCCCAATTGTCCTGTTAATGTATAAAATGAATACAAAACACTCTAAAACATAGGTGTCAAACTCTGGCCCGCGGGCCAAATTTGGCCCGTAGTCTAATTATATTTGGCCCGCGAGGCTATACCAAATGACTACTAGAGCTAGCCCGCCGGTATTATACAGCGCATTCATTCATCGCTAATACTACAAATCCCATAATGCCTTGCTGTTGTTTTGGCGCGTCAATCAGGACAGGTCCCAGAAACGCCCTCTCCTGTGTGACAGAAGTCATAGCGATCTCAAGCTACAACTGTCACTGTGGAACCCCTTCCCAAAAATGGCAAAAAGAAAGGCAGACAACAGGAACTTTCTGGACAGGTGGGAGACAGAATATTTGTTTACATATGTAAAAGACAGACCTGTTTGTCTGATTTGTGGAGTCAACGTGGCTATAACTAAGGAGTATAACATTCGACGACACTATGAAACAAAACACCATGACAAGTACAAGGACCTGGACATGACTCAAAGGAGCCAGAAAGTGGAGGAGATGAAAAGAAGTTTGGTTTCACAACAGAATATGTTCAAAAAAGCCACATCACAAAGTGAGGCTGCTGTAAAGGCTAGTTATATTGTGGCAGCAGAGATCGCAAAATCAGCCCGGCCCTTTAATGAGGGAGAGTTTGTGAAAAAGTGCATGTTGAAAGTTTGTGACATCGTGTGCCCAGAGAAAAAGCAAGCCTTTTCAAACGTGAGCCTGAGCAGAAACACAGTAGCTGATCGCACATGTGATCTTGCCACCAATCTGTATGACCAGCTTTTGGAAAAGGGAAAAGATTTCGTTGCATTCTCCCTTGCTGTGGATGAGAGCAGCGACGCATCTGATACTGCTCAGCTGTCAGTCTTCATCCGTAGAGTGGACTCAAATATGTGTGTTACGGAGGAGCTATTGGGATTCAAATCAATGCATGGCACAACCACAGGAAAGGAAATTTTTGAGGAGGTTTCCAAATGCGTAACTGAAATAAAGCTGCCGTGGGATAAACTCGTGGGATTAACGACAGATGGTGCGCCAGCGATGTGCGGTAAAACAAGTGGACTGGTGGGCAGGGTCCGGGAGAAGATGCAGGAAGAGAACTGTGCAGGTGAACTAACTGTTTATCACTGCATCATACATCAGGAATCATTGTGTGGCAAAGCCCTAAAGATGGAACATGTTATGACCACAGTAACACAAGTAGTTAACTTTATAAGAGCCAAAGGTCTGAATCACCGCCAGTTTAAGTCTTTTCTGGAGGCGTGTGGTTCGGAATACGCAGACGTGCCGTATCACACAGAGGTGAGATGGTTAAGCCAGGAAAAGTACTGAATAGATGTTTTGAGCTGCATGAGGAAATATGTCAGTTTCTGGAAAGCAAAGGGAAGGACACAGCAGAGCTTCGGGAGAAAAAGTTTCTGTGTGAGCTGGCCTTTCTGTGTGACATCTCGAGCCATCTCGATGCGCTGAACCTGCAGCTTCAGGGGCGGGGCGCATCATCACAGACATGTACGCTGCAGTGAGGGCTTTTAAAACTAAACTGTGCCTGTGGGAGAATCAGATGCTGCAAGGAAACCTTGGCCATTTTCCCTGCTGCCAAACCATGAAAACGCAGTTCTTTACCAACTTGTTCCCATGCGCACAGTTTGCTGAAAAACTCAGTGTACTCGGCGCTGAGTTTAGCCGGCGATTTGCCGACTTTGATGTCCAGAAATGTAGGTTTGAACTGCTCAGTAATCCCTTTGCAGTTAATGTGGAAAACGCATCAACCAACCTCCAAATGGAGCTAATTGAACTCCAGTGTAATGACACGCTGAAGTCAAAGTATGATGCTGTGGGCGCCGCCCAGTTTCCACAGTTCATCCCTGACACAATGCCTCAGCTCCGCACCCAAGCTGCTCAGATGCTCTCCATGTTCGGCAGCACTTATCTATGTGAGCAACTTTTCTCCTCGATGAAGATGACCAAAACATCTCACAGGAGACGTCTGACTGATGAACACCTTCGCTCGATACTGAGGATTTCCTCAGCTCAAAGCCTGAGCCCAGACATTGAACTATCATCCAAGAAGAGATGCCAGGTATCTGGCTTGGGCACATCAGATTAGATCAGTGTGCAGCAAACTGAGCAATAATTAACGTTTTCTTTATGCACTTTTTCTTGCTACTCCAAGACATGGGCTTGAATGGTTGATTAATTTTATTATTGTTATTTTATTTTAAAAATTATTATTTATTATTATTTAAATCTTATTTAATAAATGAATGTCATTGATGTTTTTTTTTATTTGAAATTGGTTTTTGCATATCTGAACTATTAAGTTATAAATTGTATAGTAATAAGTGTTGCTTCATATTCAATGTTAAAGCAAATCTTGTTTGGGTCCATATTAAAAGGTTCATTTGTTCAATGCTGGCCCGCGACTTTGTTCAAGTTTTACATTTTGGCCCACTGTGTATTTGAGTTTGACACCCCTGCTCTAAAATATCATGAGGGAGTGTTTCTAGTTAGTTAACCATTACAACCTCTATTTTGGGCCAAGAAAATAAACTGCAGTCGGCTAAAAAGAAATTATGTGAACATTCCTTATATGGGTAAGAAATCTAATTTTGCAAGAAAACGTGACGTGATGGAACATTTTGGCTATTTTTCCTGGATTCAGCATCCCAAAATCTATAGGAATCAGTTGCAAAACTGGAGGCAGTTTTTTGGTAGTGTACCTGTGTTATCAACTACTAGTATGCAAACTCAAGCTAAAGTTGAAAAAGAGCAAACCACTCATGAATGCAGCAAAATATGACCTTGAGAATATACCACTGGAATTTAAAGACTGCCTGCAAAATCGATTTGCTGCTTTAGATACAAATGACAGAGCTCCGGAAGAGTTATGGAATGACATCAAGAAGGTTGTGTTGGAAGAAAGCGAGAAGTCTCTACAAAAGGTGAAAAAGCAAAAACGGCCAAAATGGATGACGGAAGAAACTCTGAAAATTGCCCAGAAACGCAGAGAAGCTAAAGCCAGAGGAGAAAGAAAGACAATCCCAGAACTCAACAAATTTCCAACGTGCAGCAAGACAGGGCAAGGAAAAGTACTACAATGACACTTGCAAGGAAATAGAAGCAGAAACTATTAGAGGAAGAACAAGATCGGCTTTCCTAAAGCTACGAGAGTTAAAGAAAAAGTTCCAGCCTCGAATTGGAATGTTACAAGATGCTCAAGGTTCTATGTTGAATGATGCTGAGAAGATCAAGAAAAGGTGGAAGGAATATACAGAGTTTTTATAAGATAAAGATCAAGTGGACCAACAGCTGTTTCAACCTGCACCTTATGATCGGGAACCATTGGTGATGAAAGAAGAAGTTGAAGCAGCATTGAAAGCCTTATCAAAGAACAAAGCACCAGGCATTGATAGCATTCCCATAGAAGTATTGCAGCAATCTGATGCAGCTGTTACCGTACTTACAAGGCTCTGCCAAGAAATATGGAAGACAACATCATGGCCAACTGACTGGAAAAGATCTGTGTTTATACCAATACTAAAGAAAGGTGATCCAACTGACTGTGGAAATTATCGCACAATCGCTCTGATCCCACATGCCAGCAAGATTCTACTGAAGATTATTCAAAAGAGACTACAACCATACCTGGAACAAGAACTACCTGAAGTGCAAGCAGGGTTCAGGAAAGGGCAAGGAACGAGAGACATCATTGCGGATGTGAGATGGATCCTTGAAAAGACTAAAGAATACCAAAAGGATATCTATTTGTGCTTTATCGACTATAGCAAGGCTTTTGACTGTGTAAACCATGAGAAACTCTGGGCCACATTAAGAAGCATGGGTATACCAGAACACCTGATCGTTCTCTTACGAAATCTGTACATTGATCAAGAAGCAACAGTTCGAACGGAACAAGGAGAAACAGAATGGTTTAAAATAAGTAAAGGTGTAAGACAAGGCTGCATACTTTCCCCCTACCTGTTTAATTTATATGCAGAACAAATCATCAGAGAAGCAGGATTGTATGAAGATAACAGAGGTGTGAAGATTGGTGGAAGACTCATCAACAACCTTAGCAATGCTGATGATACCACATTACTGGCTGAAAGTGAAGATGATCTGAAACATTTGCTTCTCACAATCAAAGAACAGTCTCAAAATGGGCCTGCACTTTAATGTAAAGAAGACAAAGATCATGACAACTGGCATAATCAACAGGTTCATCGTTGAAGGAGAAGAAACTGAAATTGTGAACAACTTTAACCTACTTGGATCAACTATCAATAAAGAAGCAACAAGCAGTCAAGAAATCAGACGACGCATTGCTCTTGGCAGAATGGCTATGAAAGACCTAGATAAGATTCTCAAGAGCAGAGATGTCTCTCTCCATACAAAGATTCGACTTGTTCAAGCCATGGTATTTTCAATAACATCATATGGATGTGAAAGCTGGACAGTGAAAAAGACAGACAGGAAGAAAATTGATGCCTTTGAATTATGGTGCTGGCGGCGAATACCGTGTATACCATGGACTGCCCGAAGAACAAACCTAAGCTTTCTTTAGAAGCTCAGATGACAAGACTTTGACTTTCATACTTTCGACACATCATGCGAAGAGAGAGATCATTAGAAAAAGACATCATGCTTGGCAAGATAGAAGGTCAACGCAAAAGAGGAAGGCCAGCAATGAGATGGATCGATACAATAACAGCAGCTATGTGTACCAGTCTGTCAACAATGAGCCGCCTGACTGAAGACCGAACACAATTTAGGAGAGCTATCCAGAGGGTCGCCATGAGTCGACTCCGACTCGACGGCACTTAAAGCACAGTTACTTACCTATAACAGGTGATCTCTCATTGTTACTAACATTCTGGCTAAATTGTGTAAATAGTTTGAGTATGTTGTCTAGTTAACCGATCATATACTCCATGTAGATAGTTCTCCCATTTTAAATTGTTTTTTCCAAGTTTATGCTCCTGTTATATGTAACACCGAACAGCTTGTTGTTCTGGTTTTTGTTTTTGTTCTCTGTAAACCGCGCTGATGCCGAATAGTGCGGTATATAAAAAATGTAAATAAATAAATAAATAAATAACAGCAGGAATTAGTCTTCACATATGGGTACGTCGGTACCGACGGAGCCTGCACGGGAATGCTGCCCAGCTTTCAATCAGAAAGCTTTTAGCAGCATCCCTCGCGCCTGCGCAGTGACTTCCCGCCTTCTCCACAGCCTCTCTTCAGTTGAGTTTCAGAGCTGAGACAAAGGCGAGGAGAGAAAGGAAAAAAAAATAAAAAAGATGCAACTCCTAGGGGAGGTGGGAGGGTTGTGAAGACTAATTCCTGCTGTTCCCAGAGATCACCTGTTACAGGTAAGTAACTGTGCTATCTCCAGGAACAAGCAGGAATGAGTCTTCACATATGGGGACTCCCTAGCTGGAGATGCCAGGGGGAGATCCCATAAAAATGCAAGTGCCTGGATCAGGGGTGCATTTTGTCTCCAGGAATCCCCGGCATCCAATGTGGGATGGAGGGTAGGAGTTGACAATAAAGGAGCTGCAAGAAAAGAAACAGCATAGTCAAGGACTAGAAGGTTCTACAGATTACAGGAGTCCTTGGTAGATATGATAAGTAGCAGTAAACAAATTTAATGTACACTTAAAATATGCAGCTTACCTACTGTATTGTAGGAAGTAGAAAGCATGATGGAGTCTACTGGATAAGCAGTGGCGGAATCTTCAAGGTGACCTCTCAGAGTGAGGATGAAGGTTCAGACCTGGAGGTAGTAGATGATCCAGGTGTTAACTGGGTAGGAGTAGACGTCTGGTCTTCAATGGAAAGCTTTATGGGAAAAGCTGAAAAGTCCTTTAGGCATCATGAACATTGAGGACTAAAGGAAGAAGACTGACGGAGTTGAAGAACTAGCCCAGTCCTGGCAGGAGAGGGGGAATGGAAAACCCCCATTCCTACGGAAAACAGTTGTGTACTCGAAGATAAAGATGTACACTGCTTTTCCTAGCTGGCGAGAGATAGGAAAAATATTGAAGCTGGATGCTTCAAGAACATAAAGAAAAAATGGAAGATGTTAGCACCAAAGTGGTTGTTGGTGCTTAACAGTTCCTGTATCATAATTTGGTATGGGACGCAGGGCAACAGACTGTCTAAAACCTCTAAGAGGTAAATCATGTAGTATAGACAGTAAGGGTGATAGTAAATACGATTGACCAACCCTTAAGAAGCCCCCCATCAAATACATATATATCTGGCTGGAATAGATATGTATATATTCATATATATATATAGATATATAAATATACATATGTCCAGATGTGTATATTAGGATATGGGTGGTGAAATATATCAAATATATATATATATATATATATATATATATAGAGAGAGAGAGAGAGATGATATACCTAGATATATGTAAATTTGTGGGGCATGGTTTAGCACCACCAGAGTAATAATATAAGTATGTAGACAGATATGGAGATGCTACATACAAGACAACAGATTGAGATACATGTCTACCACCCAGCCCCATGATTGTACATGGGGAATATAAAAGAAAAAGATTCTGCGTTCTACAAGAGGGTGAGCCCACTTGGGATATGTATAGAGAATCTATTTTCATGGATTGAGGGATGCAGGAAGGCAATCCAACCAGTTATCCGTGATGTTCGCGTGAGAACAGATGAAGATAGGAATCTGTAAGGAACAAGGCGGGAGTTCCACAGAACATTGACATGGTGGATGTCTTGGATCTTCACGCAGAAGAACTGATATTACATGTTAACACCCCAATCTAAAGGGGGTGTGGAGAACCCTCTCAGGTATAGGAAGGGTTTATAAGTTTTTCTCTAATAATAGAGGAACTTCAGAGACAAGGTCAATGCTCTGTAGCAAGGCCCCCATAGTAGAAAGCTTCTCTGAAGACTGCAGAGAGCATTGTGCAGGAGAGCTATGAGATAAACTGACTGAAAGTCAGGTATGTTATCATATCCTAGGAAAGGAGATGGGTAGAATAATGTGAGAAAGTCTAAACAAGTAGGAGGATCCAAGACAGCTTGGAATCACTACTGAGGGTAGACAAAATTTTGAACAAGGGACTGGAACTTGGACAAAGTTTCAGTAATGGAATTACTGTAACTCCTGCAGGCAGAGCTGCTGACAGAAACAACAAAGAGATTGTCCTGTGCTGAATAAAGAAAAACAGACAAGAAAAAAGAGGGGATATCTTCTATTCTTGTCTGGGGAACGAGCTTGCCAGAGAAGTAGTTCCGTATGGTAGTCCTCAAGTAGTTGGAGGGTGACGTACCCATGGGGTAAGTCAACTGAAGGAAAAAATGTTCAGTTGGGATAGAAACTATCAGATGATAGTTGCAACTGCTCCTCTAGAGAGTAAGAAGAGGAGAAGTTTGTAGTACCTGAACAAAATAATTTTTTTTTTAACAGGTTAGTACACTGAAAAAACTTCTAAGATGTAGAAGGAAAGTGTAAGTTACAATTCCCGGTACCTATGGTTGCTGGGAATGCGGAGACTGGCCAGAACTGGAGGACTTCAGACTAGGATGAGGCGTCCCTTGTTTAGGTACAGCCGAATGATGGGCAGGAGATGAATGAAACTTTCTTTTCTTAGGGAAAGAAGGTTTGGTAGGACATTTCCTACTCTTTGAAGAAGGAGGCGGCTTAGAATGGTTCCTAGTGGAAGAAGAGTCAGTGGAGCATTGAGCAACCTGACGTAAAGCCTCCCTATTGAAAAGACTTTCCCCTGTACAAGGAGAATGAGCTAGTATAGTTTGTGCCCATTTGCTCAAGTCTGAAGCCTCAAGCCAGGCTCTGCGACGTGCTGCAATGGCAATAGCAGAGGATCTGCTAATGGACTCAAAAGAGTCTATAGAAGCACGAGACAGGAACCAGGATATATTCCGACTGTGATTAATGAGCAAGGAATATTCAGTAGCCTTGGGCTCTGGTAGAAAAGGGGTCAAAAGAGACAATTTCTCTGTGACTTCCTGGAGTGTTAGACACATGTGAAAAATATATGAGAGAACTCTGGAAGCCAGCATAGAGTTTTGGAAGGCCTGACGGCCAAAAGCATCGAGTGTTCTTGAAGAACGACCTGGCGGAAAAGAAGAATGCTTCTTCTTGCTCTTAACTTTCCTCAGTGCCGATTCCACTACAAGGGAACGATGAGAAAGTTGAGGCTTTTGGAACCCTGGAGAGGGTGGCACTCGGTACCTAACCTCAATGTCTGTAGAAACTTGAGGAAGTCGTAAGGGTGATTTCCAAACCCTGAGAAGGAGATCCTGCAGAGCAGGATGTAAAGGAAACTGTATATTTTGCATTTGTGCCGGTGAGCCATGGGTAGGATCACAACCAGGGATAGAAATATTAAGAAAGGTTGCCATATCCAGGAGAAAAGTCTGAAAGACTGATCTCCTATGGGAACTATTCCTGGTGAGGCGAAAGAAAGAGCCTGAGTATCAGAGGACGTACAGGGTACTGCACCAATGCCAGGTATCGGTTCAAGAACAGGCATCAACATTGCTACTGATAAAGAACTAGCAGGTGAAGCAGTCATCGGGAACTGCTGTAGTGGTACCGAGATCATGAGGGAGTTATGGCTAGGATCTTCGGAACTATCTATTTGGAAACGACAGGAGTCGGTTCCGGGACGCGTCGGTATGCAGTCCTCGAGACTCGATATCGACTCAAGACTCGGCATCGAAGAGAGCGAGACTATCGATGTATGTCTCGACAGTTCCGACGCCAGTGGTAGTAATGGCGATGCCGATACCACTAAGGCAGCATGGGTGACATCGATCGATACCGACGGTACCGAGGATACCCGATGAGCACCCATCCATCCCGATGCCGATGCTAGGGTATCAGAACCGATCGACGCCGGTACCGTCCCGAAGCATGGCTGAGATTGAGGGAAGTCAATGCGGTGCGTATCGATCGGTCCCGAAGGTACCGAGGATGCCCGATGACGATCCCTGGTGAAGAGTGGAGTACTCGACACCGGTACCGGTGCCGATGCCGGAGGCTCGGTACCGCTCGAAGCGGATACCACCCCCGCGCATGGCTCAGGCATGTTCTGTGAGGGGTGAGCCCCAGGAACATCCTGAAACCCCTTTAACGCTTTGGAGCCCGAAGACTCCCGCAGGGGTAATGCCAATGGATTCTTGAGGGTAAGGCCGGAGCCGTCACCATGCTGGGCATGGGACATACCACTCAAGCATTGACTAGTCTTAACAGACTGTTTTTGGGTTACCTGATCCTGTGAAGTAGAGAAACCGGGTACCCTCACTGCCGAAGAAAAAACGGTATCGAGGGAAACTCTAAATACTGAAGGTTTTCTCACAAAATTATCTCCTGACAAGTCAGGGGAAAAAGGGTCAGGACCCACACAGTTGAGACACCAAGTATTGGTGTCTAAAAAGAAACAGGTGTTTCCACATCGGATGCACTTCTTAGGAAAAGAAGGCTCCATAATGAAAAGGCCTAGTAAGCCTAAGAAGTTAAGGCAAAAAAAACTGAAGAAACGTTTTACAGACTTTAGCCAAAAAACCACCGGCGGTACCGGTGGTAGCGGGAAAAACAGCCACGACCACAAGAAAACAAAAAAATTAAAATAATTAAAGCAATTAAAAAGAAAAGCTTCTGTGGTGACAGGAGGACATCCTGCCGGCTCCGCGGAAAAACGAAAACTGAAGAGAGGCTGTGGAGAAGGCGGGAAGTCACTGCGCAGGTGCGAGGGATGCTGCCAAAAGCTTTCTGATTGAAAGCTGGGCAGCATTCCCGTGCAGGCTCCGTCGGTACCGACGTACCCATATGTGAAGACTCATTCCTGCTTGTTCCTGGAGATCAACAACAACAGGGTGCGTCCAAGGCCGCCGAAAGCACTGACGCGCCAAAACTCATCTCCTGCCGAGCGTGGACGACCAATCGATAGTGACAGACAAAAGTCGACAGTGACGACGAAGTCGTCGCCCGGCAGATGTCGAGGGGTGCCACATGCGAACATTCGGCCCAAGACATCGCCTGCGCCCGTGTGGAGTGTGCTCGGAGCCCTACAGGCACCGACTTGCGCTGAAGAATATAGGCTGCCTCAAGAGCTCCTCTTAGCCACCTGGCGTTAGTAGCCTTAGAGGCTGCAAACCCTCGATGGAAGCCCGCAAGAAGGACAAAGAGTGATCCGTCTGCCGAAAGGAATTGGTGACTTTAAGATACCGACAGAGGACCCGTTTGAGATCTAACGCACATAAGTGACGACACCGACCCATACACTGCTCTGGAGAGAAGGACGGCAAGAAGAAGGGCTGATTGACATGAAAAGGCATAACCACCTTGGGCAAAAAGGATGGAACTGTCCGAAGAGTCACGCCCTCCGACGACACAGAAAGATAAGGATCCCGACGAGAGCACTTGGAGTTCGGAAATGCGCCGCCCTGAGGTAATTGCCACCAGGAACATCATCTTCAAGGTTAAGTCTTTGAGCGAAGAGGCCCGTAACGGCTCAAAAGGCGAAGCCATCAAGGCCCTAAGGACCAGGGCAAGATCCCAGGCCGGGAAGACCGGAGGGCACGGGGGCCACACGGATTTGACTCGTCTGAGGAAATGCGTGACATCGACATGCGAAGCGATAGAGCGCCCCAAAACCGGACCACAGAAGCATGTAAGGGCCGCCACCTGAACCCGAAGAGTACCGAGAGCCAGCCCCTTGTCCAGGCCGGCCTGGAGGAACGCAAGAATATCAGGAATGCCGCTACTCCAGGGAGACACCCCACGCTGTGAGCACCATGATTCGAAAAGACGCCACACCCGAGCATAGGCTAAGGAGGTGGAAGAACGGCGTGCCTTAAGCAAGGTGGATACCATGCTGGCCAAATATCCCTTACGAACTAGCCTGCGGCATTCAAGAGCCAAGCCGTAAGCGGGTAAGGAGCCGGGTCTTCCATGGCAATTGGCCCCTGCTGCAGAAGCACTGGAAAACCCTGAAGCGGCAGAGGAGCTGCTCGCGAAAGCCAAACGAGAACCACATACCAGGGCCTGCGAGGCCAATCCGGAGCTACCAGAATCACTGGCCCGTGATGCTCCCTGATCCGTTGAAGAATCTTGCCAACCATGGACCAGAAGGGAAGACGTACAGAAGGAGTCGGCCGGCCACGGCTGCGACAACGCATCTATTCCGTGCGACCTGCTGTCTTTCCATCGGCTGAGGAAGATCGGTACTTTGGCATTTTCCCTTGTCACCATAAGAGCCACTGCCGGCTGACCCCATTGGCGGACAATCAGCTGAAAAGGGGCTGACACCAGAGCCCATTCTCTGGGATCCAGCGTATGGTGGCTGAGGAAGTCCACTTTGATGTTGCTCTTCCCCGCAATGTGCTGCGTCGAAAAAGCAAGGAGATGCCGCTCCGCCCAAGGAAGGAGAAGCCTCATTTTTTTGGAAACCCCCGGACTCTTCGTGCCCCCTTGGCGGTTGAGATACGCCACCATCGTGGCATTGTCGGAGAGAACGCGAACTGCTTGACAATGTACGAGAGGCAGGAACCTTTGCAAGGCTAGGCGAACCGCTCTCGCCTCGAGGCGATTGATGGACGAGCGGGCCTCCTGAGGCGATCAGACCCCCTGTGCTGCATGTGTGCCGCAAAGCGCTCCCCACCCAGAGAGACTGGCATCCGTCGTCAGAAGCAGCCAACGAGCAGACTCCAACGGAACCCCCTGTAGAAGGTTGCGTGCCCGGAGCCACCATCGAAGGTCGAGCCGGACCGACGGCGGAAGTGGAAGTCGAACCTGATAATCCTCAGACACCGACGACCATCGTGACAGGAGCGCCCTCTGCAACTCTCGCATATGCGACCGTGCCCAAGGCACCACATCGATGGTAGCCGCCATGGACCCCAGAAGCTGGAGGTAATCCCAAGCTCGAGGTGCCTCTCGCCGCAGGAATCGCTGGAGCTCATCTACAATTTTCTGGAAGCAAACTTGTGTAAGCATCACCCACCCGCGGCGAGTGTCGAACCGAGCCCCGAGAAACTAGAGGACCTGAGACGGCTGGAGGCAGCTCTTGGAGTGATTGATCACCCACCCCAGGTCCTCCAGAAAAACCACTACGCGGTCTACCGTCTCGCGAGCCTCTGCCAGAGAGTCCGACCGAATCAGCCAATCGTCCAAGTAAGGATGAACTTGGATCCCCTGCTTGAGTAAGGCCGCGGCCACCACCACCATTATCTTGGAAAATGTCCGTGGAGCAGAGGCCAAGCCAAAAGGCATAGCTTGGAACTGAAAATGCCGGCCTAGAACCGCCAATTGGAAGAACCGCTGACGCTCCATGCAGATGGGAATATGAAAGTACACTTCCGCGTGATCGAGCAATGCCAGGAACTCGCCCCTGCGTTCCACCTGGATCACGGAATGCAACGTCTCCATCCGAAAATGAGGAACCTGAAGGCTGCGGTTTACCCCCTTGAGATCTAGAATAGGTCGAAAGGAACCATCCTTCTTGGGCACCACGAAAGAAATGGAGTACCGACCCGTACCTGCTTCGAGAGGCGGGACAGGACGTATGGCGTCCAAAAGAAGCAGGCGTTCGAGTGTTGTTTGGACGATGCGGCGCTTCTCGGGAGATCCCGCCAGAGAGACTAGGAAGGCCTCGGGAATCGGGCGAGAGCATTCGAGGGAATAACCCCGAGAGATGCTATCGAGAACCCAAAGATCGGAGGTAATTCGTGCCCACTCCTGAGAAAACAATGCCAGCCGACCCCCTACGGGCGGCACAGACCGGAGTGGACCTAGCACCCCGTCAGCGGGAGGACCTCGCGGTCCCTGAGAACTTTCCTCCTGCCGAGTAGGAGTCGGAGCCGGAGCAGGCCCCCCGAAAGGACTGACTTCCTCTTCCAGAGCGATTAGGCTGAGTCGTAGGCTTCAAGGAGCGATACCTCCTAAAGTCCCAGCTCCTGGGGAAACGGCAAAAAGATTGTGCCCGCGAAGACCGGCAAGCCGAAGCTCACAGCCTATCCTCCGGCAAGCGTTGGGGCTTAACCTCCCCAAGATCCTTTACGAGCTTGTCCAGCTCTTCGCCGAACAGAAGCTTACCCTTGAACGGCAGCTTAGAGAGCATGGACTTGGAAACGACATCCGCCGCCCATTGACGGAGCCATAGCCAACGCCTCGCCACCGTCACGGCTGCCACCAATCGAGCCGAAAGGCGCAACAGATCATAAAAAGTATCTGCCAAAAAAGGCCATGTCAGACTCCAAACGCCCGAGAGAGGAATCTTCAGGCAAGCGCTGGATCCAGCACAACAGCGCTTGGGCCGTTAGCCCCCCGCATACCGTCGCCTGCAGAGCCATGGAGGACGCGGAGAAAGCCGTCCTCAGCAAGTTCTCCACCTTCCGATCCTGTGGATCCTTGAGAGCCGCTCCTCCCTCCACAGGGATGGTGGTATGCTTAGTCCCTCCGGAAACCAAGGCATCTACCTTAGGGTACACGAGCCACTGCTCCAGAAGCTCTGGCGGCCAAACATATAACTGCCCTAGGCGACGAGCGTTTCGCAAGGGCATGTCCGGAGAGTCCCATTCCCGGGACAACATTTGCTGTAATTCCGTAGGGAAAGGAAAAGCCTTAGAGGGCTTGCGAATGCCCTGCAAGATGGGATCCCCCTGAGATTGAGCCTGAGAGGCTGGAGGCTCCGCCGGCACCAAAAGACGGAGAGCTTCCGTCACTTGACCGATGAGGGCGGACAATTCTTCTTTGCGGAACAGCCGGATATCCTGTGACTTCCCCGGCCCCGGAATAGAAGAATCTGATGCAGAATACTCCCCATCCCTGCACCCAGAGAGGTCCTCGGACTCTCCCACGGAAGACACCTCCTCATCAGGGTCACGATCATCCTGCACAAGCAAGTGTAATGCCTTAGACGTACCCTTGCGAGCTACAGCACCCTTAGAACGCTTACGGTCAGCTGGAGCACCCAGGTGCTCAGATGTCTTTGGCTGAAGCCCCACCGAGGCAGCCGAGGATTCAGCCCACCACAAAGCCCATGCCTGGCGGAAAAGATGGAGAAGTTGATCCTCGGAAGGAGAGCCAGGAGCCAAGGAACTCAGGGCAGCCGGAGAGACCCCCGTAGGGGCTCCCTGCAAAGCCGCCACCGAAAAAGGAGGTAACGGACCCTCTACTACAGGTAAGTCAGGAGCCGTAGCTTCCTGAGTGGCCAGCAACACTGAAGACTCCCCGGGGTGCGCCAAACAGGATGCACCTAGGGAAGAACAACCCAAACTATGGTTACACGATGCAAGGTTCCACATTAGGAACCACCACCCAGGAAAAAGATTTAGGCGTCATTGTGGATAACATGTTAAAACCCTCGGCCCAGTGTGCAGCAGCGGCCAAGAGAGCAAATAGAATGCTAGGTATGATAAGAAAAGGAATGGAAAATAAAACAAAAGATATTATAATGCCTCTATATCGTTCCATGGTGAGACCGCACCTTGAATATTGTGTGTAATTCTGGTCGCCGTATCTTAAAAAGGATATAGCGATTTTAGAAAAGGTTCAGAGAAGAGCCACCAAAATGGTAAAGGGGATGGAAGGATACTCCTATGAAGAAAGGCTTAAAAGGTTAGGGCTCTTTAACCTGGAAAAGAGACGGCTGAGGGGAGATATGATAGAAGTCTATAAATTAATGAACGGAGTGGAACGGGTAAACGTAGATCGATTGTTTACTTTATCAGAATATAGAAAGACTAGGGGACATGCAATGAAGCTACAGGGTAAACTATGTAAGACTAATAAAAGAAAATATTTTTTCACTCAATGTGTAATCAAACTCTGGAATTTGTTACCAGAGGATGTAGTAAGACTGTTAGTATAGCTGGGTTTAAAAAAAGGTTTGGACAAGTTCCTGGAGGAAAGGTCCATAAACCATTATTAAGAAGGGACCCAGGATATCAATGCTTGAAACAGTACAAGCATTGTGGAACCTGTGTCTCTTGGGGAAACTGCTAGGTACATATGACCTAGATTGGCCATTGTTGGAAACAGAATACTGGGCTTGATGGACCTAGGTCTGACCCAGTATGGCATATCTTATGTTCTTATGCGCATTGCTGATTTTGCAGCTCCTTCTGCTTCCTGTTACACACAATGCATCTAAGCCCAGAAGAAGGCATTGTGTGTGAAAAATAACGATTTTAAATATTATTCTCCGGAGCACTCCTTTTTCTATAGTACATTCCTAGTAAAAACCCCTTAAGAGAGGAGAAGGAACAGAGGCACATACAGCAGTGCAGAGCTGAACTTCCCGCCAAAAATCGGAGCTCCGTGGCAATTCCAAATGGCTGCCGGACAATTAAAAGTTAAATAAAAGGTCAAAAAAGCAGCGAGATGGGGAGGTCACGTGATGCGTGAGTGAGCGTGGACGCTTCCCGCTTGCTCTGGGGCGGCCACAGCTAATAATCTGCTAAATACCTGCTTTAATCTTCTAAGTTTCCCCTCCAGCCCCCATCAGTGTCTACGGGATTGCGGGCCATCCAAGGTGGGCATCAGAGCGGAGTAGCAATGCCGCTCGCGCCGAAGAGAGAGCGAGAGAAACTTCCGAAGGCTGGGCCTTCCGCGTCGGCGTTGCAGCAGCCGTCCTCGCCGGGCAGAGACAGCACGGATTCGGCCCAGGCGGAGTTAGCAAAGGAAGTAGTTAAGCTGCTAGACCCGAAATTTGACCTTGTGCTGAAAAATGCTTGATGGAGTGGAGGAATCCCTGGCAGACTTCGGCAAACGGGTCGAGGAGCTGGAGCACCGGGTCGCCAGTATAGAGGAGGAGGAGGGCAGTCGCGAGAGAGAACTGGCTAAGCACAAGCGGCTGATGCAAGAAATACAATTAAAATTGGACGACTTGGAAAACCGCTCAAGGCGCAATAACTTGCGGCTCATTGGCATTGGAGAGGAGAAAGCTGACCGGGACTTGCTACCCTTTCTGGAGACCTGGCTGCCTGAGGCCTTAGGGCTGGACGATCTGCGGGGCCACTTCAAAATCGAGTGGGCGCACCGCCTGGGGGCACGCCGAGAGGGGGGAGATCGACCTAGAGAGGTGATTTTGAGAGTTCTCAACTTTCAGCACAAGTCCGTGATCCTGCAAGCCTACCGGAAAGCTCCTGCACTGATGCTTGACAATCGGAAAATACTCATGTTCCAAGACTACTCCGCACTGGTGGCAGCAAAAAGGAGAGAGTTTGCGCCTATATGCGCTGAGCTGTTCCAGCGGAAGGCCCGCTTCACCCTGGCATTCCCGGCCACGCTGCGCGTCACCATTCAGGGGAAGACCCACTCTTTTGAGCAGGCGGGCCTGGCGAAGCAGTTTGTGGCGCAACTGCCTGTACCATGAGCGGAGAGTTGGATGCTCTGGACCCCTTTCTGGCGAGGACCGCGGTGGTGGCTACGCCGGAGGTTTGGCTACGGGGTCCGACCCTTGGCCCCCCTGGACCAGCCATCCCAGCTGAGAGACCTGCTCCACATCCTGGCCGGCTGGGGCCTGGCGGAGACCCGTGGTTTCCATTTGACTTCTGGTGCTGTTTGGACTGAGTGTTTATTGTCTGTTGTCTCTTTCTTTTCTTCCTTAGCTGTTTAATGCTTTAAAGTGATATGTAAGTTGGGATATCGAGTGATTGTTGTGGGGGTGGGGGGGGGTTTGCTGTGGCTGTGGCCGCCCTGATGCATTGCTTAGACCTAGGCCTCAGTATCGGGAACTGAGGGTTATGATTAGAAAGGTTTTAAGAGGGTATGGGGACCAAGAACGCCTAGGGAGCGGGGGGGGGGAGGGGAAGGGGCAGAAGGGGGGGGAGGGGGAGGGAAGGGGGGGAGGGGGCCAGGGATGTCCAGGGCTGGTGGAGTTGTCACTGGAGTGCATCTCCCGACAGGGTGGGCGAGCATATAGAGAGGGGTCCCCCGGAATATGGGCTGGTTTTGCATGGTGGTGGGGTGGAGGCTGGGCTGCCCTGCGCCACAAATGTCATGTTTTATCTACAGGCTTTGGGAGTCGAAGTGCAGCAGCGCCCCCCATGACCTGAAATTGGTGTCCTGGAATGTGTGGGGGGGATCACAACACCGGTGAAACACACTAAAATTCTGCAAGCCTTAAAGAGAGGGAAGGCTCAGGTGGCCCTCTTGCAGGAGACGCACTTAACAGCCACTGAGCATGCCAAACTGCGCCGTGATTGGGTGGGAACGGTCCTGTCCGCTTCTTACGACACGAGACGTAAAGGGGTAGCCATTTTGATCCATAAGAATCTACCTTGTGAGGTGCTTACGGTGGAGGAGGACCCCGGGGGTAGATACCTCTTCGCCCACGTTAAGATTCAGGGCAAGGAGCTGTTCCTTGGGAATGTGTATGCCTCTAATACTTATGATCATGAATTTTTCAAATCTATCTTGGCCAAGATTCTGGGGTCCCCAAAGGTACCGGTCATTCTTGCGGGAGATTATAATTGCCCACATGACCCCCTCTTAGATCGATCTCACCCTCAACCGGGGAGGGGCTGGCATTCCAGGGGAGTGGGCTACCTCTGTGATTTGGGGGAGCTGGTTGATGTCTGGAGGGTGCTTCACCAAGGGAGCAGAGACTACACACATCTGTCGCGCGCTCATCAAACGTGGTCACGCATTGATTATATTCTGGTATCGAAACCCTGGTTTGGGAAAGTGCTCGAGGCGGAGATAGGGCCGATTATTGTATCTGATCATGCCATGGTCAGTATGGTCTGGCGAAGTGAGCGGGCGGGACATGGCAAATGGCTCTTCCCTAGCCATCTATGGAATAGACCGGACTTCTGCGATTATGTGACCAAGCATTGGGCTGAATTTGTGGAATTCAACGAGGGGACGGTCAGCTCGGTGGCTTCCTTTTGGGAGGCCGGGAAGGCAGTGCTTCGCGGGCATATCATAGCTTATGTGGGTGCGGAACGTAAGAGGATTAATGAAGAGGTGTTAAGACTGACGGGGGAGCTCCGTAGGGCCAAGGACCTGGCCCTGCGGCACTCTGCTGGAATCTGTGGTTACATCGAGACCCAAAAGCGGCTGAATGACTTGTTGCAGGAGCGAGCGATTCAGTCCCAACAATACTACCGCCATCAGTTCTTCCGCTATGGTGATAGATCGGGGAAGCTGCTGGCGAGGTTGGTAAGGGAGAGGGCAGGACCCCGCGGTGTGGCGGTGATCCGGGATGAGGTAGGAAAGCGTTCCACGCGACCTGAGGAGATAGTCCGCGTCTTCCGCTCCTTCTATGAGAGGCTCTATACGTCGGAGGAGGGTGAAGCGTCTCTAATGGATGAATTCCTGGAGCGAGTCTCGCTCCCGATGCTCTCAGAAGAGCAAAGGGCGGTGTTGAATCACCCTATGAAGGGGAAGAGATTCAAAGGGCGATCAAAGTGGGCCCCCCTCATAAGGCGCCCGGCCCGGACGGCTACTCATATGAAGCTTATAAGATGCTGGAGCGAGAGGTGGTGCCCACGCTTGCAGCCGTATATGAGGAGGCCGCGGAGCTTGGCACCTTCCAGAGAGACATGCGTACCGCCAGCATCATACTTCTCCCAAAGCAGGGAAAGGACCCTGAAGATCCCGCTTCCTATAGGCCGATTTCATTGATCAATGTTTATCAGAAGCTCTTTGCGTCCGTGCTCGCAGCTCGGCTCCAACTATTCCTTCCTGGACTGGTGGGATCTCACCAGACGGGCTTTGTGAAAGGTAGGGAGGCTTGTGTTAACATCAGTAGAGTGTTGCTGGGTATGGAGCAGTCTTCGCAGGCGCGGGATCCACTGATCCTTGTCAATTTGGACTCGGAGAAGGCATTTGATAGGGTGTCCTGGCGATATATGTTTGCGGCTCTGCGGAGGTTTGGCTTTCAGGGTTTATTTCTGCAATGGCTTCAGGCGCTATATGAGTCCCCCTTGGCGGTGGTTGAGGATGGGGGGTGCGATCGCCGTCCTTTTCGTTGGTGAGGGGCACGAGGCAGGGTTGTCCTCTCTCCCCTCTGTTATACGTTCTACAGTTGGAGCCACTTCTGCTCTCTTTACTTGAGTCCGATCAGATTAAGGGAGTCACATGGCGAGATGGTAGTGTTACGCTAAGCGCCTTTGCGGACGATATTCTGCTGTGTCTTACCAGCCCGAGGCTGTCTTTGCCGGCGGCGCTGGGAGTTATTGAGTGTTTTGGCGGGTTTTCCGGGCTTCGCATCAATCGGACGAAATCGATGGTTTTGGATGTGGATGAGCGCTCTCGTTGTGCCTGGCAGGGTCCGTTCCCGCTTAAATGGGCGGAGGGGCAAATCCGATACCTGGGTGTCCAAATCCCTGCACGTATGCAGAGTCTTTATGCAGTCAATGTCCGGCCCCTGCTTACCTCTACGATGGCGAAACTGCAGAGGTGGAAAGACCTCCCGCTTTCTTTAATGGGACGGGTGGCATTAGTGAGAATGATCGAATGGCCCCGCTGGTTATACTTGCTGAGGAATTTGCCGCTATGGCTCCACAGACGTGATCTGTGGGAGTTACATAAACCGGTCGCTTCCTCTGGAAGTCCCGAAGGGCACACATTGCGCTGGAAACGCTTATGCGCCCGGTGAGGGGGGAGTTGGACTGACTTCCTTGAGAACTTATAATCTTTGCTATGTAGTGCGGCGTCTGAGCGATTTAGTGATGGGGAACGCGGAGCGGATTCCAGTTACTCTCATAGATCAATTCTCTGAGAATTGGCATAGAACATTTCTGCTGCACTGTGGGGGGGCGATGTTACCGCAGGCCTGGAGGGCCTCCTGCTATCTGCGCACATTACGTGTGGCGTGGTGGTGTCTGTGCCGGCTTCGCGGGCTCCACTGGGGTATTACTGACTGCCTACCCCACGTGGGTAATCGCCAATTTCTGCCGGGTACTGTGGGTGGGGTGGGCAAGGCCTGGTTGCAGGCGGGTGTCGAGTATGTTAGCCATTTACGCATGGAGACCATGGATCAGCTGGAGTCCTTTCAAACGCTGTCGCGCCGTTATACTTTGCCGGCAGCGTCGTTTTACTATTATCTACAGGTACGACACTACGTGCTCAGCCTGCCCGAGAGGGCTGTGCTGTTATCCCGAGAGCAAAGTCTTTGGAATGTGCTGGTGAAATTTCAGGAGAGCACCGCCACTAGGCAACTGATGGAGGAACTGGCTCCTGCGGGAAATGGAGCAGGATTGCTCTCTTTGGTGGAGCGCTGGAGGAAGGACGGTCTGGCAGATCTTACGGTGGATCTGGTGGGGGTAGCCTTCCGAAGGGTGCGCGAGCTCTCGAAAGCGGTGCGATACCGGGAACTGCAATTCAAGCTGCTCTGGCAAGCCTATGTTTCTGAGGTGGGAGCGTGCAGGATGGGTTTGTTGGAGTCAGATGTGTGTGGTCTCTGTAGGGGGGAGGTGGGCACCTTACTTCATCGCTTTTGGTCTTGCCCCGTTATCCAAGTGTTTTGGGAGGCGGTGGGGTCCAAATTGGCCATCTGGGTGGGGGGGAGGTTAGAACTTTACCCTATATGGTGCCTGTTTCATGTGACGCCTCCGGGGACCCAGGGGTCGGCGCCGCAACAGCAGCTCTATGAGAAGAGTTTCCTGGTGGCTAAGCAGTCCATCTTGCGTCACTGGCTGTCAGAGGGGGGGCCAGTTCTCAAGGAATGGGAGGGACAGTTAGGAGAACTCTTGCGTATGGAACGTAGAACGGCCCGGTTTTTGGGGGGTAAAGCTTGGTCACGATTTCAACTTATCTGGGCGCCCTTGCTACAGGCCCCGGACTTTACGATTGGGGAGGAGCAGGATAAAGGTTTATAGGCTCTAGGTGGGCTCTATCTGGAGAAGGGGGTGCCGTAAGGAGACACTTTGGGAGATAAGCTATGGGTGGTAGGATTGGAGGCTTTCCCTGGCCACGGGGAGGGGAGGGTAGGGGGGGGAAGGAGCAGAGGGGGGGGTTGGAGGGAGAGGGGGGGGTTGTTGAATCTGCAGGCGAGTTGAGAGTTGGACAAGCAGAATTGTCCCGAGTGCGCTTCTTGCCATATTTTGACACTTCAGGGGGGGGGGGGCTTGGATAGTTGTGCTCTGTATTAGTCTCGAGCTCCCTTGCCTGCTTTTGGGATAGCTGTTGCATTTCTGTTTCAATTGTTGTTGTTGTGAATTCTGCGTGTTCTCTGTAATGGTCTCTTCGAAGGCCCGATATATGGTTAATCTTCTAAGCAAAAAAAACAATAAAAAATGATTTTACATAAAAAAAAAAAAAAGCAGCGAATTCTTGAAAAAAAAGGCAGAAACCAGCCCCCCAGGCCAGGATTGACCCCTGTGCCAAAAATGGGACAATTCTGAGAACGCAAAAATTCGGCAGATTTGGAACCCTCAGGAGCTTCAGCATGCATAAAACAAAGGAAAGCTGTACTCACAGATGCCGGCCAGTGCAGGGATTCCAAGGGCAGGATCAGGAAAACCATATCTGATGCCAAGCGAGCACTAACGCAGAGGTAACCCTCGAGTGTTAGTGAGCCCTTCTTCCAGCCAAGGCTGCCCTCATGGCTAGCTGCTGGGGAATGCCTTCAGTCAGCGAGCGTCAATGTTTCTATACAGGAGCTCAGCTGAAACACCCTGCCAATAGAGGGGATCACTCTCAAAGTGGAGGAGCCCCCATGCTTCGTCCTGAAATACGGAAATAGAGTAGTTACTCACTTGTAACAGGTGTTCTCCAGGAGCAGCAGGAATCAGTCCTCACATATGGGTGTCATCGACGCCGATGAAGCCCTACCGGAGCATTTCCCCAGCTTTCCATGAAAGCCTTTGGGAATGCAGGCACGCATGCGCGGTTCCCTTCCCGCCTAAAGGTGCCATCTTACCTCAGTCAAATGACATAGCTAAGAACAGCACACAAAAAAGTAAAAATAAACTATGTACAACTGCAACTCCCAGGGGAGGAGGAAGGGTTGTGAGGACTGATTCCTGCTGCTCCTGGAGAACACCTGTTACAGGTGATTAACTACTCTTTCTCCAGGACCAAGCAGGAAGTCAGTCCTCACATATGGGTGACTCCCTAGCTCTGGGCTACCAAGGAACCCAAGCTGAACAAGAGAACTCCCTCTAGTCCCAGCATCAAAGAAACGCGTTTCACTGACACAACCTCCACCGGTAGCCCAACAGAGGGCAGGAGGGCAGGAGTTGCCTAAACCTCAAAGAGATTCCGGACTACTGCCTGGCCAAAAGCACTGTCCCTACGGGACTCCCTCTCCAGACAGTAATGGGCCGCAAAAGTCTGGCTTGAAGACCAAGTTGCAGCCCTGCAGATGTCTACCAACGGTACAGAGCGGAGATGAGCCACTGAGGCAGCCATTGCCCTGACACGGTGGGCCGTGACCCAACCCTGCAAAGGAAAGTCAGCCGCCTTGTAAGCCCAGGTGATACAGTCAGCCACCCAGATGGACAAGGTACGCTTGGACACAGCTAACCCCAAATTATTAGGGTCAAAGGATATGAAGAGCTGAGTAGCCCTTCTGTGCCCTTGCGTACGGTCAAGGTAGAAGGATAAGGCCCTCCTACAGTCCAGGGTATGCAGAACTGCTTCAGCCTGGCTTGCATGAGGCCTAGGGAAGAATGTTGGAAGAACCACCTCCTGGTTGAGGTGGAATGAGGAGACAACTTTTGGGAGGAACTTTCGATGAGTCCTGAGGACTACCCTGTTCCTATAGATTCTGATGTAAGGCCTGTCACAGACCAGGGCCTGAAGCTCACTCACTAGCCTGGCCGAGGTTAGGGCTATCAGGAAGAGAGTCTTCCAGGACAGGAAGCGGAGAGGACAAGTAGCCATCGGCTCAAAAGGTGGGCGAGTCAATTGATGTAAGACCACATTCAACTCCCACTCAGGAGCCGGAGGACGGATTGGAGGCTTGAGCAATAGCAAGCCACTGAGAAAGCGGGACACCAAGGGGTGAACCGACAGAGAATGTCCTTCCACCAGTGAGTGGTGAGCTGCTAGAGCTGAGAGGTGGACCCGAACAGAATTGGACTTAAGCCCCTGATTTGATAAGTACAGTAAGTACTGAAGCACTACTGGTACAGTACAGGAGAAAGGATCTTCTGTACATAGCTGACACCACACAGAAAACCTTCTCCATTTGAGAGCATAGGTTTTCCAAGTGGACCGTTTCCTAGAGGCTAGGACAACCTCCTCAACTTCCTGAGGTAGGCCCCAGGGAGCCAAAACTACCCTTGCAGCCTCCAGGCCATCGGATTGAGAGCTTTGAGATTGGGGTGCAGAAGGGAACCCTGATCTTGAGAGAGAAGGTCGGGTTGCAAACCCAGAGGCAGTGGGGGATCCACTGCCAGTTGAAGGAGAAGTGGAAACCAAGGCTGTCTGGGCCACCTGGGAGCCACCAGCAGGACCGAGGCCTTGTCCTGAAGAATCTTGAACAGGGTTCGGGCCACCAAGGGCGTGGGAGGAAACGCATACAGGAGGCCCTGAGACCATGGGATCAGAAAAGCATCTGCTGCTAGCCACAGAGGATGCGGTTGTCTGGAACAGAACTTTGGGAGCTGTTTGTTCAGAGGACTGGCAAACAGATCTATCAAAGGAAGACCACATTTCAGGAAGATCTTCTGAACTACCAAAGGATGCAGCTGCCACTCGTGGGGCTGCAGAATTCTGCTCAACCTGTCGGCCAGGTAGTTTTCCTGGCCTGGAAGGTATACAGCCTTGAGGAGCATGTTGTGCTTGAGGGCAAATGAGCAAAGGTCCTGTGCCTCCTGACAAAGGCGCCTGGACCCAGTCCCCCCCTGTTTGTTCACATAAAACATGGCTACCTGGTTGTCTGTCTGAACCAGGACAGATTGATGAGCCAGGGCAGGAGAGAAAGCTTTGAGTGATAATCGAATAGCCCTGAGTTCGAGTAGATTGATCTGCTGTGCGGCTTCCCAGGGAGACCACAGGCCCTGGGTGCACTTGTTCAGACAATAAGCCCCCCAGCCCTGCAGGGAGGCGTCTGTGGTCAGTACCACTGTGTACCCAGGAATTTGAAAAGGCACCCCTTTCAGCAGATTGGGTGGGTGCAGCCACCAGTTGAGGGAGTCCAGGAAAGGTCTGGATACCCTTATCCTGTCTCTGAGGTTGCCTGTGACCTGTGACCACTGACTCCGAAGGCACCATTGTGCAGGCCGCATATGGAGCCTGGCATTGGGGGTTACATGAACTGTCGAAGCCATGTGGCCAAGTAGCCTCAGGCAGAGTCTGGCGGAGACCACTGACCCGCTGAGAAACAGTTTGGCCAAGTCCATCAGTCTTTGGGCTCTGTCTGCTTACAAGAATGCCTTTGCCAGGACAGAGTCCAGCCTTGCCCCTATGAACGCCAAGTTCTGGGAGGGGAGCAAAGTGGACTTTGCAAAGTTTATTACAAACCCCAAGCTTTGAAGAAGAGCAATAGTTCTGAGGGTGGCCTGTCGGCCTCCTGGCACGTCTGACCTCTTATGAGCTAGTCGTCCAGATAGGGAAAGACAAAGATGCCTTGAGTTCTCAGGTAGGCCGCCACCACTGCCAGGCATTTGGTAAAGACTCTGGGGGCGGAGGTTAGGCCAAAAGGCAGTACTCTGTACTGATAATGGTTTCCTTCCAAATTGAACCTGAGGTATTTTCTGTGGTCTGGATGAATGAGGATGTGAGTGTACGCATCCTTTAGATCTAAGGAGCATAGCCAATCCCTGCTGGAGGTAGGGCAGAAGTGTTCCAAGAGTAAGCATCTTGAACTTTTCTTTCTCTAGGAACTTGTTGAGATTTCTGAGGTCCAGGATAGGTCGAAGGCCACCGGTTCTTTTGGGTATCAGGAAATATCTGGAATAGAACCCTCGACCATGCATGTGAAGGGGCACAGGCTCCACCGCCCTGTCCACCAACAGACCTTGGAGCTCCTGGAGGAGAAGATCTGTGTGCAGGGGAGGCCTTGGAGGCTCTCCTGGAAAATATGGAGGAGGCAGTTGGTGAAAGTGTAGTGCATAGCCCCTGTGGACTATGTTTAACACCCAACTGTCCCCAGTGATGCGGAGCCACTGGTGGGCAAAGAGGGCGAGGCGACCTCCTGTGCAGGGTTGAGAGAGCAGGGATGGAAAGGCTATGCTTGAGGAGTCAAAAACCCTCACCCTGCTGAGTGGGAGCAGGGGCCGGAGGCTTGGGGGTCCTCTGCCTACGAGGTCCATTACCCTGCCCCTTGGCTTGCTGACCCTGGGGTGCAGCTTGGGTAGCCTGATACTGAGGGTACTGTTTGTAGGCAGTGCCCTTCCTCGGGTAAAAGGGCTTTTTACCCGAACCCTTCTTGTGAGAAGGGGCAGAGGTCTTTCTAGACAGCCTTGTCCTTGTAAGGTGCTCGGTCTGGAGCTGAGCAGCCTTCTCAGCCATGGGCTTGCCAAAAAGGTTCTCACCTCGGCAAGGGACATCGACCAACTTGTCCTGAACCCATGGCTCGAGGTCCGATGACTGCAGCCATGCCTGGCGTCGAGCCGTGATGCCGGCTGCCGCAACTCGGGCCGAAGCCTCGAAGCCATCGTAGGCGGCGCGGGACATGAACTTGGAGCATTCCCGAATCCCCGAGGACAAGGACTTGAATCTCTGCAAGGGTTCCCCGGAGAGACCAGCAGAGAACCCGGCCAACTCCTTGGCCAGGTCTCGCAAGTACATGCCCATGTACAGCTGGTAAGACTGGACACGGCAAGCAAGCATCGAGCCCTGGAAGCACTTTCTACCAAAACCATCGAGGTTTCGGGCCTCCCTGCCAGGAGGCACCGCGGAGTGCATCTTCTGACTTTTCAGGCGATGCATGGCCGATTCCACCACCATGGAATGGTGCGGTAGCTGCGCCTTCTGAAAGCCAGGGCTCTTCCAGAGTCGATAGATCGAATCTACTCGCTTGCTTAGAACCGGCGCCGAGGCCGGTGCCTCCCACATCCGGAAGAGGAGCCGTTCCAGCATCGGAGGAACCGGGACAGTAAAGGCCTCCTTCGGAGGAGAGTCGAACTGCAGGGCCTCGAGCTCCTCGGCTCGAGGCTCTTCCTCGGGGTCCGCCGGGATAGCCAACACGGCGGCCATATCCCAGACAAACTCCGAGAATCGGGTATCCTCTGGAGGGGATCTACTCCGGGGTTCAGACTGCGGTGAGTCCGACGGGACGCACCAAGTCTTGAATGTGTCGGGGGACTCCTCATCCTCCGTCTCCCAGGCGGACTCGTCCGACGAGGAGTCAGGATCCGACCCCGCGGGGCCCGGGAGCACTCGCCCTGACGCCAGAGGCACCGGCGTCAACACCCTCGGTCCCGAACGGGAGGTCGAGGGAGACCGCAACCGAGGTCGACCTCGAGCCTTCATGGTCTCAAGTATCGGCTCCATCTCCGGGGTCGACTTCAATGTCGATGTCCCGGCAGACAGTCTGCACTCCAAGGCTGTCATCCTGAGACTCAGCTCGGGAGACGCAGCAGCCACCGACTCGGGCCCCGGCGGCGCCGGGCCCGACGTCGGCTCTCTGGGAGGAGAGTCCTCGAGGACTACAGGACTTACGTGTCCAGCAGACTCCGGCTCCACGCGAGGAACTTTGGCAGGCTTCTCTTGTTCCACGGGCCCGGGGTGACGGTTAGGGGTCTTAGACCTGGACCTCGAGGAGTCAGGGACCTCTTCCTTCGACACCCTCACGAGCCGCTTCTTCCTCTTGCGTTCGCGACGGCGCTCGGGATCCGAATCGAGATGTCGAGGCCTCAGACGAGGTCCGGGCCCGGCCAGAGGCCAATTCAGAAAAAAGCCTTTCTTTCTGCTGCTGGCGACTTCGCAGTGCCTTGGAAGACATCTTCCCACATGGTCCACACGTCTTAGAGTCGTGATCAGGACCGAGGCACCGAAGGCAGCAGTCGTGTGTGTCGGTGAGAGACATCAACTTCTTACACCAATCACACTTCTTAAAACCGCTGGAAGCCATCGGGGGAAAAAAGAGTCCCCACAAGGTCAAAGGCCCGGGCTTCCAGGGAAAAAGCAAAAAAGGGCGCGAATGCCAGCCACGAAGGGCAAAAACCGAAAAAGAAGAAACAAGCTCGATACCGGTGTACTGAACCCGGCGAGAGGCAAACCGGCGTCGAACCGGAGAAAAAATAGCAAGAATCGCCGAAAAAATCAAACTTTTATCCGGGATGACAGGACACACATCCGGTGGGCTTCTCGGAAAAAGAGAGACTGAGGTAAGATGGCACCTTTAGGCGGAAAGGGAACCGCGCATGCATGCCTGCATTCCCCAAAGGCTTTCATGGAAAGCTGGGGAAATGCTCCGCTAGAGCTTCATCGGCGTCAATGATACCCGTATGTGAGGACTGACTTCCTGCTTGGTCCTGGAGAATATTCCTTTCTCCAAAGGAGCAAAACAAAAAAGCTACCAGGTCTGCTGGAGACAGAGAAATACTGAGGGAGACCCCTTGAGGTACAGTCTCATCATCTCAGCAGCATCACCAGGGATCAGCCTATTAGAGCTCTGGTAGAGTTCTCTGTCTCCAGGATCTGCTGGCAGGGGGACACAACCCGTTTGTCTGGACTGGTCTAGCAGTATGAATTGGAAGAGACCATTCGTGTGGAAGCAGAACTCGACTGAGTCTGTTTGCCCAAGAGTTTTGTATGCCTGGAAGATACACTGCCAGGAGATGAATCTGATGCTCTCTGGCAAGGGCCCATAGTCGCAAAGCTTCGTTGCAAAGCGACAGAGAGCCTGTTCCTCCCTGCTTGTTGACGTAGAACATGGCTACTTGATTGTCCGTCTGAATGAGGACTGTCTCGTAGCTGAGCAGGGTGTGGAACACTCGAAGAGCAAGGAAGATTGCTCTGAGCTCTAAGAGATTGATATGTAGATGAGTCTCCTGTGTAGTCCAGGTGCCCTGGGTGGAGAGGTCCTGTAGATAAGCTCCCCAACCCATTGGCGAAGCATATGGAAATTACACTTATCTGGTAACTGTTGTTCCTTGAGGGAGTACAGTTCAGTCCTCCACCACTGGGTAGTGCACCTCCTCCTGCAGCATGGAGACTGGACAAGACAAACTTGTGACATCACCGGGTATATCCTGCTGGTCTTCTCCCATGATCCCCCAGTGACCTACTGACAAAGCAGACTCAAAGGAGCAAATAAACAACCAGTTAAGGTGCAAAATACAATGCTATGCTTAAACTTCAACTTTAAAACTACAGCGCCCCAAAAGAAAGGGCCGAAAACACCCTCCTCCGTGCCCGTGTCCTCCTGCACACCAAGCAGCAGAAGACAGACATCCAGAAGGAAGGAGAACTAAGGAAGAGCATAGGCAAAAAGAGTGCTCTAGCGATTACTGAGCCGACTCTAGGAACCGGAAACACTCCCCTAACTGACGCCTCGCGTCTGAGATAACCATCCCCGGGCAGGAATGAGGACTGAACTGTACTCCCTCAAGGAACAACAATTACCAGGTAAGTGTAATTTCCATTTCCTTATCGGTCCTACAGTTCAGTCCTCCACCACTGGGATGTACCAGAGCAGTAATCATTGGGAGGGACCTTTCCAGTCGGCTCGCCACCCAAACGAACAGAACAGGCACCGAGCTCTGCCTGCTCCTCCCGTCAATAGATGTTATGAAAACCAGGAAGACACGACCGAGAGTCCACTCCGACCCTCTTCACTGGTGAAACAGCACTGAACTCTGCCCCAAGCATCGCTAGTGCCCCAGAAGGACACGCTCTCCACCGCAAACATACTGAACGCCCTAGAAACAGACTCACTGAAAAGGCTACCTGAGCCCCGCTGGAAAAAAACGCGTGAGACCCCCCTTGGTTCGCAACCTCACCAGGGTGTCAAGGCGGAGCTACCGCGTCTCTCCTGCATGACCCGCCTCCACGGAGGGACAGGCAGCGAAGAGACCTACCAGAAAGCGACGTCACCTTCCCCTAATGACCAAGGAACGCAGGTTATGAGGAAGTGTTCTTGCGTAAGTCTCAAAACCAGCAACAAGACAGGCACAGGCGGATTCCACGAGGGAGAACTGAACCGAGGTCCATCCAGAGAGAGGTGGGATGCAACATGGGCGGAATGGAAAACCACTTGCAGCAAAAAACCCTATGGAAATGGCCACCAGGCCACTCTCTCCCTGGATAAGACAAAGAGTACCTGCCAAGCCCATGCCTGCAGCTACTAAATTCGCCTTGCCAAACCGAAGACCACCATCCTACTGTCCTCCAAACTGAGCAGCCCCGGTGGAATACCTAGCCTCCGAGGAGACAGCAGTCTGGTAACCACCAGAGCAAGCATACCACCTTGACCTGGGAACCGCAGCCACTCCCTGCTTGATGACCCCATAGCAGGGCAGAGCTGGCAATGGAACTCCCCAGGATCAGGCTGCGAACTCCGAAGCAACCCATCCCGTAGGAAACTCCATCCCAGAAGGACAGACACTGCTAACGTACGAAGCTGCCTCCGCGAACCTCCGGTCTAACCGACGCGCTTGAAATGCACACAAGCCTCTGTTTCTTATCGTCTTTTAAAACTCAACCTAGCCACGGATCCACCGGAGACAGATCCACCGGAGACAGTCGAAGGAGACCCTGCAGCAACCACTTCTCCAACGTCGGCCACTTCCCAGGGTTCTGGACAAGTATCCGTATGTGGGCAACATTCTAACAGAAGCGCCCTAAATACACACAGGACTCTCCCACACAGTTTCTTTTTAAAACCTAACTGAGCCATGGCCACCCTGTAAGGGATAACTGATCCACCGGAGATAGTCAAAGGAAAACCTGCAGCAACAGCGCCTCCAACGTCGGCAACCTCCCTGGGTTCCCGAAGAGTATCCGTATGCGGGCGACAGATGATGGGAGTCACGGCTAGCCCGAGACCCTGCATCAACAACTTTCTCTGAAGCGTTTGGACTCGCCAAAAAACGGCGACCTACGAGAGCCCCAGGAGAAAGTCATATAAAGGACCGGCTACGGCCTCTGTTGTACCAACGCGTCAATGCTTTCCGGCATCCTCACATGTCGCCTGCGAAACATTGACCCGTCGTCGCAGACTGAAACGTCGCCAAGAGGTCCAATATAGGCTGACCGCACCCAAGCATACGCCATGCGAACACCGCCAGATGCAAACCCCCTTCTCCGGCAATTACTCGGACTCCGTGAAGGAAATCCGCCATGACATGGGCTCCACCGAAAACGCAGGCCGCCGGGGTAGTAAGCGCGCACGCTGCTCCTCCGCCCGGGCTACCCTGGCCAGCCGACCGACACCACCCTGCCGATCGATGTAGGCCACCATCCTGGAGTTCTCGGACAGCACTTGCACCGCTCAATCTGTCACTGTGGCCACGAACGCCTGCCACGCCCGACGTACCGCTCGCCGGTCAAGTCAGACGATTGAACACTGGGCCTGCTGCGTACGCCAAGCGCCTTGCGCAAAAGGATCTTCAAAATGTAGCTGAGTCTAAACACGATCCGGCCAGGCTCCCGGAGGAAAGGTGGAGAACCTTATATGAAATAAGTTGGGACAACTATTAAGGCTTTCCTTTGTTTGTTTGGGTTTTTTTGTTTGTTTGTTTTTTTACAATTCCAAAAGGGACACAAGGCACACCTAACAGCATGCCACCATGGATAGACAGGTAATGGACGGCTTTGAATATAAGCCTACAGACATCCAGCGCTTGCTCCGAGACAAGCACCGTGTAGCCTTCCTGTCTTCTCGGAGCACTGTCACGACCCGAAGACCTGAACCGGCCACCAAAAGAAGCCGGACACTGGGCCCGAAGGACCCTGGTCTAACCGAGCCCAGCACTCCCTGTATCCTTAGGATTTGATACTCCCCCAAGGTCACCGCCTTGGCGGAGCCGGCTGAGCATAACTCTATGGTCCTTCGGCTAGCCCCCACGAAGCAGCCTGGAGGGAAGGGAAGGCCTAGAGGTTGGAGCAAGTTGCCAGCCGACCAACGGAGTGAATCCCCCTCGGGTACCTCAATGTAGGGTCGGAAGGACTGAGGATCCTGGTCCCACAGGAGTGCCTTCTAGACTTGAACGACATACCCTTCCGGAGGTACAAACACGTAAATTGCACGCGCCTTCAAGGGCAAGGGGAATAGACTACAGCATCTGACTGTTGACACCTTGTCTCGCACCAACAGACAGCAGAACCAAACCAAATCAATGACTGGGAATATGTGACCTGAGAACCCGAAGACAGTGGAATGACCGAAGAACTTGCAGAGGGACGGGATTGTCCTGCCCTCCCAGCCCCTCTGCCCGTATTGATAAGAGGTTGAGAATAACTTGAGTGGCGGACCTGGCCGCGTGCCTACTGGACAGCCGGGATGCAGAAGGGAAAACTGATGACTGTGGCCCCAACCCATCAGGACGGCTCCCACTTGCATCTGCAACCCCATGCAACACAATGACAACCTTTCTCACGTTATCCCAATCGACCTCTCTCATTGCTGCACCAATTACCTGAGCATGAGACCACAGACGGAACACAGACATGCAGACACACTCAAAGGTGAATGCACCGAATAATTATGCTGAAGCCCATGAGAGCACCTCCCGCATACAGCTCCACATGTCCAGGTGTCCCACCCCTGTCACCCAAAACACAGGGCAGCGAGCACTCCTGAACCTAGGAGACCGACATGGCACAGACAGCGAGGCTTGACTTCCGCTATCAAACCTTTCAGAACCCTGGACTGCTAAGTCCCGAACTGTGCTATTCAACATTACTTCTCATTATCTCCAACATGGGCCTTTCCCCAGATGGCCCAGACGGGCCAGTGTTCCCGCTAAGTGGGCAAAGCTGCGCTCTGATTGCATAGGCTCCAGAAACCGACGCGACTGACCTGTCCCTGCTACATTACATACAGCATCTCACAGTTGCCAACAAATCGGGGAGGTAACCTCTGATCCCGGGATGGACCTGCTACAGAAGCTGAGAGACACCGGCACCCCCTCCGGCACTCCTGCCAGCAAAGAAATAGCGGCGGGAAGCACCAAGAGCCTTGGGCCCGGAAACGTTAGAGGTTGCCTCTAGCGTGAATCAAAAAAACAAATGAGATTTCGTATTTTACCCACCTCTATGGATGGGAGCACTGAATAGTATATATGCTTTATGAACAGTAAGAATGCTTCATGGCCTTTAGAACACAAGACCCCGCAAAACGATACAGCAGATAAGGATTTTAATCCTTGGTCACACCATCTGGATTTGCAGAATCTCACAGCTGCATGTTTGGCGCTAAATTCTTTTGGTTTGTTTGTTTTTTTCTTTTAACTTCCAGAGAAGAGTCAAAGAACAATTACAGTCAGTCACAGAAAGGCATTATGAATGCCCCAGCTGCCCTCTGGTGGCCACAGACAACCGTGCCGGCCTCTATTTATTTATTTACATTCTTTTATATACCGCGCTATTCTGCATCAGTGCGGTTTACATTGAACAAACTGAAATTACATTGAACAGGGCATTATAACTTGGAGATAACTATTTTACAGGGAACATGGGCTATGGAGGGTTAAGTGGCTTGCCCAAGACCACAAGGAGCACCTGTGGGACTAGAAACCCCAGTCCTTCCGGCCCAAGGTTGCTGTCCTCTAGTGGGATTTGAACCCCCGACCTTCCGGCCTGAAGTACCTTGCCCCAACCACTAGGCCACTCCTCCACTCCACTCCTCCACTCCACTCCACTCCACTCCACTCTATTGGTTTACAGTTCAATTCTTGTGATTATTAGCATTGATCATCCAAAGATTCCCTAAATGCCAAGACATAGGACGAACCGCCCCATAAAATGTAAAAGATCTTCTGCTATCATAACCTTTAGGTGGAAAAATAATTTACATCCAAGAAACTCATCTGCCCTATGAAGTGTGTGAGAATATTCCCCCTGCTTTTCCCTCCAGAACATAAGAAAAGCGCAGGGTGAACCTCAATTCCACTGGAAGGGTTTACAGCACCAAACTTACACCAAAAAGTAGAACACAGGATAGGTGGCTGTGCTCAAACGCTGTTCTAACCGGTCGCAGAGTCACCTGAATGGCCAAAAACAATTACTGAAGCCTGCTGCTGACAGACGCTGCTAACTGCCAGAATGCAGGCAAAATCACTCAATATATGGTCATGTTATAGAGGGTAGTAATCATGTAGAGAAAATATGTATCGTCCCTCAAAATCAAAAACTTAGGCTATGATATACCTTAAGCTAGTAACGTGGACATGAAATGTATAGTAGAAGGGAAAACAGGTCTCAGACTTTTTCAAACACACTCCCTGCAAACTATGTCAAAGGATGAGTGTCATATTTGCATCAACGACCCTTATGTTTTCACTTCTGTGGTTGAATTGTGGTTGGATTGTGCCAGACTATATGATATCAGACAAAGAATGTTTAGAAAAAATCTTTTTTGCTTATCGTTTGATGTTCGATAAGCAAAAAACGATAAGCAAAAAAGATTTTTTCTAAACATTCTTTGTCTGATATCATATAGTCTGGCACAATCCAACCACAATTCAACCACAGAAGTGAAAACATAAGGGTCGTTGATGCAAATATGACACACATCCTTTGACATAGTTTGCAGGAGCGTGTTTGAAAAAGTCTGAGACCTGTTTTCCCTTCTACTATACATGTCATGTCCACGTTACTAGCTTAAGGTATATCATAGCCTAAGTTTTTGATTTTGAGGGACGATACATATTTTCTCTAGATTGCAGGCAAAGGCAAAAAACACATGAAGTAAAACCCCAACCTAATCACATTGGAAAATCACCCAAACTTAATAATTACATTAAAATGAAAGTAAAATTAACTTAAAATTAAATTAACAGTAAAATGAAGTTCTTATCTGGGTTGAGCAGCGTGGAACAGCGTCGTCTGCCCAAATGCGGGCTGCTCTGCTCTCCGCCACGAGGCCTCAGCCCTGCAGAGAAAATGGCACCAATCTGAAGCAGGCCCGATTGGCGCCAAACACCACAGCTGCAGTAACAGCCCCGAGCCCCTCCAGTCGGGCTCGAGAGCCTCTCCTGCGGTGTCGGAATTCAGCCGTTACCCCGCTGTAGCTCCGTGGTGAAAAGCTGTCAAAACACGCTGCTGCCGAGCGCCACCGTAAATAGCAGACGCTGCGAGTCCAGGCCCACCGGCTGAAGAACCCCCAATGGCCTGAGGCTCCAGCCGCGACGGGGATCTGCCGCATGCACACCTCCAGAATGCAGGTGTGATCCACAGAGCTCTCCCCCGTACAGTCCTGGGGGAGAGATCATCACCGGGCACAGAGAGACCGAAGGAGCCCAAGCAGAGAGGCTAGCTGGCAGCATGTACTTTTAAAAGGGACAGATCCTCTCTTTACACTAAGGCAGGCTATATGAAAATAAATAAAGGAAGTATAAATTGAAAGTAAAATTAAATTAAAATGAAATTAAAATGAAATTGAATACCATTTAAAGGGTTTAACCTGAACAAGGAAAAACAAGGTAAATCAAATCCTGACTAACTGCTCCTAAACTGCTTCTCAAGTGAGCCCAGCACCTAGGCTCACTACGTCCTCCTGCTGCATGGAGACTGGACACACTGGGGGATCATGGGAGAAGACCAGCAGGATATAGCCGGTGATGTCACAAGTTTGACTTGTCCAGTCTCCATGCTGCAGGAGGAGGTGCACTACCCAGTAGTGGAGGACTGAACTGTAGGACCGATAGGGAACTGTTGTGAGAGTTGCCTGGGGTAAAGGTTGTTGAAAAGGGGACCCCAGCAACAGGTTCTGAGTGGACTGCCACCATTGGAGGGACAAAATAAGGCGATCTGTGTTTGCTATTTTGTCTGACAGGCACCCTGATGACTGAGTCCATTGAGTGGATAAAGTCCACTGGGCTGCTCTCATATGGAGGCGAGCATAAGGAACCACATGTACTGTAGATGCCATGTGGCCTAGCAGTTGTAACATTTCTTGGGCAGTGAGAAGAGGCTTTAGCACTGCTTGAGAAGCTAACTGCACCATGCAAAGGCAACGGGCCTGAGGGAGATAGGCCCTTGCTTTTCTGGTATCCAGCAAAGCTCCTATGAACTCTAGAGACTGAATGGGGGTTAGACTGGATTTTGGGATGTTTATGACCAGACCCAAATACTGAAGGATACACATTGTGCAAGATAGGCCTCTGACTCTGATGGGGCTTGAATAAGCCAGTCGTCTAAGTAGGAGAAGACGAATATGCCTAGAGTGCGGAGAAATGCTGCTACCACAGCCATGCATTTCGTGAACACCCTTGGAGCTGAGGTCAGGCCAAAAGGAAGCACCCTGTATTGGTAGTGCTTTCCTTGAAAAAGGAACCTAAGGAACTTTCTGCGAGTTGGATGGATGAGAACATGAGTGTACGCATCCTTGTGATCTAGAGAACAAACCAATCCTGACTCTGAAGGTACGGCAGCAGAGTTCCTAGAGAAATCATTTTGAATTTCTCTTTGAACAGGAATTTCTTCAATTCTCTGAGGTCCAAAATAGGTCTGTATCCCCCTGTTTTCTTTAGCATAAGGAAATAGGGGGAGTAAAACCCTGTACCCTGTTGATGAATGGGTACTTCTTCTATTGCCCCTTGGTCAAGAAGTATAGTGACCTCTTGATCTAACAGGTTGATAAGAGAGGTCTGAGAATTGAACTGTCTTACCACTGTGGGAGGGGGCATGCACAGGAAGTGCAGCCTGTACCACTCCCTTACAATGGAGAGTGTCCAATGCTCTGCTGTTATCTGCTCCCACCTGGGAGCAAAGTGACATAACCTTCCTGGGATAGTGGAAGGCTCTGGTCCATTGAGGGCCAGGAAGGCTAGGTTCTCTAGAGGAAAGTCAAAGGCCTTGTGGAGGCTGAGACTGCTGAGACGGTTGAAGCTTGGTAGTCTTTGCTTTCCTTTGTTTAGGTGGTTGCTGACCCTTTGCAGACAAGCTGACCTGCAGAACGTCCCTGTTGGGAATAAGAGGGATAAAACCTTCTTTTTCGAGAAGAAAGGTTTCTCGAAATATTTCTTTCTGGCAGGATCAGCTGTACCTTTGGATAGCCTATCCAAAGTAGAGTTGTCAGCATCCATCTCATTGGCTTTTTCTTGCCAGTTCTTGCCGAATAGATTCTCACCTGTGCAAGAGATATTTCCCAGTTTTTCCTGCACCCAGCACTCCAAATCAGATGCCTGGAGCCAGGCAATTCTCCATGCACCTATGGCAATGGCAGAGGTTCTGCTTATGCACTCAAAACAGTCAAAAGCTACACGATTGACAAACTTTGAAACATCCTGGGCATGTTTAAACAGTGTGAGAAAATCCTGTCTTCTGTCCTCAGGAAGAAGAGGGCTCGAAACCTCTAAATTTCCTGTGACCTCTTTAAGGAACATTCCCATATATAAAATATAGAAACTGACCCTGGCAGAAAGCATAGAAGCCTGGAAGGTACGACGCCCAAAGGCATCCAAGGTTCTACACTCACGTCCAGGAGGATTAGAGGCATGCCTCTTTGCACTCCTGATCCTTCTCACAGCTGACTCCACAACAATGGAGTAGTGTGGAAGCTGAATTTTTTGGAAACCAAGACAAGGAGGGACTCGATACATAGTATCCAGTCTGCGAGAGTGAGGAGAGGTGGTAAGAGGTGTCTCCCACATTCTCAACATGAGGGTCTCATGGATAGGCAAGGTAGTCACTTCCTTAGGAGCTTTGGGATATTGCAAAATCTCCAACACCTTAGCTCTGGGCTCTGTTTCAGGAGTCACAGTGATGGACAACCCACGAGTCACCTCCCTGATGAAATCCTGAAAGGAAATATCTTCTGGAGGAGACATCCTACGTTTAGGAGAGGAAGGCTCCTCCGGGAGAAGTATCCCGGTACCGGCAGAGCTGTCAGAATCCTTGGAGTCCTCAGAGGATTCGAAGTACTGTCTGTCCGGATGCTCTTGAAGAGACCGATACCCATACTGACCGAAGTCGGTACCGGGGGTAATCGGAACCGGTCTATCGACACCGGAGGGCATCACATGACTGGGTGCCGGCAAAGCCGATACCGATGTCGATGCTATCGGTGCCGGTACCGATTGAACCGTCTGACGCGGTTCTGAGGGCATCGATGCCGCAAGGAGAGCCATCAGACTGCGTTCAATAGCCAGGAACCTCTGGTCTATCGACGCTGCCGATGCCTGTGTATCGGTACCGGACGCAACTGGTACCCCAGAGTATGGCACCAGTAGTTCTGCTGAGGTCGAGGCCTCGAGAACATCCTGGAGGCCCGATGATGCTTTGGAAGCCGAAGCCTCCCGCCGGGGCAATTTTGATGGTATGAAACCCTCAAGGGCAAGATCTACCCTTTGAGGACCGGCTGGACTTATGTTTAGTTATCTGAGATCCATGGGAGGAAGACGAAGCCCTGGAAGACGTCGATGCCACCGAAGCTGCATCGGAAGGAAAAAGGGCACTGAGCTTGGCAGCTAGGTTCTGTCGACCCCTTTTCAACATCATGGCACAAGCCATGCACTCAGAGATGGCGTGGTCAGGACCTAAACATTTAAGACACCACTCATGGGTGTCAGTGATGGAAATGGTACCGCCACACTTGGTGCATTTTTTAAAACCCGAGGCAGGTTTCTCCATAGTGGAGAAAATTTTGGGCCTAAGGCCCAAAAAGGCGCACACCTGAAAAGAAAAGTTTACAAAAAAAGGAATTTTTTTTGTTTTTTAAAAGAAAAAAAGGAGAACTGGCGGTACCGGTATAGCGTCTGGGAAGGCAAACGCGACCACAAAAAAATAAAGAATAAGGAAACAATTTTCTGCAGTGACAGGAACACGACCTGCTGGCTCCGCGGAAAACGAAGAACTGGAGAGAGTTAGTTGGGAAAGGCGGGAAGGCAGCACGCAGGCGCTGTGGGATGCTCCCAAAAGCTTCTTAATTGGACGCTGGGGAGCGTTCCCACGCAGGTTCCGTCGGTACCGACGATACCCATATGTGAAGACAACTTTCCTGCTTGTTCCTGGAGATCTACGCTATCTCCAGGAACAAGCAGGAATGTAGTCTTCACATATGGCGACTCCCTAGCTGAAGATGCCAGGGAGATAGCCCCAGGAAGCTGCCACCTATAGTAAGGTGGGCGATGCTTCCTCCCATGGATCTCTGGCATCCCACCAGGGTTGGTGGGTAGGAGTTGAATTAGGTCTGAAAGAGATTTTGAAGAACAGCTTGGCCAAAGAAAGCATTCCAACGGGAGGCTTTATCTAGGCAGTAGTAGGCTGTAAAGGTGTGTACCGAAGCCCAGGTGGCTGCTCGACAAATGTCATCAATAGACACTGAGTGAAGGTTAGCCATAGAGGCTGCCATGGCTCTCACATTATGAGCTGTGACATGGCCTTGAAGAGGAAGACTCTTACTCTCATAAGCAAAGGATATGCATTGTGCAATCCATTTGGATAGAGTTCTCTTGGAGACTGGAAGTCCCAAATAACTAGAATCAAAAGCAATAAAAAGTTGAGAAGACTTTCTATGTTGCTGTGTTCTTTGTAGGTAAAAAGCCAAGGCTCTTTTACAATCCAAAGTATGAAGGTTTCTTTCTGCATAAGAGGCATGAGGCCTCGGAAAGAATACAGGAAGATAAATTGATTGATTTAAATGAAAAAGGCGAAACCACCTTTGGCATAAAGTGTGGATGAGTTCTGAGAACAACCTTATCATGGTGAAACCTAGTATAAGGAGGATCAGCCACTAAAGCTTGCAATTCACTAATGTGACATGCAGAGGTGATTGCAATTACGAAGATGACCTTCCAGGACAAACGCTTTAGGGTTGTAGTGGCTAAAGGTTCAAAAGGCGGTTTCATGAGCTGCCCAAGAACTAGGTTTAAATCCCATGCCACCGGTGGTGGCCTGATGGGAGGCTTTGTTAATAGAAGACCTCTCATAAATCTTGATATGAGTGGATGAGAGGAAAGTGGTTGTCCATTTAGAGGCTTATAGGAAGCTGCAATTGCACTAAGATGGACTCTTACTGAATTGGTCTTTAGACCAGAATTTGATAAACGAAGTAGATACTCTAGTATCGATTCCAAAAGTATCATAAGGGGGTTTAACCCCTTCTATGAACACCATATAGTAAAACATTTCCACTTGAAGGCGTAGTAAGAGTGTCTTGTGGAAGGTTTTCTAGAAGCCTGAAGGATATCTTTTACCTGTTGGGAAAGGTTGAGATCCTGAAGGTCTAAGCTTTCAGCAACCAGGCTCTAAGATGCAGGGACTGGGGATTCGGGTGTCATAGCATCCCGTTATCTCAGGAGAGAAGATCTGTAGCACACCATAACTCCAGAGGTGCAGCTTGAGAGAGAAGCAGGGGATATCACGTTTGGCATGGCCACCGTGGTGCTATGAGGATCATATGACATCTGTCTCTCTGAAGCTTGAAGAGTGTTTTGGGGATGAGGGGAATGGGTGGGAAGGCATAGAGGAAGCTGTGACCCCAGTGAAAGAAGGCATCCCTTGCCTGGCAATTTTGAGCTGGAATTCTGGAACAGAACCGGGGATGTTTGGCATTCAGTGGGCTTGCAAATAGGTCTATGTCTGGGGTTTCCCAGATCTGAAAAATCTTGGCCACCTGGTCTAGGTGGAGAGACCATTCGTGAGGCAGCAGTACTCGGCTGAGTTTGTCTACCCAAAGATTTTGAATGCCTGGAAGATATACGAGAAGGTGAATTTGATGCTCTCTGGCACGGGCCCATAGTCGTAAAGCTTCATGGCATAACGACAGAGAGCCTGTTCCCCCCTGCTTGTTCACGTAGAACATAGCTACTTGATTGTCCGTTTGGACTAGGACTGTCTTGTAGCTAAGGTGGACATGGAATACTCGAAGAGCTAGGTAGATTGCTCTGAGTTCCAGGAGGTTTATGTGAAGACAAGCCTCCTGTGGAGTCCAGATACCCTGGGTAGAGAGATGATGCAGGTGTGCTCACCATCCCACCTGTGATGCATCTGTTAGGGTGGCCTGGAATAGGGATTGCTGGAAAGGAGACCGCACTAGAAGATTTTCCAGTGATTGCCACAATTGGAGGGACAAAATCAGTCGTTGTGAGTTTCATATCTTGTCCGACAGATGTCCTGTGGCCTGTGTCCACTGTGTGGATAGGGTCCACTGGGCTGCTCGCATATGAAGGTGAGCGTAGGGAACCACATGAATCGTGGATGCCATATGTCCCAATAGTTGTAGTAGTTCTCGAGCAGTTAGAGAGGACTTCTCCTCTGCTTGAGAAGCTAGCTGCATTATACGAAGACAGCGGGATTGTGGGAGAAAAGCCCTTGACTGTCTGGTATCTAAACGAGCTCCTATGAACTCTAGGGACTGAGAAGGAGCAAATTGGGATTTTGGGAGGTTTATGACCAAGCCCCCTCACTTGGTTTGCAGCTTTATCTTTATCTTTATTAAAACATTTGATAAACCGCTACTGCCGAAGCATAGAGCAGTGTACAATAAAAGGTCTACACTGCAAATCATAGAAAAGAACGGCATAAAATGAAAGGAAAGTAAAGCACAGCACACAGCAAAAAAAGCAAATAACTAAATAGTTAAATTTACAATAAAGAAAGCTAAATCTAAAAACAAAAAGGAAGCAAAACACCAACAAACAAACAGCACAACATGGGGAGACAACTCTATGGTCAGGGGCGGGTACTGGCAGGAAGGTCAAAAGCCTGTGTGAACAGATGTGTTTTGAGTAGTGACTTGAATTGAGGATAAGAGGATTCTAATCTGAGGGAAGGTGGTAGAGTATTCCAGAGAAATGGACCAAGAAAGAAAAAGGCGGAATGTCGAGTCTGCTCTAAACGGGCTTGTGACGGAGAAGGTAGTGATAAACGATTGGTGTGAAAAGACCGGAGTTGACGGTAAGGAGTGTGAAGAAAAACCAGATCCGCAAGATACAAAGGATGACCAGTATGAATAGCACGGTGAATCAGAATCAGAAACTTATATTGATAGCGGAAACGGAGTGGTAGCCAGTGCAGACGGAGAAAGAGGGGAGTGACATGGTCAAACGGCCAGGAAAAAGTGATAAGGCGAGCTGCAGTGTTTTGAATGGATTGCAATCGTTGAAGCTGATATTTAGGGAGGTTGGCTAGGAAAACATTACAATAGTCAAGTCTACTAACCACCAAAGCCAGAACCAAAGTGACCAAAGAGTCAGGGGAAAAGAGAGAAAGAGTAGCCCGAATCTGCCGAAGGGTCACAAAGGACCGCCGAGTGAGTGAAGAAATGTGCTCATGAAAAGAAAGTGTGGAATCAAGAATAACCCCAGGTAACGGAAAGAAGAAACAAGAGGAATAGAAACTGAATCAATCATAGGAGAGACCGTAGGACAGGAACCGCTAAGAGATACCCAAATAGCCGTGGATTTCGAGGGGTTTAAATGAAGAAAGTTCTGCGAGAGCCAAGATGCAATGTGGGACAGACAGTCATTTAGTGGGGTAATATCCAAAGTGAAGGGAGAGACATGGCATAGAAGAATAATATCATCCGCATAGATGTAAGGAGACACCGGAAACTGCTGAATGGCAAGAGGCAAAGGGGCAAGAAAAATATTAAATAATAGAGGCGAAAGAACAGAACCCTGCGGAACACCACAGATAAGGGGGAGAGAGGAAGAGGAGTGATTACCCGAGTGTACAGTGAACGAGCGAGCAGTGAGAAAAGAACGGAACAATTGAAGAACAGAGCCCCGCAACCTAATGTCAAAAAGACGAGAGAGAAGCATCCGGTGATCAATCAGGTCGAAAGCCGCAGAAAGATCCAGAGAGACAAGAAGGGTAAGATCACCACGATCGTGAGCAACATGAATTTCATTAAGAAGTGCCAAAAGAACAGTTTTCGTGCTATGCCCATGACGAAAACCTGCTTGACGGGGGTGAAGAGTATGTGTAGCCTCAACATGTGAGTTCAACTGCTCAAAAACAAAGCGCTCCAAAAGTTTCGCCAAAAACGGGAGGTTGGAGACGCTGCCAATTAGACAAAACAGAAGGATCTAAGGTGGACTGTTTCAGAAGGGGACGAACAGCAGCAGACTTCCACAAAGACGGGAAAAGGCCAGAGGATAGACTAGAATTAATAATGGTGGTAAGAATTGGAACAAGTTGCAGAGAAGGTTCAGATAACCAGAGAGACGGGATAGGGTCCAGCACACAAGTTGTTTTACGAGATTTGAGCAACATCTGTAGAACTTCCGCGGAAGTGACCAACTGAAAAGTGGACCAGGTATGAGCAAGGGCCTGGTTGGGAGAAGAAGGAGAAGGAGACGACAAGAGATCGGTGGACAGAGTGGGAGACCCCCCGGAGGAGGTATCGGGCAAAGGGGATAAAGGCAAGGGTGGGGAAGGAGTCGAAAAAGAGGCTCGCAACTTATGTATCTTGTCGGAAAAGAAAGTAGCCAGAAGTTGAGAGTCTGGCAACCGGGATGCTGGGCCATGCTTGTCGTGCTATGAGGGCTTGTGTGCATCAGTGATGCTGAGAGCTAAACTATAGGTAGTTAAACTAATGGCAGGGTCTCCCAAGATGGACAGGTCTCAGCTGAGGTGCCAGACCAAGACAAACCACCAATCTGGGCAGCAGCAGAATGGGATAGTGTTGACGGCGGAGGATCACATTTCTGTGACAACGGCAACACCACCAAACTTAAACTGCGCGGAAGAAAGGCCCGGCAATCTACTTCTGTATCTTGCCATGAAAACCCAATGGATAGTTACAACAAAACAAATTGTGCTATAGTGCTGGAAGATGAGACCCCCAGGTCAGAAGGCACTCAACTAGCTACAGAGGAAGAGCTGAAGACTTTTCAGAGTAAAGCCAGCATTTATGATGAGGTTGGATCAAAGCCCTCGGGACGTCTGACTGCTGATGTAGCTGCGCATGAAATGAGAGTCAGAAGCTGTAAAGCACAGTTACTTACCTGTAACAGGTGATCTCTGGGAACAGCAGGAATTAGTCCTCACATATGGGTACGTCGGTACCGACGGAGCCTGCGCGGGAAAGCTCCCCAGCTTCCCAGAAAGGAAAGCTTTTGGGGCCTCCCACAGCGCATGTGCGCTGCCTTCCCGCCTTCCTGACCAACTCTCCTCAGTTCGAGTTTAAAGCTGAGACAATAGAGAGAGGAAAGGAAAGAGAGAGAGATAGATACAACTCCTAGGGGAGGTGGGTGGGTTGTGAGGACTAATTCCTGCTGTTCCCAGAGATCACCTGTTACAGGAAAGTAACTGTGCTATCTCCAGGAACAAGCAGGAATGAGTCCTCACATATGGGGACTCCCTAGCTAAGATGCCCGGGAGATCCCCCTAAATGTATGAGACTCTGAAGGGTTCCTCGTCTTCCTATGGATCTCAGGCATCCATTCAGGGAAGGTGGGCAGGAGTTGTTCAAGAATGGAACAGGTGTCTGAGGACAGCCTGACCAAACAGGGCATCCCGGCGGGAGTCCTTGTCCAAACAGTAATGGGCTGTGAAGGTATGAACCGAGGCCCAGGTGGCTGCTCGACAGATCTGATCGATGGACACAGAATGAAGATGAGCCATAGAGGTGGCCATGGCCCTCACATTGTGAGCTGTGACATGGCCTTCCAGAGAAAGGTTCTTACTCTGGTAAGCAAAAGAAATACACTGAGCAATCCAATTGGACAGTGTTCTCTTAGAGACTGGAAGTCCTAAATGAGAAGGATCAAAAGCAACAAAAAGCTGGGAAGACTTTCTATGTTGCTGTGTCCTGTGTAAGTAAAAAGCAAGAGCTCTTTTACAATCTAGAGTATGGAGGTTCCTCTCTGCACTGGATGCATGAGAAGCTGGAAAAAAGACAGGTAAATATACCTCTTGATTAAGATGAAAAGGTGAGACCACTTTAGGCATAAAGTGAAGATTTGTCCTAAGGACTACCTTATCATGATGGAACCTTGTATAAGGTGGATTAGCCACTAAGGCCTGCAGTTCACTGATACGGCGAGCTGAGGTGACTGCAATAAGGAAAATAACCTTCCAGGAAAGAAATTTCAAGGAGGTGGTGGCTAAGGGTTCAAAAGGTGGCTTTATAAGCTGACCAAGAACCAAGTTTAAGTCCCATGCTACCGGAGGAGGTCGAATGGGAGGTTTAGTTAGAGTTAGGCCTCTCATGAATCTTGCGATAAGAGGATGAGAGGAGATAGGTTGTCCATTGAGAGGTTTAAGAGATGCTGAGATAGCACTCAAATGGACCCGTACTGAATTTGTTTTGAGTCCTGCATTGGAGAGATGCTGGAGATATTCCAATAGAGAATTCAAGGGGAGTGCTAGAGGGTTGAGCCTTTTGAGCACACCAATTGGAAAATCTTTTCCATTTAAAAGCGTAAGAACGCCTAGTGGAAGGTTTCCTAGAGGCATGAAGGATATCTTTCACTTGTTGAGAAAGATTGAAGTCTTGAAGGTCTAGGCCTTCAGTAACCAAGCTCTGAGGTGAAGGGACTTGGGATTTGGGTGCCACAAGTCCCCTCCTCCTGAGACAGAAGGTCTGGAGCAGCTCCCAAGTCCAGGGAGGGGGCTTGGGAAAGATGCAGAAGCAGAGGGTACCACACTTGGCGTGGCCAGCGTGGAGCTATGAGGATCATAGATCCTTGATCCCTCTGAAGTTTGAACAGAGTCTTGGGAATCAAAGGAATGGGTGGAAAGGCATACAGGAAGCCCTGACACCAATGAAGGAGGAAGGCATCCTTGGCCTGAGCTCCCTGACACGGAATTCTGGAACAGAACCAGGGAAGTTTGGCATTCTACGGACTTGCAAAGAGGTCTATGTCCGGGGTTCCCCATTTCTGAAAGATTTTGAGTACCTGATCCATGTGCAGGGACCATTCGTGTGGAAGCAGAACTCGACTGACTCTGTCTGCCCAAGAGTTTTGGATTCCTGGAAGATATACTGCCAGGAGATGGATTTGATGCTCTCTGGCAAAGGCCCATAATCTTAGAGCTTCGTTGCAAAGCGACAGAGAGCCAGCCCCTCCTTGTTTGTTTATGTAAAACATGGCTACTTGATTGTCCGTATGGATAAGGACTGTCAAGTTGTGAAGGAGGGTATGAAAAACCCTGAAAGCTAGAAAAATTGCTCGAAGTTCCAGATGGTTGATATGAAGGGTGGTCTCCTGTGGAGACCAAGTGCCCTGAGTGGAGAGGTCTTGAAGATGAGCTCCCCAACCTGCTTGGGAGGCATCTGTTGTGAGGGTTGCTTGGGGCAACAGTGGTTGGAAGGGAGCCCCCAACAACAGATTTTGAGTGGACATCCACCATTGGAGAGACCAAAAGAGACGTTTGGAGGTTGCTATTTGGTCTGAGAGAGCTCCTGATGCTTGAGTCCACTGGGTGGACAAAGTCCATTGAGCTGCTCTCATATGTAGGCGAACATAAGGCACGACATGCACCGTGGAGGCCATGTGGCCTAGTAGCTGTAACATCTCCCTGGCAGTCAAGTGGCTTCTGGACTGAGACTGGGAGGCTAAGTGCACTAGACGTTGGCAACGGGCCTGAGGGAGGTAGGCCCTTGCAGTGGTGGTATCTAACCAGGCTCCTATGAATTCCAGGGACTGAGTAGGGGTGAGTTGAGACTTTGGCAGATTGATCACAAGTCCCAGATACTGCAGAATGCGTCTGGTGCGGTCCAGGGAAGTCTGGGCCTCGGACTGAGATGGAGCTCGGATGAGCCAGTCGTCCAGGTATGGGAAGACAAAAATTCCCAGGGCGCGTAGAAATGCAGCCACTATTGCCATGCATTTCGTGAACACTCTTGGAGCAGAGGCTAGACCGAAGGGAAGCACTCTGTATTGGTAATGTTTTCCCTGGAACAGAAACCGTATGAATTTTCTGTGGGATGGATGGATGAGTATATGTGTGTACGCATCCTTGAGATCTAGAGAACAAAGCCAATCCTGACTCTGCAGGTATGGAAGGAGAGTACCTAGAGAAAGCATCTTGAATTTCTCCTTGCATAGAAATTTGTTCACTTCTCTGAGATCTAGAATGGGTCTGTATCCCCCTGTTTTCTTTGGGATGAGAAAATAAGGGGAGTAGAACCCTGACCCCTGTTGAAGAAGAGGAACCTCTTCTATTGCCCTTTGGGCGAGAAGGGTGGTCACCTCCTGACCCAAAAGGTCCACGAGGGATGGGGGAGAATTGAAACTTCTCACCATGGTATGGGGAGGAAGGCTGGAGAAATGTAGTTTGTAGCCCTCTCTGATGATAGAGAGGGTCCACTGTTCTGATGTGATTTGCTCCCATCTGGGAGCAAAATGAGTTAACCGTCCTGGAATGGTGAGAGGCTCTGGTTGTTGTAGAGCCAGAAAGGTTAAGTTCTCTAGTATTAAGTCAAAAATCCTGAGGGGGTTGGGACTGCTGGACTGTAGTAGTCCCTGCAGGTTTTGCCCTGGCCTGTTTAGATTGCTGACGCTTAGGAGCAAAGCGAGTTGTACAAGATTGTTGGCCAGTATTTGTAGAAAATCTGGCCTTCTTATAGAAAGGCTTCTTAAAAGATTTTATCTTGGCAGGGGTAGAGGTAGACTTAGAAAGTCTATCTAAAGCAGCATTTTCTGCGTCCATTTGAGTGGCTTTGATTTGCCACTCTTTTCCAAACAGATTTTCACCTGTACAGGGCAGATTTCCCAAGCCATCCTGGACCCAGGGTTCTAGATCAGAAGCCTGGAGCCAAGCAATTCTGTGAGCAGCTATAGCAATGCCTGAGGTTCTGCTAGCACCTTCAAAAGAATCAAAAGCTGCTCTGTTGGAAAATTTTGAAACATCTTGGGTATGTTTTAGCAAAAGAAGGAAGTCCTCCTGTCTATCCTCTGGGATAAAGGGGAGAAAATTGCGCAGCTTTAGTGCAATCTCCTTCAGGAACATGCCCATATAAAGGCTGTATGAATTGATTCTGGCAATAAGCATACTGGCTTGGAAGATTTTCCTACAAAAAGCATCCAAAGTCCTACATTCTCTTCCTGGAGGAGTAGAAGAGTGTCTTTTGGTACTCTTTATCCTTTTCATAGCTGACTGCACCACAATAGAGTGGTGAGGGAGCTGAGTTTTTGAAAACCAGGAGAAGGAGGGACACGATACATGGTGTCCAAACGACGAGAATGTGGAGACAGAGTGAGAGGAGTCTCCCATAAGTCCATCATTTGTTCTTGAAGAATTTCATGAATGGGCAAGGTGACTGCCTCTTTTGGAACCTTAGGGTATCCTAAAATATCAAATTTTTTTGCTCTAGGTTCTTTTTCAGAGGTTACTGAAATAGAGAGTCCTTTAGCTACTTCAATGATGAAGTCTTGAAAGGACAAATCCTCTGGAAGAGACATTCTCCTCTTTGGAGAAGAGGGCTCCTCAGGAAGAGTAAGAGATACTTCAGGAGAGTCATCTGATGAATCAGAATCATCAGAAGACTCGAAGTATCGTCTGTTGGCTTCCAGGGATCGATAAGCGTATCGACCGGTACCCACATCGGGCATACCCGGAACCGGATCGGTATCGGGAAAAGCCCCGGAACCGGTATCCTGGTTGATGTGGATGCTCTGGGTACCGGTATCGGTTGTGGTACCGGAACCGGAGTCGGTACCGCTCGCTGCGGTACCGTGGGCGTCGCAGCCTTAATAAAAGCCATAATGGCCTGCTGTATGGATTGTACAGTATGATCCATAGACGCCACGACTGTCTGGATGTCGGTACCGGAAGAGTGTGCCGGTACCCCAGAGCAGTCCAACAGGTGATCAGTCGAGGCCATGCCATCGATGTCAACCTGTAACCCCATAGGAAGAGCTTTGGAAGCCGGAGCTTCCCGCCGGGGTTGTTTGGCTGGGGCAGGGTCCTCAGGGTCAAGCCCGGGGGCATCTCGATACTTTAGAGGGAGATTTGCCCTTTGAGGACCTGCCGGAGGAAGGTTTGGTTACCTGAGATCCATCAGGAGAGGAAGACCTGGAGGATGTAGATGCTGGAGTATCTGTGGAAAACAGCATATGAAACGTGGCTGCCCGGTTTTGTAAGCCACGTTTAGACATCAAAGAGCAGGAATGGCAATCCGGGATGGAGTGGTCAGGCCCCAAACATTTAAGACACCATTCATGGGTGTCGGTAACTGAGATGGTACCGCTACACTTGGTGCATTTTTTAAAACCAGAGGCTGGTTTCTCCATGAGGGAGAATTTTCTCTAGGCCTAGAGGCCTAAAGAGGAAATACACCAAGAGAGGAAAAGAAGATTTTTATTTTTTTTTTTTTGTAAGAAAAGTAAAGAAAAAGACCGGCAGTACCGGTCCGGAGTCGGGGAAGGCAGACACGCGGCCAAAGAAACAAATTAAAATAAGAACTTCTTCAGCGGTGACAGGAACATGACCTGCTGGCTCCGCGGAAAAAGAAGAACTGAGGAGAGTTGGTCAGGAAGGCGGGAAGGCAGCGCGCATGCGCTGTGGGAGGCCCCAAAAGCTTTCCTTTCTGGGAAGCTGGGGAGCTTTCCCGCGCAGGCTCCGTCGGAACCGACGTACCCATATGTGAGGACTCATTCCTGCTTGTTCCTGGAGATAGATGTCTTACACATTGGAACAAGGAAAGTATGAAGCATGAACCAAGGGAATTTGGAGGTGGTCAAGAATGAAATGGAACGTGTGCAGCTTGATCTGTTGGGTGTCAGCGAACTGAAATGGACTGGCATCTGGCACTTTGCATTCAATGATCACATGGTCTACTATGCTGGAAATGAAAGACAAAGAAGAAATGGTGTTGCATTTATAATAAAGAAGAAACTTGCAAGAACTGTAATGAAATACAATGCAGTCAGCGAACGCTTAATCTCTATTCGTCTACGAGGAATGCCTATCAACACAACTATAATTCAAGTATATGCCCCAACAACAGCTGCAGAAGAGAATGAAATTGAAGAGTTCTATGAACAAGTACAAGCTGAAATTGACAGAACATGCAAACAGGATATCCTGATAGTCATGGGTGACTGGAACGCAAAAGTTGGCAACAAAGAAGAAGGCAAAGTAGTTGGAAAATATGGACTTGGCAACAGAAATGAAGCTGGAGAAAGACTGATAGAATTCTGCAAGACCAACGACCTATTCATCTCAAACACCTTCTTCCTTCAATACAAGCGGCGACTGTACACATGGACGTCACCCAATGGACTCTATAAAAATCAAATTGACTACATCTGTGGAAGTCAACGATGGAAAAGTTCTATAACATCAACAAAGACAAAACCTGGAGCTGACTGTGGTACAGATCATCAACTACTAGTATGCAAACTCAAGCTAAAGTTGAAAAAGAGCAAACCACTCATGAATGCAGCAAAATATGACCTTGAGAATATAGCACTGGAATTTAAAGACTGCCTGCAAAATTGATTTGCTGCTTTAGATACAAATGACAGAGCTCCAGAAGAGATATGGAATGACATCAAGAAGGTTGTGTAGGAAGAAAGCGATAAGTCTCTACAAAAGGTAAAAAAGCAAAAACGGCCAAAATGGATGACAGAAGAAACTCTGAAATTTGCCCAGAAACGCAGAGAAGCTAAAGCCAGAGGAGAAAGAAAGACAATAACAGAACTCAACAGAGATTTCCAACGTGCAGCATGACAGGACAAGGAAAGTACTACAACGACACATGCAAGGAAATAGAAGCAGAAACTATTAGAGGAAGAACAAGATCGGCTTTTCTAAAGCTACAAGAGTTAAAGAAAAAGTTCCAGCCTCGAATTAGAATGTTACAAGATACTCAAGGTTCTATGTTGAATGATGCTGAGAAGATCAAGAAAAGGTGGAAGGAATATACAGAGTTTTATACGATAAAGATCAAGTGGACCAACAGTCGTTTCAACCTGTACCTTATGATCAGGAACCATTGGTGATGAAAGAAGTTGAAGCAGCATTGAAAGCCTTATCAAAGAACAAAGCACCAGGCATTGATAGCATTCCCATAGAAGTATTACAGCAATCTGATGCAGCTGTTACCGTACTTACAAGGCTCTGCCAAGAAATATGGAAGACAACATCATGGCCAACTGACTGGAAAAGATCTGTGTTTATACCAATACTAAAGAAAGGTGATCCAACTGACTGTGGAAATTATCGCACAATCGCTCTGATTCCACAAGCCAGCAAGATTCTACTGAAGATTATTCAAAAGAGACTACAACCATACCTGGAACAAGAACTACCTGAAGTGCAAGCAGGGTTCAGGAAAGGGCGAGGAACGAGACACATCATTGTGGATGTGAGATGGATCCTTGAAAAGACTAAATAATACCAAAAGGATATCTATTTCTGCTTTATCGACTATAGCAAGGCTTTTGACTGTGTCAACCATGAGAAACTCTGGGCCACATTAAGAAGCATGGGTATACCAGAACACCTGATCGTACTCTTGCACAATCTGTACATTGATCAAGAAGCAACAGTTCGAACGGAACAAGGAGAAACAGAATGGTTGAGAAACAGTGGAGGAGTGGCCTAGTGGTTGGGGCAAGGTACTTCAGGCCGGAAGGTCGGGGGTTCAAATCCCACTAGAGGACAGCAATCTTGGGCCGGAAGGACTGGGGTTTCTAGTCCCACAGGTGCTCCTTGTGGTCTTGGGCAAGCCACTTAACCCTCCATAGCACATGTTCCCTGTAAAATATTTATCTCCAAGTTATAATGCCCTGTTCAATGTAATTTCAGTTTGTTCAATGTAAACCGCACTGATGCAGAATAGCGCGGTATATGGAGAAATTTCACTTACCGTTAATTTCCTTTCCTGGAATACTGCTAGACCAGTCCAGACAAATGGGTTATGCACCCCTGCCAGCAGATCTTGGAGACAGAGAATTCTACCAGAGCTCTGATAGGCTGGAGCCTGGTGATATAATCCTACCCATAGGGGTCTCCCTCAGTTACGTCCACAAGCTAATGCAACATGAACTGTAACATCACCCCAGAGGGTCCCAAGTGAACTATATACAAGGGAGCCGAAGAACTCCCTAGAGCTGAAAACAGTATCCACCTACGAACCCATGGACTGCCCAGGGCGAGGCATACCGGCAAAGAGAAGAACCGTGGTCGGCGGCTGCACTGCACCAGCGGCACTCCAACCAACAGCAGGGCGGGTCCTGGACTGGTCTAGCAGTATTCCAGGAAAGGAAATTAACGGTAAGTGAAATTTCTCCTTCCAGTTCATACTGCTAGACCAGTCCAGACAAACGGGCAGTACCCAAGCTACCTGCTTTCAAGGGGGGGCAAGGCCGCCGACAGCTCAGCAACTCCAAAACGGACTTCCTGACGGGCATGAACATCCAACCTATAATGACCGACAAAGGTGGACAGCGACAACCAAGTCGCCGCCCGGCGAATATCGAGAGGAACTACATGAGACCTCCCGGCCTACAAAGTTGCTTGCGCCCGAGAGGAGTGAGCACGGAGTCCCGGTGGAGCTTGTTATCCCTGAAGAAGGTACGCCGCCTCAATGGCCTCCGTAACCCATCTAGAAATGGTAGATTCGGAGGCTGCGGATCCCCGACGAGAACCCGCGAACAAGACAAAAGAGGAACAGTCATATGGAAGGGTCTGGCGACCCCCAGATACCGAAAAAGAACCTTCTTAAGGTCCAACGCCCGCAACGGAGACCGACCACTGTCACACTGCGTCTTTGGAAAAGACGGAAAGGAAAGAGGCTGGTCAACAGCGAACGGCGTCAGCACTTTGGGCAACAAAGGAAGGGACAGTTCTCAGAGAAACGTCTTCGGAGAAAAACGAGAGATAGGGATCTCGACACAGAGAGCATGGAGCTCAGAAACACGGCGTGCCGAAGTTATGGCCACCAAGAAGACTGCCTTCAGAGTCCAATCTAGAAGAGAACAGGCCCTCAGAGTTCAAAGGGAGGAGCAATGAGGGCACAGAGGACAAGCACGAGAGCCCACGCCGGCACAGGCGAACGCAGAGGAGGCCGGAAGGCCCAACTCCGCGGAGAAACCGAGACACGTCCGAATACGAAGCTATCGATCGCCCCGGTATAGGACCCCGAAAACAAGTTAAAGCGACCATTCGTACTTGCAAGGAATTGAATGCTAATCCCTTATCCACTCCGGTCTGTAAAAAGGACAGGATGTCCGGAACACTGCAACGCCAGGGTGTGAGGTTATTTCGCGAACACTAACCATCAAGAGACGCCAAACCCGAGCGTAGGTCAGCGTCGTGGAAGACCGCCGCGCTGTGAGAAGCACCACGACCACGCTAGGCGAAGAGCCGTAGCGAGCAAACTGGCGGCAGTTAATAGCCAGGCCTTCCATCTCCACCGGTCCGTGAATCAGAAGGCCGAGAAACGCCTCGAGGCGGAGCAGCCACGCCCCAGACAGACGGAAGAGATCCGCATACCATGGTCCGCGAGCCCAATTCGGAGCCAGCAGGAGTACAGGGCCGCGACGGTCTCGGAGCCGCTGGAGAACTATGCATATCATGGATCAGGGAGGGAAAGCACACAGGAGAAGATGAGCCAGCCACGGTTGAGAGAGAGCATCTATGCCGTGCGCTCCCTCGTCTCTCCAATGGCCGAAGTACAGCGAAGCTTTGGCAGTCTGCGCCGTAGCCATTAGATCCATGGTCGGCAGTGCCCACAGGTGAACAATGGACCGGAACGCATCCGGCTGCAGAGCCCAGCCCCCGGGCTCCAGAGAGTGCCGGCTGAGAAAATTGGCTTACACATTGTTCACGCCTGCGATGTGCTGCGCCGATAGCCTGAAGATGTTCCTCCGCCCACGGGAGGAGCAAACGCCTCTCCTGTGAGACATCCGGACATTGCGTGCCGTCTAGGCGGCTTAGGTAAGCAACCGTCGTGGAGTCGGACAGGAACCGAACCGCACGCCGCCGCAGAAGAGGTTGAAACTGAAGAAGGGCGAAGCGCACTTTCCGCGTCTCGAGACGATTGATAGACCCTTGGGCTGCGCGAGGTGACCAACTCCCCTGCGCCGAGGCCAAGCCGCAAGGTGCTCCCCAACCGGAGAGGTCGGCGACTGGCGTCACCAAGATCCAGCGCAGAGACTCCAGAGGGACCCCCTGTAGAAGATTGTGTGCCTGAAGCCACCAGCGGAGGCTGCGGTGCACCGGCAGAAGCAAAGGTAACCGGATTAGATAACTGTCCGACACCGGCGACCAACGAGATAGAAGCGCCGTCGGCAAGCAGCACATGTGCGCTTCCACCCACGGAACGAGGGCTATCGTTGCTGCCAAGGACCCCAAGAGTTGAAGGTAGCCCCCAAGGCCGAGGTGCCGCTTGATCCAAGCAGCGGCGGAGCTGAAGAGAGATCTTCTGAAAACGTTCCTGAGGTAGAAACACCCGCCCCCGACGAGTGTCGCACCCAGCCCCTAGAAAATCCAGGACCTGAAGCATCCCAAAATAGACAGAGTAACGGCCCAGTCCTCCTTCCAACGGTGGACAGGGACGAATGGCATCTGAACGCTGGAGCCTGGAAATGAAGCAACATCCGCTGCCCATTGCCGCAGGCTGAGCCATCTCCGAGCTACCGACACTGGTGCTAGGAAGCGAGCTGAGCCGCAAGAGATCACAGAATGCCTCTGCCCGGAATGCAGCGATGGATTCAAAATGAACCAACTCGGGAACACCTGGAAGCTGCTGAATCCAGCGAAGGGAGGCCCAAGCTGCTAGACCTCTGCACACTCCTGCAAGAAGGAAATAGCGGGCGAAGGAAAACCCGTCTTCAGCAGCCTCCCAACTCTTTAGGTCTTGCTGGTCGCGGAGCGCCACTCCGCCCTCAACCGGAAGTGTGGTATGCCTGATGACCCTGGTCAGAATGCATCAACTGTCGGGTATGTCAGCCAAAGGTCCAAGTGAAAGGGAGATCAAGGGTATAACTGACCAATACCGCGTGCCGTACGAATGCCCTGGAAAATGGGATCCGGCTGCAACCGGATTTGAGAATCCGGAGGATCAGGCGTGTCGGCCAGGGGGAGCGACTCCATCACCTGTGTGATTAGAGCCGGCAATTCCTCTTTCCGAAAAAGGCTGAGAACCGTCAGCGAAGAAAACAGACGGAGAATATTCCCCATCTCCGTACTCCAACGAGTCAGGGCTGACCTCCGAAGATTTAAAGTCTTCTTGAATATCCATAGTACCCCGCAAGGCACATGCAACGCTCCAAGGAGGACGTACTGCTCTAAGGTCTGAGGACTTATGGGACCACTTGCGAGACCACGCCATATGCTTGCCTGCTACTGGGCAGGTGTAGGAGATATTCCAAAAGACTCCAAAAGTCACAGGCGTCCTGGCATGTCAGTCAAGGCTGCTGTGGCCTCCAGCGGCTGTGGAAGCGACATGGGAGCTGACTGAATCGTTTCCTGAAGGAAGCTCCTGCAGCAGGGGCTCTGAGGAGGGAGGAGATAAGGTGCTGATGAACCCATCTAGCAGTGTAGTGGGAATGGGGAAAGAGTCTCCGGGATGCAGCGTGCAGGTGGAACACAAGCAATCTCTTAATTCCCCATTCGGCTGATTACTTATTACATATAATACAGCCAGAGAAACAAGCATTGTAGAGACTTAAACCACTTTTCCTCTTTTTTTCCCTTTTTTTTTTTGCATTTAAAACAAAAATCAAGGTAGGCTCAGGGAAACCGAAGACTCTTCAAAGAAAAGGATTTTGAAACTCTCCGTGCCTCCACAGCATGTTTAAATGTGTGGAAACTGCTGTCTAGAGCTGTTCCCTCCAAAAAGAAATACTGAAGAGAAAAACAAAATGGCCGCTGGCACAGAAAAACTGTCAGGTATTCACTGAGCTGAGAAGGGAACTGTCAGTCATTCACTGTGCTGGTACAGAGAAACTTTCAAAGTCAGGTTAAGGCCATTACAGTGACTGAAAGTAGGGAAATTAGAGTTTGATAACTCCGCAGCCACTCAGACCTCCATGGTAGGGGCTGAAAGGTGTTTCTGGGTAGGGATGTAGAAGCTCAAACCCAGCCGTACAGAAGATGACAGTGAGTATGTTTAATTAGGTAGAGCCCAAAACAGTCAGGATCCAAAACACTGACTTAAAATTCCAATCAAATGGTATATTGAAAAAGACAGGTACAATATTCCAGTAAGACGTACAAAGTAACCCGGCTGCAGTTTGTGGATTAAAAATTTTAAAGTAGGAACTTCAAAACTCAGAGGCAGCCGGTCCGGGAGCAGTAGCTGAGGCAAGTGAGAAAAAAACAGGCTACTCACAGTTTCCTTTCAGGAATTGATACCTGAACTTCCCGGGGATGTCCGTGGCAAAGACTCAGCGCAGCGTAAAGCCATTGGAGAGCTCCACTGAAGCCAGGCTCAGGAGATCCCAAGTTTATCTGGGGAATCAAGACGCTGGGGGAAGAGCACAGTTGATTTCTGAGGTCCCTGTGTGTCTTCTGAAGGCATAGGGAGAACTAAAAAAAAAAATAACTCTGCCCCGGAGGAACAGGCATTTAACAATATTCCCCATACTATGCAATGCCTCAGCCAGCCTTCTTTGTTGGGCACAGTGGGGGATGGAACCCATGAGCCCTGCACCAGTGGTCAGTGTCTTAGCATTGTACTGTGGCTCTAAATTGCATCCGGTTCTCTAATCATGCCTTCCGTACTTTTTATTCATTATGCTAATACATAGGCAGAGAAAAAAGGAACCCCCACACAACTCACAGCTAGCCAGTGTTGTGGAAAAATTTAAACAGCAATTTTATTTTTTTGGTGCTAGAAGCCAGCAAAGAGAGAAGGAATCTGGCTTCCCGCCAAAAACCAGGGCTCATTAGCTATTCAAAATGGCCGCCGGCAAAAATAAACCTCAAAAAGAGTGAATTAAAACCCCCAAAAGCTAAGGAATTAACTTAAAAAGTCAAATGACAAGGTGGGGGGGGTTGCAGGCATGAGAGAAATGCCTAAAATCGCTGAAAAATCAAGAAAAATAAATCCAGTCACCACAGAGTTGCAGACAGCAGTGGGAGAAAGACAGGTTTTGTACTCACAGTACCGAAAGTGCAGAGAATCCACAGACCGCTGCTGAGAGCACTGCCAGCTGCCTCACCACTAAAATCAGCCCCAGGGACTGGATTTTAGGAGGCTTACCATCCAGCTAAAGAGTCTTCTTGACTAGTGCTGGGAAGTCTGCACATCAGCGAGCTCTACTGTGACCCGCAGGACACAGGAGCTCAGCTGGAATTCATCCTGGTGCCCAGATAAGTACACTGGCAACTACAGGGTATAATCTCTCCCAGAGAAATCACAAAGAAAAAAAGCATCTTAAATTTTTTTGAAGGAGCAAAAAAAAAGCATCCAGATCTGCTGGAGACAGAGAAAAACTGAGGGAGACCCCTAGGGGTAGGATTATATCACCAGGCTCCAGCCTATCAGAGCTCTGGTAGAATTCTCTGTCTCCAAGATCTGCTGGCAGGAGTGCATAACCCATTTGTCTGGACTGGTCTAGCAGTATGAACTGGAAAAGAGAATTAAAATAAATAAAATAAAATAAATAAATAAATAAAATAAGCAAAGGTGTAAGACAAGGCTGTATACTTTCCCCCTACCTGTTTAATTTATATGCAGAACAAATCATCAGAGAAGCAGGACTGTATGAAGACAACAGAGGTGTGAAGATTGGTGGAAGACTCATCAACAACCTTCGCTATGCTGATGATACCACATTACTGGCTGAAAGTGAAGATGATCTGAAACATTTGCTTCTCACAATCAAAGAACATAGTCTCAAAATGGGCCTGCACCTTAATGTAAAGAAGACAAAGATCATGACAACTGACATAATCAACAGGTTCATCGCTGAAGGAGAAGAAATTGAAATCGTGAACAACTTTAACCTACTTGGATCAACTATCAATAAAGAAGCAACAAGCAGTCAAGAAATCAGACGACGCATTGCTCTTGGCAGAATGGCTATGAAAGACCTAGATAAGATTCTCAAGAGCAGAGATGTCTCTCTCCATACAAAGATTCGACTTGTTCAAGCCATGGTATTTTCAATAACATCATATGGATGTGAAAGCTGGACAGTGAAAAAGACAGAGAGGAAGAAAATCGATGCCTTTGAATTATGGTGCTGGCGGCGAATACTGTGTATACCATGGACTGCCCGAAGAACAAACCAGTCGGTACTAGAGGAGATTAAACCTAAGCTTTCTTTAGAAGCTCAGATGACAAGACTTCGCCTTTCATGCTTTGGACACATTATGCGAAGAGAGAGATCATTAGAGAAAGACATCATGCTTGGCAAAATAGAAGGTCAACGCAAAAGAGGAAGGCCAGCAATGAGATGGATCGAGACAATAACAGCAGCTACGGGTACCAGTCTGTCAACAATGAGCCGCCTGACTCAAGACCGAACACAGTTTGGGATAGCTATCTAGAGGGTCGCCATGAGTCGACTCCGACTCGACGGCACTTAACAACAACAATATGACCAAGCCCAAGTATTGAAGGATTCGCATTGTGCGAGACAGTGCAGAACTGGCTTCTGCAACCATGGGGGCTTGAATGAGCCAGTCGTCTAAGCAAGGGAAGACGAATATCCCTAGGGTTCGCAGAAATGCAACTACTACTGCCATGCATTTCGTGAATACTCTTGGTGCCGAAGCCAGACCAAAGGGAAGAACCCTGTATTGGAAATGTTTTCCCTTGAAAAGGAATCGTAAGAATTTCCTGTGATCTGAATGGATTAGAATGTGAGTATATGCATCCTTTAGATTTAGAGAGCAAAGCCAATCCTGACTTTGAAGGTATGGCAGAAGAGTTCCCAGAGAAATCATTTTGAACTTTTCTCGGAACAGATATTTGTTCAGTTCTCTGAGGTCTAGAATGGGTCTGTGTCCTCCTGTTTTCTTTGGAATAAGAAAATAGGGGGAGTAGAACCCTGCACCCTGTTGAAGAATGGGCATCTCCTCTATTGCTCCTTGAGCAAGGAGTGTTGAGACCTCTCAATCCAGTAGATTGCCTGTAAAGGTTTGGGAATTGAACTGTCTTACGATTGTAGGAGGGGACATACTGTGAAAATGAAGCTTCTACCCCTCTCCCACAATGGACAGAGTCCAATTTTCTATTGTTATTTGGTACCATCTGTTGGCAAAATGACACAACCTGCCTGGAATGTTTAGGAGTTCTGGACCTTTCAGAGGCAGGAAGGCTAGGTTCTCTATGAAGGAGTCAAAGCCCTTGAGGGGGCTGGGCCTGTGGAGCTGGTTGAGATCTAAGGCCTTTTGGCTTCTTTTGTCTGGATTGTTGTTGTTGACCCTTCTGGGCAACTTGACCCTGAGCTTGTCCTTGCTGGGTATAGGACGGATAAAACTTCCTCTTTTTGCTGAAAAAGTGTTTATAGGGTTTCTTTTTGGCTGGAGTGGCTGTAGATTTTGACAATCTATCTAAAGTGATATTGTCAGCATCTATCTCATTAGCCTTCTCCTGCCAACTGTTGCCAAAGAGGTTTTCTCCTGTGCAAGGGATGTTTCCCAATTTATCCTGCACCCACATCTCCAAGTCTGATGTCTGAAGTCAGGCAATCTGACGTGCACCAATGGCAATAGCAGAGGTTCTGCTGATGCATTCAAAGTAGTCAAAGGCTGCACGATTTACAAACTTGGAGACATCTTGAGCATGCTTGACAAGAGTAAGGAAGTCCTGTCGTTTGTCATCAGGGAGACGGGGGCTCATAAGCTCCAAATCTCCTGTGACCTCTTTGAGGAACATTCCCATATATAAAATATATGAGCTGATCCTAGCTGAAAGCATGGAAGCCTGAAATGTTCGATGCCCAAAAGCGTCAAGAGTCCTGCATTCCTGGAGAATTTGATGCATGTCTTTTTGCACTTTTCATCCTACGCATGGCTGACTCCACTACCATTGAATGGTGTGGCAGCTGAGTCTTTTGAAATCCAGGACATGGTGGAACTCAATACATGGTATTGAGTCTCCTAGAATGAGGAGATGTGGTCAAAGGTGTCTCCCCCATTCTGAGCATCAAATCATGAAGAATTTCATGAATGGGCAGAGTGGCTGCCTCCTTGGGAGCCTTAGGATATTAGAGAATTTCCAATTCCTTTGCTCTAGGTTCTTTTTCAGGAGCTACAGTGATTGAAAGGCCTCGGGCCACATCACGAATAAAATCCTGAAAAGGCATGTCCTCCGGAGGAGACCTTCTGCGTTGGGGAGAAGAGGAGTCTTCCGGGAGAAACACTCTTGTACCAGCAGAATTATCAGAGTCATCGGAATTGGAGGATTCGAAGTATCTCTGATCCCGATGTTCATGCAAAGCACAGTCTCAGTATCGATCGAAATTGGTACCGAGTTGATCCGGTACCAATCTGTCGATGCCAGAAAAAGTCGGTATGGGAAGGATTCCTACTGGGGCCATTACTGTCAGTGCTGGTACCGTTATCTGTACCGGTGCTGGTACCGGCATCGGTACTGGAGTCGGTACTGGTGCCCGTTGAATCGCCAGTGTCAACGGTACCACAGCTGTAAGGAGAGCTGCAAGACTGCGTTCGATAGTGAGGAATCTCTGGTCTATCGATGCTGCCGATGCCTGGGTATCGATACCGGTAAAAGCGGCTGGAACCCCTGAGCATGGCACCAGTAGTTCTGCCGAGGTCGAAGCCTTGAGAACATCCTGGAACCCCGTTGAAGCTTTGGAGGCTGAAGCCTCCCGCCAGGGCTGTTTTGCCGGTGTAGTTTCCTCAAGGGCAATGCCAATGGCCTCTCGATGCTTTGGAGGAGAGCTATCCTTTGAGGACCGGCTCTTATGTTTAGTTACCTGAGATCCATGGGAGGAAGACGAGGCTCTTGAAGACGTTGATGCAATGGACCTGGTATCCAAAGAAAAGAGGGTACCGAGCTTTGCAGCTCAGTTTTGTCTTCCTCTTTTAGTCATCCCCATACAGGAGGAACATTCAGATGGAGAATGGTCTGGGCCTAAACATTTTAGACACTATTCATGGGTGTCGGTGACGGAGATGGTACCACCACATTTAGTACATTTTTTAAAACCACTAGCTGCTTTTTCCATCTTTTAGGAAAAATGGGGCCTAATGCCCAAAATGGTGCCTAGAACTAAAAGAAAAAGTTTCTGAAGAGAAACAGTTCAAAGTATTATTATTATTTTTTTTTTAGAAAAGAAAGAAAGAAAAAAGAACCGGCGGTACCGTGCGGAGGAAGGCGCGACCACAAGAAAACAAGTTTAAAGAAGAAATTGTCTGCGGTGACAGGGTATGTGTCCTGTTGGCTCCGCAGAAAACGAAGAACTGAAGAGGGACAGTTGGAAAGGTGGGAAGGCAGTACGCATGTGCTGAGGAATGCTCCCAAAAGCGTTCCTATTGGACGCTGGGGAGCGTTCCCGCGCAGGCTCTGTCGGTACTGACGATACCCATATGTGAAAACTACATTCCTGCTTGTTCCTGGAGATAATGCTAGGTATGCACCAAGGGAAGAACAACCCAAACTATGGTTACACAATGCAAGGTTCCACATTAGGAACCACCACCCAGGAAAAAGATTTAGGCGTCATTGTGGATAACATGTTAAAACCCTCAGCCCAGTGTGCAGCGGCAGCCAAGAGAGCAAATAGAATGCTAGGTATCATAAGGAAAGGAATGGAAAATAAAACAAAGGATATTATAATACCTCTGTATCGTTCCATGTTACGACCGCACCTTGAATATTGTGTGCAATTCTGGTCGCCGTATCTTAAAAACGTATACAGCGTTATTAGAAAAGGTGCAGAGAAAAGCCACCAAAATGGTAAAGAGGATGGAAGGATACTCCTATGAAGAAAGGCTAAGAAGGTTGGGGCTCTACAACATGGAAATGAGATGGCTGAGGGGAGATATGATAGAGGTCTATAAATTAATGAATGGAGTGGAAAAGGAAACAAATTGATTGTTTATATCGTTAGAATATAAAAAGTCTAGGGGACATGCAATGAAGCTACAGGATAACCTATTTAAGACTAATAAAAGAAAATATTTTTTCACTCAACGTGTAATCAAACTCTGGAATTTGTTACCAGAGGATGTAGTAAAAGCTGCTAGTGTAGCTGGGTTTAAAAAAGGTTTGGACAATTTCCTGGAGGAAAGGTCCATAAACCATTATTAAAAGGGACACAGGATATAGCACAGTTAATTACCTGTAACAGGTGATCACTGGGAACAGCAGGAAATGAAAAGTTGGGGAAAGCTGGGGAAATGCTTCTGCGTGGGCTCTGTCGGCAGACATCACCCATATGTGAGGACTGACTTCCTCCTTGTTCCTGGAGAATAATACTATATCTGAATTCAAGAAAGCATGGAAAAAACCATGGAAGATCTCTGAAGGAAAATAAAGGACTATAGAGCTTAGTAGTTGGTATGGAAGGACAGATTGGATAGGCCACATGTTCTTTATCTGCCATCATGTTTCTATTTATTGGTCTGGGATATACAGGGGGATGCAGAATTTTTGTAATTCCCGTGTTTCATGCAAAAGGTTATGGAGTCCTTTCCTCCTAAGGCACCTTTAGTATTATTACATTGCTACCATAAGAACATAAGAAATGCCATACTGGGTCAGACCAAGGTCCATTATGCCCAGTATCCTGTTTCCAACAGTGGCCAATCCAGGTCAGAAGTACCTGGCAGTTTCCCCAAAAGACATACAGGTACAACAATGCTTATATTGGGGCAAGCAGTGGATTTCCCAGGTCCTCTTTAATAATGATTTATGGACCTTTCCTCCAGGAACGTGTCCAAAACATTTTTAAACCCAGCTACACTAATAGCTTTTACTACATCCTCTGGTAATGAATTCCAGAGTTTTATTACACGTCAAATGAAAAAATATTTTCTTTTACTTTAAATGGGTTACACTGGCTTCATTGTATGTCCCCTAGTCTTTCTAGATTTTGATGGCATAAACCAGAAGTACTCAAATCCGGTCCTGGAGGGCCGCAAACCAGTCAGTTTTTCGGGATATCCCTAATGAATATGCATGAGATAGATTCAAATACAATGGAGGCAGTGCATGTAAATGTATCTCATGCATATTCATTAGGGATATCCCGAAAACCTGTCTGGTTTGCTGCCCTCCAGGACCGGATTTGAGCACCTCTGGCATAAACAATCTATCTACGTTTACCCGTTCCACTCAATTCGCTATTTTATAGACCTCTATCAAATCCCCTCTCAGCCGTCTCTTTTGCAAGTTAAAGAGCCCTAACCTTTTAAGCCTCTCCTCATAGGGGTGTCCTTCTATCCCCTTTGCCATTTTGGTGGCTCTTTTCTGTACCTCTTCTAATAACGCTATATCCTTTTAAAGATATGGTGGCCAGAATTGCACACAACATTCAAGATATAGTCACACTATGGAACAATACAGAGGCATTATAATATCCTTTGTTTTATTCTCCATTCTTTTCCTTATGATTCCTAGCATTCTACTTGCCTTCTTGACCGCAGCTGCACACTAGGGAGAGGGTTTCAACGTGTTATCCACAATGACGCCTAAATCTTTTTCCTGGGTAGTGGTTCCTAATGTTGAACCTTGCATCATGTAACCATAGTTTGGGTTGTTCTTTCCTAGGTGCATAACTTTGCACTTGTCCACATTAAATTTCATCTGCCATTTGAACATCCAGTCTTCCAATTTATCAAGGTCCTCTTGCAATTTTTCACAATCCTCTTGGGTTTTTACCAACTTTGAGTAATTTTCTGTCATCTGCAAATTTGATTATCTCTCTCGTTATTCCCATTTCCAGGACATTTATGGATATGTTAAAAAGCAACGGTTCCACCACAGATCCCTGGGTACTCCACTATTCATCTTTCTCCATTGGGAAAAATGGCCATTTAGCCCTACCCTCTGCTTTACATTTTTTAACCAGTTCCTGATCCACAATAGTACACTGCCTCCTATCCCATGGCTTTTTAATTTTCCCAAGAGTTTTCATGAGGGACCTTGTCAAAGACTTTCTGAAAATCCAGATGCACTATATCGATCAGCTCACCTTTGTCTACATATTTAGTCACACCTTCAAAAAAACAAAATTAGTAAGATAAGACCTTCCTTGGCTAAATCTATGTTGGCTTTCTCCCATTAAACAATGACTATAAACATATTTAGTAATTTTGATCTTTAATAGTTTCTACCATTTTGCCTGGTACTGACGTCTGTAGTAAGCTGGATCACCCCTGGAACCCTTTTAAAAAATTGGCATTACATTGGCCATTAGCCAGTCCTCAGGTATTACGGATGATTTTAATGATAGTTCACAGATTACTAATAGTAGATCTGCAATCTCATATTTTAATTCTTTCAGCACCCTCTGATGTATACCATCCGATCCAGGTGATTTGCTACTCTTTATCAAATAGTTGTAATACATCTTCCTGGTTTATCGATATTTCTTTCAATTCTTCCATTCAACTTCAAATACCATTTCAGTCATGGGTACCTTCCCTACATCATCTTCAGTAAAGACCGAAGCAAAGAATTCATTCAGCCTTTCTGCTATGGCCTTGTTCCCTCTTAGTGCCCCTTTTACCCCTATATATGGTCCAACTGACTCTCAGTATATTTGCTACGAATGTACTTGAAAAAGCTATGTGTTTTTGATACCACAGCAAGCTTTTTTTCAAATTCTCTCTTTGCTTGCCTTATCTAGCCTGCATGTCTAGCAATGGACATCAATGGACCCTGGGAAAAAGTATGACCCTTCATTCCATTTCAACCCAGATCATCACCTGGGCATTAGTAAAATTATTATATAATATCCCTAAAGAGGTACTGATGATAGGTGCTCCATTTCTGCAGCCTTGAAACAGGTATGGGATGCCTTCAATATCCACCATATATGTGCGGCTTCTTGCCACCCCTAAACCAACAGTCTATTTCAACACTTAACCAGACCCTGAAAAATATGTTTAAGAGGGACCTCGATGGGGATGCCATCCACTGGGATCAGCTGCTGCCATTTATAAGTGGCCCAAGAGAATATTCAGGCTTCCTTAGATATCAACCCATATGAATTATGGTATAGCAAGGCCAAAAGAAGCTTACTGGATACAGTGAAAGAATGTTGGAATAGGAAGATAGCACTGCCCTTGAATTCATATCATACCTGATGGAGCTCAATGATCAGCTATGTTGCATTTCAAGGTAGCTCAAGAGAATCTCACCTGAAGCTAATAAAAGATACTATGACTGTAGGCAAGGCTGAGGGGGTTAGAGGTGAGGCAGAAGGTATTAGTACTAGTCCCTTCCTCACTTCAGAAATTCACTACCAGGTGGAAAGGGCCTCTAACTAACCAAAGTAAGGTGAGTCCCATGGACTACAAAATAAAAAAAATAGTTGGGGAAAGACTCAAATATATGATATAAACCTGCTTAAACTGTGGTGAGAGTGAGAGGCCTTAATTTTCACCCTCCAGGAGAACCAGGACAAGAATTTTGGACCTCAGTGGAAGGGTGGTCAGGTGATAATCAATTAAAATTTAAGCCCCAGCCAGAGGGAGGATCAGTGTGGGAGTTATTAGAGGAGTTTCACAACGTACTGTCCCCATAACCAGGATTCAGCTGGAGCACGATATTGTGACTGCCATAAAGATGATGATGTTTTCTTGTTATGGGAGGGCACATCTGACCTTCTTGTACAGTTTCATATTTAGTTAAGTTCAAGGGATCCCAATATTCCGTTTTCTTTAAGTTTTGATAGGGAGAAAATTTATTTTTTGGATGTATTGGTTTCCATAAAGCAGGGGTCCTCAAACTACGGCCCGCGGGCCACATGCGGCCCGCCGAGGACATTTATCCGGCCCGCCGGGTGTTTTTGCCACCGCTGCCTGTCCTCAGGGGCGGCTCTACCATGAGGTGAAGTGAGGCGGCTGCAGTTGCTGGTTGTGTGGCAGGCTTTCCCTTCATGCCTAGAGGCGCTTTGCCTTTCTTTGGTGTTCCGGTGGCCTGATTGGTCTTGTGAGGGTGATCAGGGAGGGGCTTCGTTTCCCGCTCACCTCCCCGATGCCGATTGGGACTGCTGCAGTTGCTGGTTGTGTGGCGGGATTTCCCTTCACGCCTAGAGGTACTTTGACTTTCTTTGGTGTTCCGGTGGCCCGATTGGTCTTGCGAGGGTGATCGGGGAGGGGCTCCACTTCCCGCTCACCTCCCCGATGCCGACCATAAAAAAGGTAGGGGTATTAGAATACCTTCTTGTCTATCACAGAATGAGAACTTTTCTGATGCGTATTCATGTCCTGGAGAAGGTACTGTATAAACTTAGATTCAATAAGTGAAGGGCATTGCTGAAATTGGGTGTGGACATCCAAGGTCTTGGGAAAGCCCCAAACATGCCTCTATTCAGCCTTGGATGTTTTCGCGCTGGTGACATCCTTAGAACTGCTTTATAAAATGGCTCCAGGGATGCCTCTATGCTTTGAACGTCTGTATGTATAGTGTTCCTAAAATACTCCCCCCCCCCCCCCCGATATTTATCATCTTGATTCAAAACATCTCATTCGAGTTTATTTCAGAAGTAAAAATACAATTAGGCCATACTTCTCCCTAAAGAAGGACTCTAGCTTACTCTTTCCTATAGAATTTATTAGTTGACTGGAGAGCAAAAGTGGGCAACAAAGAAGAAGCCAAAGTGGTTGGAAAATTTGGACTTGGTAACAGAAATGAAGCTAGAGAAGGACTGATAGAACTCTGCAAGACCAAAGATCTATTCATCTCAAAAACCTTCTTCCAGTAACACAAGTAGCAACTGTACACATAGACTTTCCCCAATGGATTGCACAAATATCAAACTGACTACATCTGTGGAAGTCAATGTTGGAAAAGCTCAATAATATTAACAAAGATAAAACCTGGAGCCAACTATGGTACAGATCGCCAAAATAAGATATGTGCAGTGTGCATAGGAATTTGTTCATAGTTTTTTTTTAAACTATAGTCCGGCCCTCCAACGGTCTTGAGGGACAGTGAACTGGCCCCCTGTTTAAAAAGTTTGAGGACCCCTGCCATAAAGGAAGGGACTTGGCACACAACAGTCTACAGAAAAAGCGGCTGATTGCAATACCTTTTTGCACTTTTCTAGTGCTCACCGTTTGCGACTTCGCGAAGCATTACCATATTCCCAGTTTATTCATTTTAGACAAAATTGTTCATCCCTAGTTGAATTTAAACATCAGTCTAAGAGATTGAAAGCCGAATTCCTGATGAGGGGTTATCCTGGTTCTGTAGTAGAGCAGGCATAGAGGCAGGCATGCTTTAACGATAGGGAATGGCTTCTTCATCCTAGATAGGTGGAGCCTGACAACACTGATAACGAGTTCATTCACTTCACTACACAGTATTCCCCAGTGAGCTCTAAAATACAACGTATTGTGTATAAACATTTTTCCTGTGGTGCAGACTATTCCAGTTTTAGAACAAAAGAAAACTAGATTTGTGTGGTCAAGGTGTGGCAATTTAAAAGGAATTTTGAAACCTGCATGGTTGAAATCCAATCCTGCTTCTCGATCTGGATGGTTTGGTCATCATCCTTTGTGTATATCTACTTTTGTAGTGTATTTGATGAGATGCCTTGTGGGTTGGTATATGCTGGAAAGACCATATGCTCATTTAGGCAGAGAATGGGTGCAGAACTGTAGCAAGCCAGAAATGCATCCTGTGACACTTGGGGAATTGGTGCCCCCCTCTCCCACCTAGCCACGTGCAGGAAAGCACAATTACTTACCTGTAACAGGTGATCTCTGGGAACAGCAGGAATTAATCTTCACATATGGGGTACGTCGGAACCGTCGGAGCCTGCGCGGGAAAGCTCCCCAGCTTCCCAGAAAGGAAGCTTTTGGGGCCTCCCACAGCGCATGCGCGCTGCCTTCCCGCCTTCCTGACCAACTCTCCTCAGTTCGAGTTTAAAGCTGAGACAATAGAGAGAGGAAAGGAAAGAGAGAGAGAGAGAGAGATACAACTCCTAGGGGAGGTGGGTGGGTTGTGAGGACTAATTCCTGCTGTTCCCAGAGATCACCTGTTACAGGTAAGTAACTGTGCTATCTCTAGGAACAAGCAGGAATGAGTCCTCACATATGGGGACTCCCTAGCTAAGATGCCGGGGAGATCCCCCTGCAAGAACTCCTCATGTCCCTATGGATCTCAGGCATCCATTTAGGGAAGGTGGGCAGGAGTTGTTTAAGAATGGAACAGGTGTCTGAGGACAGCCTGACCAAACAAGGCATCCCGGTGGGAGTCCTTGTCCAAGCAGTAATGGGCTGTGAAGGTATGAACTGAGGCCCAAGTGGCTGCTCGACAGATCTGATCGATGGATACAGAATGAAGATGAGCCATAGAAGTGGCCATGGCTCTCACATTGTGAGCTGTGACATGGCCTTCCAGAGAAAGGTTCCTAATCTGGTAAGCAAAAGAAATACACTGAGCAATCCAATTGGACAGTGTTCTTTTTGAGACTGGAAGTCCTAAATGAGAAGGATCAAAAGCAACAAAAAGTTGAGAAGACTTTCTATGTTGCTGTGTCCTTTGTAAGTAAAAGGCAAGAGCTCTCTTACAATCCAGGATATGAAGATTCCTCTCTGCACTTGATGCATGAGGACCTGGAAAAAAGACAGGTAGATATACCTCTTGATTAAGATGAAAAGGCGAGACCACTTTAGGCATAAAGCGGGGATTTGTCCTAAGGACTACCTTATCATGATGGAACCTTGTATAAGGTGGATTAGCCACTAAAGCCTGCAGTTCACTGATGCGGCGAGCAGAAGTGATTGCAATAAGGAAAATGACTTTCCAGGAAAGAAATTTCAAGGAGGTAGTGGCTAAGGGTTCAAAGGGTGGCTTCATAAGCTGACCAAGAACCACATTTAAGTCCCATGCCACCGGAGGAGGTCGAATGGGAGGTTTAGTTAAGGTTAGGCCTCTCATGAATCTCGCAATAAGAGGATGAGAGGAAACAGGTTGTCCATTGATAGGCTGAAGAGATGCTGCAATAGCACTCAAATGGACCCTTACAGAATTGGTTTTAAGCCCTGCATTGGAAAGATGCAGGAGATATTCGAGTAAAGAATTCAAAGGTAGTGCTAGAGGGTTAAGACCTTTGTCAGCACACCAAATTGAAAATCTTTTCCATTTAAAAGCATAAGAACGCCTGGTGGAAGGTTTCCTAGATGCATGGAGGAAATCCTTCACCTGTTGAGAAAGATTGAAGTCTTGAAGGTCTAGGCCTTCAGTAACCAAGCTCTGAGGTGAAGGGACTTGGGGTTTGGGTGCCACAAAGTCCCCTCCTCTTGAGACAGAAGGTCTGGAGCAGCTCCTAGATCCAGGGAGGGTGCCTGGGAGAGATGCAGAAGTAGAGGGTACCACACTTGGCGTGGCCAGCATGGAGCTATGAGGATCATAGACCCTTGATCCCTCTGAAGTTTGAATAGAGTCTTGGGAATCAAAGGAATGGGTGGAAAGGCATACAGGAAGGCCTGACCCCAATGAAGGAGGAAGGCATCCTTGGCCTGAGCTCCCTGACACGGAATCCTGGAACAGAACCGGGGAAGTTTGGCATTGCACGGACTTGCAAAGAGGTCTATGTCCGGGGTTCCCCATTTCTGAAAGATTCTGAGTATCTGATCCTTGTGCAGGGACCATTCGTATGGAAGCAGAACTCGACTGAGTCTCTCTGCCCAAGAGTTTTGGATTCCTGGGAGGTACACTGCCAGGAGATGGATCTGATGCTCTCTGGCGAAGGCCCACAATTTTAGAGCTTCGTTGCAAAGCGACAGTGAGCCAGTCCCTCCTTGTTTGTTTATGTAGAACATGGCTACTTGATTGTCGGTATGAACAAGGACTGTCATGTTGATGAGGAGGGTATGAAAGACCTTGAGAGCAAGGAAAATTGCTCGCAGCTCCAAAAGGTTGATATGAAGGGTGGTCTCCTGTGGAGACCAAGTGCCCTGAGTGGAGAGATCTTGGAGATGAGCGCCCCAACCTGTTTGGGAGGCATCTGTAGTGAGAGTTGCTTGGGGTAACAAGGGTTGGAAGGGGGCCCCCAACAACAGATTTCGAGTGGATATCCACCATTGGAGAGACCAAAAAAGACGTTTTGAGGTTGCTATTTGGTCTGAGAGAGCTCCTGATGCTTGGGTCCACTGGGTGGACAAAGTCCATTGAGCTGCTCTCATATGTAGGCGTGCATAAGGCACCACATGAACTGTGGATGCCATGTGGCCTAGTAGTTGTAGCATCTCCCTGGCAGTCAAGTGGCTTCTGGACTGAATTTGAGAGGCCAAGTGCACTAGACGGTGGCAACGGGCCTGAGGAAGATAGGTCCTTGCAGTGGTGGTATCTAGCCAGGCCCCTATGAATTCTAGGGACTGAGTAGGGGTGAGTTGAGACTTTGGCAGATTGATGACAAGTCCCAGATACTGCAGTATGCGTCTGGTGTGGTCCAGGGAAGTCTGAGCCTCGGACTGAGATGGAGCTCGGATGAGCCAGTCGTCCAGGTATGGGAAGACAAAGATTCCCAGAGTGCGTAGAAATGCAGCTACTATTGCCATGCATTTGGTAAATACCCTTGGAGCAGAGGCTAGACCGAAGGGAAGTACTCTGTATTGGAAATGTTTTCCCTGGAACAGAAACCGTAGGAATTTTCTGTGGGATGGATGGATGAGTATATGTGTGTACGCATCCTTGAGATCTAGAGAACAAAGCCAGTCCTGACTCTGTAGGTATGGAAGGAGAGTGCCTAGAGAAAGCATCTTGAATTTCTCCTTGTATAGGAATTTGTTCAATTCTCTGAGATCCAGAATGGGTCTGTACCCCCCTGTTTTCTTGGGAATGAGAAAATAAGGGGAGTAAAAACCTGACCCTTGTTGAGGAAGAGGAACCTCTTCTATTGCCTTTAGGGCGAGAAGAGTGGTCACCTCCTGGCCCAACAGGTACAGGAGAGAAGGGGGAGAATTGAATTGTCTCACCATGGAATGGGGAGGAAGGCTGGAGAAATGTAGTTTGTAGCCCTCTTTGATGATAGAGAGGGTCCACGGTTCTGATGTGATTTGTTCCCATCTGGGAGCAAAATGAGTTAACCTTCCTGGAATGGTGAGAGGTTCTGGTTGTTGCAGAGCCAGAAAGGTTAAGTTCTCTAGAATCATCAAAAACCCTGAGGGGGTTGGGACTGCTGGATTGTAGCCGCCCCTGTAGACTTTGTTCTGGCCTGTTTAGTTTGCTGACGCTTAGGAGCAAAGCGAACTTGGGAGGATTGCTGGCCAGTATTTGTGGAAAATCTGGTCTTTTTATAGAAAGGTTTCTTAAAAGGTTTTTTCTTGGCAGGGGTAGAGGTAGACTTAGAAAGTCTATCTAAAGCAGCATTCTCTGCATCCATTTGAGTGGCTTTGATTTGCCACTCCTTGCCAAACAGATTTTCACCTGTACAGGGCAGATTGCCCAAGCCTTCTTGTACCCAGGGTTCCAAATCAGAGGCCTGGAGCCAAGCCAGTCTGCGAGCAGCTATGGAAATGCCAGAGGCTCTGCTTGCCACCTCAAAAGAGTCAAAGGCTGCTCTGTTGGAGAACTTTGAAACATCTTGAGTTTGCTTTAGCAAAAGAAGGAACTCCTCTTTCTTATCCTCTGGGATAAAGGGGAGAAACTGACGTATCTTTAATGCAATCTCTTTCAAAAACATGCCCATATAGAGGCTGTATGAATTGATTCTGGCAATAAGCATGCTAGCTTGGAAGATTTTTCTCCCAAAAGCATCCAGAGTCCTACATTCTCTTCCTGGAGGGGTAGAAGAGTGCCTTTTGGTACTCTTTATCTTTTTCATAGCAGACTTCACCACAATAGAGTGGTGAGGAAGCTGAGTTTTTTGAAAACCAGGAGAAGGAGGAACCCGATACATGGTGTCCAAACGTAGAGAATGTGGAGATAGGGTGAGAGGAGCCTCCCACAAGTCCATCATGTGTTCTTGAAGAATTTCATGTATGGGTAAGGTGGCTGCCTCTTTGGGAACCTTAGAGTATCCTAAAATATCCAATTTTTTTGCTCTAGGTTCCTTTTCAGAGGTTACAGATATGGAAAGTCCTTTAGCTACTTCAATAATGAAGTCTTGAAAGGACAAATCCTCTGGAGGAGACATTCTCCTTTTTGGAGAAGAGGGCTCCTCAGGAAGAGTAAAAGAGACATCAGCAGAATCATCTGATGTATCAGAATCTTCAGAGGATTCAAAGTATCGCCTATTTGCTTCCAGAGATCGATACGCGTACCGACCGGTATCGACATCGGGCGTACCGGGAATCGGAGCGGTATCGAGGAAATCTCCGGAAACCGGAGACCGGAACCGGCATGCTACTGGAAGTAGATGCTCTGGGTATCGGTATCGGTACCGGAATCGGAGTCGGAACAGATTGTCGCGGTACCGATGGCGTTGCAGCATTAATGAAAGCCAGTAAGGCCTGCTGCATGGATTGTACCATAGTACCCATAGTCGCCACAACTGCCTGGATGTCGGTACCGGTGTTAGCCGGTACCCCAGAGCAGTCTAACAGGAGATCGGTCGAGGCCGTGCCATCGATGTCTACCTGTAACCCCATAGGAGGAGCTTTGGAAGCCGGAGCTTCCCGCCGGGGTTGTTTGGCTGGGGCAGGGTCCTCAGGGTCAAATGCAAGGGCCTCTCGCTGCTTAGAGGGAGATTTGCCTTTTGAGGACCTGCCTGAAGAATGTTTGGTTACCTGAGATCCATCAGGAGAAGAAGACCTGGAGGATGTTGATGCTGGAGTATCGGTAGAAAACAGCATATGAAACTTAGCTGCTCTGTTCTGTAAGCCCCGTTTGGACATCAGAGAGCAGGATGGACAATCCGGAATGGAATGGTCAGGCCCCAAACATTTAAGACACCACTCATGGGTATGTGACTGAAATAGTACCGGTACACTTGGTGCATTTTTAAAACCAGAAGCTGGTTTTTCCATGAGGGAGAACCTGAGAAGGCCTAGAGGCCTCACAGAAAAAATACACCAAGTGAGGAAAAAGTAATTATTATTTTTTTTTTTTTTAAAGAAATAAACGAAAATAGACCGGCGGTACCGGTCCGGAATCGGGGAAGGCAGACACGCGGTCAAAGAAACAAATTAAAATAACAATTTCTTCAGCGGTGACAGGAACACGACCTGCTGGCTCCGCGGAAAAAGAAGAACTGAGGAGAGTTGGTCAGGAAGGTGGGAAGGCAGCGCGCATGCGCTGTGGGAGGCCCCAAAAGCTTCCTTTCTGGGAAGCTGGGGAGCTTTCCCGCGCAGGCTCCGTCGGTTCCGACGTTCCCCATATGTGAGGACTCATTCCTGCTTGTTCCTAGAGATAACGTAGTTAATTCACCTTTAACAGATGATCTCCGGGAACAGCAGGAATTTAGTCTTCACATATGGGTGACATCGGTACCGTCAGAGCCCGAGCGGGAACGCTCCCCAGTGTACAATAGGAAAGCTTATGGGAATATCCTACTGTGCCTGTGTTGCTGCCTTACCGCCTTCCCAACTGTTCCTCCTCAGTTGAGTTTGTAGCTGAGAGTAAAGGAGAAAAAATGAAAATTTACAAGTCCTAGGGGAAGAGGGTGGGCCGTGAAGACTAAATTCCTGCTGTTCCCGGAGATTACCTGTTACAGGTAAGTAACTATGCTATCTCCAGGAACAAGCAGGAATGTAGTCTTCACATATGGGGCTCCCTAGCTCCCATATGCCAGAGAAAATGACCTCAGAACCAGTAGGTTTACCTCAGGGTAGGCTTCAAGAGGTCATGCGTCCTCCATGGATGTCCGGTATCATTTAATTCCAGGACGAAGGGTAGGAGTTGCCCTTATGTCTGAAAGAGGTGCTGGAGAACAGCTTGACCAAACATGGCATCCCAGTGGGAGTCCTTGTCCAGACAATAATGAACAGCAAAGGTATGGACGGAAGACCAAGTTGCTGCTTTACAGATTTTGTCAATGGCTACAGAACGTAGATTTGCCATCAAGGTGGAAATGACATGAACATTATGGGCAATGACATGACCTTCAAGGGATAGTCCTGCTTTACCATAAGCAAAAGAGATGCAATCAATTACACAGGTACACTAAAAAAAATTTTTTTTAAACTGCCTCTAATGTTTCGATTGATTTTTACGTTTTTTGGTGCGCTGAATCCAAATCTGGTAACCAATTTGCTCCAGCACGTACAGATTTTTTGCTACATTGGGTTAGCAGTTTGAGGTGAACGTTTCAGATTGAGTGCGATCGAGATAAAAGTTTCTTGGATGAATTCTTTATACTAATTGTTTAGTAGTTATTCAAATAAGAATAAAGAAAATTGTAACAAGGCAGCACATAAGAATAGAGTAATGTAAACAAAACACACTGTGATGGTAGCAAAATTGTCTGCACTTAAAACAGCCACATACATGTGCACAAACATTGAGCATATAAGAGCGAGGTTAGACACAAAGCAAAGCAAAGAAATGTGCAAAAAATGTTGTACAGGTATGTATGTAAGAATAGAAAACGCAAACCGCACCATTGCAATACATGAAGACAAACACCCGATGGTGTGAAAATAAAATTCTAATAAATGAGATCCGACACTGTGGTAATAACTAGCAAATTTTTATTTCAAAGTTTAGTAAAAACACAATATTTGTCAACATAGTTTAGATTTTAAAGTCATTCTTGGGTCAATCAATCTCCTGGTGGGCCCGTTTCTTCTTCCCCCGAATGCTTCTCTTGGTGCGCTGCTTGGCGTATTTTTCATCTGGGGTTTCCCGCAGCAGCAACCAGCAGAAATCAGCCATCATAGTGGTGTTCCATCTTCCTTGGTACCTTCTCTCTGTGTCCTTGATGTCCTGGTGAAACCTTTCACCTTGTTCTTCACTGTACGCCCCCAAGTTTTCGGGAAAGTAGTTCACATGGGAGTGCAAGAAATGGACTTTCAGGCTCATGTTACAGCCTTGTTCTTTGAAGGCATTGAGCATCCTGGCAACAATATCCTTATAGTTCTCATCCCGCCTGTTCCCCAAGAATTTGAGAACAACATCCTTGAAGGAATCCCAGGCTTCTTTTTCCTTCTCAGACATCGTTTCAGCGAATGCTCCATCTGAAATGAGTTTCCTTATATCAGGGCCAACAAACACTCCTTCCTTTAGCTTTGCTTCAGAAAGTCGGGGGAACTTTGAGCAAAGGTACCGAAAGCACTCACCATCTTTTGGAAGGGACTTGATGAATTGCTTAATGAGACCCAACTTAATGTGGAGAGGTGGTAATAGAATTTTATCACGAGGTACCAAGCTCTCATGAAAAACATTTTTCTCACCGGGTCTCAAATACTCCCGAATTGGCCAGTCTTTTTTCCCCCAATGTAGGTCGCGGGCCCGGCTATCCCACAAGCAAAGGAAGCAGGGATATTTGGTGAAACCGGATTGCTGCCCTAATAGCATGGATAGAATTTTAAAGTCTCCACAAATCATCCACTTATGCTCATCATAACGAATCTTCTGAAGAATCAGGGCCAAATTCTCATATTTTTCTTGGAGAATAACAGAGTGAGCAATAGGAACTGAGGCGAATGTGTTGCCATTATGAAGAAGAACACCTTTTATGCTGTCTTTTGACGAATCAATGAACAGCCGCCATTCAGCAGGATCATACTTGAGTTTAAACTTTTCCATCACTCCGTATATATCGTTGCAAAATACCAAATCTTCCTCTTTGCTGAAATACTTCAAAAATTGTGTCTCGCGGTTGCGGTACCAATAAAAAGTTGTTCCTGGTGACAATAGATTTTTCTGTTTAAGCCGAGAACCTAGCAGTTGGGCAGCATCTTTTGTGAGTCCTAAATCCCGGACTAAATCATTCAATTCAGCTTGAGAGAAAAGTTCAGGTTTCGGATCTGGTTCAGTTTCAAACTCGGAAGTACTGGACTCATCGGGAAAAGCCATCTGATGAGTCTCATCATGATCAGAACTGTCCACATAAATATGATCCAAAGATTTTGGTGGTTCAGGCACAGGTACTTCGTTGCTATGAGGCATAGGCCTAATTGCTGAGGGAAGGTTGGGGTAACTTATTACGTTCTTATTTTTTAAGTTGTATCCCTTCACAATGCAAGAGCAAAAATAGCAGTCACTGCTGTGGTCTCTTTGTTCACGTCACATCATAGGTATTCCGAAACGAAATGCTTGTTTTTTACCTTTCATCCATAAGCGTAGATCTTCCTCACATGTCTTGCACACTTTGTGAGGAGCCCACGGTTTGTCTTGATCGCCTAACTTCAAACCGAAATAGGCGAAATATACTTTAATAAATGCAGAAATGTTCCTCTGCCGCTTTTTCACGGTATATTCCCCACAAATAAAACAAAAACTGTCCGGAGAGTTGACGCAACCTCTGGCTCTGTGAGCCATCACAAATACACAGCACTGCAAACTACAACTGTAGTGAACCACTTCGGAATAAAGCTGGATTACGACTGAGCAAACAAAAGGTAATAATGAACTTGCAAGAAACTGAAATTTGACAGGAACGTTCATGTCGCAACCACCGTGTTTGAGCGAGCGAACGAGGCGAACAGGAAAGAACATGCGCCAGCGCGAGTACTGGATTTAGCCCCCCGCCTCCCAATTGTCCTGTTAATGTATAAAATGAATACAAAACACTCTAAAATATCATGAGGGAGTGTTTCTAGTTAGTTAACCATTACAACCTCTATTTTGGGCCAAGAAAATAAACTGCAGTCGGCTAAAAAGAAATTATGTGAACATTCCTTATATGGGTAAGAAATCTAATTTTGCAAGAAAACGTGACGTGATGGAACATTTTGGCTATTTTTCCTGGATTCAGCACCCCAAAATCTATAGGAATCAGTTGCAAAACTGGAGGCAGTTTTTTGGTAGTGTACCTGTGTTATCCATTTAGAGAGAATACGTTTGGATACTGGCAACCTGAGATGACTAGGGTCAAAGGAGATGAAGAACTGAGACGCCTTGCAGTGCTCTTGAGTCCTTTGACGATAAAATGCTAAGACATGTTTGCAGTTAAGAGTATGGAGGGTTGCCTCTGCCCTAGACAAATGTGGTCTAGGAAAAAAAAGACAGGAAGGTAAACTGATTCAAATGAAAAGAAGACACCACTTTTGGCATGAAGTGGGGGCGAGTCCTAAGCACGACCTTATCATGGTAGAACCATGTGTAGGGTAGGTCTGCCACCAAAGCTTGAAGCTCACTAATGCATCTAGCTGAAGTGATGGCAATAAAGAAGACAACCTTGCATGTTAGAAACTTGAACGATGAGGTTGTCAAGGGTTCAAAAGGCGGCTTTAGAAGTTGCCCTAGAACAACACTGAAATCCCACGCCACCTGTAGTGATATGATGGGAGGCTTGGTTAGCAAAATCTTGAAGGACTACAAAAGGGGACTGCTACTTCTGGAGAGAGATCTGCAATTGTAAGTATTTACTTTTGGGAATTTTTCTAAATCTTGGGGGAAAAGGAATTCTTTAGATTAAAGTTGATTAATCTGTGAACACAGTGTATTTGTTAAATCAGTCAGGGCCTACTAGCAGCAAATAGTTTTCAGTTTAAATTTAACACACAGAGGCGATCTTTCTGGTTAAATTTAGAACCCAGAAGAGAGTTTGCAGTTTAAATTTATACTCAGTCAGTGCCTAGGAGCAACAAAGAGCTTTAATTTAAATCAAATCAGCATATATCTTAACATAAAGGGCAAAACAAGCTCAGTATTCTTTGAGCAATAAATTATTTCTAGAGACCTTTACAAAGAGGCCTTCTACATAGGGGGCAAGAGATCTGTGAAACTTTTTAAATAGGTGTTAAACCCAGGTGGCAGATCAAAAGGCCATTTTGAAAGACTCCTATCTAAGCAAGGACTATGTTAATCACCCAGGAAATTGGTCACAGCTTACCTCAGAAGCACAGGCATAAATAGTTCAACCAGAGTTCTATGATTCCCAGTCTTGAAGGACTACAAAAAAGGACTGCTACTTCTAGAGAGAGATCTGCAATTGTAAGCATTTACTTCTGGGAATTATTTTAAATCTTGGGGAAAAAGGAATTCTTAGATTAAAGCTAATTAATCTGTGAACCCAGTGTATTTCTTAAATCAGTCAAGGCCTAGTAGCAGCAAATAGCTTTCAGTTTAAATTTAACACACTGAGGACAGCTTTCTGGTTAAATTTAGACCCCAAGACTCCCTCTATCCAAGCAAGGGCTGTGGGACTCCCCCCGGAAATTGGTCACAGATTACCTTAAAAACACAGGACAGGGTACTCTGTAGCAGCCAGCTTTTCATAGGTCTTCTTTCCCTCACTCCCTCCCAAACACCAATCCACCCCTAGGATAATTATAGCTTAATATGTGCTTAAACCTCTTAAAAGGAAAGGAGGTGATATATTCACTCTCAGGTGCAGCTGTTTATCCTCATCAGACACACATCAAGGACCTGAGATTAATTAAGCTTCAAGTGAACAAAGTACATTAAACGTATTAGGTATAGTTTTATTAGTATAAGTATCCCCAGCAACCCTTAGTAAGTAAAGAACTTAAATATCTAAACACAACCTTAAAACTAAAATACAGACAGCAGTCCAACAGCGAGATGGGGGCTTTCCAGTCTTTTGCACTGTCACATGTATGATTTTCTCCCAGTTGGTGAAGGGTCTTATGTGTGCACTAGGTGTAAGGAGATCTTTGCTCTCAGGGAACGAGTCCGATCTCTGGAGGCTAGAGTAGCAGACTTGGAGGACATAAGGAAGACAAAGAGGTACATAAACAAGAACTACAGGGATATAGTCCTGAAGTCCCACCTCCAGTCTGGCAGCAACCCTGTTGCCATGGAGCAGAGAGGTTAAGTGACAGGAGAGCATCACTCTGGTGTGGCAGGAAGTGATCCTGTAGCTAGGACCTGTCCTCCAGGTGATTTAAAACCCTCTCACACCAAGGACATTTCTCCAGGGTAATCTGCCCATGAGGGAAGGGTTAGGACAGCCATTAGAATTGGTGATTCGATCATTAGGCATGTAGATAGCTGGGTGACTGCTGGATGTTAGGATCGCCTGGTAACATGCCTGCCTGGTGCGAAGGTAGCGGACCTCACGTGCCATCTAGAAAAGGTCTTAGATAGTGCTGGAGACGAGTGTGCTGTACTGGTACATGTCGATACCAATGACATAGAAAATTGTGGTAGGGAGGTTCTGAAGGCTAAATTTATGCTTTTAGGTAGGAAGTCGAAATCCAGAACTTCCAAGGTAGCGTCCTCCGAAATGCTTCCCGTTCCAAGCACAGGATACAAAAGGCAGGCAAAGCTCCAGTCTCAATGCGTGGATGAGATGATGGTGCAAGGATGAGAGGTTTGGATTTGTTCGGAACTGGGGAAAATTCTGGGGAAAGGAGAGTCTCTCCCGAAAGGATGGGCTTCACCTTAACCTGGATGGAACCAGCTGCTAGCATTAACCTTTAAAAAGGAGATAGAGCAGCTTTTAAACCAGATAATATGGGAGAGTCGACAGTCGCCCAAGAGCGCATAGTTCAGAACAATGTATCCTTGAAGGATACAACCAAAAGAATGAAGTTAAGGCATATCAGCAGAGGTTCCAATAAAGAGTAGTTACTCACCTGTAACAGGTGTTCTCAAGGAGCAGCAGGAATCATTCCTCACATATGGGCGACGTCGGCGCCGACGGAGCCCCCGTGCGGAGCATTTCCCAACTTTCAAAGAAAGCCTTTGGGAATGCAGCATGCATGCGCGGTCCCCTTCCTGCCCAAGGGTGCCATCTTGCTCAGGAAAAAAGAACAAAATAAATCATATGACTGCAACTCCAAGTGGAGGAGGGAGGGTTGTGAGGACTGATTCCTGCTGCTCCTGGAGAATACCTGTTACAGGTAACTACTCTTTCTCCAGGACCAAGCAGGAAGTCAGTCCTCACATATGGGACTACCCAGCTTAAGGTTACCGGAGACCCAAAGCCAAAAAAGGAGCTCCCTCTAGAGCCTCAGCATGCAAGAAAAGAATCTTCTCAGATAACGCCCCCGAATGGTAGCCCATACAACAGGGCCGGAGGGTAGGAGTTGCCTAAACCCAAAAGAGATTATGGAGTACCGCCTGCCAGAAAGCACTGTCCCTGCGGGACTCCCTCTCAAGGCAGTAGTGGGCTGCAAAAGTCTGGCTTGAAGACCAAGTAGCGGCCCGGCAGATGTCTGCCAATGGAACAGAGCAGAGATGAGCCACTGATGCAGCCTTCGCCCTGACACGATGAGCCGTAACTCGACCCTGCAAGAAGAGGACGGCTGCCCTGTAAGCCCAGGCGATACAGTCGGACAAAGTACGCTTGGAGACAGCCAAACCCAACTTATAGGGGGCAAAAGAAATGAAGAGCAGAACAGCCCTGCGGTGCTCCCGCATACGGTCAAGGTAGAAGGACAACGCCCTCCTATAGTCCAGGGTATGCAAGACCATCTCAGCCCGGCTGGCATGCGGCCTGGGAAAGAAAGTTGGAAGAACCACCTCCTGATTGAGGTGGAAAGAGAAGACAACCTTCGGAAGGAACTTAGGGTGAGTCCGTAAGACTACTCTGTTCCTATAGAACCTAGTATAAGGTGCATCTGATACTAGGGCTTGAAGCTCACTCACTCGCCTTGCTGAGGTAAGAGCTACCAAAAACAACACTTTCCAGGAAAGAAAACGTAGAGGGCAAGTAGCCATAGGTTCAAATGGTGGGCAAGTAAGCCATTGCAAGACCACATTTAAATCCCATTCAGGAGCAGGTGGAAGCACTGGAGGCTTAAGCAAAAGCAGGTCTCTGAGGAAGCGAGCATCAAAGGATGGCTTGAGAGAGACTGAGCCACCATGGGGAGTGGTGCGCTGAAAAAGCACTAAGATGAACTCTCACAGAATTGGACTTAAGGCCTAGGTTGGACAGGTGAAGCAAATATTGCAGCACCACGGGTACCAGGCATGAGAAAGGATTCTCATTGTGTTGAATACACCAGGTAGAGAATCTACGCCACTTAAGGGCATAAGACTTTCAGGTGGACTGCCTACTAGAGGCCAAGACCACGTCCTCCACTTCCCTAGGCAGTAGTAAGGGTGCTAGAACTACCCTTTTAGCAGCCAGGCCATTAAATTGAGGGAATGGAGATTGGGGTGTAAGAGAGATCCCTGCTCCTGAGACAGGAGATCGGGTTGCATCCCCAGCGGAAGAGGAGTGTCCACCGCTAGTTGCAAAAGAAGTGGAAACCAGGGTTGCCTTGGCCACCTGGGGGCCACCAGGATCACCGACGCCTTGTCCCGGATCACTCTGAACAGTGTCTTGGACACTAGAGGCGTGGGAGGAAATGCATATAGGAGGCCTGTAGACAATGGAATGAGAAATACATCCGCTGCTACTCAGAGGATGCGGTTGTCTGGAGCAGAACCTGGAAAGTTGATGGTTCAGAGGACTGGCAAAGAGATCTATGGTTGGAAGACCCCATCTCAGGAAGATCTGTTGAACCACTAAAGGATTCAACCGCCATTCCTGCGGCTGCAGGATACTGCTCAATCTGTCCGCCAGGTAATTCTCCTGACCTGGGAGATAGACCGCTTTAAGAAGAATGCTGTGATCGACTGCCCAGGAGCACAGTTTCTGCGCTTCCTGACATAGAAGGTGGGACCCTATGCCCCCTTGTTTGTTCACATAGAACACAGCAACTTGATTGTCCGTCTGAACCAAGATGGACTGGTGAGAGATGAGATGGGAGAAAGTTCTCAGGGCTAAGCGGATAGCTCTCAGTTCTAAGAGCCTGATCTGCTGTGCGGCCTCCCAAGGAGACCACAGGCCTTGAAGTACATGTCCCTTGGCAATGTGCACCCCAACCTTGAAGAGAAGCATCGGTTGTCTGAAAAAACACCCCGTGCACTAGATTCGGAAGATGAAGCCACCACTACAGAGAAGACTCTAGGAGTTTGGACACCCTCACTCTGTCCGTGAGGCTTCCTGTGGCTTGGCGCCACTGAGTTCTGAGGCCCCATTGAGCTGGCCTCATGTGTAGATGGGCATTTGGAGTTACATGGACTGTGGATGCCATGTGGCCTAAGAGCCTCAGGAATTGTCTGGCGGAGACCAGAGAATTGCTGTGGAACTGCCTGGCTAGATCCATTAATCTGTGGGCCCTGTCCATGGGTAAAAAGGCCTTTGCCTGAAGGGTGTCCAGTCTTGCTCCTATGAGCTCCATGATTTGTGAGGGGTGCAAAGTGGACTTTGCGAAGTTTATAACAAATCCCAGGTGCTGAAGCAGAGCGACAGTGCGAAGGGTGGCTTGACTGGCCTCCTGTGGGGATTGAGCCCTGATGAGCCAGTCGTCCAGGTATGGAAAGACGAAAAGGCCTTGAACCCTTACGTAGGCTGACACCACCGCCAAGCACTTGGTGAATACCCTGGGGGCGGAGGTTAGGCCAAAAGGCAGTACTCTGTACTGATAGTGGTTTCCTCCCACTACAAATCTGAGATATTGTCTGTGCTCTGGATGAATGAGGATGTGAGTATAAGCATCCTTTAGATCTAAGGAGCATAGCCAATTTTCCTGCTGGAGGTAGGGCAGCAGGATTCCAAGGGTAAGCATCTTGAACTTTTTCCTCTCCAGGAATTTGTTCAGATTCCGCAAGTCTAGGATGGGCCTGAGGCCTCCTGTTCTTTTTGGTACCAGAAAGTACCTGGAATAGAAGCCTTGACCTTTCAGGTGGTGGGGCACCGGTTCCACTGCCTGTTCCTTTACAAGACTTGCTAACTCCTGCAGGAGTAAGTCCCTGTGTAGAGGAAGTCTTGGAGGCTCCTCTGGAAAATAGGAAGGGGGTACCTGGTGGAAGTGGAGGAGATAGCCCCTCTGGACTATACTTATTACCCAGGTATCCCTTGTTACGGCTGACCACCTGTGGGCGTACAGGGCCAGCCGGCCTCCTGTGCTGATATGGGCCAGCTGAGTCTGCCTACGGGGCCCATGTCCCTGCCCCTTGGCCTGCTGACCCTGTTGGGGAGCTACAGAGGCCTGAAAATGAGGGTACTGTTTATAGGCAGATGACTTCCTCGGGTAAAAGGTCTTTTTCCCCGAGTCCTTCTTCTTCTGAGAAGGGGCAGAGGTTTTCCTGGACAGCCTTGTCCAGGTAAGAGTCTCGGTCTCGAGTTCTGCAGTCTTTTCAGCCATGGGCTTGCCAAAGAGGTTTTCACCTCGGCAGGGGACATCGATCAACTTGTCCTGCACCCATGGCACGAGGTCCGATGACTGTAACCAGGCCTGACGGCGTGCACCGATGCTGGCCGCAGCTACCCGGGCCAAAGCCTCAAAGCCATCATAGGCTGATCGAGAGAAAACTTTGAGCACTCACAAATACCCGATGACAGAGCATTGAACCTCTGCAAAGGTTCCTTGGAGAGACCAGCAGAGAACCCAGCAATCTCCTTTGCCAGGTCTCGAAGGTACATGCCCATGTACAGTTGGTAGGTCTGGACATGGCAAGCAAACATAGAGCCCTGGAAGCACTTCTTACCGAGGGCATCTAGGTTCCGGGCCTCCCGGCCGGGAGGCACCAAAAAGTGCATCTTCTGACTCTTCAGACGATGCATGGCCGATTCCACAACCATGGAGTGGTGCGGTAATTGTGCCTTTTGGAACCCGGGGCTCTTGCGGACTCGATAGATGGAATCGACCCGCTTGCTCAAAACCGGCGTCGAGGCCGGCGCCTCCCACATGCGGAAGAGCAACTGTTCCAGCATCGGAGGAACCGGTACAGTAAAGGCCTCCTTTGGAGGAGAGTCAAACTGTAGGGCCTTGAGCTCCTCGGCTCGAGGCTCCTCCTCGGGATCCACGGGGAATGCCAAGGCCTTGGCCATATCCCGCACGAAATCCGAGAACCGGGTATCCTCCGGTGGGGACCGTCTCCGAGGCTCGGACTCCGGTGAGTCCGATGGGACACACCAAGTCCGAAAGGTGTCGGGTGACTCCTCATCCTCCGTTTCCCAGCCGGACCCCTCGGAGGAGGAATCAAGCGGCTCCGGTCGGGCAGGCACCGATGCCATCCGCCCCGACGCCGAGGGTACCGGTGTCGATGACCTCGGTCCCGGGCGGGAGGCCGAGGGAGACCTTGGCCGAGGATCGACTCGAGCACGCATGGACTGGAGGATCAGCTCGGACTCCGGGGTCGACTTGGACGTCGATGTCCCGGTGGTCGGGGCAGATACACCGGTGAGACCGGCGATCAGTGCCCGCTGCTGTTCCATGAAGGCAGCCATGCTGCACTCCAAGGCCATCAACCTGAGTTCAAGCTAGGGAGACTCAGCAGCCCCCGACTAGGGCCCCGATGGCATTGGGCTCGAAGTCGGATCCCCTGGAGGAGAATCCACGAGGACTACAGTACTCACGTGACCCGGGGACTCCATCTCCACACGAGGTTGTTTTGCAGGCCTCTCCGACTTCGAAGACCCGTGACGGCGCTCGGGGCTATGCGACTTGGCCCTCGAGGAGCCAAGTGCGTCCACCGACGACGCCCTCGCGGGTTTTTTCTTCTTGCGATGCTCCAGCGACGCAGAACCGCTGCTCGGGGCCGGAGTCCCAAGACGTCGAGGCCTCTGACGAAGTCCGGGCCCGTCCGGACGCGAAGTCAGAGAAGATTCTTTCCTTTTGGTGCTGCCGACTCAACGCCTTCGAGGACATTTTCCCACACGGACCACATGTCATCGGGTCATGATCGGGTCCGAGGCACTGGAGGCAGCAGTCATGTGTGTCGGTGAGAGACATAAGTTTCTTACACCGATCACACTTTTTAAACCCGCTGGCAGCCATTGGGGGAAAAAGGGCCCCTGCGAGGTCAAAAGACAGGGCTGCCAGTGAAAACAGAAAAATGGCGCGAACGCTAGTCACTAAGGAAAAAAACAAAAAAAGAAGTCCGGGCTCGATACCGATGTATCGGGCTCAAGCGGGAAAGGGAAACCGGCATCGAACCGAAGAAAACGGGTCCACGCAGAACAAAATCAACTTTTCCCTCGGGTGAAAACGAAACACGTCCGTCGGGCTCCGCGGAAAAAAGAAGACCGAGCAAGATGGCACCCTTGGGCGGGAAGGGGACCGCGCATGCGCGCTGCATTCCCAAAGTCTTTCTTTGAAAGCTGGGGAAATGCTCTGCACGGGGGCTCCATCGGCACCGACGTCACCCATATGTGAGGACTGATTTCCTGCTTGGTCCTGGAGAAAGACCAAAGTAACCCAAATGCCCTTGAGTACAGAGCAGACAGAGCTTAAAGATTCCAAATTACCCCTGCCTACCAATAGCCAGATTAATATGAATAAAATATAGTCTCTAAAATACTTGTATGCAAATACTAGAAGTCTAAAAAATAATAAGATAGGAGAGTTAGGATATATAGCACTAAATAAGAGGTTAGATATGATTGGTACCTCAGAGACATGGTGGAAGGAGGACAACCAGTGGGACACTGTGATACCTGGATACAAACTATATCGCAATGATAGAGCTGATCAAATTGGTTGAGGGGATGCGCTCTATGGCAATGGATATGGGGGTGTACTATCGACCGCCTGGCCAGAATGAACAAATGGATGATGAAATGCTTAATGAAATCAGGGAAGCTAACAAAAGTTACAGCACAGTAATAATAATGGGTGATTTCAATTACACTAGTATTGACCCGGTCAGTGTCACAGCAGGACATGCTATGGAGATAAAGTTTCTAGATGAAATAAATGACTGCTTCTTGGAGCAGCTCGTTCATGGACCGACCACAGGGGAAGCAATTTTGAACATAGTCCTTAGTGGAACACCAGATCTGGTGCAAGAGATAAGGGTGTTGGGGCCACTTGGCAATAGTGATCATAGCATGATCACATTTGATTTAATTAATGGAGGAGGGATGGTAAGGAAATCCACAGTACTACCTTTTAACTTTCGAATGGGAGACTATGATAAAATGAGGAAAATAGTTAAGAAAAAACTAAAATGAGCATTTGCAAAGGTTAAAGACTTACATCAAGCTTGGGTGTTGCTTAAAAATACTATCTTGGAAGCCCAGACCAGCTGTATTCCATGCTTTAAGAAAACTGGAAGGAAATCCAAAAAACTGGCAGCATGGTTTAAAGGTGAGGTCAGAGAAGTTGTTTCCCAAAAAAGCATCTTTCAGGAAATGGAAAAAAAACACAAATGACGAAAACTGGAAACAGCACAAACACTGGTAAGTTAAATGCAAGGCATTGATAAGACAGGCAAAGACAGAATTTGAGAAGAAGCTTGCTGTGGAAGCAAAAACGCATAATAAAGACTTTTTCCCAAGTACATTCGTAGCAAAAAACCTGTGAGAGCGTCAGTTGGAGCATTAGATGATAGAGGGGTAAAAGGGACACTAAGAGGGGACAAGGCCATAGTGGAGAGACTGAATGAATTCTTTGCTTCAGTCTTTACTGAGGAAGATGTAGGGATGTTACTCATGATTGAAGTGGTATTTAAAGGTGATACTGCAGAAGAATTGAAAGAAAGCGTAGTTACTCACCTGTAACAGGTGATCTCCAGGAACAGCAGGAATTTAGTCTTCACATATGAGTATCGTAGGTACCGATGGAGCCTGCACGGGAACACTCCCCAGCGTCCAATAGGAACGCTTTTGGGAGCATCCCTCAGCACATGCGCGCTGCCTTCCCCCCTTTCCAACTGTCCCTCTTCAATTAAGTTTGTAGCTGAGTGAAAGGATAGAGGGAGAGAGGAAAGAGACAAAGAGATAGAGAGACAACTCCAAAGGGGGGGTGGGGGGGGTTGTGAAGACTAAATACCTGCTGTTCCCGGAGATCACCTTACAGGTGAGTAACTACGCTATCTCCAGGAACAAGCAGGAATGTAGTCTTCATATATGGGGACTCCCTAGCTGAATATGCCAGGGAGATGGCCCCAGGAAGCTGCCACCTATAATAGGGTGGGCCATACTTCCTCCCATGGATCTCTGGCATCCCACCAGGGTTGGTGGGTAGGAGTTGAATTAGGTCTGAAAGAGATTTTGAAGAACAGCCTGGCCAAAGAAGGCATCCCGACGGGAGGCTTTATCTAGGCAGTAGTGGGCTGTAAAAGTGTGTACCGAAGCCCAGGTGGCTGCTCGACAAATGTCATCAATAGACACAGAGTGAAGGTTAGCCATAGAGGCTGCCATGGCTCTCACATTATGAGCTATTACATGGCCTTGAAGAGGAAGACTCTTACTCTCATAAGCAAAGGATATGCATTGTGCAATCCATTTGGATAGAGCTCTCTTGTCCGGGTCTCGGTCTCGGGTTCTGCAGCCTTTTAGGCCATGGGCTTGCCAAAGAGGTTTTCACCTCGGCAAGGGACATCGACCAACTTGTCCTGCAACTACAGCTCGAGGTCCGAGGATTGTAGCCAGGCCTGGCGGCGTGCACCGATGCCGGCCGCTGCTACTTGGGCCAAAGCCTCAAATCCATCATAGGCTGCTCGAGATATAAACTTCGAGCACTCCCGAATACCAGAAGACAAGGCCTTGAACCTCTGCAAAGGTTCCTCGGGCAGACCAGCAGAGAACCCGGCAATCTCCTTTGCCAGGTCTCGAAGGTACATGCCCATGTACAGCTGGTAGGTCTGGACACGGCAAGCAAGCATAGAGCCCTTGAAGCACTTTCTACCGAGGGTGTCCAGATTCTGGGCTTCCCTGCCAGGAGGCACAGAGGAGTGCATCTTATGACTCTTCAGGCGATGCATGGCCGATTCCACAACCATGGAGTGGTGCGGTAGCTGTGCCTTTTGAAACCCGGGGCTCTTGCGGACTCGATAGATGGAATCGACCCGCTTGCTTAGAACCGGCATCGAGGCCGGCGCCTCCCACATGTGGAAAAGCAACCGCTCCAGCATCGGAGGAGCCGGGACAGTAAAGGCCTCCTTGGGAGGAGAGTGATACTGCAGAGCCTCGAGCTCCTAGGCTCGAGGCTCCTCCTCGGGGTCTGCAGGGAATGCCAATGCTTTGGCCATGTCCCTTACGAAATCCGAGAACCTGGTATCCTCCGGGGGGGTACCTTGTCCGAGGCTCGGATCCCGGTGATTCCGAAGGGACGCACCGAGTCCGGAAGGTGTCCGGGGACTCCTCCTCCTCCGTCTCCTATGCCGACTCCTCCGAGGAGGAATCGAGCGGCTCCAAGTGGGCGGGCACTGACGCCCTCCACCTCGACGCCGAGGGTACCGGCGTCGATGACCTCGGTCCCGAACGGGAGGCCGAGGTTGACCTCGGCCGAGGATCGACTCGAGTTCGCATGGTCTCGAGGATCGGCTCAGCCTCCGGGGTCGACTTGGACGTCGAGGTCCAGGTGGTCGGGGCAGATGCGCCGGTGAGACCGGCGATCAGCACCCGCTGCTGCTCCATGAAGGCAGACAATCTGCTCTCCAAGGCCGTCAACCTGAGTCCGAGCTCAGGAGACCCAGCAGCCTCCGACGCGGGCCCCGACGGCGTCAGGCCCGACGTTGGCTCCCCCGGAGGAGAGTCCACGAGGACAACAGTACTCACGTGACTTGGAGCCTCCGACTCTACACGAGGATGCTTTGCAGGCCTCTCCGACTCCGAAGACCCAGGACGGCGATTGGGGCTATGCGACCTGACCCTTGAGGAGCCAATAGCGTCCACCGATGCCGCCCTCGCGGGTTTCTTCTTCCTTCGATGCACCCTCGAGAGGGACTCCCTTTCAGAGGAGCCCCGACGATGCTCGGGGTCAGACTCCCGAGACGTCGAGGCCTCTGACGAAGTCCGGACCTGTCCAGAGGCAGATTCGAAGAAGATCCTCTCACACTGGTGCTGACGGCTCCATAATGCCTTGGAAGACATTTTGCCACAGGGGCTACAGACCGTAGAATCATGGTCTGGCCCTAGGCACCGGAGGCAGCAGTCGTGTGTGTCGGTGAGAGATATCAGTTTCTTGCACCAATCACACTTCTTAAAGCCACTGGCAGCCATCGGGGGAAAAAGGGCCCCTGCAAGATCAAAAAATTGGGCTGCCAGGGAAAGAAAAAAGGCGCGAACGCAGTCTTTAAGGACAAAAAACGAAAAGAGAGATCCGGGCTCGGCACCGGTGTACCAAGTCCAGGCGGGAAAGGAACCGACGTCGAACTGAAGAAAAAACTCGACCCAACGCAGAAAATCAACTTTTTTCATGGGTGATAAGGACAGGTGTCCGTAGGCCTCTGCGGAAAAAAGAAGACTGAGCAAGATGGCACGGGGATATTTTGTTAGATGGGGTGCAAAAAAACCAAAAAAACAAAGGGAGCAGGTCCTTGAGAGAGCTACTAAGGATTTGAAGGACATGGAAAAGCAGGGGGCATTAACGAGGGAACACTCATGGAAAATAAAGCTTGAGGAGGCTAAAACTAAAGTAATAGATTTGCAAGCGTAAGTTTTGGCTTATCAATTACAATGTTGCTGGCAAAGATTCTATGAACATGGAGATAAGCCAGGGAAACTTTTAGCAAGGAGCCTCAAGTTGTTGTTAGGTACCGTCGAGTCGGACTTGACTCATGGCGACCCTCTGGATAGCTATCCTAAATTGTGTTCGGTCTTCAATCGGGCGACTCGTTGTTGACAGACTGGTACCCGTAGCTGCTGTTATTGTATCGATCCATCTCATTGCTGACCTTCCTCTTTTGCGTTGACCTTCTATCTTGCCAAGCATGATGTCTTTCTCTAATGATCTCTCTCTTCGCATGTGTCCCCAAAGTATGAAAGTCGAAGTCTTGTCATCTGAGCTTCTAAAGAAAGCTTAGGTTTGATCTCCTCTAGTACCGACTGGTTTGTTCTTTGGACAGTCCATGGTATACACAGTATTCGCCGTCAGCACCATAATTCAAAGGCATCAATTTTCTTCCTGTCTATCTTTTTCACTGTCCAGCTTTCACATCCATATGATGTTATATTGAAAATACCATGGCTTGAACAAGTCGAATCTTTGTATGGAGAGAGACATCTCTCCTCTTGTATCAGAGGCTAAACTGAGAGGGGTGGGAAATAGTTGGATCTATGATGATGAAGCTATAAGGAAATCCTTTAGGGATTTTTATCAACAGCTATATAGTGAGGAAGCGAGTTTGAATGTGAAGGTAAAAGAGAAGTACCTTGAAAGATTAGAACTCCCCAAATTAACACCAGAAGAGGGCGCACTACTAGATAGGTCTATAAGCAAAGAGGAAATACGGAAGGCAGTAAATGCATTAGCAAGTAATAAAGCTCCAGGGTTAGATGGATTAACTGCCAGAGTTTATAAAACTTTTAAGGAGCAATTAGTGTGCAGGCTATTGAAGGTCTATAATGAAACTCGCTCAATGGGACAAGCCGGGATAAGTATCTTACTGAAAACGGGAAAGCCACCCGAGAGCTGTGTCTCATATAGGCCAATCTCCTTAATAAATTTAAACGCAAAAATTTTAGCTCATGTATTAGCAGCACGCATTAATGTCTATATGCCCAGACTTGTTAACAATGATCAGGTTGGCTTTATTCCCGGTCGACTAGAAACTGATAATGTGAAAAGAGTGGTAAATTTGTGCTGGTGGGTAAATGAGAAAAAAGCATAGTTACTCACCTGCAACAGGTGTTCTCCAGGGACAGCAGGAATCAGTCCTCATTTACGGGGTGACGTCGACACCGACGGAGCCCGCGTGGAGCAATTCCCCAGCTTTCAAAGAAAGCCTTTGGGATTGTACCATGCATGCGTGGTCCTCTTCCCGCCCAAGGGTGCCATCTTGCTCAGTCAGGTCCCTTAGCTCGAGCCCTACCAAGCAGATGGCAAGGGAAGGACAAAAATTCAGCAACTCATCAGGGGAGGCGGGAAGGTAGTGAGGACTGATTCCTGCTGTCCCTGGAGAACACCTGTTACAGGTGAGTAACTACACTTTCTCCAGGAACAAGCAGGAAGTCAGTCCTCACTTAGGGACTCCCCAGCTACAGGCTACCGAACCTGTAACCAAAAGAAAAAAATGCCTCCGCGAGGCTGTAAACAGAATCCGTAGCCCGAAGGAGCCTGAGTCCTTGGGTCCTCCGGGCGAAGCCCTCAGTAGCCGTGAAGAAGGTTCAGAAGGAAGGAGTTGCTTATACCCCAAACAGATTACGAAGTACAGCCTGGCTGAAGGAGCTGTCCCAGTGGGACTCCCTCTCCAGGCAGTAGTGGGCGGCGAAAGTATTCGTAGAAGACCAGGTTGCCGTCAGGCAGATGTCCATCATGGTCACGGAGCACAGCAAAGCCACCAAGGTCGCCTTGGCTCGGACTCCATGTGCAGTGACTCGATGATCCAGTGGGACGAATGCCTTCGCATGGGCGAATACGATGCAGTCCGCCACCCAAACAGAGAGGGTGCACTTGTTGACTGCTTGTCCCTGCCTATTGGGATCGTAGGTCACGAAGAGACGGTCAGACTTGCGATAAGTCTGGGTATGCTGCAAGTAGAAGGCGAGGGCCCGCTTGCAGTAGAGGGTGTGGAGAGTCGCCGATGCAGGACTGGCATGGGGCCTCAGGAAGAAGGCCGGGAGCACTATCTCCTGATGGAGATGAAAAGCCGATACGACCTTAGGTAAGAATTTAGGATGGGTCCGGAGGACCACCCTGTTCTGATAAAACCTGGTATAAGGGGCACCAGCCATAAGCGCCTGAAGCTCACTGACTCGGCGAGCCAAGGTCAGCGCCACCAGGAAGGCCACCTTCCAGGACAAGTGCCGGAGCGAACACGTCATCGATTCGAAGGGTGGACAAGTGAACTGTATGAGCACCACATTCAAGTCCCATTCTGCCGGAGGGGGACGGATGGGCAGCTTGGATAACAGAAGGCCCCACATGAAGCGGGAGACTAGTGGCTGTCCTGAGAGAGGTTTTCCCTCGATGGGGAGATGATTAGCCAATATGGCACTCAAATGAACTATAACAGAGTTCGACTTCAGCCCTTCCCTCGAGAAATGGAGAAGGTACTATAGAACCCACCAAACCAGGCATGAGAAGGGGTCAATCTGGTGCTCCAAGCACCAGACAGAGAAGCGCTTCCACTTAAAGGCGTAAACCCGCCTAGTGGAGTCCTTCCTCAAGGCAAGGAGGATTTCCTCGACCTCCTACGGAAGGGCCACAGAGGCTAGAGAGACCCATTCAGTCACCAGGCCATGAGGGATAGGGGAGGGTAGGTTCGGGGGCAACACCCGACCCTCCTCCTGCATCAGCGAGTCCCTGGCAGAGCACAGGGAAATCGGAGGATCCTCCAACAGTCGGAGCAGGAGTGAGAACCACGGCTGCCGAGGGGGCCACGAGAATCAACGATGACCTGTCCCGTTGAGCTTTGAACAGAGTCCACACAATGAGGGGGAAAGGAGGAAATGCATATAGGAGGCTGGATGACCAATCCAGGAGAAATGCATCGGGGCCCTCCCTACCTGGGTGCGGTACCGGGCCGCAGAAGCGAGGAAGCCGAGTGTTCTGGGAGCTGGCGAAGAGGTCCATCGCCGGAATTCCCCAGCGCAGGAACAGCCAGCTTGCCACTCTGGGATCGAGGCGCCACTCGTGGGGGCGAAGAATTCTGCTGAACCTGTCCGCCAGGCCATTCTCCTGACCCGGGAGATACGTTGCCTCGAGGGACATCTTCCGCCGGGCGGCAAAAGAGCAGATGAGGACTGCTTCCCTGCAGAGGGAGCACGACCCCATGCCCCCTTCCTTGTTGATGTAAGACATCGCTACTCGGTTGTCAGGACCCACTTCCCGCTGAGGACATCCTCGAAGGACCTCAAGGCCCATCGGATGGCCTGGAGCTTGAGCAGGTTTATCTGCTGTTGAGCCTCCACAGGCGACCACTATCCCTGCATGCAGAGAGAGCCACAATGGGATCCCCACCCTAGCAGGGAGGCATCTGTGGTCAGTACCACATCGTGCTGTGGGGCCTGGAAGAGCGATCCCCGCAGGAGGTTGCGGAGGTTCTGCCACCAGTTCAGGGACAAACGGAGGTCAGGAAGAACCATGACGGAGTCCCTGAGCACTGGGTCATCCGCATGTGCAGGCGGGAGTAAGGAACCACAATCATGGTCAAGGCCATGTGGCCCAAGAGACGTAGCATGGACCGAGCGGTGACCTGCCGGGTGCTTTGGACGCAAGCGGCCAGAGCCCGGAGGTGGATGGCGTGATCCACCAGAAAGGCCATGGCCTGCCGAGTATCGAGGCACGCCCCCATGAACTCGAGAGCCTGTGCCGGTTCGAGGTGAGACTTTGGGTAGTTGACCAAGAACTCCAAGCTCTCCAAGAGGACAGTGCGCGACATCGCCTGCCGAGCCTCCTCGACAGAGGAGCCTGTAACGAGCCAGTCGTCGAGGTAAGGGAACACCAGCATGCCCAGACGCCGAAGGTGAGCGGCGGCGACAACAAAGCACATCGTGAAGACCCGAGGGGCAGATGCGAGACCGAAGGGGAGCACCCTGTACTGGAAGTGCTCTCTCCCTGCACCCTGAAAATCAGGTACTGCCTTGTGTTGGGGGTGGATCAAGATATGGGCGTAAGCGTCCTTCAGATCCAAGGAGCATAGCCATTCGCCCTGCCAGAGGAAAGGCAGCAGCACACCAAGAGATAACATCTTGAATTTCTCCCGCACCAGGAACTTGTTTAGTCTGCGGAGGTCGAGGATGAGCCACAGACCCACCCGTCTTTTTCGGGATGAGGAAGTACCAGGAGTAAAAGCACTGACCTCGAAAGGTGGGGAGGGACCTTCTCGACTTCCCATTGGGCAAGGAGGGAGTGCAATTCCCGCTACAGCAAAACCTGGTGTGTGGGGAGTCGAGGAGGCCCCGCCGGGAAGAAAGGGGGTGGAAGCCTGTTGAAGTGGAGGCGATAGCCCTCCCGGATGACCTGGAGAACCCAGGTGTCTGAGGTGATCAACGCCCACGATGGGGCGAAGCAGGACAGGCGTCCCCCCATAGGCTGCGTATTGCCGGAGGCGAGGGGCTATGCTGCAGGCTTCAAAACCCCTGAGGGGGTTACGGGGGGGGCCGGCGCGTGGGCCTTTGGGCCCTTTGGTTTACGATGACTTTGGCCAGGCTTTTCCTGCGCAGGAGTGGTCAGCGTGGGAGTAGCCGATACTGGAGACCTTTCCTGGGGAAGAAGGGCTTCTTGGCAGGCTGCTTCTTCCGAGGCAGGGTAGAGGTCTTGCAGGAGAGCTGGGTCCTCGTGACATACTCCGTCTCGATCTCGCCACCGTCTCCTCCATCGGCTTACCAAAAAGTTGTTTGCCGAGTCAGGGCACGTCCAGGAGCTTCTCCTGCACTGCTCCAAATCCGAAGATTGGAGGCAAGCCTGGCGGCGGGCTCCGATGCCCGTGGCCGCCACCCGAGCCGATGTCTCGAAGCCATCATAGGAGGCTTGAGAGATATACTTAGAGCAATCGGCCACTGATTTCAACAGGGTGCGCAACCTGTCGAGGCGCTCGCCCTCGAGGCCCACGGAGAGACCTCCCAGTTCTTTTGCCAAGTCGCGGAGGAACATATTGATATATAGTTGGTATGCCTCTAAGCGACAAGAGAGCATGGAACCTTGATAGGCCTTATGGCCCAGGGTATCAATGGCTCTCGATTCTCAGCCCGGTGGGACCGATGAATGGGACTTCGAGCTCTTCTGCTTCCTCATGGCCGATTCCACCACCATCGAAGTGTGTGGAAGTTGGGTCTTTCGGAAGCCTGGCCTTTGCTGCACCTTGTCCACCAGAAAAAACAGCATGCTGCCACGCAAGGTGGTGCAACAAACAATACAAACGCGTGAGCAGTGTTAAACTCACAACTCTTTATCGGTCCACATATAACACACAGGGGGGCCAGACCCAACACAGGCCGTGTTTCGTGATATACTTCTTCAGTGGTGAGGCACACCAAGAGAACTTAAAAGTGTGGGACTACTGTATGAAGTTGCTGAATCGCAAGAAGGATATCCTATATATACAATCATCAGAAAACAAATGTGAAACACAGGATCCAGTGAAATCCGCAAATTAATAGACTCCTGCACACATCGTAATACCTTCAGCAACTTCATACAGTAGTCCCACACTTTTAAGTTCTCTTGGTGTGCCTCACCCCTGAAGAAGTATATCACGAAACACGGCCTGTGTTGGGTCTGGACCCCTGTGAACCAATAAAGAGTTGTGAGTTTAACACTGCTCACGTGTTTGTACTCTTCGCTGCACCTTGTACATTGTGTCAAAGCGCTTGCTCACAATGGGGATTGGAGCCGGGGCCTCCCACATGCGAAGCAATACTCAGGAGAGGATCGGCGGCACCAGGACGGTGAGGGACTCCCTGGGCGGAGCCTCGTACTGAAGAATATCTTCAGCACGAGGGTCCTCCTCGGCCTGGGTGACCAGGTTAAGGGCCCGAGCCATCTCCCGAATAAACACCAAAAAGGAGGTGTCCTCGGGCGGCGAATGCCGCTGGAGACCAGGCAGTGAGGGGTCTGACGGAAGATCCTGGTGGGTGTGGGTCTCCGGGGATGTGTCCCCATCAGATTACCAATCCCAGAAATCAGTCGAGGGATCCGAGCCGGGCAGTTCACCCTGTCCGATGGCTGGCAGCCTGGAGCCGGAGGCCCTGGACGATCTCGCCCCCGAAGAACGGGAGAGCAAGCGAGACCGACGTTGAGGACCCTCATGAGGCCCATAGTTCTCGGGGATATCCTTGACAGATTTAGGTGTCCCACGCGAGGAACCCACGGTCTCCAGGCACAGGTCAGCGAAGCTGGCCGTGAGTGCCTGCTGGGAAGCAATGAATGCAGAAACGCTGTGTTCCAGCGCCAGCATACAGGATTCCCATGCGGGCATGGGGCTCTGGGACGCTGACACCAGGGTCACCAGGTAGGGCATCTAGGAGGAGAGGGGGTCCTTACCGGGACGGCCCTCAGAAGACTGGGCGCCTTCACCAGAGGCCTCCGTTTCTCTGCGAGGTACCTTGCGGGGACGCTCCTTGTCTGACACTTGGGAACGCCGAAGGGGGCTAAGCAACCGAGCGCGGGAGCGCTTGCGCTTGTCGGGGGCACCAGACAGCAACTTCGAGGCCTTCTTTTTGCGCCGTTCCACCTCGGGGCACCCCTGGTCCGAGTGCTGTCTGGAACACGGTGCCGCAGAGGGACAACCCACCGGAGGGGAGATGACCGAAGGCGCCACCAGAGACTCCGAGACGGCCTTTCGAAAAATGTCTTTGGACTTCTGCCTACAGCTGAGCAGGGCCTTAGAGGACATTTTCTTGCAGAGTGAACAGAGCTCTGGGTCATGGACGGCTCCCAGACACCTTAGACAACAGTCATGAGTGTCCGTAAGTGACATGTTCCTAGAGCATCTATCGCGTTTTTTAAACCTGGTGGCCATGGGGGCAAAAACTGCCCCTGCGAGGTCGAAGACCCATGCAGTCAGAGGTTGGAAATAAAAAAGGGCACGAAGCCCAGGAGAAATATTTGTAGAAAAGGTATCTGCGTAAGCTCCAAAAGAGAGCAAGGGGCGGACGAGTAGAGGACCGGTGCAACCAGGAAAAAAAGAAATAAGGGCCTGTTAAGGCAAGGAAAAAATAAATTTTTTCCGAGGGACAAGGACGTGCATCTAAAGGGCTCCATGGAAAAAGGGAGACTGAGCAAGATTGCACCCTTGGGTGGAAGAGGACCACGCATGCGTGGTAGCAATCCCAAAGGCTTTCTTTGAAAGCTGGGGAATTGCTCTGCGCAGGCTCCATCAGTGCCGACGTCACCCCATAAGTCAGGACTGACTTCCTGCTTGTTCCTGGAGAAGGTCCCAGCTATACTGGTGGCAATTGATGCCAAAAAGGCATTTGATAGAGTGGACTGGGAATTCCTATGGGCGACACTAAGGTTCTTTGGAGTGGGGCAAAATTATATTAAGTGGATAAAAGCTTTATATGCTGAGCCCACAGCAGCAGTGAAGATAAATGGGGGATATTCTAATTTATTTTCCTTAAAAATAGGTGGAACAAGGCAGGGATGCCCCTTTTTACCTCTTGTTTGCGCTCTCAGTAGAATCTTTTGCGGTCAAAATTAGGCAACTAAGGGAAGTGGGTAGGGGGGAAGGTTGGTAAGCAGGCGTACAAGATGACGAAATTAGACTTACCTGCTAATTGTTGTTCCTTAAGGAACTCTAGTCCAGTCCTGGAACCTTAGAGTCTAGAACGCCTTCCAGCAACCTTGGAGACTGAATGATGTCATCTTTTTTCTGATGTCACCAATACAAGTAGTCAAAAAAAACACCCAGCTCAAGGCGGAGAAACTTCAAATCTAAAAATTATAGCCCCGGCTCCAAACCTCCGTATGTGACATGTAACCCTTATAATATGCTCATAAAAAACACTTTCTTTTTGTCGGAGTAACCAGCCAGAGGAGGCAGGAACTACAACCCGTCCCTCGCCGTGGTCACTCCATTTTAATCATTTTAAATGCTTGAGAAAAATCTATAACTTTAACTTATCTTGCTTGAATCCAGCCAACAAGGAATTCAAAGGACACAACGTGCCACGTTTCGAGCCATCCAGCAGTCACTGGCTCTGCATCAGGTGAAAAACTAGAATCCCAGAAAAATGGCTTTTGCAAAACTCAACACAACGGTCAGGTTTAAAGAGATGGCGTGTGACGTCAAAACGCACGTGAGAAGATCCGGTAGCCAATCAGTGATAACTCTATTACAAGCATTGAGAATTGGGGAAGCCCACTGCTAGGGAATCCCAATAACAGTAGTGTGATGTAAACTCCCAGCTCACAGTAAAGTATACCATTCTACTGAGGCATTTAAACCCCGAGGGGAGACAGTGTCTAAACGGAATATCCATTGTTGCTCCGTCCGTTGTAACTTTGCAACTCGGTCCCCTCCTCGGGGATCCGGTGGTATAAAGTCCAACACCCTCCAGCGTAACTGTTGAAACGAGTGATCCTCCTGAAGACAGTGGCTGACCATAGGCGCTGATACTGTTTTGGTCCGCAAACGGGATGCATGTTCCCCCAAACGAGTTTTTTTTTTTTTTGACTGGAAAATTTTCTTACCCGTGACGATGTCGTCTGAAGTCTTCGCCTACACAGATGATCACTTAGCCAAATTGCGGCAGGGCCAGTCTCTGTTTGATGGCCCCACTACAGTTGATAAAATTCCCTCCACTATGTTGGAGTTAAAAGATCTTCATAAGCGTTTGATCCGTGCACAACTTCATGGACTAGCTATGACACAGTATTTAAAGTCTCTTATTATCCCAAGGGGGTTGCGGATGTTTAAGGCCCCACGTCAGTTCACAGATGATGCGGCGTTTTTGTCCCGCTGGAATGCTATTTTAAACAAGTGCAGTTTTGACATTATTGCGCTGTTGGTGGAACGTTCATTGCAAGAACAGGAGCAGTTGAAAAAGCAGACTGACGAAATGAAAGCTAAGATCTTGGAGTCCCAGGAGGCTTCCCAATTTCAGATTCAATGGCAAGAAACGAATAAGCAACTTGATTCCTTTCGGGACCATGTTCGTGGTCTTAAAATACGTAAGTTTCGACGGGATAAATCAGATTATGACAACAACTGTGTGTACAAATGGATGTCATCAACTGGACAGTTTGTAGCTCCTGCTAAACAAGTTTCATTTGCGGTGAGTTCGGAGGACTCTACAGATTCTGAGGGGACGGAGTCTAGGCGCGGAGGCCACCAATCTCGCCCGCCGTTTATGGAGGATAGTTCTTCCCGACGGGGTCGCCGTTCACGGCGTCAAAATCAATATCATCAGGATTTTTGGGAAGGCCCCGAGACTCGGTCCCGCACCAGGAATCAGTAATATTCAACCTGTCTGGGCGATTTCTTACTCCTTCACAACAGCAATTGTTAGAATTGGGGTTATCGTTTGTCCCGACTTCCCGGTACAATGGTTTTCAGGTTCGCATGGCACTTCATCGCCTTTTTCGTAAATTACGTGTATGTCTCTATTTTTCTCAACATGACCTAGGTGGAGGGGACCCCTCGGTCATTTCGGGCCCTTCTAGGTGGCTCCCCCCAGGAATAGTGGACCCAGTCATCTCAACGTTTCAAGATCTGGTTCTCAGAGATTTGACTGTTCTGGAGACAGCTCTACCTGCAACTTTTCCAAATCTGTCACGGGAGCAATTTCAAGCTATGCGGGACCTTTCTGCCTCTGACCTTATAATCCGCCGGGCGGATAAAGGAGGGGCGATTGTTGTGTTGTCCCCTGACCAATACAATACTGAGATCCAGGTTCATCTTCAGAATCGAGAGCATTATCAGCTGCTTTCACAAGATCCGACGCCAACAGTATTAGAGTGTTCGGTCTTTAATGCTGCAGGCTTTACAGAATGGATGGATCACTGGACGTGAATTTAGGTTCTTGATTAATCCAGTTCCAAAGATCCCTGTGTTTTATCTCGTTCCTAAATTGCATAAGAATGCACAACAACCCCCAGGGCGACCGATTGTGTCCTGTAGGGAATCCCTTTTGGAACCTCTTTCCAAATTCTGTGATGTATTTCTACAGCCTGCGGCATCGAAGGTCTCTTCGTACATTCGTGATACAGGGGATTTCCTTACACAGTTGTCTTCATGTACTGATTATTCGACATACACTTTTTTGGTATCCCTTGATGTACAAGCACTCTACACCAATATTAACCAGCAGGAAGTGCTTCATTATTTAGCTGACTATCCATTGGATCTCCCCACGAGGATCCCGCGATCCTTTTTGATAGCTATGTTAGATCTAGTGCTGAATAGCAATTATTTTTTACATGATTGCAGTTTTTATAGACAAACATTCGGTATAGCGATGGGGGCTACGGTGGCCCCCTCAATTGCCACCATCTACATGGCTATTTTTGAGGATAAATATGTGTATCCCTCTCCACTTTTTCAATATGTGCCTTTTTGGCGTCGGTTCTTAGATGATGTGTTTTTTCTGTGGTCCGGATCTCAGGAAGACCTACAGCGATTTGTCAGTTCTTTGAATGAACATTCCCCACATATTCAATTCACTGCGAGTTTTGATAGACGGTCCATTCAATTTTTGGACCTTACAGTCTTTTTGTCATCGGAGGGCCTTACTACTACTCTGTTCCGCAAACCTATTCAACGGAATACTTTGTTGCAATTTTCAAGTTTTCACCCCTCACCGCTGAAACGAGGTCTCCCGTTCGGCCAATTTTTACGCCTTCGACGAAATTGTTCATCGCTGGACGAATTTTACAAACATGCGTTTGATTTGCAGAATCGGTTATTATCCAGAGGGTATCCTTTTTCATTGATTAAGAAAGCTTTTAAACGGGCTCGGTTTATACACCGAGAGTGGCTGTTTTTTCCCCGTTCTTCATCTAATGCCTCTGAGAGGGAAGATTTCACCGGCATTTTTCCATATTTGGCGGGAGTCCCGAAAGTTGTGACCATTTTACGCCGATATTGGCCGGTTTTATCAGTTCACCCCTGTTTTGCAAACAAGCGGCTTCGGGTGGCTTACTCACGGGCGCCAAATTTACGAGATCGCATTGTGAAGTCCACATGGCCTTCGGATCGCCCCCCTACGTCTCATGATAACCCGGGTCATTTTGCTTGTGGCACCTGTAATTATTGTGCCATGGCATTGACGGGTCCTAGTTGGTTGGACATTTCTACATCTATTGTCTACAGCTCTCAATGGCGTACCACCTGCAACTCATCTTATGTTGTATATCTTATTATTTGCCCATGTGGGTTATTTTATGTTGGCCGCACTACTCGTAGTGCCAGGACTCGTTTGGGGGAACATGCGTCCCGTTTGCGGACCAAAACAGTATCAGCGCCTATGGTCAGCCACTGTCTTCAGGAGGATCACTCGTTTCAACAGTTACGCTGGAGGGTGTTGGACTTTATACCACCGGATCCCCGAGGAGGGGACCGAGTTGCAAAGTTACAACGGACAGAGCAACAATGGATATTCCGTTTAGACACTGTCTCCCCTCGGGGTTTAAATGCCTCAGTAGAATGGTATACTTTACTGTGAGCTGGGAGTTTACATCACACTACTGTTATTGGGATTCCCTAGCAGTGGGCTTCCCCAATTCTCAATGCTTGTAATAGAGTTATCACTGATTGGCTACCGGATCTTCTCACGTGCGTTTTGACGTCACACGCCATTTCTTTAAACCTGACCGTTGTGTTGAGTTTTGCAAAAGCCATTTTTCTGGGATTCTAGTTTTTCACCTGATGCAGAGCCAGTGACTGCTGGATGGCTCGAAACGTGGCACGTTGTGTCCTTTGAATTCCTTGTTGGCTGGATTCAAGCAAGATAAGTTAAAGTTATAGATTTTTCTCAAGCATTTAAAATGATTAAAATGGAGTGACCACGGCGAGGGACGGGTTGTAGTTCCTGCCTCCTCTGGCTGGTTACTCCGACAAAAAGAAAGTGTTTTTTATGAGCATATTATAAGGGTTACATGTCACATACGGAGGTTTGGAGCCGGGGCTATAATTTTTAGACCAATACAAGTAGGCTAACTCCTCCTCCATCCATCAGTATCTATTGACAAAGCAGACTCAGCAGAGCAACAAATAAGTAGATAATAGAAAAAATTAATTAATTGGCAAATATACCTTCATATAATAAACTGAAAATCTATAAAGAAGATCTATAAAAATTTTTTTTTTTTTGCTTGCTAACAAAGCACTGCTGCCACAAGTAAACCTAAAAATAAAACTATATTGAAAAGATTTGAAAAAACTCTAAAACTGTATAAAAACTTAAATCCCCTTCAAATACACTGGGAGGGATCCGGGACTGGACTAGAGTTCCTTAAGGAACAACAATTAGCAGGTAAGTCTAATTTTGTCTTCCTTTGCGTTCCTCTAGTCCAGTCCCGGAACCTTAGAGGATGTAACAGAGCAGTTAATCTTAATGGGAGGGACCCGCAAGACCAGCCTGAAGAACCGCTGAACCAAAACGCCCATCTTCTGCTTCCTGTACATCTAACCGATAGTGCTTAGCAAAAGAATGTAAAGACGACCATGTAGCCGCTCTACAGATATCTCCTACCGGAACCAAACTAACCTCCGCCCAAGACGCTGCATGCGCCCTGGTTGAACGAGCACGAAGACCCACAGGAATTGTCTTTCCTTTAAGAAGGTATGCTGAAGCTATCGCTTCTTTCAACCATCTGGAAATAGAAGACTTTGCCGCCGCTTCTCCTTTACGAGGACCTCCAAAGGTCACAAACAATCTATCAGATTTCCTGAAAGGAGTGGTTCTGCGGAGATACCATTTCAGCACTCTACGAACATCCAGAAGATGCAATCTACGACCAGACTTATCCTTCTGACTCTCTGAAAATACAGGCAGTGAAACCACCTGATTGACATGAAAAATAGAAACCACTTTTGGTAAGAATGATGGAACTGTACGTAATACGACCTTGTGATTAAAGAATGATAAATATGGTTCTTTACAAGATAAAGCTTGTAACTCCGAAATCCTTCTAGCGGAACAGATCGCCACGAGAAACACCGTTTTCAACGTTAAGTCCTTCAATGACGCAACTCCCAATGGTTCAAAAGGTGAACTCATTAGCAACTCTAAAACCAAATTTAAATCCCATAAAGGCATAAAATTATGCTTAGGAGGCCTCATATGCAAAACGGCTCTTAAAAATCAACGAATATCTACATGAGAACCCAACAACTGACCCTGAATCCTACCACGATAACATGAGATAGCTGCCAGCTGCACTCTCAAAGAACTAGCCGCTAGACCCCTTTCCACACCATCTTGTAAAAAAGAAAGAATCTGCGGCACCGAGGCCCCTAAGGGTCTTATTTTTCGATCCGCACACCATGCTTCAAAAATTCTCCAAATCTGTATGTAAGCCAACGAAGTTGAACGTCTACGAGCCTTAAGCAAAGTAGAGATGACCGCCGGCGAGTAGCCCTTGGCCGTCATCCTAGCCCTTTCAAGAGCCAAGCCGTAAGCGAGAATCGAGCCACCTGGGGCATGCGTAATTGACCTTGCTGTAAAAGATCCTCTCGAAACGGAATCCTCCAGGGCTTGTCCACTAGCAGACGTACTAGGTCCGCATACCAAGGTCTTCGAGGCCAATCGGGCGCTATTAGTAACACCCGACCCCGATGACGCTCCACCCGTTGAAGTACGCGGCCTATTAGAGTCCACGGCGGAAACACGTAAAGGAGACCGCCTTCCGGCCAACTCTGAGCTAAGGCATCTAGGCCTTCCGACATTCTTTCCCGTCTCCTGCTGAAAAATCGCGACACTTGAGCCGACTCGAAACTTGCCATCAGATCCATTATGGGAATCCCCCATCGCTGAACCAACAAAGCAAACACCTCCGGGTGAAGCTGCCACTCTCCTGGGTCTACTCTGCGACGACTTAGAAAATCCACTTCCAGATTTTCCACTCCTGCGACATGTTGAGCGGAAAGAGCCATCAGATTGTGCTCTGCCCACTTCAAAAGCTGACTCGCCTCCATTTGCAGAATCAGACTGCCGGTTCCCCCTTGACGATTGATGTAGGCGACTGTTGTTGCATTGTCGGAGAACACCATTACTGCTGCATGATTCAGAAACTTCTGAAATTTCTGAATGCCAAACCTACCGCTCTCATCTCTAGACGGTTGATGGACCAAGTCTGTTCCTCCGGAGACCAGAGACCTTGGACAAACCTGCCTTGAAAATGAGCCCCCCAACCTGTGAGGCTTGCATCTGTCGTTAGCAAAATCCAGGATGGAGGCTCTAGAGGCATACCCGCCTCCAGATGCTCCGCCTCTAACCACCAGAGAAGATCCTGACGAACCTCTGGAGGACAGATTAGGCGCCGAGTCAATGCATCCGTCTGGTGAGACCACCGTTGCAGAAGAGCTCCCTGCAATGCTCGCATATGAGCTCTGGCCCACGGTACCACTTCGATCGTGGCCGCCATTGTACCCAGTAATTGTAGATAATGCCACGCTGTTGGCGCCTGTCTGGCTAGAAACCGACTCACCATGTCCCTCAATCCTTGAACTCTGTGACTTGGGAGGAAAACCGCAGCTTTCGCTGTTTCGAAACGTGCTCCTAAATATTCGAGAGACTGTGTTGGATCCAACTTGCTCTTTGCAAAATTGACTACCCAACCAAGGCTCTCCATCAACTGTACTACCCGCGCGGTGGCCATTAGACTCTCCTGCCTTGACTTTGCTCGAATCAGCCAGTCGTCTAAATAAGGATGTACCCGTACACCTTCTTTGCGTAGAGCAGCCGCTACCACTACCATAATCTTGATAAACGTTCGCGGAGCTGTAGCCAATCCGAAAGGCATCGCCTGAAATTGAAAATGCCCCATGGGCAGAGCGAATCTCAGAAATCGTTGATGATCTTTCCGCACGGGGATATGTAAATACGCTTCTGTCAGATCTAATGAGGTTAGGAATTCGTCTGCTTTCACTGCCGCGATGACAGAGCGTAGCGACTCCATTCTGAAATGGGTAATCCGAAGACAACGATTTACCCTTTTTAAATCTAGAATCGGTCGAAAAGTGCCCTCTTTCTTTGGTACTACGAAATAAATGGAGTACCGACCGAGACCGCACTGTTCTGCAGGAACGGGTATTACCGCGCGAAGCTGTAGTAAACGCTGCAGCGTCTCTGCGACTGCGTTCAGTCTTTGTGGAGTGCTGCAAGGAGATTGAACAAAGGAGTCTGACACGGGCCGAAGGAGCTCTAGAGCATAACCTTCTCGAATGATCTCTAAAACCCACTGATCTGTGGTAATCTTGACCCAGGCAGGGTAAAAATCCTTCAACCTTCCTCCCACAGGAATAAACCCTGTCTGAGCCTGTGTCATCTCATTGGGATTTCTTAAGATTTGGGGCCTGAAACTGAGAAAACCCCCTTCCGGCTCCCCGGAAATTCCGAAATCCCTGACCCTGAACTGAGAATCTTCTGCGTTGGGGCTGAATAAAACGAGGCGTCCTAAATCTACGAAACTCTCTAGAATTTCTTCGTAAGCCCCCAGCGCCTCTACTTTGCCTAGGTTTATCCTCCGGCAGACGACCACCCTTGGACTCCCCTAGTTCTTTAACCAACTTTTCCAAATCTTCACCAAACAAAAGTTTACCCCTAAAAGGTAACTTACTAAGACGAGCCTTAGAAGAAGCGTCCGCTGACCAGTTATGCAACCAAAGGTATCTTCGGGCCGCCACAACCGAGGCCATACTCTTAGCCAGAGCTCTGATAAGATCATAATGAATATCCGATAAATAAGCAGCACCCGATTCCAACCGAGTTACCTCCTCTAACTGCTCATTTACCTGATCTACCTGCAACTTTTGCAACCATCGCAAAAATCCTCTTGCGACCCATGCCCCCGCAATCGAGGCTTGCAAAGAAAGAGTGCTAACATCAAACACCTGCTTAAGCAAAGTGTCTAATTTCCGGTCCTGAACATCCTTTAATGCAGCGGCTCCTTCAACCGGAATAGTAGTCTTCTTGGTTACAGCTGAAACGGCAGCATCCACTTTAGGAGAGTGAAAAAGCTCCTTATCTTGATCTGAAAGAGGATAAAGACGATTTAAAAATCTAGAACCTCGAAAAGCTGCCTCAGGACAGTCCCACTCCTCTTGAATCATAGACTTAAAAACTCTATGAACTGGGAAAACTCGCTGGGACTTCCGCACCGCCTGCAAAAGAGGATCTTCCAAAGACTCTTCAGCTACCGAATCCCCCGCAGGCATATTAAGAGACCTGAGAGTCTCAGAAATCAAAGCTGGCAACTCTTCTTTACGAAATACTCTAACCACTCTACTTTGTAGTTCTTCTTCTGGCAACTCTCCTTCCTCTAATTCCATCTCAGAAGACTGATCTACATCCTCCGCACCTTCCAACACTTCCTCGAGAAGACTATCATTTACTGCCTGCTTACTGATCTTTGCTAACCCTGCGTCCTCCTCAGGTAGACAAACAGACCCAGTACGCTTCATACCCTTAGAAGATTGAGAAGAAACCCCTAACATAGGCTGCAGAAGCTCCAAGGCCTGAGACATCAGCAAATAGAAATTAGGAGGAATAGAATGAACATCTCCTGTGCTCATAGATGGAAGCACCATAGCATCAACCTCAGCAGAAGACCCAGGCCCTGTCCACATAGAACTTAAAGCAGGTGGCAATTACCAGGTTCCCCTGTTAAACCAACCTGAGCACCCAAGGAACTTCCTTGGGCTTTGATTGCACCATCGGGCTCCAAAGTGCATGACTTACACACCCCCGAATCCATTATTTCTCCACGCCGAGAGCCACAAACTAAACACCGTGGCTTAGCCGGCATTCTATAATAAAAACTGAAACCGGTAATAAAAGACACAATAAAAAGACTGCTGCTTGACTCCCGCTTAAGCTAAGTCCTCTGAAAAAATTACAGAGTATACCGCGCGCAGAATACTCGCGCGCCGCACAACCGCACGCCGCACAACCGCGAGCCAAACGATCAACGACAACAAGACGGCTTCAAAAAACAACTAACCAAAACGCCAGTACCTTCCCCCACATACTTTAAAGTCCTGCGCAGGAAAATGGGGGGAGTTCAATGCGTCTGAGCTCAGCCGATCAGCTGCTTCGGCACCGACGTCGGAGAAAACAAAATGCCCTGCAATTCCTTTCATCTAAGGACAGTGCACAGCATTAATCTCCTTGATTCACTTCCTTTCCCTTTCCCTCCACCTGCTCCTCACCCCTCCTACCAGGTTCGGGAGCAGGGAGGATCTATCCGTTAAAATTATCAAACTTCTACTCGCTTAAAAGATGTGGAGGAGGCAAAACAAAATAAATTAAAATAGCCCCGCAGGAAGCTTCAGCAGCAGCAGCACTCATAAAAACAAAAAGAGAAATCTAATCCAAATTAGAATCAAGCCAAATAAAAAACTAAATAAATAATTCAGCTCTACTTGTTTGTTACAACTGAGCCCAGAAAAAGGCTCAGACGTCTCACAAGCTGCTTGGAGACTGAAATACTGATGGATGGAGGAGGAGTTAGCCTACTTGTATTGGGGTGACATCAGAAAAAAGATGACATCATTCAGTCTCCAAGGTTGCTGGAAGGCGTTCTAGACTCTAAGGTTCCGGGACTGGACTAGAGGGACGCAAAAGAACTCCTTGTTAGTATTAGGAAAATATCAGCAAACTGAGCCGAGTAGATCGTTGAGGAGACTTAGGGAAGAATTGGCAGAGGTGTCTGGATTTAAAGCCAATTTGGAGAAAACAGAGATTCTAAATATCACGTTAACAGATAGGGAAGTGGCCAAACAAAAGGAGAAATTCCCCTTTAAATGGACAAAAGGTCCATTAAGATATTTGTGGGTACAGTTGTGTGCAGATGTGTCTAAACTGTACAAAATTAACTATGAACCTTTATGGAAAAAAATAGCAGAGGACTTGGGGCATTGGCATAGGTTTTCGCTGTCATGGCTAGGACAGATAGCTGCCATTAAAATGACTATATTATCTCATGTGCTATATTTGTTCCAGACGTTGCCTATAGAGGTACCAGAGCAGCTTTTAAACTAGATAATAGGGGAAAGCCGACAGTCGCCCAAGAGCGGATGGTTCGGAAGAATGTATCCTTGAAGGACACTACCAAAAGCAGAGGTTCCAAAAAAGAGTAAAGTCGCCCAAATGCCCTCGAGTATGGAGCACACAGAGCTTAAAGATCCCAAATTACCCATGTCTACCAATAGCCAAATTAATATGAATAAAATACAGCCTCTAAAATGCTTGTATGGAAATGCTAGAAGTCTAAAAAATAAGATGGGAGAGTTAGAATATATAGCACTAAAAGAGTAGTTACTCACCTGTAACAGGTGTTCTCCAGGAGCAGCAGGAATCAGTCCTCACATATGGGTGACATCGACGTCGATGGAGCCCTTGCGGAGCATTTCCACAGCTTTCTATGAAAGCCTTTGGGAATACTGTACGCATGCACGGTCCCCTTTCGGCCTAAAGGTGCCATCTTGCTCAGTCCAATGACATAGCTAAGAGACCGGCGTGATAGGGATGGAAAGACAAAGCCTTTATTAATTCCTTGACAACCCGACACAGGCCGTGTTTTGATTACACTTCGTCAGGGGTTTGTCAGGTAAAAAAAAAAAAAAAAAAAAACATATAAATACTTAAAATCATAAAAACAGATCACAAAAAGCACTATTGATAAAACAATAAATAAATAGAATAGAAACTTAATCCAGATAATAAAAAAGTGATGATCTTAAAGAATAATAAAACATCTCATGTATAATAAGTACAGAATAAAAAAAAAAGCAAAACAAATGCTTAGGAATAAAACAACTTAAATACCTTTGTGAAGACCATTAAAACAAACGGTCCTATACCATATTTGTTCTAAGGCATAAATGAGAAAACAGTCGCACTAAACAAAACAAATAAATGAGGTTAAAAACAATAGCAACATAAAACAATATAATAATCATTATAACCATCGTAATGTAATAAATACTATTAAGAGAGACGTACAAAGGACATTCTAATCAGATTAAGAACTGATGATACCAAAAAATGATAAAGTGCTTCTATGAACTAAAAAAAATATATCTGCCGGTATCTTCCTATAAACTAAAGAAATGCAGGAGTGAGCCAGTTGGAGTAAGGAACAAAAGAAGGAGAGCTGCAAACAGTAAATAGTAATGAGCACGGCATAATGTATATGAAACAATGTCCCTTAACAAATATCTAAAAATGCCTAATGCCACATATCTATATGCCGTTTGCAAAGACTATACTTAGAATAACAATAATATTAAAAAGAGGAATCAATAAAAGAGCCGTTAAGAAGATCAGGGTGAAATATGGACTCATATAAGGTGTACATACGCTGAACCGTTATCTATCTAAAATAAGAAAGTTTTGATAATCGCTAAAGCATAATCGGCATGACAGAGGGTATTCATGCAAATATCAGGGTGTCGACGTACCTCTTCTTCCAGAGCTGCCGTATGCAATTCGTAAAAGATACAATGAAAGACTGTGAGTATATACTTCTGGTAATTTTCTAAAAAGAATTCTTTGTATTAAAGCTACTTAATCTGTGAACCCACTGTTTTTTGTTGGATCAGTTAGGGCCTAGTAGCAGCAATTAAAGTTTGAATTTAAAACACAGAGGAGAACTTTCTGGTTACATTTCATACCCAGCAGAGAGCTTGTAGTTTAAATTTAATAGTCACTCAGGGTAAAGTAACAGCAAAGTACTTTTAGTTTAAATTTAACACACAGAAGAGAGCTTTCTGGTTACATTTGGAACCCAGCAGAGAGCTTGTAGTGTACATTTAATAGTCACTCAGGGCCTAGCATCAGAAAAGTACATTTAGTTTTAAAACACAGAAGAGAGCTTTCTGGTTAAATTTAGAACCCAGCAGAGAGCTTGTAGTTTAAATTTCATAAGAAGTTAGAGCCTAGCAGCAGCTAAGAGCTATAATTTAAATCAAATCAAAATTTAGCTTACCTCAGCAGCATAAGACAGGGTACTGTGTAGCAGCCCTCTTTTAATAAGTGTTATTTACCTCCCTTCCTCCCCACACCCACCCACCCCTGGGATAATCATAGCTTAATAGGTACTTACACATCTTAAAAGACAGGAGGTGCTTTCAGGTGAAGCTCATTACCCAAATCAGTCATACCCTAAGGACCTGAGATTAATTAAGCTTGAGGTGAACAAGGTATATTAAACGTATTAGGTACAGTTTTATTGGTATAAATACCCATAGCAACCCCTAGTAAGTAAGAACATAAAGATCTAGACACAAACTTAAAACTAAGATGCAGACAGCAGTCCAGCAGCAGGATGGGGGCTTTCCAGTTTTTTGCATTGAGTGTCACATGTATGATTTTCTCCCAGTTGGTGAGAGGTCTTACGTGTGCACTAGGTGCAAGGAGCTCTTTGCTCTCAGGGAACAAGTCCGTTCTCTAGAGGCTAAAGTAGCAGACTTGGAAAACATAAGACAGACAGACAGGTACATAGACGAGACCTACAGGAATAAAGTCCTGAAGTCCCACCTACTGTCTGGCAGCACCCCTGTTGCCATGGAGGAGAGAGGTCACGTGACAGGAGAGCATTACCCTGGTGTGGCAGGAAGTGATCCTCTAACTAGGACCTGTCCTCCAGGTGATGTAAAACCCTCTCGCACCGAGGAAGTTTCTCCAGGGCCATGTGCCCATGAGGGAAGGGTTAGGACAGCCGTTATGGTTGGTGATTCGATCATTAGGCATGTAGATAGCTGGGTGGCTGGTGGACGTGAGGATCGCCTGGTAACATGCCTGCCTGGTGCGAAGGTAGCGAACCTCACGCGCCACCTAGATAAGGTCTTAGATAGTGCTGGGGAGGAGTCTGCTGTCTTGGTACATGTCGGTACCCATGACATAGGAAAATGTGGTAGGGAGGTTCTGGAGGCAAAATTTAGGCTTTTAGGTAGGAAGTTGAAATCCAGAACTTCCATGGTAGCATTCTCCGAAATGCTTCCTGTTCCACGTGCAGGACACAAAAGGCAGGCAGAGCTCCGGAGTCTCAATGCGTGGATGAGACAATGGTGCAGAGATGAGGGTTTTGGATTTGTTAGGAACTGGGGAACATTCTGGGGAAAGGATGTGCTCTTCCGAAGGGATGGGCTTCACCTTAACCGGGATGGAACCAGGCTGCTGGCATTAACCTTTAGAAAGGAGATAGAGCAGCTTTTAAACTAGATATTAGGGGAAAGCCGACAGTCGCCCAAGAGCGGATGGTTCGGAAGAATGCATCCTTGAAGGCTACTACCAAAAGCAGAGAGGTTCCACAAAAGAGTAAAATAGCCCAAATGCCCTCAAGTATGGAGCAGACAGAGCTTAAAGATCCCAATTTACCCATGTCTAACAATAGCCAAATTAACATGAATAAAATACATTCTCTAAAATGCTTGTATGCAAATGCTAGAAGTCTAAAGAATAAGATGGGAGAGTTAGAATATATACCACTAAATGAAAGGTTAGATATGATTGGAATATCAGAGACATGGTGGAAGGAGGACAACCAGTGGGACACTGTGATACCTGGGTACAAACTATATCGTAATGAGAGAGCTGATCAAATTGGTGGAGGGGTTGCGCTCTATGTTAGAGAGGGCACTGACTCAGAAAGGATTAAAGTTTTGCAGGAAACAAAATCTGCCGTACAATCTATATGGATTGAAATTCCATATAAAAGGGGGAAGGCAATGGCAGTGGGGGTGTACTATCGAGCACCTGGCCAGAATGACCAAATGGATGATGAAATGCTCAAAGAAATCAAGGAAGCTAACAAAAGTTACAGCGCAGTAATAATAATGGGTGATTTCAATTACCCCGGTATCGACTGGGTCAGTGTCACATCAGGACATGCTAGGGAGATAAAGTTCCTAGATGAAATAAATGACTGCTTCTTGGAGCAGCTGGTTCATGAACCGACCAAGAGGGGAAGCCATATTAGACCTAGTCCTTAGTGGAACACCAGATCTAGTGCAAGAGATAAGGGTGTTGGGGCCACTTGGCAATAGTGATCATAGCATGATCGCCTTTGATTTAATTAGTTGAGGAGGGATAGTAAGGAAATCCACAGTACTACCTTTTAACTTTCGAAAGGGAGACTATGATAAAATGAGGAAAACAGTTAAGAAAAAACTAAAAGGAGCAGTTGCAAAGGTTAAAGACGTACATCAAGCTTGGGTGTTGTTGAAAAATACTATCTTGGAAGCCCAGACCAGCTGTATTCCACGCTTTAAGAAAAGTGGAAGGAAGTCCAAAAAACTGCCAGCATGGTTTAAAGGTGAGGTCAGAGAGGTTGCCAAAAAAGCATCTTTCAGGAAATGGAAAAAAGAGCCAAACGACGAAACCTGGAAACAGCACAAGCACTGGCAAGTCAAATGCAAGGCATTGATAAGGCAGGCAAAGAGAGAATTTGAGAAGAAGCTTGCTGCGGAAGCAAAAACGCGAAATAAAGACCTTTTCAAGTACATTCGTCGCAAAAAACCTGTGAGAGTGTCAGTTGATCCATTCGATGATAAAGGGGTTAAAGGAGCACTAAGAGGCGACAAGGCGATAGCGGAGAGACTGAATGAATTCTTTGCTTCGGTCTTTACTGAGGAAGATGTAGGGATGTTACCCATGACTGAAGTGGTATTTAAAGGTGCGGAAGAATTGAAGGAAATATCGATACATCGGGAAGATGTCTTACAACTATTAGATAAACTGAAGAGTAGCAAATCACCTGGGCCGGATGGTATACATCCAAGGGTGTTGAAAGAACTGAAATATGAGATTGCAGACCTGCTATCAGTAATCTGTAAACTATCATTAAAATCATCTCTAATACATTGGCGATCCTCCAGTCTTCAGGTAACACCAATTTTTAAAAAGGGTTCCAGGGGTGATCCGGGAAACTACAGACCGGTAAGCCTGACGTCAGTACCAGGAAAAATGGTAGAAACCATCATAAAGAATAAAATTACTCAGCATGTAAATAGTCACAACCTAATGGGAGACAGCCAACATGGCTTTAGACAAGGAAGATCTTGTCTTACTAATCTGTTATGTTTTTTTGAAGGAGTGAATAAACAGGTGGACAAAGGTGAATCGGTTGATATTGTGTATCTGGACTTTCAGAAAGCCTTTGACAAGGTCCCTCATCAGAGACCTTTGGCAAAACTAAAGAGTCATGGGATAGGAGGCAATGTACTATTGTGGATCAGGAACTGGTTAAAAGATAGAAAGCAGAGGGTAGGGCTAAATGGCCAATTTTCCCAATGGAGAAAGGTGAATAGTGGTGTACCCCAGGGATCTGTGCTGGGTCCGCTGTTTTTTGACATATTCATAAATGACCTGGAAAGTGGAATAACGAGTGAGGTTATCAAATTTGCAGATGACACAAAACTATTTAAAGTTGTTAAAACCCAAGAGGATTGTGGAAAATTGCAAGAGGATCTTGATAAATTGGAAGACTGGGCATCAAAATGGCAGATGAAATTTAATGTGGACAAGTGCAAAGTGATGCACCTAGGGAAGAACAACCCAAACTATAGTTACACAATGCAAGGTTCCACATTAGGAACCACCAGCCAGGAAAAATATTTAGGCGTTATTGTGGATAACATGTTAAAACCCTCAGCCCAGTGTTCAGCGGCAGCCAAGAGAGCAACCATAATGCTAGGTATCATAAGGAAAGGAATGGAAAATAAAACAAAAAATATTATAATGCCTCTATATCGTTCCATGGTGCGACCGCACCTTCAATATTGTGTGCAATTCTGGTCGCCGTATCTTAAAAAGGATATAGCGTTATTAGAAAAGCTTAAGAGAAGAGCCACCAAAATGGTAAAGGGGATAGAAGGATACTCCTATGAAGAAAGGCTAAAAAGGTTAGGGCTCTTTAACCTGGAAAAGAGATGGCTGAGGGGAGATATGATAGAAGTCTATAAATTAATGAACGGAGTGAAAAGAGTAAACGTAGATCGATTGTTTACGTTATCAGGATATAGAAAGACTAGGGGACATGCAATGAAGCTACAGGGTAAACTATTTAAGACTAATAAAAGAAAATATTTTTTCACTCAACGTGTAATCAAACTCTGGAATTTGTTACCGGAGGATGTAGTAAAGGCTGTTAGTGTAGCTGGGTTTAAAAAAGGTTTGGACAAGTTCCTGGAGGAAAGGTCCATAAACCATTATTAAGAAGGGACCCAGGATATCAATGCTGAACCCAGTACAAGTATTGCGGAACCTGTGTCTTTTGGGGGGAAACTGCTAGGTACGTATGACCTAGATTGGCCACTGTTGGAAACAGGATACTGGTTCTTATGTTCTTAAAATGTTTCATTACATTTGGCACCATAGGCCACCAAGAATAGCAAGGAAAACTTTGTATTGATCAAAAAGGGAGGATGGATTATCGGTCCCAAATTTATGGTGGTATTATAAGATAGCACAGTTAACCAATATTATAGGTTGGCAAGAGGGCTCTAAAAGAAGATGGGTAGAGTTACTGTAAGAGAAAGAAGGTGAGGAATCTCTCAGGGGGTTGCCGTGGTTAAATCAGGGTTCAAAAGAGGTTTTTAATCCATATACACGGCACGTGTTGAAAATATGGGGGGTGAATAGAGAGGGGAGGAATTTTTTGGGCATAAATTCCTTGTTGCAATCAATTTGTCACAACCCAAACTTTCCTCAGGGATGCAAGATTCTTTGTTTAAGATAAGGGAAGAGAAAGGTTTACTAGCTCCCATTCAGCTGATAGAGAAGAGAGTGTTGGTAGATTACTCCAAATTGCAGGAGACGTTTGGGCTAACCCGCTCAGACTTTTATGGATTTTTGCAGTTAAGGCATTGGTTATCCAGCAAAAAATGGGTAGAGTATTGAAAGAGGTTTCACAGATTTTGAAAGAGTATGCTGGGATCAAACCTCCAGCAAAGATAAATTAGACTTACCTGCTAATTGCTGTTCCTTGAGGAACTTCAGTCCAGTCCCACACCTCTGGGTAGTACACCTCCTCCAGCAGCTTGGAGACTGAGCATGTCATCTTTTTGATGACACTAGTGTACATATGCAGCTGGCACCGCCCACCAGCCTCAGTACCTATTGACAAAGCAGACTCAGAGGAGCAACAAATAAGTAGTTAAACATGCAACAAACACTTCTACGTCTAAATAAACTAGTACCCCCTCCATCCCCTGGAAAGGATACCCCGTCCCCCCCCCCCCCTCCAGGATGGGGAGGCCTACCTGTTGAGCGCTTGAGCAACTCCAACCAGCGGGAAGCGAGCAACTGACAGCTCTTCTGGTCCACCCCTCCCCCAAACACTGGATTACACACCCCTCCCCGGCTTCCCCTGGCCACTTCCTCCACCAAGGGAACCAGCTTCAGGACCAGGGTGTGCAGAGATTATCACAGAAAGCACTCAAGGAGGGTCAAGGAACAACAATTAGCAGGTAAATCTAATTTCTCTTTCCTTATTGTCCCTCCAGTCCAGTCCCACACCTCTGGGATGTATCAGAGCAGTTAAACTAATGGGAGGAACCTGCACAACTAGCCTGAAGCACTGCTGAGCCGAAACGAGCGTCCCCCGCCGCCTGGACATCCAGGCAAAAATGTTCAGATAAAGCATGCCACCCTACAGATCTCCACCAGCGGAACTAAACTATACTCTGCTCACAAGGCTACCTGAGCCCTCGTAGAATGCGTCTGCAACCCCGCCGGCACTGCTCTACCCTTCAAGATGTATGGAGGTGTGATTGCCTCACTGATCCATCTGGAAATGGGGGCTTAGCTGCTGCCTCACTTTTGCATGACCCGCCAAACAGAACCAACAGACGGTCCGATCTCCAAAAGAACGAAAGCCTTTTCACATACCTTCGCATCCAAATGGCACAGCTGTGGAGTGGCAGAGCCCATATCCACTCTCTATCACATCCGAGCTCGCCAGAGCCGGTGAGAAAATAGCCTGATTTACATGAAATGCTCACACCACCTTGGGCAAAAATGAAGGTACCGGGCGCAGGACCACTTTCTCCTTGGAGAAGGAAAGGAATGGCTCCTGGCATGACAGGGTCCAAAGCTCCGAAATTCTGCGTGCAGAGCAAATCGCCACCAGGAATACCATTTTCAGAGTCAAATCCTTCAGGAAAGCTCGACTCAATGGCTCAAAGGGTTCCCCAGACGGCACGAGATTGAGATTCCAAAGCTGTACCACTGCCTTCTTTGGCAGACAGAGGTGTGTCACCGCCCATAGAAAGTTCAGCACGTCTGGGTGTGTAAACCTGTGGACTTTCCCGCGATAACTGGAAATTGCCGCCAGTTGCTCCCTCAAGGAACTGGCAGCTAGACCCTTATCAAAACTGGATTGCAAGACCACCAAGATGTCCAGGACGGAGGCAGTGGAAGGGCGCGCCTGCCTCTCTCCACACCATGATTCAAAGATGCGCCCTGCACAGATGCACGCCAGGTTCATAGACCACCACTGGGCCTGTAGCAAGTTTGCTATCCCAGAGCCTGATTAGCCTTTCTTCTTTAACCTTGCCCTTTCAAGAGCCATGCCGTAAGCAAGAATTGATCCACGTGGGGCATGTGAAGTGGCTCCTGCGTCAAGAGGTCATTCCAAACCGGAAGCCACCAGTCAATCCGCCAGTATCCGAATCAGGTCATCTCGAGCCTGTTGATCGACCACAGAGCCTCCTGCGGACTCTTGTCCCTGAACAAAGCATCCTTCGCAATGGGTTCTCCAACCTGACAGGCTGGCATCGATCATCAGAGGAACCCACACCAGGGACTCCTTCCAGGCTCCCCACATGCAGCCATCAACTGAGGGCTCTCCTGGCGCACCACCGGCAGGGGAGTACTTGGGACAGGGGTTGACTCTAATGGGACCATCGACTGAGCAGAGCCCTCTGCAGCGGTTGCATGTGTGCCCTTACCCATGGGACTAGCTCGAGAGTGGCCGCCATGGTCCCCAGAACCTGCAGATGCCGCCACTCTGATGGTCTTGCCATCTTCAGGACCTGCCGTGTCCACTGTCATAGCTCCTGCGCCCGGCAAACCAGCAGGAAAATCCTGCCCACGCAGGTATCAAAGCACGCTCTCAAATACTCTAGCTCCTGGGCCGGCTGTAACTGACTATTGGCCAGGTTGACCCCAACAGAGACTTTGAAGGAACTCTCCCACCCGCGCTATTGCTCTTTTTGCTATTGTCCCTGGACTACGCCTGGACCAGTCAATCATCTAGGTATGGGAGGATGAGAACCCCTTCCTTGTGGAGAGCTGCCGCCACCACCACCACCATGACCTTGGTGAAGGATGGGAAACGTGCAGATACACCTCTGCAAGATCAAGAGTCGCCCAAAATCTCCGCTTCCTACCGCCATTATTACTCTGATAATGCGAAGTCGAGAATTGGGCGAAAGGATCCTTCCATTTGGGCACTATGAAATACATGAAGCATCGACTGCAGGCGTACTGGTCTCGCGGAACCAGTTCCACGGCTCTCAGGTGCAGGAGACAAGTCAGGGTCTCTTTGACTGCTGCCAACACCGCTGCGCCCACTTTGGGTGATCAAAAGAGCTCGTTCTTGCTCCGGTAGCGGGTATAGGCGCATCATGGATTGCACCACTTTAAGGCCAAACTCCTGCAGATCCCACTCATCCTGGATCATCTGTCCTACTACTCCATGTACTGGTAAGACTTTCTGCGATTTCCGTACCGTCTGGAACAGCGGATCCTACAGCGCCTCTTTCTCTGCCGGGAGGTTAGCAGGCATATTCAGGGTGTTGAGGGTCTCCAAGGTACACATAGAATGTGAGCCCTTTGGGGACGAGGAATTGTATCAGTACCCACGTGTAGTGATTGTAAACCACCCTAATGGCCTTCGGCCTGGGCAGTATATCAAGAAATTGCATAAACATAAACATAAGCATAAAGATGAGCGCTGGTAGCTCCTCCCGGCAGAAAACACGAACAATCCGGGCCTGATCCTCCTGTTCTACGCTCTCCTTCCAACTCCTCCTGCAGATCTAGCTCCGTATCAAGTTCTTCCCCATCCAGCCCCTCCGACAACGGCGATTGCTGCCACTCCTCTAAGCCTCTAGCCCGCTTAGACACCACTACTTCTGACATCTGCATAGCTGAAGCAGCTAACAGCGATCAGACCTGCTGCCCAATCAGAGCTCCAGCTTGCTTTTTAAATAGGAAGCGCCATCAGGCTCTGTGACAGAGACTCTCTCCAGCTCCTGTCCCCTCTGGGGATCTGTGATTCCATCTGCATAGCTGAAGCAGCTAACAGCCATCAGACCTGCTGCCCAATCAGAGCTCCAGCTTGCTTTTTAAATAGGAAGCGCCATCGGGCGCGCCCGTGCCTGAGGGCCTCGCCAGAGGGCCCTTTGGCGTGGCCCTTAGGCAGGGACCGGTAGCCGGAGCCAGCACTCAATCCTTGTGATCCTGAATCAGTGAACATCAACACAGCAAACATCGTGATCCTCCAAGCAGCAATGCTGATATTCTAATAACAAGAACCTTCCTCTTCTCAAAACTGTAAGCTATTTCAATTAATTGTATTAATCTATATCAATTTCCTTAATTCTCCTCCACAATGTTCAATTTGTTCATAACTATGTACAACTGTGTATAACTGTATCTACTGAATAACTATATTTACTAATAAGGCACTTGCTTTATTGCTCATCCACAACTTTCAATTTGTTTAAAACTGTGTACAACTGTGTATAACTATATCCACTGTATAACTATATCTACTAATAAGCACTTTGCACCCTTACTCTTTTGTTTACTTAGAAACAACCCTTCAAACCACAAAATGACATCCTCATTATTTACTATTACTCTAATCTACACGCTAACCTGTACTTTTCATGTCTCTGCTACTTTTACAAATCACTACAACCCAATTCATCTAATCCACAATACAAGCAGGAAACATTCTACGAATCGAAACCACATACTCCCAAACACTTATCATAAGAGACAATCACATCTTCTTTATGTATCTCTTGATCTTACAAACTCCACCAAAGACAAAAACAAAAAAGCGAAACATCAACCAGACCTAAAATGTGCACTTGTTAATGCACGCTCTACAAGCAATAAATGGCCTGTAATCACAGACCTAATAACCAAATACAATTTAGATATACTTTTGGTTACTGAAACTTGGCTCTCCAATACAGACAACGTAATATTAAACCACCTTACTCCACCCAACTTCACAATCTACACCTGCAACAGAGAACACAGAATAGGCAGTGGTGTCCTAATACTTGCAAAAACAGTGCTACAATATCGCATAAATTTAATCAAAAGTACACAACACTTAAACACACCAACAAATCCAACTCCATTAACCTCATCTACAGAGCACCAAATGCTGTCTCTGATGAACTTCAGACATCATTGACCTAGCCTGTAACCCAGAAGACCCCTCCAAACCTAACTGGTTATTAGGCGACTTTAATCTGGCTTCTACTCAACCTACCCTAGCCAAGTCTTTCTTAGAAGCAATGTCTGACCTCAACTACAAACAAGTAGTGGCTAATCCCACCCATCAAAATGGGAATCTCTTGGACCTAATCTTTATCCCTCAACATGACATGATTATGATGAACAAAATTGATCTCTCTATTACCCCTGTCCCATGGTCCGACCATAACCTAATAACTTTTCAGATACCAGCATATCAATCCAAACTCAACTGTCTAAACTCAACTGGATGCAAAAGATCTACAAGATTCAAGCAACTAGACAGTGATGACTTCAAAACCATGCTCTCCCAAAGCTTGCCAAACAGATAATCTCAATGATATTGTAAACAACTGGAACAATACCCTCTCCTCATACTCGCCACTCCCAGCCTTGATTAAAAAGTCAACATCTGACAACCGAGTTACTAAAAAACAATCTGCCCCATGGTTCTCACATGAACTACGTACCTCTCTCCTCCACCTCAGAAAGCTTGAGAGAAAATGGAGAAATACACGTAATTCCTCTGACCAAACCACCTACTTAGAACATCTTAAACAACATTGTGAATCAATTTGGGCTAAGAAAAGAATACCATGCTGATATCCTCAGCCGCTCTCTGAATAAACCAAGAGACTTATTTAATCTAGTAAAGTCCTTTATCAATCAACCATCGCCGCCACAACAAGAAGGGATTCAGCCCCAAGCCTATGCGAACTACATCCAATCCAAATCAATAAAAACAAATACTACATCATTACATGAACCTGTCCAAACTTCCCTTCCGCAGTTTAAAATCACCAACCTCTCACCACCCTCTGTAAAAACTATAAATGAAGTTATTACCTCCATCAACACGACAACTTCACCATCTGACCCATGCCCAGCACACTGGATAAGATCTATGTGCACAGAACTCAGCCCTTTTATAGCTAACATAGCGAAGCTGTCATTTGAATCTGGTGTCTTCCCAGATGCTCTCAAACATCCATCCATCCGACCACTGCTGAAAAACAACCAGCTTGACCCAAAGAAGGAGGACTCATACCGTCCAATCTCTAGTATCCCATTTCTAGCCAAAATTCTTGAGAAATTAACTCTCAGGCAGATACAACAGCATATAGATTCATTTTCCCCTTTAGATCCATGTTAACATGGATTCAGGGAAGCCCACGGTGTAGAAACTCTCCTAACAACATTAATCAATACACTTATCAACGGCATTGACAATCTGAAAAATGGCTTTGCTCTAATATTTCTTGATATAGCTGCTGCGTTCGATTCTGTGGATCACATACAACTACTAAAGCGACTTCATGAGAAGGGAATCAAGAACCGTGCTTGGGACTGGTGCAAATCCTACCTGGAAGGTAGATTACAAGTTTGTATCGGTAATGCTACTTCTAATCCCTTTCAGCAGAAACAAGGTGTACCACAAGGCTCCTCCTTGTCTGCGCTGCTGTTCAACATCTATATGCAGCCAATCTGTGACATCGCACGCTCTTTTGGTATATCCTGCCTTATGTATGCGGATGATGTGCTATTATTCTCACCGATATCTGTATCATACCCAAACTATACAGTACTAATCAACTGTTTTAATTCAATAACTGATTGGCTTCTCTCTCAAAACCTCCGTATTAACTTTAAAAAAACAGAGGTTCTAATAATCACAAGGAATAAATCTTTCTCCCCTCCATCAATTCTAAAAGTCAGAGATGCTGATCTCCCAGTCAAATCAAATATTCGATATCTAGGAGTAATTCTGGATCAAAGGTTAGAGTTCAAGGAACATATAAAACGTACCGTAAAGGTGGTTTACTTCAAGATAAAAACCCTTCGTCATCTGAGACCTATGATGAAGTCTGATGACTTCCGCACCATCTTTGGAGGAGTGGCCTAGTGGTTGGGGCAAGGTATTTCAGGCCGGAAGGTCGGGGGTTCAAATCCCACTAGAGGACAGCAACCTTGGGCCGGAAGGACTGGGGTTTCTAGTTCCACAGGTGCTCCTTGTGGTCTTGGGCAAGCCACTTAACCCTCCATAGCCCATGTTCCCTGTAAATAGTTATCTCCAAGTTATAATGCCCTGTTCAATGTAATTTCAGTTTGTTCAATGTAAACCGCACTGATGCAGAATAGCGCGGTATATAAGAGAATATAAATAAATAAATAAAATAAATAAATCTTTCAAGCTCTAGTCACGCCGCACTTTGATTATGCTAACATAATTCTCCATGGCTTACCAAATATAACTATTAATCCTCTACAATTATCCATGAACGCAGCTGCTCGTGTCCTCTGCGGATCATCAAAGTGTGAGCATATTTCCCCCATTCTAGAGAAGCTTCATTGGTTACCAATAAACTGTAGAATCCAATATAAGGCCATCCTTACCACCTTTAGGGCCTTCAATAATATTTCTACAGATTCCATCTCTGATCTCATCATACACACAACAAATAACAGGTCCAGGAGATCTCCAGCTGTTGACACACTACTTATACCAAAAGTTTCCTTAAAAGCTAATCAATCATCCATCAATAGGGCTTTTTCGAATTATGCTCCTAGATGTTGGAACAAACTCCCTCCCAATATCAGAGCAATTAAAGACATCAAACAATTCAAAAAAGCCCTTAAACACCACCTTTTCATCGCACACTTCAAACACCTAAACACCCCTTCCCCTCCCCCATCCTTTTAACCTCATACCTACCCTAACTAACTGTATAGATTTTATATATCTCCAACATGTATTTTCTAGAAATATAAATGATTTCCCTGTTTACTTCCATGTTAATTTTCCTGTTACTTGTAATAGGTATGTTATTGTGGCAGGTGCAGGCCTGTGACCCACGGTGTCTGACATAGGCAGGCCAGCATGGCTAGCTTGACCTGTAAATGAGGCCTGTGGAGAGGCATATAGGATTGCACATCCCCCAATATGCTGCTATTGTAAGAAAGAACTCAGTAGAAATATTGAATTAGCTTAGATAAGCAGAATTGCAGAATTAAGAAATGGAAAAATACAGAAAAGATGTGTTTTAAAGTTACTGATAAGAAAGAGTACATTTGCAGAGAAATATTGAGGAGTGCTGACAGATGAGTTACAGAACCTTGCTCTTCTGCACGCACAAATGGTCCCATAGCCTTGAAAGTGTGAAAGTAACAAGTTGATGAACTGACCATTGTAATTGGGACTAGAAGGGGGGCAGGCAGGTGTCATGCCTACAGAAGCCCACAGAAGGAACATAATTGGAGAAACTTATCAGTACCGGGACCAATAGAGGGGCTACGGGAGGTACGGGAGCGTACCGGGACCAATGAAATGTTTTTCTATACCTAGAATGGAACAGAAGTCTATAAAAGTTGTTGTAATGCTTGAAAACTTTGCTCAGCCATTTTGAAATTGTCTTGCTTGAGACTTGTGCACAAATAAATGATTTGGACCTTCTGAACAGACTCCTGGTATCATTGGTTTGTCTGCGCTTTGCTGCTACATATTCCTTGGTGCATTGGCCGGGAAGTTGTGGAATCAAAGTGTATATAGGGCAATATACCACGACTTTCCGCCTCTATAGGCTTGGTCCTGCCGGGATCGCGCCCTTCCGACGAGGGCCGCTCCCTGGCGCCGCCGGTCCCTTGTATCGGAGGGAGCTGGTCGGACCTCGGCGGGCGGCGAGCCCGGCTGGAGTCAACGCCTCGAACCCGAGTGAGGGGAGTCCGAGGTCCAACTCATGCGCCTGCTTGGGAAGTTTGAGGACCGGATCCGGTGAGTATAGTTTTGATTTTGGGTCTAGACAGAAATAGAAAGAGCAGTACTGCCATTGGAACTTGGAATTTGGAATTTGTAATCTCGAGATATTGGGAATTGGTAAGAGAGCCTGATCAACTCTCAAGGAAGAGCCGAGTAGCCTGGCATGGGAATTCGCTAGGTGAAACCCTCATCCTTTTTGTAATTGTACTTGGAAAAGACTAGTCAGAACAGATAGAAACGAATGCATTCTGGGAATACGTTGCTAGCATGAGTGTGTGACCGAAGTATGAATGAGAGGTCTGGCAGCACGGACCAAGTGAAAGCTGACCCCTGATTAGCGCATTTCCTGACCGGGCGACCGCGTTCAGGTCGCGAAAAGGGGGAAGCGATTGTCGTCTTGTCTTGTTATTTGTATTCCCTATACGTTTCCAGGGCCGTGAGGACCCCTTACCCACGGTCCGCCCACCTTTTCCCTTCTGTCTGTTGTTGCGCGCACACATCGAAATGGGAGGGGCGGAGTCTACTAGAAACACTCCATTAGAATGTATGATCGCACATTTTAAAGAGGGATATTCAGGAGATTATGGTATTAAAATGACAGCAGCCCGTTTGCAGATTTTGTGTACTAGGGAGTGGCCCGATCTAGACCCCATCTGGCCCCGAGAGGGAACGTTCACCGTAGAGATTATCCAGTCAATACATCGTAGAGTGCGGGTAGCGCACCCCGATCAGTACCCCTATATAGATTCCTGGTTAAGTATTTGTGAAGATCCGCCCTCCTGGGCGCAGCGCTGTTATGAGGAACAGTGCAGAATAATGTTAGCTAAAACAGATTCTAGACAGAGAAAGGAACAGCCTAGAATGAAAGAGCAGGATAAGAAAGCCAAGAAGAAACCCATCTTGGCAGATCCCGAGTCCCCAGAAGTAGTCCTCAGGCAGCCCCGAACCCCAGGTCCAGTAAGAATAGCCCGGCGGCGTCCTGCCCCAGCACCCCAGAGACCGCCGGAGCCGAGGCGAGACCCAATCCCTGACCTCCCTCCTCCTGGAGAAGAGGAAGAGAGAGAATTAGCGGAGAGAAGAGAGGAGGATGTAAAAAGTGAGCCAGAAGCGGAGCTAGAAGAAGAGGAAAGTGAGGATCCCCCAGAAGAAGAAGAAGAGGAAAGTGTACAAATAATTGAGGAAGTCAGCGCCAGCACTAGCAAGCCAGTGAAAGAAAAACCCAAAGCAAAACCAGTTGAGAAAAAGACAGCAACTCCTGCAAAGACAACGACAATAGCCCTTAGATCCCAGACTCAAATGACGCCGAGGACAGCCAAACTGTTTCCCTTAAGGCAAGTCCCGGGGGTGCCCGTAAAGAATGATAATGATGAAGTGGTAGCGGGACCCCTAACTTATGTGTATATCCCATTCTCTACAACTGATTTATTAAATTGGAGGTCGCACTATGCCTCCTATACTAGCAAGCCCCAGGAGCTGACAGAATTAGTAACTAGTATTATGGAAACTCACCAGCCCACTTGGCCAGATTGCCGTCAGCTCCTGACCACCCTATTCACTACAGAAGAACGAGCGAGAATTAGAAAAGCAGCTATTGAATGGATGGCAGAAAACCCTGCAGCTCCAGCGCAGGGGCAGAATATAATAGATCGTAGAGAAGCAGCTCAGAGAGAATTCCCAAATGAAGACCCCCAATGGGATCCAAATACAGATGAAGGATCCACCGCCCTAGCCCGTTTTCGCCAAGGCTTTTTACAAGGCCTGCGAAGAGGAGGCCAAAAAGCTATGAACCTTTCCAAAGTAGCAGGAATTATCCAAGGAATAGATGAGAGCCCAGCAGATTATTATGAAAGATTAACTGAAGCTTATAGAATGTATACTCCCTATGATCCCGAGGCACCAGGAAGTTTATGCATGGTGAATTCTGCTTTTGTAAACCAGTCTCAACCAGACATTAGACGTAAATTACAGAAATTAGAAGGGTTTGCGGGCATGAATGCAACACAGTTATTGGAAGTCGCTCATAAAGTGTATGTGAATCGTGATACTGAAAGACAGAGAGAATGTGATAGAAAGATGAAGAAGAAAGCTGATTTTTTGGCTGCGGCCATAGTTGAAAAGAAAAGGGGAGGTGTCCCTAATCGAAGGAGCAGAGGAAGAGGGCGGGGTCAAGGCGGAGGCCGGACCCAGAGACTAGGCGTGAACCAATGCGCCTATTGCAAAGAAGAAGGACATTGGAGAGATACTTGCCCGCAACTCGAAGACGCCCAGCAAGATGACGAATACGATCATCAGTGGCGAGAAGAAAGAAGAGGCCGTCCCCGAGGCCGAGGAGGAGCCAATCGAGAACAATTCCAGCGAGAGAGGGGAGGAGGAGCCATCCAAGCATTGGCCACACAGGCCCATGACGAGGATGACGTGGATTAGGACAGACCGGGCTCCAAGTTTGCTTTAGGTCTCCAGGAGCCTATGGTCGAAATACAAATAGGAGACCAATTTATGAACTTTATGGTTGATACTGGAGCAGAACATTCAGTAATAGACAAAAAGATAGCCCCATTCACCAAGAAAGCAGTCACCATTATAGGAGCAACTGGTGCCAAAGCCACAAAGTCTTTTCTACAAAACCGAATATGCAGTCTAGGAGGACAGCAAGTAACTCATCAATTTCTTTACATGCCCGAATGTCCAGTACCATTACTGGGACGAGACATGCTAGCCAAGCTTCAAGCCCAAATATCTTTCTCTGAGCAAGGAGAAATGCAAATGACAGTGAATTCTCAAGCCAAACCAGCAGGAATAATGCTGCTGACAGTACCCCGAGAAGAAGAGTGGAGATACTACATTGATGATTCGATTCAAGATACCTATTTTGAACAAACTTTAAAGAACATTCATGCACCACTTGAAGTATGGGCAGAAGGCAGTCCCCCAGGCCTAGCCAAACATATAGCTCCAGTGATTGTAACCCTCAAGCCTAGCGCTACACCAGTGCACGTCAAACAGTACCCTCTCCCAAGAGCTGCAATTGAAGGTATTCATCGCCACCTACAGAGATTACTTGAGTATGGCCTACTGAAAGTATGTCAATCCCCATGGAACACCCCACTTTTGCCAGTAAAGAAGCCTGAGACAGATGATTATCGCCCAGTGCAAGATTTGAGAAGAGTAAATGATGCAGTTGAAACTATACACCCAGTTGTACCCAATCCTTACACTTTACTAGGATTGATACCCGCTGAAGCTACTCATTTCACTGTACTAGATTTGAAAGATGCATTCTTTTGCATAAGATTAGCCCCTGTAAGCCAAATATTGTTTGCATTTGAATGGCAAGACCCCATCTCTGGAAGAGGGGGCCAACTCACCTGGACAAGATTACCCCAAGGATTCAAGAATTCACCTACCATCTTTAGTGCTGCACTAAATCAAGACCTTTCAAGCTATCCAGTAGCCCCGGGGAGGAGAGTACTTCTCCAGTACGTGGATGATCTGTTGATAGCTGCCGTATCAGAAAAAGAATGTATACGAGCCACCCAAGATCTCTTGCAGTTACTAAATGAAGCTGGATATAAAGTTTCCAGAGCCAAAGCACAACTATGCCAAACAGAAGTGAAATACTTGGGTTTTCGCATTACCCAAGGAAGCAGAAGATTAGGCAGAGAAAGAAAAGAAGCAGTATGTAGAATTCCAACTCCAACAACCAGAAAGCAAGTTAGAGCCTTTCTGGGAGCGGCAGGATATTGCCGAATCTGGATACCCAACTTTGCCCAAATTGCCAAACCACTGTATGAAGCCACAAAAGGAGAAGAGAAGTCACCACTGGAGTGGGGACTTGAGCAGGATACAGCCTTCCAGAAGTTAAAAGAAGAACTGATGTCATCACCAGCACTTGGACTACCAGATGTCCACAAACCTTTCCACTTGTTTGTACATGAAGCACAGGGAAATGCCTTAGGCATGTTGACTCAGAAATTAGGAAATTGGGAACGACCTGTAGCCTACCTATCGAAACAATTGGACCCTGTGGCCAAAGGATGGCCACCCTGCTTGAGAGCAGTTGCAGCTACAGCACTACTAGTGAGTGAAGCAGACAAACTCACATTAGGACAGAACATACGAGTCACTGTGCCACATGCAGTCCTTGCCCTTATGGAACAGAAAGCAAATTATTGGCTCACCAATTCCCGAATGCTAAAGTACCAGAGCATGTTATGTGAGAACCCACAGATACAACTCGAAGTGAGCCATGCCCTGAATCCAGCCACCTTGATACCCATTAGTGAAGAACTCCCAGAACATGACTGTATCGAAGTCATGGAAACTGTGTTCTCTAGTCGACCTGATCTAACAGATGTGCCCATAGACAATCCTGACCAGATCTATTATGTTGATGGGAGCAGTCTCATCCTTGATGGACGACGCTGTGCCGGATATGCAGTCGTCACTCAACACGAAGTAGTTGAATCATCAGCCCTAGCCTCAGGCACATCAGCCCAGAAAGCCGAATTGATAGCACTCACCAGAGCATTGTTATTAGGAGAAAAACTTGTGCTAAATGTATATACAGATTCCAAATATGCTTTCACTACCTTGCATGCCCATGGAGCTCTCTACAAAGAAAGAGGACTCATCACATCCGGAGGAAAATCAGTCAAATATGGTCCCGAGATATTGATGTTACTTGATGCAGTCTGGGCCCCAACACGTGTAGCTGTCATGCATTGTAGAGGACATCAAGCAGGAAAAGGAGAAGTTGCTCGAGGGAATAGATTCGCAGATGCCTCAGCACGACAAGCAGCTATGACAGGACAGATTGCCCCACAAGCTATGCCAATGCAAGCAGCATTGTTTCCAGTACCTTTGAATCTATGGACCCCACGATATACCACCAAAGAATTGGATTACTATTGTGACAAAGAAGATGGAGTATTGAAAGATGGATGGAGTGAGCTGCCACCAGAAGAAGGCAGTCAACCTCCGGGAAGAATAGTAATTCCGGAACTGTTAGGACCATCCTTTGTCAAAGCTTTTCATGAAGCCACCCACTATGGAAAGAGTGCTATGGAGAAAGCACTCAGACCACATTTCTACATCCCTCTAATGACAACCATATCAGCCTCAGTAGCCCGACAATGTCAAATCTGTGCCAAGAATAATGCCAAGCAAGGCCTTATTACAGCACCCCGAGTTCAGTCAAGAGGTGTGACCCCCATGCACAACCTCCAAGTTGATTTCACCGAAATGCCAAAAGCTAATGGATACCATTACCTACTAGTATTAGTTTGTACTTTCTCTGGGTGGGTAGAAGCATTCCCAACCAGAACTGAGAAAGCCCGAGAAGTTACCAAAGCCTTAATGAGAGAGATTGTCCCCAGATTTGGAATCCCAGCAGTAATAGGGTCAGACAATGGACCCTCATTTGTCTCTCAAGTTACTCAGCAGTTAGCAAAAGCTTTGCAGATACAGTGGAAGCTCCACACTGCATACAGACCCCAGAGTTCAGGGAAAGTTGAGCGAATGAATCGTACATTGAAAGCCCAAATGTCTAAGCTTTGTCAGGAGACACACTTGAAATGGCCCCAAGTGCTCCCCATAGCTTTACTCAGAATACGCTCAGCCCCTGTAAAGTCAACAGGATTTTCCCCTTTTGAAGTTTTGTATGGTAAACCCCCACCAATAGTGCAGGGAGTCAAAGGAAATCTAGCCCAGATTGGTTCAGAAGTAACCAGACAAGAACTCCTAGCTCTTAGTTTTGTTCTGCAGACTCTCCATACGTGGATCCAAGACCAGTTGCCTATCAACTTGACGGAACCCTTGCATCCCTACCAGCCTGGAACTTCGGTGTGGATCAAAGATTGGAAGAAGATACCGTTGGAACCCCATTGGAAGGGACCGTACACCGTCATCCTGTCTACCCCAACTGCAGTAAAGGTAGCCGAGATCGACGCCTGGATCCACCACAGCCGAGTCAAGCCCGCCGCCGATCCTGAACCAGAGCGGTGGACAGCAGAGCAGCACCCTGGTGTACCCTTGCGAGTTACTCTGAGACGGCAACCAGCAGTATAGACACTTCATCACAAGTGCTTTGCAGTAGCCAAGTCTTTCGAAGAGGATTGCTGTTTTCCATGCAGCAACAGCTTTGTTTCAACGAACCCAATTTGTGTGTGTGATTTGACACACTACTTCGAGACTACATTGACTAAGCCAGACTTCACAAGCCAACTGGATTGCTAAGTTGGTTAATGTGTGCTGGACACCTTGAGGATCTTCAATCAACACTCAGCAACCGTTAAATTGCTTCATTAGCAAACGGGACGAAGAATAATAGACCGTCGTGATCAAGATCAGCAAGCTGAGGATTCAGAAGAACTCCAATCAACATCAACATGTATCTTTGCTTCTGCTTTGCCTTGGTTGCCTTCTTTGGAGGTTTTGAACAGACTTATGCTCTACCTCCATGCACTGCTTGCATAACTTCTACTAGAACTGGACTGAAAGTAACTCAGACTTTGCTTTACCATTCTTACTATACCTGCAAGGGAACAATAACTCGGTGTATCTATAACACCACTGAACTAAATGTTTGCACTCATGGCAAAATTAAAGCATGCTATAATCCGCATCAGAATCCATCCTATTACACGTTGGAAATAAGATGGAAGGATGCAGATGGACCTATATTAGCTGCTACACCACCACTTAAGGACATTACTAAACCTGCTGTTTTGAATTTTGATGCATGTAATGCTATTAATAGAGATAGTCAGTCCACCTGTGGTACATGGGAGAAAGCGTATCGAAATGACCATAAGTATATGTGTCCAGAAGGAGCCACAGGATGGAGGAAGTGTACAGGTAAAAAGGAACCAGGGTATAGTACTGCTACAGCGGCAGACTACTATTGCCCGTATTGGGAATGTGTTTTTTATGCTACCTGGAACACTGGTATAACTGATGAGAAAATAGATAAACGGATGGCTACTCTAACCAAGCCAATCACGAATGATAAATGTCAGAAAGATGCTTGCAACCCCTTACATTTGCGTGTACATAACCCCCATGCATGGAAACAAGGATATAAGTTTGGTTTACGTATTGCGGGAGGAGGAACAGATCCAGGGACCATTGTGTATGTTAGATTGAATACCCAAGCCCACAAGTCATCTAAATATCATATTCATAGCACCTTTTATGAAGCTATGCATGTAAATAAGTTTGAGATCCCTCACCCTTCACAGAATTTGTTTCTAGAATTAGCCGGAGCAGTAGTATCTAGTCTTAAGATCACAGATTGTTATTTCTGTGGCGGAACCCAAATGGGAGACCAATGGCCCTGGGAAGCCCAAGAATTGAATTATTCCATGATCTACAATCAGACTGAATTACACAAGACAACCAGTGAATGGGTGTTAGCGCACTCAATCGTTGGACGTCTTTGCTATGCCAGAACTGGACCCCAGTTCACCCAAAAGGTAGGACAGCTGGTCTGTCTTAGCCAGAAATACTATAATGCCACGACCAAGAAGGTAGCATGGTGGTCAGGAATCAGACATCCTGAACCTCCTAACCCATTAGCCAGATTTCCTGAACTTGCAGGTCTATGGACTAACCTTGCCAAAGTCCAAGCCTGGCAAGCCCCACCTGGCCTATATTGGATCTGTGGAAACCGAGCATATGCGCAACTCCCACCACAATGGGGAGGAGCATGTGTCTTAGGAACCATCAGACCTTCGTTCTTCCTGTTAAACACTGAACATGGAGAACAATTAGGATACCCTGTATATACTACCCACAAACACAAAGGAGCATCTAGACAGAAAAGAGAGGCCTTACAGATAGGCAAGTGGGAGAAATGGCAAGGTGATGATTGGCCACCAGAAAGAATTATTGAGTACTATGGACCTGCCACTTGGAATGATGATGGTATGTGGGGCTACCGAACCCCAGTCTACATGATTAATCGTATTATTCGCTTACAAGCAGTAGTTGAAATAATAACCAATGAAACTAGTCATGCTCTCACGCTCTTAGCTAGACAAAGTACTCAGATGCGCACTGCCATATATCAGAATCGCTTAGCCCTTGATTATTTGCTAGCAGCTGAAGGAGGAGTATGTGGTAAGCTGAATTTAACCAATTGCTGTTTGAAAATAGATGATAAAGGTCAAGTAGTTGAAGAAATTGCTAAAGATATGCAGAGACATGCTTATGTGCCAGTACAGACTTGGCACGCCTTGAAATTTCCTAATTGGTTTGCTAACCTTTTCTCTTGGCTGGGAGGATTTAAGACTTTTATTATCTTAGTACTAATCCTTGTTGCTGTTGTCCTCTGCTTACCATGTTTAATCCCATGTTGTATGCGTTCCCTTCATAGTGCTATTGATAGTACAGTAGAGTGGAAGACCGCAACTAGAATAATGGCTTTATACAAAGCTAGCCCTAGTGGAACTAGTAAGAATCCTTTAATCAGGATGTGAATCTTCTAGAAAGTGATTTAATTCTCACACCTTATTAAGTAATAGGGTGAGATTAATCAAAGGGGGGAATGTGGCAGGTGCAGGCCTGTGACCCACGGTGTCTGACATAGGCAGGCCAGCATGGCTAGCTTGACCTGTAAATGAGGCCTGTGGAGAGGCATATAGGATTGCACATCCCCCAATATGCTGCTATTGTAAGAAAGAACTCAGTAGAAATATTGAATTAGCTTAGATAAGCAGAATTGCAGAATTAAGAAATGGAAAAATACAGAAAAGATGTGTTTTAAAGTTACTGATAAGAAAGAGTACATTTGCAGAGAAATATTGAGGAGTGCTGACAGATGAGTTACAGAACCTTGCTCTTCTGCACGCACAAATGGTCCCATAGCCTTGAAAGTGTGAAAGTAACAAGTTGATGAACTGACCATTGTAATTGGGACTAGAAGGGGGGCAGGCAGGTGTCATGCCTACAGAAGCCCACAGAAGGAACATAATTGGAGAAACTTATCAGTACCGGGACCAATAGAGGGGCTACGGGAGGTACGGGAGCGTACCGGGACCAATGAAATGTTTTTCTATACCTAGAATGGAACAGAAGTCTATAAAAGTTGTTGTAATGCTTGAAAACTTTGCTCAGCCATTTTGAAATTGTCTTGCTTGAGACTTGTGCACAAATAAATGATTTGGACCTTCTGAACAGACTCCTGGTATCATTGGTTTGTCTGCGCTTTGCTGCTACATTATATCTGACCAATTGTTGTACTGCTTCAATGTAAACCGCACTGATGACAAATAGCGCGGTATATAAGAAAATTAAATAAATAAATAAATGTGCTCTTTTGCCTCTGACATCCTCTTAGCCCTGTGTTCAGGGGCTGAGGAACCACTTGGTACGTAAAACGCCTTCCGCAAAAGTAAGAAAAGCTCCGGTGAGAACTCCCCCAGGAGCCCTACTGCTCCCTGTGCTCAAGGGGTGGATGGCCCAGGCATCGTGCAGGGACCGGGGGCCAGATCCGTTGAAGGTAACATGGTGCCCCCGGGGTCTCTTGCAATCAGGAGGGACTCTCCTGCCTCATCTCATCCTGTAGGTCCTGCTCCCATGACAGCCTCTTGTGTGCAGTTTAGGCAAAAGCCTGCCTCCGAGACCATACCATACCGGGGACTGCATATCTTGAGGATTTTTAGATTGCGCTGCAATGTTATATCTTAAAGATACGAAATGGACCTTGCCCTGATCCAATCAAACTGACAAGTTCTCCAACTTAGAGTAAAGTTTACGTTTTTCTTCTAATACTACAAATGGCTATAAGGGAGTACAGCTTCCCTTACAAGCAATATTACAGATTTAATAGTACATAATCTGGGCTAAGCGACAAGAGATGATCATGTCAGGTTACTCACTGACCATAGAAAGATGGAAGGATTTCATTTGCGTCCAATCCACTGACTATCTTTCAAATTACATACATTTCTTGTATGCAGGTACTTCCTGTTTTCCCCAGAGCTGTAGTTGCTACAAACCTATATGCAGCAGCTCTTTTTTTTTTAACACTTATCTTTATTTCTGTCTCTGACTTTATCTGACCCTTCTCAGGAGGAAGCAACAATGTTTCATCCAAGTGCCAGTTACATCACCTGACCTAGCACAACAGCCCTCTGAAAATCCACCCAGCAACAAAGCACAGTTACTTACCTGTAGCAGGTGATCTCTGGGAACAGCAGGAATAAGTCTTCACATATGGGTACGTCGGTACCGACGGAGTCTGCGCGGGAACACTTCCCAGCGTCCAATCAAGAACTTTTGGAAGCATCCCACCACGCCTGTGTGCTGCCTTCCCGCCTTTCCCAACTGTCTCTCCTCAGTTAAGTTTTAAAGCTGAGACAAAGAGAGAGAGAGAGAGAGGAAAGGAAAGATAAATAGAGATACAACCCTGGGGAGGTGGGTGGGTTGTGAAGACTTATTCCTGCTGTTCCCAGAGATCACCTGTTACAGGTAAGTAACTGTGCTATCTCCAGGAACAAGCAGGAATGAGTCTTCACATATGGGGACTCCCAAGCTGAGATGCCTGGAGTCCCAGCATGTGATAGGTTGGAACATGCTATCCCCCACAACACCAGGCATCCTGAGGATGGAAGGAAGGAGTTGAAAAGAGAAAAGTGCTGTGGAAAACAGGTTAACCTAGCATAGGACTGCAGACAAGGAGTCCATGTGTGGATGGTAATTGTCATCAAAGATATTGAAATGAAATATTGGAATATGGACCTCCCCTAACAGGATTTTGCAGAAGTATGGAGGTTCATGGGATCTACTGGGAATCCAGTAGAGGAACCTCCAAGAGGACCTCACTGTAAAGTGGAGATACTAAACCTGTAGGAAAAAAATGGTGGAGGTCAGAAAAAACCTCAAAGGTAACAGGTAACCCCAGTACAAGAACTGGGGTAGTACAAAAACGGTGGGCCTTCAGCGGAAGGCTTTATGACAAAAAGCCGAACTCTTTTGGTGGCAGAGTGGTTCACTCTTAGGAGCAAAAGAGAAAGGCTAACCGATTTGGACAAACAGGCAGAGTCCTTGTGGGGAGAAAGGGTATGGGAACCCCTTGTATCCCAAGAAGAGAGGACATATGCCTGAGGCGTTAAGCCTGTGATGAACTGAAGATCCGCAATGTCTCTCCTAACTGGGGTAAGGTAGGAGAGATATTGAAGCATGGAGAGCTTCAGAGGTAGCTAAACCGTAAAGTTATGGTATAAAATTGTTGGCTACCACAGGAGTGGTTATGTGTGTAGAACTCCAAACCTACTGGATAGCATAGGTATGGGTAAAGCCCATCTGTCAGAATCATATAGCTATATGAGCATAGACAGTCAAATAGATAAGTATGTGGGTACATATCTATCTATAATAAAATATCTTGGCAGATGCATATATGTATACATATATATATATATATATATATACATATAGATAGACATATAAGAATATATCTATAGTGAGATATGGAAGGGCATAAAAACACACAAAAGATATGAATATGTAGGCCTATATATGGGTGTTTGCCATTAAGCAGACAGAGATATGCCTACAGCATGGTATTCACATAGAGGAACCTACTTGAGAAGATATATAGAGAATCTATTCCTCCTGGTTATGATCTGCAAGGATGCTAGCTAGTGAAATAACCAGGACGGTTACATGAAAAACAGAGGATAATATCAGTCTGCAGCCAGCAAGTCCCTAGTCTTCCAGAACTCTAGTATGGTAAGTGGGTAGAAGACGCATAGAGATGAGATACCATATTGACCTGCTAAGGGCAAAGGGTATCATGCGTTCTTACCATGAGGGCGAGCTGCAAAGAGAAAGAGCATATCCCTGATTGGGAATACTATGGACCAAAGCAGGGAATTGGCAACTCCTTAAACTTTCACGTAAGCGAAGGCCTATGTCCTTTATAGCAAAAGAACATAGTATAAAAAGGGAGAACCCTTCTAGTCATGGGAGACATGACTGCAAGCCTTTTCCAATCATCTAGGATAGCTGTTGGAGAAAAAAAACCCCATGCTCTCTAGCAAGGGCCCATAGTGGAAAGCTTCTCTGTAGGATTGCAGAGAGCATGAAACAGGAGGACGAGGAGATAGAACTGTCTGCTGGAAAGCCAGTATCTCTGCCAACTATGCTGCCAACTCCAGGAGAATGGAGATGGCAGAAATAGAAGAGAACCAGAAGCTTGTAGCGAGATAGTCTCCAAGACAGATGAAAGCACTGACTTGGAGCCACTACTAAGACTAGACAGAATGTTAGTGGAGGACAATATGGTTGATTGTGGACAAGAACCAGTGGTCCAAACATTAAGGCTCCTGCCTAGGCAGCTGCTAGCAAGACAGCAGAAAGAATCTTACTGTTTAACAGCAGAAGGACAGAACAAGAATAGAAAACTCTGGACATGTCTGATAAGCTGCCCCAAAGCAAGATTGAAAAGAGGAGTTAACCCAGAGAGGAAAACTCCATACTGGAAAGTGACAAAACTAGAGAGGCTGAAAGAAAAGCTCTCCAGTGAAGTAATAGCGCTCTTACAGAAGAAAAACTTGGTAAGAGGGTGAAGAGAATGGAGCTGGAGAAGACTTAGCAAGTAGTAAGTCTATAGAAAGAAAAAATACATGCTGGCACAGGAAAATATCATTTGATAGTGGTTAGACATCTTTCTCTAGCAGGAAGAAGAGGAGAAAAACCAGTGACCTATAGGCATGAACATCCTGACAGCTCATAGAAGAAATGGATGTCTTTTGGAAAGAGATCCATGTGTAGGGGTTAGAATGAAGCGGTGGATTGCCTCTATTGAGAGGAAGCAAACTGCAGATTCTAAACCCCAAAAGTCATAAGCATCTGATGATGATTGATCAGAAACCCTGCGGTTGCTGGGTTTGCTGAGCCTGGTGAGAGGTTGGATTCTTCAGACCAGGACGATGTTTCCCCTGTTTGGAAACATCTGTATGATGGGCAGGTGATTAATAAAACCCTCTTCTCCTATGGAAAGAAAGTTTGGTAGGACATTTCCTACCTAACGGGACAGAAGAAGGTGTAGAACAACCCCTAGGAACAGGTAAATCAGTGGACAACTGAGTAACCTGACGTAAAGACTCCTTGTTGAAGAGATTTTCTCCAGAGCAAGGAGTATGTCCCAGTCTTGGTTGTGCCCATTTGTCCAAGTCTGAAGCTTGGAGCCAGGCTCTACGTCGTGCCCCTATAGCTATAGCAGAAGTCCTGCTAACAGACTCAAAAGAGTCTAGGGAAGCACGAGAAAGAAACCAAGATATATTCTGGATATGCTTAAGCAGTGAGGAATAGTTTGCACTCTTGGAATCTGGAAGAAAAGGAGTCAGAAGATGTAATTTCTTTGTGACCATCCTCAAGAGATAGACTCATATAAAAAATATATGAGAGAATTCTTGCAGAAAGCATAGATGTCAGGAAGATTTGACGTCCAAAGGCATCTAGTGTCCTAGATTCACGACCTGGCGGATAAGAAGAGTGGTTTTTCTTACTCTTTACTCGCCTCATTGCTGATTCCACTACTATAGGATGATGAGGAAGTTGAGTCTTTTGAAACCCTGGAGAGGGGGGCACCTGATATAGGAGATCAGTTGCTCTGGAAAGTGGGGGTACCCTTAAAGGTGCTTCCCACAGACCTAGAAGGAGATCCTGCAAGGAATGATGCAAAGGAAGCATTATGTTCTCCTTTGCTTTGGTAGGAACAGAGCCTTGAGCAGGATTCATGTCCAGGGATAGGAATGGCAAGAGATCTTGCTATTTCTAGGAGAAAACTCTGGAAAGAGGAATCTCCAACTGGAATGTCCTTTGGACAGGTTAGATTAGAAGAACTAGCCTGAGCACCCAAAGAACTATCCAGATATATAGGAATAGAAGATCCTGCATGGTGCAGGGTGGTATCCATAAAGGATGGCCGCTGGTAAGGGTTGTCAGAAGCAGCATCCGTCAGTACCTCATCGTCCATGCCAGGTATCGACTCCAAGTCTGGTATAGAAAGGAGCGATCCTGTTGAAAGAAGCATGGCAGGAGCTGGCCACGATGCTACTGTGCGTACCGGTACCGATGCCAACACCGGTACCGATGTCGAAGCCGAAGCCGAGACAGACATCGGAGTAGCTATCGATGACAGCTCAATCGGTACCGAGGTAATTGAAAACCTGCGGCAGCCATCCTCGGTAACAAGCCCGCGGTACCGATCGGTGCCGGTACCAAGGCGTGCTGGTACCCAGTCTTCCAGACTAGAGATCGATATCGAGGGCAATGAGCCTGATGAACGAAGCACAGCAGGCACCGACTGCAAAGGTGATGTGGACATCAGTACCGACTTCGGTACCGTGTCTGATACCGGTGGATGAATGTCAACCGGTGGCAACTCAAACGGCATCGGGGGAACCGAGAGTTGCGGATCTGCATCATCGGAACCGAGCCTTTGGTACCAAGGGGAGCCGGTACCAAGGCGAGTCGGTACCCAATCCTCCAGACTGGAAATCGATTCCAGACTCGGCATCGAAGGAAGCGAGTCTATCGATGTACATCTGGAGGGGACCGATGTCGGCGGTCATATCGGTGTCGGTACCGATACCAGAAAGTCAGTCTGGGCAGTATCCACTGGGCCCGAAGGTACCGAAGACGCCAGATGACGATCCCTGGTGAGGAGTGTCATCCAAAACCAGTGCCAGAGCCGGTGTATCGGTACCGCTCAAAGCGGATGCCACCACCGGACACGGCCCAGGTATGTTCTGTGGGGGGTGAACCCCAGGAACAACCTGAAACCCCTCATACGCTTTGGAGACCGAAGACTCCCGCCAGGGTTTTGAAGCCAGTGGGCCCTCGAGGGCAAGGCCGGAGCCGTCTACATGCTGTGCATGAGACCTACCACTCGAGGACTGGCAAGTCTTAACAGACTGTTTGTGGGTTACCTGATCCTGTGTAGAAGAAGCAAGAGACGGTGCCCTGAAGTTGGAGGGGAACCGGGTATCGAGGAAACCTCAATGTTGAAAAACTCTCTTCTCAGCAGACTGTTGCCCAAAGGCTCCGGAGGAAAAAGGTCAGGCCCCAAACAGGTTAGACACCGACTTTGAGGGTCTAAAAATAAAGTTATACCGCCACAGTCTGAACATTTCCTAGAGAAAATGGCTGGCGGTTCCATGAAGGAAAAAAGAGAGGCCTAAGGCCTGAGAAATTGTGAGGGACTATGAAGAAAAAATAGTCCTTGAAAAAGGAAAAATTTGACAAGAAAGAAAAGAAAACACCGGCGGTACCGGTGGCGTCAGGGAGACAGCCGCGACCACAAGAAAACTAAGAAATAAAACAGGAAATTTTCTGCAGTGACAGGACGACGTCCTGCCGGCTCTGCGGAAAAACGAAAACTGAGGAGAGACAGTTGGGAAAGGCGGGAAGGCAGCACGCAGGTGTGGTGGGATGCTTCCAAAAGCTCTTGATTGGACGCTGGGAAGCGTTCCCGCGCAGACTCCGTCGGTACCGACGTACCCATATGTGAAGACTCATTCCTGCTTGTTCCTGGAGATACAATGGCCTATCTGATTAGGCCTCTCCCACATGTCTTCATCAAGTCATTGTGCACTGAATCAGTTTTGAGCTGTATAACACAAGGAATGCGTAAGGATTAAGTGGAGTTCATGCCCCTTGATACCATCCTACACCAGGCACTGCTGTCTGGCCGGCATGGTGGGAAGGGCTGGGGGAACTCCCCCAGGAACGCCCTCAATCTGTACCCGGGTAGGTAAAAGGATCCCCAGCACAGTGCACCTCCACAGGCTCAGGCACAGAGCACTAGAGTACTTGAACTAAAATAAAATAAAACCAAACCAAAATCTAATTACCTGAAACTTGCCACCCACCCACTCCCTGGACCTTGAGGGTTAAGCACAGTTACTTACCTGTAACAGGTGATCTCTGGGAACAGCAGGAATTAGTCCTCACATATGGGTACGTCGGAACCGACGGAGCCTGCGCGGGAAAGCTCCCCAGCTTCCCAGAAAGGAAGCTTTTGGGGCCTCCCACTGCACATGCGCGCTGCCTTCCTGACCAGCTCTCCTCAGTTAGAGTTTATAGCTGAGACAAAAGAGAGAGAAAAGGAAGATAGATAGAAGATACAACTCCTAGGGGAGGTGGGTGGGTTGTGAGGACTAATTCCTGCTGTTCCCAGAGATCACCTGTTACAGGTAAGTAACTGTACTATCTCCAGGAACAAGCAGGAATAAGTCCTCACATATGGGGACTCCCTAGCTAAGATGCCTGGGAGATCCCCTTCCAAGGGTTCGCCATCTTCGTATGGATCTCAGGCATCCATCCTGGGAAGGTGGGCAGGAGTTGTTCAAGTATGGAACAGGTGTTTGAGGACAGCCTGACCAAACAAGGCATCCCGGCGGGAGTCCTTGTCCAAACAGTAATGGGCTGTGAAGGTATGAACCGAGGCCCAGGTGGCGGCTCGACAGATCTGATCTATGGATACAGAGTGAAGATGAGCCATAGAAGTGGCCATGGCTCTCACATTATGAGCTGTGACATGGCCTTCCAGAGAAATGTTTTTACTCTGGTAAGCAAAGGAAATACACTGAGCAATCCAATTGGAAAGTGTACGTTTGGAGACTGGAAGTCCCAAATGAGAAGGATCAAAAGCCACAAAACGTTGGGAAGACTTTCGATGTGGTGAGTCCTGTTGAGGTAAAAGGCAAGAGCTCTTTTACAATCTAAAGTATGAAGGTTCCTCTCTGCACTGGATGCATGAGGAGCCGGAAAAAAGACAGGTAGATATACCTCTTGATTAAGATGAAAAGGCGAGACCACTTTGGGCATAAAGTGGGGATTCGTCCTGAGGACCACCTTATCATGATGAAACCTAGTATAAGGTGGATGAGCCACTAAGGCCTGTAGTTCACTGATGCGGCGAGCCGAAGTGACTGCAATAAGGAGAAGGACCTTCCAGGAAAGAAATTTCAAGGAGGTAGAAACCAACGGTTCAAAAGGTGGCTTCATAAGCTGACCTAGAACTAGGTTCAAATCCCATGCTACCGGAGGAGGTCGGATGGGAGGCTTAGTTAGAGTCAGGCCTCTCATGAACCTTGCAATAAGAGGATGAGAGGAGACAGGTTGTCCATTTATAGGTTTTAAAGATAATGCAATAGCACTCAAATGGACTCGTACTGAATTTGTCTTAAGGCCTGCATTAGAAAGATGCAGGAGATAGTCTAATAGAGAATTCAAAGGAAGTGCTAGAGGGTCAAGACCCTGTTGAGCACACCAAATGGAAAAGCGTTTCCATTTGACAGCATAGGAACGCCTCGTGGAGGGTTTCCTAGAGGCATGAAGGATATCTTTCACTGGTTGAGAAAGATTGAAGTCATGAAGGCTTAGGCCTTCAGTAACCAAGCTCTGAGGTGTAGGGACTTGGGGTTTGGGTGCCACAAAGTCCCCTCCTCCTGAGACAGAAGGTCTGGTGCCGCTCCCAGGTCCAGGGAGGGTCCCTGGGAGAGATGCAGAAGTAGAGGGAACCACACTTGGCGTGGCCAGCGTGGAGCTATGAGGATCATCGATCCGTGATCCCTCTGGAGTTTGAACAGAGTCTTGGGAATCAAAGGAATGGGTGGAAAGGCATATAGGAATTCCTGACCCCAATGCAGGAGAAAGGCGTCGTTGGCCTGAGCTCCCTGACACGGAGTCCTGGAACAGAACCGGGGAAGTTTGGCATTCCACGGACTTGCAAAGAGGTCTATGTCCGGGGTTCCCCATTCCTGAAAGATTCTGCCTATCTGGTCCATATGTAGGGACCATTCGTGTGGAAGCAGAACTCGACTGAGTCTGTCTGCCCGAGAGTTTTGAACCTCTGGAAGATATACTGCCAGAAGATGAATTTGATGCTCTCTGGCGAAGGCCCATAATCTGAGAGCTTCGTTGCAAAGCGACAGAGAGCCTGTCCCTCCTTGTTTGTTTACGTAGAACATGGCCACCTGATTGTCTCTCTGAACTAGGACGGTCAGGTTGACAAGGAGGGTATGGAAGACTTTGAGGGCAAAGAAGATTGCTCGCAGTTCCAGGAGGTTGATGTGAAGGGTGGTCTCCTGTGGAGACCAAGAACCCTGAGTGGAGAGGGATTGCAGATGGGCTCCCCACCCTGTTTGGGAGGCATCTGTTGTGAGGGTTGCATGGGGCAACAAAAGTTGGAAGGGGGCCCCCAACAACAGATTCTTGGTGGACATCCACCATTGGAGGGACCAAAACAAACGCTTTGAGGTGAGGATTTGGTCGGAGAGCACTCCTGATGCTTGAGTCCACTGGGTGGCCAAGGTCCATTGAGCTGCTCTCATATGAAGACGAGCATAGGGCACCACGTGAACCGTGGAGGCCATGTGGCCCAGAAGTCGCAGCATTTCTCTGGCTGTCAAGTGACTGCTGGACTGAGCTTTGGAGGCCAAGCACACCAGACGTTGGCCCCGGACTTGAGGTAGGTAGGCCCTTGCAGTGGTGGTGTCCAACTGGGCCCCTATGAATTCCAGAGACTGAGTAGGGATAAGTTGAGACTTGGGAAGGTTTACCACCAGTCCCAGATACTGCAGAATGTGCCTTGTGCGGTCCAGGGAAATCTGGGCCTCTGACTAAGATGGAGCTCGGATGAGCCAGTCGTCCAGATATGGGAATACAAAAATTTCCAGACCTCTTAGAAATGCGGCAACAACTGCCATGCATTTGGTGAACACTCTTGGAGCAGAGGCTAGACCGAAGGGAAGTACTCTGTACTGGAAATGTTTTCCCTGAAACAGAAATCTTAGATATTTTCTGTGGGATGGGTGGATGAGTATATGTGTGTACGCATCCTTGAGATCTAGAGAACAAAGCCAATCCTGACTCTGAAGGTATGGAAGGAGAATGCCTAGAGAAAGCATTTTGAATTTCTCCTTGTACAGAAATTTGTTCAATTCTCTCAGATCTAGGATAGGTCTGAATCCCCCTGTCTTCTTTGGTATGAGAAAATAAGGGGAGTAGAATCCTGTCCCTTGTTGAAGAAGAGGAACCTCTTCTATTGCCCCTTGGGCAAGGAGAGAAGAGATTTCCTGACCCAACAGGTCCAGGAGAGATGGGGGAGAATTGAAGTGCCTCACACCATGGTATGTGGAGGAAGGTTGGAAAAATGAAGTTTGTAGCCCTCTCTGATGATAGAGAGGGTCCAGTGCTCTGATGTAATTTGCCCCCATCTGGGAGCAAAGTGAGCTAACCTTCCGGGAATGGTGAGGGGCTCTGGTTGTTCTAGAGCCAGAAATGTTAAGTTCTCTAGGGGCAAGTCAAAACCCCTGAGGGGGTTGAGCCTGCTGAGGAGTGGCAGACGCTGCAGGCTTTGACCTTGCCTGTTTAGGTTGCTGACGTTTAGCAGCAAAGCGAGGCTGAGAAGATTGTTGGCCAGTATTTGTGGAAAATCTGGCCTTCTTGTAGTAAGGCCTCTTGAAAGACTTTTTCTTGGCAGGAGTAGAGGAAGACTTAGAAAGTCTATCTAATGTAGCATTTTCTGCATCCATTTGAGTGGCTTTAATTTGCCAGTCTTTACCAAATAAGTTCTCACCTGTACAGGGCAGATTCCATAAGCCTTCCAGGACCCAGGGTTCTAGGTCAGAGGCCTGGAGCCAAGCAAGTCGTCGGGCTGCAATAGCAATGCCCGAAGCTCTACCGGCACCCTCAAAGGAATCAAAAGCTGCTCTGTTGGAGAACTTAGAAACATCTAGAAGCTGTTTCACCAGAGAAATGAACTCCTCCTTTCTATCCTCAGGGATAAAGGAGGCAAAATGCCGTACCTTTAGGGCAAGTTCCCTTAGAAACATGCCCATATACAGACTGTATGAATTAATCCTGGCTATAAGCATACTAGCCTGGAAGATTTTCCTACCAAAAGAGTCTAGGGTCTTACATTCCCGCCCTGGAGGGGTAGAAGAGTGCCTTTTGGTACTCAATCTTTTTCAGCGCAGACTTCACCACAATGGAATGGTGAGGCAGCTGAGTTTTTTGAAAACCAGGAGGAGGAGGGACCCGGTACATGGTGTCCAACCTACGGGAATGAGGAGACAACGTTAGAGGAGCCTCCCATAAGTTCATCAAGTGTTCTTGAAGGATTTCATGGATAGGCAGGGTGACTGCCTCTTTAGGAACCTTAGGGTATCCTAAAATATCCAATTTCTTTGATCTAGGTTCTTTTTCAGAGGATGTGGTAATAGAAAGTCCTTTAGCTACTTCTATAATGAAGTCTTGAAAGGACAAATCCTCTGGTGGAGACATTCTCCTCTTTGGGGAAGAAGGCTCTTCAGGAAGAACTAGAGACAGCTCATCAGAGTCATCAGAGGAGTCAAAATCCTCAGAAGAATCAGAGTATCCTCTATTTGCTTCCAACGCACGATACGCATACCGATCGGTATCGACATCGGGCGTACCGGGTATGGGATCGGTATCGGGTGAAAACCCGGATCCGGCATGCGGAACCGATCTGCGTTTGGAAGACGATGGTCTCGGTTCCGGTATGGAAGACAGTACCGGAACCGGACCCGGAACCGCTAGATGCGGTACCGAGGGCGTCGCAGCGTTAATGAAAGCCAGAACGGCCTGCTGCATGGTCTGGACAGTATTGCCCATAGACACCACTGCTGCCTGGATGTCGGTACCGGCATGGGCCGGTACCCCAGAGCAGTCTAACAGGTGATCGGTCGAGGCTGTGTCATCGATGTCAACCTGTAACCCCATAGATGGTGCTTTGGAAGCCAGAGCTTCCCGCCGGGGTTGTTTGGCTGGGGCATGGTCCTCAGATTCAAAATTGAGAGCCTCTCGATGCTTTGAAGGAGATTTGCTCTTTGAGGACCTGCCCGAAGAAGGTTTCGTTACCTGAGATCCATCCGGAGAGGAAGACCTAGATGACTGTGATGCTGGATTATCTGAAGCAAACAGCACATGGAATTTGTTGGCCCGGTTCTGCAAACCACGTTTAGACATCTGGGAGCAGGATGGGCAGTCCGGAATGGAGTGGTCAGGCCCCAAACATTTAAGACACCAGTCATGGGTGTCTGTAACAGAAATAACAGCACTACACTTGGTACACTTCTTGAAACCAGGAGCTGGTTTCTCCATGAGGAGATTTTGTGTAGGCCTGAGGCCTAACAGAAGTCACCAAGTTGTGCTAAAAAATAAAAGCTTTTTTTTTTTTTTTTTTTTTTTAAGAAAGAAAAGAGAGACCGTCGGTACCGGTTTCGGTATGGGGAAGGCAGGTACGCGGTCTAAAGAAAGAAACTAAAATAACTATTTCTTCAGCGGTGACAGGAACACGACCTGCTGGCTCCGCGGAAAAAGAGAAACTGAGGAGAGCTGGTCAGGAAGGCGGGAAGGCAGCATGCATGTGCAGTGGGAGGCCCCAAAAGCTTCCTTTCTGGGAAGCTGGGGAGCTTTCCCGCGCAGGCTCCGTCAGTTCCGACGTACCCATATGTGAGGACTTATTCCTGCTTGTTCCTGGAGATAGGGAGGGGCTGGCCTTGAATGCCCTTGAGGGTTAATGTTGTAGTTGTGTTGGTGCTCAAGTGATAAGGCAAGGCAAAGAATATTTCTTTGTGAGGTTTATTTCCCGCTTACGAAGTTCAAATGCAGCAGACATTAATGAAATAATATGGCCCAAAACAAGATGGAGAAACTGAACTTAAACAAGGCTTTTTTCACTGCTTAACTGAATGTCCATTACTGATCACATTCACCTGTCATGTGATCTCCTTTTCATTAAGGTAACTGAAAACTCTGATACAGCACTGCTCCTGAATTGCATAGAATATGCTTCCACTTATTCACTTCAAATAAGCTCTTTTATCACAGCAAACAATGAGGTAACTTTGCTATTTTCTTACATACAACACTGGCAAGCAAATCAGTTAAATGTCCTTTGGAATCATACAAGTAGAGCAATCCATCGGGACTTCCTGTTCTGTAGATGGCAAAGAAATTAAAGGCATTTCTTCTTGCCAGCTGATCAATGGCTTTGCTACGTTCTGAGTAGAAACTGCTCTGCTTTTAAGGAACTCTCTGAATTCACTGAGAAGTAATTCAGCCTGTTTATTTTCTGAGCTAGGCTGAGCAAATCCTCCTTCAGGTAAATGCTTGTTTATATTTCTTATCTCTAGGCAATTATCAGTGCTTTTACTTGGACATTTCAGCGTGCAAGCATTTCCCTTCCCCCACCTATCTCCACATGGCAGTGCAGGGTAAAACGCTCCGGCTGTGTCTAGAGAGTCTCTGAGTGTTAAAAGGAAAACAGTCAGGCTTTTCTTGACTTAACCAGTTAGTATCAAACTTTCTGCCTTTATCCTGTCTTTCACAATTAAAATTCACTCTTTCTGGCTTTCCACTGTTAAGTTTGCTAGCTCTGCCACACCCACCAGATACCTTGTGCTTGGGCTTCTTCCAGGGTAAATCCTTATCCCTTTGCCTCCTATTCCAAGGTTCTTCTGGGTCCTTTAAATTCCTGAGCTGCAGCCTTGAGTCTCTCAGTGCCTTAGAATTCCTCTGCTTCCAGAAATCCTTCTCTGCCCCTGAGTCTCCCAGCTTCTGTCTGCTCCTTCTTGGATCACAGCTGCTTAGTGGTTCTCTCTCTCTCGGTTCCTGTTCCTGGTCATCTGACCTGTCCTCGTCCAGGTGCTTGTGTCCTTGGTTCCTCTCCTGGTGGTCCTCTCTCTTGTCTGTTTCTGGGTTTTTAACAAGCTAGCTGAGTACTGCACTGCCCGCCTCCTGCTTGGGCGTGCCCAATCAGGGACTTGGCTTCTCACCTGCCTTGAAGTGAGGAGTGGTTCCTGATTAGCTCTGCATTCTTTTTTTCCTCTCAACAGAGAAAATCCTGCATTCCCCTGCAGTACCGGCTCTCTCCACCGGATCACTATCAGTTTCTCTTGCTTCATAAGAGCCTGCTACATCACAAACTGAAATTCAAAGAAACTTCAAATGGCCCCCTAGGAAGAGGCTGCTCTGTCCTGCTTTCTCCTCCTGTGGCTGCCTCTCTCAGGCAACCAAATCACAGCAGGGGGTTAAACACATGCGGGCCTGAATAAGAAGAAATCGCGCCTAAATGCAGCAGGGGGGAGTTTACCACACCGCTGCAGGCCGCTCTCTGTCTCCTCATGTTCTGGCGGTTGCTGCTGTCCTCCCCACCCCCACCCCCGCCACTCTTTCCTTGGAGCCTCTTTGCCGCATGGCTTTTCTACCCCTTCACTCTCAGCCTTCCTTCCCGGCTTCGGCGCTGAGGGGGGTGACTCGGGGCTGCCCGCTTTCACTGCTGTCAAGCAACTGCAGCCCCTGCAGCAGCTCCTCTCCCGATAAAGGGTTCGGGGAGCAGCCAGAAGGCCCCCACAGAACCCCCCCCCAAAGAAAATCCTGGGGGGAGAGGGGGAAGAAGGAATATCCTCCCCTCAGCCCTGTTGTCCCCCGGGTTCTTTCTGTTACTTCTGAATTTCTTTTTACACTTCTGCCTTTAAAAACAAAGAAACCTGCACCTTAACAGGGGAAATAAAAGCAAACTCTAACTAAACCTATCTCCTTAGTTGTCTCTTCAGTGAGTCCAGCACCCTGGCTCACAACCTCCTCCAGCTGCTTGGAGTCTGAGCTTACTGGGACTAGTGGGTAGTGCCAGCTGCATATGTACACTGGTGTCATCAAAAAGATGACATGCTCAGTCTCCAAGCTGCTGGAGGAGGTGCACTACCCAGATGTGCGGGACTGGACTGGAAGGACGATAAGGAAAGGGGGATTATCAAAGATATTCCGCCTAATCAGGGAAGAACATGAAACGGGGAGACTACCATGGCAGCAACAGTGGAAAAGGGACATAGGGACTTTAATGGACGAAAGTGAGTGGGGAGAAATATATTAAACAATGACAATAATAAACAATGACAAAAGATTTACAGCATTCAGGCATGTTGAGCACATTTATAAAATGCTGTATAGATGGTATATTACACCAGCTCATTTAGAGGTAATAGGGCAGAATCAAACAGGTGAATGTTGGAGAGGATGTAAAGATAAAGGAGGATACATATATATGTGGTGGGGGTGTTCTAAATTGCGGACGTTTTGGGAAAATGTATATCAGGGAATCTCAGAAATGGCAGGGAAGGTAATTGAGTGCAACATGGAAAACGTGTTGTTAACCTTAAGAGGAGGTGGGTGGAGAGGGAAAGAAGGAGCATTAATACGTTATGGGGTGACTGCAGCAAGATGTGTCTTAGCGAAAAAGTGGAAAAAAAGAGGATGCCCCAGGAAAATCTGATTGGTATTAATGTCTGCATGAAATTTTTAGGTTGGAGCGACTAACAGCTATTCATAGGGATAAGCTGGAGGCCTTTGAGGAGAGTTGGTTTCCTTTCTGCAAGCAGTACCGTCAGTAAAGGGGAACCATGTTCATGGGGAACTTGGAGGGTTAGGTAATGCAAAAGGGAATTGATATAAGAGATAAGGGTGGCCCAAGTAGCAACAATAAGGAGGAGGATGGGGTAGAGACAGATGGGGATGGTGGAATTGTAGAGTTAAATATTTATTTATTTAATATCTTTTCTATACCATGCTCTTTAAAATCAATGTGGTTTACAGGCAAACAAAAATCTGTATAGTGTGGTGGAAACCTGCACTGTACATTACAATGAACAAGTGGTGTAGCTTGGGACTAACATGGGTAACTATATATAGACTGGGCACTCAGGTCACAAACATTATTGACCAGAGTTGCTTCGTAACTATTTACAAGAATAGATATATAGTGAAATGTAAAACCATCAGGTGTGACAAGATGGTAGCAGAATGTGGAGTAATTAAAAATGTAGTATGTCTTAACAAACAAGAATTTGGAATTGTAAGATTGTGATGGTTAATAATTGTCAAATTTAAAAAAAAAGAAATTTAAGTTGGAGTTAAGACTGGGTTTTTTAATCAAGCTTTTGCATGAGGAAGATTTAGTCTTCTGTCAATTCTGACCAACATGCCAAAATTTAGCAAGACAGTACTATTCTCCCTGCCTATGACTTATGGGAAAGATAGTTGTCCTATGCACATCACCTTCCCCCCTCTATTATCTGATTGACCTTAACTTCCCTTGTCTCTGGATATACTTCCCTATGTGTCTCTGCATATACTGCAACAACTTGTTTGGCTTTTGTAAATGGCTATAATATAAAGTTCCGATAGTATATATAAAATCTTAATAAATAAATTATATTAACAGTTTAAAGGACTTTTCCTCCAATAACTTGTACAAACCCTTATAAAACCCAGCTAAAGTAACTGCTTTTACCACATCCTCCAGCAATGAATTCTAGAGCTTAATTATGAGTTGAGTGAAAATTTCCTCCTAGTTGTTTTAAACGTAAGCTGTTTATGTCTAGATGTACCTGTTGTACACTGCTTTGGGCAAATCTTTTCATAAAGGTGTTTAAATCTTAATAAAGCCATAAATAGCAAATGAAGTGAACAAATACTGAGCGCTGTCTCTGGGCCCTTAGGGTTGCATTTGCCTCACCTGTTGAACCCGCTCCCTATTTCTCATCTGCTATCTATTCTCTATACTTTTGTTTTAATTGAGTTCCTTTCCTCTTTCTTACTTGTTTTTATGTAAACCACTTTGGATTTGTTTGTTTGTTTTTTAAAGAAAAACAGTACATAAACTTTTTACTAAACCATAAATCATAAATATTACAACAATGCTGGCAAAATATAGGTAGAAAATGAACCCTAGGATGGCCTGATGGCAAGACAGCTCCTTGTTCAATTCCCAAGTTAGGTCTTCTGCATTTCTACTTGGTTTGGAATGTTGTAGTGGCAGCGTTCACAGACCAGAGAGGAGGGGGATGGGCATTACTATCACATTTGCTGGTCTGATTTAGACCCATGATGTAAGGCTCTGGAAGAAGCCCTGGTGAATAGTTACTGCAATGACGACTGGTCCATTAAACTAGAAAAAAATACTTGGCTAGCTGTAATTGAAGACTTACTGGACTAGAATTCCAGTGTGAATAAAGCATAGTTACTCACCTGTAAAGCACAGTTACTTACCTGTAACAGGTGATCTCTGGGAACAGCAGGAATTAGTCCTCACATATGGGTACGTCGGAACCGACGGAGCCTGCGCGGGAAAGCTCCCCAGCTTCCCAGAAAGGAAGCTTTTGGGGCCTCCCACAGCGCACGCGCGCTGCCTTCCCGCCTTCCTGACCAACTCTCCTCAGTTTGAGTTTAAAGCTGAGACAATAGAGAGAGGAAAGGAAAGAGAGAGAGAGAGAGATACAACTCCTAGGGGAGGTGGGTGGGTTGTGAGGACTAATTCCTGCTGTTCCCAGAGATCACCTGTTACAGATAAGTAACTGTGCTATCTCTAGGAACAAGCAGGAATGAGTCCTCACATATGGGGACTCCCTAGCTAAGATGCCGGGGAGATCCCCCTGCAAGAATTCCTCATGTCCCTATGGATCTCAGGCATCCATTTAGGGAAGGTGGGCATGAGTTGTTTAAGAATGGAACAGGTGTCTGAGGACAGCCTGACCAAACAAGGCATCCCGGCGGGAGTCCTTGTCCAAGCAGTAATGGGCTGTGAAGGTATGAACCGAGGCCCAAGTGGCTGCTCGACAGATCTGATCGATGGATACAGAATGAAGATGAGCCATAGAAGTGGCCATGGCTCTCACATTGTGAGCTGTGACATGGCCTTCCAGAGAAAGGTTCCTACTCTGGTAAGCAAAAGAAATACACTGAGCAATCCAATTGGACAGTGTTCTTTTTGAGACTGGAAGTCCTAAATGAGAAGGATCAAAAGCAACAAAAAGTTGAGAAGACTTTCTATGTTGCTATGTCCTTTGTAAGTAAAAGGCAAGAGCTCTCTTACAATCCAGGATATGAAGATTCCTCTCTGCACTTGATACATGAGGACCTGGAAAAAAGACAGGTAGATATACCTCTTGATTAAGATGAAAAGGCGAGACCACTTTAGGCATAAAGCGGGGATTTGTCCTAAGGACTACCTTATCATGATGGAACCTTGTATAAGGTGGATTAGCCACTAAAGCCTGCAGTTCACTGATGCGGCGAGAAGTGATTGCAATAAGGAAAATGACTTTCCAGGAAAGAAATTTCAAGGAGGTAGTGGCTAAGGGTTCAAAGAGTGGCTTCATAAGCTGACCAAGAACCACATTTAAGTCCCATGCCACCAGAGGAGGTCGAATGGGAGGTTTAGTTAAGGTTAGGCCTCTCATGAATCTCGCAATAAGAGGATGAGAGGAAACAGGTTGTCCATTGATAGGCTGAAGAGATGCTGCAATAGCACTCAAATGGACCCTTACAGAATTGGTTTTAAGTCCTGCATTGGAAAGATGCAGGAGATATTCGAGTAAAGAATTCAAAGGTAGTGCTAGAGGGTTAAGACCTTTGTCAGCACACCAAATTGAAAATCTTTTCCATTTAAAAGCATAAGAACGCCTGGTGGAAGGTTTCCTAGATGCATGGAGGACATCCTTCACCTGTTGAGAAAGATTGAAGTCTTGAAGGTCTAGGCCTTCAGTAACCAAGCTCTGAGGTGAAGGGACTTGGGGTTTGGGTGCCACAAAGTCCCCTCCTCTTGAGACAGAAGGTCTGGAGCAGCTCCTAGATCCAGGGAGGGTGCCTGGGAGAGATGCAGAAGTAGAGGGTACCACACTTGGCGTGGCCAGCGTGGAGCTATGAGGATCATAGACCCTTGATCCCTCTGAAGTTTGAATAGAGTCTTGGGAATCAAAGGAATGGGTGGAAAGGCATACAGGAAGGCCTGACCCCAATGAAGGAGGAAGGCATCCTTGGCCTGAGCTCCCTGACACGGAATCCTGGAACAGAACCGGGGAAGTTTGGCATTGCACGGACTTGCAAAGAGGTCTATGTCCGGGGTTCCCCATTTCTGAAAGATTCTGAGTACCTGATCCTTGTGCAGGGACCATTCGTGTGGAAGCAGAACTCGACTGAGTCTGTCTGCCCAAGAGTTTTGGATTCCTGGGAGGTACACTGCCAGGAGATGGATCTGATGCTCTCTGGCGAAGGCCCACAATTTTAGAGCTTCGTTGCAAAGCGACAGTGAGCCAGTCCCTCCTTGTTTGTTTATGTAGAACATGGCTACTTGATTGTCGGTATGAACAAGGACTGTCATGTTGATGAGGAGGGTATGAAAGACCTTGAGAGCAAGGAAAATAGCTCGCAGCTCCAAAAGGTTGATATGAAGGGTGGTCTCCTGTGGAGACCAAGTGCCCTGAGTGGAGAGGTCTTGAAGATGAGCTCCCCAACCTGTTTGGGAGGCATCTGTTGTGAGGGTTGCTTGGGCAACAATGGTTGAAAGGGGGCCCCCAACAACAGATTTTGAGTGGATATCCACCATTGGAGAGACCAAAAGAGACGATTGGAGTTTGCTATTTGGTCTGAGAGAGCTCCTGATGCCTGAGTCCACTGGGTGGATAAAGTCCATTGAGCTGCTCTCATATGTAGGCGAGCATAAGGCACCACATGCACTGTGGAGGCCATATGGCCTAATAGTTGTAGCATCTCTCTGGCAGTCAAGTGGCTTCTGGACTGAGTCTGAGAGGCTAAGGGCACTAGACGTTGGCAACAGGCCTGAGGTAGATAGGCCCTTGCAGTGGTGGTATCCAACCAGGCCCCTATGAACTCCAGGGATTGCGTAGGGGTGAGTTGAGACTTTGGCAGATTGATCACAAGTTCCAGATACTGCAGGATGTATCTGGTGCGATCCAGGGAAGTCAGAGCCTCGGACTGAGATGGAGCTCGGATGAGCCAGTCGTCCATGTATGGGAAGACAAAAATTCCCAGGGCACGTAGAAATGCAGCTACTATTGCCATGCATTTGGTAAATACCCTTGGAGCAGAGGCTAGACCGAAGGGAAGTACTCTGTACTGGAAATGTTTTCCCTGGAACAGAAACCGTAGGAATTTTCTGTGGGATGGATGGATGAGTATATGTGTGTACGCATCCTTGAGATCTAGAGAACAAAGCCAATCCTGACTCTGTAGGTATGGAAGGAGAGTACCTAGAGAAAGCATCTTGAATTTCTCCTTGTATAGAAATTTGTTCAATTCTCTGAGATCCAGAATGGGTCTGTACCCCCTGTTTTCTTGGGAATGAGAAAATAAGGGGAGTAAAAACCTGATCCCTGTTGAGGAAGAGGAACCTCTTCTATTGCCTTTTGGGCGAGAAGAGTGGTCACCTCCTGACTCAACAGGTCTAGGAGAGATGGGGGAGAATTGAATTGTCTCACCATGGTATGGGGAGGAAGGTTGGAGAAATGTAGTTTGTAGCCCTCTCTGATGATAGAGAGGATCCATTGTTCTGATGTGATTTGCTCCCATCTGGGAGCAAAATGAGTTAACCTTCCTGGGATGGTGAGAGGTTCTGGTTTTAGAGCCAGAAAGGTTAAGTTCTCTAGATTTAAGTCAAAAACCCTGAGGGGGTTGGGACTGTTGGGCTGTAGCAGCCCCTGCAGGTTTTGCCCGGGCCTGTTTAGGCTGCTGATGCTTAGGAGCAAAGCGAGCTGCAGAAGATTGTTGTCCAGTATTTGTGGCAAATCTGGTCTTCTTGTAGAAAGGCTTTTTGAAAGATTTTTTCTTGACAGGGGTAGAGGTAGACTTAGAAAGTCTATCTAAAGCAGCATTTTCTGCATCCATTTGAGTGGCTTTGATTTGCCACTCCTTACCAAACAGATTCTCACCTGTACAGGGCAAATTTCCCAACCCATCTTGGACCCAGGGTTCTAGGTCAGAGGCCTGGAGCCAAGCAATTCTGCGAGCCGCTATGACAATACCTGAGGCTCTGCTAGCACCCTCAAAGGAGTCAAAGGCTGCTCTGTTGGAGAACTTTGAAATATCTTGGGTATGCTTCAGCAAAAGAAGGAGCTCCTCCTTTCTATCCTCTGGGATAAAGGGGAGAAAATGGCGTATCTTTAATGCAATTTCCTTCAGAAACATGCCCATATAGAGGCTGTATGAGTTGATTCTGCCAATAAGCATACTTGCTTGGAAGATTTTTTTTCCAAAAGCATCCAGAGTCCTACATTCTCTTCCTGGGGGAGTAGAAGAGTGTCTTTTAGTACTCTTTATCCTTTTCATAGCTGACTGCACCACGATGGAGTGGTGAGGGAGCTGAGTTTTTTGAAACCCAGGAGAAGGGGGGACACGATACATGGTGTCCAGACGACGAGAATGTGGAGATAGGGTGAGAGGAGTCTCCCATAAGTCCATCATGTGTTCTTGAAGAATTTCATGGATGGGCAAGGTGACTGCCTCTTTGGGAACCTTAGAGTATCCTAAAATGTCTAACTTTTTTGCTCTAGGTTCTTTTTCAGAGGATACCGAAATAGAAAGACCTTTAGCTACTTCAATGATGAAGTCTTGAAAGGATAAATCCTCTGGAGGAGACATTCTCCTCTTTGGAGAAGAGGGCTCCTCAGGTAGAATAAGGGATACTTCAGCAGAGTCATCTGATGAATCAGAATCATCAGAAGACTCAAAGTATCGTCTGTTTGCTTCCAGGGATCGATAAGCGTATCGACATCGGGGGTACCCGGAACCGGATCGGTATCGGGAAAAACCCCGGAACCGGGAACCGGAATCGGTATCCTGGTCGATGTGGATGGCCTGGGTACTGGTATCGGTTGTGGAACCGGAACCGGGGTCGGTACCGCAGGGTGCTGTACCGAGGGCGTCGCAGCCTTAATGAAAGCGAAAATGGCCTGCTGCATGGATTGAACTGTATGATCCATGGACACCACGACTGTCTGGATGTCGGTACCGGATGAATGAGCCGGTACCCCAGAACAGTCTAACAGGTGATCGGTCGAGGCCGTACCATCGATGTCAACCTGTAACCCCATAGGAGGAGCTTTGGAAGCCGGAGCTTCCCGCCGGGGTTGTTTGGCTGGGGCAGGGTCCTCAGGGTCAAGCCCAGGGGTATCTCGATACTTAGAGGGAGATTTGCCCTTTGAGGGCCTGCCAGAGGAATGTTTGGTTACCTGAGATCCATCAGGAGAGGAAGACCTGGAAGATGTCGATGCTGGAGTATCTGTAGAAAACAGCATGTGAAACTTGGCTGCCCGGTTCTGTAAGCCACGTTTAGACATCAAAGAACAGGATGGGCAATCCGGAATGGAATGGTCAGGCCCCAAACATTTAAGACACCATTCATGGGTGTCTGTGACTGAAATAGTACCGCTGCACTTGGTGCATTTTTTAAACCCAGAGGCTTGTTTCTCCATGAGGGAGAATTTGTGAAGGCCTAAAGGCCTCACAGAACAAACACACCAAGTGAGGAAAAAAGAAGATTTTTTTTAAGAAATAAAGGAAAAAAGACCGGCGGTACCGGTCTGGAATCGGGGAAGGCAGACACGCGGCCAAAGAAATATATTAAAATAACAACTTCTTCAGCGGTGACAGGAACACGACCTGCTGGCTCCGCGGAAAAAGAAGAACTGAGGAGAGTTGGTCAGGAAGGCGGGAAGGCAGCGCGCATGCGCAGTGGGAGGCCCCAAAAGCTTTCCTTCTGGGAAGCTGGGGAGCTTTCCCGCGCAGGCTCCGACGGTACCGACGTACCCATATGTGAGGACTTATTCCTGCTTGTTCCTGGAGATCCCATATGGACCTCAACTGGTGGAATGCAAGGGTTTTATGGGGGTTCATAAGAAATTGGTAATATGAACCAGGAAAATATCTCCAGAGAGTACCTCAATGAAAGGAGAGGTAGATACACTGTGCAAAAACAGGTTGAGGTCAGAACCCTCAGGGTGAGAAGAAAGCCCAGTGGAACTGGGGTGGTTCAAATAGGTAGGACTTTTGCAGGAGATGCGAAAGTCCGTAGATGGATAAGAGTGAAGCTCTGTTGACCTAAAAAGGACATAGTTCCCATGGGAGAAAGAGCTGTGAAGACTCCTATATTCGAGAAGAAAAAGGACAGGAACATGAGGCATAGTAGCCTCTCATTTTCTGAGGGTTCAGAAGGTCCTTTGTATTTAAAATTACATAGGTAATAGAGAGGATATGGAGGGCTTTAGGTGTACCAAAAGTGAAGGTCATGGTGCAAAAGCCCCCTAACTACCATGAGTAGTGGTTGTTCATGGGAATCCCTAGTATGCTGGAACAGCATAGAAAGAGATAGAGACTATCTGATGGGCCCGTAGGGAAATATATAGATATATATGAGTATATACCGATACATTTAATCAGACAGATAAAGAATAGTATATAGACAAACATGTACGTACTATCCTATTAAGATATGGTTATATAGATAGGCAAGTACAGATTATATCTGTCTGTGTGAATCTACATATACACACACATATATACATATATACATACATATCTATATACATATATCTATATACATATATCTATATCTATGAGCACAGACCTGCATATGTCTATATACATATAAATAGATAGATATAGATATAGATATATATTTTATTTATTTATTTATTTAACATCTCTTCTATACCGCGCTATTAAAATCAGCGCGGTGTACATCGAACAAATATACTGCAATGCAAACAGGTAACATTGAGTTTACAGAGAACACAGGAATATATAACATGGAGTAACAGGGATAACTATGTACAGTCAACATTATACTATATATATGCTTTTACTATATAAATATGTAAATTCAAGTGGAAATTGTATGTGTATTCATGTAGGAGGCACAGATCAACAGTGGGGAAGTGAACTATCGTGGAGTTTAACCATTTTCTGGTTGTATTAAGGTATTAAGGTGTTTAGTGTAAGTTGGAGGTCTGTTGGTAGTGTGAGTGTCCGAGGTCACGTCTGGGTAGTATTTTGTGAATAAGTGATGCTTCACGGCTTTTCGGAATTGTAATAGGTTTTTGATGCAACGGATTTCATGGGGAAGTAAATTCCAATTCGGGGGTGCAAATATTGAGAAAGCTCTGTTCGATGTAGCTTTAGTACATGATGTCATCATCTTGGGAACTATTAAGGTATTCATAGCAGTGGTCCTTCTGTTTCTATTTTCGAGGGTGTTATGGATTAGTTTGCTAATTGGTGTCGGTGGGTAGTTATTCATGGCCTTGAAGGTCAGGACTAGTGACTTATATGAGAGTCTGGCTTGTAGAGGTAGCCAGTGTAGGTCTTTCATGATAGGCGTTATGTGAGCAGATCTTGGTGACCCAGAGAGGACTCTTGCAGCTGCATTCATAGCCAGACGAAGTGGATTTAAGGTTGATTGAGAGAGCCCGTGGAGGATGATATTCGCAAAATCTAGATGTGGGAGGACTAGTGCCTGGAAGGTTGATCGGTAATCAGTATAGTCAAGTAGTGGGCGGAGGTGGCGTAGCGTTCTGATCTTATGATATATCCTCTTTGTCACATTCTTCACATGCATTGTCATATCCAGGTGTTGATCCAATGTGATGCCGAGGTATCGGATTGTGGGTTTGGACGTCAGTTCTATGTTATTGACCAGCAGCGACGGAGGAGGTATGAACTTGCGATTCCTTGTGACAAATAGGACATCAGTTTTGCTATGATTTATTCTTAAGTTTTGTGTCAGCAGCCATTCAGCTATTGCACCGAAACAGTTGATTATTGGTGTAAACACTGGTTGGTCAGTTTTAAACGGCATGTATATGAGGATGTCATCTGCGTATGCCAGGCATTGCACATTGAAGGATCGGATCAATTCACATATCGGCTGCATATATATATTGAACATTAATGCCGATAGTGAAGATCCTTGAGGTACACCTTGAGACTGTAGGAATGGCTCTGATGATTCCTGGCCCGTTTTAACTTGTTGCCACCTATTGGAAAGGTAGGATCTACACCATTCCAGTGCTGTGCTTTGAATCCCCTTCTCTCTCAGACGTTGCAGCAGTATGTTGTGGTTCACAGAATCAAAGGCGGCGGAAATGTCTAAAAATATGAGTACAAATCCTTGTTTGATGCTGTTTATTCCTGTGATAAGATCATTGAATAAGGCTGTAAGGATTGTGTCAACTCCATGTGCTTCTCTGAATCCATGTTGTGATTTGTCCAGTGGTGCTTCCGTGTCAATATGATGCTGGAGCTGTTGTTGGGCAGCTTTCTCGATAATTTTTGCAAGCTGGGGGATGCTCGAGATTGGCCTAAATGATTCAACTTTGGATGGATCGAGCTTACTGTTTTTGAGTAGGGGCTTGATAGAGGTGTGTTTCAGACTTTGGGGGAATGAGCTTGTTAGGAAGGACTGGTTCAGTATCAGGTACAGGATTTGGCTTAGATCATGGCGCAGATCTTTGATCCAGCTGGCTGGACATGGGTCATTGGGTGCTGTGCTAGGATTGATGGAGGCGATAATTTTCTCAATTTCACTAGTTGATATAGTATTGAAGTTGCAAAATGGAGTTATTTGAGATGCCTTAGGTGATACAGATGGGTTGTTGGTATTTATGCTCGTGTTGGCTGTAATCATTTTTGATTGCAGGTAATTTGCGTAGTCCTGTGGCTGCGGCATTGCAGGTTGATCTGAAACTGGTTCTCTTGTTATGGATTTTACTAACTTGAATAGTGCATGAGGTTTATTGATGGCGCGTTTCAATAGGTTTGTGTGGTAGAGCTTCTTACTCAGTGTTACCTTCTCACGGTGGGTAGTTAAGTGTGAGTTATATGTTTCAAGTGCCTCTGGAGAGTGGGTTCGACGCCACTGTCTTTCAGGTTTGCGTAGATGGATGAGAGATGTACGCAGGTCAGTAGAGAACCAAGGCGCATGTTCTCGCTTTCTTAGTTTCTTATCCTTGTGCAATGGACATGAGGCGGCTCTGAGGTTCTCGTTCCATTTGGATATTAGGTCATCTAAGTTGAGGGAGGTGTTAGTCAAGAGAGGTTGAAGGTTCTCTAGGACCTTGTCACGGTTGAGAGGTTGAAAACGGGCTGAGTGGGTTCCAGGTGAGTTAGATGGTCTTTGGCTCACGTGAGAGGTATAGGTGGGTATATTGAATCGAATAAGGTTGTGATCGGACCATGGCACTGGTATAACTGACAGTTCAAGGGCTTGTTGTGATAAGGTGTTGAAATGAGGTGCGAAAATGAGGTCTAGTTTACCTCCTTTAGTGTGGGTGGGAGAGTCAACGTATTGTTTGTAGCCTAGATCCTTTAGTGCGTCTAGAAATGCTTCTGAGTGGCTGTCATGGAGAGATGGGAGGTTAAAATCTCCAACTACCCAATTTGGAGAGCGTGAGGTGGATGTTGCGCAAGCGAGTTCAATTATTGTTGGAAGGTCGTCCGGTGATGGGGAGGGTGCTCGATAAAGCAGGTTGATTGAGCATAGCTCATTAGATATAGAGAGGGAGTCGAGGTGGGTTGAGCTGGAGGAATTGCATAGCTTGAAATTGAGGTCTGTTTTGGCGAGGATTAGTGTTCCGCCTCCTTTTTGAGTGGACCTGTGGCATGTGTAGAGGTCAAATCCTGTAGGCAGCATCTGATTCAGGAGGATGTTGTCACAATCTGATAACCATGATTCCGTGACCATCAGGATGTCGAGATTGTATTGAGGAATCAAGTCCATGGTTGCAGGCCATTTTGATCGTATGGATCTGGCATTTATCAATGCACATTTTAGGAGGCGTTGGCGATGGAGCTTCTCAGCTTGCGTTTTGTTGATGACTTGAAGGGGAATGCTAAGTAGATGGGAGTGAGATGTGTGGTTGCGTTTTGCTGTTGTGTTGTGAGGGAATTCGTACCATCTCCTTCCAAATGAATGTAGTATTGGTATGTAGCTGGTGTTATGGTTGAGGGCGTTTGTAACGCAGGGGAGCTCAAGTGTAAGAAGGGTAGTGAGTGATAACAGGACCTTATACATATTGAGTTTAAATGGGTAACAGTGCAATGACTTGCAGCAGTGCAATGACCAGCAACTACTAGTGACAGTGCAAGTGGTTAATTGTTATTGGCAACAGTATAGAGGAATACAGACAGCGGTAGTACAATGTGCTAAATAGTACTGACAACAGTATAAAGCTTATTGATTTGCAGATAGCAGTATAATAGTGTGTGAGAGGTTAGGTAGTACTGACAACAGTATAATAATGCAGATAACAGTATAATAGTGTGTAAGAGGTTGGGTAGTACTGACAACAGTATAATAATGCAGATAACAGTATAATAGTGTGTAAGAGGTTAAATAGTACTGACAACAGTATAATAATGCAGGTAACAGTATAATAGTGTGTAAGAGGTTAAATAGTACTGACAACAGTATAATAATGCAGGTAACAGTATAATAGTGTGTAAGAGGTTAAATAGTACTAACAACAGTATAATAATGCAGGTAACAGTATAATAGTGTGTAAGAGGTTAAATAGTACTGACAACAGTATAATAATGCAGGTAACAGTATAATAGTGTGTAAGAGGTTAAATAGTACTGACAACAGTATTGTAGTAGTTGGTAATAAGTTCTTCGTGCTGTTTGATTACTATCAACAGTATAGTTCTGCAGTGTGTTGGTTATTAGCAGTAGAGTATGAGAGAGCAGATTATTGTCAACAGAACAGTTATACTTGCTGTGCTCTGGGTCTTAAGAAAGACACTTACTCTACTCTGCCTTACCCTACAGACAAAGATTTACACAAACAAATGGCTATATCTCTATTGTAAATAATACCGGTAACTCAATTATGTTGTGATGACCTGTACATAGTTTGAATAGTGTTATTCTAGTTAATGTTCAAAACATGTTCAATGTAACTAAACGTGTACATAGTTAACACAAGTTCCATGTAAAATATACAGAAGTATATTGATTTTTGTTCGATGTGAACCGCCCCTGATCTCTGGAAGGGGCGGTATATAAGAAACTGTTAAATAAAATAAATAAATAAATAAAATAATAAATTTTGTCGTGTTGCTGCAGCGTGTACTCTCCGTGCTCGAATGAGCACAGACATGCATATGCCTATATACATATAAATATATATATATATAGATAGATAGATAGATAAATAGATATAGATATATCCATGTCCTGTCATGGGGTATGTGGCGAGAGAAGATTCCACTAACAAGAGGGTATTACCTGATTGAGGGAATCTTTGGAGAATCCATTGCTACTGGTTATGAGTAGGAACGCAAAGGGAGTTCCCTCACTGATAAGGGGAAGCTCAGAGTCCTGTAAGAACTCTTGCCCTTAGATAACCAGGAATGGAAACCTACATGAAAATTGCAGAGGATGTTGTTGATATGCAGACAATAAGTCTGAATCCTTCCATAACTCCAGCAGGCAGCTGGAGAAAAAGATGCCATGAAAGAAATACCATATTTACCCTTTATGAGAGCAAACAGGGTATGGTGCATTCTGGTGATGAATATGAATTCTGCTATGAAGAATTGAAGATGGAAGGAAATAGCAGACATGGACTGGCTGTACTGAAAGAAAAAACACATCCCTGGTGGAGGGGTGCACTAGAGATGTGAACCAATCCAGGGAATTGGATGATTGTCCAGGTCTTCGCTTAATTAAAGGTCTGTGTCCTTTATTTAAGAAGATTTTAATGGAAAATGGTAAGGGCAGGGGAACCCAGTCGACATAACTAGGTAAAGCCCTTCCTAATCATCTAGAATTATATGCTCTCTAACAAGGCCCCATAGTGAAGAGCTGCTCTGTAGAGATGCAGAGAGCATGTTGCAGGTCATTTAGAAGAAAAAACTGGCTGTTTAAGAGCCAGTATATATCCTGAACTATTCTGCCAAGCCCAAGGATTGGGGAAGGCCAAGAATAGAAGGTGAGGAGAAGTGTCTGCAACAATGGCCAGGAAAGGCTGTAGACTGTCTGGGACTTAGTAGTAAGACCCAGAAAAAATTGAAACTGGAGAAAAAAACTCTGGTTTCTTGGTCAGCAAGCCAGTGGTGTAACCACTAAGAGCCCCTGCAGCTCTAACTATTGCTGGGCAGCAGACGAAATCTTATGAGAAGATTGAAAGACATACAGACTTGAGTAGGAGTAGAAAGACTCCGTTATCGTCTGAGAAGCTGCCAGCAAAAACAGCAGGGGGAAGACAACTCTGAGAGGGAACTTAGGGGCTTATTGAGAAGCCCCCAGTTGAGTGGTAGCACTCTTACAGACAAAATGTCTTAGTAAGAGGGACAGGGTTGAAAAAAGAGACTTACGGTGGAGTAAAGCTCTGTTAAGTAATATGAGAAATTGTTGATACAGGAGAAGAGTCAAAGGTAAAGGTATAGGAACCTCATTGACAACTATGACGACTCTGTACCTGAAAGGAAGAGGAGTAACTTTAGTACCTGTACAACATAGTGATCTAAAGAAGCTCTATGAGCTAAAAGTCAAAATGTTCTCTTAAGAGATACATGTGTAAAAATTAGGATGGAACCACTGTAGATGTCTGTAAAGGGAAGAAGCAAACTACAGGTTCTGAACCTCAAACAGGAAGAAGCACTGAAGAGTCTATCAGCAACCCTGCGGCTGCTGGGTTTGATGAAGCTGTTGAGGTTGTGGTTTCCTCAGCCTGGTTGGATGTGCCCCTGTCTGGGAACATCTGTAGGATGGGTAGAAGATGGATGAAATCTTCTCCCCTTGAGGCCACAAAGCCTGCCAGAAGATGTTCTAGAAACTGGGACAGAGGAAGGCGTAGACAAGCCTCTGAAAGCAATAGTGTCAGTAGTTAACTGAGCAGCTTGGAGTAAAGTCTCTTTGTTGAAGAGATTTTCTCCAGTGCAAGGAGTATTTCCCAGTGTATCTCGTACGAATTTGTCCAAGTCTGAAGCTTGGAGCCAAGCTGTACGTCGTGCTCCTATGGCTATAGCAGAAGTTCTGCTAACAGACTCAAGAGTCAAGGGAAGCACGAGTAAGGAATCTAGAAATATTTTGAGCATGATTGAGTAGTATAGAAAAATCTGCTCTTTTAGGTTCTTGGAGAAAAGGGGTCAAAAGTAGTACATCTTTTGTGACCTCCTCAAGAGATAATCCCATATAGTAAATATATGAGAGAATTCTGGCTGAAAGCATGGATGCCTGGAAAGTTTGACGTCCAAAGGCATCTAAAGTTCTAGCCTCACGACCTAGCGGATAAGAGTGTTTCTTAGTACTCTTAATACGCCTCATTGCTGATTCTACAACAAGAGAATGATGAGGGAGCCGAGGCTTTTGAAAACCTGGAGTAGAGGGCACCCTGTATAAAAGATCAGTTGCCCTAGAAGGTGGGGACACCGTTAAAGGAGTTTCCCACATTCTAAATAGTAGATCCTGCAAGGTTTGATGCAAAGGAAACATAATGACTTCCTTTGGACTGCCAGAGATCAGCAGAGGTTCTGGAACCCCTGATGCAGGATCTAGACCAGGTATAGGAGTGGCAAGTAACTTTGCCATATCAAGCAGGAAAGCTTGAAAAGAAATCTCCCCAGAGGGGAGTCCTCGAGAAAGAGGAGAAAGAACTAGATCTGTTGAAGAACTAGCTCCAACAACCACCGGTTCATTCAGATTATCTAGAACAGAAAATCTGGAGGGGTGGAGCATTGGTGGATCTACAAAAGATAGCTGTCGGTACCGCTGAAAAACGGCACCGCAATTTGTTGGTAGCAAATCGTCCATGTTAGGGATCGATTCCAGACTGGGTATGGAAGGAAGCGATCCAGATGAACAGAACATGGACGGTACCGACACCGATGCTGATGTCGATACCGGTACCGGTACCGGGACCGGGACCATCGTTGATACCGATTCATGAAGATCAGTCTGTGATAACACTATCGGTACCGAGGAAAGCGAATGTGGCAGACCTTGATCATCGGTAGAATGTCTTCGGTACCGTTTAAAATCGGTACCGAGACGAGTCGGTACCCAGTCATCCAGACAAGAGATCGATTCTAGACTCGGCATCGAGAGAAGCGAGTCTATCGATGCATATCTGGAGGGTACCGACGTGGATACCAACATCGGCACCGGGATCGATATCGATGCTGGAAGATCGGTCGGTAGCGGCTCTGGCAGCACCAACGATACCGAGAGCGCTCGACTGCGATCATCGGTGTGGAATGTTTCATCCAACACCAGTGCCGATGTCGGGGTAACAGCACCGCTCAAAGCGGATACCACCACCGAGAATGGCTCAGGAATGTTCACCGAGGTAAAACCCCCGGGAACAACCTGAAACCCTGTTGATGCTTTGGAGGTAGAAAACTCCCGCCGGGGTTTTAAAGCCAAAATGTCCTCAGGGGCAAGGCCGGAGCCATCTGCATAATGCATATGAGATCTACCACCCGAGGACTGGCTAGTCTTTACAGACTTTTGTTTGGTTACCTGATCCTGTGAGAAAGAAGATGCAGCTGGTGCCCTCTGGCCAGAGGGGAACTGCGCATCGAGTGGAGCTCGATGCTGGAAACTTCTTGAAGAAATAATACTACAGGAAGAACACTGAAGTGGATGGTGTTCAGGTCCCAAACATGGGTGTCTAATACCAATTTGGTACTGCCACAGTTAAAACATTTTCTAGTGGCTGGCGTTTCCATGAAGGAAACTAAGGAGGCCTAACAGGCCAAAAGCCGTCAGGCACCAACAAGGAAAAATAAACAAATTCCTACAAAAGTAAGGAAAAGAAAAGAAAAAAACACTGGCGGTACCAGTGCGTCGAGGGAAGGCAGACGCGACCACAAGAAAAATAGAAAAATAAAGAAAGACTTTTCTGCGGTGACAGGAGGACGTCCTGCCGGCTCTGCAGAAAAACGAAAACTGAAGAGAGGCAGTTGGGAAAGGCGGGAAGGCAGCACGCAGGCGTGTTGGGATGCTCCCAAAAGTGTTTTGATTGGACGCTGGGGAGCGTTCCCGCGCAGACTCCGTCGGTACCGACGTACCCATATGTGAAGACTCATTCCTGCTTGTTCCTGGAGATCTACGCTTTCTCCGGGAACAAGCAGGAAGTCAGTCCTCACATATGGGACTCCCCAGATACAGGCTACCATTAACCTATAGCCCAAAAAAGGCTCCCTCATCGAGAGCCGCAAACAGCCGCAATGAAATCCTCTGCGTCAAAAGGAATTAGCACACCGGTAGCCTGAACACAGAAGGGTCGGGGGCAGGAGTTGCCTAGACCTCAAAAAGGTTATAAAGTACAGCCTGGCCGAAGGTACTGTCCCATCAGGACTCCCTATCCAGGCAGTAATGGGATGAGAAGAGTATGAACTGAAGATAAGGTGGCAGCCCGGCAGATATCTGCCTGAGGAACAAAGTGCAGATGAGCCACTGATGCCGCCATGGCCCTGACCTTGAGAGGTGTGACACGGCCCTCCAACGGAAGCTTTGCTTCCTCATAGGCCCGAGCAATACAGTCCGCCACCCATGTGGACAGCGTACGCTTGGGTCACTGCCTCCCCCAGCTTACTCGGGTTGTGGGAAACGAAAATCTGAGAGGCTTTCCAGTGGCATTGAGTACGTTGAATGTAGAAGGACAAGGACCTCTCTTACAGTCCAGGGTATGGAGGACTGCCTCAGCACGACCGGCATGCGGTCTGGGAAAGAAGGTAGGGAGGACCACCTCCTGGTTGAGATGGAACGAGGACACCAACTTTGGAAGGAACTTGGGGTGTGTGTGAAGCACCACCCTATTCTTGTAGAACCTGGTATAAGGTCTCTCCACCACGAGGGCCTGAAGCTCACTCATCCTTCGGGCGGAAGTGAGCGTGACCAGGAAAACCACCTTCCAGGAGAGATAGCAGAGGTGACACATAGCCATCGGTTTGAAAGGCGGCAGGGTGAGCCGCCCGAACACTACATTGAGATCCCATTTGGTTGCCGGAGGGCAGACCAGGGACTTAGGAGTAGGCCCTTAAGGAACCGGGACACCATTGGGTGATCCGAGAAAGGCTTCCCATCCATCTGATTGTGGTTCGCTGCTAGGGCACTGAGATGTACCCTGATGAACTTGAGCCCCGTGCTGGAGAGGTGGAGAAGGTATTGCAACACCATAACCACCGGGCAAGAAAAGGGGTCAACCCCTCGTGCCGCACACCAAAGCGCAAACCAGCGCTACTTAAAGGCGTAAACAAATCTGGTAGATGTTCTGCGTGAAGCCAGCAGAACATCCTCCATGTCCTTCGGAAGTAGGAGCGGAGCTAGTGATATCCTCTCAGCCATCAGCAAAAGGGAGCTGGGGTTGGGGTGCAGGAGAGAGCCCCCCTCCTGGGAAAGGAGCTGCGGAGCTGTCCCCAAGGGGGTGGGAGGTCTCCACCGCTAGCTGCAGGAGGAGTGGGAATCACGGTGACCGAGGCCACCGTGGGGCTATCAGAATGACTGAAGCTGTGTCGCGAAGAATCTTGAATAGGGTCTTAGCGATCAGAGGTGACGGGGGAAACGCAAACAGAAGACCCACCTACCATGAAATTTGAAAAGCATCAGCGGTCACCCTGGCCGGGTGTGGATGCCTGGAGCAGAAGCGGGGTAACTGGTGACTGTCCAGGCTGGCAAACAGGTCCATCACCGGTTCCCCCCAGATCTGGAAGAGCCCTTAGACCACTTCTGGGTCCACCTGCCTCTCATGCAGCTGGAGCAGCCTGTTGAGTCTGTCGGCCAGCCAGTCGTCCTGGCCCGGCGGGTACACCACCCTGAGGAGAATGCCCTGTCGGAATGCGAATGAGCACAAGTCCAGGGCTTCCTGACAGAGGGCACGGAACCCCATGCCCCCGTTTGTTCACATAGAAAATGGTGACCTGGTTGTCCGTCTGGACCTGGACGGGCCTGTGGCCCAGGGACCGCCAGAACGCCTTCAGGGTGAAATGGATTGCACGCAGTTCCAACAGATTGATCTGTTGAGCACTTTCGTCTGGGGACCAAATGCCCTAGGTGCGGTACCCCTGGCAGTGGGCTCCCGAGCCCAGCAGGGAGGCATCTATGGTGAGGACCCTCGAGTGGTGAGGGGCCTGAAAAGGCATCCCTGCTTCCAAGTGACAGGGCAACAGTCAACAGGTCAGGGACTGCGCCAGGTGCCTGGTCACTTTGACTCTGTCCTGGAGATGCCCCGTGGCCTGGGACTACTGGTCCCTGAGGCACCACAGCGCAATTTGCATGTGGAGGCAGGCATCTGGCGTGACATGGACAGTGGAGGCCATGTGCCCGAGGAGGCGCAACAGGTGTCTTGCTGGCACTGAGCGATGGTGCTGCTTGTCTTTGGCCAGCGCCATGAGCCTGCCTACCCTGTCTGCAGGTAGGAAGGCCTTCGACTGAAGGGTATTGATCCTTGCACCAATAAATTCCAGCTCTTGAGTCGGATGAAGGCTGGAATTGGGATAGTTGATAACGAAACCCAAGTGCTGAAGGACCTAGATAGTGCGTGCCGTGGCCTGCTGCGCCTCGGGGGCCGTTGTGTCCCTGATGAGCCAGTCGTCAAGATAGGGGAAGACAAATATCCCCTGAAGATTGAGAAAGGCAGCGACCATCGCTAGGCACTTTGTGAATATTCTGGGGGCCTAGGCGAGGCCGAAGGGAAGCACCCTGTATTGAAAATGATGGACCCCCCCCCACACCACAAAGCATAGGTATTGCCTGTGGTTTGGGTGGATTAGGATGTGTGTATAGGCATCCTTTAAATCTAAGGAGCAAAGCCAGTCTTCCTGGCGGAGGTAAGGCAGCAATGTTCCAAGGGAAAGCATCTTGAACTTCTCCCTCACCAGGAATTTGTTGAGGTTGCACAGGTGGAGAATGTGCCTTGGGCCCCCTGTCCTCTTTGGCACGAGGAAGTACCTGGAGTAAAACCCTTTGTCCTTGAGATGGTGAGGCACTGGTTCCACAGCTCGGACCTCGAGAAAACCTGCCAACTCCTTCAAAACATGGTCCCAGTGAAGGGGAGGCCGGAAGGGCACTCTCCAGGGAAATAATGTGGAGGCACTTCGGTTAGGCAGTGGAGGTAACCCACCTGATCACCTGTAATGCCCATGAATCGGTGGTGATAGCTCCCCACCTGTGGGCATACAGGATGAGCCGACCTCCTTTGGGCTGCCAAGCTCTGGTTGGGAGAGGGGCCATGCTGCAGGAGTCAAAAATTCCCTCCAGGCAGGGCCAGAGCCAGAGCCTGGGGTTTGGGAGCCTTCTGCTTATGTTGGCCATGCCCCTGTCCCTTGGCCTGCTGCCCCTGCTAGGGAGCAGGGAAGGCCTGGTAAGGAGTGTAGTTTTGATAAGCAGTGGACTTCCTCGGGTAAAAGGGATTTTACCCAAGCCCTTCTTTCGGAAAGAGGCAGATGTCTTCTTAGAGAGCCTAGTCCTCGTCATGAACTGAGACTCCAGTTCGGCAGCCTTGTCGGTCATGGGTTTGCCTAAGAGGTTCTTCCCCCCTGGCATGGGACATCGACCAACTTGTCTTGCACCCATTGTTCGAGGTCCGACGACTGTAGCCAGGCTTGGCGGCATGCACCGATGCCCACCGTGGCTACCCAGGCCGTCGACTCAAACCTGTCGTAGGCCGCCCGAGACATGAACTTGGAGCATTCACTGATGGCTTTGGATAGGCCCCTGAAGTGCTGCAAAGGCTCCTCGGAGAGACCAGCTGAGAACCCACGATCTCCTTCGCCGGGTCTCTCAGGTACATGCCCGTGTAAAGCTGGTAGGCCTGTATCCGACAATTCAGCATTGCGCCCTGGTAACATTTCCTGTCGAGGGCATCCAAGATGCGGGCCTCCCTGCCAGGTGGCACTGAGGAGTGCGTCTTCTGACTTTTCAGTCGACGCATGGCTGACTCCACCACGATGGAGATGTGTGGCAGTTGTGACTTCTGAAACCCAGGACTCCAGTGGAACCGATACATCGAGTCAAGCTGCTTGCTGATCACCGGCGTTGACGCCGGCGTCTCCCACATGCAGAGCATAAGGCGTTCCAAGATACGAGGAATGGGCACTGTGAGGGTTTCCCGAGGGGAAGCCTCGTACTGGAGGATCTCGAGTTTGTCTGCTTGAGGGTCCTCATCGGACTGCGTGGAGAAAGCCAAAACCTTAGACATATCACAAACAAAGTCCCAAAACCCCATGTCCTCCGGTGGGGACCTTCTCCAAGGCTCAGATACAGGGGAATCGGATGGGACATCTCGGTGATGGCGGTGTCCAGTGACTCATCATCCTCGGACTCCCAAGCGGAGGCCTCCGTTGAAGACTGACGGCACTCCTTGGGCCCCGAGGGGCCCAGCGCCATCTGCCCCGGTGCTCACTGGCTCGCCGGTGACAACCTCGGTCCCGATGAACGGGAGGCTAAGCATGACCTCAGCCAAGGATCTACTCAGGCCCGCAGGGCTTCGAGGATCGGCTCAGCCTCCGGGGTCGACTTCGACATCCAACACCCAGTGGTCGGGGCAGAGGAACCAGACGTGCCAGATACCAACGCCCGCTGCTGCTGCTTCAGGAAGGCATTAGTCCTGCGCTCCAAGGACACCATCCTGGACAACAGTTCCAGAGGCTCCGCAGCCTTTGGCTCGGGCACCGACACGCTCAGGCCTGAAGCTGGTTGCCCCGGAGGGGAGTCCTCGAATAGGATAGGATGTACTTGCCAGGGCTGGTCCACGACGGGTACATTTGGAGAAACTTGGCAGGGCACTCCTCCTCAGACGCCTCGGGCCGGCGCTCGGGGATCTGCGACCGGTCCCGTGAGGGACCTGGCCATTCCGAGCCATCCAGAGACACCGCCGTCGAGGATTTCTTCCTTCTTTTTGGTTCACTCGAGGGAGACCCCCTCTCCGAGGCCCCTCGACGACACTCAAGTTTGGACTGCTCCTCCCGAGGCGTGGAGGCCTCAGACAAGGCCCTGGCTCTCGGAGGCATGGGAGAATCAGGAAAAAAATTGTCATACTGCTGCTGGCGGCTTCTAAGGCCTTCGAAGACATCTTTTTGCAGAGGCCACAGACCGCCGGAACGTGGTCCGGGCCAAGGCACCGGAGGCATAAGTCATGCGTATCAGTGAGGGACAATCTTTCAGCACCAATCGCATTTTTTGAAGCACTGGTAGCCATGGGGGGAAAAAGAACCCCAGCAAGGTCGAAGCCCCTTCGGGCTGCAAGCAAGGAAAAAAGGGGCGAAGACACCCAAGAGAGAAAAATCGAAAAAAAAAAGGGTCCGGCCCGCTACCGAGGTACTGGGGTCTGGCGGGAAAGGTGCCGGTGCAAGACCAGAAAAAAACAGCCAAAAGGCAAAGAAGAAAAGGAAAGAAAAATCAACTTTTTCCAGTACAGGGACAGACTACTTCTGATGCGCTCTGCGGAAAAAAGGAGATAGAACAAGATGGCTCCTTTGGGCGGGAAGGGGACCACGCATGCATAGTAGCAAGTCCCAAAAGCTTTCTTTGAAAGTTGGGAATTTGCTCTGCGCGGGCTCCGTCGGCATCAACGTCACCCATATGTGAGGACTGACTTCCTGCTTGTTCCCAGAGAAGCCAAAGAAACAAAGAAGGAAGAATTACAAGGCCAAAAATATTGAAAGAATACAAAGAATATGAACCACATTTCAACTTACCCTAATAAATGGCTGCTCCATATGTAATTCACCTTTGCTATTGTAAGTGAACAGAGTGAACTCTTTCGATAAAACTCTTCTGCAAATTAAAATTTAAGACGTTATTAGAAATAAGTATGCCATAAAAATTTCATGCTAGTTTTAGAAAGGGTCTGGGTTAAAACTGGGTCCTCTGGATTTCAGGAATACTCCTTTAAATTGGATCCCCAGAGGATATGGCTTTTAACCTACTTACTGCCAGGGAATTAAACATGCCTGGCACTAGTGTACAACATCAGTCATGTTTCTATGCCAGAAGTCTTGAAGGATTACAAAAGGGGACTAAAACACAGAGGGGAGCTTTCTGGTTAGATTTAGAACACAAGACTCCCTCTATCCAAGCAAAGGCTGTGGGACTCCCCCTGGAGATTGGTCACAGATTACCTTAGAAGCGAAGGACAGGGTAGCAGCCAGCTTTTAATAAGTCTTTTCCCTCCCCAACACCACCCACCCATGGGATAATCGAAGCTTTATAGGTGTTTAAACCTCTTAAAGGAAAGGAGGTGCCATATACACTCTCAGGTGCAACTGTTTATTCTCATCAGCATACATTAAGGACCTGAGATTGATTACATTTCTGGTGAACAAAGTACATTAAACATATTAGGTATAGTTTTATCAGTATAAGTATCTCCAGCAACCCTTAGTAACTAAAGAACTTAAAATATCTAAATACAACCTTAAAACGAAGATATAGACAGCAGTCTAGCAGCGAGAAGGGGGCTTTCCAGTCTTCTGAACTGAGTGTCACATGTATGATTTTCTCCCAGTTGGTGAGGGAACTTACATGTGCATAAGGTGCAAGGAGCTCTTTGCTCTCAAGGAACGAGTCCGATCTCTGGAGGCAAGAGTAGAAGGACTTGGAAGACATAAGGAAGACAAAGAGGTACATAGACGTGACCTACAGGGATATAGTCCTGAAGTCCCACCTCCAGTCTGGCAGCATCCCTGTTGCCATGGAGGAGAGGGGTCACGTGACAGGAGAGCATCACCCTGGTGTGGCAGGAAGTGATCCTATAGCTAGGACATGTCCGCCAGGTGATGTAAAAACCTCTCGCACCGAGGAAGCTTCTCCAGGGCCATGTGCTCATGAGGGAAGGGTTAGGACAGCCGTTATAGCTGGTGATTCGATCATTAGGCATGTAGATAGATGGATAGCTGGTGGACGTGAGGATTGCTTGGTAATAATGCCTACCTGGTGCGAAGGTAGAGGACCTCACGCACCACCTAGACAAGGTCTTAGATAGTGCTAGGGAGGAGTCTGTTGTCTTGGTACATGTCGGTACCAATGCCATAGGAAAATGTGGTAGGGAGGTTCTGGAGGCTAAATTTAGGCTTTTAGGTAGGAAGTTGAAATCCAGCACTTCCAGGGTAGCGTTCTCCGAAATGCTTCCCATTCCACGTGCAGGATCCAAAAGGCAGGCAGAGCACAGCAGTCTCAATGTGTAGATGAGACAATGCTGCAAGGATGAGGGTTTTGGATTTGTTAGGAACTGGGGAACATTCTGGGGAAACGAACGGCTCTTGCGAAGGGATGGACTTCACCTTAACTTGGATGGAACCTGGCTGCTGGCATTAACCTTTAAAAAGGAGATAGAGCAACTTTTAAACTAGATAATAGGGGAAAGCCGACAGTTGCCCAAGAGTGCATGTTTCGGTACAATGTATCCTTAAAGGATACTATCAAAAAAATGAAGTTAGGGCACATCAGCAGAGAGGTTCCAATAAAGACAAAAGTAGCCTAATTGCCCTTGAGTACAGAACAGACAGAGCTTAAAGATTCCAAATTACCCCTGCCTACAGATAACCAGATGAATATGAATAAAATGCAGTCTCTAGAGTGCTTGTATGCAAACGCTAGAATTCTAAAAAATAAGATGGGAGAGTTAGAATATATAGCACTAAATGAGACGTTAGATATGAATGGTATCTCAAGAGAGATGGTGGAAGGAGGACAACCAGTGGGACACTGTGATACCTGGGTACAAACTATATCGTAATGACAGAGCTGATCAAATTGGTGGAGGGGTTGCGCTCTATGTTAGAGAGGGCATTGAGTCACAAAGAATTAAAGTTCTACAGGAAACAAAATTCACTGCAGAATCTCTATGGATTGAAATTCCATGTAAAAAGGGGAAGGCAATGGCAGTGGGGGTATACTATTGACCGCCTGGCCAGAATGAACAAACGGATGATGAAATGCTCAAAGAAATCAGGAAGCTAACAAAAGTTACAGAACAGTAATAATAATGGGCGATTTCAATTATCCCAGAATTGACTGGGTCAGTGTGATGGCAGGACATGCTAGGGAGATAAAGTTTCTAGATAAAATAAATGACTGCTTCTTAGAACAGCTGGTTGATGAACCGACCAGAGGGGAAGCCATTCTGGACTAAGTCCTTAGTGGAACACCAGATCTGGTGCAAGAGATAAGGGTGTTGGAGCCACTTGACAATAGTGATCATAGCATGATCACGTTTGATTTAATTAATGCAGGAGGGATGGTAAGGAAATCCACATTACTACCTTTTAACTTTCGAAAGGGAGACTATAATAAAATGAGGAAAATAATTAAGAAAAAACTAAAAGGAGCAGTTGCAAAGGTTAAAGATTTACATCAAGTTTGGGTGTTGTTGAAAAATACTATCTTGGAAGCCCAGACCAGCTGTATTCCATGCTTTAAGAAAAGTGGAAGGAAGTCCAAAAAACTGCCAGCATGGTTTAAAGGTGAGGTCAGAGAGGCTGTTGTTGCCAAAAAAGAATCTTTCAGGAAATGGAAAAAAGAGCCAAATGACGAAAACTGGAAACAGCACAAGCACTGGCAAGTTAAATGCAAGGCATTGATAAAGCAGGCAAAAAGAGAGAATTTGAGAAGAAACTTGCTGTGGCAGCAAAAACGCATAATAAAGACTTTTTCAAGTACATTCGTAGCAAAAAAACTGTGAGTCAGTTGGACCATTAGATGATAGAGGGATAAAGGGGCAGTAAGAGGGGACAAGGCTAGAGTGGAGAGACTGAATGAATTCTTTGCTTCGGTCTTTACAGAGAAAGATGTAGGTATGTTACCCATGACTGAAGTGGTATTTAAAGGTGATGCTGAAGAATAATTGAAAGAAATATCGCTACACTGGGAAGATGTATTGCAACTATTTGATAAACTGAAGAGTAGAAAATCACCTGGACCGGATGGTATACATCCAAGGGTGTTGAAAGAAATGAAATATGAGATTGCAGACCTGCTATTAGTAATCTGTGAACTATCATTAAAATCATCTGTAATACCTGAAGATTGGAGGATCGCCAATGTAACACCAATTTTTAAAAAGGGTACCAGGGGTGATGCGGGAAACTGCAGACCGGTGAGCCTGATGTCAGTACTTGGAAAAATGGTAGAAACCATCATAAAGAACAAAATTACGCATCATGTACATACTCATGGCTTAATGGGAGACAGCCAACATGGCTTTAGACAAGGAAGGTCTTGTCTTACTAATCTGTTACTTTTTTTGAAGGTGTGAATAAACAGGTAGACAAAGGTGCGTCAGTTGATATAGTATATCTGGACTTTCAGAAAACCTTTGACAAGGTCCCTCATCAGAGACCTTTGGCAAAACTAAAAAGTCATGGGATAGGAGGTAAAGCATAGTTACTCACCTGTAACAGGTGACCTCCAGGAACAGCAGGAATTTAGTCTTCACATATGGGTATCGTCGGTACTGACGAAGTCTGCGCGGGAATGTTCCCCCAGAGTCCAATAGGAAAGCTTTTGGGAGCATCCCACAGCGCCAGCGTGATGGCTTCCCTCCTTTCCCAACTGTCTCTCTCCAGTTGAGTTTTTAACGGAGACAAAAGAGAAAGGGAAAGAAAGAAAGAGAGATACAACTCCTAGGGGAGGTGGGCAGGTTGTGAAGACTAAATTCCTGCTGTTCCCGGAGATCACCTGTTACAGGTGAGTAACTATGCTATCTCCAGGAACAAGCAGGAATGTAGTCTTCACATATGGGGACTCCCTAGCTACAGATGCAAGGGAGATGACCCCAGAAGTTGTGTGCCCTTGTGAAAGGACTCCACTTCCCCCCCCTGGATCTCTGCCATCCTACCAGGGATGGAGGGTAGGAGTTGACTAAGTATGGAACAGGTGTTGAAGAACAGCCAGACCAACAAGGCATCCCGGCGGGACACCTTGTCTAAGCAGTAATGGGCTGTGAAAGTACGTACCGAAGCCCAAGTAGCTGCTTGACAGATGTCGTCGATAGACACAGAGTGAAGATGAGCCATTGAGGCTGCCATGGCTCTCACATTGTGAACTGTGACATGGCCTTCAAGACGAAGGTTCTTACTCTCATAGGCAAAAGATATATACTGTACAATCCAGCTGGACAGTGTCCTTTTAGAGACTGAAAGTCCCAAACGACTAGGATCAAAAGCAACAAAGAGTTGAGAGGATTTTTTATATTGCTGTGTACTTTGCAAGTAAAAGGCCAAAGCTCTTTTACATTCCAAAAGTATGAAGGTTCCTTTCTGCATTTGAGGCATGAGGCCTTGGAAAGAATACAGGAAGGTAAACCACTTGGTTTAAATGGAAAGGCAAAACCACCTTTGGCATGAAGTGTGGATGAGTCCTAAGGACTACCTTATCATGGTGGAACCTTGTATAAGGAGGATCAACCACCAATGCTTGCAATTCACTGATACGACGTGCTGACGTGATTGCAATGAGAAAAATAACTTTCCAGGAAAGGAATTTCAAAGAGGTAGTGGCTAATGGTTCAAAAGGTGGCTTCATGAGCTGCCCAAGTACCAGATTCAAGTCCCATGCCACCAGTGGATGCTTAATGGAAGGCTTCGTTAAAAGAAGGCCTCTCATAAATCTCACTGAGAGGATGAGAGGAAATAAGCCCTGCATTTGATAAATGAAGGAGATACTCCAGTAATGATTCCAGAGGTATTGCAAGAGGGTTAAGACTCTTCTGCAAGCACCATATGGTAAACCTTTTCCACTTGAAAGCATAAGAGCGTCTTGTGGAAGGTTTCCTGGAAGCAAAAAGAATATCTTTTACTTGCTGAGGGAGATTAAGATAATGGAGATCTAGGCCTTCAGCAACCAAGCCCTGAGATGCAGAGACTGGGGATTGGGATGCCATAACATTCCATCCTCCTAAGATAGGAGATCTGGAGCAGACCCTAACTCCAGGGAGGGAGCTTGAGAGAGATGTAGAAGCAGAGGGTACCACACCTGCCGTGGCCAATGTGGAGCTACGAGAATCATATGACCTTTGTCTCTCTGAAGCTTGAACAGGGTTTTGGGAATTAGGGGAATGGGTGGAAAAGCATACAGGAAGTCTTGACCGCAGTAAAGGAGGAAAGCATCCCTGGCCTGACATCTTCGAGCCGGAATTCTGGAACAGAACCGGGGAACTTTGGCATTCAGCGGACTTGCAAAGAGATCTATGTCCGGGGATCCCCAAATCTGGAAAATTTGGGCCACCTAGTCTGCATGTAGAGACCATTCGTGTGGAAGCAGAACTCGACTTATAGCTGAGCTGGGTGTGAAATACTCGAAGAGCAAGGAAGATTGCTCTGAGCTCCAGGAGGTTGATATGAAGACAGTTCTCCCATGGAGTCCAGGTACCCTGGGTAGAGAGGCCGTGCAGGTGGGCCCCCCAACCCTCCTGTGAAGTATCTGTTGTTAGAGTGGCTTGTAGTGGGGGTTGCTGGAAAGGAGACCCCACCAGAAGGTTTTTGGGTGACTGCCAACTTTGGAGGGACAAAATAAGGCGATCTGAGATTGCTATTTTGTCTGACAGGCAATCTGACGTCTGAGTCCACTGAGTGGAAAAGGTCCACTGGGCTGCCCTCATATGGAGGCGAGCATAAGGAACCACATGCACGGTGGATGCCATGTGGCCTAGCAACTGTTACATTTCCCGAGCAGTGAAGTGAGGTTTTAGCACTGCTTGGAACGCTAACTGTACAATGCGAAGGCAGCGGGGCTGTGGAAGGAAGGCCCGTCTGCCTGGTATCCAGAAGAGCTCCTATAAACTCTAGGGATTGAGTGGGAGCAAGGTTGGACTTTGGAAAGTTTATGACAAGTCCCAAATACTGAAAGATGCGCATTGTGCGAGACAGAGCAACCCTGGCCTCTGGCTCTGAAGAGGCTCGAATGATCCAGTCGTCTAAGTAGGGGAAGACGAATATTCCCAGAGTGCGGAGAAAGCATAGTTACTGTAACAGGTGATCTCCGGGAAGAGCAGGAATTTAGTCTTCACATATGGGGTACGTCGGTACCGAAGGAGCCTGCGCGGGAACGCTCCCCAGCGTCCAATAGAAAGCTTTTGGGAGCATCCCACAGCGCCTGCATACTGCCTTCCCGCCTTTCCCAACTGCCTCTCTCCACTTGAGTTTTAAAGCTGAGACAAAGAGAGAGAGAGGGAAAGGGAAAGAGATAGAGAGATACAACTCCTAGGGGAGGTGGGTGGGTTGTGAAGACTAAATTCATGCTGTTCCCAGAGATCACCTGTTACAGGTGGGTAACTATGCTATCTCCAGGAACAAGCAGGAATGTAGTCTTCACATATGGAGACTCCCTAGCTTTAGATGCCAGGGAGAGACCCCAGAGGTTCTGTGCCCCTGAAACAGGGTTCCACTTCCCCCCATGGATCTCTGGCATCCACCAGGGATGGTGGGTAGGAGTTGATTAGGTATGGAACAGGTGTTGAAGAACAGCCTGACCAAACAAGGCATCCCAGCGGGAGTCTTTGTCCAAGCAGTAATGGGCTCTAAAGGTATGAACCGAGGCCCAGGTGGCTGCTCGGCAGATGGTGTCGATAGACAGAGTGCAGATGAGCCATTGATGCTGCCATGGCTCTCACATTGTGAGCTGTGACATGGCCCTCCAGAGGAAGATTCTTACTCTGATAGGTAAAGGCAGTACACTGAGCAATCCAGTTAGATAGTGTTCTTTTGGAGACTGGAAGTTCCAAATGAGAAGGATCAAAAGCAACAAAGAGTTGGGAGGACTTTCTATGTTGCTGTGTTCTTTGTAAGTAAAAAGCTAAAGCTCTTTTACAGTCCAAAGAATGAAGGTTCCTTTCTGCATTTGATGCATGAGGCCTTGGAAAGAACACAGGTAGGTAGACCGCTTGGTTTAGATGAAAAGGCAAAACCACCTTTGGCATAAAGTGTGGATGAGTCCTAAGGACTACCTTGTCATGATGGAACCTTGTATAAGATGGATTAGCTACTAGTGCTTGCAACTCACTGATGCGATGTGCTGACATGATTGCAATGAGAAAAATAACTTTCCAAGAAAGGAATTTCAAGGAGGTAGTAGCTAAAGGTTCAAAAAGTGGCTTCATGAGCTGCCCAAGAACCAGGTTTAAGTCCCATGCCACCAGTGGTGGCCTAATGGGAGGCTTAGTTAGAAGAAGGCCTCTCATAAATCTTGCTATAAGAGGATGAGAGGAAATAGGCTGTCCATTTAGAGGCTTAAGTAGCTGCAATAGCACTCAAATGGACTCTTACTGAGTTAGTCTTAAGTCCTGCATTGGATAAATGGAGATACGCCAGCAATGATTCCAGGGGCATCGCAAGGGGGCTAAGACCCTTCTGCGAACACCATATGGTAAACCTTTTCCACTTGAAAGCATAAGAGTGTCTTGTGGAAGGTTTCCTGGAAGCAAAAAGAATATATTTTACTTGCTGAGGGAGATTAAGATCATGGAGATCTAGGCCTTCAGCAACCAAGCCCTGAGATGCAGAGACTGGGGATTGGGATGCCATAACATTCCGTCCTCCTAAGATAGGAGATCTGGAGCAGACCCTAACTCCAGGGAGGGAGCTTGAGAGAGATGTAGAAGCAGAGGGTACCACACCTGCCGTGGCCAATGTGGAGCTACGAGAATCATATGACCTTTGTCTCTCTGAAGCTTGAACAGGGTTTTGGGAATTAGGGGAATGGGTGGAAAAGCATACAGGAAGTCTTGACCCCAGTAAAGGAGGAAAGCATCCCTGGCCTGAGCCCCCGGAGCCGGAATTCTGGAACAGAACCAGGGAAGTTTTGCATTCAACGGACTTGCAAAGAGGTCTATTTCAGGGGTTCCCCAAGTTTGAAAAATCTTGGCCACCTGGTCTGCATGTAGAGACCATTCGTGTGGAAGCAGAACTCGACTGAGTCTGTCTGCCTGGAAGATACACTGCCAGGAGATGAATCTGATGCTCTCTGGCGAGGGCCCATAGTCGCAAAGCTTTGTTGCAAAGCGACAGAGAGCCTGTTCCCCCCTGCTTGTTCACGTAGAACAAGGCTACTTGATTGTCCGTATGAATGAGGACTGTCTTGTAGCTGAGCAGGGTGTGGAACACTCGAAGAGCAAGGAAGATTGCTCTGAGCTCCAAGAGATTGATATGTAGATGAGTCTCCTGTGGAGACCAGGTGCCTTGGATGGAGAGGTCTTGCAGATGAGCTCCCCAACCCATAGGAGAAGCATCTGTTGTGAGAGTTGCTTGGGGTAAGGGTTGTTGAAACGGGGACCCCAGCAACAGGTTTTGAGTGGACTTCCACCACTGGAGGGACAAAATAAGATGACTTGTGTTTTCTATTTTGTCTGACAGGCATTCTGATGCTTGGGTCCGTTGAGTGGATAAAGTCCACTGGGCTGCCCTCATATGGAGGCGAGCATAGGCAACCACATGCACAGTAGATGCCATGTGGTCTAGTAGTTGTAGCATTTCTCAGGCAGTGAGATGAGGCTTTACCACTGCTTGAGAAGCTAACTGCACCATGTGAAGGCAACGGGCCTGGGGGAGATAGGCCCTTGCCTTTCTGGTATCCAGCAAAGCTCCTATCAACTCTAGAGACTGAGTGGGAGTTAGATTGGGTTTTGGGATGTTTATTACCAGACCCAAATACTGAAGGATATGAATTGTGCAGGATAGAGAAGTCCTGGCCTCTGACTCTGTTGGGGGCTCGAATGAGCCAGTCGTCTAAGTAGGGGAAGACGAATATCCCTAGAGTGCGGAGAAATGCTGCTACCACAGCCATGCATTTCGTGAACACTCTTGGTGCTGAGGCCAGGCCAAAAGGAAGCACCCTGTATTGGTAGTGCTTTCCTTGAAAAAGGAACCGAAGGAACCTTCTGTGAGTTGGATGGATGAGAACATGGGTGTACGCATCCTTAAGATCTAGAGAACAAAGCCAATCCTGACTCTGAAGGTATGGCAGCAGAGTTCCGAGAGAAATCATCTTGAATTTCTCTTTGACTAGGAATTTGTTCAATTCTCCGAGGTCCAAGATAGGTCTGTATCCCCCTGTTTTCTTTGGGATAAGGAAATAGGGGGAGTAAAACCCTGTACCCTGCTGATGGATAGGTACTTCTTCTATTGCCCCTTGGGCAAGAAGCATAGTGACCTCCTGACCTAACAGGTTGATAAGAGAGGTCGGAGAATTGAACTGCCTTAACAATGTGGGAGGGGGCATGCTCAAAAAATGAAGCTTGTACCCCTCTTTTATGATGGAGAGTGTCCAATGCTCTGCTGTTATCTGCCCCCATCTGGGGGTAAAATGACACAACCTTCCTGGAATGGTGGAAGGCTCTGGTCCAATGACAGCCAGGAAGGCTAAGTTCTCTAGCCGAAAGTCAAAGGCCTTGTGGAGGCTGAGACTGCTGGGACAGTTGAGGCTTAGCAGTCTTTGCCTTTCTTTGTTTTGGTGATTGCTGACCTTTCCTGACAAGCTGACCTGCAGAGCGTCCCTGCTGAGAATAAGCAGGATAATACTTTTTCTTTTTAGAAAAGAATGGTTTCTTAAAAGATTTCTTCCTTGCAGGATCAGCTGTGGACTTGGACAATCTATCCAAGGTGGAGTTGTCAGCATCCAACTCATTGGCCTTTTCCTGCCAATCTTTACCAAACAGGTTCTCACCAGTACAAGGAATATTTCCCAGTTTGTCTTGTACCCAGAGCTCCAGATCAGATGCCTGGAGCCAAGCAATTCTACGTGCACCTATGGCAATGGCAGAGGTTCTGCTTATGCACTCAAAACAGTCAAAAGCTGCACGGTTGACAAATTTAGAAACATCTTGGGCATGTTTGACCAATGTGAGAAAATCCTGCCTTCTATCCTTAGGAAGAAGAGGACTCAGAGCCTCTAAATCACCTGTGACTTCCTTCAGGAACATTCCCATATATAGACTATAGGAACTGATCCTAGCAGAAAGCATGGAAGCTTGGAAGACTCGACATCCAAAAAGCATCCAAAGTTCTGCACTCACGTCCTGGAGGATTAGAGGCATGCCTCTTTGCACTCTTGATCCTTCTCATAGCTGATTCCACTACAATAGAGTGGTGAGGAAGCTGAGGTTTTTGGAACCCAGGACAAGGAGGGACTCGATACAGAGTATCCAGTCTACGAGAATGAGAAGAGGTGGTAAGAGGTGTCTCCCACATTCTCAACATGAGATCATGCAAGATCTCATGGATGGGCAAGGTAGCTGCCTCCTTAGGAGTTTTAGGATATTGTAAAATTTCCAACTCCTTTGCTCTGGGCTCTGTTTCAGGTGTCACAGTAATAGACAGACCTCGAGCCACCTCCCTGATGAAATCCTGGAAGGAAATGTCCTCTGGAGGAGACATCCTGCGTTTAGGGGAGGAAGGCTCCTCTGGGAGAAGTATTCCCGCATTGACAGAACTGTCAGAATCCTCAGATTCTTCTGAGGACTCGAAGTACCTTCTGTCAGGATGCTCTTGAAGAACCCGATATCCGTACCGAGGGGAATCGGTACCGGTGTAACGGTACCGGAAGGCATCGCATTTATTTATTTATTTACTTCTCTTATATACCGCGCTATTAAAATCAGTGCGGTTTACAACTGAACAAAAAACATACTGCAATGTCACACGACAATTGAGTTTTTACATTGAACATGGACGAGATAACCTGGAGGTAACAGGGGTAACTAATTACAGAGTAATTATTCATGGAGTATGGTGAGAAATTATACATATAGTATGGTGAGAAATTATACATATAGTATAGCTTGGTTTCAACATATTTATAAGAGGTTTAATCAATAAGATGTGTGATCAGTACCAATAATAAATAAGAGAGGGGATATGGTGGTAGAGCTAGTCATTTTCTTTATGGTGTTGGATTTTGGGTGGGGTGGAGTAGGGTGTAGGATGTGAGGATGGGTGGTTGTTTCTGGGATTGGATTCTGGGTAATGGATGAGGAAAAGGTGTTGTTTGAGGGCTTTTCTAAATGACAATAGGTCTGGGGTGGAACGGAGCTCAGTGGAGAGGGCATTCCAGGTCATGGGTGCAAATAGGGAGAAGGCTCTATTGGCAGTAGCCTTTTTGCACTTAGTTAGAATGTTGGGGATCTCTAGAGTGTTTGCTTGATTAGATCTCCTGATCCTGTTGAACGGCCGTCTTTGAATGAGTTTGCTGATGGGTGAGGTGATCTGGTTCCTTAGGGCTTTGAATGTTAGTACTATTTATTTATTTATTTAACAGTTTTTATATACCGTCTGTCAGACGGCTGCCTAGGGTGAGAACTTACACAATCTTGACGATGCATATATTCATATGATTCTTGCAAGGTATTGTGGGTATTGTAGTTCATTCACTCCCAAACACAGCTGATGACAATAATTTGAGTTGTGAAACCAAGTGGTAAGGTCAATAAAATACTTCTTTTATTGATGGGGTTTAATTCACCCAGCACAAGTATGCTTGTTAGCAATATAAAAGAGGTTACTTGCTTGCAGTGTTTAAATGGATAACAAAAAGTCACAAAGCAAATCAGAAAAACAACCTTCAGCTTGTCAGGCAATTAGCTAATGTTTTCTTAGCAAATAATTACCAAATACAAAGGCACAAAGAAATAAATAAACTTTGCTTGTTAGGTTAACTTCTGCTTATTTTCCACGCAGATCTCAGCAGTGATTCTCCCTTGCTCACACACACAATCAGGTGCAGCTTTAATTACTATCAATTGACCAGCTGTAAGCCTTTAGCTGGCTGGCTGCTACTGTGTGAACCCAAATCCTGCTTTAAGAGCTGTTTGCAGTGGAAATAAAGAACAAAGTTAGGTTTCTTTGTGATGGCTGATGTGTTTGCTCACAGAAAGCTAGCAATAGCATTTAGATAGAGAACAGTCCATGTAAACTGTACTTTCATCTGCTGTATCTCCCCCTTCATCAATCAGCATAGGGTCACTATCATACATTGGCACAGAGTCTTTCATTAAGGCACTATCATGAGAATGCTTATTCCCTTGCTGCCATTCTCTATTATAGATAGGGTCTGGATCAGTGTTCATACCTGAGCCTCTCCTGCCATCATAATTCCTCTCTGTAAAGCCTGGCCAGTATGTAATCCAATTCTGATGTCCAGCCTTCCAATCTTGATCCCTGGACACTGGATCTCCTCTCACATACCTTCTGGCCTTGGTCTGAAAGTCCCTTCCAGGTGCAGTCTTCTCTCTTCCAGGTAGCCACTGGTGATTCCTATCTCTGCCACTCCATTCCTCTGGCTGAATCCAGTCCAATGGACTCTGCTGGCATTTGGAATACCTCCCAGTATGGGTACTGCCTTGGAATCTCCCAGACCTTCCAATGGCCTTTCTTCTCTTCCTTCCAGAGAGTTTCCTTCTCTCTCTATCCGCTTGGCTTGGCTTCTGCTTCTCCAGGTGATACTGGGGCTTGAGCTTGTAGCCGTTGCTAAAGCTCTCCCTCAAGCTCTTTCTGCGTCTGCTATCTGAAGAATAAGCTCTATTCTTATCCTGTTCTAATGTGTGCTCCTCCCTAACCCAGCGCAGCTGTGTTGAATCAGGTCCTGCCCTTTGAGATGAGTGCTTAGGGATTACCTCATAGCTCTCTTGATTGCACACACATTTTCTCACTTCAGCCTCCCTCATGGCTGCTGGAAACCTGGTGCATTCTGGGACTGGTAGTCTTTTATGTGAAAACTCTGTTTTCTTGCTTCTACCAGAACTGACAGGTTGCTTGTTCAGAGCCACATCATCTTTTCTATAGCTCCTACCTGAGCTATGATAAGCTTCCTTATCACACGTCTTTCTACAATTCAAGACGGTTTACATGTAACATAACTGACAGTATTAAACAACTGTTTACAAAGAACATAGAACAAGGTAACAGATTACATAGAACGAGAATATGTGGCTATATAAGTAACATAGGAACTGGGAAACTGATAAATAAATAACTATGTACAAAATATTATTTACACTAATATGAATCGTTTGTTTACCTAAAAATAGCAAGGGTCACTAGGGACTTATACTGGATTCTAGCCTGAAGTGGAAGCCAGTGGAGATCCATCATGACTGGGGTTATATGTTTAGCTCTTGATGTACCTGCAAGTACCCTTGCTGCAGCATTCATTGCAAGGCGAAGAGGTCCTAGTGTTGACTGAGGGAGGCCATGAAGGATAATATTTGCAAAGTCTAGATGTGGGAGCACCAAGGCTTGGAAGATAGTTCGGTAGTCATTAAAGTCCAATAGGGGGCGCAGGTGACGTAGTATCCGGACCTTATGGTAAATTGCTTTCGTGATGTTCTTCACATGTGTAAACATGTCGAGTCGTTGGTCAAGCGTGATGCCGAGATAGCGGATAGTTGATTTTGCTATCAACTCAATATTGTTTACTTTTAATGTGGGGGGTGGGGAGAACATCTGGTTCTTGGTGAGGAATAAGACATCTGTTTTACTATGGTTGATCCTTAAATTTTGTGTTGTAAGCCATTGTGATACAGCTTCGAAGCAGCTTGATATAGGTGAAAAGTCAGGTTGATCAATCAGGAATGGTGAGTAGATTAGGACGTCGTCTGCGTAGACTAAGCACTGGATGTTGAAGGAGCGGATTAGGGTACAAATTGGTTGCATATATATGTTGAACATTAATGCAGATAGGGATGAACCCTGAGGTACACCTTGATTGAAAGGGAATGGGTCAGAAGTCATGGGACCTGTTCTGACTTGTTGCCATCTGTTAGATAGGTAGGACTTGCACCATGCTATAGCTGAGCCTTGTATTCCTTTCTCCACAAGACGGAGTATCAGAGTTTCATGGTTGACTGAATCAAAGGCTGCAGCAATTCCATGAAAATGAGGACAAATCCCTGGCGGATGTTATCAAGTCCTGTAACTAGATCATTGAAGAGAGTTGTGAGGATGGTGTCGACACCATGAGCTTCTCTGAAGCCATGTTGAGATGGATCCAGTGGAGCTACATCGTCAATATGTTGTTGGATTTGTCGTTGAACTACCTTTTCAATGATTTTGGCGAGTAGGGGGATGCTTGATATTGGGCGAAAGGATTCAACTTTGGAGGAATCAAGTTTGTTGTTTTTTAATAATGGGCGGATTGAAGTAAATTTCAGGCTTTGTGGGAAAGATCCTATGGAGAGGGATTGGTTTGTGATTCTGCTTATAGCGGGACTAAGTTCTTGGCGTAATTCTTTGATCCAACTAGCTGGACATGGGTCACTAGGGGCAGTGGTAAGATTAATGGATGTGATAATATCTTGTATTTCTTTGTTGGATACTTCGCAAAATTTGAGTAGAGGGGTTTTACATGTAGTAGAGGAGATTGTGCAGGTTGACAACTTGTTGGCTTGGATTATCTTTGATTGTAGGTAGTTTGCATAATCTTGTGGGTGAGGCATAGTTGTTTGGGCGGGAGCTGGGTCACCTGTTAGGGACTTAACTATGCTGAACAGATCATGGGGTTTGTTAAGCGATCGCTTTAGAATATCTGCATGGTATTGTTTTCTTTTTTCCATCGTCATTGCTCGATGAGATTGTAGATAAGAGGTGTATGTATGGAGAGATTCAGGGGACCAGGCGTGGCGCCAGTGTCTCTCTAGTTTACATAAGTGAAGGAGCGACGCTCTAAGGTCATTGGTGTACCATGGAGCATGTTCTCGCTTCTTGATGTTTATTCTTGTGGTTGGAAGGGAGGCAGCTGATTTAAGGGCGTGGTCCCAGTTGGAAACCAGTTTATCCCCTTATCTCGACACCTTATCACAACAAGCTCTGGATCTGTCAGTTATACCAGTGCCATGGTCCGATCACAACCTTATTCAATTTAATATACCCACCTATACCTCGCATATGAGCCAAAGACCATCTAAATCACCTGAAACTCACTCAGCCCGTTATCAACCCCTCAACCGTGAAAAGGTCCTAGAGAACCTTCGACCTCTCATGACTAACACTTCCCTCAACTTAGATGACCTAATAGCCAAATGGAACGAGAACCTCAGAGCCGCCTCATGTCCTCTGCATAAAGATAAGAAAACGAGAACATGCACCATGGTTCTCAACTGACTTGCGTTCATCTCTCATTCATCTACGCAAACTTGAAAGACAGTGGCGTCGAACCCACTCTCCAGAGGCACTTGAAACATATAACTCACACTTAACTACACACCGTGAGAAAATAACATTGAGTAAGAAGATCTACCACACAAACCTGTTGAAACGTGCCATCAATAAACCTCATGCATTATTCAAGTTAGTAAAATCCATAACAAGAGAACCAGTCTCAGATCAACCTGCAATGCCGCAGCCTCAGGACTACGCAAATTACCTGTAATCAAAAATGATTACAGCTAACACAAGCATAAATACCAACAACCCTTCTGCATCACCTAAGAAATCCCATATAACACCTTTTTGCAACTTCAACACTATATCTACTAGTGAAATTGTAAAAATTATCGCCTCCATCAATCCTAGCACAGCTCCCAATGACCCATGCCCAGCCAGCTGGATCAAAGAGTTACGTCATGAGCTAAGTCAAATTCTGTGCCTGTTACTGAACCAGTCCTTCCTAACAGGCTCATTCCCAAAAAGTCTGAAACACACCTCCATCAAGCCTTTACTAAAAAACAGTAAGCTTGACTCATCCAAAGTTGAATCGTTCAGGCCAATCTCGAGCATTCCACAACTTGCAAAAATTATCGAGAAAGCTGCCCAACAACAGCTCCAGCAGCATATTGACATTGAAGCGCCTCTAGACAAATCACAACATGGTTTCAGAGAAGCACATGGAGTTGACACAATCCTTACAACCTTATTCAATGATCTTATCACGGGAATAAACGACATTAAACAGGGATTTGTGCTCATATTTTTGGACATCTCCGCTGCCTTTGATTCTGTAAACCACAACATACTGCTGCAACGTCTGAGTGAGAAGGGAATTCAAAACACAGCACTTGAATGGTGTAGATCCTACCTTTCCAATAGGTGGCAACAAGTTAAAACAGGTCAGGAATCATCAGAGCCATTCCTACAGTCTCAAGGTGTACCTCAAGGATCTTCATTATCAGCATTAATGTTCAACATTTATATGCAGCCGATATGTGAGTTGATCCGATCCTTCAACGTGCAATGCCTGGCATACGCAGATGACATCCTCATTTACATGCCGTTTAATACTGACCAACCAGTGTTCACACCAATAATTAATTGTTTTGGTGCAATAGCCGAATGGCTGTTGACACAAAACTTAAGAATAAATCACAACAAAACTGATGTATTATTTGTCACAAGAAATCGCAAGTTCATACCCCCTCCGTCACTGCTAATCAATAACATAGAACTGACGTCAAAACCCACTATCCGATACCTCGGCATCACATTGGATCAACACCTAGATATGACAACGCATGTGAAGAATGTGACAAAGAGGATATATCATAAGATCAGATCGCTACGCCACCTCCGACCACTACTTGACTATACTGATTATCGCTCAATATTCCAGGCTCTAGTCATCCCTCACCTAGATTTTGCGAATATTATCCTCCATGGCCTCTCTCAATCAACCTTAAATCCACTTCGTCTGGCTATGAACGCAGCTGCAAGAGTCCTCTCTGGGTCACCAAGAGCTGCTCACATAACGCCGATCATGAAGGACCTACACTGGTTACCATTACAAGCCAGACTTACATATAAGTCTCTAGTTCTGACCTTCAAGGCCAGGAATAACTACCCTCCGACACCAATTAGCAAACTAATACATAACACCCTCGAAAATAGAAACAGAAGGACCACTGCTATGAATACCTTAGTAGTTCCCAAGATGATGACATCTTGTACTAAAGCTACATCGAACAGAGCTTTCTCTTTATTTGCACCCCTGAACTGGAATTTACTTCCTCATGAAATTCGTTGTATCAAAAACCTTTTACAATTCAGGAAAGCCGTGAAGCATCACTTATTCACAAAATTCTACCCAGAAGTGACCCCGCATGTCCACTCAAACAACAGACCTCCAACGTGCACTAAACACCATATTACCTTAATTCAACCAGAAAATGGTTAAGCTCCACGATAGCTCCACATCCTCTGTTGATTCCCACCTCCTACATAAATTACGCAGATAATATCCACTTGAGCTAACATATTTATTTATTTAGTAAAAACATATACATATATGATGTTGACTGTACATAGTTTTACCTGTTAATCCATGTTATATATTCCCATGTTCTATGTAAACTCAATGTTACTTGCATACATTGTTGTATATTTTGTTCAATGTACACCGCACTGATCTTAATAGCGCGGTATATAAGAAATGTTAAATAAATAAATAAATAAATAAATCTGGGTCAGATAGTGTGATAATAAGGCGAGGTAAGATTTCCTCAAGGGCTTTATCCTTAACAAAAGGCTTAAAACGTGTAGATAGAGAGCTCGGTGGGGCTTGTGCCTTGATAGTGCTGTTAGTCTGATGGATGGTGGGTATCTGAAATGTGATAAGATCATGATCAGACCAGGGTACTGAAGTTATTGATGTGGCGAAGTGGTGAGCTATATTTGTTGCTATCTGTGGGGCGAAGATCAGGTCAAGTGTGCTTCCCTTGATGTGGGTAGGTGATTCAATAATCTGATTGTATCCCAGATCTTTCATAGCATCAATGAAGGCTGTTGCATGTGCAGTTGTTAGAGAAGGCAGGTTAAAATCTCCCATTATCCAGCTTGGGAGTGCTGGGGAAGCCGCCTTGGATCCCCGGAGAAGTACAGAGGGAGGAGCTGGTCCAGATGGAGGAGATAGTCCATCTTGTGTCCTCCAGGTCGTTCAGGAGGGCTAACACCTGTGGGAGAAGTGGACCAGATGACCCCTGACGGACAGCCGATCTGTTAGCAGACAAGACCTCAGCTATGCTGATGGCGTCAAAACACCGAGGACGGCTGAGCCGGTGCTGGGGTTTGGGTCTTGGGACTCTTTGGCTTACAAGGCTGTGGGCCATGCCCTTGCCACCCTGAATAGGGGTTGACGACGTTGAGTAGGATGGGTAGCCCCTGTACAGGAGCCCCTTCCGGTGCAAGAAAGGCTTCTTGCTCTGCTGTCTCTTCCTGGGGAGGGAGGGAGGAAGTTTTCCGGGAGAGGCGAGTACAATTCACGTACTCCATCTCAATCTCTGCTGCCTTATCCTCCATGGGCTTGCCGAATAGTTGCTCCCTGAGGCAAGGGACGTCCAGCAGCTTCTCCTGGAGCCACTGCTCCAAGTCCAAGGACTGGAGCCAAGCCTGCCAGCAGGCTCCAATGCCAGTCGCCGTCACCCGGGCGGAAGACTCAAAGCCATCGTACGCAGCACGCGAGAGGTACTTCGAGCATTCTCCAACAGGACTTCTAGAGGGCCGGAAAACATTGGAGATGATCTCTGTCAAGGCCCACTGCAAAGCCTCCGAGCTCTCCAGCAAGGTCATAGAGGAACATCCCAATATATAACTGGTAAATTTGGATGTGGCATGACAGCATGGAGCCCTGATAAGCCTTGCGACCGAGTGCGTAGAGGGTATGAGACTCTCTGCCCGGTGGGACCAATGAATGAGTCTTCGTGCTCTTTAGCTTCTGCATGGCCAATTCGACCACCATCGAGGTGTGAGAAAGTTGAGCTTTCCAAAACCCCAGGTCCCGCTGAACCCTATACATAGTGTCCAGGCACTTGCTCATGAAAGGGACAGAAGTCAGGGTCTCCCACATGTGGAGGAGGAGTCTCTTCAGAATGGGAAGAACCAGCACCGAGATAGCTTCCTTCGGAGGAGCTTCATATTGAAGAATATTGAGCTCCTCCACGCGGGGCTCCTCCTCCGACTCTGTGACAAGCGCTAAGGCCCGCGCCATATCCCAGACAAACTCCAGAAAGGAAGTGTCCTTGGGAAGTGACTGCCGCCTCTGGGACAGTGGAGAAGGGTCCGAAGGGAGGTCTCAGTGGGACCGAGTCTCTGGTAAGATTTCCCCGTCAGACTCCCACTATGAGTAACCCGTGGAGGACTCGAGGTCGGCCGACTCAAAATGAGTCGGTGACCCACACTGAGCTTCCGAGGCCGACCCCTGCCCGGAGCCAAAGGTGCTCACCCAAGAAGATTTCGTGCCCGAGGACCGGGATGGAGATTGAGACCCATGCCAAGGATCCTCACAAGGCTTCTAGCTCTCGGGCATCACTGCGGCAGCCAGGGAATCCTCGAGGTCGAGGTCCCTATGGTGTTGAGGCATGTGCCAGCAAGGCCGGGCACCAGTGCCTGCTGGGCAGCGAGGAATGCAGAAACGCTGCACTCCAAGGCCAGCATTAAGGCCTCCCATTCGGGAATGGGGCCATGCAACACTGATGCTGGGTTGATCGGGTTGGGTGTCAAGGAGGAGAGGGGATCCTCGCCGGAACGACCTTTGGGAGACCGAGCGCCTTCACCAGAGGCCTCCGTATCGGTTCAAGGTACCTTACTGGGCTGCTCCCTCTCCGACTCCAAAGTTTGCAAGGGGGGCTGAGAGACCGGTCGCATGACCTCTCATGCTTGTCTGGTGCCCTCGACAGAGTCCTCGTGGCCTTCTTCTTCCGCTCGTGTTCGGGTGACCCCTGGTCATAGTGTCGCCAGGCCCAGGGAGGAGCCTTGGAAGACTCCAGGGGTTGCGGGGCCTTAGAGCAGGAGGCTACCAAGGATACCAGGGCAGCCTTACGGAAGACATCATCCAGCTTCTACTTTCGACTCTGGATGGCCTTGGAGGACATTTTCTTACAGAGGGAGCACAATTCAAGAACATGGTCAGTTCCTAGACACCGGAGATAACAATCATGGGTGTCCGTAAGTAACATGTTTTTTTGAACACCTATCACATTTTTTAAAACTGGAGGTTATTGGGAGGTAAAAGGACCTCTGTGAGGTCGAAGACCCTCAACACAGCCAGCAGTTAAAAACAGCACAAAAGTGCAGTAAAAACACAAAGGGCAAAAAGGAAAATAAATGAGACCAAGCCCGAAGCAGAGGTGCTCGAGAGGCGGGAAGAGGACCGGCGAAGGCCGGAAAGCAAAAAACTGATTGGAATATTGAATCTTTTTCCAGGGACAAGATGCACGTCCGAAGGGCTCCACGGAAAAAGGGAGACTGAGTAAGATGGCATCATTGGGCGGGAGGGGGACTACACATGCATATTGGCATTCCCAAAGGCTTTGAAAGCTGGGGAAATGCTCCACGTGGCCTCCATCAGTGATGTCGTCACCCATATGTGAGGATAGACTTCCTGTTTGTTCCTGGAGAACAAACAGAACCAGTTTATTTATTTTTATTTATTTAACAGGTCATTAAATTTATACTGTTTCCTGCTTTTTCCACACATTTTGACATTAAATATACAGAACTAGTTCTTAAGTTTTTATATTGTGATTTTCCAACGAATGCTGGCCGACGCTGGACTCTTGATCAGCTACTCTCCAGATACGGGAAGACAAAGACCCCCCGGGTCAGGAGGAAGGCAGCCAAGACCGCCAGGCACTTCATGAAAACGCTGGGGGCTACCGCCAAGCCGAAAGGCAGCACTCGGTAATGATAGTGCCAGATGCTCAGCATGTACTGCCTATGATGCGGCTGGATCAGAATATGCATATACGCATCTTTCAGATCCAAGGAGCATAGCCTACTCCCCTCCACAGGTACGGGAGCAGTGTCCCTAACAAGACCATCTTGAACTTTTTGTGCACCAGGAACCAGTTAGGTTTTGCAGAACCAAGCTTGGATGGCACCCACCAGTCTTTTTGGGAACCAGGGAGTACCTGGAGTAGAAGCCTTGTCCGATCTGAGCTGGGGGGGGGACTGTCTCAATGACGAAGTCGGACAGCAGGGCATCGACATCGGTCTGCAGCAGGCTCTAGGGTGCGGGGTCCATGGGGAACTTCCCAGGGCTGTATGGAAGCGGCAGCTGAGTGAAATGCAGCTGATAACTGCTATGGACAATCTGCAGCATCCAGGTGTCCAAGGTGACGAGGGGCCGTGGGTGAGCAAAGTGGACAAACTGTCCCCCTACCTACAGGGGGTACCTTGGCAGAAAATGGACAGCTGGGGACAGGCTGTACCTTCACAGTCTTCTCCCTCCGCTATGGGTGGGGAGTATGCACCTTAGGCTGTGGCTGGGCCAGGAAAGCGTAGTTACTCACCTGTAAAACATAGTTACTCACCTGTAACAGGTGATCTCCGGGAACAGCAGGAATTTAGTCTTCACATATGGGTATCGTTGGTACCGACGGAGCCTGCGCAGGAACGCTCCCCAGCGTCCAAATACAAAGCTTTTGGGAGCATCCCACAGCGCCTGCGTGCTGCCTTCCCGCCTTTCCCAACTGCCTCTCTCCAGTTGAGTTTAAAGCTGAGACAAAGAAGGAGACAGAGGGAAAGAGAAAGAGATAGATAGAGAAATACAATTCCTAGGGGAGGAGGGTGGGTTGTGAAGACTAAATTCCTGCTGTTCCTGGAGATCACCTGTTACAGGTGAGTAACTATGCTATCTTCAGGAACAAGCAGGAATGTAGTCTTCACATATGGGGACTCCCTAGCTTTAGATGCCAGGGAGAGACCCCAGAAGTTGTGTGCCCCTGTGAAAGGGCTCCACTTCCCCCCATGGATCTCTGGCATCCAACCAGGGATGGTGGGTAGGAGTTGATTAGGTATGGAACAGGTGTTGAAGAACAGCCTGACCAAAAAAGGCATCCCGGCGGGAGTCCTTGTCCAAGCAGTAATGGGCTGAGAAGGTATGAACCGAGGCCCAAGTGGCTGCTCGACAGACATCGTCGATAGACACAGAGTGCAGATGAGCCATTGAAGCTGCCATGGCTCTCACATTGTGAGCTGTGACATGGCCCTCCAGAGGAAGATTCTTACTCTGATAGGCAAAGGAAATACACTGTGCAATCCAGCTGGACAGTGTTCTCTTGGAGACTGGAAGTCCCAAGTGAGAAGGATCAAAAGCAACAAAGAGTTGAGAGGACTTAGCGTAGTTACTCACCTGTAACAGGTGTTCTCCAGGAGCAGCAGGAATCAGTCCTCACATATGGGTGACGTCGGCGCCGACGGAGCCCTCGCGGAGCAATTTTCCCCAGCTTTCAAAGAAAGCCTTTGGGAATTGCAGCGCACATGCGCGATCCCCTTCCCGCCCAAAGGTGCCATCTTGGCCAGTCTGATGACATAGCGAAAAGACAGCAAAAAATTTGCAAAAACTAAATCATATGACTGCAACTCCACGGGGAGGAGGGAGGGTTGTGAGGACTGATTCCTGCTGCTCCTGGAGAACACCTGTTACAGGTGAGTAACTACGCTTTCTCCAGGACCAAGCAGGAAGTCAGTCCTCACATATGGGACTCCCAAGCTTAAGGCTACCGGAGACCCTAAGCCAAAAAATGAGCTCCCTCTAGCTCAGCAGCACAGAAGGAAGGAATCTTCTCTGACTAATCTCCAACCGGTAGCCCAACATCCGGGATGGAGGGTAGGAGTTGCTTAAACCTCGAAGAGATTACGGAGGACTGCCTGTCCGAAAGCACTGTCCCTGCGGGACTCCCTCTCGAGGCAGTAATGGGTTGCAAAAGTCTGGCTCGAAGACCAAGTAGCGGCCCGGCAGATGTCTGCCAATGGAACAGAGCGGAGGTAAGCCACTGACGCAGCCTTCACCCGAACCCAATGAGCCGTGACTCGACTCTCCAACGAGAGGCCTGCCGCCCCATAAGTCCAAGCGATACAGTCAGCTACCCAGATGGACAGAGTACGCTTGGAGACAGGGAGCCCTAATTTATTAGGGTCGTAAGACAGGAAGAGCTGGACAGTCTTACGGTGCTCCCGCGTACGATCAAGGTAGAAGTTCAGCGCCCTTCTACAGTCCAGGGTATGCAAGACAATCTCAGCTCGGCTGGAGTGTGGCCTGGGAAAGAAGGTCGGAAGCACCACCTCCTGATTGATGTGAAAAGGGAAGACCACTTTTGGAAGAAACTTAGGGTGAGTCCGCAGGACTACCCTGTTCTTGTAGAACCTAGTGTAAGGGGGATCAGACACTAGGGCCTGCAGTTCACTAACGCGTCTAGCAGAAGTGAGGGCTACCAGGAATAAGGTTTTCCAAGAAAGAAAACGGAGAAGACAGGTAGCCATGGGTTCGAAGGGCGGACAGGTGATCCGCTGTAAAACCACGTTAAGGTCCCAGTCGGGGCTGGGGGGCGCAAAGGCGGCTTAAGGAGAAGGAGACCTCGGGAGAACCGTGCCACGAGAGGGTGGCCGGAAAGAGGCCTGCCTTCCACCGGCACATGATGTGCAGAAATAGCACTGAGGTGAACCTTGACCGAGTTGGACTTTAGTCCAAGATTGGAGAGGGAAAGCAAGTACTGCAAGACTACCGACACCGAGCAGGAGAAGGGGTCTTGAGACTGTTGAGTACACCAGGTGGAGAAGCGACGCCATTTAAGGGCGTAGGATTTCCGGGTAGAGGGTCGCCTGGAAGCTAGCACGACCTCTTCTACCTCTGGAGGCAGCAGGAGGGGAGCAAGGACTACCCTTTCAGCAGCCAGGCCATCAGATGAAGAGATCTGAGGTTGGGGTGTAGGAGAGACCCCTGATCCTGGGTCAGGAGATCGGGCTGAAACCCCAGAGGCAACGGAGTATCTACCGCCAGTTGCAGCAGAAGCGGGAACCATGGTTGCCTGGGCCACCGGGGAGCTATCAGGATCAGCGAAGCCTTGTCCTGGAGAACCTTGAAAAGTGTCCGGGACACCAGCGGCATGGGAGGAAAGGCATACAGAAGGCCCGTGGACCATGAGAGCAGAAAAGCATCCGCCGCTACTCGGAGGGGATGCGGTTCCCGAGAGCAGAACCGAGGAAGTTGCCTGTTCAGAGGACTGGCAAAGAGATCGAGCTTGGGGAGGCCCCACAGGAGGAAAATCCTTTGAACCACCAACGGGTCCAATCGCCACTCGTGTGGTTGGAGGATTCTGCTCAGTTTGTCTGCCAGGTAGTTTTCTTGACCTGGGAGATAGACAGCTTTGAGGAGGATTCCTCGGCTGACGGCCCAAGCGCAGAGCTTTTGTGCTTCCCGACAGAGAAGCAGGGAGCCCGTGCCCCCCTGCTTGTTCACGTAGAACATGGCCACTTGATTGTCCGTCTGGACGAGGACGGACTGGCGAGCGGTAAGGTGGGAGAAGGCCCGGAGAGCCAGGCGGATCGCTCTGAGCTCCAGGAAGTTGATCTGCTGGGCAGCTTCCCACGGGGTCCAGAGACCCTGAGTACATGTGCCTTGGCAATGCGCTCCCCAACCCAGGAGAGAAGCGTCGGTCGTCAGCACCTGAACAGGCGGAGGAGACTGAAAGGGCATTCCGAGCACTAGGTTGGGCAGATGAAGCCACCACCGTAGAGAAGAGACCAGCGGGCTGGAGATCCGTACGGAGTCCGCTAGTCTCCCCGAGGCCTGACGCCATTGTGAGCGAAGGCACCATTGAGCGGGCCGCATATTCAGGCGGGCATTGGGGGTCACATGGACCGTGGAAGCCATATGGCCGAGCAGTTTCAGAAAGTGCCTGGCCGAGACCCGGGAATGGCAGCGGAAGCGGCTGGCTAGAGCCATGAGCCGCTGCGCCCTGTCGAGCGGCAGAAAGGCGCGCGCATGAAGCGTGTTTAACCTGGCGCCGATGAACTCGAGATCCTGAGAGGGGAGCAAAGTGGACTTTTCGAAGTTTATGACAAAGCCCAGGTACTGGAGCAGAGTCACAGTACGTTGCATGGCGTGAGTGGCCTCCGTGGAGGACGGAGCTCTGATGAGCCAGTCGTCCAGGTAAGGGAAGACAAAGAGGCCTTGAAGCCGGAGATAAGCCGCCACCACTGCGAGACATTTTGTGAAGACTCGTGGTGCGGAGGATAGGCCAAAGGGCAGTACCCTGTACTGGTAATGATTGCCTGCCACCACAAACCTTAGGTATTGTCGGTGGCTTGGATGGATGAGGATGTGAGTATAGGCATCCTTTAGATCCAAGGAGCATAGCCAATCTCCCTGCTGGAGGTAGGGCAGCAGGATTCCAAGGGTAAGCATCTTGAACTTTTCCCTTTCCAGGAACTTGTTGAGGTTCCGCAAGTCCAGGATGGGTCTGAGGCCTCCAGTGCGCTTTGGTATCAGGAAGTACCTGGAATAGAAGCCTTGACCTCTCAGGTGGTGGGGCACCGGCTCCACCGCCTGTTCCTGAAGACGACTTGCCAACTCTTGAAGGAGTAAGTCCCGGTGAAGAGGGGGTCACAGAGGCTCCCCTGGAAAGTAGGGGGGAGGTACCTGGTGGAAGTGCAGAAGATAGCCCTCTCGGACTATGTGGAGCACCCAGGTATCTGACGCGATGTTGGACCACCTGTGGGCAAAGTGGACCAGCCGGCCTCCCGTGCTGAGAGACACCAGCGGAGGGGGAGAGGCTATGCTGAAAGAGTCAAAAACCCCCACCCTGCGGAGCAGGGGCCGGTGGCGCAGGCTTGGGGGCTTGCTGCCTACGGACCCGTTACCCCGTCCCTTGGCCTGCTGACCCTGTTGGGGAGCTGCTGAGGCCTGATAATGAGGGTAGTGTTTATAGGCAGCCGCCTTCCTCGGGTAAAAGGGCTTTTTCCCAGAGCCCTTCTTCTTCTGGGAAGGGGCAGAGGTTTTCCTGGAGAGCCGAGTCCTGGTGAGAGTCTCTGTCTCGAGCTGTGCAGCCTTCTCGTCCATAGGTTTGCCAAAGAGGTTTTCACCTCTGCAGGGGACATCGACCAACTTGTCCTGCACCCAGGGCTCGAGGTCGGATGACTGAAGCCAAGCCTGTCGGCGGGCCCCGATGCCGGCTGCGGCTACCCGAGCCGATGCCTCAAAGCCATCGTAGGCTGCTCGAGAGATAAACTTTGAGCACTCCCGAATACCGGTGGACAAGGCCAGGAACCTCCGCAAAGGTTCCTCGGAGAGACCAGCAGAGAATCCGGCTATTTCTTTAGCCAGGTCTCGGAGATACATGCCCATGTAGAGCTGGTAAGTCTGGACCCGACAAGCAAGCATAGAGCCCTGAAAACACTTCTTACCGATGCCATCCAGGCTGCGGGCTTCCCTGCCGGGAGGCACCGAGGAGTGCATCTTCTGGCTCTTGAGCCGATGCATGGCCGATTCCACCACCATGGAATGGTGCGGCAGCTGCGCTTTTTGGAAGCCAGGGCTCTTGCGGACTCGATAGATGGCATCGACCCGCTTGCTTAACACCGGCGACGACGCCGGACTCTCCCACATGCGGAAGAGAAGTCGTTCCAGCATCGGAGGAACCGGTACAGTAAAATGCTCCTTTGCAGGAGAGTCATACTGGAGGGCATCAAGCTCTTTGGCTCGTGGCTCCTCCTCGGGATCCGCAGGGAAGGCCAAGGCCTTGGCCATATCCCTCACGAAGTCCGAGAACCGGGCATCCTCCGGAGGGGACTGTCTCCGAGGTTCGGACTCGGGGGAGTCCGAAGGGACACACCGAGTCCGAAAAGAATCAGGCGACTCATCCACCTCGGATTCCCAGGCGGACTCCTCGGAGGAGGAGTCGAGCGGCTCTGGCCGGGCGGGCACAGACGCTGTCCGCCCCGACGCCGAGGGGGTCGGCGTCGACGACCTCGGCCCCGAACGGGAGGCCGAAGGCGACCGCGACCGAGGATCGACTCGAGCCCGCATGGACTCGAGGATCGGCTCGGTCTCCGGGGTCGACTTAGACGTCGACGTCCCGGCGATCAGGGCAGAAGCGCCAGCGAGGCCAGCGATCAATGCCCGCTGCTGGTCCATGAAGGCAGCCAGGCTGCTCTCCAAGGCCGTCAACCTGAGTCCGAACTCAGGAGACCCAGCAGCCCCCGACTCGGGCCCCAACGGCGTCGGGCCCGACGTCGGACCCCTCGGAGGCGAGTCCACAAAGACAACAGCACTTACGTGAGCAGAGGAGTCCATCTCCAGACGAGGCTGTTTGGACGGCCGCTCCAGCTCCAAAGACCCGGGACGGCTGTCGGGGCTATGCGACCTGGCCCTCGAGGAGCCAGGAGCGTCCACCGACGCCGCCCTCGCGGGTTTCTTCTTCGGGTGATGTTCCCGGGTAGGGGACCCCCTCTCAGAGGAGCTCCGACGGTGTTCAGAGCCAGATTCTCTGGACACCGAAGCTTCTGACGAGGTCCGGGTACGGCTGGGGTCAGAGAAGATTCTCTCCCGCTGATGCTGCCGACTCCGCAAAGATTTCGCGGACATCTTGCTACAGGCCCCACAGATCATTTCTTCATGATCTGGGCCCAGGCAACGGAGGCAGCAATCATGTGTGTCAGTAAGAGACATCAGTTTCTTACACTTAACACACTTTTTAAAGCCACTGGCGGCCATCGGGGGAAAAAGGGCCCCTGCGAGGTCGAACGAGCGGGCCGCCAGGGAAAAGTGAAAAAGCGCGAATTTGTCACGAAGGACAGAAAAACCGAAAAAGAAGGGGAGGCCTCGCAACCGGCGTCGCGAGGCCGTACGGAAAAAGGACCGGCGTCGAACCGAAGAAATACTTAAAATAAGAAAGAAAATCAACTTTTCAGCGGTGACTGGTAGACAACGTCTGTAGGGCTCCGCGGAAAAAAGAAGACTGGCCAAGATGGCACCTTTGGGCGGGAAGGGGACCGCGCATGCGCGCTGCAATTCCCAAAGGTTTTCTTTGAAAGCTGAGGAAAATTGCTCCGCGAGGGCTCCATCGGCGCCGACGTCACCCATATGTGAGGACTGACTTCCTGCTTGGTCCTGGAGAATCTATGTTGCTGTGTTCTTTGCAAGTAAGAGGCCAAAGCTCTTTTACACTCCAAGGTATGAAGATTCCTTTCTGCATTAGATGCATGAGGTCTTGGAAAAAACACAGGCAGGTAGACCACTTGGTTTAAATGAAAAGGCGAGACCACCTTTGGCATAAAGTGTGGATGAGTCCTAAGGACTACCTTGTCATGATGGAACCTTGTATAAGGTGGATCAGCTACTAGTGCCTGCAACTCACTGATGCGGCGTGTTGATGTGATTGCAATGAGAAAGATAACGTTCCAAGAAAGGAATTTCAATGAGGTAGTAACTAAAGGTTCGAAAGGTGGCTTCATGAGCTGAGCAAGAACCAGGTTTAAGTCCCATGCCACCGGTGGTGGCCTAATGGGAGGCTTAGTTAGAAAAAGGCCTCTCATAAATCTTGCTATAAGAGGATGGGAGGAAATAGGTTGTCCATTTAGAGGCTTGAAAGAAGCTGCAATAGCACTCAAATGGACTCTTACTGAGTTAGTTTTAAGTCCTGCATTGGATAAATGAAGGAGATACTCCAGTAATGATTCCAGAGGTATCGCAAGGGGGTTAAGACCCTTCTGCGAACACCATATGGTAAACCTTTTCCACTTGAAAGCATAAGAGCATCTTGTGGAAGGTTTTCTGGAAGCATAAAAGATATCCCTCACTTGCTGAGGGAGGTTAAGATCATGAAGATCTAGGTTTTCAGTAACCAAGCCCTGAGATGCAGAGACTGGGGTTTGGGATGCCATAACATTGCATCCTCCTGAGACAGGAGATCTGGAGCAGATCCTAACTCCAGGGAGGGAGCTTGAGAGAGATGTAGAAGCAGAGAGTACCACACTTGCCGTGGCCAATGTGGAGCTATGAGAATCATACGGCCTCTGTCTCTCTGAAGCTTGAACAGGGTATTGGAAATTAGGGGAAAGGGTGGAAAGGCATAAAGGAAGTCTTGACCCCAGTGAAGGAGGAAAGCATCCCTGGCCTGAGAGCCCTGAGACGGAATTCTTGAACAGAACCGGGGAAGTTTGGCATTCAACGGACTTGCAAAGAGGTCTATGTCCGGGGTTCTCCAAATTTGAAAAATCTTGGCCACCTGGTCTACATGCAGAGACCATTCGTGTGAAAGCAGAACTCGACTGAGTCTGTCTGCCCAAGAGTTTTGAATGCCTGGAAGATATACTGCCAGGAGATGAATCTGATGCTCTCTGGCGAAGGCCCTTAGTCGCAAAGCTTCGTTGCAAAGCAACAGAGAGCCTGTTCCCCCCTGCTTGTTCACGTAGAACATGGCTACTTGATTGTCCGTATGATTGAGGACTGTCTTGTAGCTGAGCAGGGTGTGGAACACTCGAAGAGCAAGGAAGATTGCTCTGAGCTCTAAGAGATTGATATGTAGATGAGTCTCCTGTGTAGTCCAGGTGCCTTGGGTGGAGAGGTCTTGCAGATGAGCTCCCCAACCCATTGGCGAAGCACCTGTTGTGAGAGTTGCCTGGGGTAAAGGTTGAAATGGGGACCCCAGCAACAGGTTTTGAGTGGACTGCCACCATTGGAGGGACAAAATAAGGCGATTTGTTTGCTATTTTGTCTGACAGGCACCCTGATGCCTGAGTCCATTGAGTGGATAAAGTCCACTAGGCTGCTCTCATATGGAGGCGAGCATAAGGAACCACATGCACTGTAGATGCCATGTGGCCTAGTAGTTGTAGCATTTCTCATGAAAAATGGAGACTGAGGAAGACGGCACCCAGGGGTGGAAAGGGAACCACACATGCATGGTAGCATGTCCCAAAGGCTTTCTTTGAAATCTGGGGAAATGCTCTTTGCGAGCTCTGTCGGAGCAGACATCACCCATATGTGAGGACTGACGTTCTGCTTGTTCCTGGAGAATGACAGTTCGTTGGATGCATCAGGATGTGGCTGTAGGCATCTTTAAGATCCAAGGAGCATAGCCAATCTCCCTTCAGAAGGTAAAGCAGCAAGGTTCCAAAGGTTACCATTTTGAACTTTTGCTTGACCAGGAAGTGGTTGAGGTCCCACAAATCCAAGATAGGCCGGAATCCCCCTGTTTTCATGGGCACAAGGAAGTAGCGGGAGTAGAACCCCCGACCCTGTAGAGGTTGGAGTCGGGCTCCACCACCTGATCCTTCAGCATGGCCTCTAGCTCCCTTTGCAGAAGCTCCCTGTGCAAGGAGTCAATGGAAAAAGTCCCCCGGGAAGAAGGAAGGAGGCAGCTGTTAGAACTGAAGGAGATACCCCTCCCCGACTACCTGTAGCACCCAGGTATCTGCGGTTTTGTCCAGCCAGAGGTGCGCGAAGTGGACCAGCCATCCTCCCGTGAACCCTGGGCCTGTGACCTCCTAGGGGTGGGAAGGTATGCCCAAGGAATCAAAGGTTACCCCCAGGCTGCGGCTTAGGTGCTGTTTGGGTTTCTGGGGCCTTTTGTTTATGGGGGCCACAGTCCTGGCCCTTGGCCTGCTGCCCTTGGGTGGGAGTGTCATAAGTCTGAAACTTGGGGCAGTTTCTATAATCCTTCTTGGTCTTCGGGTGGAAGGGCCTTTTCCCCCTATAGTCTTCCTGCGGGAATGTTCAGACACTTTCTTGGATAGCCTGGTTTTGGTCATGAATTCTTTCTGCAGCTCTGTGGCCTTCTCCATTATAGACTTGCCAAAGAGGTTCTCTCCCCAACAAGAGACGTCAGCAAATTTGTCCTCAACACCACTGCTCCGAGTTGGAAGACTGTAGCCAGGTGAGGCGGCGAGCACTAATGCCCACCACGACTACCCAGGCCATCGACTTGAAGTTGTCAAAGGCTACATGAGTTTAAAACTTTGACTGAGGGAACTAGAGTCTTGAAGGGCTCAAGGAGTCCACCCGATAACCCAGCTGAGAACCCAGTGAGGTCCTTCACCAGGTCCCTCTGGTACATGCCCATGTACAGCTGGTATGCCTGGATCTGGGCTGTGAGCATGGAGACCTGGAAACCCTTTTTGCCGAAAGCATCCATGGTGCGGGCCCTCCCTACCGGGGAGCACCGAGGACTGTGTCTTCTGGCTCTTGATTCAACGCATGGCCGACTCCACCACCATGGAGTTGTGGGGCAGTTATGTCTTCTGTAAGCCAGGGATCCGGCCGACTCGATACATCCTGAACAGCAGCTGCTCCAGGATAGGGGTATAGGTATAATCAGTGCCTCTCACGGAGGTGTTTCGTATTGAAGGATCTCAAGATCCTCGGTACGCGGCTCGTCCTCTGGCACAGTCATGAAGGCGAGGGCTTGGGACATCTCCCTCACAAATTCCAGGATGGCGAGGTCCTCTGGAGGTGACCACCACCAATGATGTGGCAGGAACGAGTCATAGGGGACGTCCCAGTGAAGGACAGTGTTGGGCGACTCCTCGTTCATCTCCTAAACCGATTTGGGGTCAGAGGAATCGGCGGGTGCCCTGCAGTCATCAATCTCTGCATCGACGACTCCCGGCATCCGTGTTCTGGTGCTGCCGCGCCGAACACCGAATCATGACTCAATATGGACGCTGACAGAGTGGGCACCGATCGAACCAATCTCTCAAGGATGGATGGAGCATCCTCTGGGGAGATCCTCAACGAGAATGGCCCTGTGGTCAGCACAGATGACCCGCAGTGTCCTGGAGTTGGTCCCTGCTGCGCCTCAAAGAATGCAGCAAAGCCGCATTCCAGGGCTGCCAGTTGAGGTCCTGCAGGTCCAGGACGGGTCAAAACCCTCCGGTCCTTTTGGGTACCAGAAAGTAGTGGGAGTAGAAATCCTTGCCACCGAGGTGGAAGGGGATGGATTCCACCACCCTGTCTGCCAGAAGACTTGTGAGTTCCTGCTGAAACAGACTCCACTGAAGGGAAGTCATAGGGCAGGGGTGGGCAATTCCGGCCCTCATGCACCACAATCCAGCCTGGTTTTCATGATGTCCCTAATGAATATTCATGAGATCTATTTGCATCCACTGCCTTCCATTGTATGGAAATAAGTCCATGAATATTCATTAGGGACATCATGAAAACCAGGCTGGATTGTGGTGCACAAGGGCCGGAATTGCCCACCCCTGTCATAGGGGGATCTCCTGGAAAGAATGGAAGGGCATCTGTTCGAGGTGCGAGGAGGTAATGTTCTTCACCACCTGTAGGACCTATGCATCCGTGGTAGTGCGGGACTACCAGTCCGCATAAAATACCAGATGCCCCCTGTGTGCTGCAGAGCAGAACAGGACCTCCCGGGGGAAGAGAGGCTATGCCCAAGTGTCAAAAGACCTCTCCATGTTGCACCAGAGACATGGTCTGGGGGTTTTAGGCTTAGGAGGGCTGTGCCCTTGTCCCTTGTCCTGCTGGCCCTATTGAAGAGCTAGGAAGGTTGAGTACTAAGGGCAGCTTCTTCAGGTATAAGAGTTTTTTACTTGAAGCCTTCCTTTGAGAAGGGGTCAGCGGTCTTTTTGGAAAGCCTGATCCTGGTCAGCTCAGCGGCCTTGTACATCGTGGGCTTGCCAAAGAGGTTCTCTCCCCAGCAAGAAACATCAACCAACTTAGAAGACTGTTGCCAGGCCTGGCGGTGGGTACTAATGCCACAGACTCTAGCCACAGACTCGAAGCAGTCATAGCCACCCGAGTCATAAATTTGGAGCACTCTTTGACCGTGGAGGTCAGGGTCCGGAACCACTGTAGAGGTTCTCAGAGTGACCAGTCAAGAAGCCAGCAAGTTCCCTCACCACGTCTCTTAAGTACATGCCCATGTACAACTGGTATGCCTGGATCCGGATGATCAGCATTGAACCCAGGATTAATTTCCTGCCCAAAGCATCAATGGTACAGGCCAGAGGGCAGAGGAGTGCGTTCTTTAGCTCTTGAGTCAACGCATGGCTGAATCAACCATCATGAAGTTATGAGGCAGTTGAGCTTTTTGGAGGTCAGGACTCTGGTGGACTTGGTACATCAAGTCCAATCACCTGCACACAATGGGCACCAAGGCCGGTGTCTCCCACATATGGAAGAGCAGCCATTCCAGGATGAGGGGAATGGACATCGTGAGTGCCTCCTTAGAGGGAGTCTCATGCTGAAGTATCTCGAGATCCCCCACCTGAGGCTCAGACTTGGTAGTGAAAACAAAGACCTTTGCCATATCCCGGATGAAGTCCAGGAAGGCCAGGTCCTCAGGTGGGGACCGGCGCCAGGCTTTGGGAGGGCACAGTTCCGAGGGCACATCCCTATGGGACCGAGTGTCTGGGAATTCATCATCCTCTTTCTCCCACTCCGAGGGTCCTCTGCTGACTCGGGTGTGCTGGGCAGCGAAGTCCTCAGCCCCGAGCGGGAGCAGCACCGGGACCAGTGCAGAGGGTCTCTTGAGGCCAGCAGCATTTGAGGATCGACTCCACTTCAGGGGAATCCCTTGCTGTGGAGGGGAGTGATGATCCAGAGGAACTGGGCATCAGAGCCCTGCTGCTGGGCCATGAAGGCAGACAAGTTGCATTCCAGGGCCACCATTCCTGGCCTCAGGCCAGAAGGCTCTGCAATCACCGGCAGGGGGCACCAAGGAACTCGGGCCCGGCAGCAGCACCCTCGAGAGGCTGTTCTCAAGAAAGGCCTCTGAGGACTAAGACCGATCTCCGGAAGCCAATGATGTCTTCTCTTGCTGGGAAAGCTTCAAGGGCCACCCTCAGCCTCGCATCGAGGGCTCCGAGGCCTGTGGCCATGGAACTTGTGTACAGCCCTGGACTTGTCACCCGATGAGGCCATCAACAACATCCGGCTCGATGCCCTGTAACCTCAAGGCTTCAAGGAAGCGCAATCACCATGTGAGGCTCAGGCCTCTATGGCGGCCCTCAAGGGCGCTAGTCCGGTGGACAACTCCGAAGCTAAGTCGGTCTTATGAAAAATCAACTAGTGCTGCTTCTTACAGCCTATGGGGGTCATCTGCTGGCAGAGACCACACGCAGAGGCATCATGGTCCACCCCAAGGCACCGAAGACAACAGTCATTTAGATCCGTGCGCAACATATGTGTACAATGATCGCCAGGCTTGAAGCTACTGACAGAGGCCATGGCTGGGAAGATGGACTGCGCAAAGTCAAACTACCTTGGTCCAGCAATAAAGGACACAAAAACCCGACACTAGAGAAAAATTCGAAGTGAAAAAAAAGAACCTGAGAACACCACAACACTAAGGGGAACAGACCTGGGAGGCGAGAAGGGTACCAGTACATAAACTGGAGAATTGATTCCAGAACTGAAGGAAGAAAAAACACAAATTTTTTCTAAGGGGACAGACACACGTCTGATGGGCTCCACAAAAGAAAAGGAGACCGAGGAAAGATGTTTATGTTTATGTTTATTGTTTTTTGATAAAACCGCCTTTCTCCAATAATCAAAGCGGTGTACAATTAAAATCAAGTTTTAAAAAAAAAGGCCGAAGCCATGGAAAAGGAAAAAGAAAGTTACAATTCCTTCATAAAAGATAGTGTAGAGAGGAGAAACAATAAGGGATGGGGAAAGAAACAAGAGGGTAGGCGAAGGGCAAGGAAAATGGGAATTACACAAAAGGGGAGGGCACATCGAAAACCAGGGAGAAAAGGTGGGTTTTCAGATTTTATTTAAAGATGGTATGGTGGGGTTCTAAACGAAGGGAAGAGGGGAGGGAATTCCAGAGGGCGGGACCAACAAAGAAGAAAGCAGAAGCACGGGTGGATTGAAGGTGAGCACGAGAAGGGGAAGGAAGAGTGAGGCGGTTGAGGTGGAAAGAGCGAGGAGTATACCGGGGAGAGTGAAAGGAAAGGAGGTCGGAGAGATATTGAGGGGTGCCTGTATGGAGAGCTTTGTGAACCAAAGTGAGTAGCTTGAATTGAGAACGGTAAGGGAAGGGCAACCAGTGAAGGCGAAAAAGCAGAGGGTTAATGTGGTCCCGAGGAGAAGCATGACAGACAAGGCGAGCGGCAGTATTCTGTATCCGTTGCAGCCGAGATAACCGAGACTTAGGAAGTCCAATGAGAGCAGAGTTAGCGACATCCACACGAGACATAACCAGGGACAACAGCAGGGTAGAAAGGGCCGAAGGGGATAAAAAAGGACGCACCGCACGAATTTGACGGAGGAAAAAGAAAGACGATTTAGTGATGTGGGAGAGGTGGGCCTGAAAGGATAGATCAGAATCAAAGTGAACACCAAGATAACGAAAAATGGAGACCAAAGGGATAGAGGAGCCAGAAAATGAAGGGGCCAGAAGGGGGGGTGAACAACCATGATGGCACCATTAGATAGGAAGGGGAGCAAGCATGTGTGGTGCATCTCCCAAAGGCTTTCTTTGAAAGCTGGGGAGAGGTTACCATGCAGGCTCCATCAGCACTGATGTCACCCATATGTAAGAATTGACTTCTTGCTTGTTCCCAGAGAACAATGAAATCTATTGATGGGTCCTGAAAATAAGTTGTTTAAGTTTTCACTGCACAATTTTATACATTTGGGAAAAGATACTCACTTAGGCAGACTATGTGCCTTATGATGCCGACCCTTAACCCTGGATATTCAATGCCGGGGTCATATGCGGCCCCAGCATTGAATATCCAGGGATCATTGCACACGCTGGAAGCCTCAGTAGCTAACCAGGCAGGAGCGATATTGCATGTTGCATTAGCTCCTGTGCCAAAAAGATAGGCAAGGTTTCTTCTCGCCTCTTTTAGGTGCAGGTTACTAACCAGGCAGCATGCAATATCGCTGCTGCCTGGTTAACGACATTCTCTGCTCTGGATTGCCTCGATGCCCAAATGCCCCAATGCCCTGAAACGTCCCAATGCCCAAATGTGAACCACACAGCATTACGGCATATAGCAGGATTAGGAGGAGATATTCAATGGTGCTAACCATACAATATCCCGATTTAAGGCATTTATATGGTTTACTGGGCTATAAACTGTGTAAATGCCTTTTGAATATTGCGCATTGGAATTTGTTTTTCACCATCAGTTCTTTGTGTGATTTGGACACATATCACTTACCTATTCTGTGTTAAATGCACAATATGTTCCTTCCCTTCTATCTCAATAGCGTAAGATAAATATCCCTGAAGAATTTAAAAGACAAATATTTCAATATTTAATAATTCTGAGTGCAGTTCTGTAGAAAACTGGAGTTTTAGTAGACTGATATTTTTCTGAAGACCAATTGAAAATGACAGGATAATTTTCATAAGGATCTAGACAGATAAACACCCAGTTAACCAGCTAGACCCTGTAGGGTAAAACTTGCATCTCACATAGTGCTAAAAATATGCACGTTTTCATAGTCCATATACTTGTAAACAGTTTAAAAAGAAGAGTACCTGAGACCATGTCCATAAAGTTGTATTTTCAAATGTATGCAGAAAGTTTTGTCCCATTTTATCCACACAAATAAAAATGCAATTACAGACTGGCTAAAAGTGTAGTTACTCACCTGTAACAGGTGATCTCCGGGGACAGCAGGAATCAGTCCTCACATATGGGTGACGTCGGCACCGAAGGAGCCCGCGCGTCCAAATCCACAGCTTTCAAAGAAAGCTTTTGAGATTGCTACCACACATGCGTGGTCCTCTTCCCACCCAAGGGTGCCATCTTGCTCAGTCAGATGACATAGCTAAAAGACGAAAAAAAAAATAAAAGATGGTACAGCTGCAACTCCAAGGGGAGGAGGGAGGGTTGTGAGGAGCCTTTGCAGTGAGTACCCGGAGAGTTCCTTCACCAGGTCCCGCAGGTACATGCCCATGTATAGCTGATAGGCCTGGATCTGGCAATTCAGCATCAAGCCCTGGTAGCACTTTCTGCCGAGGCAGTCCAAGATGTGGGCCTCCCTGCCGGGGGGGGGGGGGGCACCGAGGAGTGCATCTTCTGGCTCTTCAGCCGACGCATGGCCGACTCCACCACCATGGAGTTGTGCGGCAGCTGTGACTTCTGAAAGCCAGGGCTCCGGCGGACTCAGTACATCAAGTCGAGCTGCTTGCTGACCACCGGCAACGACACCGGTGTCTCCCACATGAGGAACATGAGCCGCTCCAGGATGGGAGGAAAGGGCACCGTGAGTGATTCCTGACAGGGAGCCTCGTATTGGAGGATCTCGAGCTCATCGGCCTGAAGATCCTCCTAGGACTCGGTGGGGAACGCCAAAGCCTTGGACATGTCCTTGACAAAGTCCAAAAAGCCCATATTCACCGGTGGGGACCTTCTCAGAGGTTCAGAGACAGGGAATCCGAGGGGACATCTCAGTGCCGACAGGTGTACAGGGAATCTTCGTCCTCGGTCTCCCAGTCGGAACACTCTGAGGAAGACTTTGGGGGGGGGGGGAAGATGCTGTTCCACAGGCCTCAAGGGGCCCGAAGCCATGCAACCCAACCTTGGAGGGTTCATCGGGGACAACCTCGGCCCCGTCGAGCAGATCGAGCGCGACCTCGGCCGGTAGGACTTGCGATGATCCTGGGTAAGCTGCATGTAGAAGGCAAGGGCCTTCTTGCAGTCGAGGGTATGTAACACTGCCGATGCCTGGTCTGCGTGCGGTCTCGGGAAGAAGGTCTGCAAAAGACTATCTCCTGGTTGAGATGAAAGTCCGAGACCACCTTCGATAGGAACTTGGAATGGGTGCGGAAAACCACCCTGTTCACGTAGAACCTGGTATATGGAGCCTCAGCCATGAGGGTCTGAAGCTCGCTGACTCGGCAAGCCGACGTCAAGGCCACCAGGAAGACCACCTTCCAAGAGATATGCTAAAACAAACACATTTGTTTTAGCATATCATAGGCTCAAAGGGTGCTCGGGTAAGTTGCATCAGCACCATGCTGAAGTCCAACTCCACTGGCTGAGGCCGGATGGGAAGCTTCGAAAGCAAGAGATCTCGCATGAAGCGGAAGACCAAGGGCTGCCTCGAGAGGGGTTTCCCCTCGAAGGGGAGGTGGTTCGCCAAAATGGCGCTCAGGTGTACCCTGACCAAATTGGATTTCAACCCTGCCTTCGATAGGTGGAGGAGATACTGGAGGATCCACCGGGTAGAGCAGGAGAACAGTTGGATCTGGAGCTCAGAGCACCAGGTTGAGAAGCGTCGCCACTTAAAGGCGTACACCCATCTCGTTGAGTCCTTCCTTGACGCGAGGAGAATCTACTCAATGTCTCCAGAAGGTGCAGTAGAGCTAAGACGACCCGTTCAACTGCCAGGCTGTAAGGGACAGTGAGGCCAGGTTCAGGTGGAGCACCCGACCCTTCTTCTGTATCAACAGACCCGGGGCACAGCCCAAGGGGACTGGAGGCTCAGACGAGAGCCGGAGCAGAAGCAGGAACCAAGGCTGTCGAAGCCACGAGGGTGCCACGAGGATCACCGAAGCTTGGTCCCACTGAACCTCGTGGAGGGAACGCGTAAAGAAGGCCGGAGGTCCAGTTCAAGAGGAACACATCTGGGGCCACCCTGCTCGGGTGCGGGATCGGGCCGCAGAAGCAGGGAAGATGCGCGTTCACCAGACTGGCAAACAGGTCCATGGATAGGATCCCCCACCGATGGAACAAGGCGCCGGCGACCTCCAGATCCAGGTGCCACTCGTGTGGGTGGAGGATCTGGCTGCGTTTGTCCACAAGGACATTCTCCTGGCCTGGGAGGTAGACCGCTCATAGGGTCATCCCCCAGAGAGACGCAAAAGAACAAAGGAGGACCGCCTCTCGGCATGATCCTGTTTTCCCCTCCTTGTTTATGTAAAACATGGCTACTCTGTTGTCGGTCTGCACAATTACCGACTTTCCCCTAAGATAGACCTCAAAGGCCCTCAGGGCCCATCGGACCACCCGAAGTTCGAGTAGGTTGATCTACTGCTGAGACTCCTCGGGTGACCACTGCCTCTGGGAAGCATCCGTCGTTAGAAAGAGCTTGTGCTGTGGGATCTGGAAGGGTATTCCCCAAAGGAGACTTCGGGGGTCCCGCTATCAACTCAGGGAGTTGTGGAAACTGAGGGAGACCAGGATAGAGCCCCTGAGGTGGCCAAAGGCCTGATCCATTGTGCCCTGAGGCACCACTGAGCTGTCCGCATGTGCATGCGGGCGTGGGGGACATGGACAGTGGAGGCCATGTTTCCTAGGAGGCACAATATGACCCTTGCCGTAACCCAAGTCCTGCTCTGAACCTGGGCCACCACGGCCTGGAGGTGGTCCACCCAGTCCGCAGGCAGGAAGGCGGTCGCCGATGAACTCCAGGGTCCGCACCAGCTCGAGATGGGACTTGGAGTAGTTGACCAAGAAGCTGAGGCATTAGAGGAGGAGGATTGTTCACAATGTCGCCAGGCGGGCTTCATCAATCGAGGTCCCTGCAATGAGCCAGTCATCGAGGTAGGGAAAGATGGGTATGCCCTGCCACTTGAGGGAGGCTGCGGCTGCAGAGAGGCACTTTGTGAAAACGCGCAGTGCCGATGCAAGCCCAGAGAGGAGCACCCTGTACTGGTAGTGGACCCCCCTGCACCCTGAAGTGCAGGTATTGCCTGTGTTGAGGGTGGATTAGAATGTAGGCATAAGAGTCTTTGAGGTCCAAAGAGCATAGTCAATCGCCCTGCTGAAGGAAGGGCAGCAGAATGCCAAGCGATAACATCTTGAACTTCTCCCACACCAGGAACTTGTTTAGGTTCCGGAGGTTGAGGATGGGACACAGGCCCCCCGTCTTTTAAGGAACGAGAAAGTAGAGGGAGTAGAATCCACGGCCTCAAAGGTGCAGCGGTTCCTTCTCAACTGCCCATTGGGCGAGGAGGTTGGACAGCTTCCGCTGCAAAAAGGCCTGGTGCGAAAGGAGCTGAGAAGAATCCGCTGGTGAGAAAGGAGGAGGACACCTGTCCAGGCGAAGACGATTATCGGTCCCGGATCACTCAAGAGGACCCAGGTGTCTGAAGTGATCGACGCCCACTGCAGGGTGAACAGGGACATGCATCCCCCCACCGGTGGAAGTGCTTCCGGGAGGGCGATAGGCTATGCTGTCGGCGTCAAAAACCCTGCATGGGTTGGGGTGGTGCCGGTTGCTGGGCCTTAGGCCCTTTAGGCTTGCGGTGGCTATGCGCACCTCCCTTTCCCTGCGTGCCGGAGGCCAGAGCGGGGGTGGGTGGAAAAGGAGAGTATCCCCGGTAGGGGAGTCCCTTCCTTTGGAAGAACGGCTTCTTTGTTTGCTGTTTCTTCTGAGGGAGGGAGGCGGTCTTATGCGAGAGTTGACACTTGATCTACACAAAATACCCGCAATTGTTCAAATTGATGATCATGCTCTAAACAATGAGATACTATAGGTGCTTCTAATTTTTTGTGTAAAATTGCTTCAGTTATCAAAGAAAATTTTGAAGCGGCATAGCAATGTTCTTCAAACTGTTCCTGGTTTGGAGACCAGGTCTATTCGCTGCGTTTGGCAAAGACACAAAAATCTAAAAGAACTGCTGAGTCCAGCGGTGTTGCAACCTTTGATAACTGAAGCAATTTTACACAAGGGTCATACACCTTGTGGTAAATGCAACATATGCTCAATCTCAGAAACGTTAACTGAGTTTACTTATCATAACATAAAATATGCTTTAAAACAACAAACTACATGTGACTCAAGGGACGTAGTGTACATAATTCAGTGTCCATGTCATCTTTTTTATGTAGGCAAAACTATCCGTCAATTTCGCATTCGAGTGAACGAACATCGTAGCCGCCTTCGGTGCAAAAAATTAGAAGCACCTATAGTATCTCATTGTTTAGAGCATGATCATCAATTTGAACAATTGCGGGTATTTTGTGTAGATCAAGTGTCAACTGGATTTTCGTGCAAAACTAAAGATCAATGTTTGCTCCATCGGGAACAGCGTTGGATATACACTTTGCAAACAGTTCATTGAAATGGGCTTAATGCCCAAATTGACTGGTCAGTATGTCTCTGAGACTTTTTCAAAAAAATTTCAAAAATTTCAAAAAATGGGAGAAGCGATCATATTAAGTTCAGCTATTTTTTATTCACAGCATTTTTGAATTTTAACATCAGCAATTTACATTCTGCCCTTTCTTCATTTGTTCCAGCGCCATGGCAATAAAATCAGTTGAGCTCTTTAAATTATATCAATTTAGGTTGAGCCAATAGCTTTAATGTTATGAAAGGGTTCACTGATAAAGACCAGCAATAGTTATTCAACACGCATGCGCTGGCGTCTTCTGAATGTGAGACGAGTCCGGAGAGAATGAAAAATGAGGTATGATCCCCAATAGCTCCCTGTAGCCTTCGTGAATCACTATACCTGCTTAAGTTCATATGATATAGAAGTACTGATTGGATTCTTTTGCCTTTTAGAACTCACCGGGTCAAGCAGTTTGAATGACAATTTCAGGCAATATTCCCCCAATGAAACCGCGAAAGCGGTGAAACGCATTGGCGCCATTGATCGGCGTCGGGATGAGATTCCAGTCCTTTGGACTTCACAGATAAGCGTTCAGCTTTATTTTGCAATGAATGGAAAGTCTCAATATTTCAAGCATACAGAACGCATTGTTTAGCCTGTCTTAATTCAAACAATAATGTTTTAACAACACATACTAAAAAAAGAAAAAAAGGGGAAATAATTGGGTCATTGATGCAAGAAAGGGGCTAGTCGGTTGTTGAGACAGAGTTTCTCTCCAACGCTTTGTTCCCCAAGTAAGTCTGAGACCCATTTCCCATGAAGAAAAACATAAGAGTATAATGAAAGAATAACAAAAGAAAAAATAAGAAGAAATCACAGAGATACTTCTGTAGTAAGAGAGTGGAACAATTTACTTAGGATGCAGCATGTGAGCATGGACCCCTGATAGGCCTTGCACCCAAGGGCGTCGAGATCTCTCGACTCCCTGCCCTGGGGGACCGAAGAGTGTGACTTCGGGCTCTATTGCTTCCGCATCGCTGACTCCACTACCATTCAGATGTGCGGGAGCTGGGTCTTGCAGAATCCCATGCCACGTAGGACCTTGTACATAGAGTTGAGGCGCTTGCTCACAACGGGGCAGTTGTCTCCCACATGTGGAGGAGCAGTCTTGACAAAATGGGGGAAACCGGAACAGTAAGACTCCCGAGGCAGAGACTCATACTGCAGAATATCTAGCTCTTCAGCTCGCAGCTCCTCTTCAGTCTGCCTAGCCAGGCTGAGGGCCCATCCCCTGTACTGCACAAACACAAGGAATGTGTCGTCCTCGGGCAGTGAACGCCTCCGAGAGGCGAGCAGGGATGGGTCCAAAGGGAGGTACCTGTGGGCACGGGTCTCCGGGGAGGTATCCCCATCCGACTCCCAGTCCGAGAGGTCCGAGAAGGAGTCAGACTCGGGCTGGTCACCCCGTCCAGAGATCAAGGCCCGCTTGGAACCAGCCTTGGAGGATCTCACTCCAGAGAACTGGGAAGGTGAGCGAGACCGATAATGAGGACCCTCACGAGGCCCACGGCTCTCGGGGGTTTCCAAGGTGGGTTGTGGTGTCCCTCTCAAGGGAACCTTGGTCTTCAGACGCGAGCTAGCTGTGCTGGGCATGAGCGCCTGCTGGACAGCTAAGAAGGCAGAAATGCTGCACTCTAGTGCCAGCATTCGGGACTCCCACGCGGACGCGGGTCACTGCAATGTCGACACCGGGGTTACAGAGTCTAGTGTGGAGGAGGAGAGGCAGTCCCCACCAGGAGAGCGGGCGCCATTGCCGGAGGCCTCCGTATCTGTACAATGTACCTTACGAGGCCGCTCCTTGTCCAACTCTCTGGAACGCCAAGTGGGGCTGAGCAACCGAGTGCAGGAGCACTCACACTTGTCCAGGGCCCCCGATAGCAACTTCAAGATCTTCTTCTTAAGCCTCTCCATTTCAGGGGACCCCCGGTCAGAATGCCGCCTACAGCGCAGAGCAAAATTGGGGGATCCCACCTGAAGAGGGACAACCAAGGGTGCCACGAGGGATTCCAACGCTATCTTCCAGAAAATGTCATCAGACGTCTGCTTACGACTTAGCAGGGCCTAGAAGAGATTTTCTTGCAAAGAGAGCAGAGCTCCGGGTCATGGTCGTCCCCAAGACACTGAAGGCAGCAGTCATGGGTGTCTGTGAGCGACATGTTTTTGGAGCATCAGTCACATTTCTTAAATCTAGTGGCCATGGGAGCAAAAAGGGCCCCGCTAGGTCGAAGATCTTTGCAGTCAGCAATTGGGAAAAAAAGGGTGCGAAGCCCATGGAAAAAAACGTTGACAGAAAAAGGCGTCCCCTCACTCAAGGGAAAAACAGAGCAGGGAAGGACAAGTAGAGGACTGGCGCTACCGGAAAAAAACAAGGGCAGAGGCCGAAAACAAAACACTTTTTTCGAGGGACGAGGATGTTCGTCCTAAGGGTTCTGTGGAAAAAGGGAGACTGAGCAAGATGGCACCAATGGGTGGGAAGAGGATTACGCATGCGTGGCAGCAATCCCAAAGGTTTTCTTTGAAAGCAGGGGAATTCCTCCGCATGGGCTCAGTCAGTGCCGACGTCACCCATAAGTGAGGACTGACTTCCTGCTTCTTCCTGGAGAAAAGCATTTTTCAGGAAGTGGAAAAAAGAGCCAAATGACGAAAACAGGAAACAGCACAAGCACTGGCAAGTTAAATGCCAGGCATTGATAAGGCAGGCAAAGAGAATTTGAGAAGAAGATTGCTGTGGAAGTAAAAACGCGTAATAAAGACTTTTTCAAGTGCATTCGTAGTAAAAATCCTGTGAGAGTCAGTTCGACCATTAGATGACAGAGGGGTAAAAGGGGCATTAAGAGGGGACAAGGCCATAGCAGAGAGACTGAATGAATTCTTTGGTTCGGTCTTTACTGAGGAAGATGTAGGGATGTTACCCATGACAAGTGGTATTTAAAGGTGATACTGCGGAAGTATTGAAAGAAATATCAATACACTGGGAAGATGTATTACAACTATTTGATAAATTGAAGAGTAACAAATCACCTGGACCGGATGGTATACATCCAAGGATGTTGAAAGAACTGAAATATGAGATTGCAGACCTGCTATTAGTAATCTGTGAACTATCATTAAAATCATCTGTAACAACGGAAGATTAGAAGATGGCTAATTTTACGTCAATTTTTAAAAAGGGTTCCAGGGGTAATTCGGGAAACTACAGACCGGTGAGCCTGATGTCAGTACCGGGAAAAATGGTAGTAACCATCATAAAGAACAAAATTACTCAACATGTAGATAGTCATGGCTTAATGTGAGACAGCCAACATGGCTTTAGACAAGGAAGATCTTGTCTTACTAATCTGTTGTTTTTTTTGAAGGTGTGAATAAACAGGTAGACAAAGGTGAGTAGGTTGATATAGTGTATCTGGACTTTCAGAAAGCCTTTGACAAGGTCCCTCATCAGAGACTTTTGACAGAACTATAAAGTCATGGGATAGGAGGCAGTGTACTACTGTGGATCAGGAACTGGTTAAAAGATAGAAAGCAGAGTGTAGGGCTAAATGGCCAATTTTCCCAATTGAGAAAGGTTAATAGTGGAGTACCTCAGGGATGTATGCTGGGTCTGCTGCTTTTTGACATATTTATAAATGACCTGGAAAAGGGAATAATGAGTGAGGTTATCAAATTTGCAGATGACACAAAACTATTTAAAGTTGTTAAAACTCATAAGGATTGTGGAAAATTGCAAGAGGATCTTGATAAACTGGAAGACAGGACATCCAAATGGCAGATGAAATTTAATGTGGACAAGTGCAAAGTTATGCACCTAGGGAAGAACAACCCAAACTATGGTTACACGATGCAAGGTTCCACATTAGGAACCACCACCTAGGAAAAGATTTAGGCGTCATTGTGGATAACATGTAAAATCCTCCACCCAGTGTGCAGCGGCGGCCAAGAGAGCAAATAGAACGCTAGGTATCAAAGGAAAGGAATGGAAAATAAAACAAAGGATATTATAAAGTCTGTATCTTTCCATGGTGCGACCGCACCTCGAATATTGTGTGCAATTCTGGTCACCATATCTTAAAAAGGATAGCGCGTTATTAGCAAAGGTACAGAGAAGAGCCACCAAAATGGTAAAGGGTATAGAAGGATACCCCTACGAAGAGAGACTAAAAAAAGGTTAGGGCTCCTCAATCTGGAAACGAGAAGGCTGAAGGGAGATATGATAGAGGTCTATAAATTAAAGAATGGAGTGGAATGGGTAAACGCAGATAGATTGTTTACATCATCAGATAGAAAGGCTAGGGGACATGTAATGAAGCTAAAGGGTAAACTATTTAAGACTAATAAAAGAAAATATATTTTACTCAACGTGTAATCAAACTCTGGAATTTGTTACCAGAGGATGTAGTAAAAGCTGTTAGTGTAGCTGGGTTTAAAAAAGGTTTGGACACGTTCCTGGAGGAAAGGTCCATAAACCATTATTAAAAGGAACCCGGGATATCACTGCTTGACCCAATACAAGCATTGTGGAACCTGTGTCTTTTGGGGAAACTGCTGAGTACCTAGATTGGCCACTGTGGAAACAGGATACTGGGCTTGATGGACCTTGGTCTGACCCAGTATGGCATATCTTATGTTCTTATGGTTTATATAGTATCTGATTATTTATTTATTATTATTATTATTATTTTATTATTTTATTAACATTCTCTTATATACCGCGCTATTCTGCATCAGTGCGGTTTACATTGAACAAACTGAAATTACATTGAACAGGGCATTATAACTTGGAGATAACTATTTTACAGGGAACATGGGTTATGGAGGGTTAAGTGGCTTGCCCAAGACCACAAGGAGCACCTGTGGGACTAGAAACCCCAGTCCTTCCAGCCCAAGGTTGCTGTCCTCTAGTGGGATTTGAACCCCCGACCTTCCGGCCTGAAGTACCTTGCCCCAACCACTTGGCCACTCCTCCACTCTCATTATCATTATTTTATGACTTTGCTATTTATGTTTTATCTTATTTTAATATATTATTTAAATGAATGTTCTCTTATGTATATGTTTGTATGATTTTAGAGGTCAAAGATCCCTGAAGAAGGCCCTTCGGCCAAAACACGTGTAGGGCAAATACACAACAATAAACATCTATTCCTTTTAGTGGACTTCTGTCTTCCTGCTTCTTTTTGTGCATAACATCCCGGTGAGCCTCACACACTTGATTACAACTGCCTTTCTTTTATGAAGATATGATCCCATAAGGACTTGTACCCTTTCATCCATTAAGAATCCATGAGATCGGATGACCTGAGACTGTCCACGAGAACATTCTGCTCTCCCAGCATGTAAACAACACAGAGGACCATTCCATGATCCAAGGAAAAAGACCACAAGCAGACTGCTTCCTTGCAGAGGAGGTGAGAGTCTGCGCCTCCCTGCTTGTTGCCATAAAACATTGCAACCTGGTTGTCCGTCTGAACCAGGACAGATTGATGTGATAACTGATAACCCATGCACTTTGGGTGTTTTGTCAATGCCCTCAACTCCAGGAAGTTGATCTGATGGCAAGGCTTCCTGTTAAGACCAGAGACCCTGCATGTCCAGGCCATCAAAATGAGCTCCCAAGCCCTGTTTGGACACATCGGTTGTTAGCATCCGTAGTGGTAGAGGCATCTAAAAAGGTAGCCCTGCGAGAACGTTTTGAGAATAGAGCCACCACTGAAGGGAGTCCACCAGAAGAGGAGTGACGACCGTTCTGTCTCATAGACGGCCCTTCACTTGTTTCCACTGGGAGGAGAGGGTCCACTGCGCTTGGCATATATGGAGACGAGTCTAAGGGATTACATGGACCGTGGAGGCCATGTAACTGAGGAGACAAATCTTGTCTTATGCCGTGGTGTGATGACTGTGCTGGATGATGCCTGCCATTTCTGTGAAGTGTTTGAGATGATCCTCAGGCAGGAAAGCTCGAACCTGAGTCATGTTGAGAAGAGCACCTATGAATTCTTAACAGAGTGGGAGAAAGGTGAGACTTTGGAAAGTTTATGACAAATCAGAGAAATCTGAGCACTGAGACGGTGTGATGAACGGTCAGATGTACCATCTGTGGTGACTAGCCACTGATGAACCTAAGTAGGGGAAGATGAAGACGCCTAGGGTGCAGAGATAGACCACGACTACCACTAGACATTTCGGGAAGACCCTTAGGGCAGACGTCAAGCTGACGGACAGGACTCAGTACTGGTTATGACTGTCGAACATGAAGCGAAGGTACTGCCTGCAAGATGTGTGAATTAGGATGTGTGTGTACACATCCTCTAGATCCAGAGAACATAGCCGATTGTTCCTCTGAAGGTAGGGTAGTAGGATTCCTAAAGAAACCATCTTGAACTTCTCTCACACTAGAAACTTATTGAGGTTTTGAGGCCTAGGATGGGATGGAACCCCCCCTGATTTTTTTGGAAAAAAGGGTCCTTCGGGCAGGATCGCCATTACCAGTTCTTCTCAGGTCAGCAGCAGCAGCTGCCTTCTCACCCCTGAAGGCAAGGGCATGGGGCTCAGAAGTCAAAGACACCTAAGCCCCAGACTCCAACTCCCACCAAGCCTGGGGAGAGCTTTTGACTCTCAGGGCAGGGCCTTCCCTCCCACAGGAGACTTTCACCGTCCCACAGGGGGGGCGGCTACAATCACCTCAGACCAATGGGAACTGCAATGGTCAGGGAGATATACCTCCTCCACCTAAAGCAGATTCCACCCACGTACCTTCCCGGAGAGCTGGTGCGACCCCTTCTTCACTAGAGCCTGCTGCTCAAAGACCAGGATAGCCTCAGAGGTCCGAGGCCGGTCGCCGGATGCTGATGATTCTCATCAGGGTATTTTAGTTGGCTGCTCCCGCTCCTTCCCCGCAGACTCACGATGGGGACTGCAGGCCTGGGGCCCATTTTCCCAAGCTCGTCCACCGATGCAGTCTTCGAGGGTTTCCGGTTCTTCTTGGGGTCTTCCTCCAGGGTGTTCTGGCTGGAGGACCCATGGCCTCAGGGCTCCGAGGTAGCACAGTCTCCCTGGGGTTCCGGAGACTTCAGTGCCGATTCCGTCTTGTGTAAAAAGGACTCCCGCTGCTGCTGACAGCTCTTGATGGCCTTGGAGGTCATCTTTTTGTATACACCACAATCCAAGGGGTCATGGTCTAGCCCTAGGCATCGGAGGCAGCAGTCATATGGGATGGTGTGCGACATGGTGTGGGCACATCGGCCACAGTGCTTAAAGCCACTGACAGAGGACATGGTAGGGAGGACGGTCGCTGCAAGGTTAAAAGCCTCAGGCCCAGCCAGGGAAAAAGGGCACGAAGCCAGTCGAGAGTTTATAAGTTAAGTAAAATTTCATCTTCTAGATCATCCTGCTAAACCAGTCCAGACAAGTGGGATGCATCCAACCTACTACTCCGCTAGGCAGAAAGAAAATCACATGGCTGCTTTCCAATTTTCTGCACCGAAGGCCGTGCCTGCCTTAGCACTGTTTGCCAAAGGTAGATAGGGGGTGACCATGCCACAGGCCTACTGATATCAATGGGCATTACAGGAATGAGCTCCACTATGGACGATGCCTGCACCCCTAGAGGAGTGTGCTGACAGTCCTTTCAGAACAGAGAGGTTCTGCAGAATTAAGCACAGGCTACTGCCTGCTTGGGTCCATCAATTCATAGAAGTTGCTTCACTCTTGCATGGACCTGCAAACAGACTTTCCCACTTATGGATGGAGTTAGTGACCTTTAGGATCTGAGAAGCAAGCAAAAACCTCTATCTTCCTCCTGACACTGCCCCACTGAAAAGGAGGAACTGGTTGAGCTAAAATTGCTTAAGAGACAGATTAAACATAGTTCACTTCAAAGGCCTGAAAGTGCTGACAAGGCATGCAGAGCGAACCCTAGTCCCAAGGGAATGACAGCGCGCGGGAGAGGAAGTAAATACCGACCCTCCCCTAAAAGAACTGGCCAACATCAAGGTGAAAACCCAGGAAGCAACCGCCCTTCTGTCCCCGAGAAACTACTGCCACCTGAACCCCTAAAAAATTGAGGGACAGTCCCCTTTTAAAACCATCCTGGAAAGACGAAGGATCAGGGCAGCTCTACTGATCAGAGCAGACATCAGACATATGCAAAGGAAAGGCAAACAAGTCTGTGCTTCATTGTCAGAGGTGAAGCACCACAGCCAAGAGATAGCCCATACATGCTAGACCCCACATCTCAAGGACCCAAGCTGTACATGACATGGGAGCATGATCATTAAAGAGGACTGGACCCCAATGCAACATTCCCTAGATGATGTAGAAGGGGCAGGGGAAAGTCATCCAGAAGCAAAATCTGGTCTGCAGACTAAGACCTCTGTGGCCAAACAGACATCAACAATATGATTAGGACTAGAAGGTGCTCTATATGATAAAGCACACACCCTATGGATTTGCTATTGGGGAAACATGTGTGCAGCATTGGTTTATGAGTTCCATTAAACTATTAGGTATAGTTTTATTAACATAAGTATCCCCAGCAAACCTAAGTAAGTAAACAACTTAAATACCTAAACACAACCTTAAAACTAAGATGCAGACAGCAGTCCAGCAGCGAGATGGTGAAATTAGACTTACCTGCTAATTGTTCCTTGAGAACTCCAGTCCAGTCCTGAACCTCTGGGATTGAGCACCTCCTCCAGCAATATGGAGACTAAGTATGTTATCTTTTTGATGAACCTAGTATAAAATACCCAAGGGACTGCCCACCAGCTCCAGTAACCTATTGACAAAGCAGACTCACAGGAACAACAAATAAGTATTTAACTTGCAAACTAAGAATGGAATATTCTCATAACCTTAACTTATGCTATGCCTTAGCGAAGAAGGAACACCCCTTCCTCTACAATGTGGCTACTTATCAAACGCTCTTCCAGGTACAGACCATCCTCCTTCACAGAGCGAGGAACAGGCACTCCGTGCTTCCCCACTCGAACTCCCCGGCCGAACTTGCGAACCCCAAGGCCTATCCTCCTCCTTATCAAAACTCTGAATGCTGCTTTAGGCCCCAGAACAAAACTAACACATGGGAAGGGATCCGAGACTGGACTGGAGTTCCTCAAGGAACAACAATTAGCAGGTAAGTCTAATTTCACCTTTCTTATCGTCCATCCAGTTCATTCCCAAACCTCTGGGGATGTAACAGAGCAGTAATTTCAATGGGAGGGACCTGCCAAACCAGCCTGAAGAACTGTCGATCCAAACCTGGCATCCCCTGCCGCCTCGACATCTAAACGGTAATGCTTGACAAAGGAATGCAAAGACGACCAAGTAGCCGCCTTAGAAATCTCCACCAGTGGAACCAAGCTATATTCTGCCCACAAGATCGCCTGAGCCTTAGTGGAATGAGCTCACAGCCCCGCCAGTACCGGTTTACCTTTCAGAATGTATGCTGACGCAATAGCTTCTCTAATTCACCTGAAAATAGAGGCCTTCGCCACCGCCTCTCCCTTCCGCGGACTCCCACACGACATGAACAGCAGATTCAACTTGCGGAAAAGAGCTGTCCTTTTCAGATACCTCCTCAGGGCCCATCGAATATCCAGAAGTCTCAAACGCCTCCCAGCCGAGTCCTTCTCACCGCTGCCAAAAACCAGCAGGGAGACCATCTGGTTCATATGGAAAAGCGATACCACCTTGGGTAAAAAGGAAGGGACCAGTCTTAAGACCACCGTCTCATTTGAAAACCACAGAAATGGTACTCAACCACAGCATGATACTCAACCCCAGAGGTTTGGGACTAGACTGGAAGGACAGTAAGGAAGGGTGCTTTTCAGTCTTTTGCACCGCGTGTATGATTTTCTCCCAGTTGGTGAGGGGTCTTAGGTGTACACTAGATGCAAAGAGCTCTTTGATCTCAGGGAAACGAGTCTGACCTCCGGAAGCTAGAGTAGCAGAGACTTGGAGGACATAAGGAAGATAGAGAGGTACAAAGATGAGACCTACAGGCATGTAGTACTGAAGTCCCACCTCCAGGCCAGCAGCATCCCTGTTGCCATGGAGGAGGTCACGTGATCCTACAGCTAGGGACCTGCTCTCCAGGAGATATGAAGCCTTCTCAAACCAAGGTGGTTTCTCCAAGGCCATGTGCCCATGAGGAACGTGTTAGGACAGCTGCTACAGTTGATGATTTGATCATTAGGCATTTATATAGCTGGGTGGCTGGTGGACGTGAGGATTGCCTGGTAACATGCCTGCCTGCTGCAAAGGTAGCGGACCTCACGCGCCACCAGGTCTTAGATAACGCTGGGGAGGATTCTGCTATCTTGATACACGTTTGTTCCAATGACATAGGAAAGCGTGGTAGGGAGGTTCTGGAGGCCAAATTTAGGCTTTTAGATAGGAAGTTGAAATCCAGAACTTCCAGGGTAGCATTCTCTGAAATGCTTCCTATTCCACGCGCAGGACCCAAAAGACAGACAGAGATCTGGAATCTCAATGTGTGGATGAGACGATGATGCAAGGAAGAGGGTTTTGGATTTGTTAGGAGCTGGGCAACATTATGGGGAAAAGAGGGGCTTTTTCGAAGGGATGGAACCAGGCTGCTAGCATTCATCTTTAAAAAGGAGACAGAGCAGCTTTTAAACTAGATAATAGGGGAAAGCCGAAATTCGCTGAAGAGCAAATCGTTCGGAACAATGTATCCTTGAAGGATACTCGCAAAAGACTGAAGTTATGGCATCTCGACAGAGAGATTCCAATAAAGACAAAAGTAACCCGAATGCTTTTAAGTACAGAGCAAACAGAGCTTAAAAATTCCAAATTACCTCTGCCTATCGATTACCAGATTAATATGAATTAAATACAGCCTCTTAAATGCTTGTATGCAAATACTAGAAGTCTAAAAAAATAAGATGGGAGAGTTAGAATATATAGCACTAAATGAGAGGTTAGATATGATTGGCATCTCAGAGACAAGGTGAAAGGAGGACAGTCAGTGGGACACTGACACCTGGGTACAAACTATAGCGTAATGATAGAGCAGATCAAATTGGTGGAGGGGTTGCACTCTATGTTAGAGAAGCCATTGAGTCACAAAGGATTAAAGTTTTGTAGGAAACAAAATACACTATAGAATCTCTATGGATTGAAATTCTACGTAAAAAGGAAAAGGGGAAGGCGAAGGCAGTGGGGGTGTACTATTGACCGCCTGGCCAGAATGAACAAATACGAGGATGAAATGATCAAAGAAATCAGAGAAGCTAACAAAAAGTTACAACACAGTAATAATAATGGGTTATTTCATTTACCCCGGGTGATCATGGCAGGACATGCTAGGGAGATAAAGATTCTAGATGAAATAAATGACTGTTTCTTGGAGCAGATGGTTCATGAACCAAGAGGGGAAGCCCTTTTTGACCTAGTCCTTAGTAGAACACAAGATCTGGTGCAAGAGATAAAGGTGTTGTGCCACTCAGCAATAGTGATCATAGCATGATCTCATCTTCTCTGTACCTTTTCTAATAATGCTATATCCTTTTTAAGATGCATCGATCAGAACTGCACACAATATTCAAGGTGCGATCACACCATGGAACGATACAAAGGCATTATAATATCCTTTTTTAATTTTCCATTCCTTTCCTTATGATACCTAGCATTCTATTTGCTCTCTTGGCCGCCGCTGCACACTGGGCGGAGGGTTTTAACATGCTATCCACTATGATGCCTACATATTTTTCCTGGGTGGTGGTTCCTAATATCGAACCTTGCATCCTGTAACCATAGTTTGGGTTGTTCTTTCCTAGGTGCATAACTTTTCACTTGTCCACATTAAATTCCATCTGCCATTTGGATACCTAGTCTTCCAAATTATCAAGATCCTCTTGCAATTTTCCACAATCCTCATGTTTTTAACAACTTTAAATAGTTTCGTGTCATCTGCAAATTTGATAACCTCACTCGTTATTCCCATTTCCAGGTCATTTAAGAATATGTTAAAAAACAGCGGACCCAGCACAGATCCATGGGGTACTCCACTATTCACCTTTCTCCATTGGGAAAATTTGCCATTTAGCCCTACCCTCTGTTTTCTATCTTTTAACCAGTTCCTGATCCACAATAGCACACTGCCTCCTATCCCATGACTTTTTAGTTTTACCAAAAGTCTCTGATGAGGACCTTGTCAAAGGCTTTCTGAAAGTACAGATAGCGTAGTTACTCACCTGTAACAGGTGTTCTCCAGGGACAGCAGGAATCTGTCCATACTTATGGGTGACGTCAGCACCGACTCAGCCCGCACGGAGCAATTCTCAAGCTTTCAAAGGAAGCCTTTGGGATTGCTGCCACGCATGCATGGTCCTCTTCCCGCCCAAGAGTTCCATCTTGTTCAATCAGGTCCTTTAGCTCAAGCCCTAACAAGCAGATGGCAAGGGAAGGAAAACAATTCAGCAACTCATCAGGGGAGGTGGGATCGTAGTGAGGACTGATTCCTGCTGTCCCTGGAAAACACCTGTTACAGGTGAGTAACTATGCTTTCTCCAGGAACAAGCAGGAAATCAGTCCTCACTTATGGGACTCCCTAGCTACAGGCTACCGAATCTGTAACCAAAAAACGCCTCCACGAGGCTGTAAGCAGAAGCCAAAGCACGAAGGAGCCCGAGTCCTTGGGTCCTCAGGGCGAAGCCTTTGATAGCCATCAAGAAGAGTCGGAGGGCAGGAGTTGCTTAAACCCCAAACACGTTACAGAGTACAGCCGGGACAAAGGCGCTGTCCCAGCGGAACGCTCTCTCCAGGCAGTAGTGGGCAGCAAAAGTGTTTGTGGAAGACTAGGTCGCCGCCCGGCAGATGTCCATCAGGGTCAAGGACCCAGTGTTTGCTGTCTCAACGATCCAGAGGGATGCCTGCCTTTGCATGGGCTAAAGTGATGCAGTCCACCATCCAAACTGAGAGGATGCGCTAGGTGACTGCATGCCCCGGTCCATTGGGATCGTAAGTCATGAAAAGCCTGTCAGACTTGCAGTGAGTCTGGGTACACTATAAGTAGAAGGCGAGAGTCCGCTTGCAGTTGAGGGTGTGAAGAGCCGCCGACGCCTGATCGGCATGGGGCCTTGGGAAGGAGGTCGGGAGCACTATCACTCGGTTGAGATGAAAGGCCGACATGACCTAGGGTAAGAATTTAGGATCAGTCCGGTGAACCACCCTGTTCCGATAAAACCTGGTGTAAGGGGGACCAGCCATGAGCACCTTAAGCGCACTGACTTGGCAAGCCGAGGTCAGTGCTACCAGGAAGGCCACCTTCCAGGACATGTGCCGGAGCGATCATGTCGCATTGGCTCGAAGGGTGGACAAGTGAGCTGCGTGAGCACTACAGATGGGCGGCTTGGATAGCAAAAGGCCCCGCATGAAGCGGGAGACTAATGGCTGCCCTGAGAGAGGTTTTCCCTCAATAGGAAGATGATTAGCCGATATGGCACTCAAATGAACTAACAGAGTTAGACTTCAGCCCTTCCTTCAAGAGGTGGAGGAGGTACTGGAGAACCCACCAAACTGAGCACGAGAAGGGACCAATCTGCTGTTCCGAGCACCACACGGAGGAGTGTTTCCACTTAAAGGCGAAAGCTCGAGGCAAGGAGGATTTCCTCGACCTCCTCCAGAAGGGCCAGAGAGGCTAGAGAGACCCTTCAGCCGCCAGGCCGTGAGGGATAGGGAGGTTAGGTTCAGGTGCAGTAACCGACCCTCCTCCTGCGTTAGCAAGTCCCAGGCAGAGCCCAGGGGAATCAGAGGCTCCGACGACAGCCGGAGAAGGAGCGGGAACCAAGGTTGCCGAGGCCACAAGGGGGCCACAAGAATTAGCGATGCCCCAACCCGTTGAGCCTTGAACAGAGTCCTCGCAATGAGGGGGAAAGGAGGGAATGCATATAGGAGACTGGAGGACCAGTCCAGGAGAAATACATTGGGGCCCTCTCTGCCTGGGTGCGGCACCGGGCTGCAAAAGCAAGGGAGCTGTGTGTTCTGGGGGCTGGCGAAGAGGTCCATCCCTGGAGTGCACCCATGTAGAAAAAGCCAGCTTGCCACTCTGGGATCCAATCGCCACTCGTGGGGGCGAAGGATTCGGCTGAGTCCACCAAGCCATACTCCTGACCCGGGAGGTACATCGCCTTGAGGGACATCCTCCGTCAGGCAGCAAAAGAGCAAATGAAGGCTGCTTCCCTGCAAAGGGAGCGTGACCCCGTGACCCCCTCTTTGTTGATGCAGAACATCCCTACCCGGTTGTCGGTCTGTACCAGAACAGACTTCCCACTGTGGAGATCTTCAAAGGCCCTCAGGTCCCACCGGACGGCTCAAAGATCGAGCAGGTTTATCTGCTGCTGAGCCTCTGCGGGTGACGATTGCCCCTGCGTGCAGAGAGACTTGCAATGGGCTCCCCACCTTAACAGGGAAATGTCTGTGGTCAGCACCACATCATGCTCTGGGGCCTGGAAGGGCGATCTCCGCAGGAGGTTGCGGGGGTTTTCCCAAAAGTTCAGGGACAATCGAAGGTCGGGAAGAACCCTGACGGGGTCCCTGGGGTATCCGAGGGACTGACTCCATTGGGTACTGAGACACCACTGAGCCATCCGCATGTGCAGGCGGGAGTGAGGAACCACATGCACTGTCAAGGCCATGTGGCCCAGGAGACGTAGCATGGACCAAGCGGTGACCTGGAGGGCACTTTGGACACGAGCCGCCAGAGCTCGGAGGCGGGTGGAGCAATCCACCGGCAAGAAGGCAATGGCCTGCCGAGTAACGAGGCACGCCCCGATGAACTCGAGAGCCTGGGCTGGCTCGAGGTGAGACTTTGGGTAGTTGACCAAGAACCCCAAGCTCTCCAAGAGGAGGACAGTGAGCAACATCGCTTGGCAGGCCTCCTCGACGGAGGAGCCCGTAACGAGCCAGTCGAGGTAGGGAAAAACCGGCACGCCCCAGAGCCAAAGGTGAGCGGCAGCCACGATGAGGCACTTTGTGAAGACCAGTGGGGCGGACGCAAGGCCGAAGGGGAGCACCCTGTACTGGAAGTGCTCTCCCTGCACCCTGAAATGCAGGTACTGCCTGTGTTGGGGGTGGATCAAGATATGGGAATAAGCGTCATTTAGATCCAAGGAGCATAGCCATTCACCCTGCCAGATGAAGGGCAGCAGCACGCCACGAGATAACATCTTGAATTTCTCCCATACCAGGAACTTGTTCAGCTTGCGGAGGTCGAGGATGAGACGAAGACCCCCCCGTCTTTTTCGTGTCGAGGAAGTACTGGGAATAAAAGCCCCGACCTCGAAGGTGGGGAGGGACCTTCTCGACTGCCCGTTGGGCAAGGAGGGAGTGCAATTTCTGCCGGGGAAAAAGGAGGTGGAAGCCTGTCAAAAAGGAGGCGATAGCCCTCCCAGATGACCTAGGTGTCCGAGGTGATAAGCGCCCACGACGGGGCGAAGCAGGACTGGCGTCCCCCCATTGGCTGCTGTATCGCCGGACGGCGAGGGGCCATGCTGCTAGCATCAGCGTAGGAGTAGCCGGGTACAGCGGGTAGCCGCGGTACTGGAGGCCTTTCCTGGGGAAAAAGGGCTTCTTGGTTGGCTGCTTCTTCCAAGGCAGCATAGAGGTCTTGCAGGAGACATACTCAGTCTCGATCTCCACAGCCTTCTCTCCTCCATCGGTTTGCAAAAAAGTTGTTCACCAAGGCAGGTCATGTCCAGGAACTTCTCCTGCACCCACTGCTCCAAATCCGAAGATTGGAGTCAGGCCTGGCGGCGGGCTCCAATGCCCACGGCTGCCACCCGAGCCAATATCTCGAAGCCATCACAGGAGGCTTGAGAGATATACTTAGAGCAGTCGGCCACCGATTTCAACAGGGTGCAGAATCTGTCGAGGGGCTCCCCCTCAAGGCCCGCAGAGAAACCTCAAAGTTCTTTTGCCAAGTCGCGGAGGAACATACCAATGTATAATTGGTATGCCTGGATGCGACAAGAGAGCATGGAATCTTGATAGGCTTTGCGGCCCTGGGTATCAATGGCTCTCGATTCTCGGCCCGGTGGTACCGATGAGTGGGACTTTGGGCTTTTCTGCTTCCTCATGGCTGATTCCACCACGATCGAGGTGTGTGGAAGTTGGGTCTTTCGGAAGCCGGGCCCATGCTGCACCTTGTACATTGTGTCAAGGCGCTTGATCACAATGGGGACTGAGGCTGGAGCCTCCCACATGCGGAGCAACAGCCGAGATAGGATCGGCGGTATGGGCACAGTGAGGGATTCCCTGGGCGGCGACTCATACTGAAGAATGTCGAGTTCTTCACCACAAGGTTCCGCCTCAGCCTGGGTGACCAGGTTGAAGGCCCGAGCCATGTCCCGAATAAACACCAAGGAGGTGTCGTCTTCGGGTGGTTTGTGCCGCTGGAATGCAGGTGGCGAGGGGTCTGACAGAAGATCCCGGTGGTTTCGGGTTTCCGAGGAGGTATCCCCATCGGACTCCCAGTCCGAAAAATCAGTCAAGGGATCCGAGCTGGGCGGGTCACCCTGTCCGATGGCCGGCAGCCTGGAGCCGGAGGCCCAGGAGAACGCGTGAGACCGATGTTAAGGACCCTCACAAGGCCTGCGGCTCTTGGGTGTTTCCTGGACGGAATTTGGTGTCTCACGCGAGGGACCCGCGGTTTCTTGGCGCAAGTCAGCAAAGCTGGCCGTGAGCGCCTGCTGAAATGCAATGAACGTAGAAACGCTACGTTCGAGCACCAGCATACTGGACTCCCACACGGGCATGGGGCCCTGGGACGCCGATACCAGGGTCACCGGACTGAGCGTCGAGGAGGAGAGGGGGTCCTCACCGGGACAACACTCAGGAGACTGAGCGCCTTCGCCAGAGGCCTCCATTTCTCTGCGAGGTACCTTGCGGGGACGCTCCTTGTCAGACTCTCGGGAACTCTTAAGGGGACTAAGCAACCGGGCGCGAGAGCGTTCGCACTTATCATGAGTCCTTGCCAGCGCCTTTGAGGCTTTCTTTTTGCTTTGCTCCACCTCGGGGGACCTCTGGTCAGAGTGCCGCCAAGAATGCGGGGCTGCAGGAGGGTGAACCTGCTGGAGGAGAGACGACAGAGGGCGCCACCAGGGACTTAAGAGGCAACCTTCCGGAAAATGTCTTTCGATTTCTGCTTACGGTTGAGCATTGCCTTAGAGGACATTTTTTTACAGAGCGAACAGAGCTCTGGGTCATGGTTGGCTCCCAGACACCACAGACAACAGTCACGAGTGTCTGTAAGCGACATGTTCCTAGAGCATCTAATTTTTTTAATCCGATGGCCATGGGGGCAAAAATGGCAAATGCGAGGTTGAAGACCAACGCAGCCAGCGGTTGGGAGAAAAAAAGGGTGCAAAGCCAAAACCAAAAATTTAGGAAAAAATGTGCATCCCCGAGAGATCTGAAGTAGATAGAGCAGGGGGAAAGGACAGAAAGAGGAACGGTGCAACCAGAAAATGAGAGCCTGTTAAGGTGAGGAAAACAAAACATTTTCCGAGGGACAAGGATGTGCGTCTGAAGGGCTCTGCAGAAAAAGAGAGACTGAGCAAAATGACACCCTTGGGCGGGAAGAGGACCGCGCATGCGTGGTAGCAATCCCAAAGGTTTTCTTTGAAAGCTGGGGAATTGCTCCACGCGGGCTCCGTTGGTGCTGACATCACCCATAAACGAGGACTGACTTCCTGCTTGTTCCTGGGAGAAAAGCCTGTCAGACTTGCGATGAATCTGGGTAAGCTGCAAATAAAAGGCGAGGGCCTGTTTGCAGTCAAGGGTGTTTAGAGCCGTCAAAGCCTGGTCGACGTGGGACCTCGGGAAGAAAGTCGGCAGCACTATTTCTTGGTTGAGATGGAAGTACAAAACGACCTTAGGCAGGAATTTAGGGTGATAACGGAGGACCACCCTGTTCCGATAAAACCTGGTGTAAGGGGCGCCAGCCATGAGAGCCTGGAGCTCACTGACTCGGCGGGCCAAGGTCAGCGCCACCAGGAAGGACATCTTCCAGGACAGCTGCTGGAGCGAACATGTCGCCATTGACTCGAAGGGTGGACGGGTGAGCTGCGCAAGTACCACATTTAAGTCCCATTCCGCCAGAGGACGATGGATGGGCGGTTGGATAGCAAAAGACCCCGCATGAAGTGGGAGACTAACGGCTGCCCCGAGAGGCGTTTTCCCCTCGATAGGGAGATGAATGGCACTCAAATGAACTCTGACAGAGTTCAAATTCAGCCCTTCCCTTGAGAGATGGAGGAGGTACTGGAGAACAAACAGGACACAAGGGGTTGATCTGATGTTCCGAGCACCAAACGGAGAAGCGTTTCCACTTAAACGCATAAGCTCGCCTAGTGGAGTCCTTCCTCAAGGCGAGGAGGACTTTCTTGACCTCCTCCAGAAGGGCCAGAGAAGCTAGGGAGACCCGTTCAGCCTCCAGGCCGTGAGGGATAGAGAAGTTAGGTTCGGGTGCAGCACCAGACCCTCTTCCTGCGTTAGCAGACCTCTGGCAGAGCCCAGGGGAACAGGAGGCTCCGTCGACAGCCGGAGCAGGAACCAAGGCTGCCGAGGCTATGAGGGGGCCATGAGAATCAACAATGCCCCGTCTCGTTGAGCCTTGAACAGAGACAACGCAATGAGGAGAAAAAGAGAGAATGCATAGAGAAGACTGGAGGACCAGTACAGGAGAAATGCATCAGGACCCTCTCTGCTCAGGTGCGGCACCAGGCCTCAAAAGCGGGGGAGCTGCGTGTTCTGGGAGCTGGCGAAGAGGTCTATCGCCGGAGTCCCCCAGTGGAGAAATAGCCAGTCTGCTACTCTGGGATCCAGCCATGGGGGCAAAGGCTTCTGCTGTGTCTGTATGCCCAGCCATTCTCCTGACCAGGGAGGTACATCGCTCTGAGGGACATCCTCCATCGAGCAGCGAAAGAACAGATGAGAACCACTTCCCGGCAGAGGGAGCGCGATCCCGTGCTCCCCTCCTTATTGATGTAGAACATCGCTACACGGTTGTTGGTCTGCACTAGAACAGACTTCCCGCTGAGGTGTTCCTCGAAGGCCCTCAGGGCCCACCGAATGGCCAGGAGTTCGAGCAGGTTTATCTGCTGCTGAGACTCCTTGGGTGACCATTGCCCCTGCATGCAGGAGTAGTCTGCAATGGGCTCACCACCCTAACAGGGAAGGATTTGTCATCAGCACCGCATTGTGCCGTGGGGCCTGAAAGGGCAATCCCCGCAGGAGGTTGCAGGGGTTTTGCCACCAGCTCAGGGACAAGCGGAGGTCAGGAAGAACCCTGACAGGGTTCCTGAGATGTCTGAGGGACTGGCTACATTAGGCACTGAAACACCACTGAGCCATCCGCATGTGCAGATGGGCATGAGGAACCACAAGTATGGTCGAGGCCATGTGGCCCAGGAGACGTAGTATGGACTGAGCGGTGACCTGGTGAGTGCTTTGGACGCGAGCCGCCAGAGCTCAGAGGCGGGTGGAGTGAACCACTAGCAAGAAGGCAATCGCCTGCTATCAAGGCGCGCCCCGATGAACTCGAGAGCCTGCACCAGCTCGAGGTGAGACTTCGTGTAGTTGACCAAGAAACCCAACCTCTCCAAAAGGAGGACAGTGTGTGACATCGCTCGGCGAGCCTCCTCGGCCAAGGAGCCCGTAACAAGCCAGTCAATCATTGAGGTAGGGAAAGACCGGCACGCCCTGGTACCAAAGGTAAATGGTGACCACGACGTGGCACTTTGTGAAGACCCGTGGAGCAGACGCAAGGCTGAAGAAGAGCACCCTGTACTGGAAGTGCTCTCCCTGCACCCTGAAACGCAGATACTGCCTGTGTTGGGGATGGATTAAGATGTGGGCGTAAGCGTCCTTTAGATCCAAGGAGCATAGCCAGTCGCCCTGCCGGAGAAAGGGCAGCATCACACTAAGAGATAACATCTTTAATTTCTCCCGCAACAGGAACTTGTTTAGCCTGCGAAGGTCAAGGATGGGCCACAGACCCCCGTCTTTTTCGGGACAAGGAAGTACGAGGAATTGAAGCCCCGACCTCAAAGGTGGGGAGCAACTCTCTCGACTGCCCGTTGGTGTGCAGGGAGTCTAGGAGGCTCTGTCGGGGAGAAAGGATGTGGAAGTCTGTCGAAGTGAAGGCGATAGCAGTCCCAGACAACTTGGAGGACGCAAGTGTCCGAGGTGATGGGAGCTCACGATGGGGCAAAGCAGGACAGGCATCCCCCCACTGGCTGCTGCATCACCAGAAGGCAAGGGGCTATGCTGATGGCGTCAAAACCTCTGGAGTGGGTTGCGGGGGAGCCAGCGTTTGGGCCTTCGAACCCTTTGGCTTACGATGTCCCTGGCCAGACTTTTCCTGGGCCAGAGTGGTCGGTGTGGAGGTAGCTGGATAGGGTGGATGGCCCCGATACTGGAGACCCTTTCTAGGGAAGAAGGGCTTCTTGGTTGACTGCTTCTTCCAAGGCAGGGTAAAGGTTCTGCGGGAGACACGGGTGCTGGTGACGAACTCCGTTTCAATTTCCGCAGCCTTCTCCTCCATCGTCTTGTCAAAGAGCTGCTCACCGAGGCAGGGCACATCCAGGAGCTTCTCCTGCATCCATTGCTCCAAATCAGAGGATTGGAGCCATGCCTTGCAGCGGGCCCCAATGCCCGCGGCTGCCAACCAAGCCAATGTCTCAAAGCCATCATAGAAGGCTCGAGAGAGGTACTTGGAGCAGTCGGCGACGGACTTCAGCAGGACACGGAATCTGTCGAGGGGCTCTCCCTCGAGGGCTGCAGAGAAACTCCCAAATTCCTTAGTCAAATTGCGCAGGAACATACCAATGTACAGTTGATATGCCTGGATGCGACAAGAGAGCATGGAATCTTGGTAGGCCTTGCGGCCCAGGGCATCAAGGGCTCTTGACTCTCGGCCAGGTGGTACTGACAAGTGCGATTTCGGGCTCTTTTGCTTCCTCATGGCCGATTCCACCACCATCGAGGTGTGTGGGAGCTGGGTCTTTCGGAAACCTGGCCCACGCTGCACCTTCTACATCGTGTCAAGGCGCTTGCTCACGATGGGGACCGAGGCTGGGGCCTCCCACATGCGGAGCAGCAGCCGAGACAAAACAGGCAGTACAGGCACAGTGAGGGATTCCCTGGGCGGGGACTCGTACTGAAGAATGTCGAGTTCTTCAGCACGAGGGTCCTCCTCAGACTGGGTGACCATGTTAATGACCTGTGCCATGTCCCGAATGAACACCAGGAAGGAGGTGTCTTCGGGTGGCGAGCACCGCTGGAATGCGGGCAGCGAGGGATCCAATGGAAGATCCCGGTGGGTACAGGTTTCTGGGGAGGTGTCCCCATTGGGCTCGCAGTCCGAGAAGTCAGTCGAGGAATCCGAGCCGGGCAGGTCGCCCTGTCCAATGTCCAGAGGCCTGGTGCTGGAGACCCTGGACAATCTTGCCTCCGAAGAACGGGAGGGCGAGCGAGACCGACGTCGAGGACCCTCACAAGGTCCGCGGCTCTCGGGGATTTCCTAGACGGATTTGCATGTCCCATGCGAGGGACCTGCGGTCTCTGGGCGCGAGTCAACAAAGCTGGCTGTGAGCATCTGCTGGGAAGCAATGAATGCAGAAACGCTACATTCCAGCACCAGCATCCGGAATTCCCACGCGGGCATGGAGCCCTGCGACACCGATACCGGGATCACCAGATCAGGCGTCGAGGAGGAGAGGGGATCCTCACCGAGACAACCCTCAGGAGACCGGGCACCTTCGCTGGAGGACTCCATTTCCATGCAGGGTACCTTGCGGGGCCACTCCTTGTCCGACTCTCAGGAACGCCGAGGGGGCTAAGCGACCGGGCGCAGCACTTGTCGGTAGCCCTGGACAGCGACTTCGTGGCCTTCTTCTTTTTGCACCGCTCCACCTCGGGGGACCCCTAGTCAGAGTGCCGCTGAGAGCGCAAGGCCGCAGGGGGAGAACCCACCAGAAGAGAGATGACCGAGGGCAGCACCGGGGACTCCGAGGCAACATTTCGGAAAATGTCTTCGGACTTCTGCTTGCGACTGAGCAGGGCCTTTAGAGGACATTTTCTGGCAGAGCGAACAGAGCTCTGGTTCATGGTCGGCTCCCTAGGCACTGCAAACAACAGTCATGAGTGTCCGTAAGCGACATGTTCCTAGAACATCTATCATATTTTTTGAATCCGGTGGCTATGGGGTAAAAATGGCCCCTGCGAGGTCGAAGACCCACGCGGCCAGTGGTTAGAGGAGAAAAAAAAAACACGCCAAGCCTGTAACAAAAAGATAAGAAAAAAAAAGAGTATCCCCAATAGCTCAAAAAAAGTACAGCAGGGGAAGGATGGGTAGAGGACCGGTGCAACCGGAAAAAAAAAAAGCCTGTTAAGGTGAAAAAAATGAAACTTTTTCCGAGGGATGAGGACGTGTGTCCGAAGGGCTCCGTGGAAAAAGGGAGACTGAGCAAGATGGCATCCTTGGGCGGGAAGAGGACCACGCATGCATGGCAGCAATCCCAAAGGCTTTCTTTGAAAGCTGGGAAATTGCTACGCGCTGGCAAAGTGAGGACTGACTTCCTGCTTGTTCCTGGAGAAACACTACATCGACCGACTCACCTTTGTCTACCTGTTTATTCACACCTTCAAAAAAACATAACAGATTAGTAAGACAAGATCTTCCTTGTCTAAAATCCATGTTGGCTGTCTCCCATTAAGCCACGACTATCGACATGTTCAGTAATTTATTTATTTATTTACATTCTCTTATATACCGCGCTATTCTGCATCAGTGCGGTTTACATTGAACAAACTGAAATTACATTGAACAGGGCATTATAACTTGGAGATAACTATTTGACAGGGAACATGGGCTATGAAGGTTAAGTGGCTTGCCCAAGACCACAAGGAGCACCTGTGGGACTAGAAACCCCAGTCCTTCCAGCCCAAAGTTGCTGTCCTCTGGTGGGATGTGAACACCCGACCTTTCGGCCTGAAGTACCTTGCCCCAACCACTAGGCCACTCCTCCACTCCAATTTTGATCTTTATGATAGTTTCTACCATTTTTCCCGGTACTGACATCCGGCTCACCGGTCTGTAGTTTCCCGGATCACCCCTGGAACCCTTTTTAAAAATTGGCATTACATTAGCCATCCTCCAATCTTCAGGTATTACAGATGATTTTAATGATAGTTCACAGATTACTAATAGCAGGTCTGCAATCTCATATTTCAGTTCTTTCAACACCTTTGGATGTATACCATCCGGTCCAGGTGATTTGCTACTCTTCAGTTTATCAAATAGTTGTAATATATCTTCCCGGTGTATCGATATTTCTTCCAATTCTTCCACAGTATCACCTTTAAATACCATTTCAGTCATAGGTAACATCCCTACATCTTCCTCAGTAAGGACTGAAGCAAAGAATTCAGTCTCTCCACTATGGCCTTGTCCCCTCTTAATGGTCATTTTACCCCTATATCATCTAATGGTCCAACTGACTTTCACAGGATTTTTGCTATGAATGTACTTGAAAAAGTTTTTATTAAGCGGTTTTGCTTCCACAGCAAGCTTCTTCTCAAAATTCTCTCTTTGCCTGCCTTATTTAACTTGCCAGTGCTTGTGCTGTTTCCAGTTTTCGTCATTTGGCTCTTTTTTTCATTCCCTGAAAGATGCTTTTTGGGCAACAGTCGCCTCTCTGACCTCACCTTTAAACCATGCTGGCAGTTTTTTGGACTTTTCTTAAAGCGTGGAATACAGCTGGTCTGGGCTTCCAAGATAATATTTTGAACACCCTCCAGGCTTGTTGTAAATCTTTAACCTCTGCAACTGCTCCTTTTAGTTTTTTCCTATTTTCCTCATTTTATCATAGTCTTCCTTTTGAAAGTTAAGATTTCCTTACCATCCTTCCTCCATTAATTGATGATCACTATTGCCAAGTGTCCTAAACACCCTTATCTCTTGCACCAGATCTGGTGTTCCACTAAGGACTAGGTCCAAAATGGCTTCTCCTCTGGTCCGTTCATGAACCAGCTGCTCCAAGAAGCAGTCATTTATTTCATCTAGAAACTTTATTTCCCTAGCATGTCCTGCCGTGAAATCACCCATTATTATTACTGTGCTGTAACTTTTGTTAGCTTCCCTGATTTCTTTGAGCATTTCATCATCCATTTGTTCATTCTGACCAGGCAGTACATTCCCACTGCCATCGCCTTCCCTTTTTACACGGAATTTCAATCCATAGATATTCTAGAGCAAATTTTGTTTCCTGCAAAACTTTAATCCTTTGTGACTCAATGTCTTCTCTAATAGAGAGCAACACCTCCACCAATTCGATCAGCTCTAGCATTATGATATAGTTTGTACAGTCATTCCCTAGCCCTCCGCCTCAGGCTAAGAGGGTTAGGGTTGCCATTATGTTCTCCTTATAGAAAGTGGTATAAAACTATTTTGCTCCAGCTAAGCCTGCTGGGAGTGGTAGTTCTTTAGCCTTCTAAGAAGAAATAGTCGTGAAACCAGTGGTAAAGGCAAAGATGACAAAATTTATTCCCCAAACAAAAGGTTCTATGCAGGTTGCATCAGGATAATTCTTCAGTTTTCGCTCAAGGTTATTTACACAAGTATGCTGGCTGAGCTTCACACTCTTTACTCAAAAGTGCAACTGCTTAACAGATAAAAGAAAAACAGAGCAGCTTCCTTCAACAAAGAAAAATATTCTCTTTTCCTTTGTCTTCCCTCAGCTCTCCAATATACACTAGCAAAGGGATTCAATGTCATCAGCTAAACACAACGTACAGTCCATAGGTACTTCAGATGATAATGAATCATTCTCATTACAGTCCACTTGCATTTCCTCCAACTCCTGAACTGCAGTGTTTTGCTTCAAGCTATCATCATACGTCTTAGGGTTACTCCTCCCTAAGGGGTTCTGTGTCTCCTTTGAGCACAGCTCTATGTGATAGGGATTACAGGTACCTGAGGTTGTGGAGACTCCTCTCTGGCTCTGTTCAGCAATCTCTCTCCAGCTATGGGGAAGCAGTCTCTGGTTCCCTTGTTGGAGTTCCTCCCTGGAGCTCTGCCCCGGTTCCCTGTTCCAGGCTAGGTTTTGTAGACTCTTGGACAGAGTCCTGGGCTCCAACCTCTGAACTCTCTGAACCTTTCTATCCGGCACTGGGGTTTGAAGGTTTCTCTTCTCCCCTTCTGCTCTGATTGCTTCACCTCCACTTCTCCAGCTGTGTCTCCTCCTGTGTTCCCTCTCGTGTGCTGTCGTCGTTGTTCTCCTGTCTCTTCCTTGTTCTCGTCATCCTCCTCCTCCTGACTCTCCCCTCTAGCTGCTCTCTGAGCCGTGTCTCTGCCTCTCTGGACAGGTGTCTGTAATTAGGTTCCAAGCTTGCTACTACGTCAGCAGAGCTTGGGTGTGGCAGCCTAGCTTCAGTTTCTCTGTGCTTGCTTTCTTTTGGCAAACGCTGAAACGTGTGTACTGCAGGGTTGTCACTTTTCTTAAAGGTAAAATCATTCTTTTCTTCTACTTCCATATGCTCATTAGAGGCTTCCTCATCACAGTACCCAGTTATCACAGTATCCCACCGGTTGTCCTCCTTCCACCATGACTCTGAGATACCAATCATATCTAACCTCTCATTTAGTGCTATATATTCTAACCATCCCATCTTATTTTTAGACTTCTAGCATTTGCATACAAACATTTTAGAGACTCTATTTTCTCATCCCCCTCCATGCAAGAAATGCCAGCAGGGTATCCGAAAGACCTCCTGGAGATATCCACCATCAAGTTTTACTGGAGAGTGTCTTTTATAAAACCTGATCTGGAAAAATTTGAGCTGCATCAGAAACAGTATCCACCATCTTCTGGAGACAAAGAAATACTGAAGTGTGCCCCTAGCTGAATCAGCATTAGTAGCAATACTACTAAAATACTTCTTTGTATAGCACAAGGAGTACATACCGTTGTATGTATACAAGCAAGTGATGATGTCACTGAAAGTTTCTAGCTGTGTCTTCACAACTGCTGGTAGGAGAATACAACCCACTTGTCTGGATTGGTCTAGCAGGATGATCTGGAATGGATTCCTTATATAATAGGAGGACTGTGGTTCTTTCATGGTCAAAGGGACCACTTTTTTTTTCTGTTTCAGACATCTGTCTGTACCCCTGTGGGGCCTTTAAGGAGGGAAGACGACTTTACAGATCATTGTTCATGGGTGCTACAGTTGGTCTGCTGGGTGTGAGTAGTGAAGTTTGCACTTGCCATTCTTTGGTTCTATCCCTTAAAGTTCTGGGTTTTGGAGAAGGACATGCAAAAATGTGGCTTTCTATCAGTGCCATGAATGAAAATAAGTGCACACCAACAAAACAAAAATACCTATAACCCAGTCAAAAAATAAACATCCTCAAAAAAGAACTGGATCTAAAAAGTACCATCCAACCAATTTATATGAAAAAGTCAGCAATGAATTATCCTAAACCATTTAACTTTTGTCGGAAAGGCCAGCCAAGTATAGAGGAAACATACCGCTAACCGTTGTGGCCCGTCCTTTTTAATTTTTTAATTAAACAACGCCAAAAAAGCTCAATTTTAAAGCAACACTTAGCTGCAAAGTAGGCCGCTCCAGTAATGCCTGAGCACAAAGAACGAAGTGTCACGTTTCGGGGTGAATAAAATGAATACCCCTTCTTCAGGTCAAGTCCACTTGTGCGTTGTGAAATCAGCCCTGTAACAACAGCCATGAGGATCGGTTCTTAAACTTTTCTCCAGCCACCGCCAACGCTCATTAGATGACGTCAGAACACACCTGTCAGGTGAGTTCAAAAAGAGGAGCCAATAAGAACAGAGAAGGGGGAAGAACCACCATACAGGGAACACCCCCAAAAACAGAAAACAAAAAAGTTATGAATGAGCAATAAACATTTTTGCGTGGGTTCCATGGCACAAAGTCAAGTACACGCCACTTCAACTCCTCAAAGCTGTGTGATGTGCATAAACAATGTTCAACCATCGGGGCTGACATTGACTTTGTCCGTAGACGGGAAGCATGCTCTCCAAGGCGCACTTTGAAGGGTCGAGAAGTGCGACCAACATAATACAAAAAACAGGGACACACTATTAAATACTTGACTTTGTGCCATGGAACCCACGCGGGGGCGATCGCCAGCAACTTTTACAGTATTTGGAGCAAAAATGGATCTTTTCCCTTGGAACAGTGTCTCCGCAGGGGCTGAATATGCAGATTGACTGGCACACGCTTTTATAGTATGTTTTACGATCTTCAATATTTATGGCTCATTCATAACTTTTTTGTTTTCTGTTTTTGGGGAGCCAGCGCAGTAATCCTTCTCAGCTACTTTTGAGGGAGTTCCACCACATCTGAGCATTATCTTCCCGCCTGCCACCATGGCGCCATCTTGAACTAGTTGATTACTACAGCTATAGTAGAATACAACTCCTAGGGGAGGTGGAAGGGTTGCAAGACTTATTCCTGCTATCCACCAAGAACACCTGCTACAGATGAGTAGCTACCTTTTCTCCATGGACAAACAGAAATGAAGTCCTCGTGTATGGCACTCCCTAGCTACAGGCTACCAAAAGCCGATGAGAATGCAGACAAGGCCAACAGGTGCAACAATTTATCTGCTTAATAGCAACAGGCCTTAGCAACTCAAGACACAGAACTACATACAATGGAAACAGTTCTCTTTTACCTTTTTTTTTTTGGTAACCTGCACAAAATAAAATGGGCCTAGGAAGGATCGAGTTGGATTCTAATCCCCAAACACATTCTGTAGTACAGATTGGCCGAAGTTGCTGTCACATCAGGAATCCCCATCCAGACAGCAGCGAGATGTGAATGTGTGGACAGAAGACCATGTTGCAGCCCTGCAGATCTCTTCCATAGAGATTGAGCGTAAATTGGTCACCGACACAGCCATAGCTCCGACACTATGAGCTGTGACATAAACATCAAGGATCAGGCCTGCCTGGGCATAAGCAAGAGAGATGCAGTCTCCTATCCAAATTGAAAGAGCATTTGGAAACAGCATCCCCTAGCTTGCTGGGATCAAAAACAAAAGCTGGAAAGACTTTCTATGGGCTTTTATCCACTCCAAATAGAAGGCTAAGGCTCGTTTGCAGTCCAACATGTAGAACACAGCTTCCCCTTTGTGGGCTTGAGGCCTTGAGAAAAATGTTGGCAGAACAACTGACTAAGATGGAAATCAGATACCACTTTTGGAAGGAATTTGGGATGAGTACGTAGGACCACTATTATGATGGAATTCGGTGTAAGGTGAGTGAATTACAAGAGCATAAAGCTCATTCACTCTGCGTGTCAAAAATAAAACATTCCAGTTCAAGAAATTGAGAGGGAAGGAATCGAGTGGCTCAAAGAGGGTTCATGAACTGCACAAGAACCACATTGAAGTCACATGACACTGTGATATGTTTTTAGGGAGACTTCAAGAGAATCAACTCCTGCATGAAGCGAACAACTAAAAGGCTGTACTGAGAAGGACTTCCCTTCCACACCCTCAATGATTAGCTCCAATTGCATTGAGGTGGACCCTAATGGAGTTGGATTTAAGTCCAGACTCGGAGAGGTGTAGAAAATACTCAAGCAGCTTTTGTAGGGGACAGACGAAAAGATCTAGGGCATGGCCCTCACAACAGACAGCAAACCTTCTCCATTTACAGGAATGAGGCTCTCTCATTGAGTCCCTCCTGGAGGCCAAAAAGACATTGGTTACACCAGCAGGCAAGATGAGCTCAGACTACGCTAACCTCTCAACATCCACACCATGAAGGCCAAGGACTGGATGCTGGGGTGCAACATCATCCAGTCTTCCTGCAAAACTGTTTTGAGCTTCAGGAGGGTCTTTGCAATGAGAGGGATTGGAGGATACATATACAGAAGACCCTACCCCCAATGTAGGAGGAAAACAACCAAGACTGATCTGCTGTGCCATCCTAACCTGGAACAGAACTGATCTACCTGGGCATTCTGCGGAGTGGCGAAAAGATCCATCAATGGGGTGCCCCACGCCCGAAAGATACAGGCTGCCTCCTCCCTGTCCAATGTCCATTCGTGAGGTTAGAGGACTTGACTCAGTCTGTCTGCCAGTGTTCTGTTCACCTGGCAAGTACGTGGCTCTCAAGCCTATCCCATGTGTGATGGCAAAACGTCCACAACCTGACTACTTCCCAACACAGGATGTACAAGTCCATTCCTCCCTGCTTGTTGATTTAGAACATTGCAACTTAATTGTCGGTCTGGATCAGAACAATTTGGTTGGCCAGCCGATCCCGGAGAGCCTTTAGAGCATTTGCTGCAACTCTTAATTTAAGAAACTGATCTGGTGAAGACATTCTTGGATGGACTAATCACCTCAACTGTGAAACCCATCGAGATGAGCTCGCCATCCTAGTTTTGATGCATCTATCATCAAAGCTTTCTGAGGTGGAGCAGTTTGGAAGGGTAGAACTAAGCAAATTGTGGTGGACTGTCCACCATTGCAGTAACTGAACAAGAGGACTGGTCACATACAGACAATTCCTGAGTTGACCTGTGGCCTGGACGCTCTGAGCCTGTCTCATATGGAGTGTGCAAAGGGTGTGACATGCACAGTAGAGGTCATGTGGCCTAGTACAGTTAAAATCCTGCGAGCAGTTACCTGCTGACTCAATTGGGTCTCCCACATTAGTACTGTCAGTCTGAAGTCAATCGTGCGGAAGGAAGAATCTCACCTGAGTCATGTCAAGCACGGCTCCTACAAAGTCCAACGGTTGGTGGGTTGAAGATGGAATTTGGGGTAATTTATAAATGAACCCTAGTAGTTCCAACACCTGAATGGTCAACCGTGTTGATCCTTGAACCCCTTCCTGAGTAGTTCTCTTGATCAGCCAATCATCCAAGTAGGAGAAGACAAACACTCCCTGCCAATCACCCAAGAAGACGACAAACAAACCCTGGCCGACTATTTCCATGACAAAATCCACAAGATCACTCTCCAATTCCCCACAAAATCAACTACTTCCCCTCCTCCCCCTCTTCACTCCCAACTCTCCCCCTCCCCCTACCTCTCCTACTCTCTCTTCCTTTCCTGTGATCTCTGATGAGGAAACTGCACACCTTCTTTCTTCCTCCAAACTCACCACCTGCTCCTCTGATCCCATCCCAACCCGTCTCCTAAGCCCCATCTCCTAAACCATTGTCCCTTCCATCTCCCATATTCTCAACCTATCACTCTCCACTGCAACAGTCCCTGCTGACTTCAAACATGCTGTGGTCACACCTCTCCTCAAGAAACCCTCACTCGATCCCACATGTCCTAATTTTGACCCATCCCTTCACTTCTAAACTACTCGAACGTGCGGTTCACTGCCGCTGCCTCAATTCCTCTCATGCCCTCCTGGATCCCTTCCAGTCCGGCTTTCATCCTCTACAAGCTACTGAAAAGGCTCTTGCCAAAGTCTCCAGCGACTTGTTCCTGGCAAAATCCAAGGGCCTTTACTCCGTCCTCATCCTTCCTGACCCCTCCTCTACTTTCGACACTGTCGACCACACCCTTCTCCTCGATACCCTGTCCTCGCTTGGCTTCACAGGCTCTGTACTATTCTGGTTCTCCTCCTATCTCTCCCACCACTCCTTCTGTGTGTGTTCTGGCGGCTCCTCCTCTTCTGCTACCCCACTCCCAGTTGGTGTACCCCAAGGATCTGTCTTGGGCCCGCTCCTTTTCTCTCTATATACCCAGTCCCTTGGTGCACTTATCTCTTCCCACGGCGTTCAGTACCATCTGTCTGCTGATGACTCCCAGATCTACCTCTCTACGCCCGATATCTCTCCGGCAATCCAGACCTAGATCTCTGCCTGCCTTTCTGACGTCGCTGCCTGGATGTCTCACCAACACATGAAGCTGAACATGGCCAAGACTGAACTTCTTATCTTTCCCCCTACAACCTCCCCTCCTCTTCCTCCCTTCTCAATCTCTGTGGACAACTCTGTAATCCTTTCTGTTTCCTCGGTCCGCAATCTGGGGGTAGACTCCCCTCTCTCTTTCTCAACACACATCCAGCTCGTAGCCAAGACCTGCCATTTCTTTCTCTATAACATTAGCAAAATCCGCCCCTTCCTCTCTGAACACACTACTAAAACGCATGTCCACTCCTTAATCACCTCCCGTCTCGACTACTGTAACCTGCTCCTTGCTGGCCTTCCTGAGTCATCTCTCTCCCCTTCAATCTGCTCAACACTCTGCTGCGCGACTAATCTTCTGCCAGCCTTGTTATGCCCATATTACACCTCTTCTCAGGTCACTTCATTGGCTCCCTATCCGCCTCCGCATCCAATTCAAACTTCTCCTGCTGACTTATAAAGCACAGTTACTTACCTGTAACAGGTGATCTCTGGGAACAGCAGGAATAAGTCTTCATATATGGGTACGTCGGTACCGACGGAGCCTACGCGGGAACGCTCCCCAGCTTCCCAAAAAGGAAAGCTTTTGGGAGCATCCCACTGCGCCTGCGCGCTACCTTCCCGCCTTTCCTAGCCATCTCTCCTCAGTTCGAATTTAAAGCTGAGAAAATAGAGAGAGGAGAGGAAAGATAGAAAAGGAGATACAACTCCTAGGGGAGGTGGGAGGGTTGTGAAGACTTATTCCTGCTGTTCCCAGAGATCAACTGTTACAGGTAAGTAACTGTGCTATCTCCAGGAACAAGCAGGAATGAGTCTTCACATATGGGGACTCCCTAGCTAAGATGCCTGGGAGATCCCCAAGGATATGAGACCCTGGAGAGGGGTCTACTTCCTCCTATGGATCTCAGGCATCCATCCAGGGAAGGAGGGTAGGAGTTGTTTAAGAATGGAACAGGTGTTTGAGGACAGCCTGACCAAACAAGGCATCCCGGCGGGAGTCCTTGTCCAAGCAGTAATGGGCTGTGAAGGTATGAATCGAGGCCCAGGTGGCTGCTCGACAGATCTGGTCGATGGACACAGAATTTAGATGAGCCATAGAGGTGGCCATGGCCCTCACATTATGAGCTGTGACATGGCTTTCCAGAGAAAGGTTCTTACTCTGGTAGGCGAAAGAAATACACTGCGCAATCCAATTGGACAGTGTTCTCTTAAAGACAGGAAGTCCCAAATGAGAAGGATCAAAAGCAACAAAAAGCTGGGAAGACTTTCTATGTTGCTGTGTCCTATGTAAGTAAAAAGCAAGAGCTCTTTTACAATCCAGAGTATGAAGATTCCTCTCTGCACAGGATGCATGAGGAGCTGGAAAAAACACAGGTAAATATACCTCTTGATTAAGATGAAAAGGCGAGACCACTTTAGGCATAAAGTGTGGATTTGTCCTAAGGACTACCTTATCATGATGGAACCTTGTATAAGGTGGATTAGCCACTAATGCCTGCAGTTGACTGATGCGGCGAGCTGAAGTAACTGCAATGAGGAAAATAATCTTCCATGAAAGAAACTTCAAGGAGGTAGTGGCTAAGGGTTCAAAAGGTGGCTTCATGAGCTGACCAAGAACCAAATTTAAATCCCATGCCACCGGAGGAGGCCTAATGGGAGATTTAGTTAAAGTTAGGCCTCTCATGAATCTTGCAATGAGAGGATGGGAAGAAATAGGTTGTCCATTGATGGGCTTAAGGGATGCTGCAATAGCACTCAAATGGACTCTTACTGAATTTGTTTTAAGGCCTGCATTGGAAAGATGCAGGAGATAGTCTAACAGGGAATTTAAAGGTAGTGCTAGAGGGTCAAGACCCTTTTCAGCACACCAAATGGAAAATCTTTTCCACTTAAAAGCATAAGAACGCCTGGTGGAAGGTTTCCTGGAAGCATGGAGGATATCTTTCACTTGTTGAGAAAGATTCCAGTCTTGAAGGTCTAGGCCTTCAGTAACCAAGCTCTGAGGTGTAGGGGACTTGGGGTTTGGGTGCCAAAAAGTCCCTTCCTCCTGGGACAGAACGTCAGGAGCAGCTCCCAAGTCCAGGGAGGGGGCTTGGGAGAGATGTCGAAGTAGAGGGTACCACACTTGGCGTGGCCAGCGTGGAGCTATGAGGATCATAGATCCTTGATCCCTCTGGAGTTTGAACAGAGTCTTGGGAATCAAGGGAATGGGTGGAAAGGCATACAGGAAGCCCTGATCCCAATGGAGGAGGAAGGCATCCTTGGCCTGAACTCCCTGACACGGAATTCTGGAACAGAACCAGGGAAGTTTGGCATTCCACAGACTTGCAAAAAGGTCTATGTCCGGGGTTCCCCATTCTTGGAAGATTCTGAGTACCTGATCCATGTGTAGGGACCATTCGTGTGGAAGCAGAACTCGACTGAGTCTGTCTGCCCAAGAGTTTTGGACTCCTGGGAGGTATACTGCCTGGAGATGGACTTGATGCTCTCTGGCGAAGGCCCACAATCTTAAAGCTTCGTTGCAAAGCGACAGAGAGCCAGTTCCTCCTTGCTTGTTTATGTAAAACATGGCTACTTGATTGTCCGTATGAATGAGGACTGTCTTGTAGCTGAGGAGGGTATGAAAGACCTTGAGAGCTAGAAAGAATGCTCGAAGCTCCAAGTGATTGATATAAAGGGAGGTCTCCTGTGGGGACCAAGTTCCTTGAGTGGAGAGGTTCTGTAGATGGGCTCCCCAACCTGTTTGGGAGGCATCGGTTGTGAGGGTTGCTTGGGGCAACAACTGTTGGAAGGGGGACCCCAGCAACAAATTTTGAGTAGACATCCACCATTGAAGAGACCAAAAAAGACGTTTGGTGGTTGCTATTTGGTCTGAGAGAGCTCCTGAAGCTTGAGTCCACTGGGTGGACAAAGTCCATTGAGCTGCTCTCATGTGTAGGCGAGCATAGGGAACCACATGCACTGTGGAAGCCATGTGGCCTAGCAGTTGTAGCATCTCCCGGGCAGTTAAGTGGCTCTTTGACTGAATCTGGGAGGCTAACTGCACTAGACGTTGGCAACGGGCCTGAGGAAGGTAAGCCCTTGCAGGAGTGGTATCCAACCAGGCCCCTATGAATTCTAGGGACTGATTAGGGGTGAGCTGAGACTTTGGGAGATTTACCACAAGTCCCATATACTGCAGAATGTGCCTTGTGCGGTCCAAGGAATTCTGGGCCTCTGACTGAGATGGAGCTCAAATGAGCCAGTCGTCCAGGTATGGGAAGACAAATATTCCCAGAGTTCGTAGAAATGCAACAACTATTGCCATGCATTTGGTGAACACTCTTGGAGCAGAGGCCAGACCAAAAGGAAGAACTCTGTATTGGTAATGTTTTCCTTGGAAAAGAAACCGTAGGAATCTTCTGTGAGAGGGATGGATGAGGACATGGGTGTACGCATCCTTGAGATCTAGAGAACAAAGCCAATCCTGACTTTGAAGGTATGGAAGGAGAGTGCCCAGAGAAAGCATCTTGAACTTCTCCTTGCATAGAAATTTGTTCAATTCTCTGAGATCTAAGATGGGTCTGTATCCCCCTGTCTTCTTTGGAATGAGAAAATAGGGGGAGTAGAACCCTGACCCCTGATGAAGAAGAGGAACTTCTTCTACTGCCCCTTGGGCAAGAAGGGTAGCTACCACTTGACCTAGAAGGTCGAGAAGAGATGTGGGAGAATTGAAGTGTCTCACCATGGTGTGTGGAGGAAAGTCTGAGAAATGAAGCTTGTAGCCCTCTCTTATGATGGAGAGGTTCCACTGCTCTGATGTTATTTGCTCCCATCTGGGAGCAAAATGAGCCAACCTTCCTGGAATGGGGAGAGGCTCTGGCTGCTTTAGAGCCAGAAAGGCTAAGTTCTCTAGCATCAAGTCAAAAACCCTGAGGAGGCTGGGCCTGCTGAGTTGCAGCAGCCCCTGTAGGCTAAGGCCTGGCCTGTTTAGGTTGCTGACGCTTAGTGGCAAAGCGACCTGTAGAAGATTGTTGGCCAGAAGTAGAAGGAAATCTGCCCTTTTTAAAGAAAGACTTTTTAAAAGGCTTTTTCTTGGCAGGAATGGAGGTTGACTTTGAAAGTCTATCCAGAGCAGAGTTTTCTGCATCCATTTGAGTGGCTTTTATTTGCCATTCTTTGCCAAATAGGTTTTCACCTGTACAGGGAAGATTTCCTAAGCCATCTTGAACCCAGGGCTCTAGATCAGAAGCCTGGAGCCAAGCAATTCTGCGAGCAGCTATAGCAATGCCTGAGGCTCTGCTGGCACCTTCAAAGGAGTCAAAGGCTGCCTTGTTGGAAAACTTTGAAATGTCTTGGGTATGCTTAAGCCAAATGAGGAATTCCTCCCTTTTATCTTCTGGAAGAAAAGGGAGGAAAGTGTGCAGTTTTTGTGCAACTTCCTTTAGAAACATACCCATGTAAAGGCTATATGAGTTGATTCTGGCAATAAGCATACTGGCTTGGAAGATTTTCCTACCAAAGGCATCCAAGGTCCTGCATTCTCTTCCTGGCGGAGCAGAAGAGTGTCTCTTTGTACTCTTTATCCTCTTCATAGCTGACTGCACCACAATGGAATGGTGAGGAAGCTGAGTTTTCTGAAATCCAGGACAAGGAGGGACACGATACATAGGGGCATGTTTACTAAACATTCCTAACGTGCGGGGCCGCGCTAGTGTGCCTGTGCCATATAAGGAGTGGGCGGTTCAGGCAGAAAATAGAAAAAAAACGGTAGTAAGCAACCGGACGTGTGTGCGTCGCGCTAATGTGCGGGGGTCGACATTAGCACATGGAAAGGCAAAGTGGCGCGCTGCTGAGTATACAAAACAACAGAGCCGTGGTACAACGGTGAAGACACTGACCAATGGTGCAGGGGCCATGGGTTCAATCCCCCAGTGTGCGCAACGACAAAGGTCAGCTGAGGCAGTAACTGTAATGATTAACATTGTTTTAGGAGGCAAATTAATTTGGAACGGCATAAGGTGGCGCACAGTGCTTTTTGGGCGGCATAAGGCGGCGCACAGTTATTTTTGGGCAGCAGAAGGCGGCGCACTGGTCCCCTTGGGTGGCAGAAGGCGGCGCGCTGATAGGCACAAGGCGGCGCGCTGATGCACAAGCACAGGAACAGAGCCACAGCACAATGGTTAAAACACTGACCAATGGTGCAGGGATCAGGGGTTCAACTCCTCACAATGCCCAGTGAAAAATGCCTGCTGAGGCAGTATGTATTATGTTCTGGAGTGCTGTAGGAGGCTGTATAATTTTATTTTGTTATCACTACTAGCAAACGCACTCTCCCAGCATGTTAACATACGGCGGCCCATAAGGCACATGTTACAGTGCACTGTTCGCCAAGGCACCCTTGAATGACCCCTATAGGGCAGCATGTATGTTGCGACACAGGATAATGTATAGTGCACCCTATAGGGATGGCAACCATAAGGTGGCCTACAGGGCGCCCTATGAAGCACCCTCAGAGGCACCTAATGGGTATAGTAAGCTGAGGGTGGTCTTGCCGGCATAGACATATGTACAGTAAATAAAAATAAAGCTGTGGACAGCACTACCAAAGGGCCCCACTGTGGGTTTGAACCCATGACCTCTGGCTGCACAGGCAGTGATGTAACCATTGCGCTACAGCTCCATAGCTGTAAGCAGGCCCCTGGCTGGCTGCAGATAGCCTACACGTCACCTCACAGACAGTCTGCTGGTGTCAACAGGATGGGTTAGGCCACCCGTACCCATGATGCACTGCACATGCAAATTAGCTGTCCGCAGATGGACACAAGATGGGGAATGCACCCCCACAGCACCTCGGCCCTGTTGGGGGAAGTGACCGGGTGCACCCACACAGCACCTTGGCCTAGTAGGGGGCACTGACCGGGTGTTTTACTGGCACAGAGTAGCCACACACCGTTACATCGTGCGGGTACTGTGCTCACCCTGAGTGTGCAATGAGGTGGCCAGGACCAGGTCAACAACACCTGCCGTGGCTGATGGAGGCCAAGCGGGCATTCCAAAGCAGTGTTAATGTGTAAGATAGCTAGTTTCTGCACAAACACCATGGATATCCCTGTCTGCCGCCATCAGGCACCCCCCCCCCCCCCAGTGGCAAACATGGTCCCCATCAAGGGATCCACACTCTACCTCCCTGCAAAGGTGGCAGTAGAGGGCAACATCAACCCCAGTCCTGCTGAGGAACACCACCACCCCCACCCCCCCCCCCCAGGCAGGCAGCTCCATACACAGCCATAACACAATAGCAGACAGACATAAGCCCAGGGTATGGTAAGCTGCACTCCACCACCAGATATTCCCCTGCAGCAAGCCAACAGCCACTGCACCCTGCAAGCCATTATAGCAAGACATTTACCAGCTACAAACAGTCTGCTGGTTAGTCCATAGTGCATGTTCCCAATGGAGATGCATGCACCCAGAATTGGGCTGTCTGCATACACAGCAAGCAGATAGATCAGTGACTGGGCCCCAAAGAGAACCCATATCTATCACATGAGAGAACTACTATACAGCACTATGGGGGGGCCTAGCCATGCTGTGGTCACTGCACAGTCAGGGTGAGCGTGATCCCCCAGATGGACATGCTTTGGCCACCCTGTCTGTGTAGGTGGTGGCCGGACACTACAATATCCCAGCCAATGTCCCTGCCAGGGCCCTATGCCCAGTGCAGATGCATCCTGGCCACGCCACCCTGCCCTGGCTATACCCATGGTACCTTGCACCTCATTATGCACATTGACTGGCCAATACTGGCAACAGTGCTGGCAGTGCGGGCTGTTGAAGGGGCTTGCAGCCAACACCCACTGTATAGACAGACACACACTTCCACACTTCTGCCATCATGGTGCTACGATTGAGGGGGTAAGTAGCCTTGCCCACCAAACGGGTCCTGAGCACGGCAAGGCATGGATATGGTACGCATTACAGCTGGTGGTCACTCCCCAGGGTGGTAAGCACCGTCAGAGGCCAGGCCTGGAGCATGCCCCGCAAACACCTAACAGATTGTTTGGATGGGGCCAACTAGCAGTACGTACGTAACGTATGGATAACTGCCTGCCTGTGCTCCTAGCAAACGTCTCCGAGCTGTGTACCGTATACCTCAGGTGTAGGGTGACATTGGTAAGTTATGCAAGTGCTCGTTTTGGGTGCTGCATGCACGGTCCAATGTTCTGCCTTTCCAGGAGACATTGGCCAATGGGGCCTGTGGGTGTGGGTGTGTCTGCCCTTGATGGCTGCTGCTTTACGGCACAGATTCCCAACTCCAGTCCAGGTGTGCATCACACTGTTCGGGTTTTCCTGCTATCCCTCATGAATATGCATGGACTACATCTACATGCCATGGGGGGTGGTGCATAGATATACAGCACAGGCATTTGTATGAGTGTCAGCATGGAACCTGACTGGTGTGTGGCCCACCAGGACTGCATTTGGGTGATTCTGCTCTAGGTACTGCCCCTGTTCATGGTGTCTGTGCTCAGTGGGGTAAAAGATAGATGTCTTACCATTGCATATGTCCCCGCCATGAAAGGTGTGTCCTTACTATCACTGTTTAGTTGTGGGAAAAATATGTGGGCAGGATTGGCAGTAGCCCCAGCTGGGCTTTGAACCTGTGACCTTCTGTTCTTGTATGCACTGTCTGTGTGCACTGCACCACTGTGTAGCCACAGATTGGTTGGATTCCCTGGACTGTCCATGACTGTGGATCCGGCAGGACCTGTCTGTTGCAGTGGACTGTGCCAGCCTGCACATGGCTAGGCCTCTGTCTTCTGTGGTTAGCAGCCACTGCCCCCTGCACCACATGTACTGTGAGCAGTGAGTGAGAATCAGCTGTGCCTACTTAGTTGGGAACTGTGTGTGAGAGAAAACTGCAGCCAATCTGAGCACTTTTCAAATCATTTAGAATCCCTTCAGCAAAGGCTCCAACGATCCTGTGAGCAGTGAGTGAGAATCAGCTGTGCCTACTTAGTTGGGAACTGTGTGAGAGAAAACTGCAGCCAATCTGAGCACTTTTCAAATCATTTAGAATCCCTTCAGCAAAGGCTCCAACGATCCTGTGAGCAGTGAGTGAGAATCAGCTGTGCCTACTTAGTTGGGAACTGTGTGTGAGAGAAAACTGCAGCCAATCTGAGCATTTTTCAAATCATTTAAAATCCCTTCAGCAATGGCGCGCCCGTGCCTTGCGGGCCCGCGCCTGAGGGCCTCGCAAGAGGGCCCTTTGGCGTGGCCCTTAGGCGGTGGACCGTGCGGGACCCACTATCTGCTGCTATATGCTCATTCTGTTCAGCGATATGCTGTTTGTAGTTAATGTAAGGTAATGTAATGTAAGTTATGTACTGTGTTCCCTGTTTGTACTCCTAGTGTTTTGTTGTGATGTAATGATAATGCAATGTATGTTTCCCTCACCTTTGTTTAACTTTGTGCTGTATTAACCGCTTTGATTGAAGGAAAAGGCGGGATACAAAACATGTTAAATAAATTAAATAAATAAATAAATAAATGTACTTGTCCGCCAACATGCTGGCATGACCTTCTCTCAGAAAAAGCAGTTGACCTGATTGCACTGTGGCAATATGGGACTGCATTTGGGGGACTTGGCTGTAGGTAATGCCCATTGTTGTGGTGTGTGTGCGGTGTTGGGTAAAATATGGGTGTTTTCCCCATGCATACAGGGGTGTCTGCGCTATCTTTATTTAGTGGTGGGTAAATATAGGGACTGGGCTGGCAGGTGCCCCAGCTGGGTTTTGAACCTCTGCCCTCTGGTCCTAGAGGTAATGACTCTGTCTGCTGTACCACACTTTGGCCACAGAGACAGTGCAGCCCCTGGAGGCAGTAAGCCTGGCAGGATGGAGTCACAAACCCTGCTCTACGCAAGTCTACTGTGGGCATATGCACCCTGTCTGGTGACAAACGTGCACATAAACCCCGGAACTGACCACGGGAAATGTGGGACAAAATATCACCACGCTGGGCAACAGTGATATTAATGGGCAACCATAGCAAACACTCCCAGGAAAGCTCCAAAACGTGGAAATGTTTTTGGAAGAGTCTCCTCTCAGTAGACCCTTCCAAAATTCATTTCTTGTTTCTGGAGCTTTGCTGGGTGTGATTTCTGCATTTGCCCATCACTATAACTGTTCCCCAGCTGAATTACTATTTTTAATAGTTCTGTTGTGGTCATTTTCTATATTTATTTTCACTTTTGTGCTGTGCACATGTATCACACTGCTCACGTTTTGCTGGTTTCCCCGGTTTTCCTGTACATTGCTGACGGAAATGGTTTCTCTTCCCTTTAAATGCTTTCGACCGCGAGTGTTTCACTCGCGGTAGTTTTTACATGGAAATTCGGGCCCGATACTGTGCGGGGAGCCTCTCCCCTCCCACTCTCCACCCATTGACCCCGTCCCTCCGCCCCTCCGGAGCCTTCCTCCGCCCTCCTTTCGCCGTTCCACGCCTCTATCGGACATTTGCGGGCCCGGACTTGTACGGGGCCCGTTAGTGAGCCGCGTACCTGTGCGGGGGTGACACGCACGTGTGCGGGGCGTTTAAACGCGTTTCTGCGCGTTTCAGTGCCGCGTTGCCGTGCGCTATTTTGCGGCGCGCTATTTTGCGGATTTTAGTAAACATGCCCCTTAGTGTCCAATCTACGAGAATGAGGAGAGAGAGTGAGAGGAGTTTCCCATAGATCAATCATGTGTTCATAAAGAATCTCATGAATTGGTAAGGTGGCTGCCTCTTTAGGAGCTCTAGAATACCCTAAAATATCCAATTTTTTAGCTCTAGGCTCTGATTCAGAAGTTACTGTGATAGAAAGTCCTTTAGCTACTTCTCTTATGAAGTCTTGAAAGGACAAGTCCTCTGGAGGAGACATTCTTCTTTTTGGAGAAGGCGGCTCTTCAGGAAGGGCTATGGATACTTCAGGAGACTCATCTGATGTATCAGAATCATCAGAGGAATCGAAGTATCGCCTGTCAGGGTGCTCTTCCAACGCTCGATACGCGTATCGAGCAGTATCGACATCGGGTGTCCCCGGTACCGGATCGGTACCGGTAAGCAGCCCTGGACAAGGAACCGCTGCTGCCGGTATCCTGGTCGATGTCGATGCAGTTGGTACCGGTATCGGTGCTGGAGCCAGTACCGGAGCCGATACCGAGAACGGAGTTTGTTTCGGTACCAGTGGCGTCGCAGCTTGAATGAAGGCCGTAATAGCCTGCTGCATGGACAGAACATTGTGATCCATCGACGCCATGAATGCCTGGAAGTCGGTACCAGGAGATTGTGCCGGTACCCCAGAGCATTCTAACAGGTGATCGGTCGAGGCCGTGCCATCGATGTCAACCTGTAACCCCCATAGGAGGAGCTTTGGAAGCCGGAGCTTCCCGCCGGGGTTGTTTTGCTGGCGCAGGATCCTCGAGGGCAAGCCCGGAGGCATCTCGATGCTTAGAGGGAGATCTACCCTTCGAGGACCTGCTAGGTTTATGTTTGATTACCTGAGATCCATCAGGAGAAGAAGACCTGGAAGATGTCGATGCTACCGACAGTGCATCAGCGGGAAACAGCACATGGAGCATGGCTGCTCGGTTCTGTAACCCCCGTTTAGACATTAGAGAGCAGGACGGACAATCCGGAATGGAGTGTTCAGGACCCAAACATTTAAGACACCATTCATGGGTATCTGTAACAGAAATAGTACCGCTACACTTAGTACATTTTTTAAACCCGGAGGCTGGTTTTTCCATGAGGGAAATTTTCTTGTAGGCCCTGAGGCCCAAGAAAAAAAAAATACACTAAGTGAAGAGAAAATAGAAACATAGAAACATGATGACAGAAAAAGACCACATGGCCTATCTAGTCTGTCCTTCCATATCAACAACTAAAACAGTCCACTTTTTACCTTTAGAGATCCTCTGTGTTCGTCCCATGCTTTTTTGAATTCAGTTACTGTCCTCATCTCTACCACCTCCACTGGGAGATATTTATATATATATATTTTTTTTTTTTTTAAAGAAAGAAAGAGAAAAAGACCGGCGGTACCGGTCCGGAGTCGAAGAAGGCAGACACGCGACCAAAGAAATAAAATAAAATAAAGAACTTCTTCAGCGGTGACAGGGCTCGACCTGCTGGCTCCGCGGCAAAGAAGAACTGAGGAGAGATGGCTAGGAAAGGCGGGAAGGCAGCGCACAGGCGCAGTGGGATGCTCCCAAAAGCTTTCCTTTTTGGGAAGCTGGGGAGCGTTCCCGCGTAGGCTCCGTCGGTACCGACGTACCCATATGTGAAGATTCATTCCTGCTTGTTCCTGGAGATATGCATTCGCTCTGCGGTTCCTCAGTACCTTTCATCTCTTATCTCTCCTTATAACCACCCTCGGGAACTCCGCTCTTCTAGCAAACTGCTTCTATCTATGCCCCACTCTCCTACTGCTAACTCCAGACTTTGCTCCTTTCACCTTGCAGCACCTTACGCCTGGAACAAACTACCTCTGTCTGTACGCCAGGCACCTTCTCTAACCCTCTTCAAGTCTAGGTTGAAAGCTCACCTCTTTGCTGCTGCTTTTGGATCTTGACTCACCTGATCTCCTATCTCCCCTTGTCCCACCCCTGCCTACACCTTCCGTGTTTTGTGTGTTTTGTCTTGATTAGATTGTAAGCTCTGATGAGCCAGGACTGACTCTTAAATGTCTGTGCTGTACAGTGCTGAGTACGACTGGTAGCACTATATAATTGCTGAGTAGTAGTAGTATCCAGAGATAAGCAGCTACTACCGTGAGGCATTTGTGAAAATGTGGGGTGTTGAGACTAGGCCAAAAAGCAATACTCAATACTGGAAGTGCTGTCTCCCCAGGACAAATTTGAAATACTTCCTATAACTGGAATGTATCTGTATCTGGGTGTACGCATCCTTCAGATCCAAGGAGAATAGCCACTCTCCTTTTGAAAATAAGGAAGCAGGGTGCCTAGAGAAACCATTCTGAAGTTTTCTCTTACTAAATATGTGCTCAGATCTCTTAGATCTAGGACAGGACAGTATCCCCCCTGTTGGATCAGAATATACCTGGAATAAAATGCTCACCCTCTCTGCTCCGGTGGCACGAGTTCAATCACGATATCCATCAAGAGGGCAGCGATTTCTCTCTGAATCAGTTCCAGATACAGAGGATCAGTGTGACAAAGGGGACAGTTACTTCTGGAGAGAGATCTGCAATTGTGAGTATATACTTCTGGGAATTTTTTGAAAGGAATTCTATTAAAGCTAATTAATCTGTGAACCCACTATTTTTTGTTAAATCAGTCAGGGCCTAATAGCAGCAGTTTAAGTTTAAATTTAAAACACAGAAGAGAACTTTCTGGTTACATTTCATACCCAGCAGAGAGCTTGTAGTTTTAATTTAATAGTCACTCAGGGCCTAGTATCAGCAAAGTACTTTTAGTTTAAATGTAAAACACAGAAGAGAGCTTTTGGTTAAATTTAGAACCCAGCAGAGAGCTTGTAGTTTAAATTTCATAATAAGTTAGAGCCTAGCAGCAGCAAAGAGCTATAATTTAAATCAAATAAGAATATAGCTTACCTCAGCAGCACAGGACAGGGTACTGTGTAGCAGCCCTCTTTTAATAAGTGTTATTGGTGAGAGGTCTTACGTGTGCACTAGGTGCAAGGAGCTCTTTGCTCTCAGGGAACGAGTCCGTTCTCTAGAGGCTAGAGTAGCAGACTTGGAAAACATAAGAAAGACAGAGAGGTACATAGACGAGACCTACAGGGATATAGTCCTGAAGTCCCACCTCCAGTCTGGCAGCATCCCTGTTGCCATGGAGGAGAGAGGTCACATGACAGGAGAGCATCACCCTGGTGTGGCAGGAAGTGATCCTGTAACTAGGACCTGTCCTCCAGGTGATACTGGAGGCATTTGTAGTCTCCCCATTTTGTTTGGTGGACAAGAGAGCCACTGCATGTGTCATGTTAGACAAGTTACTGTGCCTGGAAGGCAGTGGTGCCAGTTCCCCTGGCTGAGTGGGGCAAGGGTAGATATTCCATTTATGTTGTGGTGCCAAAGAAGAATGGCTCCTTCCAATCAGTTCTCAACATCTGAGCAGTCTTCAGGGGAGAGCAGGGGCGACAGAGGAGGAGGGAGAGGGCGTTGAGGTTGAATGTAAATCCAATCCTTCCAATTTTCTGGCTGCTCAAAAGGCCCTTAAGAGCGTAGAGCTGAACCAATTTACCCTCCTCCTCCTATGCTTACCAATAAGACCAAAATCTAATGGAGCCTCCCATGTCGCGCTCAAGTGAAAGAGTCATCTGAAGGTGGTTGTTCACGAGCAAAATCATTTTCTTCTCAATCAAATCCTTATTTGTTCAGATTCTATCAGAGCTGAAACAAATCCAACCACCATCTGCTGGAGACAGAAAAATACTGATTTGCCCCTAGTGGCACAGGCAGATAAGAGGCATGGGAGCGATGTCATTGAAACCTGAATATTTCACAGGCTCTTTCTCCACACATCTGCTGGTAGGGGGACCACAACCCACTTGTCTGGACTGGTCTAGCAGGACAACTTGAAACATTTTTTAGATATGGCAACCAGAACCGCACACAATATTCAAGGTGCAATACAGAGGCCCAATAGTATCTTTGGCTTTTAATTCTCCATTCCTTTCCTTACGATTCCTAGTATTTTATTTGCTTTCTTGGCTACCACTGCACACTGAGCAGAGGGTTTCAGCATATTTTCTAATATGACACCTAGATCCTTTTACTGGGTGAAAATTCCTGATGTGGAAAACCTGAATCTTTTAACTGTAATTTGGGTTGTTCTTCTGTAAGTGCACATGTCCACATTACATTTCACCTGCCATATGCATGCCCAGTCTCCCAATTTCTCAAGGTCTTGCGATTTTTCACAATCCTCTTGTGATTTAGCAACTTTGAGTAATTTTACATCATCTGCAAAACTGATCACCTCACTCATTATTCCCATCTCCAGGTCATTTATTAATATGTTAAAAGCAGCAGGCCCAGCACAGATCCATTATTCACCTTTCTTTATTGAGAAAATTGGCCATTTAGCTCTACTGTCTATCTACAACAGTACACTGCTCCTATCCATAACTGATTTCCTGAACTGACTGTCATGCAGGACCCTTGTCAAAGGCTTTCTGAAAATCCTGATATAGTGTATCAGCTGGCTCTACCTGTTTACTCACACCTTCAAAAGAATAACACAGATTAAAACAAGACTTTCCTTGGCTAAATCCATGTTGACTTTCTCCCATTAAACCATGATTATCTATATGTTCCATAATTGTGTTTTATATAATATGGGTTCTACCATTTTGCCCAGCATGGACATTAGGCTCCCAGATCACCCCTGGAATCCTTTTTAAAAACTGGCGTTACGTTGGCCATTCTCCAATCTTCAGGTACTACAAAGGAGGGGCTGAAAAGTCTCTGGCCTTGTAATGAAACATAAAGCTATGGACATACTTCAGTTCTGGAGGTCCAAATGATCTCTCTGCAGTTTAATTTTATTTGGTTAACGGTCCCAAGTCATCAGTATATCTTTTTCACATTAACCCTTTCCAGGCCGAGCTCAAAACTCTCGGGATCCAAAATTCTGGCTAAATATTCCTATCAAATGGTATATAACACATAACCATAACAGAAGGAAAATCACAATTAGAACATATTGAATAAGACGGATACAATTTTCCTGAAATATGCAAAAATTAACCCGGCTGCAGAATGTGATTAAAAATTTAAATTAGGCCTTCAAAGGGTTAAGGTCAACCCGTCTGAACACCCTTGACATGTTTTATCTTTTCATCCCTGTTCTTTTGATTTTAATAAGGTGCTCCATTAGCTGGGGGTTTTTTAAGGACTATTCCAACATATGTTACCACTAGGACATACTTTGTTTTTATTTACATTCTTCTCGGTGCTTCGTTATCCTCCTTAATTTTCAGTTTGGCACCAAAAAGAGAGCTTTAAACAGTGGCCGGTAAGCAGCAACCTCATCAACGTCAGTGTGACAGCCCGGCGATACAGACAGGCTCCTCACAAGGCAAGACTTACTGTTATTCTTTTCTTAAAGTTAGAATTGACTACATAAGATTACATTGCCAATAAGTTTTATTTACATCGGATTATGACTATATTTGTGGACTGTCATATCCCTGAGGGGCTCTCTCTGCAGAGCATTCCTACTATGTTTGAAAGCCTCATTGAACACATGATGTCTATGCTGGTTTACAATACTTAGCAATAGTACAGCATGTGCAACACTTCTTGTTCAAGTGTCTGTAAATCATTTATGCCCTACTGCTGTAATACTAGGTTTATTCTTTGAAAATTTCATGTTTATTTTTCTTTATCTTTATTAAATATTTGATATACCGCTCAGGTAGCCCTGGCATCAGAGCAGTTTACAATAACAAAAGCAGGCTGCTGTTGGAAAACTGAAAAGGAACGCCAAAATTCAGACAGGAAAGAAAAGAGGGAAAGAACAGAAAAAGAGGACAGTAGAAATGGGAGAACAGACATCAGATCAAGGGGGAGGGGAGGTTAAAAGTATCTTGCTGTGAGTTTGTGAAAGGGAGGTCAAAAGCAAGGTGGACTAAGCAAGTTTTCAACATTGACATGGATTTAGGAAATGAGATTTCTGAGCGCAAGGAGGGAGATAGAGAGTCCCACAGTGCAGGGCCAAGAAAGAATGCAGAATTGCATGTTTGTTCCAGGCGTGCACAGGAGATTTCGGGCTTGCCGCAAAAATAAACGCTGTCTACAGCATCAGCAAGTAGTTTGCTGGTTTTTAGTTCAGCGCCAGAAAAACACTTTTTTTAAAAAAATAAATATCATTTATTAAAAACGAGAATTACAAGAACAGACAAAGGTCAGTTAACATATCAATTCTTTAATCAATCAAATATCATCCTTCTAGAAACAAGAAGATACCTTATACACCTACCCTGCACCCCACTCCCCTCCCTACCCCCCTAACATACAGGTGTAATATGTATCAAATACTATTTACACACATACAAAGCATGATACAGTGAGTGATTAAGCCCTAATACAAAATAGAATAGATGCATCATAATGAACACGAGGGGGAAAAGCAGTCTATGGAGACCAGGTCTTATAGGGAGCACAAAGAGCGGTATGCTCTTCGACTCAGCCCTTGAGCGAGTAGGCTCACTAATCCATAGACATCAGATCATCAGTCCGCAATCTCCAAATCGAGACTGTGGGCCCATCAACCGATTTCCAGCATCGCGCGATCACCATGCGGGCACTCAGAAGTAGTAACTCGGTTAATCGCATCTGGGCCGATAGGATGCCTAGGTCCACTTCTAGGAAGCCCAAATAATTAGTGGGGATAGCCTTAACTTGGCAGCCAATGATATTACTGATCAATATGAGTACTTCTTCCCAAAACCTTTGAAACTTCGGGCAGTCCCACCACATGAAAGAAGGTACCTGTCTGCCCACATCCTCTCCAACAGGCATTCTCCAACCCTGAGCCGAAGTACTGCAGCCGTATAGGAATAAAGCAGGACTGCATGAGAAGCTGATACTGGGTTTTGTCTGCAGTGACTATTAAGGACACGATAACCACTCTTCTGGTGTAAACGTTCTACCCAACCACTGTTGCCAGGACCGATAATCAGCACTATCTTTAACACTATAGATCCAGTAATACCCTATATAAATCGGGAAAGCAATACTTTCCAGTGCTCCACTTTGTAATATAATATCTGCTCTATTGTTGTAGGTTGCCAAGTTAGATGACCCCAGTTTCCTGGGTGTGTGACGAAGTATCTAAATTGAAAGTACTGACAGAAGGGCACCGATATCACCTATTTATTGTTTATCTACGTTAAGCTCATACAGGTTTTATTTAATTTAACATTTCTTATATACCGCCTTTCATGATATCAAGGCGGTTTACATTGAACAAACTGAAATTACATTGAACAGGGCATTATAACTTGGAGATAACTATTTTACAGGGAACATGGGCAATGGAGGGTTAAGTGGCTTGCCCAAGACCACAGGGAGCACCTGTGGGACTAGAAACCCAAGTTTTTCTGGCCCAAGGTTGCTGTCCTCTAGTGGGATTTGAATCCCCGACCTTCCAGCCTGATGTAACTTGCCCCAACCACTAGGCCACTCCTCCCTCCCTTGGAGCACACAAGGGCTGTTAAGCAAGAAAGCCCTTGTGTGCTCCAATTCCTTCACAACCGTGCTCACTTCACTCTTACCGGCCAGCTATGGTGGAGATGTAAGATGGAGGCCTTTCTGGATCAGAGACAGATGACGCTTTTGGTGAAACTCTCCTCACATCCTTCTTGTTACCCATATGACTCAGAAGTTGTGGGATATCCTCTGGCAAATAAAGAAAGATCCGCTTCCCTTGACTGATGGCTATAAGCCAGGAGAGGAACCAAATAGCCGCCTTAAGAAGGGTGTCCTGATAGGGAAGTAGTGTCTTCCTCTTCCGTGACGTCTCCGCATTCGTATCAGGAAACACAGATACAGACCAATTCTTATAAGTCAACTTCTTGTTCTTACATGCCTCCATAGTAACAAAGTTATATAGCATATGACAACATATAAAGACTAGTATGGTCCATCTAGTCTGCTAAGCAAGATGGCAAAAGTAGGTGCATCTGCCGCTCCGTGCTAGTCACCCCTCCCCATGCCTTTCTTTAGGTGTGTACCCACCGCTCCGTGCAGGTTACCTCTACTTGTTGAGATATCAGAGACAGTTAAGTTTATTTTAATTTTACCGTATCCCATTTCTATAAAAGGGATCCACTGTGTCTGACCCATGCCATTTTGAATTCTGTCACTGTATCTGCCCCCACCACTTCTATCTGGAGGGCATTCCAAGCATCCAACACCCTTTCAGTGAAAAAGTATTTCCCGATGTTGCCTTTCAGTTTACCCCCTTGCAGGTTTATGTTATGCCCTCTAGTATTACAGCTTCCCTGCCTTTGAAAAAAGGTTGGTTTGTTCATCAATACTCGTAAGTATTTAAAGGTCTATATCATATTTCCCCTGTCCCTTCTCTCCTCTAGAGTATACATATTTAGGTCTTGAAGTCTCTTTTCATGTGTCTTCTGGTACAGGCTCCAAATCATTTTGGTCACCTTCCTCTGAACCATTTCCAGTCTTTTTATATCCTTTGTGAGATATGGTCTCCAAAACTGAACACAAAACTCCAAGTGAGGCCTCACCAGCAACTTGTACAGTGGCATTAGTAACTCCTCCTTTCTGCTGGTAATTCCTCAGTATGCAACCCAATATCCTTCCGGCTTTGGCCACTGCCTTGTCACGCTGTTTCGCCACCTTGAAATCCTCGGAAACAATCACTCCAAGGTCCTTCTCCTGGTCCACGCACACCAACCTCTCGCCCCTTTTCGCATACAATTTGCTTGGATTTCTGCATCTCAAGTGCATGACACTGCACTTCTTCACATTAAATCTTAACTGCCAAGCATTAGACCATTCTTTCAGTTTTGTAGATCTTTCCTAATGTTATCCATTCCCTCAGGGGAATGCACTCTGTTGCAAATTTTCGTGTCATCTGCAAAAAGATAGGACTTTTCCATTCAGTTCTTCAGCAATATTGCTCACAAATACATTGAACAGTAACTGTCCCAGGATTGATCCCCGGGGCACACCGCTAATCATCTTCCTTTCATCCAAGTGAGTTTCGTCTACCATCAACTTCTATTGTCAGTCAGTCAACCAATTTTGATCCAGTTCACCACCTTGGGACCCCATCCCCAGGCTATTCAGTTTATTGATAAGCCTCCTGTGAGGAACAGTATCAAAAGGTTTTGCTGAAATCCAGGTAGATGGTGAAATTAGACTTACCTGCTAATTGTTGTTCCTTTAGAATCTCCAGGCTAGTCCTGAAACTTTGGGTCTTGCTCCTCCTCCAGCAGCTTTGGAGACTGAGAAACATCACTTCTCTTGATGTCACCAGTACAAGTAACCTGGATCCGCCTCCTGAGATCAGTAACCTAGTGACAAAGCAACTCACCAGAGCAACAATTAAGTAGACATTTTACAAACAAACCATTAACAATATACTAAAAACTGAGTCGCTGCAAAATACATTTCCGCAAGTGCTGAGATCCCCATTTCCTAACAGAAAAGAAATACAGAGTATCAGGATGCATAGATATCTCACATAACCTCCCCCTTATGGACTCCCCTCGGGTAAAAGCCCCTCGAGATGCTTACCTGTTATACCTTCACCGCTTCAGGCGCCAGTCCATGAAAATTTCTGGGAGGGATACAGGACGAGCCTGGAGATTCTAAAGGAACAACAATTAGCAGGTAAGTCTAATTTCACCTTCTTTAGCATCTCTCCAGGCTAGTCCTGAAACTTTGGGGATGTAACAGAGCAGTGCCAAGAATTAACGGGAGGGACCTACCAACCCCGCCTGAAGCACTGACGCTCCAAAACAGGCATCTCCCTGCGCTTGCAAATCCAGTTGATAATGCCTGATAAAGGAATGTAAGGAAGACCAAGTAGCCGCCCGACAAATGTCTACCGCCGGAACCAAACTACGCTCCGCCCAAGAGGTAGACTGTGCTCTAGTTGAATGCGCTCGCAAACCTATCGGAACTGGCCTACGCCTCAAAAGATAAGCAGACGCAATTGCCTCTTTCAGCCACCTAGCAATGGAGGCCTTCGACGCTGCTTGCCCCTTGTTAGGACCCCCAAACAACACAAACAACCTATCCGAACGACGGAACGAGGCTGTAACCTTCAAATATATCTTCAAAGCTCTCTTAATATCCAATTTATGCAACTGCGGAACAGCGGACTCCTCTCCGCCGCACACAAACACCGGTAGAGAGACCACCTGATTCACATGAAATGGCGATACCACCTTAGGCACAAAGGACGGCACTGTCCGTAACACCACCTTGGACTCACCAAAAGCCAGAAAGGGTTCCTTACAGGATAAAGCTTGTAGCTCTAAAATTCGCCGTGCAGAGGCAATTGCCACCAGAAAAACCACTTTTAACATCAAATCCTTCAATGACGCCCTCGACAAAGGTTCAAACGGCGCTCGCACCAAAACTTCCAAAACCAAAATGTAGGTCCCACTGCAGGACCACCTGTCGACGGGGCAGTCGCAATAGTACCACCGCCCTCAAAAAGCGTTTGACATCCGGGTATCCTCCAAGCGTTTTGCTACCGCAGGAAGATAGGTAGCCAGACAACGCTGCCAACTGCACCTTTAGAGACACCGCCGCTAATCCTTTCTCATAACCATCTTGCAAATATGCCAGTATCTGCGGAATCGAAGCACGCAATGCTAAGACCTTGCGGACCTTACACCACTCCTCGAAAACTCGCCAAACACGAACATACGCCAGCGACGTTGACCTTCTGCGAGCTTTCAACAATGTGGAGACTACCGCTGACGAATACCCTCTCGCTAACAACCTTGCCCTTTCAATAGCCAAGCCGTAAGCGAGAACCGATCCACTTGAGGCATCAACAGAGGGCCCTGCAGCAACAGGTCTTTCTGAACCGGCAGCCTCCAAGGTTTGTCCCCGAGAAGTCTGACCATATCCGCATACCACGGCCTCCTCGGCCAATTTGGTGCGATTAAAATTACTGGTCCTCTGTGAATCTCGATGCGCTGCAGGACCCTGCCTATTAAGACCCATGGCGGGAACACGTAGAGCAGACGATCTTCCGGCCATGGCTGAATCAAGGCGTCCAGACCCTCCGACATCCTCTCTCACCTTCTGCAGAAGAACCGACTGGCTTTTGCGGTTTGAAAGGTTGCCATGAGATCCATGACTGGAACGCCCCACCGCCGCACTAACATCTCGAACACTTGCGGGTGAAGGGCCCATTCCCCCGGATCTACTCTCACTCGACTGAGGAAGTCGGCCTCCACATTCTCCACTCCTGTGACATGTGCCACTGACAATGCCAACAGATACCTCTCGGCCCACACAAACAACTGGTCGGCCTCGCTTTCCAGCGCCGAACTGCCGGTCCCCCCTTGCTGATTGATATAGGCCACGGCTTTCGCGTTGTCGAAGAATACCCTTACAGCCTTCCCGCGTAGGCACTCCCGGAACGCTCTTAGCGCCAGCACCACCGCTCGCAATTCCAACCGGTTGATGGACCACGTCTTTTCCTGCACGGACCACACCCCCTGTGTGAACGCGCCCTGGACATGCGCTCCCCAACCAGACAAGCTGGCATCCGTCGTTAGGGGGACCCAATCCGGTAACTCCAACGGCATCCCTTTCTCCAACGACTCTGCCTGCAACCACCATAGCAGAGAGAGACGTGTCCGTGGCTGACAGGGTAACCGCTGGGCGAGACTGTCGTTCTGATGGGACCACCGCCAAAGTAACACTCTCTGTAGCGGTCTCATGTGCGCCCTCGCCCAGGGCACCACCTCTATCGTCGCCGCCATGGTGCCTAACACCTGCAGGTATTGCCAGGCCGTCGGACACGAGTTGCGTAGAAACTTGCGAATCAGAAGCCTTAGACCTTGTGCTCGGCTCTGCGGAAGAAACACCTGCCCCACCTCCGTGTCGAACCGTGCACCCAGATACTCCAGGGACTGAGAGGGCATTAACCTGCTTTTGGTCTGATTGACCACCCAACCGAGACTTTCCAAGAACGCCACCACCCTGCTCGTGGCTGACTCGCTCTCCTCCCCGGGACTTTGCCCGTATCAGCCAATCGTCCAGATAAGGATGCACCAGAATTCCTTGCTTTCTCAACGCCGTGGCCACCGCCACCGCCACCGCCATCACTTTGGTGAAAACTTGTGGCGCCGTCGCTAAGCCAAACAGCAAGGCTTGGAACTGGAAGTGTCCCATCGGGAGCACGAACCTTAAGAACTTTTGATGGTCCTGACGAATGGGAATGTGTAGATACGCCTCCGACAAATCAAGCGACGTCAGAAACTCGCCCCTGCGCACCGCTACTATGACCGACCTTAACGTCTCCATCTGAAAATGAGACACCCTGAAACAAAGATTTACGCGCTTGAGATCCAAAATCGGCCGAAAGGTTCCTTCCTTCTTTGGCACCACGAAATAAATGGAGTAACGACCGCAGCCGCATTGGTCTGTAGGTACTGGAACCACCGCCTCGAGAGAAAGCAGGCGGGTCAGCGTCTCCTTCACCACCGCGTACTTGAACTGTGCTTTGCACGGGGACATCACAAAAGAATCTGCCACGGGCCGTTGAAGCTCCAATGCATAGCCTTCGTGGATGACCTCCAGTACCCACTGATCGGAAGTGATTTGGGCCCAGGCAGGGTAAAATCGCCGCAGGCGACCTCCTATCGGTTCCTGCCCCGCCTGGACCCCCCTGGCTTCATTGCGACTTTCGGAAATTGAGGTCAAAGAGGACGCAAAGCCCTTGTTTGCCCCTCGAAAACCTTGGCTACGAAAAGGAAACCGACCCCTTTGCGGTTGACCAAATCTCGGGGTACGAAAACGTCGAAACTCTCTTTGCTGTCCTTTGGCCGGCGGACCCGCGCGACCTTGCCACTGCTTATCTTCGGGGAGCCATCCGCCTTTCGACTCCCCCAAATCTTTCACCAGCTTTTCCAAGTCATCTCCAAACAGAAGCTTCCCTCGAAACGGCAGCTTACCAAGCCTCGACTTCGAAGAAGAATCTGCCGACCAATTCCGTAACCACAAATATCTTCTGGCCGCTACCGCAGACGCCATGCTATTGGACAAACCTCTAACGAGATCATAATGGATATCTGCCAGATAAGCGGCCCCCGTTTGCATCCTGGCCGCCTCTGTCGCTACTTCAACCACCTGACCCGCCTGCAGACTCTGGGCCCAACGCAGACACGCCCTGGCTACCCAAGCGCCACAAATGGACGCCTGGAGGGACAGCGCATTAACATCAAAAACTTGCTTCAACAAGGTGTCCAATTTCCGGTCCTGCGCATCCTTCAGCGCCGCACTGCCTTCAACTGGAATAGTAGTCTTCTTCGTGACTGCAGAAACCGCGGCATCCACCTTAGGAGACTTCAACAACTCCCGATCCTGGTCAGCTAAAGGATAGAGGCGGGATATCACCCGAGATCCCTTCAGTCCGGACTCCGGCATATCCCATTGACCCTGTATCATTTCCTTAAACACTCTGTGCATAGGAAAAACCTTCTGCGTCTTCCGAAAGGCCAGCAACAAGGGGTCCTCCAACTCGGTTTCCTCCAGTTGCCCCGCTGTGGGCATATTAAGCGCCTTAAGTGTCTCACATATGAGCACCGGTAACTCCTCCCTTCGAAAAAGCCGAACAATCCAGGCCTGGTCTTCCTGCTCGGGAATCTCCCCTCTTCCAAGTCCTCGTCTAACTCCAAATCCCGCCTTAGGTCCTGCCCTAGGTCCTCCAACTCCACGGACTCGGATGACACGGACCAACTGGTCGGTTCCTTAACAGGCCGCAGTCTCTTCGCTGGACTTCCGGCTCCACCGAGGCTCAGAGAAGGACCCGGACGCTTTTCCCCCAAACCCCTCTCTGTCGAACTAGGGGAGGGGGAACCTTGCGCCCCTGCAAACACCTGTTGAAGGAGGGATAGAAAATGCGGGGAAAAGATTGCTTCTAACCCCCCTGGGACCGGCCCCTGCGAGACATGGCTCCCCGGAAAGGAAGATGGCCCCGCCACTGGCCCCTGGGAAGATTCCTCCAGCACCTTTGGCTCCGAGAGGCCCGAGGTCCCCTCCTTTGGGCTCTCGCCACTCTACGTCAGGCCGTACTCCATTGAGACTGCTTCCCTGCAACAGCTTCTGCAGACACCTGTTTCAGAAACTGCCCCTCTCTTAGATCCACAAATCAAACAGAGATTTTGATGGCATGCCGCCGGAAGCAGGAGAAAGGCCCACTGCCTCCTACAGCCCCACAACCCTTACTGCCAAACCCTCAACCTGTCGTAATGAAGACTGTGTCTTTGGGTGTTTTTCTTTTGTTTTTTTTTTAGAACAGGACCCCCGTACTGCACTGACTTAAAAACTAACAAGTCCCCAGCTAAACGAGGCTCTCCCGACCGACAGAAAGCCGAAACCAAAAACCGCCATTGCACTGAGCAGGTTTTCCCACGCGCGATTCCTGCGAAACGCGGCCTACCGCCGGCTCCCCACGTGGCTCAAGGACCGTTACTGAACTAGATCGATGACCCCGGCCCCTTACCGTATGATAGGATCCGCTGTTTGGGGCATCCAGCACCCTAGCGCTCAGCCGTGACTGCGGCTTCGGCGCCCGGGCTCTGCACCGGCTCCTGCCTCCCGCTCAGCCTTCACAGTATCGCCGGCAAGAACTTCGGCCGCTGACTGATAGGCTTGCGTGCAGCTGCCCTGCAATGCGTTTTTGCCGGTTCCTCACCCAAATGAGCGGGTTCGGGAACGGAAGGACAGCAGCCCTTTTCACCACGGGCTTCTCAAATACCGAGGAAGGCAGAACTCCAAACAAAACAGGGGGGGGAGGTGGGGGAGGGGGGAAGGGGGGGGAGGGAAAGCAGAAAAGGAAGAGCTGAAAGAGAGAAATAAGCAGCTCAGCACAGCTACTGCCTGAAATCAGCAAACCCCGAACCTAGGATTCCCTAAAACTTTAAAACCTCACTACTTAATTGCTCCTCAAAGTGAGCCCTGACCTGGGGCTCACCAGACCTCCAAGCCGCTTGGAGACTGAGAAATACTGATCTCAGGAGGCGGATCCAGGGTACTTGTACTGGTGACATCAAGAGAAGTGACGTTTCTCAGTCTCCAAAGCTACTGGAGGAGGAGCAAGACCCAAAGTTTCAGGACTAGCCTGGAGAGACGCTAAGGAACACATCCATCACGTGACCTTGATCTAGTTCTCTGGTCACCCAGTCAAAAGAACTCCATCAGACTTGTTTGGCATGATCGTCCTTTGGTAAAACCATGTTGCCTTGGATCATGCAACCCGTTGGTTTCGATTAAGTCCACTATTCTCTCTTTCAGGAGCGCCTCCATTACTTTTCCCGCCACCGAGGTAAGGCTTGCTGGCCTGTACTTTGCCACTTCTTCCCTATATCACTTTTGCGAAGAGGTACCACATTGGCCCTTTTCCACTCCTATGGAGCTTCTCCCGTCTACAAAGATCTATTAAAAACATCATTTAAAGGCCCTACAAGAACCTCTCTGAGCTCTTTCAGTATCCTGGGATGTATCCCATCGAGTCCCACGGCTTTGTCCATTTTCAGCTTTGCAAGCTGTTCAAACATCTTCTATGAATGGTGTAGTATCTACTGTATTTCCATTTGTATATTTGTCATTCACAGGTGGTCCTTCTCCAGGATTTTCTTTAGTAAAAACAGAAGTATTTGTTTAGCATTTTTGCTTTGTCAATGTCACTTCTACAAATGCATTCTCAGTCTTTTTGAGTCTTACACTTCCACTTCTGATCTTCCTCTTCTCTCGAATATACCTGAAAAAAGTTTTGTCTCCTGAATGTTTTTTGTTATTTCCTACTTAACTTGTATTGTAAACTTCCATCATTTCCGTTTAAGTGTTTTACTTGGATGCATTTTATTAAATTCATAAATAAAATTAATTCACTTCATATAACAAACAACTTGATTCTCCATCCAAGTCTATTCAAATTTGAACAAGAATTGGGGACCGGATGGCTCTAACTTATTATGGCCACCAAGAAGAGCACAACACCACGTCGCTCGAGAGACACCCAGTCTATAACACGTGGTGGTATATTGGAAAGGATACTTTTATTGAATAAATCAAAAAGCTGAGAGCCCGACACAGGCCGTGTTTCGTCTTCCACTTCCTCAGGGGAATCAGGTATACCGTTTCAGCTTGCGATTTGCACTGTATAAAAAGATGCAATGGTGTCAATGGATGACAGTATTTCTCGACTGGAGATCACTGAGAAAGTGTGTTGAGTAAGCGTTTCAGTCGGCACTCATAGAGAATCACTTTTTATACAGTGCAAATCGCAAGCTGAAACGGTATACCTGATTCCCCTGAGGAAGTGGAAGACGAAACACGGCCTGTGTCGGGCTCTCAGCTTTTTGATTTATTCAATAAAAGTATCCTTTCCAATATACCACCACGTGTTATAGACTGGGTGTCTAACTTATTATGGGCCTTAATAAGCAAATTCTTGAAAATCAAGCCAATTTGGATTTGCTATGGCAAAGTCCATAAAGATTTATAAAATCCAGAATTTTTGGTTTCTTATGGTGACATTTTACTTACCAGATAAAGCACAGTTACTTACCTGTAACAGGTGATCTCCGGAACAGCAGGAATTAGTCTTCACATATGGGAGACGTCGCCGACGGAACCCGCACGGGAATGCTCCCCAGCATTCAATCAGAAAGCCTTTGGAAGCATCCCTCGCGCCTGCACGGTGGCTTCCCGCCCTTCCTACTGCCTCTCCCCAGTTGAGTTTCATAGCTGAGCCAGAAGGAGAGAAGAGGAAGGAATAGAGAGATACAACTCCTAGGGGAGGTGGGCGGGTTGTGAAGACTAATTCCTGCTGTTCCGGAGATCACCTGTTACAGGTAAGTAACTGTGCTATCTCCAGGAACAAGCAGGAATGAGTCTTCACATATGGGGACTCCCTAGCTAAGGATGCCCGGGGAGATCCTAAAAGCGCAGCCCAGGACAGGATGGTATTTCCCCAACCTGGATCCCCGGCATTCCCTGAGGGATGGAGGGTAGGAGTTGAAAGAGAGGAACAGCAAAAACCCAAAGACTACAGGGAGAGTAGTGCTTAGAATGCATGTGAAGTATCATTAAGTATTTAATGAATTAATGACCTAGTACCACGTAGAGCTTACCTACTGGGTTGTAGGAGGTAGAACTGAGATGAAGGTACTGTAGACGCAGTAGCGAGGTCTTCAAGGGAACTTCACAGCAGCGAGGAGGAAGTTCCAAATCCGGACGGGCAGGAGACCCAGGTGTCAAGTGGGGCAGGAGAAGGACGGCAGGTCTTCAAGGAAGCTCTGTGCGAAAGCTGAGCACTCCCTCAGGAGCAGAGTCCATAACCCTGAGGACTAAGAGTAGAAGACTGGCCGATCTGGATAGCCCAGTCCGGAGGAGAACAGGGGTGTACCCCGGAACCGAAGGAGTACACAGTCTACCCTAGCTGAAGGGATAGGAAGATAAGGGTCTGAACCTCAAGAAGGAGGGCATAACTAAAAGTAGAGCTGTTGACTTCACAGCAGTAAGCGGAGTATAACCAGTCCCAGGACCGATCCATAAGGAAATAGGCAAGCAGACTGGCCGGACCCCGGAAAGGGGGGGGGGGGGAACGTAAGTACCGGCCATTGGGGAAATAGTCGGTAGAACACAGGCACTGTGGACATCTCCCAATATGCGCCTACCGAAACAGATAATATCTAATATATATCTAGGTAAGTTGGGCATGGAGAACGCCCACCCGGGTACTAACACAGGTATGCCGAGGAACCTACCTACGTGAGCATAACACATAACACTGATAAGGCGGACCTGCCACTAATCCACAGAAAACGCCCACCTGGGGAGGTGGCGTCAAAGATCCATCCAGGAGAAGGGATCTATTCCTGTGGAGCAGGGGCAGATCAGCGAAACTAACAGCATGGTAGCGTGAAGGACAGAGGATAATATCAGTCCGGTAAGAGCACATCAGGGGTACTTCAGGCCCTAGATGTGTCCCCAGGACCTTCACGCAGAAAAAACTCGCCCCCCGCACTAAACGGGAGACAAGAGGGTATAGTCCTCGATAAGCATTGAAGTGACTATAGCAGGGTGGGTTCTCCTGCCTGAACAGGGAGAACAGACAAGGGAACGGAGCTGGTCCAGCCTTGTCGAGAGATTGTTCAGAACATGCTGCGAAGAACAGCAAACAAAGGTCTACACTGGGAGGAGAATTTCGGTATGGAATCAAATCAGCAGGGGGACCCTGGCAGAGAAGGGTTCGGGGGACGTACCTAAGGGTAAGTCAGTGGAAGGGTAGGATGTCCATGGGCCATAAATATCAAGGAATAGAGGTGATCTCCCTCTTCCGAAAGGAAGGAGAATACCTTAACCCCTGGACAAGCATCCGAACCAGTCGCCCTACTGACCGAACCCCAGTGTAGAGCTAGAAAATTTAAGCTTCTGGTAAGAGAAGTTAATTGTAAGCCGCCGCATACAGGAGCCTAAAGCTGCTTGGTATGAGTATCCTGGCGCGGGCCCGGGAACTTCAAACCAGAGTGAGACGTCCCTTGCTTGGGCGCACCTGGTGGGTGGGCGGAGGGATGAAATTTCCTCTTCCTAGGGAAGGCAGGTCTAGTAGGACATTTTCCACCCCCGGGGGGAAGAGAGGACTTTGGAAGGCTTCTAACGCTAGGAGGGTTAGCGAAGCACTAAGCGACCTGACGTAAGGCTTCGCTATTGAAGAGGTGGTCTCCAGCACACGGAGAATTACCCAAATTATGCTGTGCCCGTCTACACAAGTCTGACGCCTGCAACCATGCTGTACGACGTGCTCTAATGGCAATAGCAGAGGATCTGCTGACCGACAGGAAGGAGTCTAGAGAAGCACGAGAAAGGAACCCAGAGATATTCCTGCAGTGATAAAGAAGCAAGGAATATTCAGAGGCCTTAGTTGCAGACAAAAAGGGAGACAAAAGAGATAATCTCTCAGTGACCTCCCGGAGTGTCAGGCTCATATAAAAAATATATGAAATAATTCTGGAAGCCAACATGGACGTTTGGAAGGTTTGACGCCCCAGGGTATCCAGCGTCTTAGAGGCACGACCTGGAGGGCGAGAAGAATTTATTTATTTATTTATTTATTTATTTAACATTTTCTTCTATACCGCGCTATTAAAATCAGCGCGGTGTACATCGAACAAGAATACTTCTTCTTGCTTCCAGCCTTCCTCAGCGCCGATTCCACCACGATGGAATGATGTGGAAGCTGGTGCTGCTGAAAACCCGGGGAGGGGGGCACCCGATACAGAGCATGCATTGCTGTAGACGGTGCAGGAACCCTCAAAGGCGACCGCCAAGCACCCAGCAGAAGATCCTGCAAGGAAGGATGTAGAGGAAGCATCACGGCTGCCTGTTCCGCAGGACCTGGACTTAGGGAAAGACCCGGGATAGGAATGGCAAGCAAGTCCGCCATGTCAAGAAGAAAATCCTGAAAAGACGGCTCTCCCAGAGGGGCTATGCCGTGAGAGGCGAAGGCGGGAGGGGCCGCCAGGGCACCAAAAGACCTATTGGACTGATGCCCGCTGGGCGGAGGAGGGTACCAACAGTCCCGGATCGGGGCAGTCAGCACGGTGTCGTCGATTCCTGGAATTGATTCCAAGCAAGGCATCGAAGGGGTCGATGGCGCCAATGGAACCGCAGGAATCGGCCCCGACCGCGGGGACGGCACTGCCTCCGGCGATTGAAGCGGTTCCGAGGCAGCCAGAGGGCAGTGATTAGTAATCTCTGCACTGCGTCGCAGGAAGGGACAGGGCTGGTCCCGAAACGTGTCGTAGCCAAGCCTTCGAGGCTGGATACCGATTCGAGGCTGGGCATCGAACCGAGCGAGGAGATCAACTCCCTCCTAGAGGGCCCCGGTGGCGGTGGCGGCGCCGGCGATGCCGATCCCGGGGAGCGAATCGGAACCGCGTCGATCGGTGCCGTAGGCATCGAGGGCCCCCGAGAACGAAGCTCGGTAAAGGGGGAGACACCCGGCACCGGCGTCGATGCCGAGCGGTAGGCACCGCCAGACGCTGGGACCCCTCTCGAGCCTGTCTTACCCCGAGGAGAATCCTTCCGGGGCATACGACCCGCCCCCGAGGGTACCCAGGTAACCCGACGACGAGCCCCTGCGGGGAGTGAAACGCACAACCCCGGCGCCGACGCCGGGGCACCGGCGTCTCTAGGCGCTGGAACCAACCCCATGGCTGGCCGGGACGACGGGAAACCAGGCTGGATCGAAGCGATCGAAGTCACCGGGGCCCCCCTTCTAGCGATGAGTGGAGCACTCAACGTCCGCGTCGATGCCGGGGGATCGCCCGTCCGGGACAGATCGATAGACCCCGAAGGTACCAGGGGAGTCAGGCGGCGATCCCTGGTGACGAGTGGAGCACTCGACACCCATGCCGACGCCGGGAAAGCGGTGCCATTCAAATCCGGTACCGCCCCCGCGCAGGGCTGGGATGCAGGCAAGCCAGTCTGGGTCGAAGCGATCGGCCCCGAAGGTACCGAGGACACCAGATGACGATCCCTGGCGGGGAGTGGGACACTCGACACCGACACCGACGCCGATGCATCGGGACCACCCGAAGCGGGTACCACCTCCGCGCATGGCAGGGATGAAGGAACGCCAGACTGGGTCGAGTCAATCGGCCCCGGGGGTGCCGAGGACAGCAGCTGACGATCCCCGGTGAGGAGCGGGACGCTCGACACCGACGCCGATGCCGGGGGGTCGGTACCGCCCGAAGCGGATACCACCTCCGCGCATGGCTGGGATGTAGGGAAGCCAGACTGGGTAGAGTCGATCGGCCCCGGAGGTGCCAAGGACACCAGCTGACGATCCCTGGCGAAGAGTGGGACACTTGACACCGGCGCCGATGCCGGGGAATCGGCACCGCTCGAAGCGGATACCACCCTCGAGCATGGCTCGGGAATGTTCTGTGAGGAGTGAACCCCAGGAACAACCCGAAACCCCTCGGATGCTTTGGAGCCCCAAGACTCCCGCCGGGGTTTATTTGCCAAGGAGGGCTTGAAGGGTTGGCCGGAGCCGTCGTCATGCCGCGCATGAGACTCGCCCCTCAAGACTTGGCTAGTCTTAACAGACTGTTGTGTGGTTACCTGATCCTGGAGAGAAGAGAGAACCGATGACCGCACCTTAGGGGGAAAGACATCATCGAGGGACTCCCGAAAAAGGGAAGGTCTTCTCCCGATACTGAAGCCCGGAGAACCGGGGAGAAAAGGGTCAGGGCCCAAACAGGAGAGGCACCAGGCATTGGAGTCTAAGTGAAAAACTAAGTCTCCACAGTGAGGGCACTTCTGAGGGGAAGAAGGCTCCATGCTGTGAAGCCTGGTAGGCCTCAAACGACCAGAGGGAAAAAAGGTTCCCTCGAGTGACTAAAAGAAGAAAAGAAAAGAAAAAAAGGGCACCGGTGGTGCCGTTGTCGGCGGGAAAAAGCCGCGACCACAGGAAACAAGAAAAGAAAGAAACGTTTCTGCGGTGGCAGGAGGTACGTCCTGCCTGTTCCGCAGAAAACGAAAAACTGGGGAGAGGCAGTAGGAAGGGCGGGAAGCCACCGCGCAGGCACGAGGGATGCTTCCAAAGGCTTTCTGATTGGATGCTGGGGAGCATTCCCGTGCGGGCTCCGTCGGCAACATCTCCCATATGTGAAGACTCATTCCTGCTTGTTCCTGGAGATTGTTCTTTCCTTGAGTCCTGCTAGACCAGTCCAAACAAGTGGATTGTGTTCCCCTACTAGCATATTGGTGGACACAAAGAACCAATGAAAAGCCCAGGTATCAATGACATCACTCCTATGCCTCTATCCGCCTGAGCCACCAGAGGTCTCTTTAGAATCTATCCCAAAGCATATTGGAGAATATGGCAAGCCTCTCACAATTTCAACATGGGCAACAGTGAGTAATCAACAGTAGAGAACTATGTGCAAGAAAGCAGAAACAGAAGGTTATTAGTAGAAGATAAACCTGCAATGCCAAGTATAGAAATCATAGGGGATCCAAGGGTACCGCAGCAGAAGAATAGAGCAAATACAGTTCCAGGGGCGGGCCCTGGGCTGATCTATCAGGACTCAAGGAAAAGGACATTATCTGGTAAGTAAAATGTCACCTTCCATATCATTCTGCTAGACCAGTCTAGACAAGACGGATGTACCAAAGTTACGACTCCAATGGCTGGGAAGAAGACACAGCAACTTGCAAAACCTTGGAGCCAAAGGCAGTGTCCACCCAACAATGGACAACCAAGCTGTAGTGCTTGACAAAAGTGGAACATGATGCCCACGATGCCACCTGACAAATGTCAGTAGAGGTTACCGAACTCTGCTCCATCCATGAGGACGCTTGTGTTTGAGTAGAATGGGTGCAAACTCTCTGGAACCAGTCAGTTCCGCAATGGTCTCCTTAAGCTAGTGCCCATTGTAAACTTCGCCGCCACGTCACCTTTGCACAAGCCAACAAACAGCACAAAAAGATGGTCAGATTCATAACCTCCAAGTACCAGAGAAGTACCCTCTAGACATCCACAAGGCGAAGATCATTATCCTTCCTCCAGCACTGCTCCTCAGAGAAGGATGGCAGGCAGGCAAATTACCTGATTCACATGAAAGGGAAAACTCACCCTAGGTAAGGAAGGTAGGTACAGGTCAAATGGAAACAGCCTTCTTGGAAAAAGAGAAATTAGACTTACCTGCTAATTGTTGTTCCTTGAGGAACTCCAGTCCAGTCCCACACCTCTGGGTAGTGCACCTCCTCCAGCAGCTTGGAGACTGAGCGTGTCATCTTTTTGATGATACTAGTGTACATATGCAGCTGGCACCACCCACCAGCCCCAGTAAGCTCAGTCTCCAAGCAGCTGGAGGAGGTTGTGAGCCAGGGTGCTGGAATCACTGCAGAGACAACTAAGGAGATAGGTTTAGTTAGAGTTTGCTTTTATTTCCCTCGTTAAGGTGCAGGTTTCTTTGTTTTTAAAGGCAAAATAGGAAGTCCAAGGGCCTGGATATTCTAATTCAGCAATGGATGAATTATCGATTACTGCATGAATCTTGAAAGGGCGAAGTTGAAGAAGAAAGGATAATCAGGCTCGGGGATAGCGACGTTACTACAGGCTCAGATGTGGTCTACGAACCTGGCGTGCATCTGCGTAGGGCGTATCTTTGAATCATGGTGCAGAAAGAGGCAGGTGCGTCCTTCCACTGCCTCGGTCCCGGACATCTTGGCGTTCTTGCAATCTAGGTAAGGGTCTAGCTGCCAGTTCCTTGAAAGTGCAACTGGCAGCGATTTCCGGTTATCGCGGGAAAGTCCACAGGGTGCCGCTGGGTACACACCCAGATATGCTGAGCTTTCTAGGGGCAGTGACCCACCTCCATCTGTCAAAGAGGGCAGTGGTACTGCCTTGGAATCTCAATCTGGTGCTGATGGTGCTGTCTGGGGAACCCTTTGAGCCACTGAGTCGAACTTAAGTCTTTAAGCAAATGGAAAAAAAAAAGAATTAAAAGGAGACACTCCCTTCAACGCTAACTTTGACATTTGAAGCAACTGATTTTATTCTTTCACACTGTCCACCCCAGCAATGTGCTCAGCCGCAAAGCTAGGAAGGTCTCTTCACAGGCAAATAGGACAGCCATCTCCAAGGCTACCCCGGCACTCCTCGTGCCACCTTGCCTATTGATATAAGCCACTGCGTTGTCTGAAAACACTCAAACTACCTGGTCCTTGACCAGGGGCCAGAAACATAGAAGAGCCAGCTTGATGGCACTCGCCTCAAAGCAGTTAATGGACCACACCACGTCCCCACAATTCCAATGGCCCTGGGCTGTGCAGTCTTGGCAAAGGACTTCCCAGACTGAAAAAATGGCATCTGTCATCAGAAGGATCCATGAGAAATCGTCCAGCCGCACGCCCTTCCTCAGATGACAGGGCTACTTTGGAAGCCTAAACTCGAACCCCTGAAAACTTGGGGACCACAGAGTCAGCACCATCCTGATTGTCACCGCCATCAATTCAAGGAGCTGAAGATAATCCCAGACTCTAGGAGCCTGCTGCAAACAGAACAGCATCAGGCTATCCAACAGCCTTTTGATTTTGATCACTTGCCTGGACTGATCATGCTGGACAATATGGAATCAGCAGATTTAACACTCTGCGATAGCAGCTAACACGCGAGAAAATCAGATATTGCAGGCACTTTGCTGCAATATCTGGTTTTCACGTGGTGCACAGCTGCAAGGGTGGGATTGGGACAGGGAATGGAGGTGGCGATGATTGGCAGCCACCGCACGTAAACGTTTTTCATGCAGTGGCTGCCAAAATCTGGCCCGATCACATTGGCAAATGCCACCTCAAGATGTGGTACTAAATACCTGAAGGCTCAGTAACACAGTAGTGTGGAATTAGCAGTGGCACAAGGGTGCACTGATCCTCCTTGGGCAGTTCCTGATATGGATCAGAAGCTGTCGAGGGGGGAGGAGGAGGGGAAACCAGCACCTTATTTTTCATATTGTCAGGGGCCATGAATCGTAACACCATGGCACTGATCGAGCCATTTGAGTGGGGCATGGTGGTGATCAGGGCACAGAGCTACTGATAGCGCTGTGTACCCGATTGCTACCATCCCTTCTTTCGGATTTATCATGGGGACCAGCAATACCTGTGACATGGGATATAAACAGGTCCTTTTAAGCTGCCTCTAAGAAGATTTTGTGTGTGTGTGTATATATATATATACATATATATATATACATACATATAGACATACACACACACACATATATTTTATTAATACACTAGCTTACCCATCATTTTGGGACATGTTTGTAAACATGGTCCATCTGTTTCTTATTTCCCTAACATGCCTGTTTCTTTTTTCCCTAGCTCAGGCATGTCCAACTTCAAACAGGTTGTGATCTACTTTGTCCGGCCAAAAGTGCCAGTGATCTACCACCATGAAAATTAAGTTTCAAATTAATTTCAAATTAAATTTTAACCCAATAAAGTTGGAGGATTCCCCCCCCCCCCATTTTAATGAACCTTCTGCCATTTACTTGGATGTGATCAGCTGTTAAGCAAATTAAGCAAAAACAAAACAGAGAGACGAAGATCCAGTAAGAACTGCGAGGGGAAATGGAAAGTACATTTTTTCTTAAAGTTTTATTGAGTAATAACTTTCTTTAACTGTCTTTATAACTTTCTTAAACTTTTATTCAGCAATTTGTGTTAAATTTAGGTCAAGTATTGATCCAGGCTGATCTTGCACAATCTTTAATATTTCGCTCTTGCTCATTAGTGAGACGTCTGAGCCTGCATTTTATCCACCAGCTTTTTGAAGTTGGGTAAATAATGCGTGAGGGCCAGTCTCAGGGAATCCTGGAGATGTTCATCTGTCATGTTGGAATGTTGTGTATTCTGTCATTTTCAGATAGGAAAACGCAGATAAGTTGAACCGAAACAGGAGTGTACAGCTTCACTGCATCTTCTCAAGTTGGGAAATTTGTCTCTAGGCACTAGCTTCCAAAACGATTCTTGCTCAGCACGGGTCTTGAGAAAAATGTCATTTTTAAGGGTTAATATTTCATTTTCAAGAGATGGCTTGTTCAATGCGTAATTTTTACTGATAGCAGCTGCAGTTTCTTTAATGTCCACATCTACTTTGAATGGGTATGATAAGTACTCCACAACTGTTCCAATTTTTTGGAAGTCACAGAATCTATTTTCGAATTCCTGGATAACAGAACAGATTTCTGTCACATACTTCTCGTTCTGAAAAACAAACATTTGGATATTGTCCCAGATGGTCCTGCGTATTAGGAAAATGATCAAAAGTGTTGTTTGCAAGGTCAGTCATCATTAGCTCAAATTTGCTCTTGAAGGATGAAACTGTACTCATCATCTCTCCAATGCATTTGTTTTTACCTTGTAGTTCAAGGTTCATATTACTTAGTTCACCTGTAGTCAGCGAGACATGCCAGATCACATAACCACGCCTCATCTTCCAACTCTGCTTGGTCATCTCCCCTCTCCTTCAAAAAACTTCTTATTTCATTCAGCAAATCATGAAATCTTTGCAGAAATTTGTGCCTACTTAGCCACCTTACATCTGTGTGCAAAATGATTTCCGTTGCCCCTTCATCAAGAGTAAGATTGAAAAGCCATCTTTGAAGTGATCTTCCACAAACTGAATTTACAATTTTGAAAGTGATGTCCATGACAGTCTTTGTATTGAATCTCTTGCTTGCCAAAACTTGCTGGTGAATGATGCAGTGGTAAGAAAGGAAATCTGGGAAGTAGTCATGCTCTCTACAGAGGGCTATGAAACCGTTAACCTCACCTGTCATTGCTCTTGCTCCATCAGTAGTGATGGAAACAAGTCTATGGATTCATCCAATTGGAGAAAGCAACACAATTTGAAACATCCTCCAACAATTGTCCAGTTGTGTCTCCACACATCTTTTCTATTCGCCGCACGACGGTGTTTCTTGACAATTGTACTGTACATCTTGAATAGCAGCTATGATCTCTTTCTTATTTTGAAATCCTTCAAAAAAGATTGTCAGCTGCTTCAAGAAAACAATCTTTTACAAATTCCCCTTCAGTGAAAGGTTTGCAATCAGCTTGCTGACCTTGAAGGATGCTATGGTTGCACTGACCGAATATGACCTTGGCTTCGCCACCAACTGTTGCTGAGTAGCCAATTTCGATTTAAGTTCTTTGAGCTTCAGTTTACGAATTTCACTTTTGGGTGGAAAATCAGCATCAAACTCATTGCTATGCAGAGCCTTATAATGACGTTCCAGATTACCCTTTTTGGGCAAGGATGCTGGGGCATTACAAATTAGACACCACTTGTCTTTCACCACGATGAAGAAGTAGTACATTTCCCATTCATCAAGTGGTAGGTTTTGCTCTTCTTTGGAACAATCATCTTCGTTATACTGGGGTGACTGGATGTAAGAAGGCCAAATCTGCTAAGTTAGTATAAACACTGGCTGAATCTGATCCAAAACTGTCACTGTCCCAACGTATTAAAGATCAACAGGAACAGAAGACCTCTGGATGATGTGCAATACAAGAACTGGAGATGCCAAAACCACACATACAGTTCTAAAAGTAAAAATAAGAATTCATCATGCTGGCACCAATAATCAAATACCACCAAACAATCATCAAAAAAACTCAAACACGGGGGGGCGCTCGTGAGCCCGTGAAGAAATGGCTGCATACTAGCCCAGCTCCGTTCCGGGATCTCCCTATTTACTGATATCAGAGGCATTCATTGCTCATAATTTCCCCCCTGCTTACCGGATTTGAATCAGCGTACTTCGGGGATTCCCTCTGGCTGTTCATCGGGGCAACTGGAAGCTCTCACTGAACTTGCTGAGCTGTGGAGTTTGCCGCGGTTGGAGCTGCCTTCCTTGTCAGTGCCGGTGCAGCTTTGAATGGAGCATTTGCCTGTGCGGCCGTCTGGAGGATCTCTGGTGGTGAGCCCCCTGTGCTGTTCACTCTGGTGCCGAGATTGAGTGCAGTGTGCTTGCTGGCTGCATTTCCCCATCGGAGGAGCGGAAGAAATCTGATTCCCAGCTGAGAGGAAGGGTGCCGATCAATGAAGTGTTCTGGGGCACCGAGCAGAGAGAGTCCTCCGTTGTTTTGTGGAGCTGTTCTCTTTCGCTGGAGGAACAGTCCTGAGATGGAAGGTGAGAGAGCTCTGCTCGGGAGGTGAAGCGGCCATTGCCACGTGCTCGTGGAACGCATGACAGTGTCTGCGTTCCAATCCATTTGCGCGGGAAGCAGTCCTGCAGGAAGTTGTCAGCGGCATTGAGATCGGCATTTTTGAAGTTCAACCTTTACCAGTTTTTGACTGCGGCCTGGACTGTAAGGTGCTGATCCCTTCTGTTACTGCACGGGGGCAACTTTGGACTTTAAAGGCGTTCTACATTACTTTGCCTACTTGGCCGGTGGGGGAGATCGGTGCCGCATGGCTGCCAAAGCCAAGGGGCCTGAGGCCAAAGACAGGCTACGGGCCTCCCAACGCTTGATGAGTAAGAGTGGCTCCCAGGACAGTCCCCCTAGACGGCTACCATCAGATGGGTCTGGCGACGAGACATTGAGTGAGCTTGATCTGGGTCTTGTGGCGCCGCCTACGCATGCCCTTTTGCAACGGGAGCTTCGAAGGGGCTTTGAGGATCTCGCTGGTGAATTCTGTTCTATGCGGGAAGAAGTGATGAATACGATAGCGGACCTTCGAGGTGATATAAAAGATTTGGGCACACGAGTGGAGGAGGTCGAGACAAAAATAGAAGACCACGATGGCGCTCTGGTGGATTTACAATGTGCAGTTGATCGACACCAGTCACAAGCAATGGAGCTGACTTATAAACTTGATGATTTAGAAAATAGATCACGTCGCAATAATGTGTGTTTGAGGCCTTCCGGAGGCTGTGGGAGGGGCTAAGGATCTGGTGGTGGTGCTCAAAATTTGATGGCCGAACTACTTACACCGGAGGAGTTTCAGGCCCGTGGGGCTATGATGGAGATTGAAAGAGTGCACTGTGCCCTGTGAAAGCCTCCTAACAATCAACCAAGGGATGTTATTGCAAGATTCTTGCGATATGCTGATGTGGAACTCCTCCTACGGAAAGATCGGGAGAAAAAAGTGATCCCATATCACGATGCGGCGGTATCTGTGTATCAAGACCTTTCGGTATTTACCCTGGCTCGCCGGAAGGAAATGAGGCCGATCATTACAGTGCTCAATAACAAAGGGATTCGTTACTCCTCGTCTTTTCCTTTCCGGATGAACTTCCTTCTGGGGAGTAAAAAAAATTCAGCACGAGATCATACAGAAGCTTGGAGAGCGTTGCGCCAGGCTGGTCTTGTGGAGGATAATACGCAGCCAGTGCTTCCAGTTTCCAAATCGTATCATTCAGGGTGGACTCGGCTGGGCAAATCTGCCTAATAATGCCTGGACCCTGAGTCGTGGTTTTCACGACTCGGGGGAATTCTCAATGCATGTCTTATTAAGGGATCAGCTATATTATTGCTATGTTGTAAAAGTTAAGCAAGTATTTTTTTTTTGTTTGTGATTTCAGTACTGAATGTTCTCAAGACTTTTTTGGGAGTTTTGAGGATTGTTGGGTCTACATGTGAAAAAGATGGTGATGCTGAAGGGAAGATACTAGGGGTTACAGCTTCCTGGTTACCCATTTAAGGGGGATATATTTATATTATATGATACCATAGCATTTCTTACGCGGGGGGCCCGGGTGGAGCTGGATTCGGGTTCAGTCTTACCGTGCTCTGCTGCTTAGGCAGACAGGTGGTACTGATGGGATGGGAAGTTGATTGGGTGGGGGAGGTGTGCAAGTGGAGGTGACCTGGGGGATGGGGGGGGGAAGCTTTGGGGGGGGGCTCTGTATAATTTCGGGGGGTGGGGAACAATTGTGGATTTGGGGTGTTTTTTTGTGTAGCTCTCGGGGGGTGTTGGGTAGGGGATCACTAGTATTGCTTAAGATCTGTGCATATGAGGGGATTGGGGGGGGGACTGGACTACGCAGGGCGAGGGCAGGTGCAGGGCAGTGGTGGAGGGGCCCCTGTTTCTCAATGCTGAAAGTGGTGTCTTTTAATGTAAAGGGCCTTAATTCCCCTGGAAAACGCTCCTTGCTATTTAAGGAATTGGGATCCTTGAAAGGGGACATTGTGTTTTTGCAGGAGACCCATCTCCATAGTAGCAATCAGGGCTGGTTAAAACGTAAACCATACTCTGAAGAAGTGTGGGTAGCGTCGGATATGGCTGGCCGGAAAAAGTGTGGAGTGGCTGTGTTGTTTCATCAGTGTTTATCTCTAAGGGTAGAGGAGGTTAGGAGGGATACTTTAGGGAGGTGGCTTCTCATGAATGTTCATTTGGAGGGGCGTCTGCTTACGTTAGCCAATGTCTATGCCCCTAATGAAGGCCAAGTGAACTTCTTTGCACGGTTGAAGGTTTTGTTAGAAGAGTTTGCAAAGGGTCCTATTATACTGGGCGGTGATTGTAACGCGCATATGATGCCCCATATGGACTCGACGGGTCGCGCCGGAAGGGTAAATAGTGGGTCTAGTCGGGCGCTACGGAGATTTATGCTTGATCTGGGTTTGCGCGTTGTTTGGCGAGATACACATTTAGGGGAAAAAAGTTATACTTATTACTCGCCCGTTCATAGAGTACATACTCGTATTGATTATATTCTGTTAGATAAGAGTGGAGGCTGGGCACGGGACACTGACCTGGTCGGATCATGCCCCTTGCTGGCTCGCACTTCCTGCAGATATGTGCGGAGAGCGGCATCGGATGTGGCGCCTAGACGACCGTTTTTTTTCGGCGGCAATATGCCGTTCAAGACCATGGCCGTTTTATACGTGAATTTTTTGAACTAAATGATACTGGGGAGGTTCCGCTACCCATGGTTTGGGATGCCTTTAAAGCGACAGCTCGTGGCCGTCTGATAGCTGAGGCGGCTCGTACTCGGAAGGCTTGGACACAGGAATCTTGCCGCCTAGGGGAGGAAAATAAACGTCTCCAATTGGAACATGCCCAGACGAGCTCTAAACGAGTCTTGCGCCAGTGGCGCATAGTGCGGGCTAAATTGGATGCATGTCAGCAACGCAAATTGGATAATATGCGCAGGAAATTGCGGCAAACATTTTATAAGAGGGGTAATAAGGCCGGACGCTATCTTGCCTTGCGGCTTCGCCAGCAGCATACCTCGAGGATGGTACGTGAGATTAGGGATTCTCAGGGTCGCCTGCGGGTGGTTTCTCGGGAGATACGTGCGGTATTTGCAGCCTTTTTGGCGCAGTTGTACAAGGCTGAGTCTTTTGATCTGCCTCGTGTTCAGACTTATCTGGGAACACTCACATTGCCGCGGCTGACTGATTTTGACAGAGAGCAACTGGACGCTGAATTTACTATGGAGGAGGTGGAAAGGGCAATCCGAAGCCTAAGGGCAGGGAGGGCGCCGGGTAACGATGGGTTTCCGGTGGAATATTATAAAACATACAGTGCACAACTGACACCGACTCTGGTGGTGTTCTTCAATGAGGTTTTGCGGGGAGGATCGTTGCCTACTTCTCAGCGCGAGGCCCTTATTGCGGTAATCCTTAAGCAGGGTAAGCCATTACAGGAAGCTGCTTCCTACCGTCCTATTTCCTTACTAAATACGGATGTTAAAATAATGGCTTCAGTGTTGGCGGCTCGACTGAAACGAGCCCTCCTGGCTTTGGTGCACCCCAATCAGATTGGTTTTGTGCAGGGCCGCCAGGCGGCGGATAATATTAGATGGATGTTGCAGGTGATTCATGCTGCACGGCAGGATTCTCAACCGGCACTTTTAGTGGGAGTTGACGCTGAGAAGGCCTTTGACCGAGTCAGTTGGGGCTACCTTTGGTGTGTGTTAGATAAGTTGGGGTTTGGGCCTAACTTTATGCGCTGGGTGCGCTGTCTTTACCAAGATCCTATAGCTTGCGTCTGGGTTAATGGGGGTCAATCAGGGAGTTTTGCGTTGGAAAGGGGAACCCGGCAGGGGTGTCCACTGTCCCCGTTGTTGTTTGCGCTGGTGATGGAGCCTTTGGCGCAAAGTTTTCGGGAAAATTCGGACATTTTGGGCGTTCGGGTGGGCTCAACTGATTATAAAATTGCACTTTTTGTGGATGACATCATATTATCGTTGGTGAACCCGGTTACTTCCCTTCCAGCCGCAATGCAGCTCTTTGAGACCTTTTCGCAGGTTTCCAGGTTCAAAATCAATTAAGCTAAGTCCGAGCTTTTGAATGTTGGGGTTCCGGAGGCGGCATGCTTACACTTGCAGGCTCATTATCCGTTTCGCTGGGTAAAGAGTGCACTCCATTATTTGGGTGTGAATTTGACGGTTGATCGGGTGGAGCTATTTAAAGTCAATTATGGACCTTTAATCCAACAGGTTAAACGCGATCTGGAGTCTTGGGCCAGTTTGATGATCTCCTGGTTTGGGCGCATTGCGGTGGTGAAGATTGTGGTTGTTCCGAGATTTTTGTACCTTTTTCAGGTGCTTCCTATACCTCTGTCTCGTGGAGTATTGGCCCTTTGGCAAACATTGCTTATGAAGTTTATATGGCGGTATCGTCGTCCTCGCATAGCACGTCAGATTCTTTATGCATCCACGCGCCGAGGGTGTATGGGGGCTCCTAATCTTCAATGGTACTATGCGGCAGCGCAGTGTCACACAGGGGTGGAATGGATGAATACTGATAGCACAAAACGCTGGGTACAACTGGAAATGTGTTTGGCGGGGGGGGCGGGTTTGGGGGACCGGCTGTGGCTCAGCTCCAGGCTGCGAGGGGGTTTGCGTTTAAGTAACCCCTATATTTTACATACTCTGAGCTGCTGGGACCAATTTTTTTGGCCTCATGGGGCAGCCGTGACTCCCTTGGCGCCTATCGTAGATAACCTTTCCTTTCCCCCCGGTATGAGTGATCCCGCGTTTCGCCTGTGGGGACATAGGGGACTTAGTCGTGTCGGTCAACTTTTTGAGGATGGTGGGTTGCGCTCTTTTCGCTCGCTTAAGGGGGAATTTGATCTTCCTGATTGTCATGTTTATCAGTATACACAGGTGGTACACTGGGTGCGAGATCGAACGGTTCGATCTCAGGTTGCACGTGATATGTCTGCTGTTGAGCGCTTCTGTGAGGGGTGTACCACCACGAAGGGTCTTATTGCTGCCCTGTATGCACATTTACAAACTTTGCAGACGGGGTTCGGCACGCATAGAGAGCAGTGGAATCAAGAATTGCACCTTAATTATACTACGCAACGGTGGGAGCAGGTTGAGGGTCGACTCTGGAAGAGTTCGGTGGCTGTTAATGCCCGTGAAACTAATTATAAATTACTTTATCGATGGTATATGACGCCCATGCGGGTTGCTCGAGCGTATCCCGGCGTCTCCGGTTTGTGTTGGTGGCAATGTGGACGGGAGGGCACTTTGGTGCATGTCTGGTGGCTTTGCCCGCGTGTACAAATTTTTTGGCGGGGGATTCAGTATCGCTTACAACAACTGGTTGGGTTGAGCATTCCTTGGGATCCGGGTATTTTTCTTTTCGGTATTAATGTTCCTGGTGCTCGGACTTGGCCTTGATACGACATGGTCTGAATGCGGCTCGATTGGCCTTGGCGGCTGCTTGGAAGCACACCTTGCCCCCAACCTTTTCTAGCTGGTTGGACTGGATGTGGGATACCTACACTATGGAACGTGGGGTGGCGGTGGGTCGAATGCGGTTGCCACAATTTGAGCAAGTGTGGGAAGCTTTTGTTTTGAAGTATGGTTCGTAACCCTTTGGGTACTGTATGTTTCTTTTGGTGGTGCTGGCCCGGTGACCTTTTTGGGGTATAGCGTCTCTGGTCTCTTCCTTTCCCCCGTGTGGTCTGGTCTGGTCTGGTCCGTTAGTCTACCACCCTTACTGTTCGCGGGTATAGAGGTTATCAGTGGGGGTGTTGGGGAGGGGGGAGGGTAATGGGTGGTGGTGGGTGGCAGAAAAAAAAAAAAAAAGGCTTTGCTGTTATCACTTTTTTGATTGCGGTTTATGCATTGGTTTTCTTGTTTCTGTACTCCGCATGTCGCATTTTTGTTTATAAACTTGCTGTACTTGTGTGCGGCCTTTTAAATTTAAAAAAAAAAAACCTCAACCACCTTTACAGCAAACTAGATAAAATCAAATACTGCCAAACAAGTTCAAACACCACCACACGCAATTTAATAAATTCTGCACACAGTGTAGATTCAACGCAAAGGCAAGGCGAAAGAAAATTGCAAAGGCAAGCAAAAGTCACAGTGATTTTTACCAATTCGAAGGCAAGGCATAGGCAAGTTAGAACAAAATTGGAAAAGCCCACCAAAATCACCAAATTCTTGACACTAGATTGTGTCTGCCCGAAAACGTTTAATGAAAGCAAACTATAAAGTGACCAACGACCAGCACATGACACAACTACTATGGTAAGTGCATTCAGGTAAAGCCCGGGCGAATGGCTATCACCCAGTATAGAATACACTTATAAGGGGTGTTGGGGCGGGGGCAGGAATGGGTGATTCTGAGTGGCAGGAGACCAGGTATGATGCCGGGTTTGTGGAGTCTCGTCATGGGGCGTGGGCGGTGGACCCCTGGGGTACCCACAAACTATTGGCACGAAAACAAGCAGCACCCCCAATACACCCGCAAGCAAGATTCCTGCAGGCAGGGAAAAAAAAAAAAGACAGGCAAAGGATCAGCAGTGGCAGCAAGCCCTCGGCAGACGACCTGCCAGCATGAGCTCTCTCCTAGCGATGGGGCGAGCTGCTGGAGAGATGGAGCCAAGTGGGGCTGGCAATCTCTCTCTGACCCCTCCACGATCTACCTGTTGGACATGCCTGCCCTAGCTGGTCTAAAGAGCAGGCTACAAGACATTCCTTTGTTTCTCTAATCTAGACTCTGATAAGGACATAGCTGCATGCTGTGAAGCAGTTAACAACTCACAGTCGGAAACTAGTCAAGGACAGAAACTGTCTCTTAGCATAGATCCCCCTTACTGTAAAAGCAAGTTAGAAGTAATTGCAATTATGTTCAGGATGTCACCTCCAGTTCTCACCTTTTAATTTTGTGTTTGGGCGTCAGAACTTGTCCAAAACCTTAGTTCTCATGCATATTTCTGAAGGATTTATTAGTTGGGACTCTTCAAAAAGTGATACTTTCATCCCTCCTTCCTCACACCCTTTTGCATTCCACATTCTTATCTCACCTCTCCAACGTGCCTTTTTGTTCCTAAGCCTTTAAAATAATTAGCTTTGTCCATGAGAAAAGTTCTAAGATGCATTATAGCCCACCTACTTTCTTGTACCAGAAAAGGTATAAAAGTCTGTACTTTGCTAGCTGTGTCTAACTGCAGGCACTACGCTGCCTATCTTGTGGACCTTTTTTCTGGTGTACACTATGTCTTCCATTACCGAGCACAGGGGATGACGGCCACCTCTGCTGATTCCTCCTTTACCAGGTCATCTTACCAGGACTCATTCCAACCTTATTGCCTGCCATCAGCATACTGGAGTGGCGGAGTAGCCTAATGGTTAAGAACACTGGCTTGGGAACCCAGATGTCCAGGGTTTGATTCCCACTAGCACTCCTTGTGGCCTTGTGCAAGTCACTTAACCCTCCATTGCCTGAGAAAATTCCAAGTTATCAATGTCCCTGTTTAATGTACATTACCAAGCTTAAGTTTCAGTGTAAACCGCTTTGATTGAAATGATAAAGCAAAGTTACTTACCTGTAACAGGTGATCTCTGGGAACAGCAGGAATAAGTCTTCACATATGGGTACGTCGGTACCGACGGAGCCTGCGTGGGAACGCTCCCCAGCGTCCCAAAAAAGGAAAGCTTTTGGGAGCATCCCACAGCACCTGCGTGCTGCCTTCCCTAACCGCCTCTCTCCAGTTTGAGTTTTAAAGCTGAGACAAAGAGAGAGTGAGGAAGGGAAAGATAGAAAGAGAGAGATACAACTCCATGCGGAGGTGGGTGGGCTGTGAAGACTTATTCCTGCTGTTCCCAGAGATCACCTGTTACAGGTAAGTAACTGCGCTATCTCCAGGAACAAGCAGGAATGAGTCTTCACATATGGGGACTCCCCAGCTAGAGAAGCCTGGGAGATCCCCAAGGTTGTGAGACCCTGAGAAGGGCTCTACCTCCTCCCATGGATCTCAGGCATCCAACCAGGGATGGAGGGTAGGAGTTGATTAAGCATAGAACAGGTGTTTGAGAACAGCCTGACCAAACAAGGCATCCCGGCGGGAGTCCTTGTCCAAGCAGTAATGGGCTGTGAAGGTATGAACCGAGGCCCAGGTGGCCGCTCGACAGATCTGGTCGATGGACACAGAATTTAGATGAGCCATAGAGGTTGCCATGGCCCTCACATTGTGAGCTGTGACATGGCCCTCCAGAGAAAGGTTCTTACTCTGGTAGGCGAAAGAAATACACTGAGCAATCCAATTGGACAGTGTTCTCTTAGAGACTGGAAGTCCCAAATGAGAGGGATCAAAAGCAACAAAGAGTTGAGAAGACTTTCTATGTTGCTGTGTCCTTTGTAAGTAAAAGGCAAGAGCCCTCTTACAATCCAGGGTATGAAGATTCCTCTCTGCACTTGATGCATGAGGACCTGGAAAAAAGACAGGTAAATACACCTCTTGGTTAAAATGAAAAGGTGAGACCACTTTAGGCATAAAGTGTGGATTGGTCCTAAGGACTACCTTATCATGATGGAACCTTGTATAAGGTGGATTAGCCACTAAGGCCTGCAGCTCACTGATGCGGCGAGCTGAGGTGACTGCAATGAGAAAAATAACCTTCCAGGAAAGAAATTTCAAGGAGGTAGTGGCTAAGGGTTCAAAGGGTGGCTTCATGAGCTGGCCAAGAACCAGATTCAAGTCCCATGCCACTGGAGGTGGTCTAATGGGAGGTTTAGTTAAAAGAAGGCCTCTCGGGGGGGCGGAGCCTGATGTCCAGCGGGATGGTCGCATAACGCTGAGGCTCCCGAGAGGCCTACTCAGAATCCTGAATTAACACCGTACATACTTGGAACTTCTACTCTGATCTTGCCGGGGCACATTGGTGAGATGGCGGGGACCAAACCCACGCGCCTGGAATTTGGATCTCCAGCGGCTTCTCACGGCAAACGTTCCAAAACTGAACCTCCGTCCCCGCAGAAGGGGCTGGCCTTGCGCGAGGGCCCCGAAATGCAGCAGGAAATCCTCGCAGAGATTAGAGGGGTCAAAAACCTCGTGCAGTCAAACGGTGAAGCACTCCGAGCGCTGCGGGAAGATTTTGGTGTGCTGCAAAGCAAGCTAGAAGGGCTTTCATCGCGTCAGGACAAAATGGAGAGCATATTGGACTCCCATGCGGCCCGGTTGTCCAAACTCGACAAAGTTGAACGTCAGGTGCGGGCCTTGCAGAAAGAAGTGGAAGATGGCAATAATAGAGCGCGCCGCAACAACATACGACTCGTGGGCATACCGGAGGGAGCGGAATCGGGAGACATGAAAGAGTTTTTATGCAAAATCCTCCCTTCCCTGCTCCAAATCGCCTTTACCAAAGATTTGGAGATCGATCGCGCTCATCGTGTACCCACAAGCATAACGCTCAACAGGAAGACCCCGCGGCCTATCATTTTTTCGACTTTTGAGATATCAACACGTTGAGCAAATTCTAAATGCCTCTCGGGCAAAGGGCCATATGGAGTTTGAGAGCCACAAAATCTCCTTCTATCCCGACTTGGCTAAATCCACGGTCGACCGCCGAAAGCGCTTTCTGGAATTCTGGCCGAGGCTCCAACAACTACAAGCACGCTATGGCCTGATGTACCCGGCCAAGCTCCGAGTCACGCTTCACAATCAGACAAGAACATTTGAGGACCCTGATCTACTAGCGGAGTTTTTGGATTCCAAAGAAGCCGACTTGATGCGCTGACTTCCAGAATATTCCTGCAAGTATTCTCATATCCGCTGTACCTGCCATATTGGATCTGCCGCAGCCCAGCAAAGAGTCTGGCGAGGGCAGTTTGTTGCCTTACTTTTGATGATATCTGTGACCCGACTCCATCTACCCACAGTAGCCTCGATGAGTATCAGAGACAGTGTTAATTATGGACTCTGGTGTTTCTTTTCTTTTTTTTCATGTCTTTCTATTTCCTCTCTAGGGCCTCCTCCCGCAGACATATGGTCGCCATATTCTTTGGGGGTTTTGCTTCTTCTCTAAGATACTTTGGTACATACTTTTCAATATGGGGTGTATTAGCCAGAATACTCGGTGATTATGTCATTGTTGCACAGATTCTGATTATGTTGTATGTTTTCAAGCGCCCTTACCTAAAATGTCTATTACTGATTGATGGCACCATGTAAGTTTTTCTCATTGAACGTAAAAGGAATCAATAATCCGATAAAACGGAAGAAAATCCTAAGCTACCTAAGTCAGGAAGCTGCGGATCTGATTTTTCTCCAAGAAACGCATTTAAATTCGAAGGAAACTCTTAAACTCAATATTAAACCTTACATGGTGGCCGCCTATTCCCCAGCCGTTTCTAAGAAATGTGGGGTTGCCATACTGGTTAGGAAGTCTTTGCATGCTACTATTATTGCGACTAGCTCAGATACAGAAGGTAGATGGTCCAGAGTTCACCTCAAGATAGGTAGCCTTGAAGTTACATGTATATGCCTTTATGCTCCTAATGTGGATGACCCTGCCTTTTTTGCTACCATTGCTCAGGTTGCGCAGGCCTCTGCTAATACTTCATTGATAATTGGGGGGGATTTCAATCTAGTCCTTGATCCCCTGATTGACAAACAGCCGCCTAGGACAAGTGGTCCCCCCAAGAGTCACACCACGCTTACCTCCCTGATCAAAGATCTTGCTTTAGTTGATCTATGGAGGTTACTACACCCCAATGAGCTTGACTTCACCTTCTTCTCTTCCCCTCATAAATCCCAGTCTCGCATAGACTTCTTTCTAATATCAAAACTGTTAGTTCCTCAGGTGGACACTGCAAAGATTCACTCCCAACATATTTCAGATCATGCTGCCATTTCCTTTCAATTACACACCACTGCACCCCAAGGGCATTCGGGGGCCTGGTTCTTTGATAGAGCCCTGTTAACTCAGCCAGAGTTCCAGTTAGAAATTCGAGCAGCCATACAGGATTACTTCCATTTTAATCTACCCCAGGATACTGCGAATTGGGCTTGGTGGGAGGGCTTCAAAGCGGCCATTCGAGCAACGATCACTAGCTATCAAATCCGCCTGCGAAAACAACGCAAACAGCAGCTACTCATACTAGACCAACAAATAAAAGCAGGCGAACGAGTTCTAACTTCACGTACTGATCCATGTGTATTAATTCGATTACAGCGTCTCCGTTTTCAATATAATTCAATCCTCTCAACTGCAGCTTCTAAGAGTATTGAGCTTCAGCGAGGGACATATTATCGTGAAAATAACCGAGCCGGTCGACTCTTAGCCAACGCCTTGAAAGGTCAAAAAGAAGCCAAACGCGTAGCGGCCCTTCGAGCTCCACAGGGAGGGGGCATAGTGACCACAGACTCCGACATTGTAGAGCTCTTTCGGGATTTCTATACCCGCCTATATCAATCTGAATGTGAGTTCTCGTCAGAGACATTCGAGCGATTGCTTTCTGGCATTCAGCGGCCGACCCTCTCTGAAGATGATAGGGATGCGATGGATGAATCCTTCTCTACTTCAGAGATCCAATCTGCCCTAAAACGAACAGCCTCGGGCCGTGCCGCAGGGCCCGATGGTCTCCCGACCGAATTCTACAGAACGTTCAGTGCAGATTTAGTTCCCTATTTAAAACTCTATTTTACTGCCCTTGCGGTAGATACATCCTCTTTGGGATCCTTTTCTGCAGCTAATGTGGTAGTATTTGAGAAAGAAGGCAGAGACCCGCTACTAACCGCCAACTACCGTCCAATCTCCCTACTTAATGCCGATTATAAGATCTTCGCAACGATCTTGGCCACCCGGCTATCTGACAGGATGGCCACCCTAATTCACCCCGACCAATGCGGTTTTATACCCGGCAGATCAACTGCTGACAATGCTCGGACCTTGTGCCATGTGCTATCCAGTGCTGCCAATCTAGATCATCCATGGGTGGGTCTTTCCCTGGATGCCGAAAAAGCCTTTGACCGCCTAGAATGGCCCTTCTTATTTGCAGTTCTCCTATGGTATGGCTTTGGGGAGGGCTTCCTCCGATATCTCCAAGTCATGTATACTCAACCCGTCGCCAGTATTTGTGTAAATGCCATCAAGTCTCAGCCATTTAATCTCCAAAGAGGCACGCGTCAAGGTTGCCCCCTATCACCAATGCTCTTTGATCTAGCTCTTGAACCCCTAGCCCTCCTTATTAGACAGTCCGCACGTATTCGAGGTGTCCCCTTCAGTCATAGGGAGATTAAACTCTCTGCATATGCAGATGACCTTATGCTTTTCGTATCCCTCGATTCGGTTCCAGCTGTCTTGGATCTGATTGACGGATACTCACAATTATCGGGCTATAAAATTAACTGGACCAAATCTGTAGCATTCCCACTGAACCGCTGGGTACATGAGGCTGACATGCAGGCCTTTCCCTTCCTTTGGCAATCCCGCATGGTGAAGTATCTCGGGGTCCATTACTGTTCTCCTTTAGAAGACACTATCAGTTTTAATGCCAAAGAGGTAGTCTCCAAAGTCCGTGAGCTCACGAATCGTTGGTCTCCCTTATCTCTTACATGGTGGGGCCGCTTAGAAACTGTGAAAATGATGATAGTCCCCAAAGTGAACTACATTTTAGAAATGCTGCCATGCTTACTCCCGCTACATACTTATAAAGATATTGAGGGCCTTCTCGCCCGTTATCTCTGGCAGGGCAAGCCACCAAGGATAGCTAAACAAAAACTACAGTCTGCAAAGGAAAGAGGGGGTACCAGATTTCCTGATTTTCTTAGATATCATCAAGCCTTCCTACTTAAGCAAGGTGCCCGATGGCTAGATGCCTCAACAGACAGCAGACCAGTTTGGCTTGACATAGAAGAGGAGCTTAGTAGCCCAATTCCGTTGACCCATCTCCCCGGTATGTCCTATCAAGTAGACACCCGCCATCCACCAATGATTGTTGATACTCTTGCGGCCTTTAACACTCTCATTCTATCACTGGGCCCGAACGTATGTCCTCAGGACGGACTCCCGCTATGGAATAACCCCAGAATTCAAGTCCTAAATAGAACGATAGCATGGAAACCCTGGTACTCAAGGGGGATCTGGACACCCCAACAGCTTTTCTCTGCAGCTCGTTGGAAAACCTTTTCTGATTTACAAAAGGAATTTGCATTACCAGCGAAACACTACTTTCAATTGATGCAGCTTCAACACTGCCTCAAAAGTGCTCGAATCATGCCGCCCTCTGCCCCTACTGAGGACGGGCTATTAGAGATAGTTCACTCTATTAGTAGTACACATGGGGTAGCCTCTAACTTTTATAAAATATTATGTCAGGGTACAGACACGGCCACTTTTAGAGCCCAACAAGCCTGGGAGCGCGAACTGCAAACCACTTTAACCCCTGTGCAATGGAGCGTTTTCTGGAGCAAAGTCGTGCGGGTTTCCCGGTCTGCCTCTGTTACCCAAACTCTCTTCTTTTTTGCACACAGATGCTTTTATACCCCAGAAAAAATAGCCAAATGGAACACAAATGCTAGGGACCAGTGTTGGTCTTGCCATACTGCTGTGGGAACCTTCGCTCATGTTATTTATGAATGTCCTCAACTACAGGTGTATTGGGGGCGGGTCTGGGGTTGTATTCAATTTATCTTACACCTTCACGAACCTCTCCCTTGGAAGATCGTGGGACTCCGCTCTGTGGCGGAGGTCCCCTCTCTTCCTAAGAAGGGTCGCTTTCTCCTTGATTTCATGCTGGGTATAGCCATATGCTTAATCACGAGGAATTGGAAGGATAGCTCTCGACTTACTGTCAATGAATGGTGGAACCTCGTCTGCTTATATAGTAAATATGAGCAGATACCCCGGAGAGCTATTCCCCATGCCCAACCTCACTCTCGCTTGTCTAAATGGCAGATGCTTAATGATTATGTACAATCTGCTCATTGCTCCAACATGCCTGTATAATGTGCACTCATCATGTTTTAGATCACCGTTAGGTTTTGTAACACAATAATGTAAGTACACGCCCGCTTCGGGAATGATTAGTTTTCTAGAGAAGAAGCAGGGGGGAGGGGGGTGGCAGGGGTTTACTTTGGTGTATGTATTACACTTTATGTATCTGTCTTTTAGCTGTATGTCTTCCTTTTCCTTTGTTGTTATAAAACGAAAATAAAGACTTTAAAAAAAAAAAAAAAGGCGGCCTCTCATGAATCTTGCAATAAGAGGATGAGAGGAAATAGGTTGTCCATTGAAAGGCTTGAGAGATGCTGCAATAGCACTCAAATGGACCCTTACTGAATTCGTTTTGAGGCCTGCATGGGAAAGATGCAGGAGATACTCTAGTAAAGAATTCAAAGGTATTGCTAGAGGGTTAAAACCCTTCTCAGCACACCAAATGGTAAACCTTTTCCATTTAAAAGCATAGGAACGTCTAGTAGAAGGCTTTCTGGAAGCATGAAGGATATCCCTCACTTGCTGAGAAAGATGCCAATCTTGAAGGTCTAGGCCTTCAGCAACCAAGCCCTGAGATGGAGAGATTGGGGGTTTGGGTGCCACAACGTTCCCCCCTCCTGAGACAGGAGATCTGGAGCAGATCCCAAGTCCAGGGAGGGAGCTTGGGAGAGATGCAGAAGTAGAGGGTACCACACTTGGTGTGGCCATCGTGGAGCTATGAGGATCATAGACCCTCGATCTCTCTGAAGCTTGAACAGAGTCTTGGGAATTAGGGGAATGGGTGGAAAGGCATATAGGAAGTCTTGACCCCAATGAAGGAGGAAGGCATCCTTGGCCTGAACTCCCTGACACGGAATTCTGGAACAGAACCGGGGAAGTTTGGCATTCCACGGACTTGCAAAGAGGTCTATGTCCGGGGTTCCCCAAATTTGAAAGATTCTGACTATCTGGTCAATATGGAGGGACCATTCGTGTGGAAGCAGAACTCGACTGAGTCTGTCTGCCCAAGAGTTTTGAACTCCTGGAAGGTATACTGCCAGAAGATGAATTTGATGCTCTCTGGCGAAGGCCCACAATCTCAGAGCTTCGTTGCAAAGCGACAGAGAGCCAGTCCCTCCCTGCTTGTTCACGTAGAACATGGCTACTTGGTTGTCCGTGTGAATGAGGACTGTCTTGTAGCTGAGCAGGGTATGGAAGACTGAGAGCCAGATAGATTGCTCTGAGCTCCAAGATGTTGATATGTAGAGAGGTCTCCTGTGGGGACCAAATGCCCTGGGTGGAGAGGTCTTGAAGATCAGCTCCCCAACCCTTTGGAGAGGCATCTGTTGTAAGGGTTGCTTGGGGTAACAACTGTTGGAAGGGGGACCCCAGCAACAGATTTTGAGTGGACTTCCACCACTGGAGAGACCAAAAGAGGCGCCTGGAAGTTGCTATTTTGTCTGACAGACCCCCTGATGCCTGGGTCCACTGGGTGGACAAAGTCCATTGAGCTGCCCTCATGTGAAGGCGAGCATAAGGGACCACATGCACAGTGGATGCCATGTGGCCTAGCAGTTGTAACATCTCTCGAGCAGTTAAATGGGTTTTTAACTGAATCTGGGAGGCTAACTACACCAAGCGTAGGCAACGGGCCTGGGGAAGATAGGCCCTTGCAGTGGTGGTATCCAGCAAGGCCCCTATGAACTCTAGAGACTGAGTAGGGGTGAGTTGGGACTTTGGAATGTTTATCACAAGTCCCAGATACTGCAGAACACGCATTGTGCAGGTTAGGGAAGTCTGGGCCTCTGAGTGGGATGGAGCTCGGATGAGCCAGTCGTCCAGATATGGGAATACGAATATTCCTAAAGTGCGTAGAAATGCAGCTACTACTGCCATGCATTTTGTGAACACTCTTGGAGCAGAGGCCAGACCAAAAGGAAGCACCCTGTATTGGTAGTGCTTTCCTTGATAAAGGAACAGAAGGAACCTTCTGTGTGTTGGATGGATGAGGATATGGGTGTACGCATCCTTGAGATCTAGAGAACAAAGCCAATCCTGACTCTGAAGGTATGGAAGGAGAATATCTAGAGAAATCATCTTGAATTTCTCCTTGCATAGGAATTTGTTCAATTCTCAGAGATCTAATATGGGCCTGTAGCCCCCTGTTTTCTTTGGAATGAGAAAATAGGGGGAATAGAACCCTGAGCCCTGTTGAAGAAGGGGTACGTCTTCTATTGCGTTTTGGGCAAGAAGGATAGAAATCTCCTGACCCAGAAGGTCGAGGAGAGATGCTGGAGAATTGAACTGTCTCACCATGGTGTGAGGAGGAAGGTTTGAGAAATGAAGTTTGTACCCCTCCCTTATGATGGAGAGGGTCCATTGCTCTGCTGTGATTTGCTCCCATCTGGGAGCAAAGTAAGCTAACCTTCCTGGAATGGTGAGAGGCTCTGGTTCTTCTAGAGCCAAAAAGGCTAAGTTCTCTAGATGCAAGTCAAAGGCCCTGAGGAGGCTGAGGCTGTTGGGCTACAGTAGTCCTTGCAGCCTTAGGCTTGGCCTGTTTAGGTTGTTGACGCTTTGCAGCAAAACGACCTACAGAAGATGTCTGTTGACCATAAACAGGATAATATCTTCCCTTCTTGGGAAAATATGCCTTTTTGAACAACCTCTTCTTGACAAGATTAGAGGTAGACTTTGAAAGCCTATCCAAAGCAGAATTTTCTGCATCCATCTGTGTGGCCTTTGCTTGCCAATCCTTGCCAAAAAGGTTTTCACCTGTACAAGGAAGATTTCCTAATCTATCTTGGACCCAGGTTTCCAGATCAGAAGCTTGTAACCAAGCAATTCTGCGTGCACCTATGGCAATAGCCGAGGCTCTGCTGGCACCCTCAAAAGAGTCAAAGGCTGCACGGATGGAAAATTTGGAAACATCCTGGGCATGCTTAAGCCAAGTGAGAAACTCTTCCCTTTTATCTTCTGGAAGAAAAGGGAGGAAAGTTTGCAGATGATCTGTAACTTCTTTCAGAAACATCCCCATATAGAGACTATAGGAGTTGATTCTGGCAACAAGCATATTGGCTTGGAAGATTTTCCTGCCAAAAGCATCTAAAGGTTCTACATTCTCTTCCTGGAGGAGTAGAGGAGTGCCTTTTTGCACTCTTTAACTTTTTCATAGCAGACTCCACCACAATAGAGTGGTGAGGAAGCTGAGTCTTATGAAACCCAGGACAAGGAGGGACACGGTACATGGTGTCCAGCCTACGAGAATGGGAAGAGATGGTGAGAGGAGTCTCCCATATGCCCAACATGTGATCATAAAAGATTTCATGAATTGGTAAAGTGGCTGCCTCTTTAGGAGCCTTGGGATATTGCAAAATATCCAATTTTTTGGCTCTAGGCTCTGATTCAGGGGCCACTGAGATAGAGAGCCCCTTGGCCACTTCTCTTATGAAGTCTTGAAAAGACAAGTCCTCTGGAGGAGACATTCTTCTTTTTGGAGAAGAAGGCTCTTGAGGAAGGAGTACCGATGCTTCGACAGAGGCCTCCGATGCATCAGAGTCTTTGGAGGAATCGAAGTATCGCCTGTCTGGATGCTCCTGTAGAGCCCGATACGCGTACCGAGTGGTATCGACATCGGGAGTGATCGGTACCGGTTCGGTACCGATGGGCATCATCGGACAGGGTACCGCTGCAGTCGACACCAAAGCCGATGTCGATGCAATCGGTACCGGCACCGGAACCGATATCGGTGCCGGTGCTGGTATCGACAACGGAGTTTGTTGCGGTACCAGCGGCGTCGCAGCTTGTATGAATGCCGTGATGGTACGCTGCATGGTCAGAATATTCTGATCCATCGACGCCATCAATGTCTGGATGTCGGTACCGGCAGATTCCACCGGTACCCCAGAAGATTGTAACAGGTGATCGTTCGAGGCCGTGCCATCAATGTCAACCTGTGACCCCATAGAAGGAGCTTTGGAAGCCGGAGCTTCCCGCCGGGGTACTTTTGCCGGTGCAGAATCCTCGAGGGCAAGCCCGGAGGCATCTCAATGCTTAGAGGGAGATCTACCCTTCGAGGACTGGCTGGATTTATGTTTGGTTACCTGAGATCCATAGGAGGAAGCAGCAGCCCGGGAAGACGTCAATGCCACCGAAGCTGCATCAGAGGGAAACAGGGTATTGAGCTTAGCTGCTCGGTTCTGTAAACCTCTCTTAGACATCATGGAGCAGGACGCACAATCCGTGATGGAATGGTCAGGACCCAAACATTTAAGACACCAGTCATGGGTGTCGGTAACAGAAATGGTACCGCTGCACTTAGTGCATTTTTTAAACCCGGAGGCGGGCTTTTCCATGAGGAAATTTTCCCTTAGGCCTAAGGCCCACGGAGACAAAAAACATACATTAAAGTGGAACGGAGAGTATTATTATTATTTTTTTTTTTTTTTAAAGAAAAGACCGGCGGTACCGGTCCGACGTCGAAGAAATAAAATAAAATAAAGAACTTCTTCAGCGGTGACAGGAACACGACCTGCTGGCTCCGCGGAAAAGAAGAACTGGAGAGAGGCGGTTAGGAAAGGCGGGAAGGCAGCACGCAGGCGCTGTGGGATGCTCCCAAAAGCTTTCCTTTTTTGGGATGCTGGGGAGCGTTCCTGCGCAGGCTCCGTCGGTACTGACGTACCCATATGTGAAGACTCATTCCTGCTTGTTCCTGGAGATAGCAGTATATAAAACTTGTTAAATAAATAAATGCTACCCATGCCTCCTGTCAGTCTCCCGTTTCCACACTGTTACTCAGCCTAGCAGTCTTAAACTGCATATCTGTCCGTTCTAAATCACTCCTAATTCAAGATCTATTTCAGCAACATCCCACTGATATGTGCTTCCTCACAGAGACCTGGCGGGAAGAGGGGGAAGACCCACTCTTGAATCGCTGCTTGCCTACAGGTTTTTCCACCTTCTCCGCAACTAGAACTGGTAGGTGTCCGGGAGGGGTAGCATTCCTCTAACACTCTAAACTTTCCATCACAGAAATCCTTGCACCTACAATTCACTATCCTGAACCCCTTTTTCGTCAGCTCAATGGTAGCCCTGCCCTTCACTTCTTCCTCCTGTATGCTCCTCCCTTGCTATCCTCTGAGAATCGCTGTTATTGACTCTTTCAGAAGTTGGGTTTGTAGCTGAGACCGAAGGAGGGAAGTAAACAAATTAGAGAGAGAGAGAGAAACTCCTAGGGGACGTGGGTGGGTTGTGAAGACTTATTCCTGCTGTTCCCAGAGATCACCTGTTACAGCTAAGTAACTATGCTATCTCCAGGAACAAGCAGGAATGAGTCTTCACATATGGGGACTCCCAAGCTGAGATGCCTGGGAGAGGCCCAGCATGTAGCAAAAACTAATGGATGGGACATGCTTCCTCCTAAGGACCTCAGGCATCCAAGGGATGGAGGGTAGGAGTTGAGCTAACAGCGTAAAAATGATGTGCTGTGGAACAGCTGAACTAAACAAGGAATGCAGAAAAAAGTGTCCTTGTGTAGAGATAACTGTTGGTAATAATAGGAAGTCCCAACTCTTGAAAAGGGATGTCATCCAAGTATCGCAAACAAAATTACACATATTGGGAAGTAGATATGGGTCTGTTGTAAAGAACCATCACATTGCCCTCATATGGAATTCCCTTACCGAAAAATATCATTGTCTAGGAGTAACCCCAGGGAACTGGGGAGTTTATAAGAAGTTGGGACCCATGAGAGAAGATATTTCTGTCCCTAGAGCAGGATGGTGCCTTGGAAAAGAAAAGAAAAGAGAAATCTGACTAGTCTGGATGAAAAGGTAAAAACTCCTTTACAGAAAAGGAGATGGGTTCCTAGAACCCCTTTATCCAGACAAGAATACCGTATTGGGCGATTAGCCCCCAATTTCTGAAGATCAGTAAAGTGTGTTGCGTAAGTGATAGCACGTAGGCTAACAACTTAGCTAGAGAGCTTCAGGTGTAAGGTAACCTGATTTTGATAGAAAAAAAAGGTTATGGTAAAGAAAGAATTTCCTATCTTTACCAGATAAATTGGATGTCCATTTAAGACTTTATGGTATGCTGACAGCATTGATATGGACAGTTAGAATATTTCAGGGTCAGATTGTATAAGAAGACTTGTCTAACAACAAGAAGGGTTAAGACCTTCCTTTATTTATTTATTTATTTATTTACTTACTTACTTATTTCTTCTATACCGCCCCTTCCAGTGATCAGGGGCGGTTTACATGGAACAAATTATGTATACTACTGTATACTTTACATGGAACAGGAAACTTTCTAACTTTTTACATGGAAACTTTCTAACTTTTTACATGGAATAGATTAACAAATTATGTGTACTACTGATATATATACTTACGAATAGTTAGTGGAAATCACTTATTAGTCAAGGTATAAGAGTCTTATACAAGGTTTGGTGGAAACCAGTAAGGTGCTTCTTACCCTTGACAAGAGGTCTTGGTCTTAAAAGACTAGTCCTCAGAGAACTAGGCCTTGAAACGTACCCGAAGGAGTGCAGAGGAGATCTTTAATCCTAAGATAAAAGATCTGGATCCTTTTATCACTTCAGGATAGAAGCTGGAAGAAATAACGCAATGTAAGGGAATCCCTTATCTGACTCTCTATGAGAGCAGTATGAGTATCATGCGTTCTTTGTTTCTGGTAGACTTCAATGAAATAGTGAGAAAAAGAATTTTCAGTAGATGAGGATCAACTGAAATGATTAGGAATGCATCCCTGTGGTGGAAGTTCCTTTGAGGATATGGAACCTAGGGAGTGGTGCTATTCCTTAACTTGAAGTCGTCTAGGCCCTGGCTCCCTTTCCTTAAAGAAAAAAATTTAAGGAAGATGGTAAAAAAGGAACAAACAGCCATGTGGGAGCATGAATGAGCAGGGCCTACCAGTCAAGGTCATCTGACCACCTGGAAGTTCCCTACCAGGGGTGGACTACTATGCTCTCTGACAAAGGCCCATAGTTGCAGAGCTTCATTGCACAGTTGCAGAGAGCATGTTATAGGTTGCTTAGGTGAGATCTGGCTGTTGAGTAGCCAGTCTGCAACTCAATCAATTCTGTTAGGACAGAAGTTAAGATGGTAAAAATAGTGATAGGCTTTTTTTAACCTTGCAATGATCAATTAAACAGAGGATTTCAAAAACCATTGTGGAGCCATCTATCATAAAGACAGCAGAAAAAGAGGTCCCATGAAGATTAAGAAAAGGACCAACAGACATTATTAGGAATGATGAAACTAAATTCCTGTCTGATGAGCTGTCATAAAGGAGTATTTGAGAGGTCAGCTCTAAAAACACAAGTAGTGTAGAAAAAAGCCGAAACCCATGTCAGCTATCTGTTCAAGAAGCTCATCTAACCCACCTGGTGGGTTCTTCATATTTGTATTATGGAGGGTTTAGATGCCTTCTGAGCTGACTCTGCTCAAATGCATAGAGGACAATCTGGTAGGGGCTTTCAGAATGTTAGATTGCATCCTGTAAAAACCCCCAGTGCAGAAATACCCCAACAGGAAAAACTCTGTATTGACAAGATTTACTGGAGTAGGAATTTTTATAGCTTCAGAAGAAGCTCTCCAGTTGAATAACATTCAGGTTGGAGACTATTACTTTTTCCTTTTAGTTGGGACAACCAGAGTTGAAAAAACTTACAATTTAGTAAGTTCTTATAGATAAGAGTCCTCTGTAGTCAAGGTGTTACAGGTAACTGTTAAAAAAAGGTGAAAGTTATCACTCACCTTGTTAAGTTTCGTGATTGTTCTTCCCTTCTTTTTTTTTTTTTTTTTTTTAAATAGGGAAGTAGAAACTTATTACCTGTAGGCCTGAAATATCTCAAGAGCTCTTGGAGCTGTCAGAGTAAAGTTCTCTTAAATAACAGTCATACCTAGAGGCAACTCAGTGTTGTCTCAGCATAGATGAGAGTCAAACTAGACGGCTCTTTTGATAAAAAGGCATATCTACAGGTTCTAAAACCTCATAATGACAGAAAAAAAAATCAGAAACCCTGTAATTACTGGGTTTGCTGAATCTGCTGAGGTTTCTGTTGTCTTAGCCTGGTTGGATGTTGCCCTTGTTGGGAAACATCTGTCTGAGGGGAAGAAGATGGATAAAACCTTTTCCCTCTAGAGGAATAAAGGTTTTTAGAAGACCCCTTATCAGCCGGAACAGAGGGAAGTTTTGACAAGTCCCTTAAGGTAGCAGTATCAGTGTCTAACTGACTAGCTTGAAATAGGCAATCCTTGTTGAAGAGATGTTCTCCAGTACAAGGACTATTTCCCAGCTTTTCTTGTACCCATTTGTCCAGGCCTGAAGCTTGGAGCCAGGCTAAACGTCGTGCCCCTATGGCTATAGCAGAAGATCTGCTAACAGATTCAAAAGAATCCAGGGAAGCACGATGAAGAAATGTAGAAATATCATGAGCATGATTGAATAGTGATAAATAGTCAGCTCTTTTATGTTCCTGAAGGAAAGGGTACAAAAGTTTCAAACTTTTGGCAACCTGTTCCAGAGAGAATCCCATATAGAAAATATATGAAATGATTCTTGCTGAAAGCATAGATGCTTTGAAGCATCGACGCCCAAAAGCATCTAAGGTCCTAGACTCACGACCTGGCGGATAGGAGGAGTGCTTTTTTGCACTCCTAACACGCCTCATTGCTGATTCTACTACTATAGAATGATGAGGGAGTCTTTTGAAAACCTGGAGAAGTTGGCACTTTATAGATAGTGTCAATCCTTTTGGAATGTGGAGATACCGCTAAGGGAGTTTTCCACATTCTAAATAACAAATACTGTAGGATGTGGTGTAGGGGAAGCATGATTGCCTCCTCTGGAAACCAGGGGGAATGCAGAATTTCTGAATCCCTTGGTATAGACTCCTTCCCAGGTATAGAGATGGCGAGTATTCTTGCCATGTCAAGCAGAAAATCTTGAAAAGAGATCTCCTCTAAGAGAAATTCTCTGAAATGAGGAGTAACAACTGGACCTGTTGAAAATTCAGGTACGACACCGATGGATGCATCTGCAACATCGGGCTTAGAAACCCGGGGAGGATGACGCACCGGATCCTCTGGAACGAGGTGCGTTCGGTACTCCTCGATGTCGATACCGAATCTTCCAGGCTAGGTAGCGATTCCAGGCTCGGCATCGAAGTGAGCCTGTTGGAAGAGGCATCAAAGTCATTGACATCGGTCCCGGCATCTGCATCGATGACCAATCCGGTACCGGGAGTGAGGCCGATGTCGGCACACGTACCGACACCGGCACCGGCATCGACGCCAATACCGGTGGTCGAAGAACGGTCTGCGGCGACTAACGGTACCGAAGTAACAGAGATACGCCAGACTATGTTCCATGGTGAGGAGTTTTTCATCCAACACCATAGTCCATGCCGAGGTATCGGTACCGCTCGAAGCGGTCCGGACCACCGAGCATGGCCCAGGTGCATCCACGGAGGTAAAAACCTCGAGAGCAAACTGGGATCTCGTTAATGCTTTGGAGCCCGAAGACTCCCGCCGGGATTGAGCCATAGTGTCCTCGAGGGCAAGCCCAGGGGCATCTCGATGCTTAGCAAGAGATCTACCTCTCGAGGACTGGCTAGTCTTAACAGACTGTTTGGTTACCTGACCATGGAAGGGAGAAGAGATTCTGCCCAGTGACCTCATGGCAGATGAAGATCCGGTACCAAGTTGTACTCTGTTCTGAAGATCTCTTCTGGTTATATTCCTACAAGAAAAACAGACTTTAGGACAATGGTCAGGACCTAAACAAGGCAAACACCAAGATTGAGTGTGAAACTTAAGAGTACCGCCACAGTTTGAACATTTCTTAAAGGTAGTGGCTGGTCTTTCCATAATGGAAAAGTGGAGGCCTAGTGGCCAGAAGTCAGGCACTAAATGAGAAAAAAATTCAGGAAAAAAGAAATTTTCCAAGAAAAACACCGGCAGTACCGGTGGGCGTCGGGCGGAGGCAGGCGCGACCACAAAAAATAAAAATAAAAAATAAAAGAGATAAATTTTCTGCAGTGACAGGGACACGTCCTGTCGGCTCCGCGGAAAACAAAAGACTGATCTGAGGGAAGTATTTGGGCGGGAAGGCAGCGCGCATGCGTGTGGGCTCCGTCGGTACCGACGTTCCCCATATGTGAAGACTCATTCCTGCTTGTTCCTGGAGATCACCCTTGCTTATTCTAATTAAGTGATACTTGGAGACTTCAACCTCCATCTCAATTCCCCCTCCAGACCAAAGGACCGTGCTTTCCTTATTTACTTAATGATCTCTCACTCACTCAACATATTCCTTGCCCTACACATAATGCTGACCGTTCACTTGACCTTGTTCTCACACCTTCTACTGCCTTGATAACGCTCACCGCCTTTTCCACTCTTATGATTCCTTGATCCGACCATTATTGTGTCTTTTTCATTGTCTCTTGCCCAGTGGAGGCCACCGGGTCAGATTCCACCAGTCCCGCAGATTTGCCCCCGGTGTGCTTGAAACACCAAATCACCCCTGCTACTCTACAAATGCTTCCTGCTTCAGATTTTGCTTCTCAATTGCCTGACACACAAGCGCATACTTGGAACACCGAACTCACTGCAGCACTGGATAACGTAGCCTCTCTTCATCTAGTTGCAGGACGGGCAAAAGTCAAATCCAATCATTCTGCCTGGTACCACTCTGGCCTTCGTTTGCTCCACTCTCAGCTTCGTCATGCGGAATGGCGATGGCACAGACATCCCTCGTCTGATACCCTATCCCATTTCCGTCATTCCTACAAATACTACCGTTCTGCAATGCATACTGCCAGACAGACAGTCTTATTACACAATGCTCATCACCTCCTCCTCCAACTCCACTAGACAGCTCCATTCAATTCTTCATTTGCTTTCTACAGGCTCTACTCCTGCTCCCTCGCCATCGCTAGCTAACGTACCGAGCCCCACACAAATTTGCCTCTTTCTTCATGGATAAGGTTGATTGCGCTCCTCTTCTGCCATTCATCCTCCCCTCCCTATCTTCCACACCCCCTCGTTTTTTGCGAATAGATGACTCCTCCTTTGTCCCCCCACCCAACCGAGCCCTAGTCCACACCTGGTCCTCCTTCAGACAAATCTCCACTTTAGGAGTTGCATCAAGCTTTATCCTTATCTCGGAAAATGACTTGCTCACTGGATCCAATCCCATCGCATTGGATATCTGACTCATCCCTCACCCTCCTACCAATCATCTTAACCATATTCATCTCCAGTCTGTCTTCTGGCCTGTTCCTGAACCCCTGGAAAACAGCTGTTATTAGATTCTAAAGAAACACAACACCGGACCCCGCAATCCCTGCACATTGGTGCCCCATCTCAAATCTTGCCTTCTTGGCTAAGGTTCTCGAAAAGCTGGTCTGTACTCAACTGTCGTTAAATGTCGAGTCCACCAATATCCTCCACCCCAATCTGGATTCCGAGTAAGCCACAGCACTGAAACTGTTCTTCTTTCACTTCTAAATGAACTGTACGTCGCACATGACCATGGTGACATCTCACAAGTCGTCTCCTTAGATCTATCTGCTGCCTTTCACTTAGTCGATCACACTACCCTTCTCTCTCGCCTTTTTGACTCTGGAATTCAGGGCACTGTGCTACGCTGGTTCCACTCTTTCCTCACTGCCCGTTCCTTCTCTGTGCACTTGAACTCTGCCTCCTCTGCTGCCGTACCCCTTGTTTGTGGTGTTCCACAGGGCTCCTTTCCGTCAGCTCTGCTTTTTAATATCTTCCTAGCACCTTGCCACTCATAGTACAACAATACCTGGTGTCAGCATACTATTATGCTGACGACATAATCCTCCTCTATCATACCAGCCCTGTTGCGATTGATTTATCTCCACTTAACAACTGCCTTGCACACATCTACATGTGGATCTCAACTAATTTTCTGCATCTGAACCCGTCTAAATCAGCAGCATTGTGGTTTTCAGTTAGTACCCCTTGCCCGTCTGTAGCTCCCCTTCTTGATTCTGTTTCTATCCCGCTGGTGTCTTCTTTCCGTTACCTAGGAGTCACTCTGGATTCCTCGCTTTCGTTTCAAGAATACCTATCCGATCTCATTCACCGTTCCTTCTTTTCCCCGCGTCGAATCGGAGCGGTTCGTCCCTTTTTGTCTCCTTCCGCTATCACTACTCTCCTAATATCCCTAGTAATGAATATGTTTATTGTAATGTTGCGTTAGCAAGCTTGCCCCGATATCAGCTGCAGCGGCTCCAGTTGCTGCAGAACACTGCAGTGCACATTGTCACACATGCCAGACGCTCAGACCACATTACTCCTCTTCTCGTTCACCTCCATTGGCTCCCCCTTCACTTCAGAAGTCAATATAAATTCCTGATCATGACACACAAGGCTATTAATACCTCCACACCACAGTACTTGGCTAACCTCATACATTTGCACACTCCCTACCGTTAGCTCTGGTCCATATATGCCATTTATTTCTTCCCTCAACTTCCCTGACCCACCTAGAACTTACTTGTCATGCTGCTTTCTTCTTTGTTGGCCCTGCACTCTGGAACTCCTTGCCATCCACATTCCGTCTCGAACCCTCCTATCAGAAATTCAAGACACAACTAAAAGCTTGTTTGTTTCAACAGGCCTTTGGCATCCCATTTTCCAACCCTCAATAGTCCCCATTTGTCCACCTTTTTTTCCCCCTGCTGCTCTTTTCTAGCTATCCCTTAACTATTCTCTCTTTTTCCCATCAACCATTGGCGTTCCTTTTCTAATTTCTTAGTTTTGCAGTATTATTGTTTGGAATTGTAAACCGCTCTGATGCCAAGGCGTGAGCCGTATATCAAGTGTGAAATAAAGATAAAGATAGTGACGTTGTCACTAGTGGTTTCATTACTTGTGATCCTTTGCTGCAGCAAAGAATAAATTTGCTTTTGCCTTACAGCCTGGTGTGTTCTGGATAATTTTCCCTGCTTAAGTTCGAATCGTAAGTGAGAGACAGGATTTGGGGCTCTCACAACACCTACAACAACAGGCACTGCAGTACTTTTCCTGCAAAACCTGATGAGGCAGGGAGGAAGTGACGTCATCGGTCTGGATGGCAGCATGAAGTGAGAGCTCTGGAGATCAACCTGGGGATCGGAGATAAATCTCCCCCCCCTCCGACGGTGTTAAAAGCAGGCAGAGAGTGGAAAGTCGGGACGGAGGAGCAAGGCGAAGAGATGACAATGCAAAAAAAGGCGGCAGACCTAAGGGAGTTCGCAAACGGCGGAGGACATGTGGACGGAGCTGAAAATAAGACGGTGGCGGTGAGCACCGTGTGCGACGAAGCATCGCAGCGCAGGGGAGGAAGAAACGTGGAGACGGAGACTGGAGAAATGGTGGTACAAAAAGTGACAAGAGAGGAGCTGAGAGCATGGCTCGAGGAGCTTAAAACGGAATTGCCAGCAGTGAAATCAAGAGGTAGGAGAAGTGTGTGGAGAGCTTAGAGAAGAGGTGGGAGAGCTGACACGCAGAACAGACGAACATGAACAGCAATTGGAGAAGTGGAGAGATCCATGAAAGAGGTGGAAAAATGGAAAGAACAAGTGATGTTAAAAATTGAAGACTTGGAGAACTGCTCACGGAGGAACAATCTTAAGAATAAGGGGAATCCCAGAGGAGCCAGAGTTCAATGAGAGTGGGGAAAGTGGCGGAGGCGGTGTGCAATGCAATTCTGCAGGAAGAAGGCAAGGAGAAGGAGATGGACAAGGTGAAATTGGACAGAGCACACAGGGCGTTAGGCCCGAGCAGATCTAACAGACCTAGAAATATAGTAATCTGCGTTACTGACTTTAAAGTTAGAGAGGATAGCGGCGCAGATATGGAGGATACAGGAGTTCACGTGGCAGGGATATAAAATGGAGATTTTTGCGGATCTGGCTGCGGGGACTCTGCAGAGACAAAGAGAAATGCAGCCTATCACAAATATTTTAAGGAAGAAAAATGTATGCTTCCACTGGATGCACCCGTTTGGCCTGTTTTTCAGTGTGGGAACTAAGAGCTGGAGAGTGTGTACCTATGAAGAAGCAGAAAAAGCAATGGAGGCGGCAGGGTTTGCAAGAAACCAGAAACAGCGAGCGGAGCAGCTAAATGGAGACCTAGCAGCAGCGAAGAAGCAGAAGGGGAGAAGCAGCAGGAACGTCCTGAGCAGCTCTAAGAGGATGAGAGAACAGGCAGCCAGGGAAGAGCTAACTTGAAGAGCTGCAAGGAAGAACGAGGTGGAACTTTCAGGAACAAAGGACATTGAGGGTTTGATGTTAGAAATGTTTTAAGTTTAATTGAATGTCAATTGAACAATTGCAATGGAGGGAGAGAAGGGGGTGGAGGGAGGAGGGGGTGTACAATGTGGGGGTGGTTGAAAGATGAATGTTGAAAGTTTAGAGATAATGTACTATTATTGCTACAAATAAGAGGAGGGTCGATGGGGGGGGTCGATGGGGGAGGGGGAATAAATACTGTACATATAAAGATGAGGGAGGGGGGAAGAGTTATAAAGGAACAAGGGGATGGGGGGGATTAAAAGGCGAAGGGGGTTGCTTCAGGCTGATGGACACTACTCCAAAGGAGGCCTCCGGAGGGAAGGGGAGGGGGAGAGGAAGAGAGGAGAAGTAGGACGAAGGGGAGAAGCTCAAAAGTGGGAGAAAAAAAAATGACTGTTGCCACAATTAATGTGAAAGGTTTAAGAACGTGGAGGAAAAGAAGGTTGATGGAAAAGAAGAAATTAGACTTTACCTGCTAATTGTCTTTCCTTGAGTTCTCTCTGGGCCAGTCCAGGAAACTAAAGGGTAGTCAACCTTCTCCAGCAGCTGAGGACTGAATGATCAAAGTCTTGCTGACAGGCTACCCAGCTCCCCCTGGGGTCAGAGGCTCAGTCTACTATTATCAAAGCAGTCTGTCCAACTACTACCTCGACCTAACAGAAACTGTCACAACACCACAAACGAACCACCTCTTAATATTATTTAAATCTCTTTTTAAACACACGTTCCAGAACAGGTGCTACTGCCTAACTCCTCCTAACTGCTAGGGAGCCCCACAGCCAGCACCGCTCCGCAACTCCGAGGATGGAAGACTATGCATTCGCTCCTTAACCTCCACGTCCCCGCACCCTTAGTGTCTAACTCTTCCGGCACCGACCATTAAACAGATTAGAAAAAAACACTCCCCTGAAAAATCGCAAATAACTTAGGTGGGCCCTGGACTGGCCCGGAGAGAACTCAAGGAAAGACAATTAGCAGGTAAGGTTTAATTTATTCTTCCTCCTCGTCTCTCCGGGCCAGTCCAGGAAACTGTAGGGAAGTACCAGAGCAGTACATAATCTCGGGAGGGCCCCGCTAGGCCCACCACTATGGCTGTGGCCCCCACATTTGCGTCTCCCCTCGCTTGCACATCCATTCTATAATGCTTCACAAACATGTGGAGAGACGACCAAGTAGCCGCCTGACAGATATCCACCAGTGGCACTAAAGTAAACTCGGCCCAAGAGGCCGCCTGTCCCTGCGTAGAATGCACTCAGAAGCTCTCAGGGAGCCGACTTCCCAGTCACCTGATATGCTGCTCCGACCGCCTGTTCTACCCATCAAGCAATCGAGGCTTTGGAAGCTGCCTCCCCCTTCCGAACTCCTTAAAAAAGGACGAACAATCTGTCCGTTTTCCTAACGGCCTCCCTCTTCCTTAGTTACCGACGGAGCACTCTACCAAGATCCAACTTCTGCAATAAAACTATCCATTCCAGATCTCTCACTGCACTGAAAGGTCGGAAGCGAAATTGGCTGGTTCAAGTGAAAACCAGACACTACCTTTGGTAGAAAAGATGGAACTGGATGCAACATCACCTTCTCTGCAGAAAACTGAATGTACGGCTCCTTACACGAAAGCGCCTGCAGATCCGAGATTTGTCTTGCGGAACACAAGGCTACTAGGAAGGCGGTCTTCCAAGAAAACTCTCTCAGCGGGACTGCCCCTGCGGACTCAAAAGGCAGCCGCGTCAATGCCTCCAGGGCCAAATTCAAGTCCCTAGCTGTAACCACTGTTCTCACCGGAGGCCGCACATTCTTAACCGCCCTGAGGAATCTTAGAACATCTGGATGCAATGACAAGAAGCCTCCCTGCACCTTGCCCGGAAAACACGCTAAAGCCGCTAACTGAACTAACTGAACTTTCAGAGTACTGAGGGACAGACCCTTATCTAGACCCCCCTGCAGGAATGACAAACACATCCAACACCGTTGCGGAACATGACCTAACCTTAGGTCTGTCGCACCAACCTTCAAATATGCGCCAAATACGCACATAAGCTATGGACGTCGACCTTCTCCAGGACTTCAACATCGTGGCTACCACTGCCATGGAATAACCTCGACGCTGCAGGTGTTCCCTTTCAAGAGCCAAGCCGTAAGAGAGAAGCGATCCACTTGTGGCATTAGAACTGGGCCCTGGTATAGCAGGTTGCCTCGGTCGGGCAACCTCCAAGGACTGTCCACGAGAAGCCACACCAGATCCGCATACCAAGGTCTCCTTGGCCAATCTGGAGCAATGAGAATCACTTTGCTGTTGTGACACACTATCCTCCGGATGACCCTCCCGATCATCAGCCACGGAGGAAACACAGAGTAGTTTGCCTGCCGGCCAAGGCTGAGCCAACCCATCAAGTCCTTCCGACATGTGCTCCCTGCACCTGCTGAAGAACCGAGGAGCTTTGGCACTGACGAAAGTGGCCATCAGGTCCACGATGGGCTGCCCCCATCGCACCATAATTTAGTGAAAAACTGCCGTGTTCAATTCCCACTCTCCTGGATCTAACACATTCCGACTGGGGTAGTTGGCCTGCACATTGTCCCGTCCTGCTACATGAGCCGCCGAAAGCGCTACCAGGTGGCTCTCTGCCCAGTGCATTAACATCTGACTCTCTTCCAACAAGGCCAGACTGCCTGTCCCGCCCTGTCGATTGATATCAGACACCGTTACAGCATTGTCGTAGAACACGAGCACTGCTTTCCCCTGTATCAGCGTGACGAACTCCTGTAGAGCCAAGCGCACCGCTCTCATTTCCAAGCGATTGATAGACCAACCGTTCACTTCTGGTGGCCAGCAGCCCTGCGCTATGTGTGCCATATAATGCACTCTTCAGCCAGCCAGGCTGGCATCCGTAGTCACCAGGATCCAATCCGGCTGCTCCAGTGGCACCCCTGCATGAAGATGGGAGACATCCAGCCACCACTGCTGGCTGTCCCCGACTGCCTCCAAGCTTACTAGCTTCCGATTCAGTGGATGATCCTAGGGCGACCATCTGGAGAGCAATGCTTGTTGAAGAGGGCGCATATGCGCCCTGGCCCATGGCACCAGGTCCAACGACGCCGCCATGGATCCCAGAAGCTGTAAATATCGCCACGCCGTCTGAGCTTTTATGTGCAAAAACGCTGATACCTGTTTTAAAAGCTGTTGTACTCTGTCCTCTGGCAAAAACACTGACCCCACGGCCGTGTCGAACAAAGCTTCGAGATACGCGATTCGCTGTACTGGAACCAGCTCTTTGTCTGGTTCACTACCCACCCGAGCCATCACGGTGGTCGATTCCTGAATCAACGCTGCCCGAATCAGCCAGTCGTCCAAGTAGGATGTACCAGGATGCCCTCCTGGCACAACGCTGCCGCAACCACCACCATCACTTTGGTGAATGTGTGTGGCGCCGTAGCCAGCCCAAAGGGCAACGCTCAGAACTGAAAATGGCCCATGGGCACCGCAAAGCATAAGAATGTTTGATGCTCCGGCCTGATGGGAATGTGCAGATAGGCTTCTGTTAAATCTATGGACGAGACCACCTCACCCGGCTTTACGGACCGGATAACTGACCGCAGAGTCTCCATTCGGAAATGCGGTACCCTCAAACAGCGGTTCACGTTTTTGAGATCCAGAATAGGCCGAAAAGACCATTCCTTTTTGGGAACTATGAAATAAATCAAGTATCGACCTAATCCGCACTGGTCTTTTGGAACCGGAACCACCGCTTGAAGCCGCAGCAAATGTTGCAGCGTAACGAATATCGCGTTTTGCTTTGCCTGCGAGCCGCCTGGAGACACCACGAAGGCCTCCGCTATCAGTCGAGCAAACTCCAGCGCGTAACCAATCTGATGTTATGGTGGCCCAGACGGAGTGGAAACTCTGCAAGCGTCCTCCCACTGGAACCTCCGCCTGGACCAACCCCGTCTCACTGTGGTTTCTTTGAGGAGCCCTGCTGCGGACCGAAATAATCCCTGCCGAACCCTTGCGCTCCTTGAAAGGGCTGTCCTCTGGACACAAAGCACCCCCGTTGATAAGGAGCAAACCGAGAACCTCTGAATCTGCGAAACTCTTTACCTTGTCCTTTCTGCAGAGCCCCAGGCTTCGGGCCCTTCGGATGGTCTTCTGGAAGGCCACCGCCTTTGGAGTCCCCCAGATCCTTAACAATCTTCTCTAGGGCTTCCCCAAAGAGCAATTTGCCCTTATATGAGAGCTTACTAAGGCGAGCTTTCGAAGCCGTGTCCGCCGCCCAACTTCTCAGCCAGAGAAATCTCCTCGTGGCAATCACTGACACCATGCATTTAGCTGAAATCCTTATCAAATCATAAAAGGTATCAGCAAGGTATGCTGCTGCCGACTCGAGCTTCGCCCCTTCCGGGATAGACTTCCCTTGGAGCCACCAAATGGAGGCTCTTGACACATACGTGCCGCAGATGGAAGCCTGCAGAGAAAGCGCACTGGTATCAAACGCCTGCTTAAGCAGAGACTCTAACTTTCTATCTTGCAGATCTTTAAGGGCAACTCCGCCCTCTACTGGTATCATCGTCTTCTTGGTATCAGCGGTAACACACACACATCTACCTTAGGCATCCGCAGTAACTCTCTCTCGTCCTGCGGCACCAAGTACAGCCGCCCGATAGCACAACCACCCCTTAGAGTGGCTTCAGGACACTCCCATTCTGATTCTACCATCTGTTTAATTACTCTATGGACCGGAAAACACCGCTGATCTGCTTTAAAACCATGAAGCAGCGTATCCTCCAGCGGTTCCTCCTGTGCTGCCGGTAGAGCAATATTCAAGGCCGCTAGCGACTGAGCAATAAGAGATCCCAGGTCTTCCTTCCTAAAAACCCGAAATACATTGGGGTCCTGGCCTGCAATCTCACCTTCTTCGAGCTCCCCTGACCGTGAGAGGATTTCTCCCTCCTCAGCTATCAGGGCCTCTGAGACGCGCTGACCGAAGCTATCGGAGGCAGCCTCCCCTACTAAACCACATTTTGAGGATCCCTCACCAGGATCTATGGAGGAGGCATCCCCTTTTGGCAACTCTAAGAGGTCAGGAGAAGAAATCTTAGTCTGTCCCTGCTCCAACTTCAGACAATAGGCATTATGGAGAGACAGGATGAAATCTGCTGAAAAAAAAACAACCTACTCCAGACCCCCCTGTACCCCTGGCAAAGGTATCTGGGATCCAGCTCCTACCAGAACAAGCTTCTTGGATTTTGCTTTCTTCTTCCCCGGCTTCTCCTGAAGCGCGGGAGAAACGGCAGCCTTTTCCAACATGGCCGCCGTTCCCATTTTTTCCCCCCTGAGCTCAAATGGCTACCTATCGCTTCCAGCGACTTTAGTCTCTCGTCCATGCTCTCCCTGAGCAAACGGGTCACACTGCTACCTCTCTTAAAACAAAACCTGCACAGACCCAAGTCAGACAGCGACTTCCACACTGCACGCACGCTGCCGGCTCCAGCAGCATGCACCTCCACTAAAAACATCAGCGAACTCTGACAGAAGCGGTTCCCTTGCTGCCTCTGCGCGCCAAATACCTGTCGGTCCTGCTTGTCACTCCGCGAACCAGCCAGCCCGCTGCTAGCGAGAGAGTAGGTTTGGGACCCGGAGACGGATGGGCTGGACTCTAGGGCTTCCAGTTCTCCCCTTCCGTTAACTTTGAACGGCGCCACATTTTGAGGCAGGCTCTGCCTCAGCTGCCCTGTAATATAAACTCCGCAGCAGCTGCGCTCCATTCTTTTTTTTTTTTTCCCCCCCAACGATCCTGTCAATTTTTCTAGGTTTCCTGACAATCGGACCCTGCCAGGGCCCTTCAGGCACACTAATCAAATTATTTCCTTGTACTTATCACCACTATATACCTTTTTCTCTTTTCCTCACCGGGAGCCTGTCAGGAATAGGTCCTATCCAGCTGCTGAGGACTGAAACACTGAGCCTCTGACCCCAGGGAGAGCTAGGTTGACTACCCTACAGTTTCCTGGACTGGCCCGGAGAGAGAAGGAGGAAAGAAGGGGGAAGATTACAGGCAGACTTTATATGCCTACAGGAAACACATTTGAAAGTAGGACAGGAGAGAATGATGCAAACAAAGAAGTATCCTAAGATAATCCTAGCAGGAGAGAGAGTGGAACCAAGGAAAGGGGGGGGGTTTAATGGTGGGGGCAGAGTGGGTGGAGAAGGTGGTGGGGGAGTACCGGGATAAAAAGGGAAGGTGTGTAGGAGTTAAAATTCAGGTGGGGAAGGAACAGGTTTGGGTTTTTAACTTGTATGGGCCCAATGAGAAACAAGGGGAATTTTTTGAGTGGATAAGGGGGGAGGAGTTGGAGGAATTGGGGGAGTCGCCGATAATTGTGGGCGGAGATTTTAATCTAACGGCCAATCCAAGACTGGATAATAGGGGAGGCAGGGGAGTAGGGAAGAGAATGGAAAGAGAGAAAATGATGAAAATGAAGGAGGGCCTAGGACTTATGGATAGATCTATGGAGATGTTAAAACCCAGGGAGGAAACAGTACACATTCTATTCAGCTCCACATGACACATATAGTTGTATAGATATGATATGGGCAGGAGGTAGGTGGATGAAAAGGGTGGAGGAAGTAAAACAGGGGTCCATCACATGGACTGACCACGCGCCTGTGAGTGTGAACTTCAAGTTGGGCTATTTTGATGAAGGGATAAAGTTTTGGAGACTAAATGAGTCTTTACTGGAGTAACCAAAAATAGTGCAGAAGATGGTTAAAGTAATAAAAGAGCATCAGGAATTTAATCTGAATGGAGAGGTGGGTATAGGAATGGTGTGGGATGGATTAAAAGCGGTGGTGCGTGGGAATCTGGCTGGGGAGGCAGCGAGAGTGTGTCGGATGAAGGGGGAGACAGAGACAAATACTGGAAGAGATTGGGAAACTGGAAAGAAGTCATCAGTGCGATAGAAAGCCAGAGGTACTAGGGGTGTTATAGAGAATAAGGGGAGGTTAGGGCAGTTGAGAGCGAGTAAAATGGTACACAAATTAAATGTAACGAAGCAAGCTATGTTGGGGGGGGGGGAATAGGGCGGGGCATATCTTAGCGCATAGACAGAGTGAGAGCTTCACAAAATAGTAAAGGTAGTATACGAAGCGGGTCAGGGCAGTTGGTCCATAATAATAACGAAATAAGACAATCGTTTAAAGGATATTAAAAAAAAGTTCTATAGCAGTAAAGTTAAGGGGGAAGGAAAAGAGCACAGCATATCTGGAAGATTGCAAGTTACCAACAATAACACAGGAGGAGGCGGAGTGGATAGATAGGCCTACTGAGGAGGGTGAGATAGAGGAGGCTATCAAGTCCCTGAAAGTGGGCATAGCACCGGGGTTGGACGGGTTTACGGGGAAATTCTATAAAGTATTCCAGCTAGCCATTAGACCCCTAATAGTGGAAGTGTTTAATGGGGTACTAGAGGAGGGAGGGTTACCGGGTTCGATGACAGAGGCAGGGATAACAGTGCTGCCGAAGCCCGGAAAAGATCCCATGGTGTGTGGATCTTATAGGCCAATATCATTATTGAATGTAGATGCAAAATTGCTGGCCAAAATATTGGCAAATAGACTGCAAAGGGTAATGCAAAAGTTGCTAAATTAGGACCAAACGAGATTTATAGCAGGAAGGCAAGGGGGGGACAACATCAGGAAAATTTGTAATCTTAAGTGGGAAGTACAGCGGACAGGTCAAGAAGCAGTATTTATAAAACAGTCAGTGCGTAAAAAGCATTTGATAGAGTGGAGTGGCTTTTTATGATACAAGTTTTAGAAAAGATGGGATTGGGGATATGTTTTGTAAAATGGATAAAGGCACCAAAGGCTAGGATAGCACAGTTACTTACCTGTAACAGGTGATCTCTGGGAACAGCAGGAATAAGTCTTCACATATGGGTACGTTGGTACCGACGGAGCCTGCGCGGGAACGCTCCCCAGCTTCCCAAAAAGGAAAGCTTTTGGGAGCATCCCACAGCGCCTGCACCCTGCCTCCCGCCTTTCCTAACCGCCTCTCCCCAGTTCGAGTTTTAAAGCTGAGACAAAGAGAGAGAGGAAAGGAAAAATAGAGAGATACAACTCCTAGAGGAGGTGGGTGGGTTGTGAAGACTTATTCCTGCTGTTCCCAGAGATCACCTGTTACAGGTAAGTAACTGTGCTATCTCCAGGAACAAGCAGGAATGAGTCTTCACATTTGGGGACTCCCTAGCTAGAGATGCCAAAGAGATCCCCAAGGTTATGAGACCCTGGGAAGGGCTTTATCTCCTCCTATGGATCTCAGGCATCCATCCAAGGAAGGAGGGCAGGAGTTGATTAAGCATGGAACAGGTGTTTTGAGAACAGCCTGACCAAACAAGGCATCCCGGAGGGAGTCCTTGTCCAAACAGTATGGGCTGTGAAGGTATGAACCGAGGCCCAGGTGGCCGCTCGACAGATCTGGTCGATGGACACAGAATTTAGATGAGCCATAGAGGTGGCGATGGCCCTCACATTATGAGCTGTGACATGGCCCTCCAGAGAAAGGTTCTTACTCTGGTAGGCGAAAGAAATACACTGAGCTATCCAATTGGACAGTGTCCTCTTAGAGACTGGAAGTCCCAAATGAGAGGGATCAAAGGCAACAAAGAGTTGAGAAGACTTTCTATGTTGCTGTGTCCTTTGTAAGTAAAAGGCAAGAGCTCTCTTACAATCCAGGGTATGAAGATTCCTCTCTACTCTTGATGCATGAGGACCTGGAAAAAAGACAGGTAAATATACCTCTTGATTAAGATGAAAAGGTGAGACCACTTTAGGCATAAAGTGTGGATTGGTCCTAAGGACTACCTTATCATGATGGAACCTTGTATAAGGTGGATTAGCCACTAAGGCCTGCAGTTCACTAATGCGGTGAGCTGAGGTGACTGCAATGAGGAAAATAACCTTCCAGGAAAGAAATTTCAAGGAGGTGGTGGCTAAGGGTTCAAAAGGCGGCTTCATAAGCTGACCAAGAAGCAGATTTAAGTCCCATGCCACCTGAGGAGGCCTAATGGGAGGTTTAGTTAAAGTTAGGCCTCTCATGAATCTTGCAATAAGAGGATGAGAGGAAATAGGCTGTCCATTGATAGGCTTAAGGGATGCTGCAATAGCACTCAAATGGACCCTTACTGAATTCGTCTTAAGGCCTGCATTGGAGAGATGCAGGAGATATTCCAATAGAGAATTCAAAGGTAGTGCTAGAGGGTCAAGACCCTTCTCAGTACACCAAATGGAAAATCGTTTCCATTTAAAAGCATAGGAACGTCTAGTAGAAGGTTTTCTGGAAGCATGGAGGATATCCTTCACCTGCTGAAAAAGATTCCAACCTTGAAGGTCTAGGCCTTCAGCAACCAAGCTCTGAGGTGAAGGGACTTGGGGTTTGGGTGCCACAAAGTCCCTCCTCCTGGGACAGAAGGTCTGGAGCAGCTCCCAAGTCTAGGGAGGGAGCTTGAGAGAGATGCAGAAGTAGAGGGTACCACACTTGGCGTAGCCAGCGTGGAGCTATGAGGATCATGGATCCTTGATCCCTCTGGAGCTTGAACAGTCTTGGGAATTAAGGGAATGGGTGGAAAGGCATACAGGAAGTCTTGACCCCAGTGAAGGAGGAAGGCATCCTTGGCCTGAACTCCCTGACACAGAATTCTGGACCAGAACCGGGGAAGTTTGGCATTCCACGGACTTGCAAAGAGGTCTATGTCCGGGGTTCCCCATTCTTGAAAGATTCTGAGTACTTGGTCCATGTGCAGGGACCATTCGTGTGGAAGCAGAACTCGACTGAGTCTGTCTGCCAAAGAGTTTTGGATTCCTGGGAGGTATACGGCCAGGAGATGGATTTGATGCTCTCTGGCGAAGGCCCAATCTTAAAGCTTCGTTGCAAAGCGACAGAGAGCCAGTTCCTCCTTGCTTATGTAAAACATGGCTACCTGATTGTCCGTATGAATGAGGACTGTCTTGTAGCTGAGCAGGGTATGGAAGACCTTGAGAGCTAGAAAAACTGCTCGGAGCTCCAAGTGGTTGATATGTAGAGAGGCCTCCTGTGGAGACCAAGTGCCCTGAGTGGAGAGGTCTTGCAGATGAGCTCCCCAACCTGTTTGGGAGGCATCTGTTGTGAGGGTTGCCTGGGGCAACAACTGTTGGAAGGGGGACCCCAGCAACAGATTTTGGGTAGACCTCCACCACTGGAGGGACCAAAAGAGGCGCCTGGAGGTTGCTATTTTGTCTGAGAGAGCCCCTGATGCTTGAGTCCACTGGGTGGACAAAGTCCATTGAGCTGCTCTCATGTGAAGGCGAACATAGGGTACCACATGCACTGTGGATGCCATGTGGCCTAGCAGTTGTAGCATCTCCCGGGCAGTTAAATGGCTCTTTGACTGAATCTGGGAGGCTAACTGCACTAGGCGTAGGCAATGGGCCTGAGGAAGATAGGCCCTTGCAGTGGTAGTATCTAGCCAGGCCCCTATGAACTCTAGGGACTGAGTAGGGGTGAGCTGGGACTTTGGGAGGTTTACCACAAGTCCCAGATACTGCAGAATGCGCCTTGTGCAGTCCAGGGAAGTCTGGGCCTCTGACTGAGATGGAGCTCGGATGAGCCAGTCGTCCAGGTATGGGAATACAAATATTCTCAGAGTGCGTAGAATGCAGCTACTACTGCCATGCATTTGGTAAAACACTCTTGGAGCAGAGGCCAGACCGAAAGGAAGCACCGTGTATTGGTAATGCTTTCCTTGGAAAAGAAAACGGAAGAACCTTCTGTGAGATGGATGGATGAGGACATGTGTGTACGCATCCTTGAGATCTAGAGAACAAAGCCAATCCTGACTCTGAAGGTATGGAAGGAGAGTGCCCAGAGAAAGCATCTTGAATTTCTCCTTGCATAGAAATTTGTTCAATTCTCTGAGATCTAATATGGGTCTGTAGCCCCCTGTTTTCTTTGGGATCAGAAAGTAGGGGGAGTAAAACCCTGACCCCTGTTGAAGAAGAGGTACTTCTTCTATTGCCCCTTGGGCAAGAAGGGTAGCCACCTCCTGACCTAGAAGGTCAAGGAGAGATGTTGGAGAATTGAAATGTCTCACCATGGTGTGGGGAGGAAGGTTTGAGAAATGAAGTTTGTAGCCCTCTCTTATGATGGAGAGGGTCCACTGCTCTGCTGTAATTTGCTCCCATCTGGGAGCAAAATGAGCTAACCTTCCTGGAATGGTGAGAGGCTCTGGCTGTTTCAGAGCCAGAAAGGCTAGGTTCTCTAGCATCAAGTCAAAAACCCTGAGGAGGCTGAGTCTGATGAGTTGCAGCAGCCCCTCTAGGCTTAGGCCTGGCCTGTTTAGGTTGCTGACGTTTAGCAGCAAAATGACCTGTAGATGATTGTTGGCCAGAAGCAGGATGGAACCTGCCTTTCTTGAAAAAAAGACTTCTTGAAAGGTTTTTTCTTGGCAGGAATGGAGGTTGATTTTGAAAGTCTATCCAAAGCAGAATTTTCTGCATCCTTTTGAGTGGCTTTTATTTGCCAATATTTGCCAAACAGGTTTTCACCTGTACAGGGAAGATTTCCCAAGCCATCCTGGACCCAAGATTCTAGATCAGAAGCCTGGAGCCAAGCAATTCTGCGAGCAGCTATGGCAATGGCCGAAGCTCTGCTGGCACCCTCAAAGGAGTCAAAAGCTGCACGGTTGGAAAACTTTGAAATATCCTGAGTATGCTTAAGCCAAATAAGAAATTTTTCCCTTTTATCCTCTGGAAGAAAAGGGAGGAAAGTGTGCAGCTTATCTGCAAATTCTTTCAGAAACATACCCATATAAAGACTATAGGAGTTGATTCTGGCAATGAGCATACTGGCTTGGAAGATTTTCCTACCAAAAGCATCCAAGGTCCTGCATTCTCTTCCTGGAGGAGCAGAGGAGTGTCTTTTTGCACTCTTTATCTTTTTCATAGCTGACTCCACCACAATAGAATGGTGAGGAAGCTGTGTTTTATGAAACCCAGGACAAGGAGGGACACGGTACATAGTGTCCAATCTACGAGAATGAGGAGAGATAGTGAGAGGAGTCTCCCATAAGTCAATCATGTGATCATAAAGAATCTCATGAATTGGCAAGGTGATTGCCTCCTTAGGAGCCTTAGAATAACCTAAAATATCCAATTTTTTAGCTCTAGGCTCTGATTCAGAGGTTACTGAAATAGAAAGTCCTTTAGCCACTTCTCTTATGAAGTCTTGAAAGGACAAGTCCTCTGGAGGAGACATTCTTCTTTTTGGAGAAGGCGGCTCTTCAGGAAGGGCTATGGATACTTTAGCAGACTCCTCCGATGCATCAGAATCTTCGGAGGAATCAAAGTATCGACTGTCAGGGTGCTCTTCCAAAGCTCGATACGCGTATCGAGCGGTATCGACATCGGGCGTCATCGGTACCGGTTCGGTACCGATGGGCATCCCTGGACAGGTACCGGAGCTGATACCAACAACGGAGTTTGTTGAGGTATCAGCGGCGTCGCAGCTTGAATGAAGGCCGTGATAGCCTGCTGCATGGATAGGACATTCTGATCCATCGACGCCATGAATGCCTGGAATTCGTTACTGGAAGGTTGCACCGGTACCCCAGAGCATTCTAACAGGTGATCGGTCGAGGCCGTGCCATCGATGTCAACCTGTAACCCTATAGGTGGAGCTTTGGAAGCCGGAGCTTCCCGCCGGGGTTGTTTTGCTGGTGCGGAATCCTCAAGGGCAAGCCCGGAGGCATCTCGATGCTTGGAAGGAGATCTACCCTTCGAGGACCGGCTGGATTTATGTTTGGTTACCTGAGATCCATGGGAAGAAGAAGAGGCCCTGGAAGACGTCGATGCCACTGAAGCTGCATCAGAGGGAAACAGCACATGGAGCTTGGCTGCTCGGTTCTGTAAACCTCGTTTAGACATCAAGGAGCAGGACGAACAATCCAAAATGGAATGGTCAGGACCTAAACATTTGAGACACCATTCATGGGTGTCGGTAACAGAAATAGTACCGCTACACTTAGTGCATTTTTTAAACCCGGAGGCTGGTTTTTCCATGAGGAAAATTCTCGTGAGGCCTAAGGCCCAAAAGAGGAAAAACACACTAAGTGAGGGAAAAATATGTTCTTTTTTTTTTTTTTTTAATAAGAAAAGAAAGAAAGACCGGCGGTACCGGTCCGACGTCGGGGAAGGCAGACGCGCTACCAAAGAAATAAAATAAAACAAAAAACTTCTTCAGCGGTGACAGGAACACGACCTGCTAGCTCCGCGGAAAAGAAGAACTGGGGAGAGGCGGTTAGGAAAGGCGGGAAGACAGCGCGCAGGCGCTGTGGGATGCTCCCAAAAGCTTTCCTTTTTGGGAAGCTGGGGAGCGTTCCCGCGCAGGCTCCGTTGGTACCGACTTACCCATATGTGAAGACTCATTCCTGCTTGTTCCTGGAGATAAGGATAAATGGCAGCTATTCGGACGCCATTAGTCTAGAGCGGGGCACTAGACAGGGATACACGCTATCACCACTGCTATTTGCATTGGTGATAGAGCCCCTAGCAGAGAGGGTGCGGATGATGCAGAATATTAAAGGGGTGACTATGAATGATTGGGAAACGAAGATAGCGCTTTTTGCGGATGACGTAATTTTTACAATAAGGGAACCGCTGAAGGAAATGAAGGAAATAGTCCTAATGAAGGAAATAGTAAGATATAGTGGGGTGGCGGGATACAAAATAAATTGAAACCTAAAAACTCTGTTTTACTCCAATCTACATGAAGAGTTGGTGAAAAGCCTAAAAGGGGGGGAGGGTTTGCGTTTAAATGGGTTGAGGGGACCTACTGATACTTAGGGATTAATATGGGGAAAATATTCAAAATTTATGTTCCGCTGATGAAAAAGAGGTGAAGAAAGATCTACAGAAATGGAAAGGAATATACCTAACATGGCTTGGAAGAATAGCAGTTATAAAGATGAATGTACTGCCCAGATTTCTTTTTCTATTCAGCTCAATCCCATGTAGAGTTCCATGTACATATTTGAAGCAGGTCCAGAAGATAATGTTGGAGTTTATATGGGCGGGGAAGGCTCCGAGGGTGTCAAGGTATGCAATGTTTAGGGATAAAGGAGAAGGGGGGATGGGGGTTCCATGGATGGAGAAGTATTATTTGGCATCACAATTAAGGGCACTGAAGAGATGGCAAGGGATAGGAGAGGTCCCATTATGGGTACAATTAAGAGCAGGAGAGACAGAAGGGTAAGAATTTGGAAGCTTGGATATGGGATCCGGTGGCAAAAAGAGGGGAAGGATGGAAATCCCTATAGGGTGTTTACTAAGGAGATCTGGATGAGAGTAAAAAGGCAACTTCTGAAGGGGAAGAGATAACTCTAGGGAAACACAGATTATGGGGATGGGAGATTTTCAGCCAGGCCAGGACGGGGGGGGGGGGGGGAGATATATAAGGAATGGAGGGACAAAGTAGTGAGGACATTAGGGCAAATAATAAAATAAAAGAGGAGAGATAAGAAATTTTGAAAAGCTGCAAGAAAAGTATGGAGTAAAGAGAAACGATTATCATGCATATATACAGTTGGTATCGCCTCTGATATATCCCATTCCTGCTGAATCATGTCACGCACTACCCTGTGAATTGGGAACACCTTTTGAATCTTGCAGAAGACCTGCAACAATGGATCCTCTAATGCAGCCTCTTCCGACGGAATATTAGAAAGCATGTTTAGCGCTTTAAGCATCTCTGCAATGAGTGCTGGCAACTCCTCCGCATGAACACTAACTACCCTAGCTTGCTCCTCTGGTTCTGTGAGCTCACCTTCTTCTAAATCCTCTTCCAAATCAAAAGTCTTGATCGCCCTCAGCAGAATCCAAAACTTTAAGAAGCTCTGATCGCTCTAGTTCCTCCCCCAAGCGCCTTGGCTTCTTAGAGGGAACGCTGCCTGCCCCCACACTAAATGGGGACCCCGGCTGCTTGTTTCTCTGTTCCCCCTCAGCAGGGCCACCATCCGGTCCCCGCTGTCTCAAACAAAACGCTTGGTGAAGCAATAAATGAGGTTCCTGCCACCGGTTCCTGCAATGGAGCGGCTTTTAAACTAGATATTAGGGGAAAGCCGACAGTCGCCCAAGAGCGGATGGTTCGGAAGAATGTATCTTTGAAGGATACTACCAAAAGCAGAGAGGTTCCACAAAAGAGTAAAGTAGCCCAAATGCCCTCAAGTATGGAGCAGACTGAGCTTAAAGATCCCAAATTACCCATGTCTAACAACAGCCAGATTAATATGAGTAAAATACATTCTCTAAAATGCTTGTATGCAAATGCTAGAAGTCTAAAAAATAAGATGGGAGAGTTAGAATATATAGCACTAAATGAAAGGTTAGATATGATTGGAATATCAGAGACATGGTGGAAGGAGGACAACCAGTGGGACACTGTGATACCTGGGTACAAACTATATCGTAATGATAGAGCTGATCAAATTGGTGGAGGGGTTGCTCTCTATGTTAGAGAGGGCATTGAGTCAGAAAGGATTAAAGTTTTGCAGGAAACAAAATCTGCTGTAAAATCTCTATGGATTGAAATTCCATGTAAAAGGGGGAAGGCAATGGCAGTGGGGGTGTACTATCGAGCGCCTTGCCAGAATGACCAAATGGATGATGAAATGCTCAAAGAAATCAGGGAAACTAACAAAATTTACAGTGCAGTAATAATAATGGGTGATTTCAACTACCCCGGTATCGACTGGGTCAGTGTCACGTCAGGACATGCTAGGGAGATAAAGTTCCTAGATGAAATAAATGACTGCTTCTTGGAGCAGCTGGTTCATGAACAGACCACAGGGGAAGCCATATTAGACCTAGTCCTTAGTGGAACACCAGATCTAGTGCAAGAGATAAGGTTGTTGGGGCCACTTGGCAATAGTGATCATAGCATGATCGCCTTTGATTTAATTAGTGGAGGAGGGATAGTAAGGAAATCCACAGTACTACCTTTTAACTTTCGAAAGGGAAACTATGATAAAATGAGGAAAAAACAGTTAAGAAAATACTAAAAGGAGCAGTTGCAAAGGTTAAAAGACGTACATCAGGCTTGGCTGTTATTGAAAAATACTATCTTGGAAGCCCAGACCAGCTGTATTCCACACTTTAAGAAAAGTGGAAGGAAGACCAAAAAACTGCCAGCATGGTTTAAAGGTGAGGTCAGAGAGGCTGTTGTTGCCAAAAAAGCATCTTTCAGGAAATGGAAAAAAGAGCCAAATGGCAAAACCTGGAAACAGCACAAGCACTGGCAAGTCAAATGCAAGGCATTGATAAGGCAGGCAAAGGGAGAATTTGAGAAGAAGCTTGCTGCGGAAGCAAAAACGCGAAGTAAAGACCTTTTCAAGTACATTCGTAGCAAAAAAACTGTGAGAGAGTCAGTTGGTCCATTAGATGATAAAGGGGTTAAAGGAGCACTAAGAGGCGACAAGGCGATAGCGGAGAGACTGAATGAATTCTTTGCTTCAGTCTTTACTGAGGAGGATGTAGGGATGTTACCCATGACTGAAGTGGTATTTAAAGGTGCGGAAGAATTGAAGGAAATATCGATACATCGGGAAGATGTATTACAACTATTAGATAAACTGAAGAGTAGCAAATCACCTGGGCCGGATGGTATACATCCAAGGGTGTTGAAAGAACTGAAATACGAGATTGCAGACCTGCTATTAGTAATCTGTGAACTATCATTAAAATCATCTCTAATACCTGAAGATTGGAGGATCGCCAATGTAACACCAATTTTTAAAAAGGGTTCCAGGGGTGATCTGGGAAACTACAGACCAGTGAGCCTGACATCAGTACCGGGAAAAAATGGTAGAAACCATCATAAAGAATAAAATTACTCAGCATGTAGATAGTCATGACCTAATGGGAGACAGCCAACATGGCTTTAGACAAGGAAGATCTTGTCTTACTAATCTGTTATGTTTTTTTGAAGGAGTGAATAATCAGGTGGACAAAGGTGAGTCGGTTGATATTGTGTATCTGGACTTTCAGAAAGCCTTTGACAAGGTCCCTCATCAGAGACTTTTGGCAAAACTAAAGAGTCATGGGATAGGAGGCAGTGTACTATTGTAGATCAGGAACTGGTGAAAAGATAGAAAGCAGAGGGTAGGGCTAAATGGCCAATTTTCCCAATGGAGAAAGGTGAATAGTGGTATACCCCAGGGATCTGTGCTGGGTCCGCTGCTTTTTGACATATTCATAAATGACCTGGAAAGTGGAATAACGAGTGAGGTTATCAAATTTGCAGATGACACAAAACTATTTAAAGTTGTTAAAACCCAAGAGGATTGTGGAAAATTGCAAGAGGATCTTGATAAATTGGAAGACTGGGCATCAAAATGGCAGATTAAATTTAATGTGGACAAGTGCAAGGTTATGCACCTAGGGAAGAACAACCCAAACTATGGTTACACGATGCAAGGTTCCACATTAGGAACCACCACCCAGGAAAAAGATTTAGGCGTCATTGTGGATACCATGTTAAAACCCTCGGCCCAGTGTGCAGCGGCGGCCAAGAGAGCAAATAGAATGCTAGGTATGATAAGGAAAGGAATGGAAAATAAAACAAAAGATATTATAATGCTTCTATATCGTTCCATGGTGAGACCGCACCTTGAATATTGTGTGCAATTCTGGTCGCCGTATCTTAAAAAGGATATAGCGATTTTAGAAAAGTTTCAGAGAAGAGCCACCAAAATGGTAAAGGGGATGGAAGAATACTCCTATGAAGAAAGGCTAAAAAGGTTGGGGCTCTTTAACCTGGAAAAGAGACGGCTGAGGGGAGATATGATAGAAGTCTATAAATTAATGAACGGAGTGGAACGGGTAAACGTAGATCGATTGTTTACCTTATCAGAATATAGAAAGACTAGGGGACATGCAATGAAGCTACAGGGTAAACTATTTAAGACTAATAAAAGAAAATATTTTTTCACTCAACGTGTAATCAAACTTTGGAATTTGTTACCAGAGGATCTAGTAAAGGCTGTTAGTGTAGCTGGGTTTAAAAAAGGTTTGGACAAGTTCCTGGAGGAAAGGTCCATAAACCATTATTAAGAAGGGACCCAGGATATCAATGCTTGAACCAATACAAGCATTGTGGAACCTGTGTCCCTTGGGGAAACTGCTAGGTACGTATGACCTAGATTGGCCACTGTTGGAATCAGAATACTGGGCTTGATGGACCTTGGTCTGACCCAGTATGGCATATCTTATGTTCTTATGGTTTCAATCCCTTACTTTTTTTTTTTTAAAACTTGTTAAAGGATCACCTCACTAATCCCTACACTACAGCTCCTTAGTTGTCCTCCAGTGAGTCCTGGGCTACAGGCTCACTACCTCTCCAGCTGCTTGGCGACTGAGACTACTGGTGAGGAGAGGCTGTCCTCGGCTATTTATACCAGAGTCGTCAAAAGGATTACGTGCTCAGTCTCCAAAGCTGCTGGAGGAGGTACTAAACCCAGAGGTTCCGGGACTGGACTGGAGGGACGATAAGAAGAAATTAGACTTTACCAGCTAATTGTCTTTCCTTGAGATCTCTCCGGGCCAGTCCAGGAACATTAGGGTTGTCAACCTTCTCCAGCAGCTGAGGACTGAATTCTGAAGTTATGCTGACATGCTATGCGGCTCCCCCTGCTGGCCGAACCTCAGTTCAACATTTTCCAAGCAGTCTAACAACCTAAACTATAACTTGAAAAAACAAAACTATTATAAACCACTCTAGTCCCTCTAATGAATATTCCGAGCCCACCTAAAAAGTGAACAGCTCCTCATCTCAGTTTCCTTTTTTTTTTTTTTTTAATTCATTGTACAGTCAAACCTCGGTTATCGGTTGCCCCGGTTTTCGTCGGTTTCGGTTTGACGTCTTTTCCCCACTCAGATGTTGTCTCGGTTTTCGTCGATAGCCTCGGTTTTCGTACAGCCCCCCCCCCCCCCCCCGATTCACCGATCGCGTGTGCGTGTGCCTGCAAACAGTGTACACTGCCTGCCCAGTCCCGGCAGCATTACCCCCCCCCCCCCCCGGACTCACCGATCGCGTGTGCGTGAAGGAGATCTGGAGATGACTGGAGATTGGCAGACTTCAAACCCAGCTGTTGCGTGTGCCTGCAAACAGTACACTGCCTGCCCAGGTGAGCAACATCCTCGAGCCAGACATGGAAGGATTGCAGAGAGGAAGGCCCCGATCTCTCCACCGCCTGCCTGTTCTCTGGAGCGCCCCCTCAGGCTCAGAGGTAGCAGGAGATGTTGAGGGGTAAGCAGGAGATGTTGAATGAATGTGGCAGGCAGTTCTTTCTCTTGCGGGGTATGCTGTTGAGACGGAGTCAGCGATCACATTGGTGTCCTAAGGTATCTGTGTGTTTGCTGAGAGAAGTGACAGGAGCTGTTCTACTGCTGGCTCAGACTTCGGGAGCTCGTGCTGCTGCAGCCATTGCCACATGGCTCTGGAACGCATGCTGAGCAGGAGAGTGGTGTTTCCGGTGGCTGTGGCTGGTGCCTTTTTTTTTTGTTGATCCTTCTTTTTTTTTTCTGTTTTCTTTAAAAATTTGAGGATGTTTTTTTGCTGAAGAATCTTGACTGTGCTGTTAATCTTTCTCCCTTCACAGCAGTTTAAAGAATTTGTCTGCCAAAAATATATAAAATGTATATAAAATGTACTTTTTGTCAATATTTTTGGGTGTCTGGAACGGATTAATTGAATTTACATTATTTCCTATGGGAAATCTTGCTTCGGTTTTAGTCCGTTTCGGTTTTAGTCAGACTTTTTGGAACGGATTAATCATGAAAACCGAGGTTTGACTGTATAATGATCCCCACCATAAAACAAGGAAGCCCCATAGATCACATCGACCAAGGCTCCCTGAGCGTAAGCCCAACAATAACACCTTCTCAATCTTCTGCTCAGTAACTCATACGCTACGAAGACATGGCCTACGGCCCTACCAGAGCCTTTCACCAAACACCGACCATCTGCAAATGTAATGGATGGGTCCTGGACTGGCCCGGAGAGATCTCAAGGAAAGACAATTAGCAGGTAATGTCTAATTTCTTCTTCCTCTTCGTCTCTCCGGGCCAGTCCAGGAACATTAGGGAAGTACCAAAGCAGTACCTAACCCCAGGAGGGACCCACTAGACCCACTATGATGGCCGAAGCCCCCACATTTGCGTCTCCCCTGGCTTGAACATCCAACCTATAATGTCTTGTAAACGTGTGAAGAGATGACCAAGTAGCCGCCCGGCATATATCCACAGGCGGAACCAAAGCAAACTCAGCCCAGGACGCCGCCTGGCTACGAGTCAAATGCGCGTGTAGCCCCTCCGGAGGAGGCTTTCCGGATGCCTGATACGCCGCTGCTATGGTGTGCTTTACCCATCTAGTAAATCGAGGCCTTGGAAGCCGCCTCCCCCCTCTGAGGCCCGCCAAACAGCACAAAGAGCCTGTCTGTTCTTCGAAAAAGTTTCGTCCTCCTGGAGGTACCTTTTGAGCACTTTACCTAAATCCAACATCTCCAGAACCCCATCTATGGGCATTCCCCCCTGGTCCCGAAAGGTTGGCAGCGAAATAGTCTGATTCACATGAAACTTAGACACCACCTTCGGGAGAAAAAAGGGAACCGGTCTCAACAGTACCTTCTCCTCGGAAAACTGAAGAACGGCTCTCTACACGAAAGCGCTTGGAGATCCGAAATCCTCCTTGCTGAACACAAAGCCACTAAGAAAGCGGTTTTCCATGATAGCTCCTTGAGCGTATCCCCTTGCTCGCTCAAAGGGAGGTCTCGCCAAAGCCTTGAGAACTAAATTCAGATCCCAGGCCGGAACCGCCGCCCGAACCGGAGGACGCATGTTCTTCACTGCTCTCAAGAACCTGAGAATAATCGGGATGACCAGATAGGAGGAGAACTCCCCGTATCTTACCCCGAAAACATGCCAGAGCCGCCAACTGCACCTTGAGAGTACTGAGGGCTAACCCTTTATCCAGCCCTTCCTGCAGAAACGACACCACCTCTGGTACTAGAGTGTTACCCGGACGTAGGCCCTGCTCGCCGCACCAGCACTCAAAGATATGCCAAATGCGAACATAAGCTAGGGAAGTAAACTGTCTCCTGGCTTTCAACAGAGTGGCTATGACTGACGACGAATAACCTCTACGCCTTAACTTTTCCCTTTCAAGAGCCAAGCCATAAGCGAGAAGCGATCCACATTTGGCATGAGAAGCGGACCCTGGTACAACAGATCCGTCCGCACCGGTAGCTTCCAGGGCTTGTCTATTAAGAGACGCATCAGGTCCGCATACCACACTCTCCTGGGCCAGTCTGGGGCAATGAGAATCACCTGACCGTCGTGACGCTCTATCCACTGAATGACTCGCCCTATCATCGGCCATGGAGAAAAAACATACAGGAGCACCCTCGACGGCCACGGCTGCGCTAACCCGTCGAGACCTTCCAACATACGCTCTCTGCGCCTGCTGAAAAACCGACACGCCTTGGCATTATTGGAGGTGGCCATCAGGTCCATCACCGGCTCTCCCCATCATCGGGTCAGGTCGTGAAACACCGCCGCGTTTAACTCCCATTCTCCCGGATCTATCACATGCCGGCTGAGATAATTGGCCTGCACATTGTCTCGTCCTGCCACATGCGTCGCCGAAAGAGCTAAGAGATGAGACTCCGCCCAGCTCATTAACCGCTGACTCTCCTCCAACAGGGCTGCACTGCCTGTCCCCCCTTGCCGACTGATATAGGACACCGTCACAGCATTGTCGGAGAAGACTCGTACCGCCTCTCCCTGTACGAGATGGACAAACTCGTGAAGTGCCAGATGCACCGCTCTGAGTTCCAAAAGATTGATGGAGAACCCCGTCACCTCTGGCAGCCACCATCCTTGAGCCATCTGCAATTGACAATGCGCCCCCCAGCCCAAGAGGCTGGCATCTGTAGTGATGAGCACCCAGTCCGGCTGCAGCAAGGGAACTCCCGCTCGAAGATGGGCGGGATCCAACCACCACTGCAGGCTGTTGCTCACTTCCTGTGACTTTGGCAACTTCCGATGCAGGGGATGATCTTGAGGCGACCATCTTGACAGCAACGCCTGCTGCAACAGACGCATATGCGCCCTTGCCCAGGGTACCAGAACCAAGGCCGCCACCATGGAACCTAGGAGTTGCAGGTAACGCCACGCTGTGGGAGCTTTCAGCCGCAAAAACGCCCCTACTTGCTTCAAAATCTTTTGTACCCTGTTCTCTGGCAGAAAAACCTGCTCCTATCTCCGTGTCGAACACTGCTCCCAAGTAAAGGAGCCGCTGCACCGGCTGTAGCTGACTCTTAGCCTAGTTTATTACCCAACCAAGCTGTTCCAGCACTCGCGCTGTTGCCGCCACCGACTCCAACACCAGACGGCACTCGAATCAGCCAATCGTCGAGGTACGGGTGCACCAGAACGCCCTCTCGCCTCAATGCTGCCGCCACCACCACCATCACCTTCGTGAAGGTCCGTGGCGCCGTAGCCAAACCAAATGGTAAGGCTTGGAACTGAAAATGACCCATGGGCACCGCAAAACGTAAAAACGTTTGATGCTCTAGTCTGATGGGAATGTGAAGATAGGCCTCTGTCAGATCTATGGAAGTAAGCACCTCTGCTGGTTGCACCGAGCGAATAACTGACCGTAATGTCTCCATTCAGAAGTGCGGAACTCTCAAGCAGCGGTTCACGTTCTTGAGATCCAAAATAGGCCGAAAAGACCTTTCTTTTTGGGAAACCACAAAATAAATTGAGTACCGACCTAATCCTAATTGGTCGCACGGGACCGGAACCACTGCCTGAAGACGCAGCAACCGCTGAAGTGTTTCGGATACTGCTGTCTTTTCTGCAGACCCACATGGAGACACCACGAAAGCCTCCGCTAATGGCCGAGCAAATTCGAGTGAGTAGCCGTTGCGAATAATCTCTAGTACCCATTGGTTGGTCGTTATGGTGGTCCAGACGGAAAGGAAGCCTTGTAGACATCCTCCCACCGGGATTTTTCATCTGGACCAGCTTCGCTTCATTGTGGCTTTTTACTGGAGTTCTGCTGGGTTCCGAAATAACCCCTGCCGAATCCCCGAGCTCCACGAAAGGACTGCCCCCTGGCCACAAAGCGTCCCCTCTGATACGGAGCAAAGTGAGATCCTCTGAATCTGTGAAACTCTCGAGATGGACCCCTTTGCAAATTGTTGGATTTCTGACTTTTCGGGCGGTCCTCTGGAAGGCAACCCCCTTTGTAGTCCCTGAGGTCCTTAACAATCTTCTTCAATGCTGCCCCAAAGAGCAGCATGCCCTTATACGGAAGCTTACTCAGCCGCGCTTTGGACAATACGTCCGCCACCCAACTTCTCAGCCATAGAAACCTCCTGGTTGCAATAACCGCTGCCATGGACTTCGCTGAAATCCTCACCAGATCATAGAACGTATCTGCTAGGTAAGCTGCAGCTGACTCCAGGTTTGCCCCTTCCTCCTCATCTCCTTTGGAGTGAGTACTGCCTTGAATCCATCGAATGGATGCCCTGGAGACATACGCCCCACAGATAGCCGCTCTCAGCAACAGTGCGCAAGTCTCAAAAGTCTGTTTCAACAGGGTTTCTAACTTCTTATCCTGTAAATCCTTAAAGGCCAAGGTACCAACGAAGAGCACTTATCCACGTGCCAAGACAAAGACCAACCAAAACCGTGGATTGCAATGGAAGAACTATTTATTCAATAAAAATCAGCCAGGCCCGACACAGGCCGTGTTTCGCAACAACTTCCTCAGGGGCTAATGGCTAAACACACAAACATAAATAAAAATAAAATAATATAATAAATACATTTATAATATAAATAATGTGAAAAGGATTAAGAAAAACGTCAGATTACATTGGATATTTAGCAGAAATCAAAAAATAAATATGGACATTGAGAATAAATTATGAATTACTTAAACAAATACATATAAACAATAGTACGGAACTATAAATAAAACCATATATAATGAATGTATCATAGATATATCATAAAAATCATATAAACATTCCTAAATACACATATTAATAACAATCAATAAATAGTAATGTATTGAAAAATAATAAATGAAAAATGTTGTATCAAAATTAAAACATTGTATGAAAGACTCAAGGATACTACAGGAGTGTGACAACAAACTTGCAGGGGCACCCAAAAAAGGGGAAAAAAGTTACTGGAGGATAGTCTAAAAAAATAAATCAATAAATAACCAAACACATGATATGTATAAAAAATATGATAAATAAGTAATGATTATACACATTACAATTAAAAGAATAAAAGAAATAAGAAGAGAAGTAAAAGAATAAAACTAAAACACGAACAATTACATGCCTGTTGTAAATTCTTTTTATATATCTTGATAGATGTTCTAGGTGAATCTAACCCAGGACACTCAAGGGTTGTACATACCATATATCTTGTAATTAATCAGTGGGTAGAGGACAACCTAAGAGATATTATATAAAAAATATAATATTACATTTTTCATTTATTTTATTTATTTATTTTATTTAGTAAACATTTGTATACCGCTGCTTCCTACGATCAGCAGCGGTTTACTTTACAGAATCATAATGTATCGTACAATACAGTGATTTTAAAATACACATTTTGATTGAGCAATGATTTACATAACACAGGAAATAGTGATTAGGTACTTTGTACATTGAATTGGGGTTCACAAATCTAAAAATACATTTGATTGTAGGTGCGTGGGAGGGGCGTAATATATACAAATATACAAGATTATATACCAGTAATCCATATGCTGAGGGTATTCCGAATGTCATCATGGCAGGCAAAAGTGAACTCGTTGAGGTAAGGTGTCGCACTTAGGTCGGGTTGTAGTGAGCCTGAAATAAGTGAGTTTTGAGTTGCCTTCTGAATTCACTCAAGCTATTTGTCAGTCGTAACTCGTGTGGGAGTTGGTTCCAGTGGACTGGCGCTGTATATGTGAATGCTCTATTGCTTGTTTCTGCTTTGACAGATCTTATGCTGATCGGGACACAGAGAGTGTTGAGATTTATGGTTCTTCTGTTCCTGTTGTGTGGTTGCATAGTGATTAGGTTGTCGAGGTAGGAGGGTGCAATGTTGTGAATGAGCTTAAACGTTGTTATGAGTAGTTTGAAGATGATGCGGGCGGTTACCGGGAGCCAATGCAGTTCCATTAGCACTGGTGTTGTGATCTGTGACGCTTTTTTCCATGATGACTCTTGCTGCAACATTTTGAGCCATTTGCAAGATATTTAGGGTGTTCTTCGGAAGCCCTTGTAGAATGGCGTTGCAGTAGTCTAGGTGAGGAATGATTAGCGCTTGTGCAACAGTTCTGAAGTCAGATTTCTCGAGGATATTGCGAAGTGGTTGAAGAACTTTCAATTTGTAAAAAATGGCTCGGTTAATTGTTCGGAGGTGTTTATCCATCTTAAGGTTGCTGTCTAGTAGGACCCCTAGATATTTTATTGCAGGCTTCGTATGATATATGTTTTTGTTGAGGGCAACTGGGGTGGGCGGGATGAAATTGGTTTTCTTGGAGATAAACATGACCTCTGTTTTCTTGTGGTTTATTGACATGTTGTTTTGTTGAAGCCATGTTTGTAGAATGTCGAGGCATTCTTCCAGTGGAGTGAAATCCGGTTGTGTTATATCAAGGCGCGTGTACAGCATCACATCATCAGCATAGATGTGGTAATTGATGTTGCACTTCTGAAAGATCTCGCAGATTGGTTTTATATACAAGTTGAATAGGAGAGATGATAAGGCGGACCCTTCGGGGATCCCCTGGGTCTGGGGGAAGGCATCGGCTTTATCGTCGTTGAATTGGACTTGTTGCATCCTATTGGATATGTATGATGCAAACCACTTTAGAGGGGTCCCTGTTATACCTATGGATGCTAGACGGTTTAAGGAGGGTGCCGTGATGTACTGTATCAAATGCAGCTGAGATGTCGATAAATATAAGTATGAACATATTTTTGTTCTCGAGACCCCTGAGGAGGTTGTCAAGGAGTGCTAGCAGTAGGGTTTCTACTCTGTGGTGCTGACGAAACCCATATTGATGCATATCTAAGGCTTTCCTATCATCAAGGTGATCCTGCAGCTGCTGCTGAACCGCCTTTTCAATTGTTTTAGCTAAGAATGATATGCTCGAGATAGGTCGATAAGACGCAGGATCACTTTTGTTGAGTGTTTTGTTCTTTAAGATGGGCCTTATAAGTGATCTCTTGAGATAAGTCGGCATTGCACCTTGTTGGAGTGACTGGTTAACAATGTAGGAGATAGGTTTTGCGATTTCTTTCTTAGTTGCTTTTAACCAAGCCGCTGGACATGGGTCAAGAGGGGAGGTGGTAGATTTTAAATGGGTTATGATGTTTATGATCTGCTGTTCACCTAATTGCTGGAAGGTATTCCATTCTGCTGCAGATTCCGCCTGAGAGACGGTGTCGGTTTCTCGAGGGGCGAGGACTAAAGACATGCTTTGATCGATGATTGTGGGTACTTGTGGGTGAAGTTTCTTGGCGTAATGGTCTGCAAGCATCTGGGCCTTTATTTCGTCGGTACAGTCGGTGTCCTGGGAGGTTTTGGTGAGAGATTTGACAAGCTCAAATAGCTCTCTGGTTCTATTAATAGCTTTATTGAGTAGGTTAGTGTGGTGATTCTTTTTTGCCAGGTTGACCTCATTCTTGTATTCCATGAGGAGAGTTAGGTATAATCGCTTGCATTCCTCGGTTTGTGTTTTCCTCAATTTTTTCTCCAGCTTGCGTAGTTCCCTTTTCATTTTGCATAGAGTAGGGGAGTACCATGGTTCGGTTCTTGTTCTTGTTGCTGCGTTTGCGGATTTCCAGGTTGGACTTGCTGCTGCTTCGATCCCTGAGTTCCATATGTCTACAAGCTTATCTAGGTCCGTGAGAGTGTATTCAAAGCGTGAAGATATAGATGTTACCAGTGTTTCACTGTTGAACTTCCGGAACTTCCTTTGGTGAGGTATTTTTGGGTCGGCTTGAGATTTTTCCTTTATGGATGGTAGGTGGATTTCAAGTTCGATTAGGTAGTGGTCAGACCAGGGGACCTGGGTTACTCGAGTTTTAGGTTTTCGCATTTCATTTAGTTGCGTGTTGGATGATATGAACACCATATCTAGGGTGTTGCCTTTGTTATGAGTGGCTTCCTGAATAATTTGCATATATCCGAGCTAGTTCATGGCTTCAAGGAACGTATCGGCCTGTATAGGGGGTATGGATGGCAGGTTCAGGTCACTCAGGATAATTCGCTGTTTCTTGACTGCAGAGGTTGAGATAATTTCTAGTGCAGTGGCTAGGGTATCATGGTGGGATGAGGGGGGTCTTTAGATTAAGCAGATTGTTATCGTTTTATTCTCAATCTTGAGTATATCAATGCCCTCGGATGCAGTTAGGGACGTGTTCGTTAAAAGAAGGGAGGCTCTGGCAAGGATTATTTTTTTATTATTTTTCAATACATTACTATTTATTTATTTATTGATTGTTATTAATATGTGTATTTAGGAATGTTTATATGATTTTTATGATATATCTATGATACATTCATTATATATGGTTTTATTTAAAGTTCCGTACTATTGTTTATATGTACTTGTTTAAGTAATTCATAATTTATTCTCAATGTCCATATTTATTTTTTGATTTCTGCTAAATATCCAATGTAATCTGACATTTTTCTTAATCCTTTTCACATTATTTATATTATAAATGTATTTATTATATTATTTTATTTTTATTTATGTTTGTGTGTTTAGCCATTAGCCCCTGAGGAAGTTGTTGCGAAACACGGCCTGTGTCAGGCCTGGCTGATTTTTATTGAATAAATAGTTCTTCCATTGCAATCTACGGTTTTGGTTGGTCTTAATCCTTAAGGGCCATCCCGCCCTCCACAGGAATTGTCTTCTTAGTCACCGCTGACACCAAGGCATCCACTTTAGGCATCTTTAGTAAGTCCTGTTCCTCTTGAGGTAACGGGTACAACCGTCCGATAGTTCGTGCTCCCCGTAGGGTAGCTTCTGGAAATTCCCATTCAGATTCGACCATCTGCTTCATGACCCTGTGAACAGGAAAACACCTTTGCTCTGCTTTAAAACCTTGGAGCAGGGGATCCTCCAAGGGCTCTTCTTGAGCCGCTGGCAGAGCGATATTTAAGGCCGCCAGCGTTTGGGCAATAAGCGCCCCCAATTCCTCCTTCCTAAAAACTCTAAAAAGATTAGGATCCTCGCTGGGCCCCATCTCACCCTCTTCCAGATCCGTAGCCCACTGATCCAAACCTGATTCCAAAAGGAGCTCTCCTTCAGCCCCTTGGAGCCCTGAGATGTGCTGACCGATGCTCTCGGTGCCCACCTCAGTTCCCTGGACCAATTTGGAAGGCCCTTCCCCCGGGTCCAACAGGAGTACCCAGTACAAGCATTGTGGAACTTGTGTCTCTTGGGGAAACTGCTAGGTACATATGACCTAGATTGGCCACTGTTGGAAACAGAATACTGGGTTTGATGGACCTTGGTCTGACCCAGTATGGCATATCTTATGTTCTTATGTAAGATTTCTTTGTCTGGGTTCTGGGAGGGCCGGGAGACAGAGCCCTTGCCCTGACCTTGTTGCCACTTCAAACAGCAAGCCTGATGTAAAGCCAAAATAAAGTCTGCTGAAAACACAGACTTCAAGCCCCCCTGCGCTGTAGGCAACGACTGTGGAGGAGCTTCCTCCACCTGGACGGGCTTCTTTGACTTAGACTTTCTCTTTGCGGGCTTTTCCTGACCAGATCCCAGCACGGAAGTCTTTTCTAAAATGGCCGCCGTTCCCGCCATTTCCGTGCCGCTCTGAAGGCCCCCTAACAGATCGCCGATTCTGGCCTGCTCTCCATGCTGCCGCGATCTTAACCGCATCGAATTCCACCCCCGCCAACAAAACCTCTGGTATCAAGAGCCCCCGTCAACAGCTATAGAATCTCGTTGGGCCTGGCAGCAGGCGCGTCCTTAGTAACGGTAGCGAAGAGTGCCGCAGAAATCATCCCACGATCTGATTGACCTGACCTGTCCGGTTTAGACGTACCTGACACACTGCCCGCTAAAGCACTGAATAGCCCTTCTCAAGTCACTCACTCCCGCTGCTAGCGGTAGAGTGTACTCGGCTCCAGAGGCGGTCTGATGGTCTCTGGGGCTCCCAGCACTTCTCTCCACCCTCACCCGGGAACAGGAGCTGTTGACTGAGATAGGCTCTGCCTCCACCGCTTCCGTGCCACAACTGGCCGTTTTAACTTTAAAGTCAATTGATCTCCATGTCTGTGTAGAAGAGCCCTGCTAGAGCCCTTCTCCTGTGCAGAACTGAACAAAAATAAAAAAAAACTAGCCTCCAGCCTAAAAATTTCTTTTCGTTTCTCCGGGATCTAGTCAGCTTTATGTCCCTTCTAGCTGCTGAGGACTGAAAGACTGAGGTTCGGTCAGCAGGGGGAGCCGCATAGCATGTCAGCAAAACTTCAGAATTCAGTTCTCAGTTGCTGGAGAAGGTTGACAACCCTAATCTTCCTGGACTGGCCCAGAGAGACAAAGAGGAAGGAAACGATTATTATGCATATATGCAGTTGGTATCATATATAAGTAGGATGGGAGTTCGGGAAGATTTGAGGTGGGAAGACACCAAGTTTGAAGCAGTAATGAGGAAGGTAGTAACTAAGAAGGGGGTGATAGCAAAATTCTGTGCAGACTTGATAAAACAGGAAAAGGGAGAGCTACAGGGGGGGATTAAGGGGGAAGTAGGGTGGGAGCAAGCAATAGGAGGAAAATGGGATAGAAAAACGGTGGCAAAACATTTATAAAATGGTCAAAAAGGCTGGCACCAGGAATGACATATGGAAAACAGTTTGAAAGTAAGGTACCAGTTGTATTGGACACCCTGGAAAGTCAGGGTATTTAATAAGCAGGAAAAGGGAGATTGTTGGAGGGGATGTGAAGGAAAAAGGAATCTGAAACATATATTATGGGATTGTCCGGCAATACAGGGGATGTGGAAAGCACTGGAGAGGAAAATATTTGAAATAACCAATATAAAGGTAACATTAACATCTTCCATGGTTATATTGAACAAAATGCAAGATGAGGAAGACAAGAATGTACAAATGATGATTGGCTATTGTATTGGGGCAGCGAGGGGAGAGATTATGGCTCATTGGAAGTGTCATGAAGTGCCTACTATACTGGAGATAATGAAACGCATGGAAAGGCTCTGGAATGTATGTGAAATTGCAGCATATAAGGAGCATAAAATAAAAGCATTTAGAATATTTGGGGGGATATGAGGAATGGAGAGTTGGAGGGAAAGGTAGTGAGGTGAAATAAGGGTAAGGGGGAGAGTGAAAAGGTATTTGAAGAATGGGAGGGGGGGTCACGATAAAGGAGAGGAGCAAGGGGGAGTGGGAATAGGAAATTAGAATAGTGGGAAGTACGTACAAGGGGAAAAGTAGGAGATGAAGCACTGCCTACAATGAGAAAATCCATGACGGCAGGGGATATTGGGGTGGGTGATAAGGAATAGGGGTTAGGTATAGATTTAAGGTTACATAAAGTTTCATTAGAAGTTTATTTATTTATTTAAACGTTTTTCTATACCGCCTTATTCTTTAATCAAGGCGGTTTCCACAGCAAACAATCATAATTGGAAGTGTCATGAAGTTGGAGGGGCAAGAACGGTTAGATAGGTAAAATGAAAATATATTGGTTGGGAAGCACCAGGAAGGGTAACAGTTAAATCAATGTATAAAAGAGCGGTATATACGAGGTCTGTGGGGGTCGGATGGATAAAGAAAAATTATGCAATTTTAAATAACAAGGAACAACTTCAATTGATGAGAATTTGGAGGGAGGAGGGTAAGGTAAAGGGATAATGACACAAGGGACTGTACTAAAGAAACATGAATGGTTATGATGATGTAAAATGGTTGGTGATGTAAAGGAATTCCGAATATGTAAGGCATTGTGAAGTTTAACAGTTACATGTAAAGAAGTTTATAATAATAAAAATTGAAATTACAAAAAAAAATGATGAGGCAGGTAACACCGCTCTCCATGGGAAATCCGGAACTGCTGGGCTAACCAGGAAATGTCCCCTGCAGATACCGCAGGGGGGTTTCTCTTTGCGCAGGGTTTTGGTAGCTAACACACTGTGATAACTGTCAAACTCTACAGTAGTTTAGTACACATGCCCCGAAGTGTAGTGTTTGTTGCATAGATCAGTGTAACAAAGTTATACTTAAATAAACCATTCAGAATGCACTCAAGACAGAAAATTGTGAAAAATGTACAAGGATCTGAAAACTTTTACAAGGCACTATACAGTCAGACCTTGGACATTCGCGAGGATAGGTTCCAGAACCCGTCACAAATGAGGAGGATTTGCGGATGTTTGGTAGAGTCACTTAAAATGGTAATACATGCTTATTTCTATAGTTTAAACCCTAAATATGACCCCAGTCATGCTACCAAACACTTTAATTTCATTTAAAAGTTAGCTTAATACATTATCCTTAAAAAAAACAAAATGATGCAAAAATAGAATACAGTATCACCTAATGGATATTTGTTACACTAGCACATTTACAGTACAGTATACTGTTACCGCGGATATGCAAAAAAATCACGTATGCAAATAAGTTCAGTTCCAATTAAATTTTTGCGGATCTGTGAATTCACGAATCACGAAGCGCGAATGCAAGAGGGCAGACTGTATGGTGAAATTAGGCCTTACCTGCTAATTAGCTTTCCTTAAGGAACTCCAGTCTAGTCCCGTACCATAGGGTAGTGCACCTCTTCCAGCAGCTTGGGAGACTGAGCATGTCACAACTTTGATGACATCAGGGTACATAGGCAGGTGGCACCACCCCAACCTTCCAGTAACCTACTGACAAAGCAGACTCACAGGAGCAACAAATAAAAAGGACCCATCAGTATAAACATTCTCTAACCTATTGTATGCCTGTTATCCTGTTCCTTTTCGGAAATGAAACGTAACTATTTTCTTTTTTTTAATAGTAAACAAGTGTGCCATTAATAAAAACAACTGCCGAACCGACACAACCCCACCAAGACTTATGATATCAGCGGTTTCGGATGGAGATGAATCCAAAAGAGATCCCGCTCCTCTCACACAATAACTCTTCTTTAGAACCGGGATCGCCAACTTGAAAACTACAGAAGTACAGACGGGAGGGTTCCGGGACTAGACTGGAGTTCCTTAAGGAAAGCAAATTAGCAGGTAAGGCCTAATTTCACCTTCCTTAGCGTCCCTCCAGTCTAGTCCTGTACAATAGGGATGTAACAGAGCCCCCTAACCACAGGAGGGACCTGCGAGCCCGGCCTGAATAACCACTCTCCCACAGTACTACGTCCAATAGAATGGGTTTTTGGAAGTAGAAAAACAGGACGGCATTCAAAATGTGGTCATTGTACGATATGTTCAATCACACTGGAGATTTCAGAGTTTAAAACATAAAGGTCAAACATTCTATTTGCGACATTTTACCAATTGTGAGTCCACGTCAGTAGTATACATTATTAAATGTCCTTGTTCCCTGCTATATGTGGGCAAGACCGATCGTGCCTTTAAAATTAGAATAAACGAACATGAGAGTAGATTGAGGTGCCGTCGAATTGAAGCTCCTATTGTACAACATTGCCTTGCTTTAAACCATAGTTTCCAAATGTTACAATGCTGGTGTATAGAAACGGTTCAAGGAGCGTCACGGAATAAATCAAAGGAACAAATGTTATTGTATCGAGAACAATGGTGGATACATCGTTTGCAATCAGTTGCTCCACAAGGATTGAACTTGAGCGTGGATTGGATGGCGTGTACCCAATGAGCGAGTCAAGTTTGCTGCTTATTCAACCCTCTTTTTTAGATATAATACGCATGCGTGGCATTCTTTAGCAGTTAAATCATGAAAAAGATCAGTTATGGTCGTTGAATTTGTTAAGAGCGCCATGACACCATCATAAGGTAATATCTTTTTTTTTAAGCCATGATGTTTTGAAATGAATTGTTAAAGACATTTATTGGTACAAAAGAAGTAGTTGGATATTTTAAATTATCATCATTTATGTTGCTTTAGAGACATCAGAGCGAAGCATTTAAAGATGCAACAAATGATTGGGAAGAAATCCTTAAATGAAATCGAGTATTGATCCCCTTGAAGAACCCAGTTTGGAGAAAAGCCAAAGCGTTTGAATCGTTAAGGCGTCGGGGTTGTTTCACTAAAGTTGGATAAAGAAATTTATAAGGATTTTATACCACATAAGATAAGTGGCTTTGCATTAGAATTTTTAGAATTATATGCAACAGTAAAAAGAAAAAAAGCCGAAGGTCATTGATGTAAACGGATACTAAATTGGGGAGTATTTCTTACCCATGAAAAGAGTGTCAAAATTACCGTTTATCTGAGACCTGTAGGCAAAAAATTTTAAAAAAAATCTTAAAGAAATATTTGAACACATTTATAGAGTGAATTTTTTTTGGTGATAGTTGAATAACCACTGAGCCAAACTTTGCGTCCTGCCTTGCCTGTACATCCAACCAATAATGCTTCGCAAAGGTATGCAAAGACGACCAGGTATCCGCTTTACAAATATCTACCGGCGCCACTAACCTGCACTCCGCCCATGAAGCCGCTTGAGCCCTAGTGAAATGTGCCCTCAAGCCTTCCGGAACCGGCTTCCTTTTCAACAGATACGCTGAAGAGATTGCCTCCTTGATCCACCTGGAAATGGACGACTTAGCCGCTGCTTCGCCTTTGCTGGGACCCCCAAACAAAATGAACGCTGTGATAAGGAAGCTTATCATAGCTCAGGAAGGAGCTATAGAAAAGGTGAAGTGACTCTGAACAAGCAACCTGTCAGTTCTGGTAGAAATAAGAAAACAGAATTTTCCCATAAAAGACTACCAGTCCCAGAATGCACCAGGTTTCCAACAGCCATTAGAGGAGCTGAAGTGGGGAAACGTGTGTTCAATCAGGAGGGCTATGAGGTAATCCCTAAGCACTCATCTCAAAGGGCAGGGCCTGATTCAGCACAGCTGTGCTGTGTTAAGGTGGAGCACTCATCAAAGCAGAATAAAGGTAGAGTTTATTCTACAGAGAATTATCCTCATCCTCAGAATTATCCTCAGTTTCATCTGAAGGATCATCAGAAGCAGAAGCCAGAGCGGACGGACAGAGAGGGCAAGAAACCCTTTGGAAGAAAGAAGAGAAAAGCCTTTGAGAGGTCTAGAAGAGTCCGGAGCAGTACGTATACTGGGAGGCATTCCAAGGGCCAGCATACACCATTGGACTAGGGAAAGCCAGAGGAATGGTGCTGCAGAGCTAGGAATCTCCAGACGGTACCTGTGAGGGAGACGGCTGCACGTGGAAGGGACCCTAAGACCCGTGCCAGAAGGTATGTGAAGAGAGATCCAGTGTCCAGGGATCTGGATTGGAAGGCTGGACATAGGAACTGGACTACATACTGGCCAGGCTATATAGAGAGGAACTCTAACAGCAATGGAAGCTCAGGTATGAACACTGATCTATGCCCTAGTTATAACCTTGAAAGACAGCAGGGAAACAAGTATTCTCCTGAAAGTGCTCCATTGAGAAATTCATCTGTGCCAATCCATGATATTGAACCCATGATTGTTGAAGAAGAGGGAGAGATAGCAGATAAAAGATGTGTTTACATGGATTGCTCTCTGTCTAAACTCCTTTGGGTGATTTTCTGTTATAAAATACAACAACCATCACAAAGAAATACAAACTTGTTCTTTAATCTACTCAGAAAAGCTCCTGAGTAGGATTTCTAGCCATGCAGTAGAAAGCAAGCCAGCTAAGGGGTTTCAGCTGGGTAACTGCTAGCAATTGAGCCTTACCTAATTGCTTGTGAGCTCTGAGAGAATCACTTCTGAATCTATGTGGGAAGATATAAGAAGTTAACCTGAAAATAACAGTTTTTCTCTTCCTTGTGGCTTTTGTTTGTTGTTTGATACACTGCTAAGAGAATATTAGCTAAAGCCTACAGAAAAGACCAGTTTGTTACCAACCAGGTCTTATTTCTTTTGCTTTGATTGCCTGACAAGTTCAAATGTTGTTTTCCTGATTTTGTTTTTCCAAGTTTAACACTGAAAGCAAGTAACCTGATTTATGTGCTACCAAGCATATCTGTGTTGGGAGAAATAACCCCATAAATAAATATCTTATTGGCTTTACACTTGAGCACAACTAAATTATTGTGAGCAGCTGTGTCGGGTGTGAATGGACTGCATTGCCCACAATCCCTTGCAAATCATATTGACATATGCACTTGCCAAGACTGTGAACATTCTCACCCAGGCAGCCGTCTGACAACGCTCCGACTTGCGAAACGAAGCTGTTCTCTTCAGATAGCGCCTCAGCTGCCGCTTGAGATCTAGCAGACGAAGCTGTGGATCCATCGCCAAACCGGAAAGTACCAGCAACACAACCGGCTGCCCCACATGAAAAGAAGAGAGCACCTTAGGCAAAAAGGATGGCACTGTCCGCAAACGACTTTTTCTTTAGAAAAAAACAAAAATGATTCCTTACACGACAAGGCTTGAAGCTCAGAAATTCTCCTTGCCAAACAAATCGCCACCAGAAACACTGTTTTCAACGTCAAATCCTTTAATGAACAAGAAGCCAACGGCTCAAAAGGATTTCCACGAGCGCCGAAAGGACGACATTAAGATCCCACGGGGCACGCAATGCCTTTCAGGGGGGCGCAACTGCTTCACTGCCCTCAGAAAGCGCAACACTTCTGGATGCTTTCCTAAGGAATCTCCCTGTATTCTGCCCCGATAACAGGCTAAGGCTGCCACCTGAACCCTCAGGGAATTCCACGCCAAACCTTTTTCCAGCCCTGCCTGTAAAAAAATCTAGCATAACCGGAACTGAAGCCACAAACGGACTATACGCCTTCTGACTACACCAGTTCTCAAAAATTCGCCACACGCGAACATATGCTAGAGAGGTAGACTTCCTACGTGCCCTTAGGAGCATTGCAATCACCTGCGCAGAGAAACCACGCTTTCTCAACCTTGTCCTCTCAATAGCCATGCCGTAAGCGAGAACCGGTCCACCTGCGGCATGAGAAGTGGCCCCTGCATCAACAGATCGGGACGAACGGGCAGTCTCCAGGGCTTGGCCACTTTTAGCCGCACTAGGTCCACGTACCACGGTCTCCGAGGCCAATCCAGGGCAACAAGAATCACCAGTCTGTTGTGCGCCGCCAGCCGCTGGATCACTCGACCGATGAGCGCCCTCGGAGGAAAGACATACAGAAGACCGTACTGCGGCCACTGCTGAACCAGCGCGTCCAGACCCTCTGACATCCTTTCTCTTCGACGACTGAAGAAACGACTGGCCTTCGCTGACCGAAAAGTCGCCATCAGATCCATGACTGGCTCCCCCCCAGAGACTTACAATCTGAGCGAACACCTCGGCGTTTAACTGCCACTCGCCCAGGTCTAGGCGCACCCGACTGAGAAAATCTGCCGTGGACATTCTCCTTTCCGGCTACATGTACTGCCGAGATTGCCGGGAGATGCAGCTCGGCCCAAGTCATCAGCAGCTCCACCTCTGCCTCCAAACTGGCACTTCCTGTGCCCCCCTGCCCCACCGTGGAGGCATTGTCCGACAAAACTCGCACTGCGTGACCTGGCAGCCGCGGTGAAAATTCCTGCAGAGCTCTCCGAACCGCCCGCATCTCCAGACGATTGATGGACCACTTCTGCTCTTCCGCTGTCCAGAAACCCTGCACTACTTGCCCCTCGCAGTGGGCTCCCCAGCCGGATAGGCTGGCGTCCGTCATTAGAGGTACCCAGTGTGGAGCTTCTAGGGGAACTCCGACCGACAGGTTCGCAGCGTTCAACCACCAGCGGAGCGCCTGCCGAACCTCCTTGGGGCAGATCAACCGATGATCTAGCGACTGATGTTGATGCGACCATCTGCGTAACAGCAACTTCTGCAAGGGTCTCATGTGCGCCCTTGCCCATGGCACCAGATCGATCGTCGCCGCCATCGTGTCCAAGAGCTGCAGATAATGCCAAGCCAAACACTTTGACATCCATAAAAAACAGCGCACCAACCACCAAAGAGCCACGACACTCCTGTGCGGAAGGAACACCCGAGCCGCCCCGGTATCGAATCTGGCCCCCAGGTGCTCGAGAGTCTGAGAAGGAATCAAATGACTCTTATTTTATTTTATTTATTTATTTATTTAACAGTTGCTTATATACCGCTACCTTCCACAGATCAGGTGCGGTTTACAATGAACAAGAATGAACAGATTTACAAGTCTGTTTTACATGGAACATTTGTTAACTAGGTACAATGTAGCTGTTTTACATGGAACATCTGTTAACTTGGTACAATTTTGCAATATACATTAATCATGAATGGCTAAATATGGTAAAACTTGTTAAATAACAAACGAACTTATTTACATATTTTGATTTATTACATATATTTATATACAGGATTTACAAGTAGTTATTTATTCGATTTTAATTGTAATTGTAGTTTGCTAGGAGAATTAGAGTTGGTTGTTATTAACCATTACCTGTCTGAGGTAAGGTATTTTCAAGTGTGCCAAAATGAGAGGTGAATAGATAAGTTTTTAATTTCTTGCGGAGTTCCTTTGCATCATTTAATGCTCTTATTTCTTCAGGGAGGGAGTTCCATAGGGTGACTCTTGCCTGCATTGATCACCCAACCCAAACTAGGACAGGAAGGCAACTACCTGATTCGTTACTTGGATACTTTCGGCCTCTGACTTTGCATGGATAAGCCAATCGTCCAAGTACGGGTGAACAAGAATTCCCTCGCGTCTTAAGGCGGCCGCCGCCACCACCACCATGACCTTGGTGAAAACACGCGGGGCCGTCGTGAGTCCGAAAGGGAGCGCCCGAAACAGAAAATGGCCCATCGGGACTGCAAAACGGAGAAACTGATGATAATCTGGGTGAATAGGAATGTGCAGATAAGCCTCCATGAGATCCAGGGAGGTCAAGAACTCTCCTGCTCTGACCGCCACCATCACCGACCGTAGTGTCTCCATATGAAACCGAGGAACGCGCAGACACCTGTTTACTCTTTTGAGATCGAGAATAGACCGAAAGGACCCTTCCTTCTTTGGCACGATGAAGTATATGGAGTATCGACCTGCACCGCACTGGTCTGCAGGCACCAGCACTATGGCCCGCAACCGCAAACGGCATTGTAGCGTTGATTGCACTCCTTCCCCCGACATGGGGCTCGCACAAAACCCGGCGCCAGAGGCTTGGCGAACTCGAGCGTGTAGCCCTGTCGAATCACCTGGAGAACTCACTGATCCGTCGTGACCCAGACCCAAGCCTGGCAAAACTCCTGTAACCGCCCCCCTACAGGAGAAATCCCCACTTGGGTCCCCCTCACTTCATTGTTGCTTACGCTGATTGGGGGCAGAGGCCGCGGTACCATAAAAACCCTTGGCTGTACCGCGAAACCCCCGAAAGGGCTGATAACGAGAAGTAAAACGGCCCCTCTGGACCGGAGAAAACCTTACCGACCGAAAACACCTGAACTCCCGGGATTGACCCCTCATCGGCCCAGGGACTCTACTCTGTTTCGGTTTATCCTCTGGGAGACGACCCCCTTTGGTCTCCCCCAAATCCTTAACCAACTTATCTAAGTCCTCCCCGAACAACTGTTTTCCTTTGAAGGGCAGCTTACTTAACCGGGTCTTAGAAGAGACATCCGCCGCCCAATTCCTGAGCCAAAGATACCGCCGCGCCGCCACAATCGACCCCATGGCGTTCGAAAGTGTCCGTATCAAATCATAAAAAGGTGTCCGCCAGGTAAGCTGTACCCGATTCCAGTCTAGCCGCTGCTTCCACCAAGTTTTCCGGCTCCCCTGCCTCCGGAAGCCCCTGCGCAAGGAAGCACGGGCTACTAAGGCCGCACAGGCTGAAGCCTGGAGAGATAATGCCCTGACATCAAAGGCCTGCTTCAAAAGAGTATCCAGTTTCCTATCCTGAACATCCTTAAGAGCAACACTACCCTCCACCGGGATAGTGGTCTTCTTAGTTACTGCCGACACTGCCGCATCCACTCTCGGCACTTGAAACATGTCCCTGTCCTGCTCCACCAACGGATACAACCGAGAGAGGATACGAGAACCCCTGAGCCCTGACTCAGGCGTTTCCCACTCATCCAGGATCATCTGTTTAATGACTATGTAAACATCACATCAGCCCTGACTCAGGCGTTTCCCACTCATCCAGGATCATCTGCTTAATGACTCTATGTAAACATCACATCACTTTCCAAATCAAAAATAACACCCTCGACAAAACATCACCTAATTCATACAAACCTATCTCTAGCATTCCATTCATGGCTAAACTAATTGAAAAGGTCATTCAAACTCAAACACAGGATCACATAGAAACCTCAGCCCCCCTTGATGACCAACAATATGGCTTTCGCCCCTATCATGGTGTAGACACTCTATTAACAGTACTCCTTGATACCTTAATACGAGGTATTGATAACCCTAAACAAGCTTTCATTCTCCTCTTTCTAGACATCTCTGCAGCGTTTGACAGTGTACACCATGCTGTAATGCTTAACAGATTAAAACAAATAGGAATCCACTCAACTGTACATAATTGGTTTACCTCATATCTAACTGATCGAACCCAAACCGTCCGAACTAACACAGAAACTTCTAAAACATACAAACAGGAAATTGGTCTCCCCCAAGGCTCCGCCCTCTCCGCCCTCTTATTTAATATATATATTTCAACCAGTCTGCGACATTTTCAAGAAATTTAAAGTCCACTATCACATTTACGCAGACGATATGATGATGTACATACCATTCACAATCCCAACACTCCCATTACAACTGTTAACAGAATGCTTCTCTGAATTAACAATCTGGCTAAAAGACCACAATCTCCACATCAATCATTCTAAAACTGATATATTAATAGTAACTAAAAATCAATCCTACATACCCCCAACACACATCACTCTCCAAAATCACAACATTACAATAAAAAATGAAGTAAAATACCTAGGTGTCACCCTTGACTCACACCTTAGCATGGACACACATATTAGAAACATCACTAAGAAAATCTACTTTAAACTCAAAATTTTAAAACAATTACGCCCTCTTGTACCTCTACACGATTTTCTGAGCATTATTCAGGCTATCATCACCCCACACTTTGATTTCGCAAATCTCACCCTACTAGGAACAACAAAACAGAACATTAAGAGACTCCAACTTGCCCAAAATGCAGCAGCAAGAATTGTAATGAAGGTTCCACCATTTGAGCACATTACACCTATACTCGCAAACCTTCACTGGCTCCCAATTCAATCCAGAATAAATCACAAATTGATTATCACTACTTTTAAAACACTAAATACAATGGCCCCAGTCTCTTTAACAAAACTTATCACTAAAGACACATCCCAAACTGCACTACGGAGAGGCCACACAAATAAAATTAGGATCCCAAAAGATTTCACAACTACCAAAAAAACAACTAATAAAAAAGCGTTTTCACATGCAGCTCCCACCCTATGGAACTCCCTCCCCGAAGAAATAAGAGCATTAAATGATGCAAAGGAACTCCGCAAGAAATTAAAAACATTTCTATTCATCTCCCATTTCGGCACACTAGAAAATACCTTACCACTAACAGGAAATGGTTAATAGAGACCTCAGGGAAATTTTTTTCTATCTAACTACAATTCAAGCCGATTAAATAACTATTTGTAAATCCTGTAAATAGGTATATGTAAATAGTTTGAAATATGTAAATAGTTTGATTGTTATTTAACAAATTATTTACCATACTTAGTCCAATCATGTTTAATGTATTTAGCAAAATTGTAGCTAGTTAATTAATGTTTCATGTAAAACAGACCTGTTAATCTGTTCATTCCTTGTTCATTGTAAACCGCACCTGATCTGTGGAAGGTAGCGGTATATAAGCAACTGTTAAATAAATAAAAAATAAATAAAATAAATAAAGGGAAAACTTTCTGGGGCTTCCAGACCGCCTGAAGAATAGGATCCTCTAACGCCTCTTCTTCCACTGCCCCTGCCAGAGTCATATGAAGCACCTTAAGAGACTCCGCTATGAGAGCCGCCAATTCCTCCTTACGGAAAACCCTAACAATTCTAGAGGCCTCCTCCGGAGGGAGAGCAGCATCCCCCCCTCTGGCGCTTCTAGCTCCTCTGCTTCATCTGAGGACATTGAATCCCCCTCAGCCATACCCCGGTCTCGCCTACGAGCCGGCTGAGAGGGACCCGGTTGGTCCTCCAAAAAGTCTTCTAGTGCTCTTTTCCTGGCAGGGGCAGGAGCCTTGGTCTTCCCTTGCTTCAGACAAAAGGCTCTATGCAATAATAAAACAAACTCCAGAGAAAAGGTGTCTGGAACCGGCTGCGCAGCTGTCTGTTCCCCGGAGGCCTCTGGCTGGGTCTCATGAAGAGCGAAGGGACCCCCTGGATCTGCCTGCGAGGAAACCCTCGGCCCTTGCTCTCTCAAGGAGGCCTCAGAAAACGCCTCTGCTAAAACACTCTGCTCTGCAGCGTGAGATTCCAGGGAACATCCCTTGCAGAACCCCTCCGCTGACAGAGAACTCGATCTCTGCCCACAAGCCCCACATTGTGGCTTAGACGGCATAGCCAGCAATAAGCAAATCTCAACCTTCAATTTCCGTTTCCCTTTTTTTTTTTTTTTGCAATTCCTCTCAAACGGAGATCAGATATCTAAATTGTCAGGCAATCAAAACTAGAAAACAACCACTTAAAAACTAGCGCTTTCACTGCCAAAAGAGAGCTGCCGAAGAGAACTGTGCCGCTGCGGCTCCTTTCCCGCGCTAACACAAAAATGGCGGCAATCCCCAGAAGGAAACCCCTCTGAGCCTCACAAGACCCACAGCCTCAGAAAACACCCCGCGAATCTCAATAAAGCCAACACTGACCAGAAAAATAAAGAAAAACTCCGACGCCAATCTGTGCCGCCAGAGACTCAGCTCGACCCAGGGAGCACGGTACCACTGCACACCAAAACACACTCTTATTGCTTAGCCGGTACCACCTCTGCTCCTGCAATCCGGTCTGCCTGCACCGTTGCTCTGACGTCTGTCTTTTTTTTTTTTTTTTAACTTTAATCGATAAGAGCACACTGTACCAAATTAAAGGGACAAACCCCCCAAAAAATTTAACAACCCAAAATCCAAAAACTAAACTCTTCCTAGTTGTTCCCTTCAGTGAGTCCCACTGAAAACAAACACCTGCTCCAGCTGCTGGGAGACTGAGCTTACTGGAAGGTTGGGGGTTGTGCCACCTGCCTATGTACCCTAATGTCATCAAAGTTGTGACATGCTCAGTCTCCCAAGCTACTGGAAGAGGTGCACTACCCTATGGTACGGGACTAAACTGGAGGGACGCCAAGGAATTTAAAATTACAGAAAACCAGACATTTAAGCTTTGAAATCCCAAGTATCCCTAATGCCTGCATGAAGTCTACCTTTATTTCTTTGCCATCTCTTGGTTCTAATTTCCTTGGAATAAATATTTCATAAGAACTGAACTTTGAAGTCAGAACATAGGCTAGGAAACAAAAATTGCAAAAACAAGTGAAAGCAGAATTAAAATGCTGTCAAGTTTCATATAACAAAAATTAGAAGATACATTTTCTCTCACTAATTTATAATTAAGGTGAGGCATTTCCAGAACTTATAATTTCACAACTCATAAATTAACAAGCACTCCTCCACTCACCAGCGAGAAAAAAAATATAAAAATGAACTGTTTATGCAACAAAAACTTTATATTTCAAATAAAATTAAGATATAGGGAGCCGTTTTCTAAATCAGATCGTGGTCTGCCTATGTTGCTAAATGTATGTGCAGCATTTAATTTTGCATATTTTTTTCTCCAAGTTAAAAACAGGTGATTTTAGAGGGAGGGGGTAAAATACACTGACAGATTTGCAGGCATCTTCTCTTTGAAAATTGCCAAATGAGGACATTGCACGGAGGTGAGCTACCGAAAGTTGCCGTGTGAAATATATTCAGTCTTAAGGAAATCCTATTTGGCCTGGCGTATGTGTTCCTTACAACATCTGAAACAAGTTTTCCAACATACTCCTTAATTCAAATAATAATTAGGGATTGGATGGCTCTTATGCGAATAAAAACTCTCTTACCCACACGAGTAAGCATCATCAGCAGTGCCAGGCCCAGTACAGCAAACAGAGGCCGCGGTTTATTCATCTCTCAACTTCTGTACGAGAAATGGATATCAAAAAACGTAAGACACTAACTTATTTTTCCTTTCACCTACCTTACTCCTTTAAAAAAATTAAAAAAAGGCCATGAAAACGATAAATATCAAACTCCCCCACCCTTGTACTGTGCCACCCCTACTCCTATAGCCCTCACAGGAGTAGAGAAACAGGAGGAGCTAAGAATAATACCCCCTGCTGGCTAGCTGTTAAAGCTTTGAACTATATTGTAAAGTTCTCGGCGTTTCTTTCGATGTGATTCTGGGCCGTGGTTCTAAAGGGGCACCGGCTGCTTGGATTTAACAGAGTTCCGGGGCTGCGCCTGTTGCTGAGACAGCTGGCTCTGTTATTTCAGGGATGAGCTGAAGTAATCCAAATCCCAGTAGTACTAGAACAGTGATTAAGCCAGCAAAGTCTGAGCTTCATTACTGCTAAAATAATGAAAGCCGTACTCGGTTTTCTGCGGCCAGATAACTTTCCGTTACTTCTGTACACGCTCATAGGGACGACTAGAACGTTTGTGTTCCGAGAATTCCGCAGTGCGCGTGAGCATAAGAAGTCAAAAGCCTGGCCGAATTCTCGCGGAAGGATAAATTGAACATTGGAGAAACAAAAATGCATTCAATTTACATTTCACAAACTAAAATGTATAGCGTCAAATAAGGGAAATAAGTAAAAAAAAAAAGGGTGATATTGCACCCTTAAGAGCCACTAGGCTTGGTGCAAGGCTCACTCCGTATCCTTCAGCCTTATGCTTGTCCCCACCTTCATCAATTAACTTTCAGGCTTCTAAGGGAACTGCCAGTGTTAAGACTATGAAGCAACTAGGCCAATAGTCAAGAAAGTGAAAGGGGTAGTATAGTTTGACATAATTTCGATCTGTAAACAAGATAAATTATTGTTTAACATAATCTATGGGCAGTTTCCAAAAAAATCTTTCACAAAAAAGTGTTTGATAAAAGCTGAGTTAACGTAAATTGATGCACTATGCATATGTGAACAAACACTTTCTACCAAATCTTGAATGTAGCTATTTAGTAGATATGTCAAAAATGCAATGTGTGCCTTTGAGTCAGTCCTGACTCCTGGTGAGCCAGAAGCTCCTGGGTTTTCTTGGCAGTGTCACCGAAAGTAGATTGCCAGGCCTTTCTTCCGAGGCAATGGAGGGTTAAGTGACTTGCCCAAGGCCACAAGGAGTGCTAGTGGGAATCGAACCCTGGTTGCTTGGTTACCAAGCCAGTGTTCTGACCACTAGGCTACTCTTCCACTCCTAGTAGATATGTCAATCCTTCATATAGTACAAAATGATCCAAATACAATCATACTTAGGTTTATAAACAAAGTTCAAATCAAACAGGACTCAAGAATATAGATTGACCTAGGAGCAGGGCCAAGCTGTGGTAGGCTATGGCCTGTAAACTAGGCCTAGACCCCAACCCCCACCTGAGACTAGTGCTGAGAAGAACCAGAGTCTGAGAAACTGCTTTAAACTGCTTTTGAAAAGTTTGTATAATTCCTTTATTAATTCCTCTATGCTGATGATAGATATGTTCCTGCATTCTCTAAGCTAGAAATGGCCTTGAAGTAGAAATGTATCAATGTCTAAGACTGTGCTTTTGTTAGAATAGCCTGAGAAGGGGGAACGGGGAACAGGGAGCTAGGCCCAGAGAGGGTCCCCGATTGGACAGGTGCAAGGGGCATTGGGACTAATAGAAAGTTTGCCTGTATCAAACTGTAAAAATTGTATATAAGGAATTTGCTCCTGTACTCCATTGCTCAGTCATTTTTGGACACTCTCCTGTCTGAGCCTGTGCACAATAAATTGGCTTGGAACCTGCAATTGACTCCTGATTTTATTCATTGTGTGCAATTCGCTGCTACATATTCCTGGTGCATTAGCCGGGAATGTGCGAGTAGTGGATGGTATTCAAGTGACTATACCATGTATTACCGCCTTAAGGTTTGGCCCGGTTGGGATGGTGTCTGTCCGACCACAGGGGAAACCTCAGGCGCCACCGGTCCTCTTGTATCGGAGAGGGTTCCGCCTTGCCTCGGCGGATTACTGGGTCCGGCTGGCCAACACCTCCGAATCCGAGGGGAGTCCAGGATTCAACCCAAGAACTAACTGGTTTTGTATCGGGTACCGGATCCAGTGAGTAGAAATTTCTTTGTTCTTCAGTTAGTTAGTTTTGGGTACATCTTGCATGAGTATGCGCGAGACTGAATTGATATGGGAATAAGGTACAGAGAGCCTGATCACCTCTCATGGCACGTCCGAGTAAGCCTTGCATGAGTATGTGCGAGGCCCAAACTATTGCCCTTGGTTAATCAGCAGTCCGAGTACGTCTTGCATGAGTATGCGCGAGACCGGCTGCTGTTGGTTAGTAAGATAGGCCTAGGAATTTGGGAAAACGTTGCTAGCAAGTTTGGTTGTGTGTGTGAATGAGAGGTCTTGAAACACAGACCAAGTGAGAGCGGACTCCTGAGTAGCGCAGTTCCTGGCCGGGCGACCGCGCCCAGGTCGTGAAAAGGAGGAAGCGTTCGGTGTTTGTCTACCTATTTGTTCCTAGGGCTGTACGGACCCCTTACCTGCAGCCCGACCACCCACCCCTACTGTCTATTGTTGTGTACGTCATAATGGGAGGATCAGAGTCCACGCAAACTCTGTTGAAATGTATGATCAAGAATTTCAGTAAGGGATTTGCCGGAGACTATGGAGTAAAGATGTCTCCGTCCCGATTAGGAATACTCTGTGACAGGGAGTGGCCGGTGCTGGTCGCCGCATGGCCCCCTGGTGGTACTTTTGATGTTAGAATTGTATCCCTAGTTCATCAGATTGTGCGTAAGAAACACCCTGACCAGTTCCCCTATATAGATTCCTGGTTAAATATTTGTGAAAAAGAGCCCTCCTGGATGAAGCGCTGCCACGAGGAACAGTGTAGGATAATGGTAGCGACCACAAGGGGGGCCCGGAAGTCTGGAGAAGAGAAGCTGCCCGTATATTATGCCCCGGAATCTCCAGATGTTCTGACCCATTCGCCCCAGTTCCTCTATAGGCCAGTCCCCTCAGCTCCGTTACCACCCCGGGCAGGGCCTGGCGCAGGAGGACCCCCTCCCGCCGATTTACCCCTAGTCCACCAACCACCTCCGCAACAGGAGGAGGCGTACCCCCTCCTGCCCGCGAGCCCCAGCTCCGCTCGGAGTCCCCCGGAAGGGCCACAGTCCACCGATGACACTACAAGCAGGGATTCATTTGCTAGTTCAGGGTCACTTACTGCCAAAGACCAAAGCAGGGGAGCTGAATTCCAACAAGCCAGACTACATTATGCCCTCAGAAGTACAACGGCAAGTCAGAGGGATGGTCACGTCATGCCATTACGCCAGGTCCCAGGGCTGCCTATCCTTAATGAACAGGACCAGGTTGTGGTGGGGCCAACCAGTCTCGTTTATGTGCCCTTCTCCACCACTGATTTATTGAACTGGAAGACGCATTATGCATCCTACACTGATAAGCCCCAAGAATTGACAGAATTAATGTCCAGTATTATGCAAACCCATCAGCCTACCTGGTCTGATTGCCACCAGCTCCTGTCTACCCTCTTCACTACTGAAGAATGAGCACGGATTGTGCAAGCATCCACCCAATGGTTAGAAGAAAATCCCGTGGGAGAGACAGGCCTAGATCCCCGGCAAGCGGCCGCTGCAGATTTTCCAAATGATGATCCCAAGTGGGATCCAAACAGTGCAACTGGGGCGACGGCCCTCACTCGGTTCCACCAGGCCCTACTACAAGGCCTGAAGAGAGGAGGCCAGAAGGCCATGAATATCGGAAAGGTAGTGGAAGTCATCCAGCATCCAGATGAGAGCCCAGCAGTCTTTTATGAACGCTTATCTGAAGCTTACAGACTTTATACCCCATATGATCCAGTGGCCCAGGAAAATTTGCACATGGTGAATGCAGCCTTTGTGAGTCAGTCCCAGGGAGACATAAAACGGAAACTGCAGAAGTTGGAAGGATTTGCGGGCATGAATGCAGCCCAGCTAATGGAAGTTGCTCAGAAGGTGTTTGTGAATCGTGATAAAGAACGTCAGAAGGAAAGTGAATGTAAAATGAAGAAGAAAGCTGATTTTCTTGCTGCAGCTTTAGTTGAACGACACGGAGGAAGTTTCTCTAACCGAAGGACTCGAGGACGTGGAAGGGGCCGAGGAGACGGTTGGTCCCCATTGGGCATAAATCAGTGTGCCCACTGTAGAGAAGAAGGACATTGGAGGAATGAATGCCTGAACTTTGGCTCCGCCTCCTGGAGGGGAGGAGGGAGCATGCGGAGAGCAGGGGGAAGATTCCAGCATCGGGGAGGAATGAATCGCACACAGTTCCAACAGGGAGAAGCAGCTGTAGAGGGAGTGGCAGCCGAAGAGGGCTACAGCATGGATGAAGACTAGGCCAGACCGGGCTCCAAGTTTCCTCTGGGTCCCCAAGAGCCTATGGTCAGTTTGAAGATTGGGGACCAATATATGGACTTTACGGTGGATACGGGGGCTGAACATTCAGTAGTACCAAAACCAGTGGCGCCTCTGTCTTCTCGATCCATCACCATTGTCGGAGCAACTGGAGCTAGGGCCACAAAGCCTTTCTTGCAGAACCGCACTTGCGAACTAGGGGGACGGACGATAACGCACCAGTTCCTGTACATGCCCGAATGCCCAATTCCCCTTTTGGGCCAAGATATGCTTGCTAAGCTCCAGGCGCAGATATCCTTTGTTGATGGAGGAAAAATGGAAATGACTGTGAACTTGAAATCTGCAGGCCTGATGGTGCTGACTGTCCCCCGGGAAGAAGAATGGCTGTTCTATAGTGCATCTCCGACCAAGGCAGTCAGTCCCTGTATGCCCATCAGAATCTTAGCTCCGCCCGAGGTGTGGGCGGAGGATAATCCTCCAGGCCTAGCAAAGAATATAGCCCCTGTGCTTGTCACCCTCAAACCAGGAGTGGAACCATTACACGTGAGACAATATCCACTCCCGCGACCGGCGATTGAAGGAATTCACTGTCATTTAATGAAATTACTGAAGTACGGACTTCTCAGAGAGTGCCAATCGCCCTGGAATACCCCCCTCCTCCCAGTCAAGAAGCCTGGGACAGGTGACTACCGCCCAGTGCAGGACTGAGACGAGTAAATAATGCAGTTGAAACCATACATCCAGTAGTACCGAACCCTTATACTCTCCTGGGACTGATCCCCGCTGAGGCTACTCACTTCACTGTCTTGGATTTGAAGGATGCCTTTTTCTGCATACGTTTAGCACCAACCAGTCAACTCCTGTTTGCGTTTGAATGGGAAGACCCTACCACAGGAAGGCGAGGCCAACTCACCTGGACTCAATTACCCCAAGGATTCAAGAACTCGCCTACTCTCTTCAGTGCTGCCCTAAATCAGGATCTTTCAAGTTATCCTGTGACTCCAGGGAAGAGAGTTCTTCTGCAGTATGTGGATGACCTACTAGTAGCCATCGACTCCAAAATCGAATCTGTGCATGCCACCAGTGATCTCTTGCACCTCCTGAACGAAGCCGGATACAAAGGTCTCAAGAGCCAAGGCGCAGTTGTGCCAAACTGAGGTAAAATATCTGGGATTCCATCTGTCCAAAGGGATCCGGAGATTGGGACCAGAGCGAAAGGAAGCAGTGTGCCGCATCCCTACCCCCACCACCAGAAATCAGGTGAGGGCCTTCCTGGGAGCTGCAGGCTATTGTCGGATATGGATACCCAATTTTGCGCTGTTGGCAAAGCCATTGTATCAGGCCACCAAAGGAATGGAGCGATCTCCCCTGGAATGGGGCCCAGAACAGGATATGGCATTCCGATCGTTGAAAGCAGCCTTGATGTCATCACCAGCCTTAGGCCTGCCAGATGTACAGACACCATTTCGCCTCTATGTCCATGAGTCAAGTGGAAATGCTTTGGGAGTATTGACTCAATCCCTCGGATCTTGGCAACGACCTGTGGCTTACCTATCAAAACAATTGGATACCATCGCAAAAGGATGGCCACCCTGCCTGAGAGCCGCTGCAGCCCTCTTGGCGGGTGAGGCCGACAAGCTCACTCTGGGTCAGAATCTCCAAGTTACAGTACCATACGCCGTCCTAACCCTCATGGAGCGCAAAGGAAATTACTGGTTCACGAATTCACGGATGCTGAAATACCAGAGTATATTATGTGAGAACCCCCGATTGCAATTGATCGTCAGTCAAGCCTTGAACCCTGCTACGCTGTTACCAACTGGTCCAGGTCCACCCGATCATGATTGCTTGGAAGTTATGGACACTGTATTCTCAAGTCGCCCTGATCTAACTGATGTCCCATTAGACGACCTTGAACGAATTTTCTTCGTGGATGGAAGTAGCCTTGTCATCAACGGACGATGATGTACTGGTTATGCAGTAGTGACCCTGGACATGGTGATAGAATCCTCAGCTTTGGCCCCGGGGACTTCAGCACAGAAAGCTGAACTGATAGCCCTCACCAGGGCACTGATAATAGGGACAGGGCTCCTTTTAAATGTGTACACAGATTCTAAGTATGCCTTCACAACGTTGCATGCGCATGGAGCCCTGTACAAAGAACGAGGGTTAATAACCTCAGGAAGCAAGTCCATCAAGTACGGCCCTGAGATATTGACATTGCTAGATGCTGTATGGGCTCCCAAACAAGTCGCAGTAATGCACTGCCAAGGTCATCAGGTAGGGAAAGGAGAGGTTTCATGAGGAAATAGATTTGCTGACACTGCGGCTCGAGAAGCAGCCACCACAGGGCAAATTCCTGCTTTTAGCACTACAGTCCAGGCAACCATATTCCCAGTACCCCTCAGTGCATGGACTCCCCGATGCACTTCCAAAGTGTTAGACTATTATTGCCAAAAAGAAGGGGGAGTGTTATCAGAGACTGGATGGATAGTGCTACCACCGCCAGCTGGTGGTCTTCCTCCTGGCCCAACTGTGATACCTGAAACATTGGGTCCTGCCTTCGTCCAAGCTTTCCACCAAGCCAAGACTGCAATGGAGAAAGCTCTCAAACCTCACTTTTGTATCTCGCTATTAGGACCCCTGACAGCCTCAGTAGCCCATAGATGTTTAACCTGTGCAAAGAACAATGCCCGGCAGGGTCCTAACCTACCCCCAAGAGTTCAGTCAGTAGGAGTCACCCCCATGGGAAATATCCAGGTGGACTTTGCAGAAATGTCATGAGCAAATGGATACCATTACCTGTTAGTCCTGGTTTGTATATTCTCTGGGTGGGTGGAGGCTTTCCCCACCAGAACTGAGAAAGCCAGGGAGGTTACTAAGATTCTGCTCCATTAGATCATTCCCCGGTTTGGAATACCATTAGTTATAGGGTCAGATAATGGGCCCTCATTTGTATCTCAAGTAACTCAGCAGTTGGCCCAGGCCCTACAGGTGCAGTGGAAGTTACACACAGCTTACAGACCCCCAAAGTTCAGGAAAAGTGGAGCGAATGAATCGGACCCTAAAGTCCCAGCTGTCCAAACTCTGTCAGGAAGCTCACCTGAAGTGGCCCCAGGCTCTCCCTATAGCCCTCCTCAGGATACGATCAGCCCCCACCAAGTCATTAGGAGTTTCCCCTTTTGAGGTCTTATCTGGGCGACCTCCGCCCATTGTCCAAGGGATAAAAGGGGATATGAGTCAAATTGGGTCCGAAATCACCAGACAAGAACTAGTGGCTCTAGGTTCTGTTTTGCAGAGTCTCCATACATGGGTACAAGATCAGCTGCCCATCAACCTGACCGAACCACTGCATCCCTATAAGCCTGGAGCTTCGGTGTGGATCAAGGAGTGGAGATAGACACCGCTAGCACCTCACTGGAAAGGACCATATGTCGTCATATTGTCGACCCCTACAGCGGTCAAAGTTGCGGAATTAGAACCTTGTATCTATCACAGTCGAGTAAAGCCGGCGGCGACTACCGAACTTCGTCCCTGGACTTCAACTACCAATCCAGCATCAGCATTGCGACTCACACTGCGACGACAACCACTGCTGTGAGAATCTACAGCCCTACTCCTGCCACCACCCGGAAGCTGGCAGGTCTACGTACGGCAGAAGCTTGAGGAATCTGCAACCCTACTCCTGTCACCAACCGGAAGCTGACAGGTCTACGTATGGTGGAAGCTGTGGAAACAGAAGACTTCAGTAAGGACTTTGCAATTTCTAGACAAACTCATTGAGACATTGTAATCATGTTGCCTCTATATGCTTATATTGTACTTGCGGTAGCCCTGGGGCCCCTTGAATTGACTTTTGCCTTACCTCCCTGTGCGGCCTGCATAACCACTACCCGAGTCTGGACAAAAATTACCCAAACATTACTCTATCACTCCTTCTACACCTGTACTGGTGTGACTAGCTGATGTGTATATAATGGTACGGAATTAAGTATCTGTACTAAAGGAAAGGTGAGAAGTTGTTTTAACCCCCGACAAAACCCCTCATATCATGTTCTAGAGTTGCGATGGAACAACGAGGATGGGACCCTCCTAAATGCTACACGACAGCTCGCAGATCCCACCAGACCAGCCCCTCTTTACTTTGATGCTTGTGAAGCCATCAACAGAAATGGCTACTGTAGCTGTGGATCTGTTGACCAAGAGCGCAGTTATTACTATGATGATAAATACATGTGCCCCGAAGGAGCATACAAGTGGGGAAAATGCACCGGGACACATACCTCGAATTATGTCAAAGCTTCTGAAGATGGCTACTTTTGCCCCAAGTGGGAGTGTGTATACTATGCCACCTGGTCTGACGGGCCTCAGGGACAAGATGGGGATCATCGCAGAGCTACTTTAGAGAGACTACCATTGCTGACACCCCTCAAGTGCCTGAAAGGTACTTGTAACCCCTTAAAGCTCCTTGTGCTTGACCCTAGCCAGTGGAGGCTAGGATATAGATTTGGCTTACGTATAGCGGGTAGGGGAATAGACCCTGGAACCTATGTATACATACAGCTTAACACCAAGACCCGCATTTCCTCACCTTATCAAATACACCACACCTTCTATGAAGCCATGCAGACGGAGAGAGAGCTTCCCCAGACTACGCAGAATTTATTCATTGAACTAGCTGGAGCTGTAGCTTCTAGTCTCCACATTTCTAATTGTTACTTCTGTGGAGGAACTAAGATGGGAGACCTATGGCCCTGGGAGGCAAGAGAATTGAACTACTCAGTCCCATATAACCAGACTGTCCTGAACAAAACCGCTAGTGAATGGGTATTGGCCAACACCATTGTCGGCCGTCTTTGTTTTGTCCGCACGGGACCACAATTCACCATACAGGTGGGACAACTGGTCTGTCTGAGCCAGCGGATTTATAATGCCACCGCAAAGAAGACATCCTGGTGGTCAGGTGTTAATGCTACTGAACCCTCCAACCCTTTAATCACTTTCCCTCATCTTGCTAAGACATGGACTGACCTCACCTCCTCCAATACCTGGGAAGTCCCTCCTGGACTTTATTGGATTTGTGGCTCTCGAGCATATGCACGACTCCCTAATAACTGGGGAGGGGCATGTGTCTTGGGAACAATACGGCCTTCTTTCTTTCTTATTCCCATCTCTCAAGGGGAACAGTCAGGCTTCCCCATCTACAATGGTTGACAGAAGCGAAGCACTCTCAAGATAGGTCAGTGGGATAAGTGGGATGGTGATGAGTGGCCCCCTGAGCGAATTATCTCATATTATGGCCCAGCTACTTGGACGCAAGATGGGACCTGGGGATACCGCACTCCTGTTTATATGCTGAATCGTATTATACGCTTACAAGCTGTTGTGGAAATTATAACTAATGAAACCAGTAAAGCACTAACTCTTTTAGCCAAGCAAAGTACCAAAATGCATACAGCTATTTACCAGAACCGCTTAGCGCTTGATTATTTATTAGCATCTGAGGGTGGTGTGTGTGGAAAGTTTAATCTAGCTAACTGTTGTTTGCAAATTGATGATCAAGGTCAGGTTGTTGAAGAAATCGCTGACAATATGCATAAGCAAGCATATGTACCAGTTCAGACTTGGAATGGACTAGACCTTAATGGATGGTCTGGAACACTATTTTCAGGCCTGGGAGGATTGAAGACTATTATGTTTGCAGTATTGGTCATGGTAGCTGTGTGTTTACTTCTTCCATGTTTTCTGCCTCTTTGCTTACGAATGTTCACCTCAATCATTGACAGTACAGTTGAACGTAAGACTGCGGCTCGGGTACTAGCCATGTGGAAGTATCAAGCTATACCCCAAGAAGAAGCATCAGTTTAACAAAAGTTTGATATGTGATTATTTTCTCACCCTTTTTTAGCCGGGTTGAGAATAATCAAAGGGGGGAATGTGGTAGGCTATGGCCTGTAAACTAGGCCTAGACCCCAACAGCCATCTGAGACTAGTGCTGAGAAGAACCAGAGTCTGAGAAACTGCTTTGTATAATTCTTTTATGCTGATGATAGATATGTTCCTGCATTCTCTAAGCTAGAAATGGCCTTGAAGTAGAAATGTATCAATGTCTAAGACTGTGCCTTTGTTAGAATAGCCTGAGAAGGGGGAACAGGGAGCTAGGCCCAGAGAGGGTCCCCGATTGGACAGGTGCAAGGGGCATTGGGACCAATAGAAAATTTGCCTGTATCAAACCATAAAAATTGTATATAAGGAATTTGCTCCTGTACTCCATTGCTTAGTCACTTTTGGACACTCTCCTGTCTGAGCCTGTGCACAATAAATTGGCTTGGAACCTGCAATTGACTCCTGGTTTTATTCATTGCGTGCAATTCGCTGCTACAAAGCCACACTGCCCTTTCCGCCATGCTGAGATGTGCCGCACTGCCACTCCCCGCTGCTGCTGATTCCGTCAGCAGGGGAGGCAATGGCTAGGCTGCTGCTTCTGAATCCCCAAAGTTATGTTGGAGGGGGATTAGAAGCAGCAGGCCATGTGTGCTGATGCACATGACCTGTCGCTGACTGAACCGTGCCCCCCCCCCCCTCGACACCACCATCTGAATCAGTGGTAGCGCGCTCAGCATGAAGTGGCATGGCTCGGGGGGGGGGGGGGGGCAGCATGGCTGGGACCTCTGCCTAGGGTAGCAGAAATGACCAGCCCTGCCAAGGAGCAGAAAAAAATTGGAAGCATTTTGTAGGCTTTTCCTGTATGTCTGGCATTGCCATACCTAGCCCTGTGTGAGTGGTGCAACTGCACTGGGTGCAAAAAAAATAGGGGCACATTTGGTGTCACTGGCCTTGATTCCCCCTGCTCTCTTTCTGCCTCCCCTCCCCACCCCCCCCCCCCCATTGCCTGTCTTGCCCCGCTGCCGCTGCTTTTCCTGTCTCCTTGACGGCAGCAGCAGAGCGGATCTCTAATTGAGAAAATAACACATAGGTCTTCCCGATTACACTATTGCATGTTGGCCCGATCTCTCCCTCCTCTAATACAGGCTTGCGTTAGAGGAAGGAGGGTCCAGACCAGCCTTCAAACATGAATCTTTGCAACTTTGCACTTGAATGGCTGGTCTAGTCCCTCTTTCCTCTGATGGAGGAAGGGACAGACCAATGTGCCAGCGCGGAGTTGGAGAGACCCATGTGTATTTTTCTCTCAGTTGGAGATCCGCTCCGCTGCTGTTACTGCTGCCGCCAAGGCGACATGAAAAGCAGTGGCGGCAGGACAAAGGCAGGCAGCGTGGACATGTAGGTGTGGGTAAGATGGGGAGATGCTGGGCATGGGGAAAATTACAAACGGGGGGGGGGAGGGAGGAGGGCACCAGAGGTGCAAGTCACAAGGGCGCATTTAGTTATTGATTTATTTTAAAAATTTATATTCCGCACACTAATGTGGTGGATTACAGAAGCACAAATGTATAAATTCTTAAAAGTAAAATGAAATTAATATTAAACATGAAATACTTAAATCCCAAAATAACATAAGACAAAAACATGGCTTGGTATGGCCCTGATTCCTGGATAAAATGAGTGCCATCAAGCTCTATATTGGGGAAGTGCCATCAAGTCTAGACTAGGGAAGAAAGGTGTCTCCTAAAGATTTTTCTATTCTTGATCTGATAAACTGTGTGAGGTGAGATGGTTGCAGGTAGGGCCGGGCCATCCACTAGACGGGTTAGGAGGTCACCTAGGTTGGCAGACTCTGCTGGGTGGCATGACGACTTTGTGTCACCACTTTGGTGCCTGTGGCAGGCCATGCATTTGGGTGCCCATGGTGTGAAAACCATGGCCTGCCACTTCTGACCCCCCTCCAATGCAACTTCCTATCAGAGGAGGACAGGAGCAGCAGGCCATAAGTGTGCATGCAGGCGCCAAAACGCACGGCCTGCCAAGGCACCGAAGTGGTGGCACAAAGCCACCACTTTTAAATCAGGTTGTGCTTGTGCTGCCAATGCCCCCTCCCCTCCAGATGAGAAGAGGAATCGGGGGCGGCACAAGGAGAGAGGCAGCGTGGTCAAGACTCTTGCCTGGTGCAGCAGAAACCCTAGGGCTCGATCCCCGATCCCAAAACCTAGTGCTTGAAGTGTTAACATAGTTGTCCATTACACTGTGCTCTTCATATAATCTTCATTTAAGCACCCTACTGATTGAGTATGGAAATACAAATATACCGAGATGCTGAAGTTGGTGGTATTGAGATTTTGTCCTGTATTGTCTAGGAATATGGTTGAAATCTCCATCTTTGGTAATAAGGCTTTCCATATCATCCTGCTAGACCAGTCCAGACAAGTGGGTTGTATCCCCCTACCAGCATATGTCGAGACAGAAATCATCTAGAGCAGAGGTTCCCAACTCCAGTCCTGGAGGGCCAAACACCATTCAGGTTTTCAGGCTGTCCCTAATACATATGCATGAGATGCATTTGCATGCACTGCCCCCATTGTATTCAAATGTATCTCATGCATATTCATTAGGGACAGCCTGAAAACCTGAATGGTGTTTGGCCCTCCAGGACTGGAGTTGGGAACCTCTGATCTAGAGGCTTCTTATGAAATAATCCTGCTGCTATAACAGCCAGTACAGCTAGGGGCATAATTCAGTATTTCTCTGTCTCCAGCAGATGGTGGATGCAAGCTATTACAGTCCTAATGAAATCTGTAAAACGCTGTAAGACATTGATTTTGCTTGTGAGCAGCCACCCTTGGGGTGACTTTCTTACTGGAGTGCAGCACTGGGGCTCCACTAGAGTCGCCCTTAAAGTCAGTGCTCTTTTGGGTATCGTTATAAGGAGATGGGGAATTATTTGAGCGCCTCGTTCTTATACTGCTAAGAGCCTGTTGAGTAGCCAAAGTTGTGGAAAAGGATCTTTCAAGCCTCACACAATCTCTGTGCCTCCTCCCTCCTCCTTCCTTCTCCCCCACTCCCCAATTCTCCCCTGAGGATAAGAAAAAGGCTCCTCAAAAGTATGTGCCTGCAGGCCCAGGCAGCAGGGGAGAAGCACTGAGTCTCACGTGGTTTATTTATTTATTTAACATCTTTTATATACCGTCTTTCTACCAGTCAGCATGGTTTACATATAACTCAGTGCATAAAACAATGAACTTTGAGAGATAGAGTGCGCATTACCATTAACATGTAGTTTAACATAATTTTTAACATCTTATTACATATAGTTAACAACATGCAGTTTAGCTAATAACTATTTACATTGTTAAATGGTTGCGGATGATGCTTAGGGAAGTGTTTCCTGATTCGTATCTGTTCCGTAATGTTCTATCAAGACTATAAAGCCAATATCAAAGCCTCGAAATGATACTTCATAAAATTACATAAGAGGCTTCATCAAATTAAACATAGAGCAACATTTAAACATAGCATGCGAGTGAGAGCCTCAGCAGAAACTCACTGATGAAACAAAATCAGGAGTAAAAGTAACATCAATGGCTCTCACTCGCTGTCACACCGTAATGTTCTATGAACAGAAGAGGTTTTAAGCATTTACGGCAATCACTGGTCAGTTGAATGGATATTATGTGAGGTGGCAGTGAATTCCAGAAGGAGGGAGTGTATAGGGAAAAATCCTGCTGTTTCTTGAGGGCTTTTCCGTGGAGATGGTGAGCATGTTGAGCATGCAACTTTTCTTGGGTCTGTTGGAGCAGTTGTTTGCTAAAAGTGGAGTGAGGCTGTCCGCGGATTGCTGGTTTAAAATTTTGTGGGTAGTTAGGATAATGTTATATCTGATCCTGCTTGATATAGGCAGCCAGTGAAACTAAGGAGTGGGGTGATGCAAGTTTTTTGAGATTTGGCTAATAAGGTTCTGGCTGCAGTATTTTTTGTGCCAGTTGTAGAAGGTATAGTGAGGTCTTGGTAGCCCCTGGTATATGGAATTGCAGTAGTCAAGTAATGGTGTGATAACTGCTTGACAGACTGCATGGAAGTCTAATGGAGAGAAGAGCTTGCATAGGTTCTTTAGTATGCGGAGTTTGTAATAGACTGCTTTGGTGATTCGACTGATTTGCGGCTGGAAGGTGAGCGCTTGGTCAAGTGTGATTCCTAGGTAATTTATTTGGACTTTGATTTCAATTGATATATTGTTTAGTGTGATCGTAGAGGGAGGAAGGAAATTCTTGTTTTGTGTAATGTGGAGTGCTTTGGACTTAGTGAAGTTGATTTTAAGGTTGTTAATTTTGAGCCAGGTATTGATTGCTGTGAAATAGTTGGAGATTTTTGTGTAGTCTGGCGAGTTGGTGGAGAAGGGAGTGAAGATCATAATATCATCAACATATATTAAAGTAATTGATGCCAATGGTTTTGATGATTTCACAGAGCAGTTGAATGTATAAATTGAATAAAAGTGAGGAGAGTGAAGACTCTTGTACTCCTTAGTTGAGGGAGAATGGTGTAGACGTGGAGGCGCCAATTTTGACTTGTTGTATTCAGTCTATTAGGAGTGGAACCACTTAAGCAGGGTACCTTGAATGCCAATATTGTGGAGCCTGTTTAAAAGGAGTTGATGTGAAACCAAGTCAAATGCAGCTGATGTATCCAGGAAGATGAGTATGAATCCTTGTGTTATGATTTCAGTGCCTTTAATCAGGATGTTGAGGAGGGAAATCTTAAAGAGTTTCTACACTGTGTTGAGGTTGGAAACCATATTGGTGAGTGTCTAGAGGACAGTATTCATCTAAATAGTCTTGAAGTTCTTGTACAACCTTTTCGATGATCTTGGCAATGAATGGAATACTGGAGATTGGCCTGTATGAAGATGGGGAGGCAGTATCCATATTTGGCTTCTGAACAATAGGATGTATGGAGGATTACTTGAGTAGAGGGGGAAGATATCCTTGTGTTAAAGAGCCGTTTATCATGCTGCATATATAGAGTATGAAGTGCATTTTCTCCACTTTGATCCATGATACAGGGCAGGGGTCAAGTGGGGAGGTGGTTGTGTTGATGACAGAGAGCATCTTTGCCAACATGTTCTTGGTTGACAGGATTGAAGCTGTTTCAAATGTGTTCTTGATCAGAAGTGATAGTTGCTGAAGGAAGTCTGAGCTGTGAGTTGGTCTGGTTCCAGAGTTAGCTCAAAGATGTTGAGATATCAATTGTAGGTTATTAGGGGCTTGGTATAGATTACTGAGGGGTTTTTGATGAGCGAGTTAGCTATATCAAATAACTCCCTTGGCTTGTTGACGGAGGCCTTGATGAGGTTTGTAAAATACTGTTGCTTTGTCTTATATGTGAGTTCACAATATTTGTTTAGTTCCTGTACGTACAATGCCTGTGTGTTGATGTCAAGGGAAGTTCTCCACTTGCGTTCAAGTCAGCCTAATTTAGCTTTCTGGTCTTTTAGGTTCTTGGAGTACCAGGAAGATGTATTAAAGGGTTTACATTTGTTGACTGTAGATGGAGCTTTGGCTGCTGCTGCGATATTAGTGTTCCACTTGGCTATCAGGGATTCGATGTTGTCTTCTGTGGAGTGTGATGTAAGCATGGGGGTTATGTGGCTGATAAAGTCATTGCTGTCAAACTAGCAGAACCGGTGAGCATTGTTGGAGGCTTCAGCTTGTTTTGAAGTTTTTGTTGGGTGAGGGCAAAGGTGATCTGGTGATGATCAGACCAGAGGACTGGAGATATGGAGATGGAGGCTTTCATGGAACTTACACAGCTTGTTGAGGTGGTGGGAGTGAAAATGAGGTCAAAGTTGCCACCTTTAATGTGGATGGGGTTTGTGAAAATTTGTGAAAATTGGAGGGCATTCATCGCTTCTAGAAATCCTGTGGCTTGCGGTGTGGGTAGAGAGGCTAGGTTGAAGTCTCCAAGTAGTATATGTGTGTGCTGGCTGCTGGTGTGGTTGCATACTGTGTCAAGGATGGCAGAGAGAAAGTCCAAAGGAGAGCACAACCACCCATAGGCTAACTCAAGAACAACAAACAGGTGTGCCAAGACAGTGGAAGGTCAATGGTCTTTATTTAAAACCCCAACATGTTACAGCTGATGCCTTCTTTAGGGGGGATATATCTCAAAACAAACTAAAAACATATACAGAAAATCGCCAAACAATAAAATTGTGATTAAAAAGTTCAAAACAGTAAAAAAAATCATAAGAACAATAAGTTAACTTAAAATACATAAAAAATTGTTACAAAATGATGAAACGAAATGCAAGAAGCTATATAATAACCAAGCATCAAGGAGCAACCATGTTGAGACAAATGATAAAATAATAGTACCATATTGAAGAAACATATATATCAACAAAGGGTGCCAACAAGAGGGACAAGGAGGACACATGTAGAACCCTTGGATGAGCTATGTGTTGGGTGTATTTATGTAGTGGGAATCACCTATGTAGGAGTATATTGGGGACACAGAGGCAACTCATGCCAGTAAAATGTAGTAATCTCAATGTTTTTAAACCTGATAGTGTAACAGTAGAAACTTATGTGTGGAAACCCATCTTGTAATATTTAAACTCTCAAGGGGATAGAACCCATTGTAAATAATAATACTTATTAAGCAGCTGCAGGTACAAGCTCAAAGTCCAGACCACCAGAAACAAAAGCTGTCATGAGGAGACATTCCGTTAAAACATGTAAAAAAGCTGCAATGTAACATATGATGCTGCTAGCAAGTGTAAGAATCAAACTGAAAACTTGCCTTATTACACCGCAGCGTCTTCCAACATAGCACAATGCCAGCATTTCAAACTGCACTGACTAGACTTACATTTTAAGCCTTCTAATGGCTCCAAAGGCGGGGTCAAAGGTGAATGTCAGACAAAAGCCTTTTAAATAACTCAGACTCATTATTACTATCTGTGTTTGTAATCTTCTCAAATGTACGGAGAACAAATGAACATGAGGTGACTGAGCAATAAAAGGGCTAATAAGACAGCATCCACGGTGTCAAAGAAAACAGCATAGGATGCAAATCAGCTCATGCAAATGAACCCTGAGAGTGAAAAAACGAATAAATAAATAAGATATAGGAGGTCAAAGGGACCCAGAAAGTGGGAGCATCTATGCGTCACGTCCGCCTATAAATCCTCTACATAAGTACTGAACCTTTCGATCAAAAACATTGGCTGATCATGTAAAACAGAATTTAAACCCAGCCACTTCAAAACATGACAAAGTCAGGACAAGTAAATTTCCACTGTAACTTAATAAACTAGCGATCGAATAATAGGGCATACCTTGCCATACTTAGACACATGTATTCTAGAATGTAAAATATTAATTGATTAAATGGAATCTTACAGTGCCTAAAAACGTCATAATCATGCTCTCATGAGTAGAGCAAAAACATACTTGAATCCATTGGAAATGATTCTGTTGCAACATTATAAGTACTGAGTAAAGGGGGGAAGGAGGAGAGTGGTGGAGGGGAAGAGGAAGGAGGGAAGGAAGGGAGGGAGGGAAAGGGGAAAGGGAGAGTAAGCGGAGGGGAGGGGGGTGATGTACCAAAGGTATCTCCAGCTGAGCAGTGGTTTAAATTGAACACACAGCCTGCAAGTCTGAAAAAAATGATAAATAAATGATACATTGGAAGTGCAAGAACAGCAGGAGTGATCAATGGATACTTAAAAATGAATCATATGAAATGAACCTACAACAATATTGGTAACCCACCGGGAATGAAAGCACACTCATTGTTCAACATAAGGCACATGATCCAATTTCCAAGCATGAAATAAAAAGACCCCCAAAAGGACTAAAATGTATAGAGGAAGGTCACAAAGAGCATTACCTCCTGACTGGAAAAAATGTAAAAGCTGTAAAAAGTAAGAATGTCAAGTAAAAAACAATAAATCTTAAAATAACAAAGAATAAATAAAATGAAAAATTAAAATAAAGCTAAGAGCAATAAAAATAAAATAAATAAATAAAGTTAAGAAAAATCAACAACCATCTTTAAACGCATTTAAAAGAACCATATGTAAAAAAAGTATATAAAAACAGTGTAAAACTAATACCAAAAACGGGATAAAAAGAAAAAGCAAGGGGAAAAAGAAAAGAGAGAGAGAAGGAATGGAAGGAGAAGAGGAAAGGGAGGAGGAGGGAAGGGTGAAAGGGGGGAGGGAAGAGGGGATGTGGAGAAAGGGGGGGGAGGAGGGGGAGGGAAGGGGAGAAGAGGAAGGAGAAAGCAAAGACGAGGGAAGGGAAAGAGGGTGGAGAGACGGAAAGGGGAGGGGAGGGGAGGGGTGGGAGGTAGAAGGAAAGGAAGGGAAGGGGAGAATAAAAAGTAATCATAAAAGGTGAGTGTAAGGGAAGGAACTAAAAACCAAAATAGAAGGAACTGACTCACAAAAAAACCCAGAGAAGTCATATGTTGAATTTAGGTCATTGGGATGAACAGTATTCAAAAGAAATATAAATATTTTTTCCAGACAGAGCAATATTTTGACTAGATCATCCCCTCTCCAATGAGGGTGGATGAGCTTAAGTACCAAAAACTTCAGATCTGCTATTCTGTGCTGATGAGACATCCAATGACTAACTAGTGGTTTATCCGTGAGCTGCCATCGTATATTGGACTTGTGTTCTATAATTCTTGTATTAATGGACCGTCTCCTCTTTCCCACATAAAGAAGCTTGCATTGACAAATAATAAGATCTACTACATGTTCCGTTTTGCAATTCGAAAAATCACCCAAAAAGAACTTCTCTTGTGTCATTGGATGAATGAAGGCCCCTCTGGACACCTGGACGTTCAAACATACTGAACAATCCCCACAAGCAAAATGTCCTCGAGCTTTGGGGATAAAACGTGGCTTGGCCAAAGTGGAGGGAATTAAAAAATTAGTCAAATTTTGATTCCTCTTATAAGCAATTGTAAACTGCATCGACTGTAATGCTGGAATCGATGCCAGTTGTGGAGGCCCCTGGCCCAGGCAACAGCCTAAAAGCATAGGGCTGCACTTGTTAGTCCTTTAATTAAAGAGTTTTCTTCCTCATCCAGCGCCGGGGCTGCTGGGATTTGTAGTTGTGGTGTTTAGAGAAAAACAAGTAGTGTGGAGACCGAGGGTTTACAAGGCAAAACACAGGAATTTATTTCTTTTTCTAAAGAGCATTAAGGCTCAACACAAAACAAACAGGATTCTTTCTCCAAACAATAATCCATAGGCATTTATACCAAACAGAACAATGAAATTGCTCTTTGTAGCTTTTTAACATGTGTCGCTGTTTTCAAAACCATTCAGCAATCAAACATGGTTTCTTTTCTCTTCCATCCCAAAAGAAATATCCTCACTTCAGCAACAGGGTCTTTAGCATTCCTGGCTAAACACACTTCTCCCTGTTTTCACACTGCCTTCTAGGACATTCAGGTTATAGACTTTTTCCTTCTTTTATCCAAAAACGTTTTATTCTGCCTTCTGGCACAGAGAACAATCCATTACTGAATCTTCAGACCCCTCATCAGATTCATAATAGTCCATCTGCATTTCCTCAGGACCTGTGTCCGGTAAATCAGGCTTTAAGCCAGCATGAAAAACTTCAGGCTTAATATTCTCTAAAAGTTCCAGAACCTTTCTCCACTGAGGCTTTTCCCTATGCACAGGGTTTCCACCAGGAACGTGGAGATTCTTTTCTTGCATCAAATGACACAATGCCTCTAACTGGCTCACGGCACTTTTGGCTACCCTTTTATTCACGCACCTTTTTGGAAGTTGCAGCTCTTTAGCTGATTCAGGAATGGTTGGCACTGCAGCCTGACCCTTGTCAGCACTTCTCTCTGGCACAGCTCTCCTAGTTTTAAAACCAATTGCAGTTTCCCTGCAATCCTGGCTTTCCTTCTGACTAGGGCTTTCACCTCTGAGATTCCCTCGGAAGTCTCCACCGCTCTCCTCCACGGTGAACTCTCTGGGCCTTTCTCTGGTGCTTCTCTCCCCACTGAATTCTCCAGTGTTCTCCCTGGTCAGCTCTCTCGAGTGCTGGTTTCCTGTATCTTTCCTTCCAGCATGCTGCTTCCCTGTGTCTCCCTTTCCAGGGTGCTGCTGCGTGTGCTGCCTCGTCCTGGTACTCCTGTTCCTGTTGCTCTCTCTCTGGCTGTTCTCTCTGTTCTTGTTCTCCTCCAATGTTTCCCTGGGTTTATAAGAGTGTCTCTGAACTACTGTGCACTCCCCTTCACCCAGGTGTCCCTCATTAGTTTCCAAGCCTGCCCTTGGATTAGCAGAGCTTGGGTGTGTCCTGTCCTCAGTAGCTGCGTGTTTTTTTCCTCTGCCTGCAGTTTGAGAGCTACTGATTCCTTGCCTGTCTCTTCCTTTAAAGGTAAATGTCTGATTTTCTTCCAATTCCATGCGCTCAACCATACTCTCCTCATCACACAGTAAATGCCATTCTTCTTTTAAAATGCGGGCAATGTGCTTTGATTGTTCTGAAAAGGTGAGAGCACAGACAACTCTGTTCCTTCGGACCCATTTCTTCCCTTTTAAAAGATCATCACGGCTTGATTCTTTCACCCTCTGCTATTGCCTTTGAAATGCTGTGCTTCAGATATCCTCGTTCCTCAAACCGATAGTACATCTGAGCTTGTTGGCCAAAATCACTCTCATTGGTTCAGAGTCTATGGATTCATAGAAAATGGCTCACCAGAAGATTATATTTTAAAGATCTGTTATGAAAACTGGTGAAATGAAGTAAAGCATTCCTATCGGTTGGTTTTTCGAAATAAGCTAGTGATGAAACCATTTGAGCCCTTTTGAATCAAAATGTCCAAATATGATACTTGCTGGTTGCTATAGGTGTGTTCACATTGAAGATTTTCATCCAGGTTATTAAGCCATTTAAAAAAATCCAAAAGTACATCCTCTGTCCCATCCCAAATCATAAAAACATCATCTATACATCTGTACCACATTTTTACATGTTCTTTAAAATAATGGTTGTTAAGAAAACGGTATTCAAAAGCAGATAGATATAAATTAGCAATGTCAGGAGCCAAAGAATAGCCCATTGCAATCTCTTTAGTTTATAAAACACCTCCCTAAAACAAAAATAATTCTCAGTCAAGACCAAGGTGGCCAACTGGATAAGAAAACATGTAGGTGTACGAACAGGTCTGGGTCTTTTCAATAGGGTCTCCTCCAATATTGCTAGGGCAGCCCTTTGTGGTGTATTTGTATAAAGGGATTTGATGTCTAAAGTAATCAACAAGAGGGTCTGCCGATAACTCTGAAACTGATCTAAAAGCTGAATCATATCAGCCAAATATCTTACATACAATGGTGCTTGTGTGACAAAAGGTCTCAAGAAGACGTCTAAAAACTTGGAAACTGGCTCAAAAAGAGAACTTATGGCAGATATAATGGGACGTTCTGGTGGGTTCTCCAAAGATTTATACATCTTTGGCAAAACGTAAATTGTTGGTGTAAGATGTCTACTTTGTGTTTTAAAAACTGTGTTGGATCCATATAAATCTTTAAATAAAACGACGTGTCAGTAATTTGATGATACACTTCCTTCACGTAGTCCGGTTTTCCAAGACAAAAGGGCACCCTTTTTGTCTGCTGGCTTAATAACTATGTTAGAATTAGTACTAAGCCCTTCTAGGATCCGTTTCTCACTTCTTGTCAGGTTATAAAATGTGTGGAATTTCTTTTTATTTAAAGTCTCTATTTAACACAACTTTCTCAAAAACCTCTATTAAAATGTTCTTTGTTTCTTGAGGTATCCAAGTGAAACTCTTTTTAATTAATGAGGTATCTTCGACAGTGCATTGTGAATTAGGAAAAAAGTCAGCAATTCTTAATTTCCAAAAGAATTTATATAATTCAATTTGGGTATTGAAAGGATTTTATCTACAGGTAGGGACAAAGGAAAATCCCTTCTGTAGAACCCAAGTCTCCTCCTCATTTGTGTGGAGATTTTGATGAGCTTGGAGTGGTTAGCTTGTCTTGGTGGGAGCCAGGAAGACTAAAGCTTGGGCTGTTTTAGATGTCTGGGGTGATAGATGATTGGGATAGAAGCAGAGTGGAGGAGGGCAGAGGAACTGCCAGTGAGTACTGTGGTAATGAGTCCAATTAGGGCTAGGCACCACCCATGAAGGCACATAATTGCTGGGTTGGAGTCAATGTATTTTGCTGTGGTTGATTTGTGGGTGTTTGTGGTATATAAATGGGCTTTATTTCCTATAGTATTGAGGTAGAATCAGAAGCAGTATAGTACTGGAGAATAATAGATTGGGGTGTGTGTTTATTGTTGGTGGAGTAACAGGTACTTACAGTTGGAGGCTGCGAAGAGCTACTAGAAAGTGCCTGGGGGATGAGGTGTTGGCAGTCGTTATAGCAGCCAGGGTACCTTTCATCATAAGCCGGTGCTGTTTGCTGGGGGTCTGTTTAGGACTGCAGAGAGGATTTCGTACTGCAAGGTGCAGAGAGTTGTCCTGCTTTGGCACGCTGGTGTTTTAAATGTCCTGCTGCTGCTGCACGCTTTGGCCTGATTAGTCTGGTCGGAGGGGAGCGTGGAGGAGTTCACCTGCCCGCTCTCCCTCGATGGTGCTGATCAGGTGAATTGGAAGGCAAGAGGCTGGCTTCCTGTATGATTCTTGCCTGCCTTGAGCTCCCTGGGGATGAGTACCAAAACTAAGTCTGTCTTGTCTGACTTATTTTGTGGAGGCTACCCGACCTCATCTGCTGGGTGGTGCATCCATAGGTTTGGGCTGTTCAGGGCATCTGTTGGTGCAGCACTGGTTTTCCTGCCTTTTTCCTACCTCATTGTGCTGCCTGCATGCATTGACTATACTTCACGTGCTTTGTGCATGCCTTACTATGCTGAGGATGTTAAGTATGTGCCTTTACTCTGTGCACAGCCATAGCATGTAATATTAGTGCCTCTGTGGCTAAAGAGGAACTGGCAGCTCTATTTACTCATGTGTCTTCTGTTGTGTATTTGGCTGACCTTCAACAACAGAATAGGTGACTCAGGTATAACCAGGGGCGGCCCAAGGGGGGTGCGGGACCATGTGCGGAGATTAATTGCGGGGCCTCATTTGCATAGGGAGCCTCATTTGCATAAATACTTGCATAACATGCATTTTTAGTAAACATGCTTCTTAATGAGTGTCTGGATAAAGAAAGGCTAACAGATTTCTACATTACTATATTCCAGTGCCAACCGCCAGGCCCATTAGGAAGTACTATAAACACTGACCTTTTAGAACTCATAGCAAATCCACCATATCATAACAGCTCTGCCAGGACTCACAAAGCACCAAACCCTACCTATCAAAGGGCAACACTGCAAATATTAAACCAATACATCTCAGAGAATACCAATTCATCTCCTACTGGGGAAAGAGAACAAGTGACATGGTCAAATAGAAACTACATGAACAGAATACCTCAGCTTGGTTAAAATGCAGAATATAGACCGTCACCAAAGAACAAGGGATCACAATTTAGAAATAGGAAGACAATAATTAAACTGGGAACCCCAAAAGCCAAACTTGGGATGTACAACAACACTGGAGAAATAAAACTATAAATTAATTTCCTCTTGTACTAAACAAAACACAAAAGATGTTAACAATGCACATTTCCCAGAGCTGATATATTCCAGTTAATAAATTCAAAATAAAAAAGTATTTTTCTACCTTTTGTTGCTTGTGCATTTTCTTTTCAGTTGCAATTGCTCCAGTCACTTTCTTCTGGTTTCTTTGTGTCTTCTGTGAGCTATCCATTTTCCTTTTCTTCTCTTTTAGATTTTTTTCTAAATTTTTTCTCTATATCTGCTTTAACATACTGATCTTTCCCCTTTTGCTCTTTCCTCCATTTCTTTCCTTATTGCTTTATCATCCACTCAAATTTCACCCTTCCATTCTCAATCTACACTTACTCTTCCAATACCCGGCCCTTCATAGACTTTTCTTCCCTCCCACACAAAATATCTTTTCCCCTCTCCATTCTCATTTCCCATCCCTTTCTAGTCCTCCCCCAAAATCAGCTCCTTTATAGTTCTAGACCCAACCAGCATCTGCCCCCTTCTAGTCCCAGTCTCCCAAGCTTCCACATCAGCCCATTTCCAGTCCTAGCCTCCCATATGCTGTTTTCCAGTTCCTTTCCAGCCCCCCCATCAGCCCATTTCCACTCCAAGCTCCCCATCAGCCCATTTCCAGCCCTTTTCCAACTCCCATCAGCTCACTTCCAGTCCTATTCCAGCCCCCATCAGCCCATTTCCAGTGTCCTATTCCAGCCCATCACCCATTTGCAGTCTACATTCACCCCATCAGCCCATTTCTAGTCCTATCCTAGCTCCTCATCAGCCCATTTCCAGTCCTAGCCCCCATATGCTCTTTTCCAGTTCCATTCCAGTCCCTCATCAGCCCATTTCCTCCACGCTCCCCCATCAGCTAATTTCCAATCCTAGCCCCCTCGTCAGCCCACTTTGCCCTATTCCAGCCCCCATAAGCCCATTTCCAGTCCTAATCCAGCTCTTCATCAGCCCATTTCCAGTCCAAGTTCCCCCCATCACAGCCCATTTCGTCCATACCCCCACCATCACAGCCCATTTGCAGTCCTCCCCCATCACAGCCCAATTGTAGTCCATTTCCCCCATCACAGCCCATTTCCAGTCTGTTATCCCCCCACCACAGCCCATTTCCAGTCTGTTCCCCCCCCCCCACATCACAACCCATTTCCAGTCTGTTTCCCCCATCCCAGCCCATTTTCAGTCCGTCCGTCCCCACCATCACAGCCCATTTCCAGTCCTATCTCCCCCACCATCACAGACCATTTGCAGTCCTCCCCCACTCACAGCCCATTTCCAGCCCTATCCCCCCCACCATCACAGACCATTTGCAGTCCTAATCCAGCTCTTCATCAGCCCATTTCCAGTCCAAGCTCCCCCCCCATCACAGCCCATTTCGTCCATTCCCCCCACCATCACAGCCCATTTGCAGTCCTCCCCCCATCACAGCCCAATTGTAGTCCGTTCCCCCCATCACAGCCCATTTCCAGTCTGTTCTCCCCCCCACCACAGCCCATTTCCAGTCTGTTTCCCCCCATCCCAGCCCAATTTGTCCGTTCCCCCCCCATCACAACCCATTTCCAGTCCGTTCTCCCCCCCCCCACATCACAGCCCATTTCCAGTCCGTTTCCCCCCCATCATAGCCCATTTCCAGTCCGTTTCCCCCCCCATCACAGCCCATCCAGTCCTAGCCGCCCCCCCGAAGAGCCCTGCGCCGTCTAAGGGGCTGCAGAGGGAGCTGGGGAAGCCCGCGCGAGGCCCCGGCTCCCTCTGCACAGCCCGCCAGCATGAAGAGCCTTTACCTTCACGCTGGCGGCTGTTTCAATGAAGCCGTGAATGCCGGGAGAGGTTAAAGGCTCCCTCTGCACAGCCCGCCAGCGTGAAGAACCTTTACCTTCCCGCTGGCGGCTGTTTCAATGAAGCCGTGAATGCCGGGAGAGGTTAAAGGCTCCCTCTGCACAGCCCGCCAGCGTGAAGAACCTTTACCTTCCCGCTGGCGGCTGTTTCAATGAAGCCGCGAATGCCGGGAAAGGTTAAAGGCAATGCCCTTTAACCTCTCCCGGCATTTGCGGCTTCATTGAAACAGCCGCCAGCGTGAAGGTAAAGGCTCTTCATGCTGGCGGGCTGTGCAGAGGGAGCCGGGGCTTCGCGCGGGCTTCCCCGGCTCCCTCTGCAGCAGTCCATTGAGCGAGAATGTGGTTCGTGCGGGGCCCCCTGAAGCGCGGGGCCCTGTGCGAACAACATTCTCGCTCAATGGACGGGCCGGCCCTGGGTATAACCCCCTCCTACAGGGGGTTCGGAAATGTACAAGGGCCTTTCCTTTTCCAGAGGTTATCAAGAGCATGGTCCATCAGAGTGGGACTTGCCCGACCCCTTTGGTGAAGGGACTGCGTGTCCTTAAGAAGATTTATGCTCTGCCATAGGAGTATTACACCACATGGTTCAACCTACCTCAGGAGGATGTGCATGTCACGGCGGTCACAAAGTGGATCACCATCCTGGTGGAGCATGTTGAGGCCTTAAAAGACCACCTGAATCATAAAATGGAATCTCTCCTGAAGAGTCAGTTCTCTATTTCCTCTGTTATCTTCCAGTTGGCTGTGTGTGCGGGTCTGATGACTCTGGCTCTCCTTCAGTGGATTAGTCACTTGCTCCGGAGGATACTGCCATCCTCCTAGAGTTGGCAACAGCCTTTCTGTCAGATGCTATGTATGATCTCATCCGCTTAGTGGCTAAAGACATTGCCCTTTCGATGGTGGTATGATGCTGGCTGTGGCTTCACCACTGGGCAATAGACTCAGCCTCCAAGTCCCGGTTATCCTGGCTACCTTTTAACGGGAAGATTTTGTTTGGAGAGTACTTGGAAAAGCTGGTTAAGGATTTGGGTGCGTCCAAACCTCATCACCTTCTAGAGGATAGGCCAAAGGGGCCTGGGAAGTGAAAGGGTTTGCCCTCTTCCTCAGCATCTGTCCACTTTTCCTCATCCCCAATGCCCGGGCCCCCCCTCCCCCTCCCCCTCCGGTATTGCTCCGCAATGCTCACCTTCTCTTCCTCTAGTGGTTTTCAGTCCTGGATTGTCCTATCATTGACTCGTGGACTCCAAGAACCTACCATCTCCAGAAATGCCACCTCCCTTCCAGCACAATGATGGTTTGGGGGCCCATTCCAGGATGCTTCCAGTGAGTGGCAGGCTGCGCCTTTTCTACCAGGAATGAGCCTGGGTCACAGAGAATCGCTTAGTGCTAGATACCATTCAATATGGCTATGTTCTGGAATTCAGGGAGCCTATCCTTACACCTTTATCATTTCCCCATGTGGTTCTGTGGCCAGGAGAACCACCATTCAGGAAATACTGGAAAGGCTGCTCAGTCTGTGGGTGGTTGTCCCAGTCTCCCTTGCTGAGCAAGGCAAGAGCCGGTATTCCATGTACTTTGTAGTGCCGAAGGACAGTTCCTTTTGGCCCGGCTTCAACCTCAGGGGTGTCAATGCCCACCTGTGGACTCTACATTTCTGTATGGAGACTCTGCGGTCAGTGATCCAGGTGGTATGGCGCAAGGAGTTCTTTACATTTTGGATCTAGCCGAGGCCAATTTCCACATTCCTATCCATGAGGGTCAACAGCGCTTTCTCTGTTTTGCTGTGCTTTGCTCTCATTTTCAATTTGCTGCTCTTTCCTTTGGCCTCTGACAACCCCAATGATGTCCTCAAAGGTTAGGTCATGGTAGTGGCAGTTGTAGCACTGAGGCACCAAGGAATCTGTGTTTTGGCTCATTAGAGCCAGATCACAGTCAGAAGTGTCTCCTGTGTTGACCCTTTTGGTGCAGTTTCTAGAGAGTATTGGCTGGATGATCAATTGTGGAAAGAGTCGCTTGGAGCCCTCCCAGTCACTGAAATACCTGGGAGCATGGTTCAACACTCGTGTAGGTAGAGTCTTCCTGCCTAAGGAGAGGGTGGAAAAGTTGTTGCAATTGACAGTCTTCCAGACTCAGGCTCCCAGAGTTTGGGATTATCTGCAACTTCTTGGTTTGATGGCGGCATCGATCAAAATAGTACTTTGTGCTCAAGCTCACCCACTGCAGAGGTCCTTGCTGTCTCATTGATCTCCAGGCTATCAGAATTTCAAGGCCAGACTTAATTTTATTTATTTATTTAAACAGATATACCGCTTTATCCTAAAATCAAAGCGGATTACACAGCAAATAAATCAAGTGGCAGGGTGTGTGGGTGTGGGCATGCAGTGATACATTGAGATATGTGTGCGTGAGTGGTGTGAGGTTGATTTCGTAGTGTACTATATACAGTAGGAGCTCTGTACTTCCCTTCCATCCAGCAGTAGTGTCCAGCCTCAGCATCTGAGGAAGGGCATGCCATTGAACAAACCTTTGTTGCTCCTCCTGTTGATGGATGACAGACTGTTTGGCTGGGTAGTCCATTGCGATAGCAGAACAGCTCAGGGCCGTTAAAGCAACTGGGAGGCAGCATGGCCTATCAACTGTCTCGAGGCAAAGGCCATTCATTTATCCCTTTAGAATTCCAATCCTTAGTCCAGGGCAGAGTGGATCCAGGTATTCTCAGACAATGCCACGGAGGTGGCATATGTCAACCAGTAAGAGGGCATGAAGAGATGACCGTCTTGTTCTCCTAGGCAGAAAGGAACCTCCTGTCTCTTTTGGCACAACACATTTTGGGAGTTGACAATGTGGAGGCAGACTTCCTCAATTGCCACTCCCTCAATCCTGAGGAGTAGGAATTGAATCAGATATCATTTCAGTAGATTCTGTGCCTCTGAGATCGTCCCAAGATGGATCTGATGATGACACAGTCCAATGCCAAAGTACAAAGCTTCTTCAGTTGCTGCAGGGAGGCAGGCTTTGAGGGCATCACGCACTGGTGTAGCCCAGGCCAAAGCAGTGTCTGTTGTATGTGTTTCCTCTATGGCCACTCGTGGGGCATGTGCTTCACTGAATAGAGCAACCTCTGGGCTACATTGTCCTGGTGGAGCCGGATTAGCCATGGAGGCCATGGCTCAAGGACCCGATGTGGCTTCTACAGTGACCTCCTCTGTGACCTCCTCCAGCCTGGGGGCTGTTGCAGCAGGGGCCTATCCTTTTGGATGACCCAGCTCCCTTCTTGCTTTCAGCGTGGTTCCTGAGAGGCATCATTTAGCACATAAAGGCTATTCTCCTGCCATGGTTTCTCTGCTCTTCAAAGTGAGTAGAGGTTCTACCAACCTTGCTTACATGCACACTTAGTGCCTCAGCTTGTCCTAATACAGTAGACTTAACTTCCTTGCCTGCCTTTTTTTCAAGATGAGGTGATTCATGTGGTAGCCTTATCATGCTTCAGGGGACCAGTGGTGAGGCCGCCTACAGCCTTGCGCCATGATCTGTCTTGTTTCCTTCAGGGGTATGGCACCTGCCTCCTCCCTGCATCCAGTTGCTCCCTCATGGGATCTCTGCCTGATGCTCTGGGCCCTGATGTCAGAGCCATTTGAGCTCTTTTAAAGTGGGCCACTTTTTTAAAAGTCTGACGAGAGGTATTTTTCCGAGCTGCGAGTGTTATCATGCAGGTACCTTTACTTGTTGTTCTTGGAGGAGGCCGTGTGCATTCAGCCCATCCCTTCCTTCTTGCCTGAAGTGATGTCATCCTTTCATGTTAATCAGGTGGTCTGTCTGTCCTCCTTTACTAGGGAACAGGGCCTGGTGGATGTCCAGAGATGGCTTCTCTGGTACCTTAAGGTTAGTAACTCCTTTTGCAAGTCAGATCATTTATTTGTACTATTTGTGGGCCTGCATAAGGATGACACGGCTGCCAAGTCTACTCTGGGGCACTGGTTCAAGAGGCCATTGTCTCAGCATTTCTGTTGTAGAACAGACCAGTTCTGGAAGGTTTGCGTGCGCATTTCACTCGGGAGAAGGCATCCTCGTGGATAGAGTGCAGCTTGGTCGCCCCTCAGACATTTGTTGGGTGGCAATGTGGGCATCCCTTTCCACTGTGTCAAGTATTACTGCTTGGATGTCCATCCTCGGGTGGACATGGCCTGTGGCTCAGAAGTCTTGAAAGCTGCCATGTTTTCTTCCCGCCCAGTGTAGTCATAGCTTTGGTACGGATGATATGGAAGGTGACATTTTACTTACCATATTATCCTTTCCTTGACACTTGCTAGACCAGTTCAAGACCTGCCCTTAGAACCTGTTTTTGGTCTGCTCTATTCTCTGGCCCTGGGGGCTCATACCCCTTTGACAAGCCTTCTGTCTGAAGCTGATCCTGTACATAGTTATAGTTCTTGTACTGTAGAACCTTGTTATCTTCACTGAGGTTATGTGCAGTCAGGGAGTCTTGACCATGAGCCTGATCCCAGATGGGGCACAGCCAGGCCATCTGGATGGCCCTGAACAGGATGGGCCCATCAGTGCCCAATTCTGCACCGCAGGAGCAAGACGTTCTCACTGGTGCAGGATTGGGCACTGAGAGATGGCCCGACATGCCCTTGCATTGCTACAAAGATATCTTCCCTGCGGCATATCCAGTCCATTGCTGTGGAGACCCCAGTTTCTCTGCCACCCAACTCCAGCGGGAACAGCAAGGGCCCAGATCGGGCTGCGGGGACTCACCTGGCTTGCCACTGTTGCTGCTGGAGGGCTGGCCGGCCGATCCAGAGGGGTGACCAGTGCAGTGCTTATTCCAGCTCCAAGATGGAATAAGCTGGCCATCCTCCCGGTGCTCCCCAGACATACAAGGTGTGACAAAAAAGAATCGAGACTGTCCCATAAATGGTTTATTACAAAATCTACAGAGGAATTACGCATTGTCCTCTTCAAAGTAATCCCCCCCAGAGTTAATGCATTTCTGAATTCCTTTCTGCCACATACGGAAGCACTCGGTAAAGTCCCCCTCCTTGAGGTCTCTCAGCTCCCTCGTCACAGTGGCCTTGATCTCTTCTACAGAGGCAAAATGAGTTCCTTTGAGCACAGTCTTCAGCCTGGGGAAGAGCCAGAAGTCACACAGTACGAGATCTGGGGAATAAAGAGGGTGGTCGAGAGCTGTGATCTGTTTGTTGGCCAAGAACTGCTTCACACTGAGCGCAGTATGTGCAGGCGCGTTGTCATGGTGGAGCAGCCACAACTTGTCTCTCCACAGAGCCTGCCTGCTGCACCGAACCCGGTCATGGAAGCGATTGAGGACCTGCTGGTAGAAGTGCTCGTTGACTGGCTGACCCTCAGGCACAAACTCATGATGGACCACTCCCTTCTGGGTGAAGAATGCAATCAGCATGACCTTAATCCTTGATTTGGACATACGCGGCTTCTTGGGTCTGGGTGACAGTTGAGTCTTCCACTGCAGGCTCTGTCTCTTGCTTTCAGGGTCGTACTGGAAGATCCAAGTTTCATCTCTTGTGATGACTCGGCCATCGTACTCTGGATCTTCTCCAATCTTCTCTAGCAAGTCTCGACAAACATTGACCCGGTGCTCCTTCTGGTCGTCCAATAAAAGCTTGGGCACCATCTTGGCGCACACCTTCCACATCTTCAGCTCCTGCATCAAGATGGTCCGCACTGATTCCCTGTTCAGGCTCCTCAGCTATCATCTGCACCATCAATCTACGATCACTCTGCACTAGCTGGTTCACTCTGTCAATGTTCTCAGCTGTCTTTGTCGTGGAAGACCGTCCTGACTTGGGGTCACCCTCCACCTCCTCGCGGCCAGTCTTGAAGTGTTTGTGCCACTCGAAGACTTGTGGCCTTGACATTGCGTCTTCTCCATAAGACTTTTGGAGAAGTTGGGCCCTTCTCCAACTTAACCAGAAATTTCAAGTTGATTCTTTGCTCCATATTTCTGCCACCTCCAGTTGTGTGACAAAGCGATGAAGCAGTGTGCTACAAAAAAAACCTGAAAAAGAAAAACAGAGTGAGAGAGATGAAAAATATTATAGCAGAATAGTGGTGGGATGCTGCACAATACAGTGACATAGTAACATACATAGTAACATAGTAAATGACGGCAGATAAAGACCAGCATGGTCCATCCAGTCTGCCCAGCAATACGGCAAGAGTAGGTGCACCTGTCGCTCTGTGCAGGCCACCCCTCCCCATGTCTTTGTTTAGAGATAGACCCACCACTCCATGTAGGACACCCCTATTTGTTAAGAAGTTAGATGGTTCAGTTTATTTTGTTTTTATCCTGTTGCTGTAAAGGGATCTGCTGTGCTTGTCCCATGCTGTTTTGAATTCCGTCACCGTATTTGCCCCCACCACTTCCATCGGGAGAGCATTCCAAGCATCCACCATCCTTTCAGTGAAAAAATATTTCCTGACATTGCCTTTCAATTTTCCACCCTGCAGCTTCATGTTATGCCCTCTAGTTTTGCAGCTTCCCCATCTTTGGAAGAGGTTTCTTTGTTCATTGTTCCTCTTTAAGTATTTAAAGGTCTGAATCATATCTCCCCTATCCCTCCTCTCTTCCAAAGTGTACATATTTAGGTCTTCAAGTCTCTTCTCATAAGGTTTCTTACGCAGGCTCCAAATCATTTTGGTCGCCTTCCTCTGAACAGTTTCCAGTCTTTTTACATCTTTTGCAAGATATGGTCTCCAAAACTGAACACAGTATACCAGGTGAGGCCTCACCAGTGACATGAACAGTGGCATAAGTACCTCTTCCTTTCTGTTGTGACATAAGTGGTTAGCCAATTGGCATTGAGTCATGGGTGTAGCTGCCACAGTCTCGTTTCTTTTTAGTCACACCTTGTATAGGGCCGTGACCTGAATTGGCCCTGTACATCCGGGGGCCGGTCCTGCCCACGCTCTGCCCACTCTCCACCCCTGTGCCACCCCCATCCCTTGTAGCACGCACAGTGCCCCTAGCTGTACTGGCTGTTAGAGCAGGATGAGGTCATAAGAAGCCTCTGGAATGTTTCTCTGACTCCACATCTGTTAGTAGGAATCTGGACTGGTCCAGCAGAACTCGAGGATAGGACATTGTCTGGTAAGTAAAAATATAAGAACATAAGATATGCTATACTGTTTAATGTGTTATGTTGCAATGTAAACAGCTTTGACTGTAAGATAAAGCTGTATAAAAAAAACAGTTAAATAAATAAATACTGGGTCAGACAAAGGTCATCAAGTCCAGTATCCTGCCTCTAGCAGTGGCCAATCCAGGTCACAAGTACCCAGCAGTTTTCTAAAAAGGCACACAGGTTCCACAATGCCTGTATTGGAGCAAGCAGTGTATTTCCTGTGTCCTCTTTAATAATAGTTTATGGACCTTTCCTTCAGGAACTTGTCCAAACCGTTTTTTAAACCCAGCTACACTAACAGCTTTTACTTCTACAAGTAAAATGTCACCTTTTGAAAGATAACATTTTGCCCTTTCTTTTCTGTAGAGAATTAGTCAAAAGTCACATCTATGGTGTTTGCAAAGTTTGTGGTGACCTTAGAGGATGTTTGAGAAAAGGCTGTGGCTTTTCCATCCAGCTGCAATTAACATAGCCAAGGGAGTCCCAGACCACCTTCACTGCACTCAGGTTCTAAAGTGTCAGTGTGAGCTAGGTCTTGCTTGCAAATGTGTGGGAGAGGGGGATGTGATGGTCGGGCAGGAAATGCAATCAGTAGGCAGAAAGACAGATTTTTCAAATTCCGCACATGCTGATTTGACCTGGGGCTTCTCATCTACCTCCTGCTGCATTCTTTTCTCTAGTCTTCTGCGTGGGTTTCTTTTTGTGCTTTAATTTTAAAATTTTGCACTGCTGTAATAGTATTCTGCGGCAGCAAGAGCTGAGCACAGAAATGGAGATAAGTGAGGGAGATGGTTAGCATGGGAGTGGAGGCCATTCTGTGGGATCTGGAGACCATCCAGTGAGGATTCAGGTCAGGAAGGGTAGGTTCAACCCCCCTCGGATATGGAGAGAAGATCAGATCTCCAGGGAGGAGAGGTGACGGTGTTAGGTATGCCCTAGATGTCTTGCCTTCTTAACTGCCCAAGTGGAGTCTGTGGGTCATAGGGCAGGTCTTGAGGAAGCAGCCTTGAACACAGTGCAGGTTAAGAAGAAGGGAAAAAGTAAAGCAACTCCCAAAGCACCTCAAGAAATGGAGAGCAATTTAAAATGAAGGAAGAAAGATAAAATTGCCATTTTTGAGGCTGGGCAGCTGGAATTAATAGGTGTTCTAGCAGACGGAGACAAAAGATTAGACATTAAAAGGAAGAGGACAGAGCCAATTGGCCTGGGCGTGTCCAGGGTGGTCCACTGAACTTAGGCATGTATGTCTGATTTCAGAAATGGCTAGCATTATCAAGACCCACGTCAAACTTTGTACCTGCTCAAGGTCATGACTAAGCATTGGAAACGTGCTCATTTTTCCGGTATACCCCCTGTAAGATGTAGAGGAGATGGTACTCTGATATTACCAAGGGTAAAGCAGGAAATCTGAGCACTGCTGGAAAGGCAGAAGGTGAGCACTCCTCTCCCTTATCAAATAATTGGACAGCCATGCAAGGTGGCATGACAACATACATCCTGAGAACCTGCTAGGTACAATCTTTTTTTGTGAAAGGCACAGAGCGGCATCAGTGGGAGGGATGGGGTACTTTCACTGTTAAAGGTACTCTCACTATTTAGCTTCTAATCAAAATATGGGGGCATATGAGTATGAATAACCTGACAAGAAGCATAGAAAGCAGTCCCCCCTCCTCCCACCAGATCAACAGGCAAGACCCTTTGACTGTGTAGAAATCTGGTGGAGCATGTGTTCCAAGTCAATGTGGACCTGGAGCTGAAACAAGATGTTTGTGATGGAAAATGTTTGAGAATATCTTGACCTCACGGATAAATGAGATCTTAATTGCTGACACAGGAAATGCGCTGTTGCCTGGGGGGACAGTGAGGGACAGAAAAGAAAAAAAGATAAGGAGTAGAATAAGAAAGGGAAAGGAGAAGTAACTCCTCATCTTCAGAGTCATGTAGGATTCTTCGGGATCTTTATCTTTGTCCAGTGATTCCTCTTGATATATAGATAAGCTGTTAGAAGAACATGGGGGTGGGATAAAGATAAGAAGAGGAAGAAGAAAAAGAAGGAAAAAGAGGATGTAAGGAGAGTCCCAAGAACCATTACCAATTAGGTGTGGGCATTTCTGAGACTAGCTAGTGTAGCTGAGCACAATGATGTATTCCAATGTGGCCCTTTGTTGAGTTATGCATACTGTCAGACGGCCGCCTGGGTGAGAATGTTCACAGTCTTGGCAAAAGCATACCTCTATATGATTTGCAAGGATGTGTGGGTAATGTAGTCCATTCATTCCAGACACAGCCGTGACCAATAATTAATTATACTTGCTCAAGGGTAAAGCAAATAAGATTTTTATTTATGAGGGGTTCTCCCAACACAGATAATGCTTGGTAGCACAGAACTCAGGATACTTGCTTGCAGTTTTAAAGTTAGGAAAACAAAATCAGGAAAAAAAAACAACATCTGAACTTGTCAGGTAATTAAAGCAAAGGATTAAAGACCTGGTTGGCAACAAACTGGTCTTTCTTGTAGGCTTTAGCAAATAATGTCTTAGCAATGCAGTAAGCAACCAAATAAACCCACAAAGTAGGAAAAATGTTCTTTTCTTCAGGTTAACTTCTTATATCTTTACATATAAATTCAGAAGTGATTCCCTTCAGAGCACACAAGCAATTAGGTAAGCTCAATTGCTAGCAATCACCCAGCTGAAACCCCTTAGCTGGCTTGCTTTCACTGTGTAGCTCAAAATCTTACTCAGAAGGTTTTCTGAGTAGATTAAAGAACAAGCTGGTATTTCTTTGTGAGGGTTGTTGCAGTTTGTAACAGAAAACTACCATTTGAGTTTGGACAGAGAGCAGTCCATATATTCACATTCTGGTTCTAAGACCTCTCCCCTTTCTTCAATAATCATAGGTTCAATATCTTGGCTTGGCACAAAGGAATTTCTCAATGGAGCACTACCAGGAGAATAATCATTTCCCTGCTTCCTTTCAAAGTTATAGCTAGGGCGTAGATCAGTGTTCATACCTGAGCTTCCATTGCTGTTAGAGTTCCCCTTTAAATAGCCTGGCCAATATGTAGTTCAGTTTCTGTGTCCAGCCTTCCAATCTAGATCCCTGGACACTGGATCTCTCTTCACATACCTTCTGGCATGGGTCTCAGGGTCCCTTCCACGTGCAGCTGTTTCCCTCACAGGTGCCGTCTGGAGATTCCTGGCTCTGCAATACCACTCCTCTGGTTTCCCCCAGTCCAATGGTGTATGCTGACCTCTTGTCTGTCTCCCAGTATACGTACTGTGCTGGACTCCTGTAGACTTCCCAGAGGCTTTTCTCTTCCTTCTTTTAAAGGGCTTCTTGCTCTCTCTGTCCGTCCGTTCTGACCTCTGCTTCTGATGAGAATGAAGATCAGGATCCCGTGGATGATCAAGATACCAATGATCATGACATCCCAGCTCTGGATGATTCTCTGTAGAATAGACTCTATCTTTATTCTGCCTTGATGAGTGCTCCACCTTAGCACAGCGCAGCTGTGCTGAATCAGGCCTTGCCCTTTGCAATGAGTGCTTGGGGATTACCTCATAGCCCTTTTGATTGAACACACGTTTTCTCACTTCAGCTCCTCTCATGGCTGTTGGAAACCTGGTGCATTCTGGGACTGGTAGTCTTTTATGGCAAAATTCTGTTTTCTCATTTCTACCAGCACTGACAGGTTGCTTGTTCAGAGACACTTCACCTTTTCTATAGCCCCTTCCTGAGCTATGATAAGCTTCCTTATCACAATACACAATATTGGGTGCACATAAAGATTCTGAGGGTTGGGCATAGCTTACTTATGACAAATTGTTTCATGATAAGATGGCTGAGAACAAACATTTGACATTGAGCATAGAGAAGTGGAGGAGAAGCCTAGTGGTTAAGGCAGCAGCCTGGGACCAGAAAGACCAGTGTTCAAATTCCACTGGCACTCCTTGTGGCCTTGGGCAAGTCACTTAACCCTCCACTACCTCAGGTACAAATTTAGATTGTAAGCTCTCCAGGAGCAGGGAAACGACTTCTGTACCCAAATGTAACTCATCTTGATCCACTACTGGAAAAGCATGAACTAAATACTAATAAATAAAATACTAGTAGTAAATCTTCGGTTGACATGCCCTTTGTTTATCATTTGGATCAATCTTCAGGCAAGCTAAGGGCATTCCTTTTAGAATGATGGGAAGGGGCAATTTGGGAGAAGTACAGGAACAGGTTGCACCAATTGTGCAACAGGAGTCAGCAAAGAATGTACTAATGTTGCCAGAAACAGCATTAGTGGTGACATCTAACATTTTAATAAGTCTGCATGCCACTTCCCAGACTGCAAATTCAAGATACCTGTTCTGTCTGCAGGGAAAATCACTCAGTTATCAAAAGTCCAAAATGTGGCTCACCTACTGGTGGAGGTCAGAAATAGTAGGGTATTTCAGATTGCTCAGTCTCCAATTAAATCCAAGATTCTTAAGGCATGGCTAAGGGAGTTCCTCAGGCTCAAGAAGTCCAACATTTGCTGATTGTTTCACTGCTGATTTCCGGATTCCTTTTATGGGAGAGAAGGCAGGCCCATGGTCCATTAATTCTAAGTCAGTAACTCACTGGGAAAATGTTGCAAGAGCTAAGTTGGACTCTGAAATGGAATTAGGGAGAGTAGGTAGCCCGTTTAGTGAACCTCCTTTTAGTGAGATGAGATCATCACCTTCAGCAATTATTCAGAAGAAGGAGCCAGGAAAGTATCACTTGATATTTAACTTAAACTTTCCTGAGGGAAATTCAGTTAATGATTTTGTCCCTCAGGAGTTGTGCTCAGTCCACTTTGTGTCTTTTGATGCAGCAGTGGATTTGGTACACAAGATGGGCCCTGGAGCCTTGATGGAAAAAGCAAATATTGAATCTACTTTCAGATTGCTCCAAGTACATCTGCAAAGTTTTCCTTTATTGGGCTTCTGCTTTCAGAACAAATTTTATTTCAGTGCGTGTGCCAATGAGGTGTTCCATTGCATGTGCTTATTTTGAAATGTTCAGCACATTCCTACACTGGGCCATGGCCAGAAAGGTGGGAAGAGATCATCTGGTCTGTTACCTAGATGATTTTTTATTTGCAGGGAAATGCTTAATGCTTTTATGCAGATTTCAAGTAAGACTGGTGTCCCATTAGCAAGTGGGAAGACCGAGGAGCCAACAACGTCACTGTGCTTCCGGGGTATAGAGTTGAACGCAGTAGCTATGAGGTCCAGGTTATCAGAAGACAAAGTATATAAATTGTGAGAGACGGTGCATAGAGTGAGGACTGCCAAGAAAGTGACTTTTCATATGATGCAGCCCCTGATTTTGCTGCCAGAGATATACTCATTAGTAGAGCCTTTGTCTATAGGTTAACTACCTCAACCAAAGGAGTAAGGAAGCAATCTAATTTTATTCTGTTAACTAGATGCATGAGGAAGGAACTGGAGATATGGATGACCTTTTTTGGATCATTTCAATGGCATTGCTATTTGGCAAGGGGATCCAGTGTTCAGTGATGAGATCGAACATTTTACAGATGCAGTGCGTAGAGAAGGATTTGGTGCATATTTTGGCAGGGAATGAGCAGGGGTGGCCTGGGTTTGATGTAGGGTAATGTGTGGAGACTATGTGTAAGGCCTCTTTTTGCATAAATATTTGTATATCAACTAGGCCGTATTTACATAAATTTAATTTATTTTATTTTAAAATGTATATGCTGCCCATTTAAAATCCTTGTACTAGACAATTCCATGTTAGGGGTTTTTTAGAGCAATAATGCCAAATTATCCTAAAGAAATTGCTCCAATTGTAGCAAAAAGCTAATGAATCTTATTGTTCTTGTTTTTTCCTTGGATGTGAGTCTCAGAATGAATGGAGGAGGATAGCTACAGGCCACAGTGATTGAAAAGCCTGAGAAAGTCCTCACTCCTTCCTTACATCAAGGACACCACATTCCAAGTTTTTTATGTTTGAATAAAAGTTCACTCTTGAAAAGCCATTAAGGTGAAAATCCGATATTTCAACAAATCCCAATGATGTATCGCATATCTCTATCCCTCAGTTCATTAATATATATTTTTTAGAGACTTAGCTGTATGGGATATCAGGGCGAATCTTCACTATTTCCCGACGCAGATGTTCAGCGCTGTCGCGTTTCACCGCTGCCCGCGGTTTCTTCGGGGGAACTGCGGTGGTCTCAGCGTTTCATATCAAATGATTTAATGTCATTCAGAAAAAGCCTTATAGCTTCCGTCCTCAAAACTTCAAAGAATACGCGGGCAGCGGTGAAACGCGACAGCGCTGAACATCTGCGTCGGGAAATAGTGAAGATTCGCCCTGATATCCCATACAGCTAAGTCTCTAAAAAATATATATTAATGAACTGAGGGATAGAGATATGCGATACATCATTGGGATTTGTTGAAATATCGGATTTTCACCTTAATGGCTTTTCAAGAGTGAACTTTTATTCAAACATAAAAAACTTGGAATGTGGTGTCCTTGATGTAAGGAAGGAGTGAGGACTTTCTCAGGCTTTTCAATCACTGTGGCCTGTAGCTATCCTCCTCCATTCATTCTGAGACTCACATCCAAGGAAAAAACAAGAACAATAAGATTCATTAGCTTTTTGCTACAATTGGAGCAATTTCTTTAGGATAATTTGGCATTTAAAATCCTTGGCAGCTTCCAAAATAGCCCTTCATAAGCCTCTTTGTTTTTCTCCCAGCAATGACTTAGGGGCATGCTTACTAAATATTAATGTGTGTCCATAGAAATGATTGGGCACTTCTGCTCTTAAAGAGTTTTAATATTTGTGATTGCATGTTAACCTTTAGTAAACATGCCTCTTAATGAGTGCCTGAATACTGTTCGCATGTACAGTGAAGATAGAGAAGCTACCATATTTCTACATTACTATCCTCCAGTACCAAATGCCAGGTACTTTAGGAGATACTACTAAACCCTTCTCATTTAGAACCAATATCAAACCTGCCATATCATGACACTACTACTACTATTACTACTACTAATCATTATGTAGCGCTGTAAATCATACACAGCGCTGTACAGAGACATGTAAGAGAGAGGCCCTGCTCATCAGAGCTTACAGTCTAGTTAAGACAGACAACACAACAGCTGGGCACTAGGATATATCTAGGAGAATGGTAAGGAAACACATAGTTGGAGAGCAAGAAACTATGCAGATCAGGATCCAACAGCAGCCTCAAAGAGGTGAGTTTTTAGCCTGGATTTGGAAAGGGCCAGAGATGAAGCCTATGTATCAACTCAGGGAGTTTGTTCCAGGCATAAGGAGCAGCAAGGTAGAAAGATCAAAGTCTGGATTTGGCAATGGAAGAAAAGACAGTGGATAGAAGTGATCAGCAGAGGAGCGGAATTCCCAAGGAGGGGTGTAGGGAGAGATAAAAGAGGAGAGGTAGTGAGGAGCAGTAGAACGAGTTCACTTCATAGGTCAGTAGGAGAAGTTTGAATTGGATATGGAAACAGAGGGAGCCAATGAAGTGACATGAGCAGAGGGGTTACATGAGTACAGTGAGACTGGTGGAAGATTAACAGCACATCCGAATTTTGAACAGATTGAAGAGGAGAGAGATGATTCAGAGGGAGACCAGCAAGGAGGAGGTTGCAATAGCCTAGAAGGGAGGTCTCTAAAGAGTGGATAAAGGTCTTAGTAGTGTGTTCAGAAAGGAAGGGGTGAATTTTGTTGATGTAGAGAAAGAAACAAAGGTTAACTATCTGTTGGATGTGTGTAGTGGAGAAGGAGATGGAGGAGTCAAAGATGACCCCAAGGTTGCGAGTCGAGGTTAGAGTGTTTCTGTGAATAACGAAGGAAGAGGGAAGGTAGGTTTAGGAAGAAAGATAAGAAGCTTGGTTTTGGCCATGTTCAGTTTCAAACGGCAGAATTACTGGCCTGGATTCCCAGAGAGATTTCAAGTGTAGAGAGGTAGATCTGAGAGTCATCAGTGTTAAGATGGTACTGAAAATTTTTAAAAAGGGTTCCAGGGGTGATCCGGGAAACTACAGACCTCTGAGCCTCATGCCAGTACCGGGAAAAATGGTAGAAACCATCATAAAGAATAAAATTACTCAGCATGTAGATAGTCATGGCCTAATGGGAGACAGCCAACATGGCTTTAGACAAGGAAGATCTTGTCTTACTAATCTGTTATGTTTTTTTGAAAGTGTGAATAAACAGGTGGACAAAGGTGAGTCAGTTGATATAGTGTATCTGGACTTTCAGAAAGCCTTTGACAAGGTCCCTCATCAGAGACTTTTGGCAAAACTAAAGAGTCATGGGATAGGAGGCAGTGTACTACTGTGGATCAAGAACTGGTTAAAAGATAGAAAGCAGAGGGTTGGGCTAAATGGCCAATTTTCCCAATGGAGAAAGGTGAATAGTGGTGTACCCCAGGGATCTGTGCTGGGTCCGCTGCTTTTTGACATATTCATAAATGACCTGAAAAGTGGAATAACGAGTGAGGTTATCAAATTTGCAGATGACACAAAACGATTTAAAGTTGTTAAAACCCAAGAAAATTGGAAAATTGCAAGAGGATCTTGATAAATTGGAAGACTGGGCATCAAAATGGAAGATGAAATTTAATGTGGACAAGTGCAAAGTTATGCACCTAGGGAAGAACAACCCAAACTATGGTTACACAATGCAAGGAACCACCACCCAGGAAAAAGATTTAGGCATCATTGTGGATAACATGTTAAAACCCTCGGCCCAGTGTGCAGCGGCAGCCAAGAGAGCAAATAGAATGCTAAGTATCATAAGGAAAGGAATGGAAAATAAAACAAAAGATATTATAATGGCTCTATATCGTTCCATGGTGAGACCGCACCTTGAATATTGTGTGCAATTCTGGTCGCCGTATCTTAAAAAGGATATAGCGTTATTAGAAAAGGTTCAGAGAAGAGCCACCAAAATGGTAAAGGGGATGGAAGGATACTCCTATGAAGAAAGGCTAAAAAGGTTAGGGCTCTTTAACCTGGAAAAGAGACGGCTGAGGGGAGATATGATAGAAGTCTATAAATTAGTGAACGGAGTGGAATGGGTAAACGTAGATTGATTGTTTACGTTATCAGAATATAAAAGACTAGGGGACATGCAATGAAGCTACAGGGTAAACTATTTAAGACTAATAAAAGAAAATATTTTTTCACTAAACGTGTAATCAAACTCTGGAATTTGTTACCGGAGGATGTATAAAGGCTGTTAGTGTAGCTGGGTTTAAAAAAGGTTTGGACAAGTTCCTGGAGGAAAGATCCATAAGTCATTATTAAGAAGGGACCCAGGATATCAATGCTTGACCCAGTAAAAGCATTGTGGAACTTGTGTCTTTTGGGGAAACTGCTAGGTACATATGACCTAGATTGGCCACTGTTGGAAACAGTATACTGGGCTTGATGGACCTTGGTCTGACCCAGTATGGCATATCTTATGTTCTTATGAAATGGGAGGAGATGAGTACATCAAGGGACTGCGTATAGAGTGGTCCCAAGACAGACCCTTGGGGTATACCAGCTAAGAGTGGGATAGCAGTAGAGGAGGATCCACCAGAACATACACTAAAAGTGTGGTGGGAAATATAAGAGAACCAGGGTAGAACAGAGCCCTTAAAACCAAGCAATGACAAGGTAGTCAGGAGAAGATGGTGGTCAACAGTGTTAAAAGCAGAAGAAATGTCAAGAAGGATGAGGATCGAATAAAAGCCCTTGGATTTGGCCAGGAACAAGTCACTGGAAACTTTGGCAACCAGGACTCACACAGCACAAAATCCTAACTATCAAAAGGCAGTACTGCAAATATTAAATGAATACATCTCATAGAATACAAATACATTTCCTACTGGGAAAAGAGCACAACTGGTACTGCTACATAGAAACTACACAAACAGAATACAGCAGCTCAGTTGCACACACAAAACACCAAGACCGTCACCAAATACAGAACAAGGTATCGCAGTTTAGAAATATGAAGACAGTAACTGAACTGGGAACCCCTAAACACAAAGCAGAGAAGTCAAAGCCACGGCAACACCAAAAGTATCTTCATACAAATAGTTTTATTCAGTGACCTGACTTGGCCACGTTTCAGCACGCAGGACTGCATCAGAGGTTTAAAAAATATTTATAAAAATAGATATAAATACATATAGAATATCCCACATAACAAACATTATACATAAAATCAAAAGAAGCACAGAAAAAAAAAGTTTTTACAAGTCTGATAATCCAAAAACATCCAATGACCATGCCGGTTGTTGTTCAAAGGTTAATCATAGCCTATAAGATAGAGGCACACATAACCATTACTTATTACATAAAAATAGACTAGTCCAACAGCAAGGAATGGCAGGAGATACTCTGTAATCAAAATGAAGAAAAAATAAAGAAAAATGCAGAATGAACAAGTCGTGGCAGCATATGCATAGGTCTCAATAAGCTCCCAAGAGGGAGTCTTCAGAAGAACATTATAAAACACAAAAAAAGGGAGTGGAGGGTAAGGTATGGGCTGGGTGAAGGGAAAGAGAGGGAAAGGGAGGAAAACGGAGGGAGGAGGAGGGAGGGAAAAGGGATACATTTAAAATAAAAACTGTGCTATTTGATACCTTAAGCAAAATCTAAAAATATGGTAATGCCTGAGAAAACATATAATCTCAAACCTAATTTACAGTGTCATTCAAAAAACAAAACAAAACGCTTCCTCCAAAAAATTTAATGAAGTAGAAAACAAACCCGTGTAGTTTGAATAGGAAAACTGGATCCTATTTTTTACTGCAGGAGTAGAGGAAAAAACAAAATATGAGAAAAACTGATGAGATACAAAAGAGTAAAGGACCTACAATTACCAAATATAATGAAATGAAAACAGTCATATATTGCAGCACCAGAAAACTTACAATAAAAAAAAAGATAGATGAATCTAAAGGTGTGCAAATAACGTTTAGGGTACATTATAAGAAAGCAAAATAGTTCTCTGTGTGCTGTGCTTTCCTGTCTAATCAATGTGTTTATACCTCAAAAATTTCCTGTCATGATTTGACAATTTCCAATCTGTAATCAAACCGCTGCTGATCGCTGGAAGTAGCGGTATACAAATGTATACTAAATAAATAAATAAAAATAAATAACCCCAGAACCTAAAGCTTACCTTCAACACAATAGAAAAGGCGGGTAAAGATGAAAACTGCGCATATGCAGCTTTAAAGTACCAAGGCTAAAATCCCTCCTTCCTCATTTGAAATATTACATTAGAAAGAAAAATGCCAACTTTGCAAACACTATTTTTTAAGCCATATATAAAAAAAGGAAAATCATCAAATGTTAAAATCACCCTCTTTAAAACTATGCACTGCTGTAACTAATTGATACTAGTATAAACAAGGATGGTAACAAGGAATTACCTCAAGTCTGAATCCAAAACATATACTTTCAAGGTTACATTTCAACCATCACTTCAAGGTCATGAAGACAGAGAAGTAGAGAACACATAAGGCTTACATCCCTATATTTTCTGCCATATCTCACCAGATAAAAACATTTTTGTAATATATATTCCAATCGGAAAAAAGCCCGCCAAGAACTACCAACTACTATGAAATAAATTAAATATAAAAGAGATGAGACTGTTTGTACTAACTGTTTACGAGGAGCCCGATTCACAAAAGGGCATCTCCGGCCATCTGGATGACCCCGAGCAAAACGAGCCCATTAGGAACCAATTCTGGACTGCAAGAACAAAACATTCCTGCGGTACACAGAATGGGGCCCAAGGACTGCCCAGTGTGCCCCTGCCTGCCTGCAGGGACGTCCTCCCTGCAGGTGCCCCAGCTCACATGGCTAAGACCCCCCTTCCCTACTGCCTGACCCACAGTTGGCCAGCGGGGGCCTGGATCGGGCAGCGGGGACCCCCCACACCTGGCACCGACCCCAGGGGGGGCGGATCCATGGGCCCAATTAACCCACCGATACTGATTATTCCACCTTCGAGGTGGAATAATCAGCACGTCCCTTCTGACCCCGCAGAACATACAGGGCCATGACCTGAATCGGCTCTGTATATCCTGCTGTCTCGGCCCATCCCTGCGGGGAGATCAGGAGGGGGAATAGGTTCAGAATGGCTTGTGGGCCTGCAATCAGACCTTAGTCCAAAAACGTGATATGGTGGAAAAACACTTTATTTATACCAATAACAGGGACCTATTACCAACCCGACACAGGCCGTGTTTCGCAAACCTTCATCAGGGGTTGATCAGGTAGGTACTAAAAACATAAATACTTAATACAATAACAGAATTAAAAAAATGTGAAAGAACAGAGCTAAAAACATAAGACATGCATATGTATAATAAAATAATTCTTATAAATAAATAAAACAATAAATATATTTAAACAAATAGGAATAATAAAAAGTGTGGATACACAAATATAAATAACTAAAATAGAATCATAATATAAAAGAACAATTAGTAAAGCTGAGTCTAAAACTGTAAACAAAACATGACGAGGTGTGACAAGCAATTATATTCCACAAAAAATACCTTTATATGTAGACCCAATAACTTGTGGCCCTCAGAAGGAATATGTGCTGATATAGCTAAAATAAAGAAGACAAACTTAAAAAGAATACATATGCTAAAATTAATAAATAAATATGCATGTCTAATGTTTTTCTTCTTTATTTCTTCTTTATTTTAGCCACAAGTTATTGGGTCTACATATAAAGGTATTTTTTGTGGAATATAATTGCTTGTCACACCTCGTCATGTTTTGATCAAAAGGGAGGAGGTGGTTGAGCAGACAAAGAAATTGGTGAAGGAACAGATGCATTCGGCATATCTCCTGGAGTGCTGCAGATCTAAAATCATTTCGAGAGGATTATGGATGAACAAAGCACCAGGATTGTACACTACAGAAGAAGGTTTTATAAAGTGTTGGAACGCTCATGTTCATTAGATCTTATGATCCTTCTTATAACTACTGCGAACAAGAAATCCAAAATTTTAAAATCTGAAATAGATGAAAAGCTTACTACATTGAAGGGATGTGACGAGCAATTCGATAAGGTCTTTGAAGACTATCAGAAGAATATACAACATTTTAAACAAGAAATTAAGAACATTAAAATAGAAAAGTTTAAAAGGGATGAAGACGATTATAGGATAGGTTATGTGTACCATTGGAGTAAGAAGATAGACAATGATCGACTTTGGTTTAAAAAGGGGACCTCTATCTTTGATCGTAAAGATAGTATAGATGATGGAGAAATTAGAGAAGGTCCCTTAGAAGAGAAAAAGAAACGCAACAGGAGCGAATCTGGTGATTTTGATAATTCTGCTTCTCTTTTTTCTACTAAAGAATCTAGTAGATCTCAAGGGGATAGGAGAGCTAGAGAAGATCAAGGCCGAGATAAATCCAAGGAGCCTTTTTTCAATATGGACCAACTTTGGAAGGGGGGAGGTTGAGAGAGCTCACGTACCCGTCCGTGGCAAAAGAAAATAGATGGAGATCTAGAACAGGATCATGGGTTCCATTACGGTCAAGATCAACGTCACAGAGGTCACGATCAGTATTACAGAGGCCGGGGTCGTGGCAGAGGAAGAGGGAGGGGACAGTGGAAAACAGATCAATCAATGGAGAGGAGATACCAATAGATCCTCCAATGGCCAATAGTTCTAATAATGTTATTAATATTTCTCATTATACCCTTACGAAAGATGAAGAATCAATTCTTAGTAAAGGGTTATCATTTGTTCCTAAAAACAGAGCTGATACTTTTGAGATACAAATTGATCTATATAAATTTTTCAGAAAATTAAGGATTCAACAATTTTTTTCTGATCAATTAAATACCTCTTGTGATGTTTCAGTTATCAGCAAGAAATCAACTTGGATTCCCCCCCAAAAAACAGATTCTGTTTTAGAAGCTTTTGAGCAAATAGTTCTCAAACAAGTTAAAGATGTTACTAAAGACACATCACCCTCTTATCAGAATATTACACAGGAAGAAAGGCTAGCCATTACATCTTTACAAAAGAATAGCCAGATTATTATTAAACCCGCTGATAAGGGGGGTGCTGTTGTGGTTCTAGATAAACAAGATTACATACAAGAAATTAATAGACAACTGAACAATAAGACCTTTTATGAGAGACTTTATAGAGATCCCACTTCAGATATTAAGAGAACCATTGATAATCTTGTTATTACTGGTTTTGAAATTGGTTACATCACAAAGAAAGAGAGAGATTTTCTTATTGTAGATGCACCAGTAATTCCCACCATCTATATCTTGCCTAAGATCCACAAATCTCTTGATAAACCACCCGAGCGTCCGATTGTTTCGTCCATTGGCTCAGTTTTAGAACCCATTTCTAAGCTTCTAGATATATTCCTACGTCCGTTTATTAAAGATATGTGGTCGTATGTACGCGATTCAGCGCATGTTATAGAAATTTTATCTACCTTTAAGACTTGTAGTGCAGATATTATCTTAGTTACTTTAAACGTGGAGTCTCTTTATACCAATGTACCTCAAAAAGAAGCTTTGGATATTATTGTGTATTATCTTCTTAAACGTACAGAACATCGACTCATTCCAACAACATTCCTCCTATCCTTGGCACAGATTGTGCTGTTTGAGAATTTCTTTTGTTTTAGAGATCTGTTCTATAAGCAGATCAAGGGTGTGGCGATGGGATCGGCTATGGCCCGGATGTAGCTAATCTTTATATGTTTAATTTTGAGGAGAGTTTCCTAAAAGAACATCCATTCAAAGATAATGTTGTTTTGTGGATCCAATATATAGATGATATTTTGATACTTTGGAAAGGCACTAAGGAATTACTATCTGAATTTAATATGTGGATTAACCAGTTAGATACGAACTTGCGTTTTCAGATTACATATGATTTCCACAAGATCTCATATTTAGACCTTTTGATAATTAAAGAAGAGTTTGGTTTCTCTACAACACTTTATAAGAAACCCACTGATAAGAATCATTTTTTACACTACGATAGTTTCTACAACCCATCTCTGAAGAACAACCTTCCTGTAAGTCAATTCTTAGAGTTAGGAGAGTGTGTTCCAATCTACATGATTTTGAAGATGAGGCATTAAGTATGAAGAGACGGTTTCTTGACAAAAAATATCCCATATGATATGTTGAGTCTGCATATAGAAGAGCTAGGAATACATCACGAGAATCACTTTTGAAACCTAAGGCGAAGAAAGAGAATATAGGTCTATTGTGTCCCCTCCTGTATTCTCAGTTCTCAGTCAAGATAACCAAAATACTCAAGAAGGAATGGCATATTCTTCAAACTCTGCCGGCTTTCCAGGATAAGAACCTCATTATTGCGCATAAGCGCAATATCAATTTGCGCAATCTCCTTGTACCCTCAGCACTTACAGAGAAGAAATATTTACCACAATATAAAGGCCAATTCCAATGTGGGAGGTGCTCTGTTTGTCTCAATGTGTTACCCGTTAGAAATAAATTTATTCATTCCATCACACATAAGAAGTTTCATATTAATGACTTCTCTAATTGTGATACATCCAATGTTATTTATGTGATACAATGCCCCTGTAATTTTTTATATGTTGGTAAAACCACTCGGAGCATTAAGACCAGGATTATGGAACACAAGAGCTGTATCAGGAGGAATGTGGAAGATAAACCTCTGGTTGCTCACTGGCGAGAGCAACAGCACAAGGTTACTGACTTAAGATTTTTTGTTATAAAGCAAGTTAAACCCAATTGGAGAGGTGGTGACATAAATAAAACTATTTTGAGGTTAGAACAGAGGTATATATTCCTATTAGACTCACTTGCTCCCAATGGCCTTAACTTAGATAAAGATTTTTCTGTTTTTCTTTATTAGTGTCCCCTTCAACAGGATTCTCATTTAGACATTATTAATATATAATAATTAATATATATTTCCCTTTTTATTATTTTTTGATTCTATTTATTGTTTTATTTATCTATTTATTCACCTTTTAGCTGAGTTTCATTTTATTGTTTTAATATATATTGTTTTTCACAAATGGATTCCTTTTAGTTCATTTTTGTGTAATCTCCTCGGATATAATTTCTGAGAGCTGCTTCACTTCATTGGTTTTTAGTTAGCTGCAATCTTATTCCCTGAGTTGTCACCCTTCATTTCAGCATTTTAATAGCGTTTTTACAATTACAAGTTTTTTTGGCTTGGTCTAGCTCCGCCTTCGACATGCCCCTCCTTTTCCCGCTCCTAGAGAAGAGTAGAAGTATGCGCATGAGCCGGCGTTTTTCAGCTAGATTACTCATTAGCGCAAGAAGCATGGAGCTGCTTTCAATCTTAAAGAGAATTTTTATACAACAGTTGTGTTACGGAGGTATGTTTTATTATTATTTTTATTTTTCATTGACGCTGGTTTTAAGAGGAATATCTTGTATGTAGGTAATCTAACACAATTAAAAGAAATATATCAATAGTTGATGCTACCTTGGGTTTGGAAGGTCTCCGATAACAGACCTCTACTAAGACATGTACCCTGTGAGTTCAGTTGAACCCGACGGTATTTATACCGCATATGAGTTTTAGAAGCGGTTTGTCTCCTTTTTAATAGAGCTACTTTTGATTTTTAGTACGCCAAGCTATCGGACTTGAATGTTTTTTGCGGGGTTTCACTCCGCCTTTGTCACGCCTCCCCTTCTTTTGTTTTTCAGTTAGTTTATATGTACAGAGAACCGTTTTTTTAGATAAAATGTTGTATCACAAAAGTAGCACGACTGGATTTGGGTCAGTAATACTATTCTAGTTTACAGATACATCCATTCCCCCCTCAGCTATGATGATAATATGCTTGTTTTCAATAATAATGTCACTCTCAAGCTATGATTAGATAATGGAATGTCGTTCCATATTAGTCACCGGGTGGTTTGCATATTGATATGAGGTGTTGGGAGTACTTTTGATTTTTAGTGCTTTCAAAAGTGATGTCCCTCTCCCCTTTTTTCGCTCCTGCTGCATTTCAACGTTTCTTGGTCTCCAATGGTTTGCCCCTTATATTTTAGCAGTTCTTTTAAGACACATTGATTGTTATTGTTTATTTATTAATTTTAGCATATATATTCTTTTTAAGTTTGTCTTCTTTATTTTAGCTATATCAGCACATATTCCTTCGGAGGGCCACAAGTTATTGGGTCTACATATAAAGGTATTTTTTGTGGAATATAATTGCTTGTCATACCTCGTCATGTTTTGTTTACAGTTTTAGACTCAGCTTTACTAATTGTTCTTTTATATTATGATTCTATTTTAGTTATTTATATTTGTGTATCCACACTTTTTATTATTCCTATTTGTTTACATATATTTATTGTTTAATTTATAAGAATTATTTTATTATACATATGCATGTCTTATGTTTTTAGCTCTGTTCTTTCACATTTTTTTAAATTCTGTTATTGTATTAAGTATTTATGTTTTTAGTACCTACCTGATCAACCCCTGATGAAGGTTTGCGAAACACGGCCTGTGTCGGGTTGGTAATAGGTCCCTGTTATTGGTATAAATAAAGTGTTTTTCCACCATATCACGTTTTTGGACTGTGTTCTTGTAACCACGTGATTTTTGCCTCATCTGTTGGACTCCTGCAATCAGACCTTACCATCAACCTTGCACAAGCATGGGTAAAAGTAAAAATGCTGCGCATGTGCGGATCTAAATAATTAAGGTGAGGAAGGAATCTCCTCCTTCCCCGGATGCCAAAAGAAAAAAATATACAATATTAGGGAAAAATATTTCTGTAACCTTTCGCCGCTCTCTACTTTTGGTTACGCTCCATTTGGTCCTGGGTTCATTTCACAGAGACTGTAGGGTTAGTAGCACAATAAGACAACCAAAACTGGTGTGGCTTGGAAAAAGGGTTTTATATAGAAATAGGCTTATTACAAAGGTACAGAACAGATGTAAAAAGCTGTTATAAAGCTGCTTCGGTCAGAAGTGGGTGTTCAAGGAATAGGAAGAGAAGAGAAAGAAGGGTGGGGGGGGGGGTAAGAAGTGGGTGTAAGAAGTGTCCGATGAAATAAGAAGAGAGAGATATTTTTGTGTTTCTCTGTATTTATAGTGAAATTCTTCAGCACCTCCCTTTGTCATAATTTGGTTTGTTTGAGGTTTGATCTCTCCTGAATAGCAAGGAGGGGCTGTTGTCTTACAGACTAATCAGGCAAACTAGGTCCATTAAATCTGGAGACTGACATCACCAGGGGGTCAGAGCTAATCTCATCAGGTAAACTACGCTCATTAAGTCTGGAGACTGACATCACCAGAGTGTCAAAGCTGCTTGCAATCCAAGGTCTGGGAAAAGTGATGACACCTATGCTAGGCATAATGTCATGCTGATGTATGTTGACATCTCCCACACCTTTTATTTATTTATTTATTATTTGTGCCTGGAAATGGTGGAAGCAAACCTGTGGTACCTGTCCCAGCTGCAATTACATGATAGAAGGCAGCTTGTCTAATACCTCCTGTATTAAATACCTTGCTATGTCCTGCAGGTCCCCTGTCCTGCACAGTACTGTCTCTAGTGTTCTAGAGATAAACAAGTCCCATTATGAGTCCAAACCTCGTGTCTTAGGTAGGGCAGCCACTATTGGGGGGGGGGGGGGACGACGACCCAATATGCCACCTCAGTGCCCGTCTTAGAGAGAATGAACAGTGCATAACGTCTGCAGGAATTTCTGAGGAGGTTAAAGCCGAAAGGTACCAGGATGCTATGAGTGAGGGTAGGAAGCAATACTAGACTGCAGCTGACTCTGGTATTCCATGTAGTAGGAAATGCCAAATTAGCCAAATTAGCAGGCCAAATGAGCCTGGATGTAGAGGTAGATGCTGGAGAAATTAAGTGTAACTACCTTAAAATGTTGGTGGTGTTCTGTAGGACATGCGCTGCAAGGAGATGTACATTTGTTTCATTTTACAACATAGGAAAATTATGATAATGCATAGCAATATTTGTACAGCAGTTAAAATAATAATAGGGTAAATAAAAACATTAAAGACATGATCAGCAGTAGGTGAGTAACCAAATAACAATTCCCACACAGACACATGAGCATCTTGTAGCAAGTGTCCAACAATTTGTCGAATGTGTCCATTCTCATAAGTGATGGTGTGATTCACTTCAGTGGATGTTGTTTAAGGTGATCAATATAGGCATGGAGTTCTGTAAGGTTGAGCAGTTTATGTAGTGTCTCTTCTCCCATGCCAAGTGGTAATGGATGCACAGCATATTTATTTATTTATTTAACTGTATTTATATCCCGCCTTTCACCGGGTCAAAGCGGCGTTACATATAAGGGTGGGGAAATTAGGTATCAGGGTGGGGCCATCACCAGGTAGGCAACAATGATGATTAGGACATAAGACAGACTTTAGACATAGACAGTGGAGTGTAGTTGTTACTCAGAGGTCCGTGGTGAGTTCAGGGGTTGGTGCATTTTTTGGTGGGGGTTGTCTTGAAGTATTCTTGGAAGAGGATGGTTTTTAGCTGTTTTCTGAATGAGAGGAGTTCGTTATTGTTTCTGAGGTGGCTCGGTAGAGAGTTCCATAGGGATGGTGCATAAAGTTCGAAGGCTCGGTTGCATGTCCTTTGTGGGCATTTGGTTCTTTTGTGAGGGACGGTGAGATAGTTGGAACTCTGTCTAGTTGTTTGCCGTGGGTTGGATGAGTCAACAGGGTGCGAAGCTGGGTGTTCTGCATTTGGTGGATGGCTTTGTGGGTGAGTAGGATGGACTTGTATTTAGTTCTTGCTTCGAAGGGAAGTATGTGTAGGTCTCTTAGGATTGGGGTGATGTGGTCGCTTTTCTTTGCTCTCTGAATAATTCTTGCTGTGGTGTTTAATGCAGTTCGGAGGGGGTTAGTCTGTGTAGCTGGTAGTCCATGGTAGATTATGTTGCAGTAATCCAGATGAGGGAGAGCCATAGCTTGCATCACTGTCCTGAAGTCTTGAGGTTCGAGGAGAGGTCTGAGACGCTGCACTGTTTTCGCTTTATGGAATACATTTCCTGTGGTTTTGGTAATTTGTTGCTTGAGGGTTAGAGCTTGGTCAATGATAATACCTAGGTATCTTATTTGTGGCTGTATTTGGATGTGTGTGGCTCCTATGTTGAGGTGTGAAGGTGGTGTGAAATCAGGGTCTTTTGTTACTATGAGGGCTTCAGTTTTCTTTATGTTTATAGCTAGGTTGTTTTCTTGTAGCCAGTGGGACACTTCGGAGAAGCATGCTGAGAGGTGCATATTTGTTGGGTTTGCGGTTGTAATTGGGGCATAGAGCATGATATCGTCAGCATATATATGGAAGTTCATGTTGTGGGTACATATGATTGAACAGAGTGGTTGTAGGTAGATGTTGAAGAGCATGGCTGATAGCGTGGATCCTTGGTGTTGCTGGTAGGGGGGCGAGGTCGAGGTGCTGGTACGGATCAGTTGTTGTCTGTTGGTTAGGTAGGATTGAAACCATTGAAGTGTGGTGTCTTTGATCCCAATTGACTATAATCTTCGTATGAGGATGTTGTGGGAGATGGTGTCGAAGGCCGCTGATATGTCAAGGAAGATCATGAGATATCCGGAGTGTTTTTCTTGGGTTCCTATGATGAGGGTGTTCATCAGTGTGGTCATGAGGGTCTCATGGAGTGGGCAGAAGCCATGTTGTTGTGGGTCCAGTATGTTGTTGATGTCTAGGTGTTCTTGAAGCTGTTGCTGGACTATCTTTTCGATTATCTTGGCGGTGAATGGTAGGCTTGCTATCGGTCTGTAGGATGCAGGGTCTTGGGGATCTAGGTTTTGCTTTTTTAGGGATGGTCGAATGATAGTAGTTTTGAGGATGTCTGGCATGCGACCTTGAGAGAGGGATTCGTTGACAATACGGGTTAACGGTGTGCTCAGGTGTTCTTTGGATTTCTTTATTCAGTCGGTGGGGCAGGGGTCCAGCGGGGAGGTGGTGGTGTTTAGGCGGGAGATGGTGGATGATATTTCTTCTGCAGTGGTTTCTTTGAAGGTAGTCCAGTCACTGTATATGTTGGGGTGGTGGTTTGTTGTAGTTGCCTCGGAGTTCAGATGTGGGTTTTGTGGTTGTTGGAGCTGTTTGTATTGTCGGGCTAGTAGCTCTGGTGGGAACTTTGGTAGTTGGTCTGAGTTGGGTGCTTTTGTCAATTGTTTGACAATCTGAAAGAGTTCACGAGGTTTATTTATGGATGTGTATGATTTTCGTGTGGTAGGTTTTCTTTGCTTTGTCGGTCTCAGAGTGGTATGCGTTGAGTTCACATATGTATTTTGTTTTGTCGCTGTCATTTTTGGTTTTTCTCCATTTTCTTTCTGTTCTTATGAGTTTTGTTTTTAGCTTTCGTAGACTGGGAGTGAACCATCTGACTTTTGTGGAAGTAGGTCTTGTGATGGTTTTGTTTGTCGGTGCTTTGGATGCAGTGGAGATCGTGGTATTCCAGTTGTGGATGAGATAAAGTCTGGAATGTCCATAGAGTCATTGGTAACCAGCGGTGTGGAATAAGTTGTCCCGTTAATGGTGATGGGGACCAGTGGTGTATGACTGCACCAGGTATTGTTTAGTAAATAGTTTGAACTGTACAACAAAGTGTTCTTAGGAAGGCGGATGTCATGCATTCTGGGAGCAACTGAAAAAGAAACATTCTGGGGAAAGAACAGATGAAAACAAGTGTCCAGCTCCAAGGTAATACAAACTGTGTGAGGTAGTCAGGGAATATGAGAGCTTAACAGTCAGGGAGCAAGAGGAGGAATTGCTCCAGCAGGAGGTGTCAGCCTCTTTAAATTGGTGAGGTTGACACTTGAACTGAAATGTAGTCTGCTCACACAAACTGGGGTCGGCTTGAATGAAGTCCAGGTATCGTCCAGTGGCTGCACCCAGGTGAGATGGTCCATAGGATACATAAGCATATTATCAAACTGCACACCAATATTAACAACAGGATAAATAACATTTTTAAACCGAGCAAACCACTGGTACACTTGACTTTTTCCCATAGCGTCATCTTGATAAGCTGTTTTCAACATTAAAACAGTTTCAGCAGCATTTTTACCGAGTAGAAAACAAAATTTCACAGCTGCACGTTGTTCACTTAAACTTGTCATCATAAAAAAAGAAACAAGAACAAAACAGCGCTAGCAAAAACAATCACTGCAGATGAACAGAACAAGCCAGGTCGACAACACAGGCGGCACTGAACTGACAATGAGTTGCACTATATACGCCTAGCGGCAGAAGTGCGTACTACACAAGCTCCGCCCACGGCAATGTTATTCCTGTTTTTTTTGGGTACCCCCTCGTATAATGGGAGATATAAAAGCAAAGGTATCTACAACTACATTGGACAGTTTAGAGGAAGCTTCATTAATAATATGTTGTGAGGTAAAACCATCAGCAGCATGCTGAGCAATGGATCCCATTTTATTATGGAGCACCTCTATATCAATTATATTAAGGGCACCCAGTGCAGTCCCTGTGTCACCTAAAATTGTATCAATTAATTCACGCTTGTGTCGAAATTGCTTGGCTCGGGGTGTTACTGACTGCATATCAAACCAAGTATTGAGCATTTGTATGTGGTTGGCAACAAACTGAGAGCAATTTGGATATTTGTGAGTAACTAGAAACAATTTGGGAAATAGATGCCAAGAAAGGAAATGGTATTCTGTTGTTGTTGTTAAGTGCCGTCGAGTCGGAGTCGACTCATGGCGACCCTCTGGATAGCTATCCTAAATTGTGTTCGGTCTTCAGTCAGGCGGCTTATTGTTGACAAACTGGTACTCATAGCTGCTGTTATTGTAGCGATCCATCTCATTGCTGGCCTTCCTCTTTTGCGTTGACCTTCTATCTTGCCAAGCATAATGTCTTTCTCTAATGATCTCTCTCTTCGCATGATGTGTCCGAAGTATGAAAGTCGAAGTCTTGTCATCTGGGCTTCTAAAGAAAGCTTAGGTTTGATCTCCTCTAGTACCGACTGGTTTGCTCTTCAGGCAGTCCATGGTATACACAGTATTCACCGCCAGCACCATAATTCAAAGGCATCAATTTTCTTCCTGTCTATCTTTTTCACTGTCCAGCTTTCACATCCATATGATGTTATTGAAAATACCATGGCTTGAACAAGTCAAATCTTTGTATGGAGAGAGACATCTCTGCTCTTGAGAATCTTATCTAGGTCTTTCATAGCCATTCTGCCAAGAGCAATGCGTCGTCTGATTTCTTGACTGCTTGTTGCTTCTTTATTGATAGTTGATCCAAGTAGGTTAAAGTTGTACACGATTTCAATTTCTTCTCCTTCAACGATGAACCTGTTGATTATGCCAGTTGTCATGATCTTTTTCTTCTTTACATTAAGGTGCAGGCCCATTTTGAGACTATGTTCTTTGATTGTGAGAAGCAAATGTTTCAGATCATCTTCACTTTCAGCCAGTAATGTGGTATCATCAGCATAGCGAAGGTTGTTGATGAGTCTTCCACCAATCTTCACACCTCTGTTGTCTTCATACAGTACTGCTTCTCTGATGATTTGTTCTGCATATAAATTAAATAGGTAGGGGGAAAGTATGCAGCCTTGTCTTACACCTTTGCTTATTTTAAAACATTCTGTTTCTCCTTGTTCCATTCGAACTGTTGCTTCTTGATCAATGTACAGATTGCGCAAGAGAACGATCAGGTGTTCTGGTATACCCATGCTTCTTAATGTGGCCCAGAGTTTCTCATGGTTTACACAGTCAAAAGCCTTGCTATAGTCGATAAAGCAGAAATAGATATCCTTTTGGTATTCTTTAGTCTTTTCAAGGATCCATCTCACATCTGCAATGATGTCTCTCGTTCCTCTCCCTTTCCTGAACCCTGCTTGCACTTCAGGTAGTTCTTGTTCTAGGTATGGCTGTAGTCTCTTTTGAATAATCTTCAGTAGAATCTTGCTGGCATGTGGGATCAGAGCGATTGTGCGATAATTTCCACAGTCAGTTGGATCACCTTTCTTTAGTATTGGTATAAACACAGATCTTTTCCAGTCAGTTAGCCATAATGTTGTCTTCCATATTTCTTGGCAGAGCCTTGTAAGTATGGTAACAACTGCATCAGATTGCTGCAATACTTCTATGGGAATGCTATCAATGCCTGGTGCTTTGTTCTTTGATAAGGCTTTCAATGCTGCTTCAACTTCTTCTTTCATCACCAATGGTTCCCGATCATAAGGTACAGGTTGAAACGGCTGTTGATCCACTTGATCTTTATCATATAAAAACTCTGTATATTCCTTCCACCTTTTCTTGATCTTCTCAGCATCATTCAACATAGAACCTTGAGCATCTTGTAACATTCCAGTTCGAGGCTGGAACTTTTTCTTTAACTCTCGCAGCTTTAGGAAAGCCGATTTTGTTCTTCCTCTAATAGTTTCTGCTTCTATTTCCTTGCAAGTGTCATTGTAGTACTTTTCCTTGTCCTGTCTTGCTGCACGTTGGAAATCTGTTGAGTTCTGGGATTGTCTTTCTTTCTCCTTTGGCTTTAGCTTCTCTGCGTTTCTGGGCAATTTTCAGAGTTTTTTCCGTCATCCATTTTGGCCGTTTTTGCTTTTTCACCTTTTGTAGAGACTTCTCGCTTTCTTCCAGCACAACCTTCTTGATGTCATTCCATAACTCTTCCGGAGCAGCAAATCGATTTTGCAGGCAGTCTTTAAATTCCAGTGGTATATTCTCAAGGTCATATTTTGCTGCATTCATGAGTGGTTTGCTCTTTTTCAACTTTAGCTTGAGTTTGCATACTAGTAGTTGATGATCTGTACCACAGTCAGCTCCAGGTTTTGTCTTTGTTGATGTTACAGAGCTTTTCCATCGTTGACTTCCACAGATGTAGTCAATTTGATTTTTATACAATCCATTGGGTGAAGTCCATGTGTACAGTCGCCGCTTGTGTTGCTGGAAGAAGGTGTTTGAGATGAATAGATCATTTGTCTTGCAGAATTCTATCAGTCTTTCTCCAGCTTCATTTCTGTTGCCAAGTCCATATTTTCCAACTGCTTTGCCTTCTTCTTTGTTGCCAACTTTTGCGTTCCAGTCACCCATGACTATCAGGATACCCTGTTTGCATGTTCTGTCAATTTCAGCTTGTACTTGTTCATAGAACTCTTCAGTTTCATTCTCTTCTGCAGCTGTTGTTGGGGCATATACTTTAATTATAATTGTGTTGATAGGCAATCCTCGTAGACGAATAGAGATTAAGCATTCGCTGACTGCATTGTATTTCATTACAGTTCTTGCAAGTTTCTTCTTTATTATAAATGCAACACCATTTCTTCTTTGTCTTTCATTTCCAGCATAGTAGACCATGTGATCATCTGATGCAAAGTGCCCGATGCCAGTCCATTTCAGTTCGCTGACACCCAACAGATCAAGTTGTACACGTTCCATTTCATTCTTGACCACCTCCAACTTCCCTTGGTTCATGCTTCAATGTGTAAGACATCTTTACAGCTTCTGACTCTCATTTCATGCGCAGCTACTTCAGCAGTCAGACTTCCCGAGGGCTTTGATCCAACCACATCATAAATGCTGGCTTTACTCTGAAAAGTCTTCAGCTCTTCCCCAGTAGCTAGTTGAGTGCCTTCCGACCTGGGAGTCTCATCTTCCAGCACCATAGCACAATTTGTTTTGTTGTAACTATCCTTTGGGTTTTATTGTATTTCTATGGTATTCTACATCATATAAAACATCGTGTGGTGCATCATATTTAATCTGAAAGGGATGTCCTTCCTGAAATGGGTAGATATCAGAAAGGTAGAGTACAGGAGGAGCAGAAGTAATGGGAGGGGTGAGATGAGGGGTGGTAGGTAAACAAGATACATCCAAAAGGAATGAAGTCTTAGTGATGTGCGGTTGATCACTCACAACCCATGTATAAGTTATTTTCCAGGTACCTCTGTCCTGACAGGAAATATTGTACAAAATCAAAGCAGGAGGACCTAGAAAGTAATGTTCTGGAGGTGCCCTCAATTCTTGTGTCCTTTCTAGAGAAGTGGAAACTGGTGGCGCCCACTGTACTTGAGTGACGTTTAATGAATAGAACACTGGCTTGTCCTGTACGGAACAGAAACTCAGGATGACCAGATCCTTTCCTTCCGGGAAAGGTGGGGGTATTTCTTGATAGCAATATACCCCACCTGTGGAGTTAGCCCAGCCAATCATGCATATTCGGATGATAGTTCCTGTAATGAGACTTGGGTAGAAGAGAGCAGATACAAGAACAACAGGAAACCGAGACATAATAAAAGCTAACTTGTTTCACTCTACTAGGGAGTAAACTAGTGCTCCCCACTTATACTATGCAACAACAGAAATAATGTTTACTACTTATTTACATAACTATTAGACACATGTCCAGTATATAGGACACATCAACTATACAGCAGAAGTAAATAGTTACCATCCTCAAGCGACTTTTGTTTAGAAAGCAGCTGTCCGTGCTGTCTTCAGAAAGCAGTTGTCCGTGCTGTCTTCAGAAAGCAGCTGTCTGTGCTGTCTTCAGAAAGCAGCTGTCCGTGCTGTCTTCATGTGGTATCTGAAAACAAAGACTGATAAAACACGTATTACCCATATGGTTTCAACTGGGTGATGTGTTTCCAATACTGCTGGTTGTCGGGCATTAGGATCTGGTATAGGCTTGGGCCTAAGGTATCAGTAACTAAGTACGGTCCTTCCCACTTTGCAGTTCCAAAGGGGAGATTTGGTCTAGGTCTCAGAATCAACACTTTACTCCCAACCTTGAGGGGCCTTAAATCGGAACCTTTTGCATGTACCTCCTGCAAATAATCTCTAGCTTTTTCTGTGTTAGCTAGCACAGTGGTCTGAATTTCTTTTAGATGTTCTTGCAGGGATTTCATCCACTCATTGGTGAGAATTACGGTCTGGTCCTCTGGAAGAAAAGGATGCAGCAGATTTTCCCACCGTGGCATTGGCCTTCCCATTAAGGCTTCATAGGGTGCAAAACCTGTGGATTTACAGACATTAGCTCTGATACGCATAAGGACTAAAGGGAGCACCAGATCCCAATTTTTCCCGGTCAGATTAAGCATAGGGCTGAGGTGGGCCTTAATTGTTTGATTCATTCTTTCTACCTGCCCTGCTGCCTATGGATGGTACAGAATGTGGAGTTGTTGTTCTACGCCTAGAAAATCAAACAATTCCTTGATGAGCTGAGAAACAAATGCAGGACCATTATCAGAATCAATAGTCTTAGGAATGCCCCAGCGTGTAAAAAATTGCATAGTTAGGATTTCTGTAGTGGTTCGAGCAGTTTGATCTGGGACAGGGAATGCTTCTACCCAATGAGAAAAGGAATCAACAACAGTGAGTAAAAATCTATTTTTCCTAGTTGTTAACGGAAGAGGGCCCACATGATCTATTTGCAATCTCTCAAATGGGCTACGAGGAGGTGCTTTCATTAACTGTCCCTTTCTCTTTTTAGGTTGCCTCCCAAATGAAGCACAGATTATACAGGAGGAAACATGATCCTGTATATCATGTTTCATTTTTGTCCACCATACCATCCTATTAAGGATAAGCTGCATTTCTTCTGCTTTAGGGTGTCCCATAGGGCCTGCACCATGAACCCAATGCATCCACTCTTTACCTCGAGCTCTGGAGATAGCTATAACCAAGCCTTCCTCTCTTTTTGCACATAGAATGTCTTTCTCTATAGTGAGTGTGAGAAAGGGTGTGTGCTGATATAGGTTATCTGGGGCGTCCTGCACAAGCTTCCTCAAATTGGAAAGTTCAGGGTCCTTTGTCTGCAGTGCTACGAAGTAATCTGGTGGTATTATCTGATCATAATCTGTGGAACGTGTAGCAATAGCAGCCATGCGTGTCTGCTCATACCAGGGCCATATGAGGCCTACATGGCATGCTTCCTTGGCTAGTGAGTCTGCTAATGTGTTTCCTTTCACTAAAGGGCCTTTCTTCCTATGTGCCTTTACTTTAATTAAATGTACTCTCTGAAACTTCTCACTCAATTATTGTGCCATAGTCCACAGGGATGAATTTTTCACCGTGGACCCATCTGTAGATTTAAATTTTGTTTGCCAGCCACCAGGGTAACAGGGTAATGGCACTTTTAAAGACATAACCAGAATCTAAAATGATTTGTATCTCTGGGTGTGAATCCTGATATTGTTGCATACAAGTCACAAAAGCAGCCAGCTCACAGTACTGTGCTGATGCTGACCCACAGGAATAATGTTTCTGCAGTACCACTTGGTTATTTGGGTCCAATTGTACAATTGAAAAACCTGCTAGTCGCCTGCCTCCTTCACATTGGCTACTACCATCAATATATACTGTAGGAAGAAAAGGTGAAATTTTGTCTAGTCCCAGTTCCCTAAAGATCATGTGATTAGGGGCACTGGGTGAGGACTGACAGTCATGAGGATGCCCCTCCAGCAAGATTCCAGCCACTTGCATGTTAGGTTCGTTCAACAATTCAAACTTTATATTCTGTGCTTGCAACATGAGAGTCCACTGGACTATTCTCTCAGTCCTAATCTTGCTACATGCTAACTTTCCCTCTACAATGAATTTGAGGGGGGTGTGATGGCTGCATATGTATGTGGTTTGAGCATCAATGATGTATGTAAATTTCTGCATAGCAGTATAGGAAGCCAGTACATGTTTTTCACAGTTTCCCATTTTGAGTTCAGGAGAAGTGAGAACTCTGGAACAGAAGGCATTAGGGCAATCTACTCCTCCTAGGCTTTGTGTTAGAGCTGCACCTATACTGTTCTCTCCAACTACAGGGTACAGGATAAAATGTTCTGTGTGATCTGGGTGTGCAAGAACAGGAGCAGAAGTCAAAATGTGCTTTAATTTAGTTCCAGCCTCTGTATGTTCTTCCTCCCAAACATAACTTTTACTTTTTAGCAGGGAGTAAAGTGGAGCTGCCACTTCAGCATAATTGTGCATGAAGTCACGACAGAAACCAGTGAGCCCTAGAAATGACTGGAGTGATTTCTGATCTGTAGGAAGTGGAAGTTTCTGTATCAGCTCTATCCTCTGAGAATCTACAGATTTACCATCCTGGCCAAGTGTAACCTGTGATTTGCACAGTTGAGCCTTGGCAGGATTAACTTTAAGACCAGCTTGTAAGAGGGCTTTTAAAACTTCTCTTACATGATTCCAGTGTACAGCTTCATTCTCAGACTGAATCAGAATGTCATCTACATACTGAATTATATTATCTCTGCAAGACACTAGTGACAGGGCTTCCTGCATATATTTATGAAAGATCGATGGTGAATCTTTATAGCCTTGTGGCAACACCGTCCATGCATATTGTTTATTCAGCCACTGAAAGGCTGTTTTGTACTGGCATTCAAGGGCCAGGGGCAGACTCCAAAACCCATTGGATATGTCTAAAACAGAGAAAAATTTACATTTGGGATTCAGTTTAGAGATCATTTCAGGGTATGAGGCTACCACGGGCACTACAGATTTTGAAACTTGATTCAGGGCACGGAAGTCCATAGTGAGCCTGAAGGAACCCCCAGGTTTAACTATCGGCCAGGCTGGTGAATTGCATGTGGAAGAAATAGGTCTAATCAGACCCCTCTCCTCCAGTATCTTCACAATTTTAGTCACTGGTTCTATAGCCTGATGAGGTACTGGGTATTGTTTCTGTGGTGGAGGATCCTCGCCTTCCAACAGTATTTCTGTGTGCATTTTCCCACAATCTAACTTGTCTTGTGCCCAGACTGGAATATCAGCCACCTCTGAAGGAATTAAACACAGATCATACTGCTGAGCTGCCTTGGTGCACTGAGTTGCTAACTGCATGGGAATGACTTCATGCACTAACGTTTTAGAAGCACTTGAAGTTCCTGAATACTGCCACAATTTAAGATTAGCCATATCCACCACCAAATTTAACTGGTTGAGGACGTCAATTCCAATTATTTCTTTTGGTGTGTTCACTATAGTGGAGGCAGTGGTTTCCAACATTTCCTTGTTTTGTTCACTGTGCACAGGGATACCCCATTTAACTGGGATAGCCACACACTTGGAAGCTGTGTCATTAATTCCTTGAATTTCATAAATTTCCATATTTTTCTGATCTGCAGTGGGAGAAGCTCTGTTTGTAAAACTAATTCCAGCCCCTGTGTCAATCAAAGCTAGTTTATCCTGACCCCCTATACTACTGATAACATTGGGGCGTCCATAAGAGTCCAGTATCAAGGATGTTACAAGCCTTAAACTGTATTCTGGGCCTATATCTGTTTCATCATCCAGAGGCTCTGGAATTGAGTCCTCTGCTGAGGGAACAGAGGCAGGCTGGGCTATGAAGGCTTGAGACATTTTGATATCTGAACCCAGGAGGTCAGGACACCCCTATGCATTAGCCTTGTGTTTGTCCTGTGCTGCTTGTAAGTCCTGTTTTAATTTATTTATTTCTACCTGCAGTATGTGTTTGTCCTGTTCCCATTTAATTTTCTCCTTTTCTAATCCATCTGTCTGTGCTTTGAGCTCTTGAAAGGGAATGTAAGCTGAGGAATTTCTAAAAGTACCTCTGCCTTGTCCTCTCCAAGGTGTGTCCTCTGTATCCTTTGTCTGTGTTTTTTGTGTATTGAGAGGATCCCTCAGCTTGCCACTTCCGTGCTTCTGATACTGTTATGACCTGCGAGGGCTGTGTCTTCCAAACAGACCCAATTCTGAGCATTAAAGTATCAAAAGGGGTTGCTTTAGGGTCTTCAGAAAATAAAAGAAGGTGTTTTGTAATCTCAGGGGATAGCAATTCTAATAAAAATGCCTTATGCGTACTCTCCCCATAATCTTCTGCATTGGGCCAGGACTCCTGCTCATAAAGAACTGCTTTTAAAATCCAGGCTCTATATGCAAACTGTTCCAGTGTATCATTTGGCAGAGGTGAAATAGTTTTAAATACTTGCATTGGGGAACAGTAAAATAGTTTCTCAATACCCCTTCTAACCAACTGGTATGGGTGAGTGAGAGAGACAACTTTATAATAGCGTGGCCCCAGAGCCAGATGCATAAGTCTATCAAAGTCTGCTTGTTTCCTTCTGTATTTCCCTAGACCCCAGTGAATCAGAATATCAGTGGCCCATTTGCACCATTCATTAACATCAAAAGACATAGGGCCAGCTTTCTCAACTATCCTTTCAATGTCCCTATCTTTCAATGAGTCCTGCAGCATCACTTTAACTGGTGCTCTGAGTTCGGTATTGGGTGCCATGTCTGAGTCATCTGAATTATCCTCCTGACACAGGTCCTGGTTATTGCTCTGTTCTGGCTGAGATAAACTATTAGGATTTTCTTCCTCTGTGCTGTCTGATTTGTCTTTATTTTTTCCATTCCTAAGCCCAGCTATAGATACTTCTGTATTCTTTTGTTTATAGGGTGTGTCATAGGCAGGGGGGGCTGAGGGTGAAATAGTGGTTGGCCAGAGCTTATATTTCTTTTGTCTTTCAGAGGCCAATTCATCCTTAACGTGACTCAATTCAAGTTTAAGTGCTTCTAATTGCTCACTAACAGTTATAAAGGAGTTTGTGGCTTGTATCACCTGAGCCCTTTGCATGGAAATGCAAATTTGTGCCTCCTCCAGGTCTTTGGTTAATTATGTACACTGAGTATTCAGTTCAGTATTGTCCTGTTTCATGCTAATGAGCCCCCTGCACATGCCTTGGATAAAAAGGCATTTTCTTTTATTTGTTTTCTTTTTGAATTCTTGATAATGGTTTAACATTTGTCTTTGAATATTATACCATGATGCCTCAGGGAATTCCCCTTCAAAGGGACCACCTTTTCTCTTACAGTATGTCAATACTATTTCTTTCAGTTCTTTAAAATCAAAGGCTTCCATATTTGAGACTGCAGAAAGACTGTAGTTGGTACAGGGGCCTAGCTTATTATGTTTTTATTTGGTTTTATGCGACTATCTCAAATGTGCAACCTTGGAAAGAGGAATGCTCACTTTTATGAAGAAGTGAGACTTAGAATTATAGTTGGAATGGCATAAATTTTATGGGTGTTCAGTAGAGAGTACTGGCATAAAGACCACGCCTAAAAATTATACCTGAATAAAAAGTGCTTACCATCTTTTAACAAGGTGGAAGTTTAGGGTGAAATTATAGTAAGAAGGGTGTTAGGAGAAGTATCAGTTGCAGCAAACTTTAAGCCTGCCCTCACCAAGATACATACTGGCAGGAGACTGAGAAATAAAAGGCAGAGGGACAGGAGGTAAAGTAAAGTAGTGTTACCAGGAAAGATGTATATTGTACTGTTTACCTGTGTACCACTTCCAAACTAAAGCTGGAGTATCTCTCTGTCTTTTCTTAGCAGCTCCAATACTAGAGAAAAATCTGTGCCTTGTAACAAACCATAACAAGCCTCTACATACAAATAAGAAAACTGCAAGCCACTCTATGTAATGTCCCTAGGTGTAGGTAATATTAAAATTCAGGATTATTACAGAGCCTTTTGACAATAAAAATCTCACCTTGTCTAACCCCCAAAACAAAGTTATCAATGGAACTTTTCACTAAATAGTGTCACTCTGCCTGTCTACAGAGTCTTTTCACTAAAGTGTCATCCAGCTTGTAACCAAAATTGTCAATTGTAAATGGTCACAAGGGCTTTTGATTTTCCTGTCACACCCTGTCTGAAATCCACTTTAATGTATCAAACAAAATTATTACTTACCCAACTGGAGATCTGCTGCGAAATCCGAGATGGGCCCCCATAAAATGTAACCTTTCGCCGCTCTCTACTTTTGGTTACGCTCCATTTGGTCTTGGGTTCATTTCACAGAGACAGTAGGGCTAGTAGCACAATAAGACAACCAAAACTGGTGTGGCTTGGAAAAAGGGTTTTATATAGAAATAGGCTTATTACAAAGGTACAGAACAGATGTAAAAAGCTGTTATAAAGCTGCTTCGGTCAGAAGTGGGTGTTCAAAGAATAGGAAGAGAAGAGAAAGAAGGGTGGAGGGTAAGAAGTGGGTGTAAGGAGTGTCCGATGAAATAAGAAGAGAGATATTTTTGTGTTTCTCTGTATTTATAGTGAAATTCTTCAGCACCTCCCTTTGTCATAATTTGGTTTGTTTGAGGTCTGATCTCTCCTGAATAGCAAGGAGGGGCTGTTGTCTTACAGACTAACCAGGCAAACTAGACCCATTAAATCTGGAGACTGACATCACCAGGGGGTCAGAGCTAATCTCATCAGGTAAACTACACTCATTAAGTCTGGAGACTGACATCACCAGAGTGTCAAAGCTGCTTGCAATCCAAGGTCTGGGAAAAGCCATGACACCTATGCTAGGCATAATGTCATGCTGACAATTTCATCTCATCCAATCAATCTTAAAAACCATAAAAATATTTTACTAATAAAAATGGTCCAAAGGCATTAGAACCCTTCTTTTTTTAAAAAAATAAAGTGTCATACAAGTTAACCTATAACAGTGTACACGGAGATAGCGAGAAGACTCATCTCACAGTTAAAACACAACCGGGAAAAAAGTGAACAATCGCTTCCACAAAAAAGGGAGAAGGTGTTTGTCCATGTGTCATTGGACATAAAACAAAAAATAGCATAGTACATTACAATTAAGAGATAGTGACAGCATAATTTCCAGATATCAAAAGATAGAAAAATTATACATATCAAAAGTCTGTAAGCTTAAAAGATTGAAAACTGAAATATTAAAATAAATAATGATCAATAGATAATAACAACCTCTTTTTCCATGGGTAGAAGCAAATGTATTTGTGCTAAAAAGGCAAAAGAACAGGGGAGTAGAAGGGGAAGAGGGGAAAGGAGAAAGAAGGGGGAAGGGAAGGAAGGGGTAGAAAGAGAGGGAGGAGGGGGAGAGCTAAAGGGGAGACGAAAGAGAGGGGGAAGGGAGAGGGGGAAAGGGAAAGGGAAGAGGGGAAAGAGGGGTAGAAGAAAGAAAGAGGGAACGAGGAGAGGAAAGAAAAAGATAGGGGGGACAGTGATGGGAGGGGAAAGAAGGGAGGGGAGGGGAAGGGTAGGAAGGGAAAGGGAAAAGGAGGGGGAGGGGGAAGAGGGGAAAAAATTTATAGAAACTTCTGATACTCAATTTGTTTATTCAGCCCTTTTGGCAACACAGTATCTGCCAATGTTCAACCAGAGGTGCTGTTTGTATATTTCATCTAATGCAACTTTTATGTTCCTATATACGAGTTTTAACTAGTTGTGTGATCTTGCCAATATAAAGAAAGCTGCATGGACAAATAATTACATAGATAACATATGTAGATTGACAATTAGACCTATGATGCAATCTATATTGTTTATTTGTACTTGTGTGTCTTAAAGCATCTAGAACGATGGCATGAGAGCAGACAGAGCATTTTCCACATCTAAAATGCCCAAATTCCTGTGTCATTGTTATTAATATTTGGTAGAAAAGAAGACAATAAAGAATCAGCCAGGTTCCTCTCTACTGTAAGCAATCACCAATCAGAAAAACATGGATGGATTTGCAAAATGTGCCAGTGATTCTTCATTATTTTCTGAATTTGTGAGGACAAATATGAAAAACGGAGAGTGCAAATGTATTTGTTATCATTTGATTTCTCTTTGGTTCATAGCAAATCTTGTCTATTAGCAGACTTAGGTCTGTGATACCCATCTTCGATACAGAGCTGATTCTTTATTGTCTTCTTTTCTGGTCGAACATTGGCAGACAAATAATCACTCTGGAAGAATTAAAAAAGTTTTTGTTATCAAAAGGACCCATCAGTCTCCATCAGTCTCTATTTTTCTTGGAGATATTGATAAGATTCTAGTGAAGGAAGAGCAGCGATGCATCTTTGAGTTAGATACTGTATTGTCAAAGGGGCTGAATAAAGAAATTGAGTATCAGATATTTTTATAATTTTTCCCCCTTCCCTTCCTCCCCTTCCCCTCTTCCTCACTCCCCTCCCCCTTCCTTCCCTTCTTTCTTCCCCTTCCCTTTCTCCCCTTTCGTCCGTTCTCCTCCCTTCTCTCTCTCCCCCTCCCCTTCCTTTTCCTTTCCCCTCCCCTTTCCCCCTTTCCTTCTCCTCCCCCTCTTTCCCCTCTTCCCTTTCCCCTCTTCCATTTCCCTTCCCCCCTGTTGTTTTGTCTTTTTAACACAAATACATTTGCTTCTACCCATGGAAAAAGAGGTTGTTATTTTCTATTGATCATTATGCAGCTCATTATAATAGCACAAGGGAGTTAATAATGCAGTTGCAGATGATTTGTCTCATTCAAAGTGAACTGTCTTCTGGAGACTGTATCCTGGGGCAGCAGAAAATGGCACTCCATTTCTGTCATACTTTTGGCTATTCAGAATAGAGGCATTGGAGGTGCTGCAGGAGTGGTGTAGAGTGAGAGATTACTTAAGGCAGAGAGGCTGGATGGTGTAAGAGAGGATGAGGGAATGATAGTAGATTTGATCACTAAAGCAAAGAAGGAGGGTGCATCACAAGCAGCAGTTACTACAGACATTGCAGATTTTTCCTTCTTTCAAAAAGCCTAGGGTGGGGGTAATCTGGCTGGCAGTTTCATTGTTCAGCGAGTATTGACAAGTTAGGCGTGAGAGAGAAGACCTGTGGTTGATATGAGGAGGCCAATTACATACAATATTTGGTCCAGATATGGTTGGTATTGGGAAGGATGTGTGCATCTGATTTCAAGGCATGCCTGTTTCATGCTGCTTTTGTGGTAGCATTTTTTGGAGTGATGAGCACTGAAGGTGGCAGATTCAAAGTCTTGAGGCCGCAGAGTCTGGTCTGTTCCTGGAGCATGTGCATGTTACTAAAGAGTCCTCATACTTGAAGATCAGTTGCTTTAAGATTGATCAGTGAGGCTGGAGAGAGGTATTACAGTTGTGAAAAGTGGAGGTGGTTACTATCCCACTTGCTAAAGTTTTGTATTTCTTAGACAAGTGACTATTGGGGAATAGATAGTTTTTGATACATCAGAATGCTACCCCATTAATATGCTTTCAATTTGCATTGGTCTTAAAGAAGGCCCTGGGAACCATCGGTTTGAACAGGCACAAAGAGAGCAGGAGGCTCTTGCTGGTCCAACAGGAAACAAAGAGGCAAGAGAATGGATGACTACGAGTGCCTTTAATGTTGGTCCCCTACGCGTTACGGCCGAAGCCTTCCTCAGGGGGGTACACTTAAAAATGAAAGTATAAAAAAATAAAAAATAAAAAGACATAGATAAACAAATTACAATGAATTGAACCATGCCAGGCATGTGACTTAAGTAAACATCAAAAAAATATCATAATAAAAACATATTAAAAACATGAGATATAGGTAAAATAATCCTATGAAATATAAATATACATAAAAGTAAACAAAAAATATTGAATAATAACAAATAAATACATAATATAAAAAATATAAAAATATGAAAATATGTAAGTGTATCAATATAAATAAAGATAAGAACTCCATAAATCAAAAAACATGTGGATCAAGAAACACAAACTAAAAACATAAAAACATGAACTAAAAACATGAACTAAAAACACAGGGCAGATGGTGGACACTAACTTGAAAAATATTTAGAAGATACCAATAAAAATTGTAAGAGAGGTACTTACAAGGCACTGCAGATATGAGGATTCATAAACTGGTACCTATTATAATACTGACATTAATAAACAGTGAAGTAAAAAATGAGAGAAAATAAGAAAATATATAATGATAATAAATAATACAGAACAATGTTGTACAGTAAAACATGATACTAAAACTGAACTAAGTGAAAAAAACAAAAAATAGAGATAAAGGAAATCTAAAAAGAGTACTTACAATAAATTTGTTGAAATTAGTGATGTTGAAGATACCAAAAATGTGAACAATGTATTGTTTGAAAATAATACCTGTACTTGGTCAATTGTGATGAACAACGCTGTATATCAAAAGCAAAACACTGTTAATAATATCATGACAGGCTATAAACTAAATAAAATGGCACACTGGTCTTATTGTGGATAGTGAGAAATACTTATATGAAAAGTTACCTGAAGTGAGTACTCCCAACAGGATATCATGCACTAAAAACTTACTTATATGAACGCTGCGTTTAAAACATGTGTAAACAGATTAGTAGTAAAAACGTATGCACTCTTGCATAAATAGGGGGATAAAATAGTATATATCTAGACAAAAAACTTGTAGTACTACGAGTGCAAAAAAGTAAAATGAAAACATGTAAAAACCGTTGTGTATGCGCGCCAAAATAATTTGCATATTATTCAGATGATAGGTGAAACCATCTAAAACCAGCTAAAAAAATGAAAAAGAAAAAGCTCACTGAAGTGTATAAGTAATAAACTAAACTGTCACATAAATAAAAGTATGAACGATCATGCTCATGTTAAAAACAAGAGTGAAACGGCTGTAGAGAAGCCCGTATCAAACCGCCGTGCCAAAACATATACGTGAGTAAAAACCTTTGCATCTTCTTCTAAGTTTTACACAACACCACATAAATCGTTGTACAATTACAATTTTAATTGCACTATGCAGTAACTGTTTCATAACAACTGCATGCTGTTCATAATATAATTATTTGGTTGCACTTCAAGTTTAGTTTGACACCCTAACTTTGTATAAACACGTCATAAGAATAACCACGCCCCCTTAAGTATTTTAAACCCCAAGCCAGCTCGTTAATTCTCTAAAAGCCTTGACTACACTTTCGCTCTGGGATAGCGGTTTTTTCCACGTAAAGGTAAGGTTTGCAGCTTCACTGTAAAAGTCACTTACCTACTTCACCCCCACTACCGTTTTACCGTGTTCGTCAGACCTAGTTTTTACTTATGCAAAGGTTTTTACTCACGTATATGTTTTGGCACGGCGGTTTGATACGGGCTTCTCTACAGCCGTTTCACTCTTGTTTTTAACATGAGCATGATCGTTCATACTTTTATTTATGTGACAGTTTAGTTTATTACTTATACACTTCAGTGAGCTTTTTCTTTTTCATTTTTTTAGCTGGTTTTAGATGGTTTCACCTATCATCTGAATAATATGCAAATTATTTTGGCGCGCATACACAACGGTTTTTACATGTTTTCATTTTACTTTTTTGCACTCGTAGTACTACAAGTTTTTTGTCTAGATATATACTATTTTATCCCCCTATTTATGCAAGAGTGCATACGTTTTTACTACTAATCTGTTTACACATGTTTTAAACGCAGCGTTCATATAAGTAAGTTTTTAGTGCATGATATCTTGTTGGGAGTACTCACTTCAGGTAACTTTTCATATAAGTATTTCTCACTATCCACAATAAGACCAGTGTGCCATTTTATTTAGTTTATAGCCTGTCATGATATTATTAACAGTGTTTTGCTTTTGATATACAGCGTTGTTCATCACAATTGACCAAGTACAGGTATTATTTTCAAACAATACATTGTTCACATTTTTGGTATCTTCAACATCACTAATTTCAACAAATTTTATTGTAAGTACTCTTTTTAGATTTCCTTTATCTCTATTTTTTGTTTTTTTCACTTAGTTCAGTTTTAGTATCATGTTTTACTGTACAACATTGTTCTGTATTATTTATTATCATTATATATTTTCTTATTTTCTCTCATTTTTTACTTCACTGTTTATTAATGTCAGTATTATAATAGGTACCAGTTTATGAATCCTCATATCTGCAGTGCCTTGTAAGTACCTCTCTTACAATTTTTATTGGTATCTTCTAAATATTTTTCAAGTTAGTGTCCACCATCTGCCCTGTGTTTTTAGTTCATGTTTTTAGTTCATGTTTTTATGTTTTTAGTTTGTGTTTCTTGATCCACATGTTTTTTGATTTATGGAGTTCTTATCTTTATTTATATTGATACACTTACATATTTTCATATTTTTATATTTTTTATATTATGTATTTATTTGTTATTATTCAATATTTTTTGTTTACTTTTATGCATATTTATATTTCATAGGATTATTTTACCTATATCTCATGTTTTTAATATGTTTTTATTATGATATTTTTTTGATGTTTACTTAAGTCACATGCCTGGCATGGTTCAATTCATTGTAATTTGTTTATCTATGTCTTTTTATTTTTTATTTTTTTATACTTTCATTTTTAAGTGTACCCCCCTGAGGAAGGCTTCGGCCGTAACGCGTAGGGGACCAACAATAAAGGCACTCGTAGTCATCCATTCTCTTGCCTCTTTGTAACCATCGGTTTGAACCCTTGTGATTATGGCACACATTCTTACCGTTATAGGGGCAGCCACAGGGGCTGCGGAATCTGGATTGCCCACCCCAGTTATTCAGCACATTGGGAGATCGAAGTCAAGGGTTTATGTAAAGTATATCAAGTAAGCATAAGAAAGACATGCATTAATTGTATTTTCTTTTTTATAGATCTGGTGAGATGGAATTCAGATGGTCCGGGTTGTGGGCCATTCGTTCATTTTCTGGGCATTTCAGAGCCTTGCTGACTGTACGGGCCACACCTGGGACTGGAGTCATCCTGCGTTGCAGTGGTCTGTTTGGGACTCTGGGGAAAGCATTGGGACTAATTGATGCCTCAGTTGAGGGCCCAATTAGCTGATCAATGTATGCCCCAGGTGATAATTGTGTATTTGGAGGGAAATGGCTTTGGTAAAATAATGGGCAGAAAGCACTTGGAGTGAGCATGGAAATCCAGATGACTGGATTATGTCCCCCTGCCAGCAGGTGGAGGCAAACTTGAGCAACTTTAAGAGATATCATCATCTGGTATATCCTCTGGTACAGCATTAAGAGAAGCCAGAATTGTCTGCCTCCAGCAGGTGGCAAGGTATGTGGGCTGGTACAGCACCAAAGATAGGCATGACTTTCCTCGCTCACACTTTGGTGCAGAGGTCTTGGATTAAGTCTGACTCTTCTCGTCCACATTGGGGCCAGAGCCTTGGATCAAGCCTTGAAAGACCCAGTGTCTCGAATCGCAGACAATTCTGGCTTCTCTTAATGCTGTACCAGAGGATATACCAGATGATGATATCTCTTAAAGTCTTAAAGTTGTTCAAGTTTGCCTCCACCTGCCGGCAGGGGGACATAATCCAGTCATCTGGACTGGTCTAGCACGATGATAAGGAAGAGGTGCTTTTCATACTGGATTTGTTTCTGGAAAGAGACATGTCATACGTGCTCAGGAAGCCTATTCCAGGCAATTGGCACAGCCAACTGGAAAGGGGCGTCTGGGGCTCTCTTATAAGTTTCCCCAATTAGCTGGACAGGCCTCAGGATTCCCTTTTCAGGACTCCCGTTTGCTGCAGCTCTGTGTAACTTTTTTCAATGTGATCTTTCACGGTTTTTTTCTTTTGCTGCTGCGCGTTTCTTCGGTCTGATGCAGTTGCGACTCTTAGTGTTTTTTAAACGCAGTTGCAGTTTTCTGCCATCGCTCCCCCCCCCATTGGGCTATGATGCCCAGGGCACCTTTTGGCCAGCATTTTGACACCCCTAGTGTCCAATGCCATTCCTGTAGCCCTTGCTATTCCTTTATTTTTTTCTTTGCTACTGGTGAACTCTGCAGTCACTTTGGTGGACTGCATGGCCCGGTGAGAGTGAAGCATGGCAGGATGGCACTAGCTGAGTGCTCCAGGGCCCCTGTGGGCCTTTCGGAGACTCAGGGGCTGGCTTGCACTGCAACTCCTGAAACAGCCTTCAGGCTGTATTCAGTTGGCTAGCTGCTTTTCAGACCCTTGTGAGGGCATTTGGCTCCTGAGTGTACCCTCTAGGGAACTGGAGCCCCTGAGGACTCTTCTCATGGGCAGCTAAGGAGGTCATGGGCCCTGCTTTGCCCTTGCACTCCTCCATTCGTCTGTGTGCCCAGCCTTCCTATATGGGGGTTGTCTGAATGTCTTGAGTGCCATTCTGGCTGCTGTAAGATATGTCTCTGAGGAGGATGGAGTGGTGGTTTCCTGGGCCATGGCCTTATTTAGACCTTTGGGGATGTTATGGTGGCTCCATATGTTTCAGAGCTGGCTTTTGGGCAAGGTTGGCAGAGTAGTTCCCTTTGTCCCTAGCAATTTATTTATTTAGCATGTTTTGTATAACGCATTTCCAATGGTCAATACTGTTTACATGAAACATTAAACTTAGAACATTACATAGAACAGGGAATGTTAATCTGGAATGATCTATTAACAAAGATGTGACAATTAACATTTAACTTATGTACATGATTGATTGTGTAAGACAAGGTGATGCTTATGTGTAATGGAACATAGTGGGTACCGCATTGGTTTAAAGTCTCGCCCCTGTACGGCCGATCAGAAGTGGGACGTACAGAGGTAGACCCGATTCTGATCCTGCGGGGGCTAGACATGCTCACAGGATCAGAATCGGGTCTACGACCTAGATGTGCAGGCCGGGCCCCGATTCTGATCGGCCTACATCCCCAGCCACATACCCGGCTATCTCAGCCAGGCTCTTGAATGCCATGGTCCTGTGGCTCCTGAATGGAGTTGCGATCCCTGGTCATCGACCAAGCTCTTTTTTCCCCACAGCCTGACCCCTGATCTGGGCTGCGTGGAACCCCCTGCACCCCTTCATCTGCATCCTGGGTCCTGCGCAGTGATCCCCCTCCATCCAGGGGGACTTATTCCACCTTCGAGGTGGAATAAGTCCCTGTCTAGATTCGAGGCCCTAAACATACAGGGCCAACCTCTGAATCGGCCCTGTACATCCAGGGTCATGGTCCGCCCATGCCCCACCCTCGTTCTGCCTCGGGAACACTCCCTCCTGTCCCTGTCTAGACCTCCCCGTACAAACTCACTGTTCGTACAGGGAGGATATTGCCGGGGCTGGCAGGAGGAAGAATAGCGGGGATGGACATCTCAACAGGACTTCCATCCCCGCTATTTGCGGGACAGAATGACCTCCATACTGTCTATTTTAGTTAGAATGAGGATGAGTTTGAAAGGTAATCCATTACAGAGGTGTTGCGGTTACAAACCGTGCTATGTTTTATCGTCAAAATGTTCTTTGAAGAGTAGAGTTTTTAGTTCCTTCCTAAAGTGGGTGATGTCATCTATGTACCTAAGTTTTAAGAGGAGGTTGTTCCAGAGACTGGGTGCGTATAATGAGAAGGCTTGTGAGCAGGTTGACTGGTTACATTTTAGTATTTCCACAGGCATGCTTAAGATGTTTTTGGCGCTTGATCTCCTAGTTCTATTTTCTGGGACTTTTACCAATATTTTTTGTAGGTAGTCAGCAGACATGTTATGCAAGATTTTGAAAGTGGTTATTATTTTGTATTTGATGCGGCACAGGAAGGGGAGCCAGTGTAACTTTTTTATGATGGGTGTTATATGATCTGTTCTGGAGATACCTTCTAGGACCCAACTGCAGTGTGCTGGGCTATTTGTAATGGATGTAAGACGTATTTGGATATGCCACGGCAAATTATATTGCAAAAGTCCAGGTGCGGGAATATCATTGCTTGACATACTGTACAGTAGTTATGCACGTCAATTAATGGTCAAAGGTATTGTAGGGTTTTTATCTTCTGGTAGATTATGCTAGGGGTTTTATTGATGTGAGTCTGTAGGGTGAATCACTGATCAATGATAATTCCAAGATATTTGATCTCTTTCTTAACTTCCAGGTTCGCATTTGCATTTTCAGAACTAGGGGTGGAGAGAATGTGATAAAAAGTATTTCTGTCTTCTTAAAGTTTTTTTATTTTAAGTTGGTGCTGTGATAACCAGTCAGATATTGCATTGAAACAATTAATTATGGGAGTGTAGCAAGCTTTTGTTGTGGAGAATGGAGCGTAAATCATAATATCGTCCGCATAGATGTAGTACATAATGTTGTGAGTTTGAATGATCTGGCAGACTGGCTGTAGATAAATGTTGAATAGAAACATAGAAACATAGGCCATGTGGTCTTTTTCATTCGTCATTTTTCTGTCTAGTCTGTCCTTCCATATCAACAACTACAACAGTCTCCTTTTTTTCTTTAGAAATCCTCTGTGTTTGTCCCATGCTTTTTTGAATTCAGATACCGTCCTCATCTCTATCACCTCCACTGGGAGACTATTCCATGGATCCACCACTCTTTCCATAAAGAAATATTTCTGCATATCACTCCTGAATCTATCCCCTTTCACCCTCATCCCATGTCCCCTCATAGCAGAACTTGCTTTCAATCGAAAGAGGATCTCCCCCCATGCATTTATGCCACGGAGGAATTTAAATGTCTCAATCATATCACCTCTATTCCGCCTTTACTCTAAGTTGTACATATTAAGATCCTTAAGTCTGTCCTCATATGCTTTATAACGAAGACCACTAACCATCCTCAATCCTGTTTATATCCTTTGCGGTCTCCAGAATTGCACACAATACTCCAAATGAGGTCGTACCAAAGACTTATACAGAGGCACTATCACCTCCTTTTTTCTGCTAGCCATTCCTCTCCCTATGCACCCAAGCATCCTTCTAGCTTTTGCTGTTGCCTTTTCTACCTGTTTAGCTACTCTAAGATCATCAGACACAACCACACCGAGGTCCCGCTCTTCTTTAGTAGACAAAAGTATTTCACCTCCTATATTATATTGCTCCCTTGGATTGCTGCAGCCCAAATGCATGACCTTGCATTTTTTTCCCATTTGATCATTTTATTAAGTATTTAGTATCATTACAAACATCACTTAACATGTATCAAACTACACATATCATTTATGAATCAAACTTCACACAACATTTGTATTTATTAACAATTATATATTCTATTTATTAATTCATATATTACTCTAAATAATCTTTATATCATTCCCTTTCTAACCACCTCCCACCCTCTCCCGCTCATCCAACCTCATCCATTATTGAATTAATATCCTTTCACCCAATCACCATTCTAGGTCCTGCTTTTCTTTTGTGGTCAGAAGTACTTCACCCCCTATACTATATTGCTCCCTTGGATTGCTGCAGCCTAAATGCATGACCTTGCATTTTTTAACATTAAATCCCAGCTGCCAAATTCTAGACCATTCTTCAAGTTTAGCTAGATCCTCCTCATGTTATCTACACCTTCCTGGGTGTTTACTCTATTGCAGATTTTGGTATCATCCTCAAAGAGGCAAACCTTACCCGACAGCCCTTCTGCTATATCACTATAAAGATGTTAAAAAGAATCGGACCAAGGACAGATCCTTGGGGCACACCACTGGTAACTTCCATCTCCTCAGAGTGAATAAGAGGGAGGATAGTGCTGAACCTTGTGGGACATCCTGCGATAGCTTAAATGGTGTTGATTTGGTGGATCCTACTTTTGACATGCTGCTGATGTCCGGTTAGACAGGAGTGGAACTATTCTAAAGCAGTACTCTGTACTCTGATTTCTTGTAAACTTTTGAGCATGAGTATGTGTGATACTGAATCAAATGCAGCCTTGATATCGAGGAATATTAATATGAATCCCTGTTGTTGGTTCTGAATGACCTTCATGATTTTATCATATAGGGATGTGATTAGTGTTTCGACGCCATGATACTGTTTGAAACCATGTTGTTGTAGATCTAGTGGATTGTATATGTTGATATAGTCTTGTAGATGTATTAATGCTACTTTTTCAATTATTTTAGCTAGGAAGAGTAGACTGGTAATTGGTCAGAAAGAAGATGGGTCTTTTGTGTCTGGGCCAGATTGAGGCCTCTTTAAGGCAGGCAGGTATGTATGCTTGCTTAACGGAGTATTGTATTATCTTTCTTAGGAATGGTGCTATGTCATTGTGAATGAGCTTAATCTAGCTTACTGGGTATGGGTACAGAGGTGATGTTGTGGCGTTGAGGTTCCTTATGATACCATCCAAATTTTCCAGAGAGGGTGAGGTTAGTTCCTTTAGTGAGCAATTGGGAACTTGGTTATGTTGTGGTGACATTGGGATGGGGTATGCTCTTTCAGCTTTGGTTTGGAAGTGGTTGGCTGGTTCTTGTGGGTCAGAAGAGTCAAGGATTTTGTTATTGCTTTCATGTTTTAGTAGGGACTTTACACTATCAAATAACTCTCTGGATCTGTTTAATGAGCTGATTATTAGCTTAGTGCGATACTTCTTTTTATTCTTGTTGACTTTGGTGTTGATATGTATTGAGGTTGTGCAAGTATTTATTTTTGTCTTGGATATTCTGAGAGTGGTGCCACCTGCATTCCAATCTTTTGAGTTCCCTTTTCAGTTGTTTTAACTGTGTTATTATTTTACCTAGTGAGTGGTATTGTGGCATATTCACCGATGGTCTTGTTCCATATCTTGGTAAGGTCATCCGGATTGGTTGATTCAGTGTTTAGTGCTGGAGGTATTTAATCCAAGAATGATGTTTTGTTGAAGTGTCTGAAGTGGCGCTTGGTGTTTGTATTAGTGTTGTTGTGGTAGTTCGGGAAGTTGTATGGAATCTGGAAATAGATCATGTGGTAGTCAGACCATGGTACTTGGGTGATTGGCGGCTTGTAGTTTGTGGTAGGATTGCATAATAGTTAAGGTGTGAAGATTAGGTCCAGCCTACTGCCTCATCTGTGAGTAGGTCTGTTGATAATCTGTATGAAGTCTAAGGTTTCTATGGCTTCTAAGAATGCTGTTGATTGTCTGTGGGGTAATGTTAAAAGGTTGAAGTCACCTATATGATGAGTTGCTTGCTATGAACTGTGCAAGACCAAGATATCTCTAGGACATCAGATAATGCTGCATCATTTGATTTGGATGATCTGTAGGCCAGGCATAATGCTAGGTATTTATTTTCAATGAGGACTAAGTCTAGAAACATAGAAACAGAAAAATGATGGCAGAAAAAGACCACATGGCCTATCTAGTCTACCCTTCTATATCAATCACTACAACATTCTCCTTTTTTCTTTTAGAGATCCTCTGTGTTTGTCCCATGCTTGTCAGTGGAGCTGACAGAATGTCCCCAAGTTCCTTCAGTATTCTTGGGTGTATCTCGTCTGGTCCCATTGCTTTGTCTACTTTAAGTTTAGCTAGTTTTTCATAAACACAGGAATACTGACCTCATCTCTACCACCTCTGCCGAGAGACTATTCCATGCATCTATCACTCTTTCCATAAAGAAATATTTCCGCATATCACTCCGGAGTCTATCCTCTTTCATCGTAGCAGAGCTTGCTTTCAATCGAAAGAGGCTCTCCTCCTTTCGATTTATGCCATGGAGATATTTAAACATCTCAATTATATCACCTCTATCCTGCCTTTCCTCTATATTAAGATCCTTAAGTCTGTCCTCATTTGCATAATAACGAAGACCACTAACCATTTTAGTAGCCACCCTCTGTACCGACTCCAACCTGTTTATATCCTTTTGAAGATGCGGTCTCCAGAATTGCCCACAATACTCCAAATGAGGTCGCACAAAAGATTTATACAGCGGCACTAACACCTCCTTACTTCTGCTGGCCATTCCTCTCCCTATGCACCCAAGCATCCTTCTAGCTTTTGCTGTTACCTTTTCTACCTGTTTAGCCACTTTAAGATCATCAGACACAATCACACCTAGGTCCTGCTTTTCTTTTGTGGTCAGAAGTACTTCACCCCCTATACTATATCGCTTCCTTGGATTGCTGCAGCCCAAATGCATGACCTTGCATTTTTTAACATTAAATCTCAGCTTCCAAATTCTAGACCATTCTTCAAGCTTAGCTAGATCCCTCCTCATGTTATCTATACCTTCCTGGGTGTCTACTCTATTGCAGAGTTTAGTATCGTCTGCAAATAGGCAAACCTTACCTGACAGTCGTTCCGCAATATCACAAACAAAGATGTTAAAAAGAATCAGACCAAAGACAGATCCCTGGGGCACATCACTGATAACCTCCTTCTCCTCAGAGTGAGCTCCATTTACCTGTACCCTTTGTCGCCTCCCACTCAACCAATTTCTAACCCAAGCAGTAACTTTAGGGTCCATTCCTAGGGTGCTCAGTTTGTTTATAAATTGCCTGTGCGGAACGATGTCAAAAGCTTTACTGAAATCTAAATACACCACATGTAGGACTCTCCCTTGGTCCAAATCCCTGGTCATCCGGTCAAAGAAATCAATCAGATTTGTCTGATAGGACCTGCCTCTGGTGAATCCATGCTGCCTCGGATCCGGTAATCTGTTGGACTCCAGAAACCTCACTATTTTCTCTTTCAGCAGCGCTTCCAATAATTTACTCCCCATCAAGGTTAAACTAACTGGCCTGTAGTTTTCAACCACATCCTTATTTCCACTTTTGTATAAAGGGACCACATGTGCCTCTCTCCACTCCTCTGGCACCTCTCCTGACTCCGAGGCATTGAAAAGCTCAGTCAGTGGAGCTGCAGGAACGTCCCCAAGTTCTCTCAGTATTCTCGGGTGTATCCCATGTAGTCCCATTGCTTTGTCTACTTCAAGTTTAGCTAGTTTCTAACAAACACAGTCTTCTGAAAATTGTTCAAGATGCCCCTCGCTTCTGTTCCTGTTCTTGGGTGTTTTCTGAGGTCCTGCTCCTGGTTCTTCATCTGTGAACACAGAACAGAAATATTTGTTAAGCAATTCCTCTTTATCCTCATCAGCTTCTACATATTCCTCCCCTTCACCCATGAGTCTGACAATACCACTTTTGTCCTTCCTCTTCTCACTAACATATCTGAAAAATGTCTTATCTCTCCATTTTATTGCATAGGCTATTTCCTTCTGTTTTTGAATCTTTGCTTTCCTGACTACTTTGTTAACTTCTCTGAGCTTTTCCAAATATAGATGCCTGTGATCCTTTGTATTTAATGAAGGCCTCCCTCTTTTTCTTCACCTTTTCTTCACCTTTTTCTTCACCTTCTTTCGAAACCATAGCAGTCTCCTTTTCCTTTTACCTTTATTTACCATTTTAACAAAAAGGTTGGTTGCCCTTAAAATATTCCCTTTCAGTTTTGCCCACTGTTTTTCTATATCACCCAGCAATTCCCATCCCGCTAATGACTCCGTGAGGTATTGGCCTATCTTGGCAAAGTTAGTTTTCCTGAAGTTTAAGACACTCGCCTTTGAATGGATTTTATCAGCCCTTGTCCTAATACTGAACCACACCATCTGGTGATCACTAGATGCAAAATGATCTCCCACTATAACATCAGAAACACTTTCACCATTGGTAAGCACCAAGTCCAGTATAGCCCCCCTTCATGTGTGGGTCCTGTTACCAGTTGCCTGAATATTTCTCCCTGTAGAGAATCCAGGATGTCCTTACTTCTAGATGATACTGCAGCAAGGATGTGCCAATCAACATCTGGCATATTGAAATCCCCTATCAGTAGCACTTCCCCTTTTCTGGCAATGCTGCGTATGTCTTCTATTAACTCTCCGTCCACCTCTTCTCCATGTGAGGGAGGTCTGTATATCACGCCAATGCAAATAGATTTCTCTTTCCCTCTTTCTAGTTTAACCCATAATGCCTCCTCTCTCCCTTTTAAGCTCTGTATTTCCATAGCTTTAATATTATTTTACATATCGTGCCACTCCTCCTCCCCGTCTTCCTACCCTGTCCTTTCTGAATAAAGTATAGCCTGGCATAGTTACATCCCAGTTATGGTTGTCCGTGAACCATGTCTCTGTTACTGCCACTAAATCCAAGTCAGCCTCTCCCATTAAAGCCTCAACATCTGGGATCTTATTTCCCATGCAAGGGGCATTTATACACACTGCTTTCCATATGCTGCCCCTTTTACCCATTTCCATAAAGGTATTTAATGTTTCACTTACCTGGGGGCTTTTCCCTTACCTGGGTTCATTCTTCACTTCTCCCCAAGGAATCTAGTTTAAAGCCCTCTTCAGTAGGTTAGCCAGTGTGCTACCAAAGACATGTCGACCCTTTTTGGACAGATGGAGGCTATCTCTGCTCTGCAGCTCTTGGAACAGCATCCCATGGTCCAGGAAACCAAAATGCTTTCAATGACACCATCCACACAGCCATGCATTCATCTCCAGGATGCAAGCTTGTCTGCCTTGGCCTTTACCCTCAATGGAGAGAATTGAAGAGAACATTACCTGAGCCTCTATCTGCTTCACCCTCTGTCCAAGCCATGAAGTCACTTTTGATACACTCAGAGGGATACCTGGCAGTATCATTTGTGCTGACATGAATGAGCAACATCAGGTAATAGTCAATGGGCTTGATGAGTCTTGGCAAACTCTCCGTAGCATCTTGGATTTTGGCACCTGACAGACAGCATACCTTTCCAGACATCAAGTCTGGTCGGCAGATGGACGCCTCAGTACCCCTCAGAAGAGAGCCACCAACCACCACTACCTTTCGCTTCCTTGTGATCACTGATTCTGCAACTTTGGGGTGTTCGAGCTCTGGTTCTTCCCTTTCCAGGGATGCTTATACCTCCTCTGCTTCCAGGGCTGCATAATGGTTCTCCAATTCAAGGGCTAAAGGATTTGGATTGGTAATTCTGCAGGCCCTGGTGACTTGTGTCCAACCTCCCATCTTCTCCTCTGCTGGAGAGCTTGGATGCTTCAAAAAGCATCTCATCAATGTACTTCTAACTGTCTTGAATGCTCCTCAGCCTTGCCACCTCTTCTCTGAGTTCCTCCACGTATCCTGAGAGCTTCAGTATGCAGGCATCCTGTACATGAAACCGGTCCTTCAATTGGCATTGGGATCCCTCTCTGGACAGAGGCAGAAGCTGTAACGGGGGCAACAGCTTTGACAATACAATTTTTCTCAGCCATTGTTCAGTTGGTGGAGCTTAGGTACCCGTTGAAGCAAAAAAGAGAGAGACCTACCAAAGTACCATCCTGTTTCCCAGCTGTCCTTTCAGAGAAAAAACAGTTAACCTCTTTTAAGTGTATTCTAAATGTGCTGTTCCAAGTCCCTGTGTCTAGCTAATTGGGGGAGATGCCCTATAAAGCAAGACTGCTCACATGGGGTGGATAGGGAGGGAACTAACACCTGATGAGGTGTCTGTAGCTTCAAAGAGCTGAGAAAGATACTAAAAGCAGAGATTTTAAACCTACACCACTAAAGAAAATATTTCCTCTTTTGAACTAGAGCACCAAAAAGAATGTAACATTGTTTTAAAAATGTACCAAAACCCTTTAAGAGCTCTCATGCAGAGAGCTAGTAATTTAAAAGCCACACATTCTTACCTTGGCTTGAAATGCAGAGCCCCTATTAGGAATGTCTAGGCCGTCATTGCTTTTTTTGGTAGTGTTGGAGAAATGGAATTTGTTCTTTGTAATGATGAGCACGCCTCCTCCTCTGTCCATTTCAGGTGCTATAAAATAATTCATAGCCCAGTACTTTGTCGTCTTCACTGAGCCATGTCTCTGTTAGACAAATGATGTCTGGGCTATAGTCTCTGATGTATCTGTGATGATAGGAATTTTGTTTCTGACTGAGCGGGTACTGATTAAAGTGCACTTTAAATCTTGTGGTTTGAGTGTGACAATAGTTTGGTGGTTAAATGGCATTTGTTCCTGAATTTCTATTTGTTTTAACACTAGAAGCCCCAAAGTGCGTCAATTGACGCAAATGCATCTTCGAAGTTGTATACCAGTGCCACTGTTGGAACCATGTCAGTCATGACTTTGTCAGCAAGGTCAAGATGTTCAATTATGTACATCAAAAATTAATGACAGATGCACCACCTAGCGGGAAAATGAATTTATACCTAGAAGCCCCAAAGTACGTCAATTGACGCACTCAATTGTCTTGGATGCGTCAATTGACGTACTTTGGGGCTTCTAGGTATAAATTCATCTCAATCACTGTTTACAGTTTTACTCCGACATTACAAACAATAAATACACAATGATGTCATGTAATGACATCACATACTGCACGTATTTAACAAATAAGTAACTTCACATTAATTCGCATCTGCATTTTATGCTAAACGCAGTCGTCATGATAATGCATCAATTGACGCACTTTGGGGTTTCTAGGTAAAATTCCTTTTGGGGCTTCTATTAAGTAACTGTGGACTTTATTTTTAACTTTTTGAGATGTAATCCTTATTTCATGGTTTCTGGGTGAGTGTATGATGGGAATCTGATTTGAATCTGGCGAAAAGGATTCAGATTGTAAGACTGAAGATATTATGCAGGTTATGGTCAGGAGAGTGACTATTTTGCTATGCATTGTACTTGTGCCTTTACACTGCTGAGTGTTGTAATTCTCAGCTGAATGTTAGCAAGGCAGTTCTGTGTTGTATAGTAAGCCATGAGGGTTTACTTACTTTGGTATGTAGTCTTGAGGAGAAACGATTTTGGTGTCCATTTGGTGATAAGGTCAGTCGGGCGCCAGTCACAGAGCCACATCTAAGGGCTCTTTGGCATGACCCTTAGGCATGGACCCACCAGGTGCAGGTGCATCTGCAGCGTGTTGAATTTAAAAGTCTGGTCTGGCGGCAGCCAAATCTTCAGCACAGGGGGGAAGCTTACCTCCCCTCTGTTCTAGGTGAGAAAACCCTGGGCTGGGCCCTGGGGTCCTAAGGTCCTGTTTTGGCTGTTCCCTCGGCCAATGATGAGCTGAACCAGCCCACTGGGCTTCTGGGGTGGAAGTACGGTTCTCAGCTGTGACAAGGCGCATGACTGTCCCAGGGATTGCTACATATACAAAATTTCAATTTGGAAGGCTTGGGATCGTTCAAGAGGCCTTGATGGTAGACATCTTTAATTTTTGGGCAGTGCTATGGGCACACCTGGAGCATAGTCCTCAGATGAGTACTCCACCCTCTGCTCCCGCAGGAATGTCTGGCTCCGCGGGTGCAGAATCTGGTGCAGATCTGGCCCGCCCAGGTTTTGGATGTCTGGACTGGTCCTGCTCTGAATTGGCTTCTAAGTCTTCAACTGAGTTTTAAATAATTTAAAATCTAACTCCTTATGTAACTGGAGGTATTTAAATGTCTCTATCATATCTCCCCTCTCTCACCTTCCTTCCAGAGTATACTGTACATATTGAGATCTGTAAGTCTGTCTCCTTATGACAGAGCCCACTGACCATTTTGGTAGTCACCCTCTGCACCAACTCCATTCTTATATCCTTTTGAAGGCATACTCTCCAGAATTACATGCAGTACTCTAAATTAGGTCTCACCAAAGACTTATACAGAGGCACTATCACCTTCTTTTTACTGCTGGCCATTACTCTCCCTATGCACCCAAGCATTCATCTAACTTTTGCCGTCACTTTTTCTACCTGTTTAGCCACCTTAAAATCATTGGAAACAATTACCTCAAGGCCTTACTCTTTTTTCATAGACAGAAGCACTTTGCCCGCTATACTGTACTGCTCCCTTGGATTTTTGTAGCCCAAATGTATGACGCTGCATTTTTTAATGTTACATCTCAGCTGCTAAATTCTCAACCATTCTTCAAACTTTGCCAAATCCCTCCTCATGTTATCTACACCTTCCTGGGTGTCTGTTGCAGATTTTGGCATACTCCACAAAGAGGCAAACCTTACCCCGTAGCCCTTCTGCAATATCACTTACAAAAATGTTAAAGAGAATCGGACCAATGACAGATCCCTGCAGCACACCGCTGGTGACATCTTTCTCCTCAGAGTGAGCTCCATTTATCTCCCACTCAACCAATTTCTAACCCAGTCAATGACTTTAGGGTCCATCCCTAGGGCATTCAATTTATTTATGTCGCCTGTGCAGAACACTGTTAAAGGCTTTACTGAAATCTAAGTACACACATCTAGAATTCTCCCTCGATGCAATTCTCTGGTCACCCAAAGAAATCAATAAGATTTGTCTGACCAGAGCTGTCTCTTGTAAAATCATGCTGCCTTGAATCCTGTAATCCTTTGGAGGCGTGGTCTTGTGGTTAGGGCAGCAACCTAGAGCCAGAAACACCAGAGCTCAAATCTCACTGGCACGCCTTGTGGTCTTGGCAAGCCACATAACCCTCCATTGCCTCAGGTACAGACTTAGACTGTGAGCCCTTTGAGGACAGGGAAATGCATTCTGTACTTGAATATAGCTTGCCTTGATCTTCTCCTGGAAAGGTGTGAGCTAAATACTAAACATAAATAAATAAGTAAAACCTTACTATCCTCTGTTTTAGCAGCCTTTCTATTACTCAGTAGAGAGGTCAGACTAACTGGCCTGTAGTTCCCAATCTTTGTGTAAAGAGACCACATGCACCTTTCTCCAGTCTTCTGGGTCTATGCAAGACCTTAAAGAAGCATTGAAAAGGTCAGACAGTGGAGCCTCTAGAACTTCCCTAAGTTCCTTCAGCACTCGCGGATGTACCAAAATTTGCAACAGAGTGGGCTCCCCTGAGGGAGTGGAGAACATGAGGAAAGATCTACAAAAGCTGGAAGAATCGTCTAATGCTTGGCAGTTAAGATTTAATGTGAAGAAGTGTAGTGTCATGCACTTGGGAAGCAGAAACGCAAGGGAATTGTATGCAATAGAGGGCGAGAGATTGGTGTGCACCGACCAGGAGAAGGACCTCGGAGTGATTGTTTCTGACGATCTCAAGGTGGCGAAACAGTGTGATAGGGCAGTGGCAAAAGTCAGAAGGATGGTGGTTTGCATACAAAGGTGAATTACCAGCAGAAAGGAAGAGGTACTAATATCACTGTACAAGTCGCTGGTGAGGCCTCACTTGGAATATTATGTTCAGTTTTGGATACCGTATCTCGCAAAGGATATAAAAAGGCTGGAATAGGTTCAGAGAAAGGCGACCAAAATGATTTAGAGCCTGTGTCAGAAGACTTTTGAGAAGAGACTTGAAGACCTAAATATGTACACTCTGGAGGAGAGGAAGGACAGGGGAGATATGATGCAGACCTTTAAATACTTTTATTTTTTTATTTTTTTTTATTTTTTATTTATGCAATTTATACAATACAAACAAGTAACAACTTGTACAGCAAAGGACATTAAGCCCTCAAGTCCACAACAAAAGCAAGTATGGGTCACAAAACACAGGAAAATTATCAACTAGCAATTAAAGGAAAAGAACAGACAGGAAGAGTGCCTTGACCATATCCGTAAGTAGACCCCCTAATCCGGAGGTCTACCGGGGGATACAGAGGAAGGCGGAACTATCAAATCACCCTGTTTAGAATTTATAAAGGAGGCTAGCTGGGAAGGTTCAAAGAAAATATATCTGTGTCCAGATAACTTCACTAAACACTTGCAGGGAAATCTAAAAACAAACAAACCCCCCAGCTGAACAACCCCAGAACGATACATAAGAAACTGCTTCCTTCTCTTCTGTGTTGCTCTCGAGACATCTGGAAACATCCGAATACGCGAATCCAAAAATTCTTTTCCTGTAGACCTAAGAAAAAGCCTCAGAAGCCAGTCCCTGTCCACCTCTAGGGCGAAGGTCACCAAAAGTGTAGCAGTCATCCCAACAGCAGTAGGGGACCGTTCCAAAAAGGCAGAAAGATCCAAACTGTCCGCAGACATCACAAGGTGATTTCCTTCACCCTTAGCTCCAATCTTAGAGGTCGGGAGATAGAAAGCTCTGGAAATGGGAGGAATTGCATCTGCCGATACCTTGAGTACAGTAGAAAGAAACTGCTTGAATAGTTCCAGAGCCGAAACCGATGGAACCTTAGGAAAGTTCAAAACCCATAGGTTACGGCTTTTTGCAGCATTTTCAAGAAACTCCAACCTCCTGTGTACTACCGCCAAATCTTTTATCAAGTTATGGGAAACATCTTTAATCTGCCCTAAGGACCCCTCAAAGGAGGCCACTTTGGCATTCATCTCAGTCTGAGTAGATTGGTAAACTTGTAACTGTTGCCCAAAAATCTGAAACTGTTGCTGAATAGATTGGAGCTGTGCTGTTATAGTGAGGTGCATGGCTGGAAAGGCTTCCCACAAAGAATCAATAGTAACGGTTTCCGGTTTTTCCAGAGAAGAACTTTGGACAGTCAGCATTTGCGAGGAACAGCCGCCAGCCCTGAAAAGGGTTCCTCAGAAGAGAGACAGGGCAAGGAGGCCCGATCCTCCACAACCCCCTTCACACCAGACAACGCTTCCGGAATGACCTGCCCGGCTGGACTACCTTCCACGCTGGGAGAATATTGTCGAGGCTGCTCAGTAGGGCACAACAAACCTCCACCAGACCCAACTGAGTCCTCAGGCCAGATCTCACCTTCCGGTTGCGCTGGTGGAACACGGGACTCCGGGCTCAACGATGCCTCAAGTCTCGCGGCGTCCCGGGACCCTCCGTCCGCCCCAAGAATGCCTAGGGAGGACTCCGGAGTCACGGCACTCTTCTCAGCTGACACCACGAAGGAATCCATGGGGCCGCGAGGTGTCAGCTTATCAGCTCCCGCAGACCTTTAAATACTTAAAGAGTATTAATGAATAAACAAACCTCTTCCAAAGACGAGGAAACTGTAAAACTAGAGGTCATAATATGAAGCTGCAAGAGGGTAAACTGAAAGGCAATGTCAGGAAATACTTTTTTACTGAAAGGATAGTGGATGCTTGGAATGCTTCCCGATGGAAGTGGTGGGGGCAAACACAGTGACAGAATTCAAAATGGAATGGGACAGACACAGTGGATACCTTTATAGCAACAGGTTGAAATCAAAATAGGCATAACTATCTCTTATATCTGAACAAATAGGGGTGACCTACACGGAGCAGTGGGTACACCCCTAAGCAAAGGCATGGGGAGGGGTGAACTGCACGGAACGGCAAGTGCACCTACTCTTGTCGCTTTGCTGGACAAACTAGATGGACCATACTGGTCTTTATCTGCCGTCATATACTATGTTACTATATGTTACTATCTGGTGCCATTGCTTTGTCTACTTTTAATTTAGCTAGCTCCTTGTAAACCCAGTCTTCTGAAAAATCATTCAAAATCCAGTTTACTTCTGTTCCTATTTGTTGAAGTTTTTTGAGGTCCTGCTCCTAGCCCTTCATCTGTGAACACAGAACCGAAATATTTTTTAAGCAATTCCACTTTATCCTCATCAGCTGCTATATATTCCTTTCCTTCAGTGTGACAATACCACTTTTACATTTCCTCCTCTCACTAACATATCTGAAAAGGAGATATCTTTAAAAAGGAGATAGAGCAGCTTTTAAACCTGATAATAGGGGAAAGCCGACAGTCGCCCAAGAGCGCACGGTTCGGAAGAATGTATCCTTGAAGGATATTACCAAAAGCAGAGTGGTTCCAAAAAAGAGTAAAGTAGCCCAAATGCCCTCGAGTATGGAGCAGACAGAACTTAAAGATCCCAAATTAACCATGCCTACCAATAGCCAGATTAATATGAATAAAATACAGTCTCTAAAATGCATGTATGCAAATGCTAGAAGTCTAAAAAATAAGATAGGAGAGTTAGAATATATAGCACTAAATGAGAGGTTAGATATGATTGGAATATCAGAGACATGGTGGAAGGAGGACAACCAGTGGGACACTGTGATACCTGGGTACAAACTATATCGTAATGATAGAGCTGATCAAATTGGTGGAGGGGTTGCGCTCTATGTTAGAAAGGGCATTGAGTCAGAAAGGATTAAAGTTTTGCAGGAAACAAAATTTGCTGTAGAATCTCTATGGATTGAAATTCCATGTAAAAAAGGGGAAGGCGATGGCAGTACTATCGACCGCCTGGCCAGAATGAACAAATGGATGATGAAATACTCAAAGAAATCAAGGAAGCTAACAAAAGTTACAGCGCAGTAATAATAATGGTTGATTTCAATTACCTCGGTATCGACTGGGTCAGTGTCACAGCAGGACATGCTAGGGAGATAAGGTTCCTAGATGAAATAAATGACTGCTTCTTGGAGCAGCTGGTTCATGAACCGACCACAGGGGAAGCCATATTAGACCTAGTCCTTAGTGGAACACCAGATCTAGTGCAAGAGATAAGAGTGTTGGGGCCACTTGGCAATAGTGATCATAGCAGGATCACATTTGATTTAATTAGTGGAGGAGGGATAGTAAGGAAATCCACAGTACTACCTTTTAACTTTCGAAAGGGAAACTATGATAAAATGAGGAAAATAGTTAAGAAAAAACTAAAAGGAGCAGTTGACCTAGCTTAAAGACTTACATGAAGGATGGGTGTTGTTGAAAAATAATATCTTGGAAGCCCAGACCAACTGTATTCCACGCTTTAAGAAAAGTGGAAGGAAGTCCAAAAAACTGCCAGCATGGTTTAAAGGTGAGGTCAGAGAGGCTGTTGTTGCCAAAAAAGCATCTTTCAGGAAATGGAAAAAGAGCCAAACGACGAAACCTGGAAACAGCACAAGCACTGGCAAGTCAAATGCAAGGCATTGATAAGGCAGGCAAAGGGAGAATTTGAAAAGAAGCTTGCTGCGGAAGCAAAAACGCGAAATAAAGACTTTTTCAAGTACATTTGTAGCAAAAAACCTCTGAGAGAGTCAGTTGGTCCATTAGATGATAGAGGGGTTAAAGGGGCACTAAGAGGCGACAAGGCGATAGCGGAGAGACTGAATGAATTCTTTGCATCGGTCTTTACAGAGGAAGATGTAGGGATGTTACCCATGACTGAAGTGGTATTTAAAGGTGCGGAAGAATTGAAGGAAATATTGATACATCGGGAAGATGTATTACAACTATTAGATAAACTGAAGAGTAGCAAATCACCTGGGCCGGATGGTATACATCCAAGGGTGTTGAAAGAATTGAAACATGAGATTGCAGACCTGCTATTAGTAATCTGTGAATTTTCATTAAAATCATCTGTAATACCTGAAGATTGGAGGATAGCCAATGTAACGCCAATTTTTAAAAAGGGTTCCAGAGGTAATCCGGGGAACTACAGACAGGTGAGCCTGACGTCAGTACCGGGAAAAATGGTAGAAACCATCATAAAGAACAAAATTACTCAGCATATAGATAGTCATGGCCTAATGGGAGACAGCCAATATGGCTTTAGACAAGGAAGATCTTGTCTTACTAATCTGTTATGTTTTTTTGAAGGTGTGATTAAACAGGTGGACAAAGGTTAGTCGATTGATATAGTGTATCTGGACGTTCATAAAGCCTTTGACAAGGTCCCTCATCAGAGACATTTAGCAAAACTAAAGAGTCATGGGATAGGAGGCAGTGTACTATTGTGGATCAGAAACTGGTTAAAAGATAGAAAGCAGAGGGTAGGTCTAAATGGCCAATTTTCAAAATGGAGAAAGGTGAATAGTGGTGTACCCCAGGGATCTGAGCTGGGTTTGCTGCTTTTTGACATATTCATAAGTGATCTGGAAAAGGGAATAACAAGTGAGGTTATCAAATTTGCAAATGACACAAAACTATTTAAAGTTGTTAAAACCCAAGAGGATTGTGGAAAATTCCAAGAGGATCTTGATAAATTGGAAGACTGGGCATCAAAATGGCAGATGAAATTTAATGTGGACAAGTGCAAAGTTATGCACCTAGGGAAGAACAATCCAAACTATGGTTACACGATGCAAGGTTCCACATTAGGAACCACCACCCAGGAAAAAGATTTAGGCGTCATTGTGGATAACATGTTAAAACCCTCCGCCCAGTGTGCCGCAGCGGCCAAAAGAGCAAATAGAAACATAGAAACATGATGACAGAAAAAGACCACATGGCCTATCTAGTCTGTCCTTCCATATCAACAACTACAACTGTCCACTTTTTACCTTTAGAGATCCTCTGTGTTGGTCCCATGCTTTTTTGAATTCAGTTACTGTCCTCATCTCTACCACCTCCACTGGGAGACTATTCCATGGATACACTACTCTTTCCGTAAAGCAATATTTCCGCATATCACTCCTGAATCTATCTCCCTTCACCCTCATCCCATGTCCCCTCGTAGCAGAACTTGCTTTCAATTGAAAGAGGCTCTCTCCCTGAACATTTATGCCACGGAGGTATTTAAACATCTCAATCATATCACCTCTATCCCGCCTTTCCTCTAAGGTGTACATATTAAGATCCTTAAGTCTGTCCTCATATTCTTTATGATGAAGCCCACTAATCATTTTAGTAGCCACCCTCTGCACCGACTCCATCCTGTTCACATCCTTTTGAAGGTGCGGTCTCCAGAATTGCACACTATACTCCAAATGAGGTTGCACCAAAGACTTATACAGAGGCATTATCAACTCCTTTTTTCTGCTAGCCATTCCTCTCTGTATGCACCCAAGCATCCTTCTAGATTTTGCCATCGCCTTTTCTACCTGTTTAGCTACTTTAAGATCATCAGACACAACCACGCCTAGGTCCCGCTCTTCTTTAGTGGACAAAAGTACTTCACCTCCTATACTGTATTGCTTCCTTGGATTGCTGCAGCCCAAATGCATGACCTTACATTTTTTAACATTAAATCCCGGCTGCCAAATTCTAGACCATTTTTCAAGCTTAGCTAGATCCCTCCTCATGTTATCTACCCCTTCCTGGGTGTCTACTCTATTGCAGATTTTGGTATCATCCGCAAAGAGGCAAACCTTACCCGACAGCCCTTCCGCGATATCACTAACAAAGATGTTAAAAAGAATTGGACCAAGGACAGATCCCTGGGGCACACCACTGGTAACATCCTTCTCCTCAGAGTGAGCTCCATTTACTTGTACTCTTTGTTGCCTCCCACCCAACCAATTTCTAACCCAAGCAGTAACTTTAGGGTCCATCCCTAGGGTGCTCAGTTTGTTTATAAGTCGCCTGTGAGGAACAGTGTCAGAGGCTTTACTGAAATCTAAATACACCACATCTAGAGCTCTCCCTCGGTCCAACTCCCTGGTCACCCAGTCAAAGAAATCAATCAGATTTGTCTGACAAGACCTGCCTCTGGTGAACCCATGCTGCCTCGGATCCTGTAATCCGCTGGACTCCAGAAACCTCACTATTTCCTCTTTTAGCAGCGTTTCCAATAATTTACTCACCACCGAAGTTAAACTAACCGGCCTGTAGTTTTCAACCACGTCCTTACTTCCGCTTTTGTGTAAAGGCACCACATGAGCCTCTCTCCAGTCCTTTGGCACCACTCCCGACTCCAACGAGGCATTGAAAAGGTCAGTCAGTGGAGTTGCTAGAACGTCCCCAAGTTCCCTCAGTATTCTAGGGTGTATCCCATCCGGTCCCATCGCTTTGTCTACTTTAAGTTGAGCTAGTTTCTCACGAACACAGTCTTCTGAAAATTGTTCAAGATGTCCCTCGCTTCTGTTCATATTTGTGTGTGTTTTCTGAGGTCCTGCTCCTGGTTCTTCATCTGTGAACACAGAACAAAAATATTTGTTAAGCAATTCCGCTTTATCCTTATCAGCTTCTACATATTCCCCCCCTGCACCCTTGAGTCTGACAATACCACTTTTGCCCTTCCTCTTCTCACTAATATATCTGAAAAATGTCTTATCCCCCCATTGTATTGCATTGGCTATTTCCTCTTCCTTTTGAATCTTTGCCTTCTTGACTACTTTGCTAGCTTCTCTAAGTTTTTCCAAATACAGATGCCTGTCTTCCTCTCTCTGTGATCTCTTGTATTTCATGAAGGCCTCCCTCTTTTTCTTCACTTTTTCAGCTACTTCCTTCGAAAACCATAGCGGTCTGCTTTTCCTTTTGCCTTTATTTATCATTTTAACAAAAAGGTTGGTTGCCCTTAAAATACCCCCTTTCAGTTTTGCCCACTGTTTTTCTACATCCCCCAGCTGTTCCCATCCCACTAACGACTTCCTGAGGTATTGGTCCATCTTCGCAAAGTTAGTCTTCCTAAAGTCTAAGATCCTCACCTTGGAATGGATTCTAACAGCCCTAGTCCTAATACTGAACCACACCATCTGGTGATCACTGGATGCAAAATGATCTCCCACTACAACATCAGAAACACTTTCACCATTGGTAAGCACCAAGTCCAGTATGGCCCCTTCACGTGTGGGGTCTGTTACCAATTGCCTGAATAGTTCTCCCTGTAGAGAATCCAAGATCTCCTTACTTCTAGATGATAGTGCAGCAGGAATGTGCCAATCAAAATCTGGCATATTGAAATCTCCTATCAGTAGCACTTCCCCTTTCCTAGCAATGCTGCGTATGTCTTCAATTAACTCTCTGTCCACCTCTTCCTCTTGTGAGGGAGGTCTGTATATCACACCAATGCAAATAGATTTCTCTTTCCCTCTTTCTAGTTTAACCCACAATGCCTCCTCTCTCCCTTTTATGCTCTGTAATTCCAAAGCTTTAATAGTAGTTTTTACATATAGTGCCACTCCTCCATATAGAATGCTAGGTATCATAAGGAAAGGAATGAAAAATAAAACAAAAGATATTATAATGCCTCTATATCGGTCCATGGTAAGACTGCACCTTCAATATTGTGTGCAATTCTGGTCGCCGTATCTTAAAAAGGATATAGCGTTATTAGAAAAGATTCAGAGAAGAGCCACCAAAATGGTAAATGGGATGGAAGGATACTCCTCTGAAGAAAGGCTTAAAAAGTTAGGCTCTTTAACCTGGAAAAGAGACGGCTGAAGGGAGATATGATAGAAGTCTATAAATTAATGAATGGAGTGGAACGGGTAAATGTAGATCGATTGTTATCAGAATATAGAAAGACTAGGGGACATGCAATGAAGCTACAGGGTAAACTATTTAAGACTGTTAAAAGAAAATATTTTTTCACTCAACGTGTAATGAAACTCTGGAATTTGTTACCGGAGGATGTAGTAAAGGCTGTTAGTGTAGCTGGGTTTAAAAAAGGTTTGGACAAGTTCCCGGAGGAAAGGTCCATAAACCATTATTAAGAAGGGACCCAGGATATCAATGCTTGACCCAGTACAAGCATTGTGGAACCTGTGTCTTTTGGGGAAACTGCTAGGTACGTATGACCTAGATTGGCCACTGTTGGAAACAGGATAATGGGCTTGATGGACCTTGATCTGACCCAGTATGGCATATCTTATGTTCTTATGAAAAATGTAATGTGTGTGTGTGTGTGTGTGTGTGTGTGAGACTAAAACATTTTGTTAATATGGAATTTCTTTTGAAGAATGTGTAGTAGGAGGAGTTCAGTTTTCCTACCTGTTGTGTGTGATCTACTGGATTGGCCCGATGCCGCGAGGACTGTTCTGATTGGGGCAGGAGTATTGGAAGGGCTATATCCATCTGGCCCCACTGTGGTACGCATGCCTGTGGGCGCGTGCCCGAAGGGGCATGACCAAATTGGCAGACCCCACCCCTTTGGCGCCCCTTCGGCGCACTTTGGCGCTAGGAGAGAGCCCCTGTAATGGGGAAAAGGAAGAAACGATATCCGCTAGCCGTTCAGACGAAGGCGGTTAAGGTGGTGGGTCCGATGGACGCCCATATTCATGGGGGTGAGCTGTCATAAGAACATAAGAACATAAGATATGCCATACTGGGTCAGACCAAGGTCCATCAAGCCCAGTATCCTGTTTCCAACAGTGGCCAGTCTAGGTCATACGTATCTAGCAGTTTCCCCAAAAGACACAGGTTCCACAATGCTTGTATTGGGTCAAGCATTGATATCCTGGGTCCCTTCTTAATAATGATTTATGGACCTTTCCTCCAGGAACTTGTCCAAATGTTTTCTAAACCCAGCTACACTAACAGCCTTTACTACATTCTCTGGTAACAAATTCCAGAGTTTGATTGCACGTTGAGTGAAAAAACATTTTCTTTTATTAGTCTTAAATAGTTTACCCTGTAGCTTCATTGCGTGTCCCCTAGTCTTTCTATATTCTGATAATGTAAACAATCGATCTACGTTTACCTCTTCCACTCCATTCATTAATTTATAGACTTCTATCATATCTACCCTCAGCCGTCTCTTTTCGAGGTTAAATAGCCCTAACCTTTTTAGCCTCTCTTCATTGGAGTATCCTTCCATCCCCTTTACCATTTTGGTGGCTCTTCTCTGAACCTTTTCTAATAACGCTATATCCTTTTAAAATATGGCGACCAGAATTGCACACAAATTCAAGGTGCGGTCTCACCATGGAACGATATAGAGGCATTATAATATCTTTTGTTTTATTTTCCATTCCTTTCCTTATGATACCTAGCATTCTATTTGCTCTCTTGGTCGGCCTCTACTCAATCGCCGTTTGCAAGTCTGGAGGACTTATCAACTGTGAGTACTGTTTCATCAGTTACCTCTCCTATTGATGTGGGTCTAGCTCCGCCCAGCCAAGAGATCGGACAGTTTTCTGGTTCTCATCCACCACCTGGAGTTGTGGGACAGGATGAAACCAGACTAGGCTTACTGCCTTCTTCTTTCTTAAGAATTGGTTCTCCTTCAGGGAAACTACCACCCCCTCTTCCTTGTGTAATAACGTTTGCTTCTGCTGGGGAAGCCCAGGTTCCACCTATAGATGTTTCTTTAAGAGATATTTGGGCTATTGTTTCACAAATGGAATTGGCTCTAGGGACTTCTCTTCAGAAAGTTTCTGATTTTTCTAAGGAAACGGTGGAAAAGTTATCGGATCATGAAACTAGACTATTGTCTTTGGAGAGATCGATTGAAGCCCAGGAGACACAGAGTCTTTCTCAACAATGAGTGTTGTCTACTTTTGTTCAAGACTCCAGGGTACTTCATCGTCAAGATGAGTTACTGGAGAACTCTTTGCGTTCTAAGAATTTGCTTTTATTGAATTTCCCTCGTACTCATTATCTCTCTTCTTTAATACTCTTTCAAAAATATCTTAAAGAAGTATTATTGTTTACTGATGTGAATTCTATTGCTGTATCTAGAATTTATTATGTTCCTTTGGGGAAATTAGTTAGAGAACCCAAGGGGGGAGGAGGGGGAGTACAATATGATCATTTAGCTTCCTCTACCCTAGATATATCTGAGTTTTTGGAGTCTACTTCTGATGATATTTCCTCTAGAGTTACTTTGTTAGTTACTTTAGTATGGATAAATATAGAATTTTACATACCTATTTTCAAAAGAAAGCTGAGAAATTTTGTGGACAAGTTATTCAGATTTTTTCTGATGTTTCCAGGGCTACACAAGGACGTTGTAAGGCTTTTTTGGAGGTTCACCTGCGAGTCCTGGCTCTTGGGGCTATATTTTATTTAAAATTTCCTTGTAAATGTCTTATAATTTATCAGGGTAAAAGATATGTTTTCTTTGAGGTAGAACAATTAGTAGAATTTTTAAAAGGTAAGACTTAATTACACAGGTACACTAAAAAAATTTTTTTTTAAACTGCCTCTAATGTTTCGATTGATTTTTACGTTTTTTGGTGCGCTGAATCCAAATCTGGTAACCAATTTGCTCCATCACGTACAGATTTTTTGCTACATTGGGTTAGCAGTTTGAGGTGAACGTTTCAGATTGAGTGCGATCGAGATAAAAGTTTCTTGGATGAATTCTTTATACTAATTGTTTAGTAGTTATTCAAATAAGAATAAAGAAAATTGTAACAAGGCAGCACATAAGAATAGAGTAATGTCAACAAAACACACTGTGATGGTAGCAAAATTGTCTGCACTTAAAACAGCCACATACATGTGCACAAACATTGAGCATATAAGAGCGAGGTTAGACACAAAGCAAAGCAAAGAAATGTGCAAAAAATGTTGTACAGGTATGTATGTAAGAATAGAAAACGCAAACCGCACCATTGCAATACATGAAGACAAACACCCGATGGTGTGAAAATAAAATTCTAATAAATGAGATCCGACACTGTGGTAATAACTAGCAAATTTTTATTTCAAAGTTTAGTAAAAACACGATATTTGTCAACACAGTTTAGATTTTAAAGTCATTCTTGGGTCAATCAATCTCCTGGTGGGCCCGTTTCTTCTTCCCCCGAATGCTTCTCTTGGTGCGCTGCTTGGCGTATTTTTCATCTGGGGTTTACCGCAGCAGCAACCAGCAGAAATCAGCCATCATAGTGGTGTTCCATCTTCCTTGGTACCTTCTCTCTGCGTCCTTGATGTCCTGGTGAAACCTTTCACCTTGTTCTTCACTGTACGCCCCCAAGTTTTCGGGAAAGTAGTTCACATGGGAGTGCAAGAAATGGACTTTCAGGCTCATGTTACAGCCTTGTTCTTTGAAGGCATTGAGCATCCTGGCAACAATATCCTTATAGTTCTCATCCCGCCTGTTCCCCAAGAATTTGAGAACAACATCCTTGAAGGAATCCCAGGCTTCTTTTTCCTTCTCAGACATCGTTTCAGCGAATGCTCCATCTGAAATGAGTTTCCTTATATCAGGGCCAACAAACACTCCTTCCTTTAGCTTTGCTTCAGAAAGTCGGGGGAACTTTGAGCAAAGGTACCGAAAGCACTCACCATCTTTTGGAAGGGACTTGATGAATTGCTTAATGAGACCCAACTTAATGTGGAGAGGTGGTAATAGAATTTTATCACGAGGTACCAAGCTCTCATGAAGAACATTTTTCTTACCGGGTCTCAAATACTCCCGAATTGGCCAGTCTTTTTTCCCCCAGTGTAGGTCGCGGGCCCGGCTATCCCACAAGCAAAGGAAGCAGGGATATTTGGTGAAACCGGATTGCTGCCCTAATAGCATGGATAGAATTTTAAAGTCTCCACAAATCATCCACTTATGCTCATCATAACGAATCTTCTGAAGAATCAGGGCCAAATTCTCGTATTTTTCTTGGAGAATAACAGAGTGAGCAATAGAAACTGAAGCGAATGTGTTGCCATTATGAAGAAGAACACCTTTTATGCTGTCTTTTGACGAATCAATGAACAGCCGCCATTCAGCAGGATCATACTTGAGTTTAAACTTTTCCATCACTCCGTATATATCGTTGCAAAATACCAAATCTTCCTCTTTGCTGAAATACTTCAAAAATTGTGTCTCGCGGTTGCGGTACCAATAAAAAGTTGTTCCTGGTGACAATAGATTTTTCTGTTTAAGCCGAGAACCTAGCAGTTGGGCAGCATCTTTTGGGAGTCCTAAATCCCGGACTAAATCATTCAATTCAGCTTGAGAGAAAAGTTCAGGTTTCGGATCTGGTTCAGTTTCAAACTCGGAAGTACTGGACTCATCGGGAAAAGCCATCTGATGAGTCTCATCATGATCAGAACCGTCCACACAAATATGATCCAAAGATTTTGGTGGTTCAGGCACAGGTACTTCGTTGCTATGAGGCATAGGCCTAATTGCTGAGGGAAGGTTGGGGTAACTTATTACGTTCTTATTTTTTAAGTTGTATCCCTTCACAATGCAAGAGCAAAAATAGCAGTCACTGCTGTGGTCTCTTTGTTCACGCCACATCATAGGTATTCCGAAACGAAATGCTTGTTTTTTACGTTTCATCCATAGGCGTAGATCTTCCTCACATGTCTTGCACACTTTGTGAGGAGCCCACGGTTTGTCTTGATCGCCTAACTTCAAACCGAAATAGGCGAAATATACTTTTTTAATAAATGCAGAAATGTTCCTCTGCCGCTTTTTCAAGGTATATTCCCCACAAATAAAACAAAAACTGTCCGGAGAGTTGACGCAACCTCTGGCTCTGTGAGCCATCACAAATACACAGCACTGCAAACTACAACTGTAGTGAACCACTTCGGAATAAAGCTGGATTACGACTGAGCAAACAAAAGGTAATAATGAACTTGCAAGAAACTGAAATTTGACAGGAACGTTCATGTCGCAACCACCGTGTTTGAGCGAGCGAACGAGGCGAGGCGAACAGGAAAGAACATGCGCCAGCGCGAGTACTGGATTTAGCCCCCCGCCTCCCAATTGTCCTGTTAATGTATAAAATGAATACAAAGCACTCTAAAATATCATGAGGGAGTGTTTCTAGTTAGTTAACCATTACAACCTCTATTTTGGGCCAAGAAAATAAACTGCAGTCGGCTAAAAAGAAATTATGTGAACATTCCTTATATGGGTAAGAAATCTAATTTTGCAAGAAAACGTGACGTGATGGAACATTTTGGCTATTTTTCCTGGATTCAGCACCCCAAAATCTATAGGAATCAGTTGCAAAACTGGAGGCAGTTTTTTGGTAGTGTACCTGTGTTATTATTGATTGGATATTTCCTTTTTCTCTTGACTTAGCTAATGGAGCTTTATTTTTTTTTATTTAACCGATAGCCTCTTGGGTTTCTTTTCCTTATTTTGTTTATACTGAGCTTCTCCTTGATGTGGACTGTGATTATGTTTACATGCTATATGTTTATAGTATATGTATAGTATATTGCCTTTTATTTTCCTGTTATGTAATAAAATGCTTCTATAAATAAAAATTAAAAAAAAAAAAAAAAAAAGAATGTATAGTATTCTCCGGGAACAAGCAAGAAGTCAGTCCTCACATATGGGTGACATCGGTGTCGACGGAACCTGCATGGTAACCTTTCTCCAGCTTTCAAAGAAAGCCTTTGGGAGATGCACCATGCACCTGCTTAAGGGTGCCTTCTTGCCTCAGTCTCTTTTTTTCCACGGAGCCCATCGGATGTGTGTCTTTTCCTCCCGGAAAATGTTGGTACCTTTGTCTGATTTTTGCTTTCTCTAGTTGTGTAGCAGTCCCTTCTCGCCCCCGAGTCCACTTGCCTCGGTGTCATGTTCTCAGGGTCTTTTTCTTTTCTTTTTCTCTCTTTTTTTTTTTTTTGGTGCGGGTTTGTGCCTTTTTCCTGTTCAGGTCAAGTGAGTTTGATCTTGTAGGGGCTGTTTTCCCTGCCATGGTTTCAGTCAGTGGCTTCAAACTGTGCGACCGCTGCGCACATGTGTCATGCACAGACCTGCATGACTGCTGCCTTCGATGCCTCAGGCCAGATCATGATCCCTTGGTCTACAGTCTGTGTAGCAGATGACTCCCAAGACCCTGAAGAGTTGTTAGAGCAGCTAAGTCCATCTTCCAGAAGGTTGACTCAGCCTTGTAATTGTCCGCAAGACATCACTCCATCTCCTCCTCCAGGACCTCAGACTCTCGCAGGGACTGAGCAGCCTTGGAGCCCCGAGGCCACGGAGCCTCCAGCCAGAGCTCCACCGACGAGGGCCGCTCGAAGGGCCGGAAGCCCTCGAAGACCGCATTGGGCGACGAGTCAGGGAAATCCCATGGCCCCAGTACCCGCAGCCCCTGGCACGAGGCCGAAGGTGACGGCCAGGATAGGCTTTCCAAGTTGCTCTAACGGGAGCCGTCAACATCGAGGGATTGGTCTCAGATCACTGAGGCCATTCTTATCAAGGATTCCCCATCGACAGAGCTGGTGCTGGGCCCGAAGTCCTCTGTGCCCGCGCCAAAGGCTGCAGAGCTTTTTTTATAAAAGATTTATAGTTTATTCATTTTTTCAACACAATCGTACAACTTTTCAACTTTTACCAACATAGATATGCATTTTTCCACCCCCTCATGTCCTCTCCCCCCTACCTCCCATCCCTCCTCACTACTTCTGTAACTAACATTCATTCCCCTTTCAGTTCTTCATTCTGAATAACTTAATAGCTTTAAACAGTAAACCCACCTCCCTCTCCCTTCTCCCACAAGTTCTTAACGCCTGCTACCCTCCATTCTTCATACCTTTGCCACACCTTTTTATACTTTTTGGTAGTATGCTTCCTGTGCGCTTCTATCGCACAAAAACCCCAAAGTTCCTCCATTTTCCCCACCACTTCTTTTATTGGGGGTGTTTCTATATTTTTCCACCATCTAAGAAGACTCATCCATGCTACTATTATACAATACCCCAAGAAAATTCCTAACTCCACACCTCCTCCCTCCATTTCCTCATTCAAGATATCCATGGCAGGTGTTAATGTAACCCACACCCTGGTAATATCTTCAAATAAACCATCTTTCTCCAGTATCTTTGCACTTTCGGGCAGCTCCAGAGCATATGTAGCAGTTCCCCCTTTGCCCCACATCCTTTCCAACATTTATCTGAGCTGTCTGGGTATATGGCTTTTAATTTAACTGGGATCCAATACATTCTCAATCTGACCTTTAAACTATTCTCCAACAGTGAGGTCCCAGGCACTAAACGGTGTGTTCTGTCATATATTTCGTCCCACCTAGTAACATCCCACGGTCTTGGTAACTCTTCTTCCCACTTCTTTTGACTTTGTACTTTCCCCTTATCTTTTTTGCTTAAACGTTTATACAATCGAGATATTATCCCTTTTTGTAAATCTTGTTGTCCCATCATCTCCTCAAATTGGGTAGGCTTAGCTGTCCAGTTAAGTTTCACATCTCTTTGCTGCAAGAAATACCACATTCGTACATACACATAATGATCTGTCTTATCCAACTGATATTGTTGCTGTAACTCCTCAAAATTTTTAATTGACCCCCCTTTCCCTATCATTTGGCCTATCCTACATAGTCCTTTATGCGCCCATCTCCGATACACCCCCATCACTCCCCCTGACCCATACTCTGCTACCGTTGGTATATAAGTTTCCCTCAAATATTTTTTCTCCCCCAGAAGGTACCCTTTCTATTTCCTCCACACTTGGAGAGTAAGTTCCCTGAATGGGCTCTCATCTGCCTCTCCCTTCCTCCTTTGTCTGGGGTCCCATTTTCGTGCTTCCACATTTACTTCTTCTCCTTCAATGCGCACCCAGCTTGGAGTTCTATCCCTTCTTTCCACGCAAACAGTGCCCGAAGTTGCGCTGCCTCGTAATACCTGAGCATACAGAGCATTCCCAAACCATCCTCCTCCCTTGGCTTGTACATTGTGTTCCTTGCTACCTTTGGAATCTTCCCTCCCCAGACAAACTGCAGGATTATATTTTGCATCTTGTCTATTTCCTTTCTGGGCACCTTACATGGTAAGAACGTGAACAAAAACAACAACCTAGGTAGGATATTCATAAGTTAAGTACATTCCTCCCCATCTGGAGAGGTCTTGTCTAATATTTTCTACCATTGCTTGGAAATTCCATTGTTTAAATGTTTGTTACCGGTTTTCCTAATTGGATCCCCAAATACCGGAAATGGTGATCCACCCATTTAAACCTAAAGTTCTGTTTCAATCTCTCCTCTAAATTTGGCATTAAGTTAAACCCCAGCACCTCAGTCTTTGATTTATTTTATAACCTGCTGTCCTACTAAATCTCTATATTGCTGCTAACAAAATTGGCAGTGTGGTTATAGGCTGCTTCAGAGTAAAAATAATGTCATCAGAAAAAAGTGCAATTTTTTCCTCCTGTCCCCTAATTTGAACTCCCTTTATATCTGCCTTCTGTCTAATGTATTCTGCCTGCGGTTCTATTGTTAGTGCAAAAAGTAATGGTGATAGGGGACATCCCTGTCTTGTTCCTCTTGTTAGCTCAAAGCTCTCAGAATAGCCTTCATTTACCTGAACCCTTGCTCGTGGGCTTTTATACAATGCCCTTATCCAACTTATATAGTTATCCCCAAATCCCATCCTCTCCAGTACCTGAAACATGTATGGCCATTCCACCTGGTCAAATGCTTTTTCCGCATCCACCGTAACCAATAGCGCTTGCTCCTTAGACTCCTGTAGGTGCCAAGCTATATTCAAAATCTTTCTTATATTATCACTTCCTTGTCTCCCCTTTACAAATCCTGTCTGATCTCTGTGTATCAATTTGGGCACTACATCCTGAATTCGATTTGCTAGAATCTTTGTCAAAACCTTAGCATCCAGATTTATTAATGATATGGGTCTATATGAACCACATACCCCCTTATCTTTACCTGGTTTTGGCAGTACAGTAATCCCTGCTTCTGCCATGGTCTTCGGGATGTCCTCACCTTGAACACTTGGGTAAGAATCGGCGTGATTTGGTCTGCCATTACTTTGTAAAATTTTTTCATGTACCCGTCCAATCCTGCTGCCTTCCCTATTTTTAGAGTTTTTATAGCTTTCCATACTTCTTCCTCCTGGATTTCCTGTCCTATACATTCTCTATCCTTGGCTCTACTTGCTTTAATTTACACTCACTCAAGAATGTTTGGGACTCCTCCTGCCCATTTTTTATTTCACTTTTATATAAATTCCATAAAACTCTTGAAATACTTTTCTAATTTCCTTTGTGTGATGGACCATCTCCCCTTTACTATTCCTAATCCCATCAATATATGCCACTTGTCTACGGGCTTTTATGTGGCTGGCCAGGATTTTCCTCGCCTTATTCCCTCCTTCAAACTGTGCCTGTTTTAGCACTGCTAGTTCATACGCTATTTCACGGGCTCTCAACCGACTTAGCTCTGCCCTTGCCTTAACTAATTCTGTAGTAGTACCAGGGTCTTGCACCCTCTGATGTTCCCTTTCTAGTTTCTCTATTAGACTTATCCATTCACCTTCTGCAGCCCCTTTCTCTCACTTTACCCATGCTGCCAGACTAATCAGCTGCCCTTTAAGTACCGCCTTAAGCCCATCCCACACGGTACTCAGGGTTACATCCTCTGTTATATTGAATCGTAAGTATTATTTTATACTTTCTCAAAGTCTTTTATCCTGATTTTCATCATCTAATAATGAATCATTTAGCTTCCAAATTTTATACTTTCCTCTTCTATACCTAGTTCAAATCTTATACTGACTGGAGCATGATCTGTTCAGGTTGATATTCCATGTTCTACCTCCTGTACCCTTGACACCCACTTTCCTCCACCCCATATGATATCTAACCTGCTATAGGTTCCATGCACTTTGTGAATAAAAGGTGTATATTAGAACTAGTCCTTAGTGGAACACCAGATCTAGTGCAAGAGATAAGGGTGTTGGGGCCACTTGGCAATAGTGATCATAGCATGAACGCCTTTGATTTAATTAGTGGAGGAGGGAAAGTACGGAAATCCACAGTACTACCTTTTAACTTTTGAAAGGGAGACTATGATAAAATGAGGATATAGTTAAGAAAAAACTAAAAGGAGCATTTGCAAAGGTTAAAGACTTACATCAAGCTTGGGTGTTGTTGAAAAATACTATCTTGGCAGCCCAGACCAGCTGTATTCCACGCTTTAAGAAAAGTGGAAGGAAGTCCAAAAAACTGCCAGCATGGTTTAAAGGTGAGGTCAGAGAGGCTGTTGTTTGCCAAAAAAGCATCTTTCAGGAAATGGAAAAAAGAGCCAAACGACGAAACCTGGAAACAGCACAAGCACTGGCAAGTCAAATGCAAGGCATTGATAAAACAGGCAAAGGGAGAATTTGAGAAGAAGCTTGCTGCGGAAGCAAAAACGCGAAATAAAGATTTTTTCAACTACATTCGTAGCAAAAAACCTGTGAGAGAGTCAGTTGGTCCATTAGATGATAGAGGAGTTAAAGGGGCACTAAGAGGCGACAGGCGATAGCGGAGAGACTGAATGAATTCTTTGCTTCGGTCTTTACTGAGGAAGATGTAGGGATGTTACCCATGACTGAAGTGGTATTTAAAGGTGCGGAAGAATTGAAGGAAATATCGATACATCGGGAAGATGTATTACAACTATTAGATAAACTGAAGAGCATCAAATCACCTGGGCCGGATGGTATACATCCAAGGGTGTTGAAAGAATTGAAATAGGAGATTGCAGACCTGCTATTAGTAATCTGTGAACTATCATTAAAATCATCTCTAATACCTAAAGACTGGAGGATCGCCAATGTAACACTAATTTTTAAAAAGGGTTCCAGGGGTGATCCGGGAAACTACAGACCGGTGAGCCTGACATCAGTACCGGGAAAAATGGTAGAAACCATCATAAAGAATAAAATTACTCAGCATGTAGATAGTCATGGCCTAATGGGAGACAGCCAACATGGCTTTAGACAAGGAAGATCTTGTCTTACTAATCTGTTATGTTTTTTTGAAAGTGTGAATAAACAGGTGGACAAAGGTGAGTCAGTTGATATAGTGTATCTGGACTTTCAGAAAGCCTTTGACAAGGTCCCTCATCAGAGACTTTTGGCAAAACTAAAGAGTCATGGGATAGGAGGCAGTGTACTACTGTGGATCAAGAACTGGTTAAAAGATAGAAAGCAGAGGGTTGGGCTAAATGGCCAATTTTCCCAATGGAGAAAGGTGAATAGTGGTGTACCCCAGGGATCTGTGCTGGGTCCGGTGCTTTTTGACATATTCATAACAGGGGCGGCCCAAGGGGGGTGCGGGGCCATGTGCGGAGACTCGGTGCGGGGCCTCATTTGCATAAGTGGCATTATTTGCATAAATATTTGCATAATGTTACTATGCCAGTCCAGGAGCAGTGGGGTGGTCAACCTCCTTCAGCGGCTGGGGACTGGCAGTCTTCGGGGACTTGCTGACAGCCTACCTAGCTCCCCCTGGTGTCAGATAGTCAGTCTTTCAGTTCTCTGTTTAAATTATCCAGAGGTGATATATCTTTCTGTATATAGTTTGTATATAGTTTCCCCTGTTATCTCCAAGTTACTGTCCCTGTTATAATGTAAGCAAAGGATTGTTCTAATGCGAAAATTTGTTATCTGTAAACCGCGCTGATACCAAAGAGCGCGGTATATAAAAACTGTAAATAAAAATAAATAATAAATAAAAATATACACTAACTTTTAGTAAACATGTCTCTTAATGAGTGTATGGATAAAGAAAGACTAAAAGATTTCTACATTACTATAATCCAGTGCCAACCGCCAGGCACATTAGGAACTACTACAAACGCTGCCCATTTAGAACCCATAGCAAACCCGCCGTATCCTGACAGCATTACCAGGACTCCCAAAGCACCATACCCTACCTATCAAAAGGCAACACTGCAAATATTAAACCAATACATTTCAGAGAATACTGGGGAAAGAGAACAAGTGGCAATGTCAGATAGGAATTACATAAACAGAATACCTCAGCTCAGTTACACATGCAGAACATAGACCATCACCAAACAAGGAATCACAATTTAGAAACAGGACAGCAATAATTAAACTGGGAACCCCAAAAGCCAAACTTGGAATGTACAACAACACTGTAGAAATAAAACTATAAATTAATTTCCTCTTGTACCAAACAAAGCGCAGACGTTAATGATGCACATTTCCCAAAGCTTTCATATTCCAGTTAATAAATTCAAAATAAAGAGATATCTTTCTACCTTTTGTGCATTTTTTTTCAGTTGCAATTGCTCCAGCCACTTTCTTCTGGTTTCTTCATGTTTTCTGCAAACTCTCCATCGTCTGCTGTCCATTTGTCCTTTCTTCTCTCTTCTAGTTTTTTTTTTCCATTCTCTCTCTCTACATCTGCTTTAACATACTAATCTTTCTCCTTTTGCTCTTTCCTCATTCCTATTTCATCCACACAAATTTTACCCCTCCATCCTCAATCCCCACTTACTCTCCCAATACCCGGCCAATTGTAGATTTTTCATCCCTCCCACACAAAATATTTTTCCCCTCTCCATTTTACTCTCCCAGCCCCATCCCATTCTAATCCTCCCCCAACATCAGCTCCCTTCTAGTTCCAGTCTCACCCAGCATCCATTCCCTTCTAGTCCCTGCATCAGCGCATTTCCAGTCCGAGTACCTTCATCAACTCATTTCCAATCCTAGCCCCCCATCAGCCCATGTCAAATCCTAGCTCCCCTCCACTCAGCCCAATTCCAGTCCAAGCCCCCCCATGAGCCTACTTCCAGTTCTAGCCCCTCCATGAGTCCATTTCAATTCAAGCCCCCACCACAGCCCATTTCCAATCATAGCTCCCCCCAACAGCCCATTTCCAGTCCTATCCTAGCTGCTCCATCAGCCCATTTTCAGTCCTAGCTCCCTTCCCTCACAGCCCATTTCCATTCCAAGCCCCCTCCCCATCAGCTATTTGCAGTTCAAGCCTTCCCTTCCACTCAGCCCATTTCCAGTCCTAGTAACCCCCCAACCCATTACCAGTCCTAACCCCCCATCATCCCATTTTCAGTTTAAGCCCCCCCTATAACCCATTACCAGTCCTAACCCCCCCATCAGCCCACTTCCAGTCCTAACCCCATCAGCCCATTTCCAGTCAGCCCCCCATAGCCCATTGCCAGTCCTACCCCCCCCCATCAGCCCACAGCATATTACCAGTCCTAACCACATCAGCCCACCTCAAGTCCTAACCCCTCCCCATCAGCCCATTTCCTGTCCTAGCTCCCCATAGCCCATTACACAGGTACACTAAAAAAATTTTTTTTTAAACTGCCTCTAATGTTTCGATTGATTTTTACGTTTTTTGGTGCGCTGAATCCAAATCTGGTAACCAATTTGCTCCATCACGTACAGATTTTTTGCTACATTGGGTTAGCAGTTTGAGGTGAACGTTTCAGATTGAGTGCGATCGAGATAAAAGTTTCTTGGATGAATTCTTTATATACTAATTGTTTAGTAGTTATTCAAATAAGAATAAAGAAAATTGTAACAAGGCAGCACATAAGAATAGAGTAATGTCAACAAAACACACTGTGATGGTAGCAAAATTGTCTGCACTTAAAACAGCCACATACATGTGCACAAACATTGAGCATATAAGAGCGAGGTTAGACACAAAGCAAAGCAAAGAAATGTGCAAAAAATGTTGTACAGGTATGTATGTAAGAATAGAAAACGCAAACCGCACCATTGCAATACATGAAGACAAACACCCGATGGTGTGTGAAAATAAAATTCTAATAAATGAGATCCGACACTGTGGTAATAACTAGCAAATTTTTATTTCAAAGTTTAGTAAAAACACGATATTTGTCAACACAGTTTAGATTTTAAAGTCATTCTTGGGTCAATCAATATACTGGTGGGCCCGTTTCTTCTTCCCCCGAATGCTTCTCTTGGTGTGCTGCTTGGAGTATTTTTCATCTGGGGTTTCCCGCAGCAGCAACCAGCAGAAATCAGCCATCATAGTGGTGTTCCATCTTCTTTGGTACCTTCTCTCTGCGTCCTTGATGTCCTGGTGAAACCTTTCACCTTGTTCTTCACTGTACGCCCCCATGTTTTCGGGAAAGTAGTTCACATGGGAGTGCAAGAAATGGACTTTCAGGCTCATGTTACAGCCTTGTTCTTTGAAGGCATTGAGCATCCTGGCAACAATATCCTTATAGTTCTCATCCCGCCTGTTCCCCAAGAATTTGAGAACAACATCCTTGAAGGAATCCCAGGCTTCTTTTTCCTTCTCAGACATCGTTTCAACGAATGCTCCATCTGAAATGAGTTTCCTTATATCAGGGCCAACAAACACTCCTTCCTTTAGCTTTGCTTCAGAAAGTCGGGGGAACTTTGAGCAAAGGTACCGAAAGCACTCACCATCTTTTGGAAGGGACTTGATGAATTGCTTAATGAGACCCAACTTAATGTGGAGAGGTGGTAATAGAATTTTATCACGAGGTACCAAGCTCTCATGAAGAACATTTTTCTCACCGGGTCTCAAATACTCCTGAATTGGCCAGTCTTTTTTCCCCCAGTGTAGGTCGCGGGCCCGGCTATCCCACAAGCAAAGGAAGCAGGGATATTTGGTGAAACCGGATTGCTGCCCTAATAGCATGGATAGAATTTTAAAGTCTCCACAAATCATCCACTTATGCTCATCATAACGAATCTTCTGAAGAATCAGGGCCATATTCTCATATTTTTCTTGGAGAATAACAGAGTGAGCAATAGGAACTGAAGCGAATGTGTTGCCATTATGAAGAAGAACACCTTTTATGCTGTCTTTTGACGAATCAATGAACAGCCGCCATTCAGCAGGATCATACTTGAGTTTAAACTTTTCCATCACTCCGTATATATCGTTGCAAAATACCAAATCTTCCTCTTTGATGAAATACTTCAAAAATAGTGTCTCGCGGTTGCGCTACCAATAAAAAGTTGTTCCTGGTGACAATAGATAAAAAGTTGTTCCTGGTGACAATAGATTTTTCTGTTTAAGCCGAGAACCTAGCAGTTGGGCAGCATCTTTTGGGAGTCCTAAATCCCGGACTAAATCATTCAATTCAGCTTGAGAGAAAAGTTCAGGTTTCGGATCTGGTTCAGTTTCAAACTCGGAAGTACTGGACTCATCGGGAAAAGCCATCTGATGAGTCTCATCATGATCAGAACTGTCCACACAAATATGATCCAAAGATTTTGGTGGTTCAGGCACAGGTACTTCGTTGCTTTGAGGCATAGGCCTAATTGCTGAGGGAAGGTTGGGGTAACTTATTACGTTCTTATTTTTTAAGTTGTATCCCTTCACAATGCAAGAGCAAAAATAGCAGTCACTGCTGTGGTCTCTTTGTTCACGCCACATCATAGGTATTCCGAAACGAAATGCTTGTTCTCCAGGACCAAGCAGGGATCAGTCCTCACATATGGGTGACGTCGGCGCCGACGGAGCCCTCGCAGAGCAATTTTCCCCAGCTTTCAAAGAAAGCCTTTGGGAATTGCAGCGCGCATGCGCGGTCCCCTTCCCGCCCAAGGGTGCCATCTTAGCCAGTCTTCTTTTTTCCGCGGAGCCCTACAGACGTGCCCGTCTTGTCCCCGCTGAAAAGTTGATTTTTTCGTGATTTATCTCTTTTTCTCGGTCGGTTCGACGCCGGTCCTTTTCCTGCCCGGACTCGCGACGCCGTTGCGAGTCCTTCTGTTATTTTTCGGTTTTTCTGATTTTCTGTCAGTTTCGTTTCGGTTTTTCGCTGGCAGCCCGGTCCTTTAACCTTGCAGGGGCCCTTTTTCCCCCGATGGCTGCCAGTGGTTTCAAACGGTGTGTTCAGTGTGACAGAAATATGTCACTCACTGACACACATGATAATTGCCTCCGCTGCCTCGGCCCGGATCATGAAGAACTGATCTGTGGGGCCTGCAGCAAGATGTCCTCCAAAGCATTAAGGAGTCGGCAGCATCAGCGGGAACGAATCTTCGCTGATCCTGCCCGTACTCGGACCTCGTCGGAGGCCTCGGCGTCCAGAGGTTCCAGCTCTGACCGTCGCCGGAGTTCCTCCGACAGGGGTTCTCCCTCCGGGGACCATCATCGGAAGGTGAAACCCGCGAGGGCGGCATCGGTGGACGCTCCTGGTTCCGCGAGGGCCAGGTCGCATAGCCCCGATAGCCGTCCCGGGTCTTTGGAGAAGGAGCATCTGCCGAAGCGACCTCGTCTGGAGTCGGAGTTGCCTGCTCGGGTAAGTCCTGTAGTCCTCCTGGACTCGCCTCCGAGGGGTCCGACGTCGGGCCCGACGCCGTCGGGGCCCGAGTCGGGGGCTGCTGGGTCACCTGAGGTCGGACTCAGGTTGACGGCCTTGGAGAGCAGACTCTCTGCCTTCATGGACCAGCAGCGGGCACTGATCGCTAGCCTCGCTGGCGCCTCTGCCCCGACCGCCGGGACGTCGACGTCTAAGTTGACCCCGGAGACCGAGCCGATCCTCGAGTCCATGCGGGCTCGAGTCGATCCTCGGTCGAGGTCACCCTCGGCCTCCCGTTCGGGACCGAGGTCGTCGACGCCGACTCCCTCGGCGTCGGGGCGGCCGACGCCTCCGCCCGCCCGGACTGACCCCACCGATTCCTCCTCGGAGTCGGCCTGGGAGTCTGAAGAGGAAGAGTCACCTGATTCATTTCGGACTCGGTGTGTCCCCTCGGACTCGCCTGAGTCCGAACCTCGGAAACAGTCCCCTCCGGAGGACGCCCGGTTCTCGGACTTCGTCAGGGATATGGCCAAGGCTTTGGCCTTCCCGGCGGATCCCGAGGAGGAGCCCCGAGCCGAAGAGCTCGATGCCCTTCAGTACGACTCTCCCGCCAGGGAGCACTTTACTGTACCGGTTCCTCCCATGCTGGAACGACTACTCTTCCGCATGTGGGAGAGTCCGGCATCGTCGCCGGTATTAAGCAAGCGGGTCGATTCCATCTATCGAGTCCGCAAGAGCCCTGGCTTCCAAAAAGCACAGCTACCGCACCATTCCATGGTGGTGGAATCGGCCATGCATAGGCTTAAGAGCCAGAAGATGCACTCCTCGGTGCCTCCTGGCAGGGAGGCCCGCAACCTGGATGGCTTAGGTAAGAAGTGTTTCCAGGGCTCTATGCTTGCTTGTCGGGTCCAGACCTACCAGCTCTACATGGGCATGTATCTCAGAGACCTAGCTAAAGAGGTAGCCGGATTCTCCGCTGGGCTTTCTGAGGAACCTTTGCGGAGGTTCCTAGCCTTGACAACTGGTATTCGGGAATGCTCCAAATTCATGTCTCGAGCAGCCTATGATGGCTTTGAAGCATCGGCACGAGTGGCCGCAGCCGGCATCGGTGCCCGCCGACAGGCTTGGCTTCAGTCGTCTGACCTTGAACCCTGGGTGCAGGACAAGTTGGTCGATGTCCCCTGCCGAGGTGAGAACCTCTTTGGCAAGCCCATGGCTGAAAAGGCTGCACAAATCGAGACGGAGACTCTCACCAGAACTAGGCTTTCTAGGAAGACCTCCGCCCCTTCCCAGAAGAAGAAGGGCTCGGGAAAGAAGTCCTTTTACCCGAGAAAGGCGGCTGCCTATAAACACTACCCTCAATATCAGGCCTCCGCAGCTCCCCAACAGGGTCAGCAGGCCAAGGGACGGGGTAACGGGTCCCGTAGGCAGCAAGCCCCCAAGCCTGCACCACCGGCCCCTGCTCAGCAGGGTGGGGTTTTTTGACTTCATCAGCATAGCCTCTCCCCCTCAGCTGGTTCCTCCCAGCACAGGAGGCCGGCTGGTTCACTTTGCTCACAGGTGGTCCGACATCACCTCAGATGCCTGGGTGCTTCAGGTGGTGAGAGAAGGCTATCTTCTCCACTTCCACCAGGTCCCTCCCTCCTATTTCCCGGGAGAGCCTCCACGACTCCCTCTGCACAGGGACTTACTCCTTCAGGAGTTAGCAAGTCTTCTTCAGGACCAGGCTGTGGAACCGGTGCCCCACCACCTGAGGGGTCAGAGCTTCTATTCCAGGTATTTCCTCATACCAAAAAGAACAGGAGGCCTCAGACCCATCCTGGACTTGCGCAACCTCAACAAGTTCCTCGTCAGGGAGAAGTTCAAGATGCTTACCCTTGGAATCCTTCTGCCCTACCTCCAGCAGGGAGATTGGCTATGCTCCTTGGATCTAAAGGATGCCTACACGCACATCCTCATCCACCCAAGCCACCGCCAATACCTAAGGTTTGTGGTGGCAGGAAATCATTACCAGTACAGAGTACTGCCCTTTGGCCTATCCTCCGCACCACGAGTCTTCACAAAATGTCTCGCGGTGGTGGCGGCTTATCTCCGGCTTCACGGCCTCTACGTCTTTCCATACCTAGACGACTGGCTCATCAGAGCATCGTCCTCTCCAGAAGTCACAAAAGCCACACACCGCACTGTGACTCTTCTGCAGTACTTGGGCTTTGTCATAAACTTTGCAAAGTCCACTTTGCTCCCCTCGCAAGATCTCGAGTTCATCGGCGCAAGATTGCACACTCTTCAGGCACGAGCTTTCCTGCCTCTCGACAGGGCTCAACGGCTCATGGACCTAGCCGGCCGCTTTCGCAGCCAGTCCCTGGTCTCCGCCAGGCGCTTCCTGAGACTACTCGGCCATATGGCTTCCACCGTCCACGTGACCCCCAATGCCCGCCTGAATATGCGGCCTGCTCAGTGGTGCCTTCGCAAGCAGTGGCAACAGGCCACGGGCGGCCTAGCCGACTTAGTACGCATCTCCGGCCCGCTGGCCTCTTCTCTACAGTGGTGGCTTCATCGGCCGAACCTGGTGCTCGGAATGCCTTTTCAGTCTCCTCCGCCGGCTCAAGTGCTGACGACCGATGCTTCTCTGCTAGGGTGGGGAGCGCATTGCCAAGGGGCATGTACTCAAGGTCTCTGGACCACGTGGGAGTCTGCGCAGCAGATCAACTTCCTGGAGCTCAGAGCAATCCGTCTGGCTCTCAAGGCTTTCTCCCACCTGACTTCTCACCAGTCCGTCCTTGTCCAGACGGACAATCAGGTTGCCATATTCTACGTGAACAAACAGGGAGGCACGGGCTCCTTCCTTCTCTGTCGAGAAGCACAGAGGCTCTGCTCTTGGGCCGTCAGCCACGGCATTCTTCTCAAGGCAGTTTATCTCCCAGGCCAAGAAAATTGCCTGGCGGACAAACTCAGCAGAATCCTACAGCCGCACGAGTGGCGCCTGGATCCCTTGGTGGTTCAGAAACTTTTTCTGAAGTGGGGCCTCCCCACGATGGATCTCTTTGCCAGTCCTCTCAACCGGCAACTTCCTCGCTTCTGCTCTCGGCAGCCGCATCCCCTTCGAGTAGCGCCGGATGCTTTTCTGCTCTCATGGTCGGAAAGCCTTCTGTATGCCTTTCCTCCCATACCGCTAGTCTCCCGAACTCTTTTCAAGGTTCTCCGAGACAAAGCTTCCATGATCCTAATAGCTCCTCGCTGGCCCAGACAGCCGTGGTTTCCACTCCTGCTGCAACTAGCGGTGGAGGATCCGTTCCCTCTGGGGTTTCAACCAGATCTCCTAACACAGGATCAGGGGGCCCTGCTACACCCCAACCTCAGATCTCTACATCTGATGGCCTGGCTGCTGAAAGGGTAGTCCTTGCTCCCCTTCTATTGCCGGCAGAGGTGGAAGAGGTCGTCCTAGCTTCCCAGCGACCTTCTACCCGCAAATGCTACGCCTTTAAATGGCGTCGCTTTTCCACTTGGTGTGCCCAGCAGTCTCAGGATCCCTTCTCCTGCTCGGTGTCGGTGACCTTGCAGTACTTGCTCTACCTCTCTAATCTGGGACTTAAGTCCAACTCCGTCAAAGTTCACCTCAGTGCTCTCTCAGCACATCATGTGCCGGTGGACGGCAGACCTCTTTCCAGCGACCCTCTCGTGGCGAGGTTTCTCCGAGGTCTCCTTCTACTTAAACCACCTCTGCGCCCGCCAGCACCTGACTGGGACCTGAATGTGGTTTTACAGCGGATCACCTGTCCGCCTTTTGAACCTATGGCTACCTGTTCTCTACGTTTTCTTTCTTGGAAAACCTTATTCCTGGTAGCCCTCACTTCCGCTAGACGCGTAAGTGAATTGCAGGCCCTCGTGTCTGATCCCCCTTACACTCGGTTCTACAAAAATCGGGTAGTCCTACGGACTCACCCTAAATTTCTTCCAAAAGTGGTCTCCCCTTTTCACATCAATCAGGAGGTGGTACTTCCGACCTTCTTTCCCAGGCCACACTCCAGCCGAGCTGAAATGGTCCTGCATACCCTGGACTGTAGAAGGGCATTGAACTTCTACCTTGACCGTACGCGGGAGCACCGTAAAGCTGCTCAGCTTTTTGTTTCTTTTGACCCCAATAAATTGGGGCTCCCGGTCTCCAAGCGTACTCTGTCCATCTGGGTTGCTGACTGTATCGCTTGGGCTTATGGGGCAGCCGGACTCTCCTTAGAAAGTCGAGTCACGGCTCATTGTGTTCGGGCGAAGGCTACGTCAGTGGCTTACCTCCGCTCTGTTCCATTGGCAGACATCTGCCGGGCCGCTACTTGGTCTTCGAGCCAGACTTTTGCGGTCCATTACTGCCTCGAGAGGGAGTCCCGCAGGGACAGTGCTTTCGGACAGGCAGTCCTCCGAAATCTCTTCGAGGTTTGAGCAACTCCTACCCTCCATCCCGGATGGGGGCTACCGGTGGGTAATAATTCAGCGAAGATTCCTTCCTTCTGTACTGCTGAGCTAGAGGGAGCTCATTTTGTGCTTAGGGTCTCCGGTAGCCTTAAGCTTGGGAGTCCCATATGTGAGGACTGACTTCCTGCTTGGTCCTGGAGAAAGCGTAGTTACTCACCTGTAACAGGTGTTCTCCAGGAGCAGCAGGAATCAGTCCTCACAACCCTCCCTCCTCCCCTTGGAGTTGCAATTATCTGCTTTAGTTTTTTTGCAAATTTTTATGCTGTCTTTTAGCTATGTCATCTGACTGGCTAAGATGGCACCCTTGGGCGGGAAGGGGACCGCGCATGCGCGCTGCAATTCCCAAAGGCTTTCTTTGAAAGCTGGGGAAAAGTGCTCCGCGAGGGCTCCGTCGGCGCCGACGTCACCCATATGTGAGGACTGATTCCTGCTGCTCCTGGAGAACACCTGTTACAGGTGAGTAACTACGCTTTTTTTACCTTTCATCCATAAGCATAGATCTTCCTCACATGTCTTGCACACTTTGTGAGGAGCCCACGGTTTGTCTTGATCGCCTAACTTCAAACCGAAATAGGCGAAATATACTTTTTAAATAAATGCAGAAATGTTCCTCTGCCGCTTTTTCATGGTATATTCCCCACAAATAAAACAAAAACTGTCCGGAGAGTTGACGCAACCTCTGGCTCTGTGAGCCATCACAAATACACAGCACTGCAAACTACAACTGTAGTGAACCACTTCGGAATAAAGCTGGATTACGACTGAGCAAACAAAAGGTAATAATGAACTTGCAAGAAACTGAAATTTGACAGGAACGTTCATGTCGCAACCACCGTGTTTGAGCGCGAGCGAACGAGGCGAGGCGAACAGGAAAAAACATGCGCCAGCGCGAGTACTGGATTTAGCCCCCCGCCTCCCAATTGTCCTGTTAATGTATAAAATGAATACAAAACACTCTAAAATATCATGAGGGAGTGTTTCTAGTTAGTTAACCCTTACAACCTCTATTTTGGGCCAAGAAAATAAACTGCAGTCGGCTAAAAAGAAATTATGTGAACATTCCTTATATGGGTAAGAAATCTAATTTTGCAAGAAAACGTGACGTGATGGAACATTTTGGCTATTTTCCTGGATTCAGCACCCCAAAATCTATAGGAATCAGTTGCAAAACTGGAGGCAGTTTTTTGGTAGTGTACCTGTGTTATCAGTCCTAACCCCCCCCATAGCCCATTACCAGTCCTAACCCCCATCACCCCATTTCCAGACAGCGCCCATCAGCCCACAATCCATTACCTGTCTCAAACCCCCCATAGCCCATTACGAGTCCTAACCCCCCCAACAACCCACAGCCCATTACCAGTCCTAACCCCATCAGCCCACCTCAAGTCCTAACCCCTCCCCATCAGCCCATTTCCTGTCCTAGCCCCCCATAGCCCATTATCAGTCCTAACCCCACCATAGCCCATTACCAGTCCTAACCCCCCATCACCCCATTTCCAGACAGCCCCATCAGCCCACAGCCCTTTACAAGTCTTAACCCCACCATCGCCCTTTACATGTCCTACCCCCCCCCCCCCCCGCCCACAGCCCACCACCAGTCCTACCCCCCTCCCTCGCCCATTACCAGTCCGAACCCCCCCCACCGGCTCATGGAAAATTAAAAAAAAAAAAAAAGTAGGCTGCTGCCGCTGCAGCAGCAGCAGAATGGAGTGTCCCGCGGGGCCCCCTCTGCCCGGCTGAGCTCTCCCTGCCTGGCTGAGCCCCTCTGCACCGGCTTTCAGATACGCGAAGGGAGAGTGTCTCCCTCGCGTCTCTGTTAAGCCCGCAGGGGCTGATGGGAAATTTCCTGGTGAGAGAGAAGTTCAAGATGCTCTCCCTTGGAACATTGCTGCCATACCTCCAGCAGGGAGACTGGCTATGCTCCTTGGACTTAAAGGATGCGCACACCCACATCCTCATCCACCCCCTCCACAGACAGTATTTTCGCTTCATGGTGGGAGGCGGTCACTATCAGTACAGGGTGCTACCCTTTGAGCTGGCCGCAGCCCCATGGGTATTCACCAAGTGCCTAGTAGTAATTGCAGCCCATCTCAGTCTCCAGGGGGCTTCATCTTCCCCTATTTGGATGACTGGTTTGTAAAGGGCAGCACCACCGCTGAAATACAACAGGCGACAGGCCGCATGATCCTTGTCCTAGAGCACTTGGGGTTTGTAGTCAACTACCCAAAGTCTCATCTCCAGCCAACTCAACAGCTGGAGTTCAGAGGTGTGCAACTGGACACTGTCCAGGCTAAAGCTTTTCTTCCAAAAGACAGGACCCTGCACCTCCAAATGCTTGCAGAGGCTATCCAGTGCCATCACTTGGCGTCAGCCCGCCACATGCTGCGCCTACTGAGACACATTGCATCAGCGGTGCACATCACCCCGCATGCCCCGGATTCCCCCATCCCACTAGTGCAATCGGTCTGGTATTTCAGAGTCATTATTGATTCCTCCTTATCCTTCCACAATCACTTGGCCTCCTTAGTTAAATGTTATATACTCTATGTAACATAGTTTAAGAAGTTAAATGTTATATACTCCATGTAACCCAATAAGTTATTCCTCCCTCTTCTATGTAAAGCTTGTTGCTACAATTGTTATATGTAAACCACTTTGAATCTATGAAAAGGCGATATATAAAACCTGTTAAATAAATAAATAAAATAGTCTGACGTTCCTTTTTTGCCCTCCGCCAGATCCGTGCAATATGCCCCTTTCTCGATACCCATTCCCTCACAACCCTTCTTTTGTTACTGGTAATATCCAGACTTGTCTGTTGCAACTCCGCACTTGCTGGCCTCCCTCAACTCCAACTTCGCTGTCTCCAACTCCTGCAAAACACAGCCTTGCGGTTACTTACCTCCTCCTCCCGCCGTGACCATATCATATCCCTTCTCATCAACCTCCACTGGCTACCCCTTTAGTATCGCATCAACTATAAAATTCTTACTGTGGTTCACTGTGCTCTTCACACTGACACACACCAATATCTGCCTGACCTCCTTCAGTTCCAACCCCCCCCCCCCCGTCTCCTTAGGTCACTCCATGTCCATCACCTGGCACTTCTTCAGTATCTTGGGCACACTTAGAACAAACATCTGACTCTGCCTTCTTTTTTCTTGGCTCTGCTCTATGGAACTCCCTGCTACTCACCTTACGCTCCAAACTGTCATTTTCCAGATTCAAATCCATGCTAAAGACCCATCTATTCCAACTTGCCTTTGAACTCCCCCCCTCCAGCTCTAGCTGGCTGCCCTGTATCCTGCTTTGCCTATGTTCCTCTGCTTCTCTCTTCATTCTGTCCTGTCTGATTATGGCATTCTTTTCTATTTTCTGTACAGCCATTTTTGGAAATTGTAAACCGCTTTGATACCCTAAAGTCTAGAGTGTTATATCAAGTGTAAATAAAAATAAAGATAAAGATGCCTTCTTGCAGATGCAGATGGTCCAGTGGGTCCTCTGCTTTCAGTAGTCCCAGGCCACAGGGCGTCTGCGAGACAGGGTGACCATCACCTGTCCCCTGGCCAACTCCCTCAACTGGTGGCAACACTTCCAGCACCTACTGGCAGGGATGCCTTTCCAGACCTCTGCACCTCAGAGGGTCCTCATGACAGACACCTCCAATCTGGGATGGGAGCCCATTGTGAAGATCTCTGCACTCTGGGCAGTTAGTCGCCGGCGGAGAGCCTCCAGCATATCAACCTCCTGGAGCTCCGTGCTGTGGCCCTAGCCCTCCAGGCTTTTTGCCACCACCTGTGAGACCAAGCGGTGCTGATCCAGGCCTACAATCAGGTGGCAGTGTTTTACATCAACAATCAAGGGGGTCGCCCCGCTTTACCAGGAAGCAGTGAGCATTTGCTCTTATGCCAGCCATGACGAGATGCTCCTGAGGGCAGTATACCTCCTGGGCCAGGACAATGCCTTGGCGGACTGGCTCAGCCAGGTCCTCCAGCTGCACGAGTGGCAGCTTAATTCCAGGGTAACAGATGGGCTATTGTGGCACTGAGAGCTCCCACAGATGGATCTCTTTGTCAGCCCAGCCAATGCCTAGCTGCCCCGCTTCTGTTCCCGGTAGCCACACCCTGCCATTGTGGCGGCAAATGCATTCTTGATCTCATGGGTGGAGGGCCTCCTCTATGCCTTCCCATCCACACCCCTGCTCGCCAAGACCCAATTCAAGGTCCAACGTGACAGGGCCACAGTGATTCTGGTAGCTCCACGGTGGGCCAGACAGCCATGGTTTCCCCTGCTTCTCCACCTGTCCACGGTGCCACCTGTTCCCCTGGGGTGTGACCCAGGCCTACTCACGCAGGAAGAGGGCTCTCTCCTGCACCCCAACCTGAGGTCCCTGGCACTAACAGCCTGGCTGCTGAACAGGTAGCCCTGGCTCCTTTCAGTCTCTCTACTGAGGTGGAAGAGGGGCTTTTGGTCTCCCGTAAGACCTTCACACACCGGGCATACGCCTTCATGTGGTGGAGGTTCTCTGTCTGGTGCGCAGAGAGGCAGATCAACCCCTTCTCCTGTTCTGTTCAGCTAGTGTTGCAGTATCTACTTTACCTGTCTCAGGCAGGCTTGAAGTCCAACTCAGTTAGGCTGGACCTTAGCATTCTGGCTGCGCACCACCATCTAATTGAGGGCAAACCCTCTCAGCTCAACCACTGGTGCCTCACTCCTGAAGGGTCTCCTCTTTTCGAAGCCTCCCATCCACCCTCCGGCGGCAGAGTGGGATTTGAACGTGGTACTCTCAAAGCTTACCGTGCCACCCTTTGAGCCTCTCAGCTCCTGCCATCTTAAGTATGTCACTTGGAAGGTGGTGTTCCTCGTGGTGCTCACTTCTGCTCACCGGGTCAGTGAGCTTCAGGTGTTGGTGGCAGACCCATCATACAGTAGGTTCTATAAGAAAAGGGTCGTGCTTCACACGCATCCCAAGTTCCTGCCCAAGGTTGTGTCTCCGTTCCACCTTAACCAGCAGGAGGTTCTTCCCACCTTCTTTCCACAGCCCCATGCCAGCAGGGTGGAGGCTGTTCTGTACACACTGGACTGTAAGCAGGTGCTATCCTTCTACTTGCAGCGCACCCATGGTCACCACTGAGCTTCTCAGCTCTTTGTCTCCTTTGACCCAAATCAGTTGGGGCAGCGGTCTCTAAATGCACCCTATCCACCTGGGTAGCGGGCTGCATCACCTTTGTCTATGAGTAGGCCGGTCTCTCGCTGGAGTGCCGTGTCATGGCACACAGCATCAGGACCATAGTGACCTCTGTGGCAAACCTGCATTCCATTTCCTTATCGGAAATCTGCAGGGCTGCCACCTGGTCCTCGGTCCATACCTTTGCAGCTCATTAGTGCCTGGAGAGGGAATTCTGTCGGGACAATGCCTTTGACCAGGCAGTACTCCGTCATCTGGCACTTATCTAAATGGTGAGAACATCACTATCACTGGTTAACCAAACACGCCATTAAACCCACACACAGTGTTGGGGTATTACAGGGGGAGCACAATGGCGTGTTTGGTTCAACAGTGATAGTGATGTCCTCACCATTTAGATAAGTGCCTTTGGCTATATGTTTTTGTCATGTTTTGAAAGTTCAAAATTTGTCTTTGTAAAAATAAGAAAAAAGATAACATTGAAGAACATTTTAAGGGCTGGAAGGAGGATTTATGAGCTTATGATGTGTTGTGAGGTATGCTTCATGTGGTTGAAGCTTAATTTGTATTACCTTGGATTCTGAGGCTCTTTCTCTTCCTTCTTGCTTTTAAGTTTTATCAGTACCTGATGTGAGTTTTGATAGATTGGTAGAGTGATTGCACATATTGTTTTGTCATTTTATTATTCACTCTGGAATTGACCAGATTTTGGTTGTGAGCAAACAATAAATTCTGACAGCCAGGGGGGACATATGGGTTAAGATTTGCTTAGGGTGCCAACACTTTGAATCACCTCTGAAGCTGGCTCTCATTAATTCACAATATGCTTGGTATTGAGAGGGATCTTTTCTCGTATGGTAAGTTTTATGGGGAAGGTTCTAGCTCTGTTCTATTCTGTTGTGTACAGATTGTTGGGGAAGAGGTCAGGGGCTAGGGTTAGGGGAATGCAGAATATATATATGTGGATTTAATGCCATATGGGAGAGCATATGTGTGTTGGAGGGGCTTGAAAAGGGGATGCAGGTTTCTGTTTTCCTCTGTCTTTTCTTAACTCTTTTTCTACGTCGGTCTCTGGTTCATCCGCCATTTCTTGTCTCTTCTTTTGTTTTCTTCACTTCTTTCCATCTTGGATATTTATCTTTTCCTTTCAGCTTTCTTCCATTTATTTTCCTCTCTCTCTGTTCACTTGGATTTCACTACTACTTCTTATTATCCAGTCCTCAGTCTCCCTCTTTTTTACTCTATCTACTGTGATGTCGCTGTTACCTCCACAGCCTGAGCTTGTGAAGATGGACGGCCTGATTCTCTATTCAGGAAGTTACTGGTGCTTGGGGAAAGCACTGCCTTCTGGGAGTTGAAGTTTTCACTATCCCAAATAAAGAGAGTTGTGGACTCGAGTGTTTCAGGCAAAACAGGATTTTTAATTCCCCTTCCCAAGTGGTTTCACATGTAGAACAAAAGGAACATTGGCCATACACTTCTGGCACTAAATTATATAAGAAAGAAATTCAAGCTTCTTATCTCAGCATCACTGTAATCCAAATGAAAAACACTTTTCTCTTTCAAAACCCTTTTGTGCTTTTCTGGTCAGCTGTTATCTGCAGCACTCTCTCTTTTTCTGCACAGCTTAATTCTATTTCACAGGACTTATTTTCTCAGATACAGATATCGTACAATCCATTGGTTCACTAGGCTGACATTCTAAAGGTGGTTCAGTGTCCATTGGTTCAACATGAACCCCAGCTGGAAATGTTTGCAAGTTGCTATAGGGTGTTTCCAAACACACATCTATCTTTTCAGCATTGCACTTTTCCTCACAGCCTTTTGATATACACGGTTGTGAATTGCCACAGTATTCCCAGCATGTGGAGCCCCACCCTTCTTGGTTAATATCAGAGCACTTAAAGACAGCTTTCTGTTTATACCGGTCACTTATCCTACCTCTTGGCTTCCTTATGAGAGTTTCCTTTTGTCCTCTAGGATCAGCTGCAAACGTGAGCCTTGGAGTTTCTCTGTGCATACAAGTCTGCCTTCCCAGTACGTTTCCCTTTTGGTTGCCTTTTACTCCCAGCACCAAACCCGGGTTACTTGTACCTGGCTCCTTGGTACCAACTCCCTGCTTGTTTCCTCTGCTGAATTCCTCTTCTGAGTCAAAGGTCAGAGAATCCTCAATTACCATAGATTCCTCTGAGTCTTCATTCCTAAGGCAATCCTCTGTTTCTTGTGACGGTTCTAAGAGCTGTGTCCTCCCCAGCTGCTTCCTTTCCAGCTGCCTTCTTCCCAGCTGCCTCTCCTCTCCTCCTAATGAGCTTCCCTTAAATCTCTGGTTTCCTGGGTTTACCCTGGCTCCTCCCACCAACAGGTGTTCTGGATTAACTCATGACTGCTGCACTGAACTACAGCAGGGGCGTGTTTTCCCTTCTTCTGACCTGCTCTGTTTATGGTTGCCTGGGAAACCAGGAGCCATGTGCATTTGTTTTCTTTCCCAGCCTGAAGCTGGATCCTGTGTTTTATCTTTCTCTAAGGGGTCAGAGGGACCTTCTCCATCACACTACCTACGATTTTTCAACCTTCAACCCAGTCCTCCCATTTCCCATTTCCCATCTCCTCTTCCCTGATTCATTATTCCTCAGTCTTTTATTCTCTATCTCCTCCCCCATCTAGTCTCTCTCTCTGTCATTATTCCCTCCATCTAATATCACTCTATCCTTCTGTGTCCCCCTCCCCCTTCCTTATCCCCCTTTGTCCAGCATCTTTCCATCTCCATAACGTCCCCTCCCTATTACTCCCATGCCCATCATCTCTGTTTCTTTCTTACCCTACTTACCCCCATGTCAATGTTCCCCCCCCTTCCTATTACCCTGGTACCCTGTATCTCCTATTTCCCTCTGTTTCACCCCCCATGTCCAGCATTTTCATATAATCTCCCTATCCACCACCCCCCATGCCCAGCATCCCCACTGCATCTCAATCTCCACTCCTTGCTTCTCCCTGTGCTCACTTCCCATTTCCAGCATCTCCCCTTGATCTCCCTAGACCCCACATTTAGCATATCCCCTCTGCCTCCCTATTTTACCTGACATCCAGCATTTCCCCTTTGTCTCCCTGTGCCCCTCCATGGCCAGCATCTCCCCTCCACATGCCAATTCCCCCCATATCCAGCATCTCCCTTGTTCCTTATCGTTCCTCCAGTTTCGTCCTCCACCACTGGGTAGTGCACCTCCTCCTGCAGCATGGAGACTGGACAAGTCAAATTCATTGCATCACTGGATATATCTTGCTGGCTTTCTCCCATCATCCTCCAGTGTGTCCAGTCTCCATGCAGCAGGAGGTTGTAGTGAGCCTAGGTGCTGGGCTCACTAGTGGAACAGATAAGGAGTATGGTAGATAGGTTAAAGTTTTCTTTTATGCCCTATGCCTTTAATTTATTTTGTGAGTAATTGGTTGTAAAAAAAAAAAAAAAAAAAAGAGGAGGGAACCGAACCAGGTTTCTTTTTTCTGTCTCCATTCCCTCTCAGGTTCCGCCTGGTCAGCCATTCTGCCTTCCCCTCCTAGTTCGGACAGAGGGGAAGTGAGCAGCAGTACAGAGCCCGGTCTGTCTGAGCCACGTGCTTCAGGACATTCCTTTTGAAAGCTCTGTTAGTATCAGATCGCTCTCTCTGTGGTGTCTGTTCGGCATGCTAGTCAAGAGCAGCACCGTAGATCGCAGGGCTGCCGTGCCGAATGGCGGTTAATGCTTGCGAGCCTATCGAATCCCGAAGCAGGGTAAGTGCTATGACGCGGGAACTCACAGCCCGGAAGGGGTCCAGGCCTTAGCCGGCACATTTTGACAGTGAGGCAGGCCTGCGGAATCGTGCACAGTGACTTCCCGCATCTTTTTGTTTGGGCGCGAGGCAGCTTCGGCTTTTCCCTTGGCCTCAGACTGGGTCCTTTTTGAACCATTTAGTCTAGCAATTTGCTGTATTTATTTTAATTTATTTAAATTTAATTACTTTAATTTAATTTCATTGATTTACATTGCTCTAGTTTTCTTTCAATTAGTATTTTTTGGTTTCTAAGGCGTGGGGTTTTTATTTCAGAAGTTTTCCCTCATTGCGGGGCAAGATTAATTTATCTGGCGATAATGGGAGTGAAATGTGGCAGTATGTTTACATTCGCCAAGTGCTCGGTGCATCCCCCAAATTTCTTAGCAAGTTGCGTCGGTAAGGTAGAACATTGCTAAGTCTTGTCTGTACCAGTGACTGCTTATAAGCTGCGCTGACAGGTGCAAGGGCCGGGGGAGCCATACTAGTCGTTCGGCAGCGGTGTTCAGGCACGGCAGTGATGGGCGGGGGATTGTTCTTTCCCGCGCGTCTTCCGTGGCACGGGTAGGCCATGACCAGCGGCAGCGCCTTTATTTATTTATTTTGGTGCCTTAAAGAGGGGCGGTTTGTTCTGAGTATTTTGAGTTTAAAAAAAAAAGGAGTTGAAAAGGACGGAAGATATATTGAGTTCTCCTCTTTTCTCGTTCTCGCAGAAGCATCCTACACATTTCAATGCGGGCAGCACTTCAGAAATCTCCAAGGTTCCCTTTCGTGGGGATGGTTTCAGGCTCAAGCCTTGCCCTTCGGTTTTGACGACGGCCCTGCGTTCCGTCATCAAACTTATGGTAGGGGGTTGTGGCGGCTCTGTGGTAAGGGGGAATCTTAGTTCACTCTTGCCTCAGCGATTGTTTGATTCGTCCAAAGTCCAGCACCGAGAGTGGTCAGTTGCGAACAGAGTAGTTTAGTTTCTTCAGACTTTCGGCTGAGTAGTCAATGCTGTTTAAAGTCGCTTAGTTCATCTCAGGTCCTAGAGTACTTTGAGGTACGGTTCGACTATGAAAGGGAACAGTGTTTCGGCCGGAGTGGAGGGATCAGGCCGTGCAACAGCTAGGGGGCGGGTTCCTAGTGGATCCGGCACTGTCGGCTTGGAGCTATCTTCGGTTGCTCGGGACAGGGCAGCGTCCCTAGAGGTAGTTCCGCAGGCTGGAGCTCGTATGCGTACTTTTCAAAGGTCCTTATTATGACGATTGTCACACCAGCACGATTCTCTGAACAAATGTTTCCATTGTCCCGCGCAGATCAGGCAATTTCTTCACTGGGGGGGCTTCTCCTAGGAGATTCTGCGGCGGGCAAGTCACTGGATCATCCACAGTGGCTTCCGACGTTGACGGATGCGAGTATCACAGGCCGGGAAGGTCTTGGCGAAGATGTTTCGCACACAATGGTCGGAGCAAGCGAGAGCCCCATTGGTTGATCAACCATTGGGAGCTGCGAGCGATAGCTTGGGCGTTTCCAGCGGTTGAATCTGAAGTATAGGATCGGGCAGGGCGAGTACTGACCGACGATCCCGCAACAGTCACTCACCTAAACTGGCAGGGGGGCGCAGGCAGCGCAGCCCTGGAAGAAGAATCAGGGGTTCGCTTCGCTTTGGTGGACTCTCGGCTGTAGTATTTTTTTGGCAGCGCATATGGCAGGGGCAGACAATGTGATGGCATATTTCGCCAGAGGAGTCCGAGCCAGAATGGCAGAGGGAGCCTATGCTCCGATGCAACCTTGGCTGTTGCCTGGCCTGGTCTATGTTCTTCCCCCGTGGGGTTGACATGCCAGTTTGGCCGCAGCGCCAGTGGTGTGCCGTCCTGTTCAGGCTGATGGATGGGGGGTCTTGGTAATTGTCTTAGCGACGAAGCAGTTGATCCAAGGTCCTCTTCGGATTTCTCAGGTGGATCGATTCTCGCTTACGGTATGGCCATCGAAAGGACAAGGTTAGAAAAGAAAGGCTACTCTAGTAGGGGGGATTGCGACCTTACTTCGGGCCAGAAAGTGGTCCCCTTCCCTAATGTATGGGCGTGGATGTTGTATATTCGAGAGGCTGGTGCGCCAGCGGCAGGACCAAGTTCCCCGATTCAGTTTCTCTGGCTAACAGTTTTTTGGTTTGACAGGCTACGGCCTTCTCGCGGACTGGCGGTTCCTCTAGGGGATCCCATTTTTTGTCTGGGGGCCTGGACTAGAGAATCTTCGGGTTCTTTCATCAAGGTTCGGTTTATGTTTTGGTTGTGGCAGTTTCTTTTGCCCAAAGTACTTCTCCTTTTCTCAGGATTTAGTCGGTTTCGTTCCCAGTTTGGGATTCTCGATGCAGGTGGCATCAGTTTGCAGCCTGCATCAGTTGACAATATAAAGGACTCTACGTCAATGCTTATGAGTTTGGCAGGTCTTCCGAGATTTGGAGCGTTGTTTGTTTTTTCCGGGGACTTGCGTAACGTGAAGCGGCAGCCAAGGTTTCAATATCCCGGTGGTTCCGGGAGACGATAGTACCAGCATGTCTCTTGCGGGGACACCAGGCGCCTGTGGGATTTCGGGCTTTCTCTCCTGGAGTGCAGGCGACCATCGGGGCAGAGCATAGTTTGGTTCCGCTGGTGGAGCTTGGAAGAGGGGTGACATGATGCTCCCTCCGTACCTTCAAGAGGCACGATCGCCGGATGTCCAGGTGGCGGGGGTTGCCTGTTTCGGGTCGGCGGTGCTGAGATCCGGCTGGAAAGGTCCCTCCTATTGGTTACTGCTCTGTTACATCTCAGTGGTGGAGGACTAAACTGGAGGAACGATAAGGAAATAGAAATTACACTTACCTGGTAATTGTCATTCCTTGAGTGATGACAGTTTAGTCCTCATGCCCACCTGGGGAGGTTTCAGTTCACAGTTGCCTTCTAGAGGCGGCGGAGGATCAGTTTTGAAGAGTGAATAAGATTCGTTCAGTTTATGGATCACAGTAAGTCTGGAGGTCAGTGCTATTAACTTTCCCTGTTCCTTGCTGTCGTTTAGTGGGGGGTACGGGAAAGTAAAGAATAAGGAGATGCGAGATAGTAGCGATGTATAATTTTTATTATAAGATAAACATAATGGAACATTTTTCTTGATAGTTCAGGGGTTCAGAGTTAGTGTTTGCACAAATGTATTGTTACGGTTGAAGTTCATTTAAAGCTACTTATCCATTGCTCCTTTGAGTCTGCTTTGTCAATAGTTCACTGGAGGATGATGGGAGAAGGCCAGCAAGATATATCCAGTGATGTCATGAATTTGAGTTGTCCAGTCTCCATGCTGCTGGAGGAGGTGCATTGCCCAGTGATGGAGAACTAAACTGTCATCACTCAAGGAACAACAATTACCAGGTAAGTGTAATTTCTATTTGTCCTGTGACCCCCCCCCCCTTGCCAGCATCTGCCCTGTTTTTCCTTGTTTCCCCTAAGTCCAAAATTTGCTCTCCATCTTCATTTCCCCCTCCATTTCCCTTTGCTCCTAAGTGTCCCATATCTCTGTCTACCTAGCCTTCCTTTCCCATGCCCAGCATCTTTCTTCCACTCTGCCACAGTCCCCATTCTCTGCATTTTTCACATCCCCTTTGTACATTCACCCCCCCCCCCCCCCAATCTTTCACCTTATCTGGCCAGCTACAGCTTTATTTTAACAGCAGAGTGATCCAAGATCACGTTTTACTCGATCCACGCTTCTTTCAATTTGCGCACTAGGCACTGGGATATTAACCAATAATCGATTCTAGAGTACATCTTGTAGAGTAAAATGTAAAATCCTTTTTCCATGGATGCAAATATCTCCAAGCATCTATTGCCTCTAGCTCCACCACTACGAAGTTCATCCCCTTATCCAAGTGGGTATTATCCGCCTCTCTACCAGTATTATAAATTGAGGTCCCCACAAAAAAAAGCCTATATAGCCCATACACAGGTGCACTGGTTGTGTTCTCCTCAATCCTCTCTGTTGCGAGTAAAGGCTGAGGCAGATAAGCTTGCATCCTAGAGATGAATGCCTGGCTGTATACGTAAACATAGATCGATTGTTTACATCATCAGAATATAGAAAGACTAGGGGATATGCAATGAAGCTACAGGGTAACCTATTTAATAAGAGAATTTTTTTTTTCACTCAACGTGTAATCAAACTCTGGAATTTGTTGCCGGAGGATGTAGTAAAAGCTGTTAGTATAGCTGGGTTTAAAAAAGGTTTGGACAAGTTCCATGTTGAAGAGCCCTAACCTTTTAAGCCTTTCCTCATAGGGGTATCCTTCCATTCTCTTTACATACATAGTAACATAGTAATTGATGGCAAATAAAGACCAGTATGGTCCATCTAGTCTGCCCAGCAAGGTGGCAAGAGTAGGTGCGCCTGCCGCTCCGTGCAGATCATCCCTCCCCATGTCTTTGTTTAGGGGTGAACCCACAGCTCCGTGTAGGGCACCCCTGTTTGTTGAGAAATTAGATAGTTAAGTTTATTTTGATTTTATCCTGTTGCTATAGAGCAGGTGTCTCAAACACGCGGCCTGCAGGCCACGAGAGAATTTTGTGCGGCCTGCAACGCATTTTGGGATGATAAAAAATTTTCCTCTCGCCACTGTTTAACGTTAACACCATGCATGCAGGGGGTGGAGCGCTCCTCCGACCGCGATTATGACCCAGACGATTGAAGAAGGAGTGTTTTCTAGCGAATCGGAGGCATCAGAAAGCCTGGTTTAACAGCAAAACTCACCTGTATTAAAAAAAGTGCTACCGAGTGCAGATCGAATGCAGGAGAGCCTGCCATGTTGAGAGGTGAATGAGGAGCTCTTGCTGTTGTTCTGGCTCTGAGATTTGGCTGTCTGAGGGTGATTTCCGGTCCCTGGATGGCTGTGGCCATTACCACAAGGAGGTGGAACGCATGAGGGGTCCTGCGTTCCACATGGACCGAGCAGGAAGCTGATCCATCCGGCGGAGATGTGAGACATCCGGTGGGTGACTCTGAAGAGAACACAAAGTAAACTCCCTCTCTGGGCACTATGAGTCAGCACTATGTTCTTATTATGTTGACTTTTTTATTGACTTTTTTCTATTGTAAAAAAAGTTCCGACGATGCAGCCCGCGTGTTACTTTACAAGCCCTCATTTGGCCCTCAAAGCAATTTGAGTTTGAGACCCCTGTTATAGAGGGATCCACTGTGTCTGTCCCATGCCATTTTGAATTCTGTCACTATATTTGCCCCCACCGGAAGGGCATTCCATCGGAAGGGCATTCCATCCATCCACCACCCTTTCAGTAAAAAAGTATTTCCTGACATTGCCTTTCAATTTACCCCCTTGCAGCTTCAGGTTATGCCCTCTAGTTTTACAGCTTCCCCGTCTTTGGAAGAGGTTTGTTTGTTCATTAATACTCTTTAAGTATTTAAAGGTCTGAATCATAGCTCCCCTATCTCCTCCATTTTGTTGGCTCTTCTCTGTACCTTTTCTAATTCCGCTATATCCTTTTTAAGATATGGCGACCAGAATTGCACATAATATTCAAGGTGCAGTCACACCATGGGTTTCCTGTATGAACACTATGTTAACATTTTCCCTCCTGAAAAAAATTCAGTAATTTTGTTCTCATAACTGGCAAATGTATGCCAATCCGTCCTCGCACTCCACACTCAGCTATCTCCCCCTTCCAATTCATCTTCTTTCCTTCTGTCTCATCTTCTGCCTCCCCCCAAAACCTCTGCCAAACACCCTTACACCCCCATCCATCCAGCTCCAACTGTTTTCTCCTGGAGACATCTCACTTATCATGGTCTATCCCCCACCTCCCACTCTGCAGAATGAATTCACATGCCTTACAATACACCCCATAAGCACAGTCGCAACCCTACCCCTCCTCATCCAGTACCTCAACCATACACCCATGCACTCTCTGTTCAGTACCCTCCATCCTCTCTCGCACTCAAGACCCCCTCTTCTTTACCGCAAGTTCTGCTCAAAGTCCTTATATACAGTTCTTCAGTCAGAGAAACGGAATCTCTTTTAGAACTCCACTCCAGGACCCTCTGTCCTTGGTCTCATTCAGCTGCCACCCCCGCACTGACTTTGCCACCACGTATCCAAAGCCCTGCTTCCTTCTTCTGGCAATCTTCTCTGTTTGTTCATGGTGTTTCTTGAAGGTCACGCCAACCATTCCTGAGAGTCCTGCAGCTTTCCACTCCATGCTTCACAGTTGCAGTTACCATCCATCTAAACAGTCCATGGATATGACTATTATATTGTATATATATATCTTGTTATATTGTAAACCGCGCTGATCTCAAATAGTGCGGTATATAAGAGCCTGTAATAAATAAATAATAAATAAATAAAAGGAGGCCCTCCACAGCACTCTGTACATTGCTCACCCTTCAAGTGCTCTAAAAAGTCTCTTTGGCCTCCATTCCAAAATTTGTTTCCCTCCACTCAAGAGCATCTTCTTACAACAACCCAACCAGAACTATATACACCAACCAGGTGCAATCTTGGGTACTCCTCAGGTACCCCTTCATGCCTTCAGAAGTTTGTCCACAAAGTCCTTGAGTGCCGTCACAGTGTTCAACTGCTAGGTCTGATTATCATAGGTGACCTGTACTCTGGCTGGGAACTGCAATGCAAACTGGATTCCCCTGTGGGTCAAAGCCAAGTAGTAGGGCACCATTGCTGTCCTACTCTCTGCCATTCTCACGAAGTAATCATTGAAGACCACTACTCTGCTGCCCTTATAGTCCAGCTCCCATTTTGCCCAGTAAAGCCCCATCAGCTTATGTTTTTTGGCAAAGTTCAGTACCCAGGTAATCACCGTCTGGGCTTTTCAGCTCCTTCTCTTCTTGGGCCTACCTGATGCACACACTCTGCCAGCATATGTGCCACGTCTGTGTTCAGGCTCACTTATTCTGGTAGCCACTGCTCCACCATCTCCCACAGCTCATCCTCCTTGATATACTCCGGCAGGCCCATCAATCAGATATTGTTCTCCAGTTTCTGTTTTCTTGGACATCAATCTTGTCTAGCAGGGCCTTCTGACTCTGCTCCAGCACTAACACTTGGGCCTCCATACTGTCTGATCTCTCCTGCTGTGCAATGCGATCTTATGCCTGTTGCAGCTGCACCAGTTGGGATTCCAAACTACCCTTAATACCATTGATGGAGGCTTGGAGCCAAGAGAGCTTTTCATCTAATACTGCAGTGATACTGAAGGTGAGTTCCTGGATTGCCTCTTCCTGTAGTATGTAGACAGGGATCCCCTGCTGCGCCACCATTTTGCCTTTCTTTTCTTTCTTCCACACAGCCCTGGGCATTTTGATCAGCATCACACCACCTGCATGGCATGGCACCCAACCAATATCCCTGTCAGCCTAACAAATGGAGCAGCAGATCCATGGATATGCCACTGCAGCATCCTGGATATCAGTAACTGTCCCTTGCACACAGGCTAGCTTCATGCAGCTGGTCGACCTATGATGCATGAGGCTAGCCTATGTGTAAGGGACAGTTACAAACTTTCCCGCCAAAGGTCTGTGATAGGCACTAGCCTAGGATAGCCGGTAAAGTGTGGAGGCCATTGTATATTAGGCCTGAGTTCCCAACCCCCACTTCAGAATATTATAACTGAACAGAGCAGAAACGCCAGTAGAAGTTAGAAAAACTGCCTTTGCTTTGCTTCTGATAAGAACGGCTCTTAATATTATGCTTTCACACAGTTTCTCTGCTAAGTGACCTTGGTAGAATGTAGCAAAATGTACTGCAGTGAAAAGTAAGGCAGAGTGTGTTATGTCTAGATGCTGACCCATGGCTAGTGAGACCCAAGCAGGGGGAGCGAGTCCTGGGCCCCGTCAGAGATGTCTATTGGATGAAAGTAAGTGGGCCACCGTGGCCAATGAGGAGTTTTGCCTGTATTAGACTGGAAAAGAAAGGTATAAAAGCTGTTGTTTTACTAGGAGCCATTGCTCAGACCTTTTTGAATGCTACTGCAATCTGAGCCTGTGCACAAATAAATTGGCTTGGATCTTTGCCTGACTCCGGGTATTATTTATTGCATGCTTATCAGCTACTACATATTCCTGGTGCGTTGGCCGGGAATGTGCGAGTGGGGGATGGTATGCAAGTGAATATGCCCCCACATCTCTCCTCACAGGTTTGGTCTGGCTAGAGCCGAGCCTGACTGACCGCAGGAGGGTCTCTGGCACCCCCGGTCCTTTTGTATCGGAGGAGACTCCTCCTTGCCTCCGCAGGTTGCTGTTTCTGGCCGGCCAACACCTCGAACCCGAGGGGAGTCCAGGATTCAACCCAAGGAGGGATTGGTTGCGCAGCGCATTAGCTACCAGATCTGGTGAGTAATGATTCTTCTGGTTTCTAGTTAGTCGGCGTTGGGTATGGTGAAAAGGGAGTCTGATCAACTTCCAGGGCGATCCTAGTACCCCTGCATGAGTATGCGCGGGGCGAAGCTATCGGCCCTTTTTGGTCTGGTAATTCTGGTTTGTCAGTAAGCCCGGGAATTCAGAATTTGGGAAATGCTAGCATGTTTGTCTGTGTGAAGAGTGCTTGTGAAAAGGAGGAAGCGTTGGGAGTTTGTCTTTGATTTGTTATCTGTTGAAACCACAAGTTTCCCTTCTAGTATAAGGGTAGGATTATATTCCGTTGGGTAATTTGTGACACTTTACCGCATATGAAATAGTAAAAGAAAGAAGAAGACGCAAAACACCTAGAGTCACTGTAAAATCAAGAAGCTGTCTCCCTCATTCAGCCGTCCTGCAGCACAGCGTGAAACTGACAAGAGGCGTGTCTGTGCAGAGGAATGTTTTAACCCTATGAAGACATGTTTTCAACGTTCTGCTGCTGGGCTAATGGGTGCTTATTTTAGGGAAATATACCTGTGTTTATTCAATATTTTGTAATAGTGATGTGCCTTCTGCTATGGTCATGTATTATATCTCATTTAATAAGAATGTTTAGTCAGGATTGTGGATCTCGATAGTATTGGGCTTAGCCAGGAAAGGGTTATGTTCCTACTCGAGTTCCTGTACTTGTGCAGATCAAGTGAGCAGAAATCCTGTAGGGCTCAGGTTTGAATAGGAAAGGATGCTTTTATTTTCCCTTTGCCCTACGAAGCCGTGGTTACGAACACTGACAGGACTCTGCAGCATTCGAGCCAGTGGTACCAGATCACAACTTGAAAGTGCTTTGAATCCTGAGTGAATGAGGGGTTAATCGTGTATGAATTCTAGTTCCTGATACACTGCGGCAAGCGCCTCATAGAAGACATGCTTATTGTTAATAAAATAAACTAGGAAGGAAAATGTGTATATGTATTCTAGATGTCCACCCGCTTTATGGAAAAAGTATCCAGAATGAATGTCTTTTTGAATATCTGCTTCCTAAAAACTGTAAGATTTAAAGTAATTTCTTTTGCAAAGCCAAGCTGATTACGGCTGGCAGTTAGTTTTCATGCCAAGTAATTTTATTCCAGTCATACGTAACAGATAGCCATGGTTCATTCTATTGGATTTGTTGTTATAACATGTTGCAAAAGTATAGTTTTCTATTGTAAGGACTCTATCTACATTGTTCCTCTGTCTGTTGACAAGCACATGTGGGGGCTACAGTCCACCGATGACACTGCAGGCAGGGATTCATTTTACCAGTTCAGAGTTACCCACAGTCAGCGCCCGAGAACATGAAGTGGAATCCAAATAGTGCTGGCAGCCCTCACTATATGCCCCATGCGATCCAGCAGCCCAGGAGAATTTGCGCATGGTAAATGCAGTTTTTGTCAAGTCAGTCCCAGGGAGATATAAAACAGAACTTGCAGAAACGGGATGGATTTGCGGGCATGAATATAGCATGATTAAGTTGTTCAGAATGTCTGTGAATTGTGGAGATAATGTGACAGAGAAAGTGAATGTAAGATGGAGAAGAGAGCAGTTCTTCTTGCTGATACTTTAGTTGAATGATGTGGAGGACGTTTTCCTAATCGAAGGAGCTGGATTGATAGTGCTGACTGTTCCCCGAGAAGAAGAGTAGCGGTTCTATAGTGCATCTCCAATCAGGCCAGCCAGTTCCTGTATACCCACCAGCCCCACCTGGAGTATGGGCAGAAGATAATCCACCTGGCCTAGCGAAGAACATAGCCCCTGTTATTGTCACCCTCAAGCCGGGAGTGGAATCAGTGCATGTGCAACAGCATCCTCTTCTTCGACCAGCCTTAATGAAACTACTGAAGTATGGACTTCTCAAGGAATGCCAGTCACCATGGAACACCTCCCTTCTCCCAATCAAGAAGCCTGGGACAGGTGACTACCGCCCAGTGCAGGATCTACGTCAAGTAAACAGTGCAGTTGAAACCATACATCCAGTAGTACCAAATCCTTACACCCTCCTGGGACTGATTCCAGCAGAAGCCACTCATTTCACTGTTTTGGATTTAAAAGATGCCTTTTTCTGTATACGCCTGGCAAAGGCCAGTCAGCTTTTGTTTGCATTTGAATGGGAAAACCCTATCACAGGAAGACGAGGACAACTCACGTGGACTCGATTACCACAAGGATTCAAGAACTCACCCACTATTTCCAGTGCAGCCCTCAGTCAAGATCTGTCAAGGTACTCTGTAACTCCAGGAAAAAGAATTTTACTCCAATATGTAGATGATTTGCTCATAGCCACCAACAATAAAACTGATTGTGTGCAAGCTACTAGTGATCTCTTGCACCTTTTGAATGAAGCTGGATACAAGGTCTCAAGAGCCAAAGCGCAGCTGTGTCAGACAGAAGTGAAATACTTAGGGTTCCATCTGTCCAAAGGAACCCGGAAATTAGGACTTGAGCGAAAGGAAGCAGTATGCCGCATCCCAACCCCCACAACCAGAAAACAGGTGCGAGCTTTCTTGGGAGCTGCAGGCTACTGCTGAATATGGATACCAAATTTTGCGCTCATGGCAAAACCCTTGTACCAAGTCACAAAGGGAGGAGAACAATCCCCCCCTGGAATGGGGCCCAGAACAAGATAAATCATTCAGAACATTGAAAACAGCATTGATGTCATCCCCAGCTTTGGGACTACCAGATGTGCAGAAACCATTTCATTTATATGTACATGAATCAAGTGGAAATGCATTGGGAGTCTTGACCCAGCCTCTTGGGTCCTGGCAGCGACCTGTAGCCTACCTGTCAAAGCAATTGGATCCTGTTGCAATAGGATGGCCACCTTGCCTGAGAGCTGTAGCAGCCACAGCCCTCTTGGTGAGCGAAGCTGACAAGCTCACCCTAGGATAAGAACTCCAAGTTACTGTGCCACATTCTGTTTTAACCCTGATGGAAAATAAAGGAAGCCATTGGCTCACCAACGCTCGAATGTTAAAATATCAAAGTATGCTATGTGAAAATCCTCGATTACAATTAAGTGTCAGCCAAACTCTAAACCCAGCCACCCTATTGCCCATCAGTCCAGGCCCTCCTGACCATGATTGCTTGGAAGTAATGGACATTGTGTACTCAAGTTGCCTAGACTCAATTGATATCCCCTTGGACCGCCCAGACAAATCTTTCTTTGTGGATGAAAGCAGTCTTGTCATCATTAATGGACATAGTTGTATTAAATATGCAGTGGTGACCCTTGATCTGGTAGTTAAGTCCTCAGCCCTGGCCCCAGGAATTTCAGCACAGAAAGCTGAACTGATAGCTCTTACTAACAATAGGAAAAGGGCTCTGTCTAAATGCATACTCAGATTCCAAGTATGCCCTTACACCCTTGCATGCATCTGGGGCCCTGTACAAATAATGAGGGTGGTTAACCTCAGGAAGCAAGTCCCGAGATATGGTATGGTCCCGAGATATTGACATTATCAGGTGCATACTACCTACAGCTTTCAAACTTTTGGGAACGTAGAATGTATGAATAGAACCCTGAAATCCCTGCCTATACTCCTGACTAGTCCCATACTGTTGTCAGTAACCATCAAGATTCTGCTGTCTTATGTTGTCATATGCTGTCTTATACTGTCAGTATTCACTCCCAACTGATCTCCCACTTCACCCTCACTAAGCAACACCACTCACAAACAACAACTGTCTTCATCAACCTGACTCTTATAGTTGTCTGTATCGCATTCACACAGCAAACACCTGACACCTGTTATATTTGCCTGACTCTTACAGTTGCCTGTACTCGCATACCCTCACACCTGACTCTCTTCATTGGTCTTACTCTTACAGTTGTCTGTATAGCATTCACACACACCTGACACCTGTTATATTTGCCTGACTCTTACAGTTGCCTGTATTGCACTCACATACCCTCACACCTGACTCTCCTCATCAGCCTGACTCTTACAGTTGCCTGTATTCACATACTCTCACACCTGACTCTCTTCATTGGTCTTACTCTTACAGTTGTCTGTATAGCATTCACACACGCACACACACGACACCTGTTATATTTTGCTATAGCCATTACTAGCCTTGTAACATACACCTCAATCAGTGATACCTTTGCTACCACCTCATAGTCTGTATACTGTACTGTGAAATTACCTGTATACTGTATTGTGTATTCTTACCACCCAAAACTCAATTACCCCCTCATACTATATCCCAGAAACCAAAATGTCTCTCCACCTCATTACTCTCCTCAGTTTCTATCTTCTCACAGATTGGCTCGGAACCACCATTGCCTACTCCCCCACCTACAGTCTTATCCCCATCCTCAAAAACCACGGAAAGCAATGGGCAGGCAACCCTTTCCAGTATCCGACTAAGGAAGCGCATATCCGACACTCCCACCTGATCCACATTGCAATACAGCAATCCAGCAACCTGAAGCAACACAAACCATCGCCCTCAAAAAACCTAAAATGTGCCCTTATAAATGCTCGATCAATTCGAAAAAAATGGCCTGTAATCCTAGACATAGTTACTCTCTATGATCTTGATGCTCTCATGATCACCGAAACCTGGTTATCTAAAGAAGACAATGTCCTTATCAACCAACTCATTCCACCAAACTTCACTATACACACAACCCACAGAGAAAACAAGAAAGGAGGAGGAGCACTCATACTCACCAAGTCTGAACTCCTCTTCAACATGACTAACTCCCATAGCACAAACAATCTGGACATAATCACCATAGCCAATAAACAATGCTCCATGAACCTGGTCTACAGAGCCCCCTCGAGCTCCCCAGACGACCTGCCCACCATATTGGATCTGGCCGCCAATACCTGCAACCCCAACACTCCCAACTGGATAATGGGAGACCCAGGGGCGGCCCAAGGGGGGTGTGGGGCCATGTGCGGAGACTCGGTGTGGGGCCTCATTTGCATAAGGGGCCTCATTTGCATAAATATTTGCATAATGTTACCATACACTAACTTTTAGTATACATGCCTCTTCATGAGTGTATGGATAAAAAAAGACAAAGATTTCTACATTACTATAATCCAGTGCCAACCGCCAGGCACATTAGGAACTACTACAAACACTGCCCATTTAGAACCCATAGCAAACCCACCGTATCCCAACAGCACTACCAGGACTCATAAAGCACCATACACTACCTATCAAAAGGCAACACTGCAAATATTAAACCAATACATTTCAGAGAATAACAATACATGACCTACTGGGGAAAGAGAACAAGTGACAATGTCAAATAGGAATTACATAAACAGAATACCTCAGCTCAGTTACACATGCAGAACATAGACTATCACCAAACAAGGAATCACAATTTAAAAACAGGAAGACAATAATTAAACTGGGAACCCTAAAAGCCAAACTTGGAATGTACAACAACAATGTAGAAATAAAACTATAAATTAATTTCCTCTTGTACTAAACAAAGCACAGACATTAATGATGCACATTTCCCAGAGCTTTCATATTCCAATTAATAAATTCAAAATAAAGAGATATCTTTGTACCTTTTGTGCATTTTTTTTCCAGTTGCAATTGTTCCAGCCACTTTCTTCTGGTTTATTTGTGTCTTCTGCTATCTCTCCATCGTCTGCTGTCCATTTGTCCTTTCTTCTCTTCTAGTTTTTTCCATTCTCTCTCTACATCTGCTTTAACATAATAATCTTTCTCCTTTTGCTCTTTCCTCATTCCTATTTCATCCACTCAAATTTTACCCCTCCATCCTCAATCCCCACTTAGTCTCCCAATACCCGGCCAATTGTACATTTTTCTTCCCTCCCACACAAAATATTTTTCCCCTCTCCATTTCATTCTCCCAGCCCCATCCCCTTCTAATCTCCCCCAACATCAGCTCCCTTTTAGTTCCAGCCCCACCCAGTATCCGCTCCCTTCTAGTCCCCACATCAGCCCATTTCCAGTCCTAGCTCCCCCATCCATTTCCAGTCCTATCCGAGTCCCTTCATCAGCTCATTTCCAATACCAGCCTCCCATCAGCCCATTTCTAGTCCTTTCCTAGCCCCACCATCAGCCCATGTTAAATCCTAGCTCCCCTCCACTCAGCCCATTTCTAAACCAAGCCCCCCATGAGCCTACTTCCAGTTCTAGCCCCTCCATGAGTCCATTTCAATCCAAGCCCCCACCACAGCCCATTTCCAATCTTAGCTCCCCCCAACACCCAATTCTCAGTTCTATCCTAGCCCATCCATCAGCCCAGTTCCTGTCCTAGCTCCCTCCCCTAAGAGCCCATTCCAAGCCCCCCTTCCCATCAGCTATTTGCAGTTCAAGCCCCCTTCCACTCAGCCCATTTCCATTCCAAGTCCCCCTCCCCATCAGCTATTTGCAGTTCAAGCCCCCCACTTCCCCTCAGCCCATTTCCATTCCAAGCCCCGTCCCCATCAGCTATTTGCAGTTCAAGCCCCCCACTTCCCCTCAGCCCATTTCCATTCCAAGCCCCATCCCCAACAGCTATTTGCAGTTCAAGCCCACTTCCACTCAGCCCATTTCCAGTCCTAGCAACCCCCCCAACCCATTACCAGTCCTAGCCCCCCCCATAGCCCACTCCCAGTCCTAATCCCACCAGCCCATTTCCAGTCCTAATCCCCCATCACCCAATTTTCAGTTTAAGCCCCCCCATAGCCCATTACCAGTCCTAACCTCCCCATCAGCCCACTCCCAGTCCTAATCCCCCATCACTCAATTTTTAGTTTAAGCCCTCCCATAGCCCATTACCAGTCCTAACCCCCCATCAACCCACTTCCAGTCCTAATCCCACCAGCCCATTTCCAGTCCTAATCCCCCATCACCCAATTTTTAGTTTAAGCCCCCCCAGTGCCCATCACCACTCCTAACCCCTCCCCAGCGCCCATCAAAACTCCTAACCCCCCCAGCGCCCATCACCACTCCTAACCCCCCCAGCCCAGCACCCATCACCACTCCTAACCCCCCCAGCCAGCCCAGTGCCCATCACCACTCCTACCCCCCCAGCCAGCCCAGTGCCCATCACCACTCCTAACCCCCCCCCACCCAGCCCCGTGTCAATAACAACTCCTACCCCCCCCCCCAGCCAGCCCAGCCCATCCCATCACTACTCCTAACACCTCCCCCCCAGCCCAGCCCAGCCCAGCCCATCACAACTCCTAACACCCCCCCAGCCCAGCCCAGCCCATCACTACTCCTAACACCCCCCGCCCAGCCCAGCCCAGCCCATCCCATCACTACTCCTAACACCACCCCCCCAGCCCAGCCCAGCAGCACTTCTAACCCCCAGCCCAGCCCAGCCCAGCACCACTCCTAACGCCCAGCCCAGCCAAGCCCAGCCCAGGGAAATTTAAAAAAAAAAGAAAACCTGTCTCCTGCCGCTGTCGGGGCCGCCGCGGCAGAATCGAGCGTGCCGCGGGGCCCCCCTGTACCCGGCACAGCCACTCCTCCCGGTAGCAGCTCTCTCTCGTTGGAGCTGAAGTCAGACGCGCCGGCTTGCAGAGCGCGAGGGAAGAGTTTTTCCCTCGCTGCTCTGTTAAGCCCGCGGGGGCTGATGGGAAGTTCCCATCAGCCCCCGCGGGCCTAACAGAGTCGCGAAAGGGAAACTCTTCCCTTCGCGCTCTGCAAGCCGGCGCGTCTGACTGCAGCTCAGAAGAGAGAGCTGCTACAGGGAGGAGAGGCTGTGCCGGGTACAGGGGGGCCCCGCGGCACGCTCGATTCTGCCGCGGCGGCCCCGACAGCGGCAGGAGACAGGTTTTCTTTTTTTTTTCAATTTTACTTTTACAAAAGAATGTTTTTTGCGCGGGGCCCCCTGAAACGCGGGGCCCTGTGCAAAAAACATTCTCGCTCAATGGACGGGCCGGCCCTGGGGAGACCTGAACCTCCCATCACTACAACAAAACCAGTCCTCTTCACTCCTCAATGCCATTGAAAATCTTGGTTATAAACAAATGATCACTGAACCCACTCATTCCAAAGGAAACATTCTTGACATGGTATTTGCCCCACACCATGTCGCCGAGCAAAACAGCAACATTGTAACATCGGTCACCGATGTCCCATGGTCTGACCATAAACTCATAAACCTACGAATCCCTCTGAACAACAGTCATAATTTGAACACCAGCAAACTCGCCAATACATCCAGAGTAACACGGGGCTTTCGACCTTTCAACAGAGAACTTATTCTGTCAAGTACCCAACCAATCCTCAACAACACATCACTCAACCTCGACGAGTCAATCGCTGCCTGGAACGACAGCCTCAACGCTGTTGCTCAGCTACCAAACAAAAAGACCTTATCAGGGAAAAGAACCTCTGCACCATGGTTTTCCCCGGAACTACGGGCCTCTCTTACGCACCTACGAAGGCTAGAAAAACGCTGGCGCCGCTCACTAGCTACCGATGACCACGAAGCCTACATTCTTCACCTCTCAACTCACCGTGAGGCAATCGCAGCCAGAAAGAAGCAATACCACTCAGATATGCTCAAGAGATCATTGAACAAACCTCGTGACCTTTTCAACCTGGTTAAGTCACTATCAAAGGAACCATCTTCTGAACAAAATAATGATATCCACCCGCAAGAATTCGCTGATTACTTGCAATCAAAACTCCTACAGACAGATGAACTCTCAAAAAACAATATACAAGAAACGACCTGCCCAACATCCCTATCCGCACTTCACACGCCTTCTTCTAAACACATTGAAGACACCATCTCCTCACTCAACACAACCACTGCGCAAACCGATCCCTGCCCAGCCTTTTGGATAAAGGATCTGCGGTGTGACTTTAGCACCTTCATTGCAAGAATCATGAACCTCTCTTTCACTACTGGCACCTTCCCATCTGCTTTAAAACTCACATCCATCAGGCCACTACTAAAAAACGCTAAACTGGATCCAAAACGGCCAGACTCCTACAGGCCAATAGCCAGTATCCCCCTCTTAGCAAAGATCTTTGAGAAAGAGGCACAGCGCCAAATCCAAGACCACATCGACTCCGCAGCCCCCCTAGACTATTCTCAACACGGTTTCAGAGAATTCCACGGCGTCGAGACACTGCTTACCACCCTCTTCAATGATATTCTCAATACCATAGACAACATCCGACAAGGCGTCGTGCTAATCTTCTTGGATATAGCAGCAGCGTTTGACTCGGTAAATCACGAGATTCTCCTCGGTCGACTGGAAGGAAAAGGCATCTGCAACTCAGCACTTGAATGGTGTAAATCATACCTCGACACCAGAATGCAATACGTCAAATCCGCAACAGGAGAATCAAAACTCTTCCATCAAAGACAAGGCGTTCCGCAGGGGTCCTCACTCTCATCCCTCTTGTTCAACGTCTATATGCAGCCTATATGCGATATCATCAGGTCCTTCAATGTGAAATGTATGATATACGCCGACGATATCCTACTCTACATGCCATTTTCCACAATGCAAATGGATTTACTGCCTATAACAAACTGCTTCGATGCAGTCTCACAATGGCTCCTGTCACAGAACCTCCGCATTCAGCATAAGAATACTGAGGTTCTCTTTATCACAAGAGACCCCAACTTCACCCCACCACCACATATAAGTGTCAAGGGAGCTGACCTAGGCACCAAGGATACAATAAAATACCTCGGAGTCACACTAGACCATAGGCTCGACATGAAATCACACATAAACAATATCGTAAAATCTGTATACAGTCAAACCTCGGTTTTAATGATTAATCCGTTCTAAGCAGTCTGACTAAAACCGAAACGTACGAAAACCGAAGCAATATTTCCCATAGGAAATAATGTAAATTCAATGTAATCCGTTCCAGACACCCAGCTCCTGTCACTTCTCTCACCTGCCCGATCGTCCACAGGACAGCAAACACACAGATATTGTACTGTACGGCACTGTAATCTGATCGCTGCCTCCCACATCCATGCAACATCTCCTGCTTACATTGACAGCTACCCTGCTACCTCCGAGCCTGAGGGGGCGCTCCAGAGAACAGGCAGGCGGTGGAGAGATCGGGGCCTTCCTCTCTGTGCAATCCTTGCATCTCTGGCTCGAGGATGTTGCTCAGCTGACAATGGCTTCTCAACACGCGATCGGGTGAGTCCGGGGGGGGGGGGTAGTGCTGCCGGGACTGGGCGGGCAGACCAGCGCGAGGGTGTAGATTTTCAGATCTGGCAGCACTGGTTCCTGACGAAAACCGAGGCGAACACCGATAACCGAGACAAGATCTCAGTTAGAAAAGACGTCGAAAACCGAAACCAACGAAAACCGGGGCACACGAAAACCGAGGTTTGACTGTACTTCAAAATACGCACTCTTAGACACCTGCGTCCCCTACTAGACCACGAAGACTTCAGAACCATCTACCAAGCACTGATACTGCCGCACTTCGACTTCGCCAATTCCATTCTACAAGGACTCCCACAATCCACCATAAGCTCCTTGCAACTCGCAATGAACACCGCTGCCAGGGTTCTTCTAGGAGCGGCCAGAAGTGAACACATCACACCTATCCTCAAAGAGCTCCATTGGCTCCCTATACACGGAAGACTTACATTCAAAACCCTCATTCTCACATTTAAGGCCTTAAATGGTTTATCGTCCACATCACTTACCAAACTCATCCAATCCGTCCCATCAAATAGAAATAGGAGACATGCAGCATTAAACTCACTAACAACCCCAAAGGCTATAACAACGTGCAGCCTATCAACATCAAACAGAGCTTTCATGTTTAGCGCACCAAAATACTGGAATGCTCTCCCACCTGATCTCCGCGCCATAACCAACCTAACCCAGTTCAGAAAGGCCCTTAAACTGCACCTTTTCATCAAATACTACCCTACATGAACCGTAACATAACAGCCTCACCCTAGTATAATCCACAATATCCCTCTTGTTCCAAGCATCACTGCTAATTTTATGTAAATAGTTCGAGCATGCTATGTAGCTAATAGATTATATACTCCATGTAAATAGTTCTCCCATGTTATCCAAGTTGATACTCCTGTTATATGTAATACCAAACAGCCTGTTGTTCTGGTTCCTTTCTGTTATTTGTAAACCGCGCTGATGTCAAAGAGTGCGGTATATAAGAAGTTGAAATAAATAAATAAAAAATAAATAAATAAGTTGTCCAAACTGCCCAGAGGTTTACCTGAAGTGGCCCCAGGTTCTTCCTATAGCCCTTCATAGGATATACTTAGCCCCTGCTAAGTCTTTAGGAGTTTCCCCTTTTGATATTCTGAGATTCTGTAGCCTATTGTATAGAGAGTAAAAGGAGATGTGTGACAGATAGGATCTGAAATTACTAGATAAGCACTATTGGTTTTAAGTTCTGTTTTGCAGGGTCTTCATGCGTGGGTACAAGATCAGCCCATCCAAGCCCCTGCATCCTTTCAAGCCTGGAGCCTCGGTGTGGGTGACAGAGTAGAAGAAGACACCACTGGCGCCGTATTGGAAAGGGCCATATGTCGTCTTGTTATCAACCCCAACAGCAGTTAAAGTGGCAGAAATCAGCTCCTGGAATCACCACAGTTGCGTAAAACCAGCAGCAGTTCCTGAGAGTTGCCCCTGGACCTGGATCGCTAATCCTGCATCACCGTTGCGACCCACGCTGCGAGGAAAAGATCCGTCATCGTAAAAACTTTACCAACCTGCTCCTGGACGTCAAGGGAACAGACGTCCTCCAGTTTTGCATTCCAGCAGCCGCTTCTGAACTTGGTCGTGGACTTCCATAAATGATCCTGAAACTCCATTGCGGCTCACTCTACGACGGCTACCACCATCCTGAGAAACTGTGTTCTACTGAGGGACTATGTTGGAGACTGAGACATCCTACAAGACTGTGATACTTTGACGTCTACAGCCCTACTCCTGCCACAAAGCTGGTAGTCAGTCGACGTCCAGCAGAAGCTTGAGGACCTACAATCAACTCTACGTCTGCTACCTGTTGTGGAAGCCGACAGTTCCACCCTTTTTCCAGAGACTATGCTCTTTATGGATTCTTATTATTGCTTCATTCTGGCGGCAGCCTTGGGGTGCTTTGAATTGACTCTTGCCCTACCTCCCTGTGCAGCCTGCAAACCTGGTATTTGCACAACAGGGAATACCCGGACTTGTCTCAACCCCCGCCAGAATCTTTTCTCTCCTGTTATGGGAACTGCGATGGAACAATGTGAATGGAGCCCTTTTGATTGCTACTCGCCAGCTCTCAGAACCCAGATTTTGTGGACTTTAGTACATGTGTTGCTAATTTTCATACATGTGCTACCTACCTCTACTACATGTACTGCTACCGACCTCTAATACAGGTGTTGCTATTAATAGGAATGGTTCTTATTTTTGTGGGTCATGAGAACAGGCCTATTGCTATGATGAACAGTATATGTGTCATTGTTCCTCCTATGTCTCCTGCCCCTCTGCTTATACACTAGACATGCTATATGATTTACAAACGATACTAGGCCTAACCGGAGTTTAACTATGATACTTCATAAAAAACAAAAAACAACTCCACTAATTAACCTATTAGTAGCATTAGTAACCTTGCACTAAAAAAAGCTTACAGTACCGTAACGACAGGGGAGCACAGACCTCAGAAAGATCCCCAGATATTCATTGAAAACTTCAAAACCGGAAAACCGGATTTCAGTAATTCACAGGGGAAATTTTACATCAACGGTCTGTTACCAGCCCCCACCGTCCGTCAATCAGTACTGAAAAGCTTATCTCACAACATACTGATGGGAATAACTAGAAGCTGCTTTAACAAATACCACTCTAAACCTTCACACACATAATACTATTAAATACAACAAAACAGCCTATCTAGAGACCCTCAACAAGGAACATGTTGTATACTATGTATCCTTATGTAACTATTTAACAAGTTCTCAAAGCCTTCAAAAGCAAACGGATGATGTACTATACATCCACATGTAACTGTTGCTTAGAACAAAAGAGGGCTCATAGAAAACAGAAACCCATCAAGAAAAACAGCAATCCTCAGCTTCAAGACGATCAGTGCATTATCAACCCCTGATCGTCTTGAAGCTGAGGATTGCTGTTTTTCCTGATGGGTTTCTGTTTTCTATGAGCCCTCTTTTGTTCTAAGCAACAGTTACATGTGGATGTATAGTACATCATCCGTTTGCTTTTGAAGGCTTTGAGAACTTGTTAAATAGTTACATAAGGATACATATCAACCGCACCGTGAAAACCATTTATTTCAAGATAAGAACCCTACGCCATCTGAAAAATATGCTTGACCCAGACAGCTTCAGAACTATATACCAAGCCATAGTCACACCACACTTCGACTATGCGAATATAATACTCCATGGTCTCCCAAAAAACTCCCTAAATACATTGCAACTGGCCATGAATGCCGCAGCCAGGGTACTATACGGTGCTTCAAAGAACGAACATATAACACCCATCCTAATGGAGCTTCACTGGCTCCCTATATACTGCAGAATAGCATATAAAGCCCTTCTCTTGACCTTTAAAGCGATAAATACTATAGCTCCTTCATCAATTTCAAAACTCCTCCATCACACTCCCAACATCAGAGCTAGGAGGTCAGCAGCGGCTAATAACCTAGTTACACCACCTGAGGCCACAAAATACAAACGTTCAACAACAGACAGGGCTTTCGCATACTACGCACCCAGATGTTGGAACAACCTACCTCCCAACATTAGAGCGATTACTGACCTCAAGCAATTCAGAAAAGCCATAAAGCACCACCTCTTCATTCTACATTTCCAAAGCACATCATCAACCCTCTAACACTAACAATAAAAGTGTAAATGCCTTATTTATTCAAGATGATGATAAGAAATTCTATCTGGTGTATATATGTTCTTTACGTGTTACAAATATGTACAAAGTTTCACTAAGTTAAAATCCCAGTTGTATTATCCTGTTATATGTAAACTCACCACAGTCTGTTGATTGCAATGAGTATTCCTGTTTAATGTAAACCGCACTGATGAAAAAGAGTGCGGTATAAAAGAAATATAAATAAAATAAATAAATAAAATAAATAGTATACAACATGTTCCTTGTTGAGGGTCTCTAGATAGGCTGTTTTGTTGTATTTAATAGTATTATGTGTGTGAAGGTTTAGAGTGGTATTTGTTAAAGCAGCATCTAGTTATTCCCATCAGTATGTTGTGAGATAAGCTTTTCAGTACTGATTGACGGACGGTGGGGGCTGGTAACAGACCATTGATGTAAAATTTCCCCTGTGAATTACTGAAATCCGGTTTTCCGGTTTTGAAATTTTCAATGAATATCTGGGGTCTTTCTGAGGTCTGTGCTCCCCTGTCGTTACAGTACTGTAAGCTTTTTTTAGTGCAAGGTTACTAATGCTACTAATAGGTTAATTAGTGGAGTTGTTTTTTGTTTTTTATGAAATGCTATATGATTTGACATATGTATTATTAATTGTGGCTGTTTGATTATGTATCCCATGTTTCCTCCCCTTATGCTTACGTATACTAAACTTAACGTAAGGCAGCTACACGAATCCTAGCAACGTAGGATCCTATACCACAGAATGATCCCTCCACCCTAGTATGGCATACTATATGTGTGATTTGATTCTCACCCTTTCTCACTTGCGGGTGAGAATAATCAAAGGGAGGAATGTGATAGGCACTAGCCTAGGATAGCCGGTAAAGTGTGGAGGCCATTGTATATTAGGCCTGAGTTCCCAACCCCCACTTCAGAATATTATAACTGAACAGAGCAGAAACGCCAGTAGAAGTTAGAAAAACTGCCTTTGCTCTGCTTCTGATAAGAACGGCTCTTAATATTATGCTTTCACACAGTTTCTTCTCTCTGCTAAGTGACCCTGGTAGAATGTAGCAAAATGTACTGCAGCGAAAAGTAAGGCAGAGTGTGTTATGTCTAGATGCTGACCCGTGGCTAGTGAGACCCAAGCAGGGGGAGCGAGTCCTGGGCCCGGTCAGAGATGTCTATTGGATGAGAGTAAGTGGGCCACCGTGGCCAATGAGGAGTTTTGCCTGTATTAGACTGGAAAAGAAAGGTATAAAAGCTGTTGTTTTACTAGGAGCCATTGCTCAGACCTTTTTGAATGCTACTGCAATCTGAGCCTGTGCACAAATAAATTGGCTTGGATCTTTGCCTGACTCCGGGTATTATTTATTGCATGCTTATCAGCTACTACATTTCAAATTCAAATTTCCCACCTCAATCCCACCAATCCGGTTTGCAATTATTGTATAAAAGAACAGATATCCACAACTTAACCACTTCATCCTGAAGAAAGCCACCGTATGGTGACTGAAATATCGGTTCCAGTTACTAAGATGCAACATGACCCAGAAAACTGTAATGATCATCATACAAACTGCGGAAGCCTAAGAGAACATTTAAAGAAACTCCACAGCAAGAGCATCTTTAAAATTATCAGAAAACCTTTTGATCTATGGAAAAGAGAGGTCTCCAGCCTTTTGCCAACAAACTTTCCCGCAAAAATTCAAATTCAAATTTCCCACCTTAATCCTACCAATCCAGTTTGAGGACTACTATATAAGACAGTCACTGCTTAACCACTTTACCCTGAAGAAAACCATAGTATGGTGGCTAAAAGGTCGGTTCCTGTTACTAAGTTGCAGCATGACCCAAAAAAGTGCAAAGATCATGGCATGACTGGATTTGTCTGGTTTACCACTTCTTTTGCAGCTTATGGGTGCTGAGGCATGATAGAGAGAAGCATGTATACTGACAGTGGGCATACTGAATGGCAGCAGAGTTTGAGAGACAGGTGACCTTAACTCAGCCATATATCTTTTCAAGTACTATCTGAGTGTGTGCAGTTCCACCAAGTGCTCACAGGCTTAATCTCTCCTTTCTCTCCGTACCTCCAGTGACTCATGCACAATTTCAATGTGCTCATACTGGATCCAAAGGTACTCAGCATTTTGCTGCAGTAGACATTCCCTGGAACATATTATCTTTATCTTTATTCAAAAACGTAATATACCACTCATAAAAGAAGTATAGAGCAGTTTACAATTGGTAAAGAAGAAAAAAAGAGGTACTGCTAGGAAGAGGAAACAGAACGCCATTAATTCAGGTAGGAGAGAGATAGCAAGTCAAAGGCGGGACAGCAATGAGAGGAGGACTACACCAGGGAGGGAAGGATGAGGACTGGACATCAGCGTGGGGTGGGAGACAAGGGGTTGGGAGGAGGGGGAAGGTCAAAACCTATGTAGAAGAGGTGGGTTTTTAATCTGGCTTTGAAGGTATTGAAGGAAGGTTCCAGGTGGAGGGCTGACGGGCGCGAGTTCCAGAGCCGGAGGCCAAAGAAAAAGAAAGCGGAGGATGAGTTGATTCCAGGTGGGCTTGGGATGGGGACGGAAGAAATAAATGATTAGAGTGGATGGATCTGAGGAGCCGGTGCAGAGAGTGAAGATGGACCAAATCAGAGAGGTAGAATGGTCTACCAGTATGGATTGATTTATGAACAAAATGAGGATTTTATACTGAATTCTTAGATGCTGGCTCCTGCGGCTTATGGTATGGTTACCCTCCAGTGGCTCAGTTGGATCTGCCAGAACATCGAGGGTGGGTGGGGGTGTTCCTTCGCCATCCATCTTTGCTATGTCCTCGTCTGTGGGCCTGTCCTAGCCAGTTGGTTGTCCCTCTGTTCTGACGCTGGTGTCCAAGGCCTCTGCTGCTCTTCTGGGATGTGATTCTGGGCTATCCCTGAGGTGTCAAGTGGGTGGGAATCATTGCTGGAGCATTGTGGATCCTCTGCATCAGCCCAGGACCTACCTTTGTTAGTGATATAGCGGAAGGGCTGTCGGGTAAGGTTTGCCTCTTTGCGGATGATACCAAAATCTGCAATAGAGTAGACACCCAGGAAGGTGTAGATAACATGAGGAGGGATCTAGCTAAGCTTGAAGAATGGTCTAAAATTTGGCAGCTGGGATTTAATGTTAAAAAATGTAAGGTCATGCATTTGGGCTGCAGCAATCCAAGGGAGCAATACAGTATAGGAGGTGAAGTACTTTTGTCCACTAAAGAAGAGCGGGACCTAGGCGTGGTTGTGTCTGATGATCTTAAAGTAGCTAAACAGGTAGACAAGGCGACGGCAAAAACTAGAAGGATGCTTGGGTGCATACGGAGAGGAATGGCTAGCAGAAAAAAGGAGGTGATAATGCCTCTGTATAAGTCTTTGGTTCGACCTCATTTGGAGTATGGTGTGCAATTCTGGAGACCGCACCTTCAAAAGGATGTGAACAGGATGGAGTCGGTGCAGAGGGTTGCTACTAAAATGATTAATGGGCTTCATTATAAAGCATATGAGGACAGACTTAAGGATCTTAATATGTACACCTTAGAGGAAAGGCGGGATAGAGGTGATATGATTGAGATGTTTAAATACCTCCGTGGCATAAATGTTCAGGGAGAGAGCCTCTTTCAATTGAAAGCAAGTTCTGCTACGAGGGGATATAGGATGAGGGTGAAGGGAGATAGATTCAGGAGTGATATGCGGAAATATTTCTTTATGGAAAGAGTAGTGGATCCATGGAATAGTCTCCCAGTGGAGGTGGTAGAGATGAGGACAGTAACTGAATTCAAAAAAGCATGGGATCAACACAGAGGATCTCTAAAGGTAAAAAGTGGACTGTTGTAGTTGTTGTTATGGAAGGACAGACTAGATGGGCCTTGTGGTCTTTTTCTGTCATCATGTTTCTATGTTTATGTTTCTAAGTATGGAGAACAGGTCAGGCTCTGCCCATATGTGTGCATTATTGGGGTGAAGATGCACATGTGGTTCCATTGCTATGTGCAACTTACATGCGAGCATACAGGTGATGTTGTGTACAGGTGGTATACCACTGCAGGGGATGTGCATTCACAGCTAACAGACTGTGTATAGGAGGTGCGCTGATATGTGTGGGATGGGGCCACTGTAGTGTGAAGGGGGCAGGTGTCAGAGAAACCCATGTGCAGCACAGGAACAGCACCAGTGAATTGCAGCATACACTTTACTATGGCAGCAGCCACCCGGCCTGCTCCTATATGCCACCTACATGGCTCACGACATGGTCTAGGCAACAGCCTTCACATCCACATAACTAGTCAATGGGATGCTGACAGTAATGTGTCCAAATCAGCAATGCTTGGGCCTTACCACCGAGGAAGGGTACAGCTTGGGTTGCTTGCAGGGCTAGCCCCAGAGTTGGTTAAAAGTGTTAGCACTCACGGAGTTCTCTGTTGGAGTGAGTTGGAGGAGTGTGTTCCCTGTCGGGGGCTGGGGAAGTGCTGTGACTGCTGTGATTGCCGGACCATCTCAGGCACTCCGGGGACAGCCTGCTGAACGAGGGGACTTGTGGAGCTCTTTACACTCTGTGCTTTTCATCTGTCCCACGGAGTTCTCTGTTGGAGTGAGTTGGAGGAGTGTGTTCCCTGTCGGGGGCTGGGGAAGTGCTGTGACTGCTGTGATTGCCGGACCATCTCAGGCACTCCGGGGACAGCCTGCTGAACGAGGGGACTTGTGGAGCTCTTTAAACGCTGTGCTTTTCATCTGTCCCACGGAGTTCTCTGTTGGAGTGAGTTGGAGGAGTGTGTTCCCTGTCGGGGGCTGGGGAAGTGCTGTGACTGCTGTGATTGCCGGACCATCTCAGGCACTCCGGGGACAGCCTGCTGAACGAGGGGACTTGTGGAGCTCTTTAAACTCTGTGCTTTTCATCTGTCCCACGGAGTTCTCTGTTGGAGTGAGTTGGAGGAGTGTGTTCCCTGTCGGGGGCTGGGGAAGTGCTGTGACTGCTGTGATTGCCGGACCATCTCAGGCACTCCGGGGACAGCCTGCTGAACGAGGGGACTTTTATTTTACTGTATATATTTTCAGGTAGCTCTCTCCGCGACCGTGGAGCGCGGCCGTGGGGCGTGTTTTAAGGGGCGTGTCTAAGGGGCAGGTTCTGCCCCTTAGACGCCATTTTGACGACAACATCTAGTGTTGGCATTCCAGCTCAGTATAGGGTGTGAAGGTATTGGCGATCCCTCATTTGAAGGTTGTGAGTATTTGTTTCTTGTTATATGGGGAAAAGGAAGGGAAAACCACAGAGCAAAACTCCAGCGGTTGAATCAGGTGCTGGTAAGCCGCTTGGTCCGTTGGACAAACATTTTGCTCCCCTCCCCCTAGCGCAGTCCTCCCCAGAAGGGGCGTCTTTGAGCCCTGGTGGGAGATCTCCCCCACCCTGTCCTCTTCTCAGCGCTGCTTCCAGTTCTGGGGCCTCAGTGGAGGCTTTAGTGAGGGATAAAATTGTAATTAAGTTGCCTGTTCCGGTTCAGCCAGTTGTGCTGGATGTTTCTTTGGAACTTCCAGCCTTACCTGCTGATTCCGAAATTACTTTAAAACATCTTTGGGGGGCTTTGCAGTGCATAAATTCTAAGGTGTCTACAGTTATTAATTCTTTTACTCTTTTCTCACAAGATGCTGCAACTGCTGTTCAGCAACTTGATGAGAAAGTGTCCTTGATAGATAAAGCAGTTGTAAAGGTGGAGTCTCAGGTGTATACATTACAGGCTACTAATGTGGCGGGAATTAAAGACTCCCTGTATTTGCATTCTAAGATTGAATCCCTTGAGAACTCCATCCGAATGAATAATTTAAGATTTTTAAATTTTCCCTGTACCTCTCTATTGTCTCCTAAAATCCTATTTGATAAGTATGTAAAGGAAGTTCTTGCTTTATCTGATGTAGTGAATGTGTTGCAGATTTACTATATTTCTTTGGCTACTAAAAAGCTCAACCCCATAGAGGGTGAATTAGATGAAATTGTTCCCAATGTAGTGAACCTTACTGAGTTTCTAGAGGATTCCTCAGACACCATAAACACCCGTTCAACTTTGCTAGTTACTTTAGCGTCTGCTATAGACAAGCAAAGGATTATGAAAGCTTTCTTTAAGGTGAAGTCTGCGCTGTTTTGTGGACAAAAAGTAAACGTCTTTCCAGATGTGTCTCGTAGCACCCAGCTGCGACGCAGACAGTTTCTATCCTTTAAGTCGCGTGTGGTAGAGCTGGGTGCTACTTTTTTCTTAAAGTTTCCGTGTAAGTGCCTGATTACTTATGAAGGCACTTCTTATGTTTTTCTTGAGGTATCACATTTGGAACGATTTTTACTTGATAGACAGGGTTTAATTAAGGCACATAGTATAGATGTATCCTCCTAATATATGGTCAAATTATTATTGACTTAGTTTCTATTCTTTTTTCCTTTTATTTGTCAATAGATAGCTCCCGTGATGTGGGCTACGATTCTGATGCTGATATAATTTTGGTTTACCTGTTATGTAAATGTTGGATTTTGCTTATTCAACATCAGTGATATGTCCTGTTTTTCATTTTTGTTATTGTATATGACTTAAAACCTCAATGAAAAAAAAAAAAAAAAAAAAGGGTTAGCACTCAAGGCAAACGTTTAGCCTTATGCCCCCCTTGCTATCAGAATCTATTATTTAGCTTTGAAGCCCTGCTCTTTTCTGCCCTCCCCTAGAAGCTGCCTATCTAGGTCAACGGTTCTTAACTCAGTCTTCAAGGCACACCTAGGCCCATCGGGTTTTCAGGATTCCCACAACAAATATGCATGAGATAAATTTGCATGTACTGCCTTTATTGTAAGCAGATCTATCTCATGCATATTCATCATGGAAATTCTGAAAACCCGATGGGACTCAGTGTGCCCCATGGACTGGGTTGAGAACCACTGCTCTAGATGACTGCCTATTTTGCCTAATGGTCGGACTGGCACATGTTGGGTGGAGGGTGCTGGTGGGGTTGCAGCCATGTGCATAGAGAGGTGAAAGAGATGCAACCATGTGAATGGGGATCAAGGTGGCACCAGGCCTGCATGCATGACCCTGGATTTTGACTATTAGAGGGAAAGAGGGAGGAGCACATGGTGGGGCAACCCAACACCAGCAGTGCATGCATACTAAACTGACACAACTGCTTCGATATTGCAGGTATGTGTGATAGTGTGGCGTGTGGTGGGAAGGGGTTTTCTTTACAACACAGGCCAGACAGCAGTTCAGGGAAACAAAAGCAGTTTTTATTCTGTCTCAGCTTGTTAAATCTCCACAAAGCAAAACCCAGAACAGACAGCAGTTCAGCAAAAACAAAAAACCTAGAAACATGACGGAAGAAAAAGATCACATTGCCTTTCTAGTCTGCCCTTCCATATCAACTACAATAGTCCCTTTTTTTTTCCTTTAGAGATCTTCTGTGTTTGTCCCATGCTTTCTTGAATTCAGATACTGTCCTTGTTTCTACTACCTCCACTGAGAGGCTATTCCATGCATCTACCACTCTTTCTGTACATAATTATTTCCACATATTACTCCTATCCCCTTTCACCCTCATCCTATGTCCCCTTGTAGCATAGCTTGCTTTCAGTCGAAAGAGGCTCTCCTCTTGTGCATTTATGCCATGGAGGTATTTAAATGTCTCTATCATATCTCCTCTATCCCAACTTTCCTGTAATGTATACAGTTGTAGTTAACATTATTAGCACCCTTGCAGTTCAACCCCTATATGTCCAATATCTCCTCAAAAGAAGTGGCCACTGAAATGGCTTTAGACTATATATGCACATATATTTGGCACATTAAAGAATAAATAAAACAAGACCAATTAAAAAAGAAATAGTAGGAAAGTATAAAATCTGGGACATTGCCAGGATATTATTATTCATATCAATAAGAGGATACAAATTCTACCTGAATAACTAAATTAAATCTAAACCATAGTGTTTTTGTTGGATCGTTTGCCATGAGAAATTAACTCTTTCTCGTAGCAAACCCTTCATTTTTCTCTATTTATAAAGGGAAAAATCCCTTTATTACACACTAAGGGACAACACAAATCTTCCCCTAGATGTATTTATCTGAAGCAGCAATTTCAAAGAGTCCTTAAGTCCAACACCATCGCGGAAATTTCTTCAGTGCAACCCAACTGGATGTAAAGGCCAACCAATTGTCAAAAATTATTCATGAAATTATTCATGAAATGCTGGTATAAAGGACTCATCCTGAAGTATTTTGTTGCTAATCGCCAGACATAACTAGTCTGCTCTTCACTCACTACACAACCCTGGATATAGTGGAATTAGAAAAGGTACAGAGAAGAGCCACCAAAATAGTAAAGGGGATAGAAGGATACCCCTATGAGGAAAGGCATAAAAGGTTAGGGCTTTTCAACTTGGAAAAAAGACGGCTTAGGGGAGGTATGATAGAGGTCTATAAATTAATGAATGGAATGGAATGGGTAAACATAGATCAGTTGTTTATGCCATCAAAAAGTAGAAAAACTAGGGGATATGCAATGAAGCTACAATGTAGCCCATTTAAGACTAATAAGAGAAAATATTTTTTCACTCTGGAATTTGTTACTGGAGGATGCAGTAAAAGTTGTTAGTATAGCTGAGTTTAAAAAAGGTTTACAAGCTCCTGGAGGAAAGGTCCATTAACCACTATTAAAGAGGACCCAGGAAATCCATTGCTTGCCCTGGGACATGCATTGTAGAACCTGTGTGCCTTTTTGGGAACCTTTCTGGTACTTGTGACCTGGATTGGCCACTGTTGGAAACAGGATACTAGGCTTGATGGACCTTGGTCTGACCTAGTATGGCATTTCTTATTTTCTTATGTTCTTATGCATATAAATTAAAGAGGTAGATGAGAAAGAATGCAGTCTTTACACCTTTGCTAATTTTAAAGCATTCTGTTTTTCCTTGTTCCGTTTGAATTGTTGCTTCTTGATCAATGTAAAAGTTGTGCAAGAGAACTATCAGGTGTACAGGTATACCCATGCTTCTTAATGGGGTCCTGAGTTTCCCATGGTTTACAATGTCAAAAGCCTTGCATCAGTCAATAAAGCATCTCTAGATATCCTTTTTTGTATATTTTTCTCTTTTCAAGGATCCATCTCACATCAACAATGATTTATCTGATTCCTCGCCCTTTCCTGAACCCTGCTTGCTCTTCAGGTAGTTCTTGTTCCAGGTATGATTGTAGTCTCTGCTGAATGATCTTGAATATAATCTTGCTGGCATGTAGGATCAGAGCAATTGTGTGATAATTTCCAGTCATTTGGATCACCTTTCTTTAGTAATGGTATAAACACAGACCTTTTCTAGTCAGCTGACCATGATGTTGTCTTCCAAATTTCCTGGCAGAGCATGGTAACAGCTGAATCTGATTGCTGAAATACTTCAGTGGGAATGCCATCAATGCCCAGTATTTTGTTCTTTGATAAGGCTTTCAATGCTGCTTTGACGTCTTCTTTCATCCCCAGTGGTTCCTGATCATAAGGTACAGGTTGAAACAGTTGTTGGTCCACTTAATCTTTATGGTATAATGACTCTGTATAGTCTTTCCACCTTTTCTTGATCTTCTCAACATCATTCAACATACTGTAGATCCTTGAACATCTTGTAGCATTCCAATTTGAGGATGGAATTTTTTCTTTAACTCTCGTAGCTTTAGAAAAGCCAATCTTATTCTTCCTTTATTTTCTGATTCCATTTCTTTGCATGCATCATTGTAGTACTTCTCCTTGTCTTGTTTTTCTACATGTTGGAAATCAATGAATTCTGTGATTACCTCCCTTTCTCCTCTGGCTTTAGATTCTCTGCATTTCTGGGCAATTTTCAGAGTTTCTTCAGTCATTCATTTTGGTCATTTTTGCTTTTTCACCTTTTGTAGAGACTTCTCACTTTCTTCCAGCATAACCTTCTTGATGTCATCCCATAACTCTTCTGAAGCTCTGTCATTTGTAATTTAAAGCAGCAAATCGATTTTGCAGGCAGTCTTTAAATTCTGGTGGTATATTTTCAAGGTCCTATTTTGCTACATTCATGAGTGACTTGCTCTTTTTCAGGTTTAGCTTGTTTGCATACTAGTAGGTGGTGATCTGTACCACAGTCGGCTCCTCTTTGCCTTCTTCTTTATTGCCAACGTTTGTGTTCCATTCACCCATGACTATCATGTTATCTTGTTTGCATGTTCTGTCAATGTCAGCTTGTACTTGTTCATAGAACTCATCAACTTCTTCCTCTTCTGCAGCTGTTGTTGGGGCATATACTGTACCTGAATTATAGTTGTATTGATGGACATTCCTCATAGACGAATAGAAATTAAGCATACGCTGACTGCATTGTATTTCTTTACAGTTCTTGCAAGTTTCTTCTTGATTATAAACGCAACACTATTTCTTCTTTTTCTTTCATTTCCAGCATAGTATACCATGTGATTATCAGATGCAAAGTGCCCGATGCCAGTCCATTTCAGTTTGTTGGCACCCAACAGATCGAGTTGTACACGTTCTAGTTCATTCTTGACCACCTTCAACTTCCCTTAGTTCATGCTTCGTATGTTCCATATTTAGACATCTTTGCAGCTTCTGACTCTCATTTCATGCGCAGCTACATCAGCAGTCAGACGTCCTGAGGGCTTTGATCGAACCATATCATAAATGATGGCTTTACTCTGAAAAGTCTTCAGCTCATCCCCAGTAGACAGTTAAGGCCTTCCCACCCGGTGGGTCTCATCTTCCTGCTCTATAGTGCAATTTGTTTTGTTGTGACTATCCACTGTTTTCGTGACAAGATACAAAATAGATTGCCAGGCCTTTCTTCCATGCAGATAATTCTAGTGGATGGGTCATATCAGTGCCAAAAATTTGTTCATGATAAAAAAAATAAGGAAATTCGAAATGACTGACAATTCTATCTAAAGAGACTAAAATAGGCAGCACAATATGGCGATAGCAGCAGGGTAAGAGAAATTCACAAACAAAATTTTTGTTGAAAAATGAAAAAAAGATGGCAAAGCATACAGATCAATGAATAAAGCAAAGACCGAAGAGGTGAGTCAGCAGGCTGGAAGTCATTTGCATGCATGGAAGAACCAATCTAAAAGCTTCTGGAAGAAGCTGAGAGGTTCCTGCACATGCTCTGTCAGTGAAGTCACTCATGTGAGCACTTATTCCTGTTTGTCCATGGAGAAAAAAGAAAACTGAAGTTTCTTCACATAGAGCACAGTTTCACAAATATCTAGCCTCGGGGGCATCAGAATGGGGTGGGCCACATGTGCCTGGCTTGTACAAATTTTAACTTACTCACTTTGCCACCATCCAACCTCATTCCCGCCTCCTGCTGCTGCTGCTGGCATCTTGCTGGGCCCATAGTAGCTGCAATAATAAAGAATCAGTTACATGATTGCCACAAAGTTTTTGAACAGCCATGTGCCCATTCTCATGGAAAAAGGAAGTATTCAAAGAGGGTACTGGGGATTTGGATTTAGGTCACACATTTTCATTAATATCTCAAGGTAAGTTACATTCAGGTACAGTAGGTACTTCTCTCTCCCTGGAGGGTTTATAATCTAAGGTTGTACCTGAGGCAATGGAGGGGTAAGTAACTTGCCCAAGATCATAACTAGTTGTGAGAGGACCTTTAGATGTGCATTGCCATGCAAAGACTCCATGGCATGTGCTGTTTTGTCTGTTGTTTTCTTCTGCTACTGTGGACCTGGAGAGATAAATGGGCTATGGCAGGAGGTAGGAAAGGAGGTTTGAAGGAAGAAACTGGACTAGGGAGTAGAAAGAGAGGGAGATGCTGGACCATGAGGGGGTGACAGGAAAGAGAAAGGAGACCATGTTGGGGAAGGAAACAGGTCATAGAGGAGAGGGAATAGGACAGAAGGGATATACTGAACATGGGGAAATAGGGAGACAGTTAAGATGCTAGATGTGTGGAGGGGGGAGGAGGGGGGAGAGATGGAAGATACTAGACAGGGGATGGGAATGAGAAGGAGGCTGATGCTGGCAGATGCTAAGGGTTGGGGTAGGTATATCATGTTGGGAGAGGGCTCTAATCCTGGGGATGAATGAAGGGTGTTGGTGGCTGATACAAGGAAGAGGGATAGGAGAAAGGAACTTGTGCTGGGGAAATGAGAAGGAAGAGAAGGGCAGATATTGTGGAGAGTGCATATGCAAGATAGTGTGGTGATGGGGCAGAAAAATAAATACTGAGAGTAAGGAGGAGGGAGGAAAGGTGGAGTAAATGAATTGAGAAGGAGGCAGGTGAGCAGATGTTGGGGAAGGTGAGAAGATGGGGTATGAGAGAAGAGTCAGGGGAATGGATTCTGAGAATGAGAAGAAGCAGGGGAAATGGATACTGGAAAAAAAAGAAGAAAGGCAGAGGGCTATGAAGAGCATGAGAGTCAAAGGAAGAGGAAAGGCCTTTGAAAGAGGTGAGAGAGGGTGGAAATGGGGGAGCTGAAAAGGGAAATGGGAGTCTATAAAAGTGGTAAAACATAAGGGACTGGGGGTGGAGAGGAGATGAGTGATAGGGAAAGAGTTGGGATTGATAAGGGGATGAGAGACAAGGGATGAGTACAGAGAGTAGAAATGTGCAATTAGAAAGTGAGTGAAAGACAGGAGAGAATAGGGGACTGATGAAGGAAGGAGATACTCAGGTTGGGAATAGGAAGATTATGGTGGTAAGTCTAGGAAGTGGAAAGTTGGTAAGTAGATGCAAGGTGAAAAGAGGGAGACTGAGTATGGGAGAAGGGATAAAGAGGAATGAAATCTAGCTACATGTAGATAAAAAGGCAGAAGAGAGAAAAGGACTGTGAAGAAATGGAAAATGGAAATGAGACCCTGAGAAAAGATTTAGGAGAAAACTAACCAGAGGATATGGTAAAGAGATACCAGGACCAACCCAACTGGAAAAATAAAATGATCAAACAACAAAGGTAGAAAAAATGTGTTTTCTATTTTTAAAGAATGAAATATGTCAACTTTGAAAATATGTATTTTTGGTTTTATGTTTAGTACAGTAAGAAATGTATCTATTTCTCTCTTTTTCAGTGTTCCATAGATCACAGATTCTATTTTTTGGGGGTTTTCCATTTCATTTGTTGCCTGCATATTTGTTTCTAATTTGCAGTCTCTTACTTTTTTCTCAGTAATGGTTTGTCTAACTGTGGTGAGGGATTCTGCTAACATGTAGGTTTTATAGGAAATCTGTAGCAGTCTGGCTTGTTCTCTTTTCCCAACTTTTCAGTTTGTTCAATGTAAACCGCCTTGATATCATGAAAGGCGGTATATAAGAAATGTTAAATAAATAAATAAATAAAAATAAAATAAATAAATAAACTGAAGTTATGTTGATGTACTAGAATATTTTCAGTGCTAACTTTTCATAGGTAGACATAGTGTAATTTGAGGTCTTGGACCTGGTGCTGGTATGCTATGGTAAGCTTCTGAATGTCCCTTTGTGTTACTTCACACAGTGTCTGTGTTGCTGTCACTAATGAAACACCAGAATTTCAATAGAATGTTTTTGTATGTTGAGTTTTAAATTGAAATTTCCTATGTCTATATTGGAGGTGGGGGGGGGGGCGTTTTATTGGCTGATTATGGAATTTCTAATGTTAATGAATTGCATGAGTTATATAAATAATATTTGTAAGAATAAGTGAAAATATAAAGTGAAAAATGAGTGGGAACTAGAGCGATTAACTTGGGTCCCCTCAACCGAAAAGTTATCTGGCTGCCTCTGCCTAGTCTTACTCTCACAACAACCACAAAGTCCCTAGAGAGAGAAAGATACATTTGTGAGGATGAGAAAGAAGTTGGGAAATAGCCCTTTCTTAAGAAGGGGAAAGGAAGGGGCCCAACTTCTAGCTCCTCAAAGGCTTTTCTCTCTAATGGCAGTGGTGGTTGACTTTCCATTCACTCATACTGCTTCAGGACTAGATTTTGCACACTTAGTAACTACAACAATCAATTTTCGCATGCTTTATTCATCTGTATCTAAAATTTATCCTCAGTCCAGCTGCCCATTTATCATAGTTGCTTACCTGAAATAGGGGTTCTCTGTAGATAGCAGGGAAATGCAGCCGCACTTATTGGTGACCGCTTTTTTTGGTGATGTACTCCAGATGGCGCCAGCTTGCAGTGTTCTCTCTTAGCTCTGAGTTGTTTTTTCTTTTTAATTTCAATCCCTCCCCAATAGGAAATCTGCATCAGAGAGGGAAGAGGCAGGAACAACATGCTGTGCTGGAGGTTTTGATAAGCGCTGCGGTGCTGTTTAAAGTCATTGCTGCCACTGCTGGTCCCAGAAAAGGGCTGCCTAAAATACACTGGTGCTCTAGGTGACCACCTAGTTCACCTAATATAACACCGGCCCTGCAAAAGCCTACCCTGGCATGGTAGAAGCTATGACAGCGAGGGAAGAAATAAAGTTATTCTGAAGGGTAACATTTACCGAGGGTTGAACTGGCTGTGTGAATTGCTTCATGGCAATATATCTATATATATATCTATATATATATCTATATCTATATATATATCTATATATATATTTGTATTGAAACATTGTTAGTATGCCCTCTGCCTTATGGCAATATAAGATACTTGAAAGGATTAATTCTGTATAAAAGCTAAATTAGTATTAAATTATTTGCATTTTGCAGTAATTTTTTTTTTTTTTAGAATGTGGCCTTTTTGGAAGGATGTTAGCTCTCATGCGGCCTTCAAATGAGAAAGGGTTCCCCACCCCTGGCATAGTCCAACAACTCGGCGTCGCTGTCTTGAATCACCTTCCCTCCTATTTTGAGAGTGGTCTACCAAGGGTCAAGAACACAGTTGTAATCACCTTCTAGGATTATCTCGTATTCCCCCTTGGCTGCCAAGCTCTGCACCAGCACATCAAAGAAATCGCACTCATAACGGTTTGGGCCATAGATATTCCCTAGGAGAATCGGGGAACCCTGCAGATGTCCTCCAGAGCAAAATGTATCTACCCCCGGGATCTCTTTTTATTTGTTCTTTTTGGAAGTTAATACGTTTTCTGATCAGAATAGCCACACCTGCTCATCTTCTTTCTGCTGTAGCTCCGTGAACCTCCCCAACCCATCATCTTTTCAATTTTGCATGTTCAATATCAGTCATGTGGGTTTCTTGTAGAAAAGCAATGTCTACCTGCCTATCACGGAGTGCCCGCAACACTTTGTGTCATTTTATTGGGCATCCTGTGCCACAGACATTCCAGGAGATTATTCTAAGACCAGATCTAGTCATGTTATCCCAGTGTGCCTATAGACCTGTTGTAATCTTTTAGGAAAGGACCCCAGCCCTAGCCCTCCCATTCCCCCTCTAGGATCAGGAATGGCACTTGCAGGAAGAATACCCCTCCCTCCCCATAGTAATGACCAATGTTCAATATCCCGGGATTCCAGGGCCCCCTCCCCCCTCCAAGTTCCCAAAAACGTGTTCATCATCAAGCCAAGCCCCCTAAACCCCCCTCCCTCCATCCTCCCTTTGTAAACAACTGCCACTTGTGCTCCAACAGGGAGCTCCCAGGGGCCATGATTGCACAGTCCTTCAAGATCTCTTCCCTCCATTACCTACTACCAAAACCAACCCTGCAATGAGTTGTGGAATTCCATAGACCAAGCCCCAGACTCCCCGGAGTAATCAGCAGGGCTGCACTGGACTGGGGAGAGACTATCCATAACCCAACAGTAAGTTGTGGGGCCCAGGAGTCGAGTAGTATTGTAATGACTCATGTCCCATCCCTGATATCTAATGCTTGGCGCATACCACCCAGCCTCCTCACACCATTCATCATGAAACTTCCTAACCTGCTAATTAATGAACGGAGTAGAACGGGTAAACGTAGATCGATTGTTTACGTTATCAGAATATAGAAAGACTAGGGGACATGCAATGAAGCTACAGGGTAAACTATTTAAGACTAATAAAAGAAAATATTTTTTCACTCAACGTGTAATCAAACTCTGGAGTTTGTTACCGGAGGATGTAGTAAAGGCTGTTAATGTAGCTGGGTTTAAAAAAGGTTTGGACAAGTTCCTGGAGGAAAGGTCCATAAACCATTATTAAGAAGGGTCCCAGGATATCAATGCTTGACCCAGTACAAGCATTGCGGAACCTGTGTCTTTTGGGGAAACTGCTAGGTACGTATGACCTAGATTGGCCACTGTTGGAAACAGGATACTGGGCTTGATGGACCTTGGTCTGACCCAGTATGGCATATGTTCTTATGTTCTTATGTGCTTCTCGCACCCTCTATCATAGTCACTACCCCGACTCACATACCACACATACTCTATTATGCACTAAGATGAGGCCACCACTCCCTTAAATACAGAATCCAGTCAGTCACCCAATCAGTCACTTTCCCAGATACCCTCCCTTCCTGCTAAAAAATCTCTACTTCGACCCATAAATTGGCCTTGCCTTCCCTCCACTGAGCACCCACCACAACAGCGCTCCATTTGTTAGTACAGCATACTCTTCCCATCTCAGGCATCTCTTCCCCTCTGGGCCCTATCCAGCTGGCTAAGACAAGATGGAAGGGAAGAACCTCTCATGTACACAGATGGCAAGAGGGAAGGGAGAGCCTCATACATTGAAAAGCAAATAGCGCTCATTATACTGGTGCTGCTAGCATGGGATATGAAAGGCAAGGCTACAATGGCAGGGGGAACATGTAAAATCAAAATTTAATTAAAATGAAAGTAAAAATTAAAATTAAAGACCAGTAGTGATGTGCAAGGTATCGGGGGCCCCGAAGTAGAGCATCTAGGGAAATGGCCATGGTGTTAAGTCCCCTGTCAACGACAATCATCTTCCTCAAAAACAGTTACTCCTGTGGGGATGCTCATAGCCGAGGTCCAATCCACTTTAACAGTGTCTCCAGGAGCCACTGTTACTGTACAGTTGGCAGGCTCCAAGAATTGCCCGACTTCAGTAGAGTTGGAAAAATAGTGGGTTTGATTTTGGTGCTCAAGCCTAAGCCGGGCTGGGTATAAAATGGTGAATCAGATACCCCAATTCACCAATCGAGTACATACCATGGAGTATTCTTGCTGCCATCTACTGAGAAGCACTGAATAGTCCTGGAACACCATGATCTTAGGAGATTCTGAGCCAGTATTGTGGCAAGCATGGGCTGCATGAAGAACCACTTCCTTTTGAGCAAATTCATAGAACTGCGCTAAGACAGTCCAAGGCCTCAAGTTATTCTCTCGATGGGGCCTCATGCGGTTTACCCATTCCAACCAGATCAGTCCAGATTGACTATCCATGGGTAACTTAAGAGGCAGCCATTGCTCAAGAAACCTCTCAGCTTAGCGTCCGTCACGGACTCCTGTATGTCAACAAACCGGAGGTTTTTCTTATGTCCCCGGTTCTCAAGATCGTCAATCTTGTCTTCTTGTTGGCGGAGGCAATCCTCAAGGTGTTTGATGGTGACGGCCTATGTATTATGGGATTCCTCCATATCCAACACACGTTGTTCCACGATATCCATGCGGCTGTTAGAGTCAATGACAGCCTACCCTACTTGAGCAATTTGGTCTGACAAGTTCTTAAAATGCTCATCTAATGCTTGCACCACGGCTTGAGACACCTCCTCAACCATATTGGAGGCCTCTATGTGCAAACTGATGGGGCTCCGGTCACCAACGAGTGGTCTTTGTCACCATCCACAATTAGATCTACTGTATGATGTGGCAAAAAGGTTGCAGGGGTGTTCACAGTCCCGCAGGAGTGATTTCAGGGGTCCCTGCCACCAAATAATAAGATTACAAGACATGGAGAACAGGCAGCCCTGGAGCAGAGAAAAAGTGCATCCTCTCTGCTCACTGCATCACATGGTCCCCTCTGCTTTCCTGTTTTTTTTTTTTAATTTATAGCCAGACTGTCAGGATGGGGAGAGCAACCCCCCAAAAAGTACATCTGGCTAAGCTGCTGAGAAAAAAACACTGAAGAGTGTCAGGATGTGCAGGAATCTCCACACATGCTCGTTGAAGTAAAAGAAACCTCTCAGAACTAAGGGAGAGCAGTGCAAGCTAGCGCTGTCTAGAGGACGTCACCAGCAAGTGCAGCTGCTTATCTCCTGTTTGTCCTCAGAGAACTATCTATACCTATGCCTTTGTCCCATTTTCTGTCTAAATATTACAACTACATTTGTTCCTTCTGCTGCCTATTAGGATACTTAATTGTATAAAGCTCATCATTGTGAGTATCATATCTATATTATATGAATGCTGTAACGTGCTGACTATTTTGGCACATAATTTGTACTGCACAGACATTGTGAGTATGCTATGTTATTTGAATGTTCTATCATGTGACTGACATTGCTAGTAACCTATCTATGTTATTGTAATGTTCTACTGTATGGGTTATTAAAGTATATCTTTAGTAATCTGCTGACACTGTATCAAATTTTTCTGTTTTATGAATATTATATTGTGCTGATGTAAGGTGTATATAACCGACACTATATTCTACTATTGCCAGAAAAGGCAATTACTCATCTGTAGCAGGTGTTCTCCTTGGATAGTAGGTATAAGTCTTCACTTTTGGGTGACATCATCTGATGGAGCCCATGTGGGAATACTTCCCAGCTACTAGTGGAAGCTTTTAGGAGGTTTCACTAGGCATGTGTGCCATCTTCCCGCCTGCCGTGGTGGCACAATTTTAGGACAATCTGATAGTGTACTGTAGCTATTGTAGAATACAATTCCCAAGGGAGGAGGGAGGGTTGTGAGGACTTATTCTTGCTGTCCACAGAGAACACCTGCTATAGGTGAGCAACTACCTTTTCTCCATGGACAAGCAGGAATGAAGTCTTCACAAAGGCCCATCTATCCAAGAAGAGTCAAAGTGTCTTCGGCAGTAGACTAGCTAACCTACTGAAGAGGGCTTTAAATAGGTTCATTGGGGATGGGTGAAGAAGGCCCCTAGGTAAGTGAAATCCCTCATGTAAGTAAAACATTAAATACCTCTGTTGAAATGGGTAAAAGGGGGCAATATCTGACAACAACCCAGATCTATGCTGCATTATAGAATCCTGGCTATCAGACTCTGATTCTGTCCTGACCAATCAATTGAAAGCCCTGGGATATGATTTTTTACACTGTCCCAGGACTACTAACTGTGGAGAAGGTGTCCTCATATTCAAAGCAGCAACTTAAAACATCCCTCCACAAAGCAAATAACATTGATGGAATGGATGTTCCCCAGATAGAGAATAAAAAGCTCTCGATATGCCTCATATACAGACCACTGAGTCCTAAACCAGATAACCTGACTCCCATCATTGAAACTGTATGCTTCCCTCCCTTAAGAAGCCACTAGTATTATTAGGTGACATTAATCTCCCTTCACTACATTATTCATTCTCCATGAATTTTATCAACTCTGCAGCTGACATGGGTTTTCAACAGATTGTAATTCACCAACTCACATAAAAGGCAATACCTTTGATTCATACCTAAAGATTTCATTCATCGTTCCCGTTACTCCCCATCACATGTGTTACAAGTACCTTGGACTGACCATTACCTAGAGGAATTCACAATACCACCCATGCTACCCTTAACTCTACCAAACAATAAAAATTCCTGGACCAAAAGATTCAAGAAGTTTGATAAGGACTCATTCCTTAATAAAATAATATCAAAGATAGATAACCCTCACTTAGACTTAGAGGACACATTGGCATGCTGGAACAACGCTATACATAAAGCTGCTACTAAATTAAAATTACACAGCATAAAAAAAAAAGAGTTCAGAAAAATGGTATTTTTATGACTGAGGAAAGCTAAAATGAACATTAAGAAGGTTAGAACATAAATGGAGGTTCACTAAGTAAGATGATAAAATAAGCTACATGAGCATCTTACAGCAATACAAGGATGCCATAAACAAGAGTAAAAGAGCATATCATACAAATATTCTTACTAAAACTCTCAACCATCCAAGAGAACTTTTTGTTATTGTAAAATTGCTCACACTTCCTCATACTCAAGAAGTAAATAACATCTCCATAAAGTCACATGCCCTTGCTTTACATTACATGAATAAACTAAAACTCCTGAATACAGAACCTAACCTACAACTTGATACTAATCTGACATACTCTGATAAAAAATGGCATCAATTCCATTCAGTAGACCTAAAATACCTTAAGAACATAATTACTAAAATTAACACTACGACATCTAAGTTAGACCCTTGCCCTGTCGGCTGGCTAAAGGAAACCAAAACAGAGATTCATCCTTAGAATGGTTAACCTATCACTGAATCAAGGAATTATGCTCAATGCCCTAAAACATGCAATGATCAGACCAATTTTAAAACATAAATGAATGGAGAAAGATAATCCCAATTCATACAGGCCAATATCTAGTCTTCCATTTCTGGCTAAAATAATTGAAAAAATTGTCCAGATCCAATTAGAAGACTTTATTGAACTCATTTCACCATAAGATGAACAACAATATGGTTTTAGACCATTTTACAGTGTAGAAACACTACTATTGGCTCTATTAGATACCCTAATTCAAGGAATTGGTAAATCAAAACAAGCCTTTGTGCTAGTGTTCTTGGATATTTCATCCACATTTGATAATATTAGTCACAGGATACTTCTCTCAAGACTTCAACAGATTGGGCTACATGGCAATGTACTCAAATGATTTAAGTCCTCTTACAGATCGTACTCAACAAGTTAGGATGGGACAACAAATATCTAATCCATATAAACAGGAACAGGGAATACCCAAATGATCATCACTATCTGTTCTATTATTTAATATATATCTACAGCCCATATGTAACATCTTCAAGAAATTTCAATTAGGCTACCACATCTACGCGGATGATATAATGCTTTTGATTCCCGTTGATACTATGAACCCAAACTATCACCAATTAAATGCATGCTAGACTGAAATAACAAATTGGCTGAACCTAACTTGGCTTTCCTAACCAGGGCTCCACACATCAAACAGTAAGTAAGGATTTGAGGGTTTCTTTGTTTGGTTTTTTTTTTTTATTAAATTGCTAGCTCTCTGACTGGGAGCTCTTAAAAGGGTTTTGTGTATACTTTTTAAAAGCAAGGTTACTTACATTTTTGCTGTTTTAGGGGAACTTTACTGGAGCACAGTAGGTTGCTGAACTCTGTAACCTCCTCAGATTCAGAAACTGCTAACACCTAATCAGGTGTTAGTTCCCTCCCTACCCACCCCGGCTCCCACCCACCCCTAGTGAGCAGTCTTGCTTTATAGGGCACCTCCCCCTTTAGCAAATCACAGTGAATTGGACCAGCACATATTGAATATAATTAAAGAGATTTAAGTGCTTTTTCTCTGAAAGGACAGCTGTGAAACCAGCTAGTACTTGGTAGATCTCTCTCTTTTGCTTTAACAGATACCTAAGCTCCACAAACAGAACAATGGCTGGGAAAAATCGTATTGCTAAAGCTGTTGCCCCCATTACAGCTTCTGCCTCAGTCCAGACAGAGGTCCTAATGCCAGTTGAAGAACCGGTTCCATGTGCAGGGTGCCTGCATGCTGAAGCTCTGAGGAAACAAGTGCAGGAACTCAGAGAGGAGGTGGCGAGGCTGAGGAGCATTCAAGACAGTGAGAAGTACATTGATGAGATGCTTCTTGCAGCAACCAGGCTCTCCAGCACAGGAGAAGATGGGTGCCAACAGAATGTCGATGGTTGGACAACAGTCACCAGAGCCTGCAAAATCACCAATCCAACTTCTCCAGCCCTTGAATTGAAGAACCATTATGCAGCCCTGGAAGTGGAGGAGGTGAAAGCATCCCTGGAAAGGGAAGAACCAGAGTTCAAGTACCCCATAGTTGCGGAATCAGTGACCAGAAGGAAACGAAGGGTAGTGGTTGTTGGAGACTCTCTTCTGAGGGGTACTGAGGCGTCCATCTGCCGACCAGACTTGATGTCCAGAGAGGTGTGCTGTCTGCCTGGTGCCAAGATCCAAGATGTTACGGAGAGTTTGCCGAGACTCATCAAGCCCACTGACTATTACCCAATGTTGCTAATCCATGTTGGAACAAATGATACTGCCAGGTATACCTCGGAACGTATCAAAAGTGACTTCATGGCTCTGGGACAGAGGGTGAAGCAGGTAGGTGCACAGGTGGTGTTCTCTTCAATCCTCCCTGTTGAGGGTAAAGGCCAAGGCAGAGAAGCTCGCATCCTGGAGATGAATGCATGGCTGCGTGGATGGTGTCTTCGAGAGCGTTTTGGTTTCCTAGATCATGGGATGCTGTTCCAAGGGTTGCAGAGCAGAGATGGCATCCATCTGTCCAAGAAAGGTCAACGCATCTTTGGTAGTAGACTGGCTAATCTACTGAAGAGGGCTTTAAACTAGATTCGTTGGGGATGGGTGAAGACAGCTCCCAGGTAAGTGAAAGCCCCCAGGTAGGTGATACATTAAATACCTTTATGGAAATGGGTAACAGGGGTAACACATGGAAAGCAGTGTGTATTAATGCCTGTAGCATGGGAAATAAGATCCCTGAAGTTGAAGCTTTGGTGGGAGTGGCTGACTTGGATTTAGTGGCAGTTACAGAAACGTGGTTCACAGAAAACCATGACTGGGATGTAACTATACCTGGCTATACTTTATTCAGAAAGGACAGGGTAGGAAGAAGGGGAGGAGGAGTGGCACTATATGTAAAAACTACTATTAAAGCTTTGGAATTACAGAGCTTAAAAGGGAGAGAGGAGGCATTGTGGGTTAAACTAGAAAGAGGGAAAGAGAAATCTATTTGCATTGGTGTGATATACAGACCTCCCTCACAAGAAGAAGAGGTGGACAGAGAGTTAATTGAAGACATACGCAGCATTGCTAGGAAAGGGGAAGTGCTACTGCTAGGAGATTTCAATATGCCAGATGTTGATTGGCACATTCCTGCTGCAGTATCATCTAGAAGTAAGGAGATCCTGGATTCTCTACAGGGAGAACTATTCAGGCAATTGGTAACAGACCCCACACGTGAAGGGGCCATACTGGACTTGGTGCTTACCAATGGTGAGAGTGTTTCTGATGTTGTAGTGGGAGATCATTTTGCATCCAGTGACCACCAGATGGTGTGGTTCAGTATTAGGACTAGGGCTGTTAGAATCCATTCCAAGGTGAAGATCTTAGACTTTAGGAAGACTAACTTTGCGAAGATGGGCCAATACCTCAGGGAGTCGTTAGTGGGATGGGAACAGCTGCGGGATGTAGAAAAACAGTGGGCAAAACTGAAAGGGGGTATTTTAAAGGCAACCAACCTTTTTGTTAAAATGGTAAATAAAGGCAAAAGGAACAGGAGACCGCTATGGTTTTCGAAGGAAGTAGCTGAAAAAGTGAAGAAAAAGAGGGAGGCCTTCATGAAATACAAGAGATCACAGAGAAAGGAAGACAGGCATCTGTATTTGGAAAAACTTAGAGAAGCAAGCAAAGTAGTCAAGAAGGCAAAGATTCAAAAGGAGGAGGAAATAGCTAATGCAATAAAATGGGGGGATAAGACATTTTTCAGATATATTAGTGAGAAGAGGAAGGGCAAAAGTGGTATTGTCAGACTCAAGGGTGCAGGGGGGGAATATGTAGAAGCTGATAAGGATAAAGCGGAATTGCTTAACAAATATTTTTGTTCTGTGTTCACAGATGAAGAACCAGGAGCAGGACCTCAGAAAACACCCACAAATAAGAACAGAAGCGAGGGACATCTTGAACAATTTTCAGAAGACTGTGTTCGTGAGAAACTAGCTCAACTTAAAGTAGACAAAGCGATGGGACCAGATGGGATACACCCTAGAATACTGAGGGAACTTGGGAACGTTCTAGCACCTCCACTGACTGACCTTTTCAATGCCTCGTTGGAGTCAGGAGTGGTGCCAAAGGACTGGAGAGAGGCTCATGTGGTGCCTTTACACAAAAGCGGAAGTAAGGATGTGGTTGAAAACTACAGGCCGGTTAGTTTAACTTCAGTGGTGAGTAAATTATTGGAAACGCTGCTGAAAGAGAAAATAGTGAGGTTTCTGGAGTCCGGCGGATTACAGGATCCGAGGCAGCATGGATTCACCAGAGGCAGGTCTTGTCAGACAAATCTGATCGATTTCTTTGACTGGGTGACCAGGGAGTTGGACCGAGGGAGAGCTCTAGATGTGGTGTATTTAGATTTCAGTAAAGCCTTTGACACTGTTCCTCACAGGCGACTTATAAACAAACTGAGCACCCTAGGGATGGACCCTAAAGTTACTGCTTGGGTTAGAAATTGGTTGGGTGGGAGGCGACAAAGAGTACAAGTAAATGGAGCTCACTCTGAGGAGAAGGATGTTACCAGTGGTGTGCCCCAGGGATCTGTCCTTGGTCCGATTCTTTTTAACATCTTTGTTAGTGATATAGCGGAAGGGCTGTCGGGTAAGGTTTGCCTCTTTGCGGATGATACCAAAATCTGTAATAGAGTAGACACCCAGGAAGGTGTAGATAACATGAGAAGGGATCTAGCTAAGCTTGAAGAATGGTCTAGAATTTGGCAGCTGGGATTTAATGTTAAAAAATGTAAGGTCATGCATTTGGGCTGCAGCAATCCAAGGGAGCAATACAGTATAGGAGGTGAAGTACTATTCCAAAAAAGGTCGAACCACTAAAGCCCGAAAACAATGTATTCAAAGACTAACGAATAATATTTAAGCCTGTATATAGTTTTAACTCTGTTACTCTGTACATAGTTCACAAATTGTTAAATGTAAGTTACAACTTGTTATCTGTAAAAACAGTTCACTGTTTTATTGTTGTTCCATGTAAACCGCACCTGATCAATGGAAGGAGCGGTATATAAAAAATCTGTAAATTAAATTAAATTAAATTAAAGAAGAGCGGGACCTAGGCGTGGTTGTGTCTGATGATCTTAAAGTAGCTAAACAGGTAGAAAAGGCGACGGCAAAAGCTAGAAGGATGCTTGGGTGCATACGGAGAGGAATGGCTAGCAGAAAAAAGGAGGTGATAATACCTCTGTATAAGTCTTTGGTGCGACCTCATTTGGAGTATGGTGTGCAATTCTGGAGACCGCACCTTCAAAAGGATGTGAACAGGATGGAGTCGATGCAGAGGGTTGCTACTAAAATGATTAATGGGCTTCATTATAAAGCATATGAGGACAGACTTAAGGATCTTAATATGTACACCTTAGAGGAAAGGCGGGATAGAGGTGATATGATTGAGATGTTTAAATACCTCCGTGGCATAAATGTTCAGGGAGAGAGCCTCTTTCAATTGAAAGCAAGTTCTGCTACGAGGGGACATGGGATGAGGGTGAAGGGAGATAGATTCAGGAGTGATATGCGGAAATATTTCTTTACGGAAAGAGTAGTGGATCCGTGGAATAGTCTCCCAGTGGAGGTGGTAGAGATGAGGACAGTAACTGAATTCAAAAAAGCATGGGACCAACACAGAGGATCTCTAAAGGTAGAAAGTGGACTGTTGTAGTTGTTGTTATGGAAGGACGGACTAGATGGGCCTTGTGGTCTTTTTCTGTCATCATGTTTCTATGTTTCTATGTTTCTATGTAACCTACACAACCTAAAAATAAACTATAATAAAACTGAGGTTTTATTTGTCCCAAGAAATCAAACTTTTTTACCTCCCCCAAAACTTACTCTGCAATATGTTGAATAGAAGTAAAGCGAGAAGTGAAATACCGTGGGGTAACACTTGATTAGACTCTCAGTATGGTCGCGCACATAAAACAAATTACCAGAACAGTCTATTATAAACTACGATTATTACAGCACCTTAAATCTCTACTATCCAACTTTGATTTTCGTTCAGTACTCCAAGCCATGATCCTTCCACACTTTGATTTTTCTAATAGTATACTACAAGGTCTCCTAAAGTAGACGCTGAAACCACTTCAGTTAGCACAAAATGTTGCTGCCCGCATGATAAATAAGACGAATAGCACAGAACATGTCACTCCCATACTATATGATCTACTTTGGCTACCCATACTAAGCCAAATCAAATATAAAGTTTTAATGATTATATTTAAGCCAATAAGGGACATAGCACCTTCTTACAGGAACACTCTCATAAACTCCTCTACTATTGAGAGAACAAGAAGAGGATGCACCCAAAATAATATAACAATACCGAGTCAATACCGATACACAAACAGATCAACGAGCAACAGAGCATTTTCATATATAGCACCAATACTTTGGAATGCTCTCCCAGATATAATCTAAGACCAGTAAAAGACCTACTACAGTTCTGGAAGAAAATTAAAACACTCCTATTTACTGAACATTTTGGAGAAGTACTGGATCCGAACAAACAATACCGAACTTAGCAATCCTCTTATCATTAACTAACTCACTCCCCCTATTTCAGCCAGGAATTCTAGAACTTTACCATAAACCTGGATACACAAGGAATATCCTAAGAAACCACAATGATAAATAGGTAGAGATAAATTTATAATGTAAAACATGTGTTCTGTAAATGTGTTGTCTGTAAATATGTTATGACCATTTCTTTTGGTACACTGTAAATACGCTGGCTGTAAATATGTTCTAACCAGTTCATTTTTACACTCATTCTCTAAAGTTCAATGCACCTGTTCTGTTCCTTGTAAACTGCCCTTGATCTTTGGAAGGGGCGATATAGAAAAGCTTTTAAAATAAATAAATAAATATCTGGAAAGCAGTGTGCATAAATGCCCGTAGTATGGGAAATAAGATCCCAGATGTTGAGGCTTTAATGGAAGAGGCTGACTTGGATTTAGTGGTGGTTATGGACAACCATGACTGAGATGTAATTATACTGGACTATACTGTGACACAGCAGCCGGTACAGAGCCCATGGAGTTAGGGGAAAGTAAGGAACTTACCTCAGAATCAGCTGGGCAGCAGACAAACTCAGCTCATGTAGAATTAGCTGAGCAGCAGACAAACCCAGCTCATGTAGAATTAGCTGAGCAGCAGACAAACTCAGCACATGTAGAATTAGCTGAGCAGCAAACAAACTCAGCACAAGAAAAGCAAAAAGGCATTAGAGTAAAATGTCCTTGCACTAGTCCTGACGTAGCTAGAAGCAGGAAGGCTAATCAGGAACAGCTGTTCTCAGAAACCCACGCAGCATGTAAAGAGAACAAGGATAAAAGCTGCAGGGTAGAACCAGGGAAGGCCAGTAGAGGCAGCGACCTGGGAGGACTAAGCCAGCATCCAGTGAACACACGTCATGCTGGAGGAAATCCACTGAGAAGGAAGCAGTAGATGTGGCAGCAGAGCAGGAAACAGCCAGCATCATGCCCAGGACCCTGCTAGGATTCCTGGTAGTTGGAGAGCCCAGGAGAGAGCTGCCAGAAGCCCATATATAAGAGACAGAACCACAGCTAAGAGGTGGGAACCTAGCTTTGCTAAAGAAAAGGCAAGAAGTTCTGTTTGGTTTGAAAGGCAAGGGCGTGGCACCAGAAGTAACTTTGATACTGAAAGTTATACAGTAATTCCACCAGCGTGGAGAAGAAGGGAAAGCCAGAAGAAAGCTTTTAATATACCAGGCATTCAGAGCCCTGGATTTAAAGAGCCCTTTCTAGAAAAGGTAGCCCATGACTCACAGGAGAGTTTTAAGGAAGACAGCGGCTGTGAAGAGTGTGACCCATATGCAATCGTAAGTGACTCTGAGTTAATGCAGTGGGAGAACAGCAGCTATAACTCTGACCCTGTGCCCATGGATTGTACAATATGTTTATCTGACGATATTGTATCTTTATGTTGAACGTGTGCAAAGCAGCCAGCTGATGGTGCCTAAAGGAAAGAAGATATTTTTCTGTGCAACAGTTCTTTTGTTTCATATTGTTTGTTGTATCCCAGGAATATCCCACCAGGGCAGGGAATAAAGCCCTAATATTACTTTTGCTTTACCACTGGACTACAAGACTCTTTTTGTATCAAAGGCAACTTAAATCTTAACACCCTAGGCAGCCGCCTAATAGGGTCATATGAGGTAGCTATCACTCACTATCTCTCACAATACTTTATTCAGGAAGGACATTATAGGAAGAAGGGGAGGAGTGGTATTATATGTAAAATATAATATTAAAGCTATAGAATTATGGGGCTTAAAAGGAAGCGAGATGGCACTGTGGGTTAAACTAGAAAGAGGGAATGGGAAATCCATTTGTATTGGTGTGATATACAGATCTCCTTCACAGGGAGAAGAGGTTGACAGAGATTTAATAAAAGGTATACACAGTATTGCCATGATAGAAGAAGTGCTACTGCTGGGTGATTTCAATATGATGGATGTTGATTGGCACATCCCTGCTGCGGTGTCATCTAGAAGTAAGGAGATCCTGGATTCTCTACAGAGAGAACTATTCCGGCAACTGGTAACAGAACCCACATGTGAAGGGGCCATACTGGACTTGGTGCTTACCAATAGGGAAAGTGTTTCTGATGTTATAGTAGGAGACATTTCGCATCCAGTGATCACCAGATGATGTGGCCCAGTATTACAACTAGGGCTGTTAAAGTCTATTAAAAAACAAGGGTCTTAGACTTTAAGAAACCTAACTTGCTAAGATGGTACAATACCTCAATGAGTCGTTAACAGGACAGGAACAGCTGGGGGATGCAGAAAAGCAATGGACAAAACTGAAAGGGGATATTTTAAAGGCAACAAACCTTTTTATTAAAATGGTTAATAAATTTAAAAGGAAAAGGAGGCCACTATGGTTCTCAAAAGAAGTAACTGAAAAGGTGAAGAAAAAGAGGAAGGCCTTAATCAAATTCAAGAGATCACAGAGAAAGGAAGACAAGCATTAATATTTGGGAAAATTTAGAGAAGCTAGCGAAGTAGTCAGGACAGCAAAGAAACAAAAGGATGAAGAAATAGACAATGCAGTAAAATGGGGAGAAAAACATTTTTCAGATATGTTAGCGAGAGGAGAAATTGCAAAAGTGGTATTGTCAGATTCAAGGGGAAAGGGGAGGAATATGTAGAAGTTGATAAGGATAAAGTGAAATTGCTTAACAGATATTTTTGTTATGTGTTCACAGGTGAAGAGTCAGGAGAAGAACCTCAGAAAACACCCACAAATAGGAGCAGTACTGAAGGGGATCTTGAACGATTTTCAGAAAACTGTGTTCGTGAGGAACTAGCTAAACTAAAAGTAGACAAAGCGATGGGTCAAGATGGGATACATCTGAGAATATTGAAGGAACTTGGGGATGTTGTAGTGGCTCCACTGACTTTTTCAGTGCTTCCAGAGGTAGTTTTTGCCAAACAAATCTGATTGATTTCTTTGACTGGGTGACCAGAGAGTTGGATAGAGGGAGAATTCTAAATGTGGTGTACTTGGATTTTACTAAAGCCTTTGACAGCATCCCACACAAGTGACTTATTTATTTATTTATATTTCTTATATACCGCGCTATTATAATCAGTGCAGTTCACAGTTGTAACAAACATACTACAATGTAAATAGGCACATCGAGCTTACATAGAACAGGGTATTCAAACATGGATGAACGGGGGAACTATATACAAATTATATACATGTTACAGTAATGGTTAATCTCAATGGGCATAAAGGGGTTCTGTAATGAATACTGGTACACATGGATCAGGGTGGAGAGAATGGAAAAGCTGATTAACCGTTATCAGTGGGGGGATGTGCAGTGGGGGGAGTTAGGTAGGGGGTCAAAGGGATGGGTGAGTGCTTTTCATACTTGGAGACCGGGTAGTATTGTATGAACAGGTAGTGTTTGAGGGCTTTTCGGAACAACATCAGGTTTGGGGTGGCTCGGAGTTCTGCTGGGAGGGCATTCCAGGCAATCGGAGCAAAAATGGTAAATGCTTTGTTGGCTGTTGACTTCGTACATTTTGTTATAAACTTGGGGACTTCAATTGTGTTCATCTGTGTAGTTCTCCTGATTCTGTTGGTAGGGGTACGGTGAAGAAGTGTGTTGATGGGCATGGGGGGCTGGTTCTTAAGGGCTTTGAAGGTTAGCATTAGAATTTTGTAGGTGATTCTGGCAGGTAGTGGTAACCAGTGTAGGCTTATCATGATAGGCGTTATATGATCAGACCTTGATGCTCCGACAAAACCCTTGCAGCTGAATTCATGGCAAGTCGGAGTGGGTTTAAGGTTGACTGTGGGAGTCCATGTAGAATGACATTCGCAAAGTCGAGGTGCAGGATGATTAGAGCTTGGAAGATTGATCGGTAGTCGGAGAAGTCAAGTAATAGGTGGAGGTGTCTTAACGTTCGGATCTTGTGGTAGATTGCTTTTGTGATGTTGGTGATATGGGCTGACATATCAAGGCGTTGGTCGAGGGTAATGCCTAGGTAGCGGATTGTGGATTTTGTCTTCAATTCTATATTATTGATCTGAAGTGAGGGAGGAGGCGTGAAGCTCCGGTTCCTGGTAACGAATAGGACGTCTGTTTTGCTATTGTTGATCCGGAGATTTTGGGTTAGAAGCCAATCTGATACTGCTTCAAAACATCTCAATATAGGAGAGAAGTCGGGTTGGTCAATCCTAAAAGGTGTGTAGATGAGGATATCGTCAGCATAGGCAAGGCATTGGGCATTGAAGGAGCGGATTAAGGCACAGATAGGCTGCATGTAGATGTTGAACAACAAGGCAGACAGGGATGAGCCTTGAGGTACACCTTGTTTCAGAGGGAAAGGCTCTGCTGTCGTGGATCCTGTTCTGACTTGTTGCCATCTGTCGCAGAGATAAGATTCGCACTAGGCCAGTGCCGAGCCTTGTATCCCCTTCTCTTTGAGTCGGAGTAGAAGTGTTTCATGGTTCACCGAGTCAAAGGCGGCCGCTATGTCCAGGAATTTATAAATAAATTGAGCACCTTAGGGATGGACCCTAAAGTGACTGACTAGGCTAGGAATTGTTTGAGTGAGAGACAACAAAGTGTACATATAAAGGGAACTCACTCTGAGGAGAAGGATATTGCCAATGGTTTGCTGCAGGAATCTATCCTTGGTCCGATTCTTTTTTTTTTTTTTTTTAAAGTTTATTTAAATTTTTCAAAACAGCAAAACAAAAAAAGTCAAAGACTTTGTAAAGGTACAATTGTAAGATAGTCATAAGTGTGACAACCAGACATACAAAAAACAACTAAACCAAAACCCGCTTCATAAAAACAAAAACAAAATCAAGCCCCCCCCCCCCCCCCCCCCCCCCCCCCCCCCCCCCCCGGTTCTCTGAGGTATACTATAGGAACCTCTGCCTGATAAACAGAGATAGGGGAAAAAAAAAATAAAAATAAAAGGAAAAGCAACAGGCTGCATAACTAGAGGGAGATGAGCCATTCCTCAAGGGGGCCTATTAAATAATACCCTACCTCAAGAAACAGAAGAGCGAGCACAATATTGATCAAGCAGAGCCCATCTATGCATAGTTAACCCCACTTTACCCGGATAGTGCAATTTACTATACAATTTTTCCAGCTTAGCATAATAACAAACCATATTCCACCAGCAATCAAAATGCAATAAACGAAATTGTTTCCAGTGGGTAAGGATGAGTTTAAGTGCAATGGCTAACATAAAGTTGAACAAGAAGTCTGCTCCTTGGAAAGTATCAGAGAGGGCTCTTCAGATCGTAACAGGACTATGGAGCTTGAGAACGGATGGGAAAAGTCTAAAACACTCTGCATCCGAGCCCAAACCATTTGCCAAAAACCAAGTAACAGGGGACACTCAAAAAACATATGTCTATAAGTACCGAGCTCCAGCTGGCATGACCAGCATTTGCCAGCCGACAGCTTATCCCATTTAGATAGTTTAATGGGGGTAATATAAGCTCTATGCAAGAAAAAGAACATGGACTGAGTGAGAGCTGCAGAGCGAGACACCCTTGAGACGGGACCCCATAATGTCTTCCAGGAGGCAGGAGAGATCTCCGTGACCATATCCGTCTGCCAAGTCTTAATTAATCCCTGGTTAGTGATGGGGACACATTCCCTGATTGATTTATAGAGGAAGGACATAGCACCTCTAAGGCCTAGTGACCCCCGGATTAAAGAATAGGGAAACCCCGCTAGGGGCAGACCACCACACTTCACCCCCTTGGCGTTTAGACAATGCTTAAGTTGTAACCATTGGAAAAGGCAAGAGCGGGGTAGAGCAAACTCCCTCTGTAAGGCTGAGAAATCTTTCCATCTCTGACTATCGGTCAGGTGCCCCAGGACCCAGATGCCGCAGTGCATCCACCTGCGCCAAGCAAACGTCTGATTTCGGATTTTAAACGAGGGATTCCACCACAGGGGAGTAGACATGGAGAAGACATCTTGAGCGCCCTTGAGCCGGAGAAGCTGTAAGAAAGCCTCCTGCGTAGCTGAAATGACTCCCCCTGACGAAGACTCTCTGGGAAGTTGCGCACCCAATAAAAACCGTAGAGGGTAAGGGGCCGCCAGCCGTTCCTCTACGGCCAGCCAAGTGGGTCTGTGTTCCAATCCCTCAGGCTCTAACCACAGTGCCCCTTGCTTTAGTAAAAGGGCTTGATGATATCTTTGAAAATCAGGAAACAAAACTCCCCCCTCTTCTTTAGCTGCCTTAAGCTTCTTAGTAGCTATTCTTGGACGTTTCCCATTCCACAGAAAGGCCAACAATGAGCGCTCAAGTTCCCCATAAGCACCGCAAGGAAGGGTGAAGGGTAACATGCCCAGCAAGTAATTTATTTTGGGCGTGAGTGTCATTTTAATGGTCTCCAATCTATCCCACCATGAAATGTGTAAGGGCGACCAAGAAAAGGACCGTTTGCGGATCAACAGAAGGAGGGCTGTCAAGTTTGAAGAGATGGTATCTGCACGGGAGGCACAGTATTGTGTGCCCAAATAAGTGATTTGGTCGGAGACCCACCGGAAGGGGAACTCCGCCATTAGGCTCGAGTTGGAGACTTTGTTCAGTGGGAAGGCAACAGATTTAGACCAGTTAATTTTGTACCCGGAGATCGCGGAGTAACGTCCGATTACCGATAAGATTGCAGGGACCTCGGTCGGCTGGGTAAAAAGCATAATATCATCAGCGTAGGCAGAAATCTTCACCTGTAAATCCCCCACTCTAATACCTGCGATGTCCTGATGCTGCCTGATGGCTATCGCCAGCGGCTCCAGTGCTAGATTAAACAAAAGAGGAGAGAGGGGGCAACCCTGTCTCGTTCGTCTAAAGAGCGAGAATGACTTGGATAGAATACCATTGGCGTAGATGCGAGCGCTGGTATTCGCGTATAAGACTTTAACCATTTGGATAAACTCTGGCCCTAAGCCGAACCACTGTAACACCTGAAAAAGGAAGACCCACTCCAGCCTATCAAACGCTTTCTCCGCGTCGAGCGAGAGGCCAATATAAGGTTCCGGGCAAAAGGAGGCGTTCTCCAGTAAGTTACACAATAAACGGGCATTATCCGAGGTAGCCCTCCCAGGAACAAAGCCACATTGATCCGGATGAATGAGATCCCCAATCACCTTAGTGAGCCTCTGCGCCAGGGCACTAGCGTAAATCTTGTAATCTGAATTTAGCAGGGAGATCGGACGGTAGTTCGTCACAAGCTCAGGATCCTTTCCGGGTTTCTCCAAAACCACAATGGTGGCTTCTGAAAAATTCCCAGTAGTGCCCTGTTCCCTGATTAACTCTGAGTAGTAAATCAGGAGGTATGGGAGTAAATCCTCACAGAATATCTGGTAAAACTCGGCTGGGATGCCGTCGGGACCAGTGGCTTTGCCCCTGGGCATTCCTCTAATGACGGCCCGCAATTCCGTGCTAGAGAGTGCGATACCCAATTCTCCCACTTGTCGGGCCGACGCGGAGGGGTGCACAAGATCTTCCATAAAAGCTGTGAAAGCGTTCGAGTCGGGTTTGACATCGGAGGAGTATAGCTTCTCATAATATTTAGAAAATTCAGCTAGGATGCGCTCACTCACTGTTTGTTGCACGGAATTATCGTCCAAAATAGACACAATTCGTTTCTTTTCATGCTTCCCTCTCAATGCCGTGGCCAGGGTAGTACTCGCTCTATTTCGCTCAATATGAAATCTGGCCGACTGCTGTAGAAGCGTTCGGTCTACCTCCGAGGATACTATCTCATTATATTGATATCTTAGTCTTTGAAGTCTAAGGATGATACTGTGGTCAGGATGTTTTATCCACAATCTTTCTCCCGCCTTAATCTGGCTTTCAAGGGCCAATAATTGGGCTTTATTCTTTTTACGCTCCCGGATCGCATAGCTAGTAATTGCAGCCCGTAGAGAAGCCTTAAACGCCTCCCACCAGGCCCAGATTGTGGTATCACCGACTTTGTTGTCCGCAAAATAGGATTGTATCTTCTCCCGGATTGCTGACTGAAATGAGGGCTCGGCAAGCCAGGCCCGGTTGAACGACCAGACCGGAGAGGGTTGGTCTAGACCCTGTAGTTCAAATTGTAAGGTGACCGCAGCATGGTCTGAAATACAAATACTTTCAATGCCAGCGGTACAACCCAAAGCAACCAAGGATTTGGACACCAGAAAAAAGTCTATACGCGAGGAAGACTTATGAGAAGGAGAGAAATAGGTGAAATCCCTATCTGTGGGATGGAGAACCCTCCATACATCCACCAGTCCAGAAGACTCGCAAAGAGCCTGGAGAGCTAAAGAGGCTTTAGACGAGGTATCTACTCTCCCCGGGAGGCGATCTAGAAGCAAGTCTCTCACTACATTGAAATCGCCGCCCACGATAATAATAGGGGCGACGGATTCCATCTGTAGCCTGCCCGAAAGAGCGCGGAAAAAGAGGGGGTCATCGCAGTTAGGGCCATAAACATTAGAGATTAGGAGAGACTGTGTCCCAACCTGGATGAGAGAGTTTGCCCACCTGCCATCTCCATCATGGGATGAACTGAGAACCTTAGCCCCCAAGGATTTCCTCGCTAGTGTTACCACCCCATTTTTCTTACGGAGGGCGGGAGAGGAGCCTATAATAGCAAATTGTTCATTTTCCAATTTGCTCAGTTCTGCAGCAGTGAGGTGGGTTTCCTGCAAAAGAAATATATCGGCCTTTTGCCTCCCACAATAAGCCAGGATTTTCTGTCGTTTGGCCGGGGACTTGAGGCCCTTAACGTTCAGGGATAACAATTTCAGATTATTAGCCATTGCATCCCAAATTAAGATAAAACATAACCCCCATCTTGCACAAAGGCCTTATAAACATATATCTATAATACATCATCCCCATTACCCTCAGAGAACCGACATATAAGACCCGATCCCATTCCCAAATGAATAGGTAAGTCAGCTTGACCAATAAAATATGGCTGACTCAGAACCCACTACCCTACCAAGTCCGATGATTGCATGCACTAAGAAAAAAAAAAACAGAACATCTCTGAACGTACACAACGCATAACACATAATGGTCCTGCTAACCCCCGCAAGAGGCTGGGAGCATCGAAGGCAGCTTTCTGCAGGTCCAGGCGGCGACTGCCCCGTACGTAATCTAAGGACAAGCCTATCCAGCCACCCATCGAGTAGGCCAGGAATAGGGCGCAGCAAGCACCCGACTCTCCGTGATCCTCACTTCACACCAACTGAACCGAAACAGTACAGGACCCTCACCTGGCTAATTCTGGTGCATCATGAGGGCTTCTTGCTCTTCCACATAGCGCTTGAGAGCCATCGGGTCCTCGAAAGTTTTCGTCACATTGTGCAAGGTAACTTTAAACTTCGCTGGGTTCAGAAGCCCGTAGCGGGCCTGTAAATGCTGTAAGCGGGGCCTGAGTTCAAGGAAGGCCTTCCTCTTCTCCACCGTAGGCTTACTATAGTCGGGAAAGAAGAACAATTTCCTTTGACTCTCGGGGAGCAGGAGCTGTTTCCCTCTTGCCGCCGCCAGTATCTGGACGGCGTGTTGATGGCGCAAGAGACAGAATATCAGAGGCCGCGGTCTGTTGCTTTGCGCAGGGGCGAAGGTCGGGATGCGGTGCGCCCTCTCGATTTCCAGCGGCCGGGCAAAATCAATATGTAGAAACCCCGGCAACCACGATTCCAGGTACCTAATTGGGTCGGACCCTTCCAGGCCTTCCGGGAGACCGATGAGACGGAGATTGTTGCGTCTCGCCCTATTGTTCATGTCCTCAATGAACTTCTCCAGATGCTCCACCTTCCGTGCTGATTTTGCAACTTGTAGGGCTCCTTCCTCGATCTTGGTAATCGCCACTTCGGCCTTGTCCAGGCGGGAAGAAAACGTAAGCATTTGGGACCGCATCTCTTTCATGTCAGCCTGCATCTCAACCAGGGTGTCCCCATTCAGATCCACCCGCGCCCTAATCGCCCGAACTTCGTGGAGCAGCTCCTGCAAACCTTCCAGTTTGTCATGCGAGGCGGCCTGCTTCTGAGGCGAGAGCGGATCAGTTTTAGATCGTTTGGAGCCAGAAGTAGGGGGGTTGGTAAACTCCAGCCGCGTTTGCTTGCTTCCAGCCATGATTAGATTTACCAGGGTAAAATGCACACTTCAATTCGGGGGGGAAGTCTCAGAGATGTAGTAAAATGGTAGAGGGGGTCCGGAGGAGAAAAATCTCAAGCAGCCATATTGGAGTCTCGCTGGCTCCGCCTCCTGGTCCGATTCTTTTTAATATCTTTGTTAGTGATATTGTGGAAGGGCTGTTCGTAATGATACCAAAATCTGCAATAGAGTAGAGACCCAGGAAGGAGGGATCGAGCTAACTTTGAAAAATGGTCAAGAATTTTATCAGCTGAGATTTTATGCTAAAAAATGCAGGGTCATGCACTGGGTTGGAAAAATCCAAGGGAGCAGTACAGTGTAAGGATGAAGTGCTTCTGTCCATGAAAGAAGAGCAGGACTCGGGCATGATTGTTTTGGATGATCTTAAAGTGGCTAAATGAGTAGAAAAGGCGATGTTGAAAGCCAGAAGGATGTCAGGTGCTGCCACGCCTCCAGCCGGGCCCAAGGGCTTACAGACTGGAAGACGGCCTTGTCTGTCCTCCTTGAATAAAGTTCCCTTTAAAGTGACCAGAGGATTCTGGGACTTGTAATGCTCTTTATTCTCGTGGGACAAAATGTAGTTGAGTCGGTGGTTGTAAGGCAGCAAGAAATTTATTGTGGGGATTTTCCAGGGCATGCAAAGTTCAGTACACAACATAGGCAGAAGGATACATCTCCAACGTAAAAGATGGAATCAAGACTAAATCAGGATAATGTAACAAAAGCTTCACTTTACAGCTGTTCTGCTTCTCCTGCACACTCACACCGGGGACTGCCCCGTGTGGTCAATTAGCAGTAACACAAACAAACTTATAACAGCCGTGGTTTATCTTTTGAAAGCATACAGTTCTTCCCAGCACTGCTTAACTTCAGCCAGTGATAAAACTCAGTAAAACACAAACTTAACTTTCTTCAACTTAAAGCAGGAACTGCCCTTATTTTCCTGTAGGGTTTCACAGATTCTCAGCTCCTATTCTTCACTGCAGAATCCTTTCTTAGGGCTAAAGAACAGTCCATTGGAATGGGCACACACTCACAATTAGACAAACATGAATCTACTTGCATTCCTTCAATATCATCAGGGCAAATAGTGTCTCTCTCAAGGTTAGGAGTTTTCTCAAGCTTTCTCTCTTTCAAGAACTCCTGAAATTGGTTCCACAGCAACTCAGCCCGTGTTGGCACCTTTAAATTAGGGGAGTGAACCTTCTCTTCAGAAAACAGCTTTCGTAATGCCTCTAACTTTGAAGTTTCAAAGGCTGTACTTTTATCAGGGCTATGGCTTTTAGCATTAGATAAGCTCTTTACCCACTCCTTAACAGTGGAAGGTGAGGACTCAATTTCCTGCCCTTTAAAACTGGCAAATTGTCTCTTTGCAAGATTATCAGGAATGAAACTGCTGGCTTTACCTTGGGGCTTTTCCTTCAGACTAACGCTGCTTTCTTTCCTCCTGGGTTCCTCCAGGCTCTGAAATGCAGGTTCCTTCCGTCCTACTCCAGTCCCTCTGAGGTAGCTGCTTTCTGGGGAAATTCCCTCTGGCTTTCTCCTCCAGCTTAGCACAGCATCAGCTTCTTTCTTTCCTCTCTCACCTTTCCAGCTCCAACAGCTGTTCCTGTTCCTTGCTCCACATCCACCTCTCCTCCGTTCACTTGTGTCTCTGCCTTCTGTTGCTGTCTCTGTATCTTCCTCATCCGGGTCTTTCTCTCCCGTGTCAGAGTTTGTGTCCGGGCTCCAGCCTGAGCCTCTGTCTCCTTCCAAGCTTAAGCTCAAAGAGCTCCTCCTCCTCTCCTTACTCCTCTTGCTTTGCTCTGCCCGTGATTTTAAACACTGCTGCCTGCTAGGCCTTCCCTGTTCTCTGCACCTGTGTGACCAATCAGCAGGGAAGCCTGTTTCCACCCCTGAGCTAGGGCGTGGCTTGACTTTTGCAGGGAGCTGACTTTTCCTCTGACTTGGCTTGTAATTCCCTTGCACATGTGCACTGCTATTCACTTCCAAGGGGAATTCAGGATTTTCATCCAGTTCCATGTCTTCCAGAGAACTTTCGTCACCACAGTGCATAGGGAGAGGAATGGTCAACTGAAAAAAAGAAGATGATAATGCTTCTGTATAAGTCTCTGCTGCAACCTCATTTGGAGTATTGTGTGCAATTCTGAAGACCATATTTTCAAAAGGATGTAAACAGGATGGAATTGGTGCAGAAGGTGGCTACTAAAATGGCCAGTGGTCTTCATTATAAACCATATGGGACAAGCTTAAAGATCTTAATACCAGTGGGCAAAGTGGGAGGAAATACATTAGAGGAAAGGTGGGATAGAGGATATATGATGGAGATGTTTAAATACCTCCATGGCATATATGCACGAAAGCCTCTTTCAATTGAAAGTTATTAATTTTGTGCATAATATGTTATATGTAAAATTTTTTGTTCAACTGTAAACTGCTTTGATTTCTTGATAAGGAGGTAGATAAAACAGACACATAAATAAATGAACTAAGTTTTACAATGAGGGGGCATAGGATAAGGGTGAAAGAGGATTGACTCAGGAGTAATCCGAGGAACTATTTATTTATGGAAAGAGTGATTGATGCATGGAATGTCTCCCAGTGGAAGTAGTAGAGATAAGGACAGTATTTGAATTCACGAAAGCATGGGACAAACACAGAAGATCTCGAAAGGAAAATAGGGACTATAGTAGTTGATATAGAAGGGCAGACTAGATAGGCCATTTGGTCTTTTTCTACTGACATGTTTCTATGTATGGTACTTCCTAGCTATAGTCTACAAAAGCCAGTGAGAACGCAGACAAATCCAACAGGACCACAAGTCTGTCTACTTAGTGGCAACAGTCCTTAGCAATTCCAGATACATAATTATGTACAATATAATTTTTCATTCTCTTTCCTTTTTTTTGTTTTGGTAGCCTGAACAGAAAAGAATGGGCCTAGTCCCTGACCTGATGCCAAAGTTATTGTCACGTCAAGAATCACCATCTAGACAGTGGTGGGATGTGAATGTATGGACAGAAGACCACGTTGCAGCCCTGTGGATCTCTTCCATGGAGACTAAGTTGGCCGCAAACGCAGTCGTGGCTCTGCCATTTTGAACTGTGACATGACCATCAAGGATCAGACCTGCCTGGGCATAAGCGAAAGAGATGCCCTGAATGCAAAGTCTTTGCAGAGTTTTGTGGACAGAAGACCCCTCGCATTTGCAGTACTCTTTTTGTCTCTCTGCTGCCTGAGTGAGGACTTGAATAAGGGCAAATATACTTGTGCCGATGTTATAATTTTTACTGCTCTCAACGGCTCAGAGGAACTCTGTGTAATTAGCAGGCTTGGAGTCCCATCTGGTGGCAGAGAGTGGGACTTTCCTTGTCAGATTCTGAATGTTCTTCATTTTCCCTGGCTCCATTACTAGTGGATTATCTACAAACTGCAAGAAGCTCCGATAGCGCTCTGGCGCTGTCACTGAGATAAATGGCAGCTTGAGCCCTTAACCCTGCCGCCTAGAGGAGGTAAAAAAAAAAAACCCTTTCTGTAGGGGTTAAGGACGGGGTTAAGGACTAATTTGACTTTCTTAATTTGGCTTACTTTGATAATGATGTTGGAAGTTATGATCCTATCCCAAAGAGCTGACTAACTTCTAAATGGCACAGAAGAACTGCATGTGGGCTGTGATTGACAACATGTATAATCCCTGCTGAAACATGTAGGATACCAGACTCTGAACAGGGGTGTGCAGAGAATGGACTTACAGAATTGAGCAGATGCCAGCCTAATATAAGATTGATGAAAAAGTTTGCAGAACTAAGCCTTGAAGATTCTAACTTGTGCTTGAAGCGAAAATCACCCAAGCGAAACTACAGTGAAACAAAGAAGAAGATGCAGGGCGGGGACCGAGCAGCCCAGACCGAGCAGCCCAGCAGGGAACGGCCTAGCTGATAAGAAGCACAGCACATTTAGTTATATGATACTGAGTGAAGGGCCTCAAGACAGAAACCTGATAATGGGGAGGGTCCCAGGGCAGAGCCTGCAAATATATGCAGAATGTTCTGGAACTGTTTGCTGCAGAGGAGTATATAACAGAGGTAATGGCCAAGTGTGGGCGGGACAGCCTTCTCTTTCACTATTATTCAGAGCCAGAGAACGCTGTCCGCATCAGGCAGACTGTTTATAGCTTGGCTTGTAACTTCCTTACTTTTTGTTTTTGCCCAAATAAATTATTTTATTATGGAATAAGCAGAGTGTCGCCTGATTGATTATTGTATCCACCCCAGGGGAGATTTGTCCAAGCACCCTGGCGGACAATTGGCGCCCAAACAGGGACTGAGTGTTTAATACTCCAAGTATTTAATACTCCTAAAACGTTTATTCTAAATTGTCCCGTATTCCTCTGATATTGGCTGTACATCAGGGATGAGGATACCCCCTATTGCTTCACTAATTAAATAGGGGAGGGGATACCTCCTGCCGGTTCAGGGGATGAGAATTTTGTTGTGAGAGAAGAGAGAGAGATTTGGATACCGTTCTGAGACGAACGAGAGAAAAAGTTTGGATGAGACTCCTAAAAATTTTCTAAATTGTCTTGGGATACCCCTGATTTTGGCTTTATATCAGGGATGAGTATACCTCCTATATCTATATATATTTTAAAAAAAATACATATAGGGGATGAGGATACCGTTCTGAAATGAACGAAGTTGGATGCCGTTCTGGTAGGAACGAGAGAGATATTTGGATACCGCGCAAAGACTACAAACAAGAACTGAAGATTTACCCAGGTTTGATTGGTGGGACTTGGAGCCATGTCACCAATTGCAATCCAGAGATTCCAGCAGAGAGAATTGGTCATAATCCAGATGTAACAGACCATCCCAAGAACTCCGAACTACACACCGCAGAAATGTGTGGGGGCGTCCCTACCTGGATCCGTGCGTCACATTGAAAAAGGGCCAAGATATCCACCTATGAGAATGAGAGATTCTACTTTTGAGAAAAAACAAACTTACACTTAAACTTCAGTGAAAAGTGAAGACCAAATTATTTGAAAATAGGACAAGGACTATTAGACTGATTGGGAGCTTTTGGGACTGATTGTGTTGTTATCCTTTTATTATCATCTTCTTAGAAAATAACTGAAATCTACAAGCCATTTGGGCTACAGCAATTGCAATACCCACACCAGTTCAAGTTTTGCTGTGACATTTTCAAAGCTTTCTTCATTACTTTGTTGAATATTTGATGTGTTCAGTATTATTGCATGCTGTATTTTTCTGTTTTATTAGGATGCTGTAAGAAAATGATAATGCAAAGCACCAATACCATGTATGTTGTATCTCGAGAACAGTACCAGAAGCTGCCCCTCAATGATCCCTCAGTGGGGAATGAAGATAAGCGGCTCAGATCTGCTTAATATGTTTGCCTTATGAATGCATATATATATATCTGCCTTATAACTGCACTCTTGTGTGTTTGAAGCAAACATAGCAACATATGGTGGGCACAAAACATGTGGGCAGCAAGGAAGAATTCAATGTGGCTTACTGTTATAAAGCCTAAAGCTATACCCTGGACAGAAGTGTCCAAGGATATAAGCCTAGGGTCAAACAGGTCAAGCCAGGAAATCAACTAATACTCTAGCCCTGAAGGTTTCAATTAGTGCCGGTGGATGGAACAACACAGGAAGAGGCAGGGGGCTATGATTGATTATGATTGATTGCATAGATAGGCAAGCCTTAATAAGCAGATCCAGCTGCATAAACATAGGAGGCCCCTAGAAAGGGCTTTGCAGAAAGCCTGAAAATGACCTAAGAATTTATGCAGAATAACGCAGGCAGAGACAGGAGGGTTATGGTGGACTGCACAGATAAGCAAAACCTTGGAATGCCAGCTGCAAAGAAAGGGGCCCAGTGAGAGAGAGAGAGAGTCTTTGCAGTTGCAAAGACGTAAGGATTTTCTGTATGTTTTTTGTCTTATGTATTGTTATTCTTTTATGGAAGTATTTCCTCTTGGTTTTCTAGCCTCGGTGGTGGCCTCAAGGCTCTTTTCATATCTTTGTTAACCATTGCAATTTTTGCTATTATTGTCTGCTGTGTGTTCTCTCTCTTATTAGCTTGTTGTAAGACAATGCTGCTGCAGTCCACTAAAACCATGTATACCATTTCTAGAGATTAGTATGAGCTGTTGCCTCTTAATGTACCCTCTGTCACAAATGGTTTAATTCATGCCCCGTAGCCAAATTTCACTGGGTGCCCTCCATCTTTCCAATCTGACAGAAAAGAAAAAATAAAAAGTGGGGAATGTAGGGGTTAAGGACGGGGTTAAGGACTAATTTGGCTTACTTAATTTGGCTTACTTTGATAATGATGTTGGAAGTTATGATCCTATCCCAAAGAGCTGACTAACTTCTAAATGGCACAGAAGAACTGCATGTGGGCTGTGATTGACAACATGTATAATCCCTGCTGAAACATGTAGGATACCAGACTCTGAACAGGGGTGTGCAGAGAATGGACTTACAGAATTGAGCAGATGCCAGCCTAATATAAGATTGATGAAAAAGTTTGCAGAACTAAGCCTTGAAGATTCTAACTTGTGCTTGAAGCGAAAATCACCCAAGCGAAACTACAGTGAAACAAAGAAGAAGATGCAGGGCGGGGACCGAGCAGCCCAGACCGAGCAGCCCAGCAGGGAACGGCCTAGCTGATAAGAAGCACAGCACATTTAGTTATATGATACTGAGTGAAGGGCCTCAAGACAAAAACCTGATAATGGGGAGGGTCCCAGGGCAGAGCCTGCAAATATATGCAGAATGTTCTGGAACTATTTGCTGCAGAGGAGTATATAACAGAGGTAATGGCCGAGTGTGGGCGGGACAGCCTTCTCTTTCACTATTATTCAGAGCCAGAGAACGCTGTCCGCATCAGGCAGACTGTTTATAGCTTTGCTTGTAACTTCCTTACTTTTTGTTTTTGCCCAAATAAATTATTTTATTATGGAATAAGCAGAGTGTCGCCTGATTGATTATTGTATCCACCCCAGGGGAGATTTGTCCGAGCACCCTGGCGGACATTTCAAAGAGTGCTTGTTGGAGTTGGAGAGTCGCTAAAAACTGTAAGATATGGTGCCAAGTGGAGCTGGTAATAAATGGCTACAAAAATTAAGGGGCCAGAGACAAAGGAGAAGCCGCGTGCTTCACAGTGGTTGATGGACAAGGTTGGACCGCATGGCAGTTCCCCGCAGAGGCAGGCATCGGAGGAGTCAGGGGAGGAAACACTAAGTGACCTAGAACAGGGACCTGTAACAAAATTCACGGAATCTCTTCTGCAGCAAGAACTCCGGAGGAGTTTTGAGGAGCTAGCTGCAGAATTTCGGTCTATGCGTGAGGAGGTGATGACAACGATTCCGGAGCTTCGTGGAGATATTAAAGAGCTGGGTCACCGGGCGGAGGAGGTGGAAACTAACATGGAAGATCATACTGAAACTTTGGTGAACTTGCAGTGCACAGCAGACAGGCAGCGCTCTCAGGTGCTGGAACTTACATATACGATTGTTTTCTCGTGCCTGATTTTCTATATCATCAATGTGCATTTCAGAGGCATACTGGAGGCTGCAGGTGGGGCAGAGAACTTGATGGAGGTGATACGAGCGCTTACCAGCAGCCTCTTAACAGCAGAGGAATTTGCGTCTCGTGGAACCAGCATGGAGAGTGAAAGGGTACACCGCGTGCTGGGAAAGCCTCCAATAACCAGCCAAGGGATGTCATAGCTCGCTTTTTGTGATACACTGATGCGGAACCTTTGCTGCGGAGAGGCCGTGAGAAGAAAACGGTCAAGTATCAGGATGCAGCCATCTCTCTGTTCCAGGACCTCTCGACATTCATGCTGGTGCATCGGCGGAAGATGAAGCCGATTATAGAAGTGTTGAATAGAGAAGGGATATGCTATTCATGGTCCTTCCCTTTCTGAATGAAATTTATGCTGGGGAATAAAAGAATATCTGCAAAGGATCACACTGAGGTGTGGAGATTGCTCCGCCAAGCTGGCCTCGTGGAAGATAATGCACCACCGGTGACCACAGCTCCCAAGACCCAGCATGTGAAATGGAAATGCGTAGGAAGAAGTACTCAATAATTTCAGGGATGGAATGATCCTGCGTGACTGACATTTGGGAGAAAGATCGACCTGGTTGCAGGAGGTATGGTGGCTGCACGGTGAGCTGACGGCTAAAGCTGCTGAAGATGTGAAGCTATAAATGGATAAACCCTACTAGGGGGTAAATACCTGGACTAAGTGTATTGGCTAGATATCTTGCCTTTTTTCTTAACTGATGTTTTCTTTTTCTTGCTATGATATTATGGTAATTATTGGCACTGTTGGGGGCTGATGACTAATGTTGTAAGGGTTGGGGTGAAAGAAAGGGACCTGGATGGATTAGATTTCGGGTCATCTATTCCATGACCTGTCAAGTTGGCAGGCAAGTGGTGATGACGAGGAGGGAGGGTGGAGTTATACGGAGGGATGAGAGACAGGAAGAGGGTTGGAGGGGGAGGGGGAGGGAGAGGGTTTGGGAAGGGGTTTGAGAACAATAGAATGGGGAGGGGGGATGGAGATTTGTTTTTTTTCAAGAGGAAGTTGGGAGGGGAGCAGTTGATGCAAGATAGGGAAGAATGGATGACAGGTTTGAAGTCCTGAAAAACTACATGGGGCAGGAGCCATTAAGAGGAGGGAGAAGGGGGAAGGACGACCTATTATGCTGAAGGTTGTCTCCTTTAATGTTAAGGGCCTCAATTCTCCTCGAAAACGTTCATTGTTATTTAAGGAGCTGAGGTCTTTGAAGGGGGAAATAGTGTTCTTACAAGAGTCGCACCTCTGTAGTAATAACCAAGGCTGGCTAAAATGTAAGCCCTACTCTGAAGTCTGGGTAGCATCAGATGAGAGAGGCCAGAAGAAATGTGGAGTGGCCATGCTGTTTCACCATTTTCTCTTCCTTAAGAGTAGAGGAAGTTTGGAAGGACAAGTTGGGGCGTTAGCTCCTTATGAATGCCTGTTTGGATGGGCATCTCATCACTTTGGCTAATATATATGCGCCTAATGAGGGACAGGTGAAATATTTTGCATGGCTGAGGGTTTTTTTGGCAGAGTTTGTGAAAGGACCTATCATTTTGGGAGGGGCAGCAATGCTCATATGACACCACATTTGGACTCCACAGGGAAGAATGCGAGGGAGGGAAATGGGATTAGTTGAGCGTTATGGACATTCATGACCGACCTGGGCCTGCGGGTTGTTTGGAGGGATATCCATCGAGAGGAAAGGGGTTATACATACTATTCACCAGTCCATCAGACACATACGCGTATTGACTATTTTCTGCTGGATCAGCGTTGGATGGAGGAGTGGAGGCGGGGCATGGGGCCTTGACGTGGTCAGACCATGCCCCGTGCTGGATTCTTCTTCCTGGTGAACTGGGTGAGGAACGGAGGCAGCTCTGGAGACTGGATGGGCAATTTTTTCGTTGGGTCTCTGCTGTTCAAGATCACCGACGATTTATACAATAATTTTTCGAGCTGACTGATACCAGGGAAGTTACCTTACCAGTAGTGTGGGACACTTTTAAGGCTACGGTTCGTGGCTGTCTGTTGGCCGAGGCAGCCCGACCCAAGAAAGCCTGGGCACGGGAATCTTAACGGTTAGTAGAGGAAGCCAGGCGCCTCTAGTTAGAACATGCATGGACTGGCTCTAAACGTATTTGGCGCCAGTGGCAGGAAACGCGGGCCCGCTTGAATGCCTATGTGCAAAGGGATTTGGATAATATGCGTCGTAGACTGTGACAAACTTTTTATGAACAGGGGAATAAAGTGGGGCGCTACCTTGCACTTCGGCTCAGGCAACAACACACCTTGCGAATGGTACGTGAGCTTCGGGATTCATTGGGAGGCTTGCGGGTGGTATCCCGAGAGATATGCGCAGTGTTAGCAGACTACTTGGAGCAACTGTATAAGGCTGAACCCTTTGACTTAGCCCAAGTGGATGAATATCTGTGTGATATCTCTCTCCTGCTCTTAGCTACTCTGGATAGGGAGCAGCTGGAGGCAGAGATTAACACACAGGAAGTGGATGAGGCTATTCGGCGTTTGAAGGCTGGGAGAGCTCCGAGTAGTGATGGGTTCCCCTCAGAGTATTACAAAAAGTATAGCACCCAGTTATCACCCACCCTGGCGGTGCTTTTTAATGAAGTGTTGCGGGGGTTGCCACTGCCCACTATACAACGGGAGGCTGTCATTGCAGTGATAACTAAGCTGGGTAAACCAGCTCAAGAGGCAGCCTCTTATCGCCCCATTTCTTTGTTAAATGCTGATGTTAAAATATTGGCCTCTGTGCTGGCTGCCCGACTAACCCAGGCCCTTCCAGATCTGGTGCACCCTGACCAGGTTGGCTTTGTACCTGGCCGGCAGGCCGCGGACAATGTCCGACGGATGTTGCAAGTGAATCATGCTGCGAGACAGGGATCTCAACCAGCACTATTGGTGGGAGTTGATGCCGAGAAGACGTTTGATTGAGTCAGCTGGTGTTTTTTATGGCAGGTATTGGACAAGATGGGATTTGGACCTAATTTCACTCAATGGGTGCACTGTCTGTAGCAAGGGCCCAGAGTTAGTGTTCAAGTCAATGGGGGTCAATTGAAGAGTTTTGGCTTGGAGAGGGGAACTCGACAGGGGTGCCCATTGTCCCTGCTACTGTTTGCATTGGTGATGGAGCCTCTGGCACAAAGCTTTCGTGAGCACCCAGATGTTGCTGAAGTGAGGGTGGGCACCCGTGAATACAAAATAGCACTTTTTGCAGATGATATTATATTATCGTTAGCTAACCCTGAAACCTCCCTTCCTAATGCAATGCTGCCTGTTTTTGCAGCCTTTTCACAGGTCTCAGGGTTTAAAATTAACTATGCTACGTCAGAGATCTTGAATGTGGGGGTTCTGGAGGCGACATGTGCACAATTGAAGGCCTATTTCCATTTTAGATGGGTAGATAAAGCCCTTCGTTATTTGGATGTGAATCTCACGGTAGATAGGGCTGCATTGTATTGGGCGAACTATGGACCCTTAATCCAACAAGTTAAACGGAATTTGGAATCTTGGTTGGGCCTGATGAAATGTCCTGTTTTTGGGCATATTGCTGTAACGAAAATGGTGGTAGTTCTGCGGTTTTTGTACCTTTTTCAGGTACTCCCTATACACCTGCCTCGTGGGGCTTTGGAATCCTGGCAGGCACTGATCATGAAGTTCATATGGAAGTTCAAATGCCCTTGAATAGCTCGAAAGATCCTAAATGCCCACTCAGGTCATGGGGGCATGGGGGTCCCTAACCTTCACTGGTACTATGCAGCGACACAGTGTCGTGCAGGGGTGGAATGGATGAACTCTACTAGCTCTAAATGCTGGGTGCAAATGGAAATGGATTTAGCAGGAGGTGCTGGGTTGGGGGACCGATTGTGGCTATGCCCTAAGCTGCGAGGGGGGGGGGGCGGTATGTGTGCTACTAATCCGTATATCACTCATATCCTTCACTGCTGGGATTGTTTTTTTTTGGCCACGAGGGGCAATGTTGTCTCCATTGGCACCCATAGTTAATAATAACTACTTCCATCCGGGTATGAGTGATTTAGCTTTTCGACAATGGGGGCATAAGGGACTTAGTCGTATGGGCCAACTATTTGAGGATGGTGTGCTCCGTTCTTTTTGTGAGCTACAGGAGGAATTTGATATCCCAGAACATGTCTACCAGTATGCACAGGTGGCACATTGGGTGGGGAATCGAGATGTTAAGCAACAAGTTTCTCGGGACCTGACAGATGTTGAAAGCCTATGTGAGGAACACACAAACATTAAGGGCCTCATTGCAGCCCTGTATGCAGAAACAACATTTTGGAGCAGGCAAACATAGAGCTCAGTGGATACAGGAGTTGCACCTCTCATATACTGAACAGCAGTGGGAACGGATTGAAGGCCAGCTCTGGAGAAGTTTGGTGGCTATTAATGCCTGAGAAACTAACTATAAACTAATTTATGGGTGGTACATGACACCAGTGTGAGTGGCTTGAGCATTCCCAGGAGTATCTGATTTGTGTTGGCGGAATTGTGGCGAGAAAGGCACCTTGGAACACATGTGGTGGTTTTGCCCTCGTGTCCAAGTTTTTTGGAGAGGGATACAGTATCGCCTGAAACAAATGGTGGGTTTGGATATCCCTTGGGACCCGGGTATTTTTCTTTTTGGGCAGAAAGTCCCTGGTGGACGGCTTCCTCAGCTGGCACTGATTCGCCATAGTCTGAATGCAGCTAGGTTGACCCTGGCGGCCGCCTGGAAACAGGCATCACCTCCAGCACTCTCACGCTGATTGGAACAGATGTGGGACCTTTACACAATGGAATGAGGGGAAGCGGCCGGGAGGATGCGCCTACCCCAATTTGAGCAGGTATGGGAGACCTTTGTCTTGAAATATGGCTCATGACCGGCAACGTCTCTAATTTAGATGGAGGTGTAAAATGGGAGCCTTCCTTGATGCGCGGGTTTGGTATCCACCCTTTTCTTAGTGTTGTTAGACTGCTAGGATACTCCTTAATATATAGCATTTATAGTAAAGGGGAGATGGATGAGGGAGGGATGGTGGGGAGGAGAAGGGATGGGAGGGGATGAGGGGGAAGGGAAGGAAAGGAGAGGAGAGGGGAGGGGGAGGGAGTAGAGGGAAGTAGGAAAGTGAGGGGATGGGAGGAGAGGGAAGGGGCTGCAAGGGGAAAAATGGGTGATAACGAGGTTTTGTGAATAAAGATAAAAAATATAAGGCTGTGATGTAGCAATTGTTCTTAAGATTTTGTGTTGATATATGCACAAGTATTTCATGTGTGGTTTGTACAAATGTTTTTCTTTTGCACTTGTATAAAAGCCTTTAAATAAAAAAAAAACAAAGTGATACCCAACAGGGGCAACCCAATACGGTTTTGTTGGCAAAAGGCCTTTTGTATTTTGTAATTATTGTTTTTAAAGGTAGACTGAACAGAAAGTAATGGAGTAGGGCAGATGCAATTGTTCTACTCCCAAAACAGATTCCCGATTGGCTGAAGTTGCTGCCATGTCAGGAATCTCCCTCCAGACAGTAGAGATGTGAATATGTGGACTGATGTCCATGTTTCAGCTTTGCAAATGTCTTCCATGCAGACTGAGCGCCAGTGGGTCACAGACACTGCCATGGCCCTGACATTATGATCTGTGACATGACCCTCAAGGCTTAGGCCTGCCTGGGTATAAGTGAAAGAGATGCAGTTTGCTAGCCAAATTGATAATGAGCATTTGGAAACCCCTAGTTTGTTAGGGGGTCAAAAGAAACAAAAAGCAGGATGGACTTTCTATAAGTTTTGGTCCACTCCAAGTAGAACGCTAAGGCTTGTTTGCAGTCCAACATGCGCAATGCAGTTTCCCTTTTATCAGCATGAGGTTTTGGGAAAAATGTTGGTAGAACAATTGACTGATTAAAATCTGATACCACCTTTGGAAGGAATTTGAGATGAGTATGGAGAACCACTCTATTGTGATAGAAACATAGAAACATGATGGCAGTTGTTAATGACTGCATGGATACAACGTTAAGACGGTAATGGTAGTTTGCAGTGCCAAACATGGTGCGTCACGGAGATGGTAGGATTAGTGGCAAGCATAGTAGAACACTATTGAATGGATATGTCATTTGCCAAGGTTCAACTGGGACAGCAGAGTAACCGAACTGAACGTTATGCGTAGGGGTGGAGGTGTGAGCATTAGAAGATGGTGCCTTCACAATCATGTCAGGGATGGATGAGGTGAGATTGCATGGGGGTATGAATGGCATGCACCTTGTTGAGTTACTACATATTCCATACCCTGCCACCACTCCACCATATATCTGCCATCACCATCCCCTGCCCCTACATCAACGTCCCAGCACTGCCATATATGTATGTGCTTCTCGGAGCCTGTAGTGGTAAGGTCATCAGTGAGGCCAACACATATCTGTTCTAAGTAATGTTCCAATTTCCCTTCTCTGATGAGTGATTCTTTGGAGGTGGGAGGGAGCATTACACCTAGTCACATGCTGGTTTCCAAGGATGCCCCTTGGAATGGCTTAAATAGTTCCTCCCTTCATTTATGGGGCGTGCATCAGAGAAGGGACATATGGGGATGTCCTGCCTATGAGTATGTGTGTGAGCCTGCACTGCTGGCATTGGTCAGTTCTATGACAGAAACATGTTGCTATGACAGCAGGACCACGCTGGGGGGTCAGGCATTGTAGGGTACAGTTCTAGGGGTGTGTCTGTGTGTTTGTGTATGTCTGTGTGGGCACACCATAGTCCAAATTTTATCTGTGCACATGGTGCACTGTATCAACTACAAGGCTACTTACAGTCCTGGGGTATTCACAGTCTGCGAGGTATCGCTGGTGGAGATGCTCCCAGGACCTGAGATACCTCTCACTGTCAAATCTGACCGAGGAGAGGAGAAAAGCTTTCTGTGCTTCCTGCAGATGAGGCATGCCAGCAGGTGCAGGTCATCCATGGAAAAGTGTAGCTTTCTGCATCGGGAAGCCATGCTAGCCATGTGCTTTTCCACTGCACTTCCGTGTACATCAGACATTGAGTCTACCATGTGGTACGTTTTATGGCACGACAATTACCATGTGGTAAATGTTACCACACAGTAATTAGTGCTCGGTAAACCATTATGGCATGGTAAGATGTCTGCATGCCATAGTGATTTACGGCACCGTAGGTGAAAATGCAGAAAGAAGACACACAAAACGTCTGACATCTGTAGGTGGGTACAACGACACACAGCCTTTTCTTTCTAAACCATTGACTCTCTGTGATGAGGGAGGAGGAAATAGAGAGGCAGCAAGAGTCTTCAAATGTAGAGAGAGTCCTGAGCAGGGCCAAACTGCTTTACCCAGTATCCAGCAGCAGCCAGAAGACAGGCCATACTGGTGCACAATGATGAACAGCCAGGGCCATCCAGAGCTGGACTGCATCATCTTGAGGGAGTGTCAACAACACCAACAGCTGCACCAACATCTTCATGAAAGCAGATAAAATCCCCCATCCCTGAGTCTCTGAGGCAAAGGGGACATCGTTTCACCCCTGAGGAGAATGACATTCTCCTGGAGCAGGTGCTCGGACACTATGATATCTTATTTGGCATACAGAGCACCAAGACACCAGTTACTGTCAGAAATGCCACATGGGAGGAGATTCATGAGGCTGTGTCAGCCTTAGGCAGACCGGCATGTAACATGATGTCTATGCGCAAAAGATTTGCAGATCTCAAAAGATCCATGCGTGCATGGCTGAATGATGCTCATTGCCACAAAATGGGGACTGGAGGTGGGAGGGCACTACCTTCACCATTGAGCCCCTTGGAGGAGCGGCTGGCACAGTGCCTGGGGCTTGTCCAAGGAGCTAGACTCTGTACACCCCAATGCAGGTATGTGGAACCCCTACTACAGGTGTCTGTATCTGCAGGAGATGTGGATAGGCCATAGCCACGGACACTTTACAAACACACCTGATTTAGTGGCCCAACCTATTCATATGTGTGTTTTTGGTTTCACTCATGACATAATAATCACCATGGTGCCCTCAATCCCATCCATGACAACGTCCATGTACTACCTGAATATCTCCCTACTGCCTCAGCATACCATACACAACCAGCAGGCATTTACTATCTAGTAACATACATGACCACCAGGTAGTGTGACTACATGTATCACAGCCTGATGCAACTCTGAGATACCATCTCAACAGACCCATCTCCAGACGGTGTCAGACAAACTTCCAACAAACAACATGTCACATTCACATAGTCTGAATTCCCAGGATGCTCCTCTGACTACTCCTGATACAAAGGAGTTTTATGCTTTTGACCTATTATCAGTCCATACACTTACAAGACTTCTGTCACTTTGGGAACAGAGACACATCTTGCCTTTAACAATGAACCTACATATTCAGCATTCTCACAATATACACTGGCCTAATACCATGCATCACTACACACGCCTGCAAACATTCATGACACCTCCACTCAACCACCTTGTCGTCATGCTTCCAAGGACACCTAGGGGCTGATTTAACACACTTTATTAGCAGCATCTGATCGATCTTGGAGATGGTGTCCCATTAAAATCAGTGGAGCCACAACTCTAATATCAATTAGAGGCCACTAGCTTAGCTTGAGAAACCTGACTAATAGTAATCACCTCATAGGTCCCAACACTTCATCCAAAGAACACAATACACAACTGTTCCCACAGCAACTACAGCACCCAGCCTAGACCACACCTTTAATACACTAACCTCTCCCCTTAATTACTGTCCACCTAGAGGCATGTCAGGGTGGCCTAATCTAACAAACAACATCACACATCTGTGCTATCACATTCACCTCTCAGTAGCAGCATTCACACAAACATTTGCATCTACATCAGCATCACAAGGCAGGGGATGACAGACAGAGTCCAGCATATACCATCATAGGAGAAGGTTTTCCTACAGCACACATGTAAGACGTACATGCACTCTATGGGTGAGGCACTGTGTGCCCACAATGTGACAAGTACACACTGGGCAACATCACATGCACTGAACTTTTGCCCCCTCCTTCTGCAACATCCCTCACCCACATCAGCCACTGACACTTATACCTCATCACATACCACAGCAGTATGATCAACAAAAACCTTCCTCCTCCCCTGTTCATACATGTTGCCCAACAGAGCCCAAAAATGACTTTCTCAATCATTGACAACCAACACAGTGAAACACCAGCATTCACAACCCTCAAATGTGAATACACACCCTTGTCCTTTGACACATTGTGTGTCTCAGGACACAACATCATGCAGTGACCCCTTCCACACACACCAATGAGTGGAGTCTGAAGCATATATCTTTTCTATCCTGAAATGTCCTGGCACACTGGCCACAATCATTACACACCTTTACACATAAAATACCACATACATGCCTCATATCATACACATGCATCCCCTATGCACTATCAGTTCCTTTGGAATACAAATAGCACACACCTCTGCAGCATTGCTGATACCAGTAAACATGTTGTTGCATGGGAAATGGGCATGCTTCCTTTGGAGATTTTTCTGTGTATTTCTCCATAGGTGATCTCTCAGCCATAGAGAACATTGCATGTTCTCTGGACAGGTCACAGGATGACACACCAGAGCTGGAGCCAGTTGGTCCCATGTCTGCAGACATAGGACCAGAGGGGTCACCACCAGATGAGGATGAGCCAGCCACCAACATTCCTTTCAGCCACAGCCAATTTCTATCTCCTCTGAGCAATGATGGTCATTAACACCCCACTGATGAGGGGGAAGACATACCTGATGAATGTGTGGTTGCTGGAAATTTCCAGTTACTGCTGACATCAGGCTCATATTCTGATGTGGAGGAGCAGTGCCACCCCATGGAGCCTTCCAAATTTGATAATGGAGAGGAGGCCAGGACCAGGTCTAGAGGAGGGAGACATGTGGAAGGCATGTCTACAGATGACAGCACTTCTGATGGCAGGACAGACCCTTGGTCACTGATGGAGGGGCTTGTGCAAGATATTGAGGTTTTCATATCCACAACCACAGAGAACCTCTCAGGTGTGTATTAATTCCAATATGCTGTTGTTGTTGTTAAGTGCCGTCGAGTCGGAGTCGACTCATGGCGACCCTCTGGATAGCTATCCTAAATTGTGTTCGGTCTTCAGTCAGGCGGCTCATTGTTGACAGACTGGTACCCGTAGCTGCTGTTATTGTAGTGATCCATCTCATTGCTGGCCTTCCTCTTTTGCGTTGACCTTCTATCTTGCCAAGCATGATGTCTTTCTCTAATGATCTCTCTCTTCGCATGATGTGTCCGAAGTATGAAAGCCGAAGTCTTGTCATCTGAGCTTCTAAAGAAAGCTTAGGTTTGATCTCCTCTAGTACCGACTGGTTTGTTCTTCGGGCAGTCCATGGTATACACAGTATTCGCCGCCAGCACCATAATTCAAAGGCATCAATTTTCTTCCTGTCTGTCTTTTTCACTGTCCAGCTTTCACATCCATATGATGTTATTGAAAATACCATGGCTTGAACAAGTCGAATCTTTGTATGGAGAGACACATCTCTGCTCTTGAGAATCTTATCTAGGTCTTTCATAGCCATTCTGCCAAGAGCAATGCGTCGTCTGATTTCTTGACTGCTTGTTGCTTCTTTATTGATAGTTGATCCAAGTAGGTTAAAGTTGTTCACAATTTCAATTTCTTCTCCTTCAACGATGAACCTGTTGATTATGCCAGTTGTCATGATCTTTGTCTTCTTTACATTAAGGTGCAGGCCCATTTTGAGACTATGTTCTTTGATTGTGAGAAGCAAATGTTTCAGATCATCTTCGCTTTCAGCCAGTAATGTGGTATCATCAGCATAGCGAAGGTTGTTGATGAGTCTTCCACCAATCTTCACACCTCTGTTGTCTTCATACAGTCCTGCTTCTCTGATGATTTGTTCTGCATATAAATTAAACAGGTAGGGGGAAAGTATGCAGCCTTGTCTTACACCTTTGCTTATTTTAAACCATTTTGTTTCTCCTTGTTCCGTTCGAACTGTTGCTTCTTGATCAATGTACAGATTACGCAAGAGAACGATCAGGTGTTCTGGTATACCCATGCTTCTTAATGTGGCCCAGAGTTTCTCATGGTTTACACAGTCAAAAGCCTTGCTATAGTCGATAAAGCACAAATAGATATCCTTTTGGTATTCTTTAGTCTTTTCAAGGATCCATCTCACATCCGCAATGATGTCTCTCGTTCCTCGCCCTTTCCTGAACCCTGCTTGCACTTCAGGTAGTTCTTGTTCTAGGTATGGCTGTAGTCTCTTTTGAATAATCTTCAGTAGAATCTTGCTGGCATGTGGGATCAGAGCGATTGTGCGATAATTTCCACAGTCAGTTGGATCACCTTTCTTTAGTATTGGTATAAACACAGATCTTTTCCAGTCAGTTGGCCATGATGTTGTCTTCCATATTTCTTGGCAGAGCCTTGTAAGTACGGTAACAGCTGCATCAGATTGCTGCAATACTTCTATGGGAATGCTATCAATGCCTGGTGCTTTGTTCTTTGATAAGGCTTTCAATGCTGCTTCAACTTCTTCTTTCATCACCAATGGTTCCTGATCATAAGGTATAGGTTGAAACGGCTGTTGGTCCACTTGATCTTTATCATATAAAAACTCTGTATATTCCTTCCACCTTTTCTTGATCTTCTCAGCATCATTCAACATAGAACCTTGAGCATCTTGTAACATTCCAATTCGGGGCTGGAACTTTTTCTTTAACTCTCGCAGCTTTAGGAAAGCCGATCTTGTTCTTCCTCTAATAGTTTCTGCTTCTATTTCCTTGCAAGTGTCATTGTAGTACTTTTCCTTGTCCTGTCTTGCTGCACGTTGGAAATCTCTGTTGAGTTCTGCGATTGTCTTTCTTTCTCCTTTGGCTTTAGCTTCTCTGCGTTTCTGGGCAATTTTCAGAGTTTCTTCCGTCATCCATTTTGGCCGTTTTTGCTTTTTCACCTTTTGTAGAGACTTCTCGCTTTCTTCCAGCACAACCTTCTTGATGTCATTCCATAACTCTTCCGGAGCTCTGTCATTTGTATCTAAAGCAGCAAATCGATTTTGCAGGCAGTCTTTAAATTCCAGTGGTATATTCTCAAGGTCATATTTTGGTGCATTCATGAGTGGTTTGCTCTTTTTCAACTTTAGCTTGAGTTTGCATACTAGTAGTTGATGATCTGTACCACAGTCAGCTCCAGGTTTTGTCTTTGTTGATGTTACAGAGCTTTTCCATCGTTGACTTCCACAGATGTAGTCAATTTGATTTTTATACAATCCATTGGGTGAAGTCCATGTGTACAGTCGTCGCTTGTGTTGCTGGAAGAAGGTGTTTGAGATGAATAGATCATTGGTCTTGCAGAATTCTATCAATCTTTCTCCAGCTTCATTTCTGTTGCCAAGTCCATATTTTCCAACTACTTTGCCTTCTTCTTTGTTGCCAACTTTTGCGTTCCAGTCACCCATGACTATCAGGATATCCTGTTTGCATGTTCTGTCAATTTCAGCTTGTACTTGTTCATAGAACTCTTCAATTTCATTCTCTTCTGCAGCTGTTGTTGGGGCATATACTTGAATTATAGTTGTGTTGATAGGCAATCCTCGTAGACGAATAGAGATTAAGCGTTCGCTGACTGCATTGTATTTCATTACAGTTCTTGCAAGTTTCTTC